>OY288252.1:22988524-25388524 GCA_958450325.1 Agrostemma githago | reverse complement strand
AACTCGGGCGAGGTAGTTCGATGGTTAATCGATTTTGATTGTCTAGTGGTTCTTGTTGAATTAAAAAAATACTGTTCACGTGTACTGTTCACGAAGAGAGAAAAAAAGGGAAAAAAAAGTTGTTGGAAATATTTTCGTTGGAAAATACAGACGAGAAAAGTGTGGCTTTTGATCCAACGTCGCCACCGATTTTTGATGATTGCGGAGATGAAGGAACCATTATTATTGATGTTAAAGAGCCGTGTTTTACACTTGATTATGGTTTTGGTTCAATCTAACTTCTAAGACAAATAAACACACGGTTGATCCTATTAGGTTTATACAAGGTCAAGTTTGTTATTTGTACAACAATGCGGCTCGTGATAGGTTATCGCACTTGTGCACGGAGTGTGGTGGGGTAGATGGCACAAGAAGGTTCTAAGATCAAGAAGAAGAACCGAGAGTTGGAGTTTATTGCTAGTGGTTTTTGTTTTCGATCCCGACGGATCAAAGTTTCAAGAAATGAGGACAATTCTCTTCGAAGAGGGAGGGAATGATACAAAAATAAAAGTATCTAATTAGTCGTTTAGGAAATTATTAATATTGATATTCTTTGTTTAGTCGTTTTCCTTATTTACAAATATAAGTATCTAATTAGTTTTTTTTCTAGTGATATTTAGGAATTATATTAGGGTAGAGTATAACTTCCATACTTAGAATTAGTTTTATTTTAGTAGTATAAATAAGGGATTAAGGTTGTATTTTGAAAGACAGATGATTCAAGAAATAAAAACGCAGTTTTATTAAATACAACAAGGTTCGTTGTATTCATAAATCGATAAGGTACTTCGATTTTTCGAGTTAAGGCTGAATCGGCGTTCATCCTTACTCACCGATATCCGTGAGATCGGCGTCTCATTAATATCACCTATCCATTCTATTCGTTTCGCTTCCGTTACGCATCATAAGTAGTATTAGAGCTACAACACTTGATTTTGATTGAATCAAGACGGTCCAAGGGAGTGTCAAAGACAAGTTATTGGTTGAATTTCTGGTCGCGATTGGAATTCAAAGGTTAAACTCGGGCGAGGTAGTTCGATGGTTAATCGATTTTGATTGTCTAGTGGTTCTTGTTGAATTAAAAAAATACTGTTCACGTGTACTGTTCACGAAGAGAGAAAAAAAGGGAAAAAAAAGTTGTTGGGAATATTTTCGTTGGAAAATACAGACGAGAAAAGTGTGGCTTTTGATCCAACGTCGCCACCGATTTTTGATGATTGCGGAGATGAAGGAACCATTATTATTGATGTTAAAGAGCCGTGTTTTACACTTGATTATGGTTTTGGTTCAATCTAACTTCTAAGACAAATAAACACACGGTTGATCCTATTAGGTTTATACAAGGTCAAGTTTGTTATTTGTACAACAATGCGGCTCGTGATAGGTTATCGCACTTGTGCACGGAGTGTGGTGGGGTAGATGGCACAAGAAGGTTCTAAGATCAAGAAGAAGAACCGAGAGTTGGAGTTTATTGCTAGTGGTTTTTGTTTTCGATCCCGGCGGATCAAAGTTTCAAGAAATGAGGACAATTCTCTTCGAAGAGGGAGGGAATGATACAAAAATAAAAGTATCTAATTAGTCGTTTAGGAAATTATTAATATTGATATTCTTTGTTTAGTCGTTTTCCTTATTTACAAATATAAGTATCTAATTAGTATTTTTTCTAGTGATATTTAGGAATTATATTAGGGTAGAGTATAACTTCCATACTTAGAATTAGTTTTATTTTAGTAGTATAAATAAGGGATTAAGGTTGTATTTTGAAAGACAGATAATTCAAGAAATAAAAACGCAGTTTTATTAAATACAACAAGGTTCGTTGTATTCATAAATCGAAAATGTACTTCGATTTTTCGAGTTAAAGCTGAATCGGCGTTCATCCTTACTCACCGATATCCGTGAGATCGGCGTCTCATTAATATCACCTATCCATTGTATTCGTTTCGCTTCCGTTACGCATCATAAGTAGTATTAGAGCTACAACTCATGATTTTGATTGAATCAAGACGGTCCAAGGGAGTGTCAAAGACAAGTTATTGGTTGAATTTCTGGTCGCGATTGGAATTCAAAGGTTAAACTCGGGCGAGGTAGTTCGATGGTTAATCGATTTTGATTTTCAAGTGGTTCTTGTTGAATTAAAAAAATACTGTTCACGTGTACTGTTCACGAAGAGAGAAAAAAAGGGAAAAAAAATAGTTGGGAATATTTTCGTTGGAAAATACAGACGAGAAAAGTGTGGCTTTTGATCCAACGTTGCCACCGATTTTTGATGATTACGGAGATGAAGGAACCATTATTATTGATGTTAAAGAGTCGTGTTTTACACTTGATTATGGTTTTGGGTTCAATCTAACTTCTAAGCCAAATAAACACACGGTTGATCCTATTAGGTTTATACAAGGTCAAGTTTGTTATTTGTACAACAATGCGGCTCGTGATAGGTTATCGCACTTGTGCACGGAGTGTGGCGGGGTAGATGGCACAAGAAGGTTCTAAGATCAAGAAGAAGAACCGAGAGTTGGAGTTTATTGCTAGTGGTTTTTGTTTTCGATCCCGGCGGATCAAAGTTTCAAGAATTGAGGACAATTCTCTTCGAAGAGGGAGGGAATGATACGAAAATAAAAGTATCTAATTAGTCGTTTAGGAAATTATTAATATTGATATTCTTTGTTTAGTCGTTTTCCTTATTTACAAATATAAGTATCTAATTAGTTTTTTTTGTAGTGATATTTAGGAATTATATTAGGGTAGAGTATAACTTCCATACTTAGAATTAGTTTTATTTTAGTAGTATAAATAAGGGATTAAGGTTGTATTTTGAAAGACAGATGATTCAAGAAATAAAAACGCAGTTTTATTAAATACAACAAGGTTCGTTGTATTCATAAATCGATAAGGTACTTCGATTTTTCGAGTTAAGGCTGAATCGGCGTTCATCCTTACTCACCGATATCCGTGAGATCGGCGTCTCATTAATATCACCTATCCATTCTATTCGTTTCGCTTCCATTACGCATCATAAGTGGTATTAGAGCTACAACTCTTGATTTTGATTGAATCAAGACGGTCCAAGGAAGTGTCAAAGACAAGTTATTGGTTGAATTTCTGGTCGCGATTGGAATTCAAAGGTTAAACTCGGGCGAGGTAGTTCGATGGTTAATCGATTTTGATTGTCTAGTGGTTCTTGTTGAATTAAAAAATACTGTTCACGTGTACTGTTCACGAAGAGAGAAAAAAAGGGAAAAAAATTGTTGGGAATATTTTCGTTGGAAAATACAGACGAGAAAAGTGTGGCTTTTGATCCAACGTTGCCACCGATTTTTGATGATTACGGAGATGAAGGAACCATTATTATTGATGTTAAAGACCCGTGTTTTACACTCGATTATGGTTTTGGGTTCAATCTAACTTCTAAGCCAAATAAACACACGGTTGATCCTATTAGGTTTATACAAGGTCAAGTTTGTTATTTGTACAACAATGCGGCTCGTGATAGGTTATCGCACTTGTGCACGGAGTGTGGTGGGGTAGATGGCACAAGAAGGTTCTAAGATCAAGAAGAAGAACCGAGAGTTGGAGTTTATTGCTAGTGGTTTTTGTTTTCGATCCCGACGGATCAAAGTTTCAAGAAATGAGGACAATTCTCTTCGAAGAGGGAGGGAATGATACAAAAATAAAAGTATCTAATTAGTCGTTTAGGAAATTATTAATATTGATATTCTTTGTTTAGTCGTTTTCCTTATTTACAAATATAAGTATCTAATTAGTTTTTTTTCTAGTGATATTTAGGAATTATATTAGGGTAGAGTATAACTTCCATACTTAGAATTAGTTTTATTTTAGTAGTATAAATAAGGGATTAAGGTTGTATTTTGAAAGACAGATGATTCAAGAAATAAAAACGCAGTTTTATTAAATACAACAAGGTTCGTTGTATTCATAAATCGAAAAGGTACTTCGATTTTTCGAGTTAAGGCTGAATCGGCGTTCATCCTTACTCACCGATATCCGTGAGATCGGCGTCTCATTAATATCACCTATCCATTCTATTCGTTTCGCTTTCGTTACGCATCATAAGTAGTATTAGAGCTACAACTCCTGATTTTGATTGAATCAAGACGGTCCAAGGGAGTGTCAAAGACAAGTTATTGGTTGAATTTCTGGTCGCGATTGGAATTGAAAGGTTAAACTCGGGTGAGGTAGTTCGATGGTTAATCGATTTTGATTGTCTAGTGGTTGTTGTTGAATTAAAAAAATACTGTTCACGTGTACTGTTCACGAAGAGAGAAAAAAAGGGAAAAAAAAGTTGTTGGGAATATTTTCGTTGGAAAATACAGACGAGAAAAGTGTGGCTTTTGATCCAACGTTGCCACCGAGTTTTGATGATTACGGAGATGAAGGAACCATTATTATTGATGTTAAAGAGCCGGGTTTTACACTTGATTATGTTTTTGGGTTCAATCTAACTTCTAAGCCAAATAAACACACGGTTGATCCTATTAGGTTTATACAAGGTCAAGTTTGTTATCTGTACAACAATACGGCTCGTGATAGGTTATCGCACTTGTGCACGGAGTGTGGTGGGGTAGATGGCACAAGAAGGTTCTAAGATCAAGAAGAAGAACCGAGAGTTAGAGTTTATTGCTAGTGGTTTTTGTTTTCGATCCCGGCGGATCAAAGTTTCAAGAATTGAGGACAATTCTCTTCGAAGAGGGAGGGAATGATACAAAAATAAAAGTATCTAATTAGTCGTTTAGGAAATTATTAATATTGATATTCTTTGTTTAGTCGTTTTCCTTATTTACAAATATAAGTATCTAATTAGTTTTTTTTTCTAGTGATATTTAGGAATTATATTAGGGTAGAGTATAACTTCCATACTTAGAATTAGTTTTATTTTAGTAGTATAAATAAGGGATTAAGGTTGTATTTTGAAAGACAGATGATTCAAGAAATAAAAACGCAGTTTTATTAAATACAACAAGGTTCGTTGTATTCATAAATCGATAAGGTACTTCGATTTTTCGAGTTAAGGCTGAATCGGCGTTCATCCTTACTCACCGATATCCGTGAGATCGGCGTCTCATTAATATCACCTATCCATTCTATTCGTTTCGCTTCCATTACGCATCATAAGTGGTATTAGAGCTACAACTCTTGATTTTGATTGAGTCAAGACGATCCAAGGGAGTGTCAAAGACAAATTATTGGTTGAATTTCTGGTCGCGATTGGAATTCAAAGGTTAAACTCGGGCGAGGTAGTTCGATGGTTAATCGATTTTGATTGTCTAGTGGTTCTTGTTGAATTAAAAAAATACTGTTCACGTGTACTGTTCACGAAGAGAGAAAAAATGGGAAAAAAAATTGTTGGGAATATTTTCGTTGGAATATACAGACGAGAAAAGTGTGGCTTTTGATCCAACGTTGCCACCGATTTTTGATGATTACGGAGATGAAGGAACCATTATTATTGATGTTAATCAGCCGTGTTTTACACTCGATTATGGTTTTGGGTTCAATCTAACTTCTAAGCCAAATAAACACACGGTTGATCCTATTAGGTTTATACAAGGTCAAGTTTGTTATTTGTACAACAATGCGGCTCGTGATAGGTTATCACACTTGTGCACGGAGTGTGGTGGGGTAGATGGCACAAGAAGGTTCTAAGATCAAGAAGAAGAACCGAGAGTTGGAGTTTATTGCTAGTGGTTTTTGTTTTCGATCCCGGCGGATCAAAGTTTCAAGAATTGAGGACAATTCTCTTCGAAGAGGGAGGGAATGATACGAAAATAAAAGTATCTAATTAGTCGTTTAGGAAATTATTAATATTGATATTCTTTGTTTAGTCGTTTTCCTTATTTACAAATATAAGTATCTAATTAGTTTTTTTTTCTAGTGATATTTAGGAATTATATTAGGGTAGAGTATAACTTCCATACTTAGAATTAGTTTTATTTTAGTAGTATAAATAAGGGATTAAGGTTGTATTTTGAAAGACAGATGATTCAAGAAATAAAAACGCAGTTTTATTAAATACAACAAGGTTCGTTGTATTCATAAATCGATAAGGTACTTCGATTTTTCGAGTTAAGGCTGAATCGGCGTTCATCCTTACTCACCGATATCCGTGAGATCGGCGTCTCATTAATATCACCTATCCATTCTATTCGTTTCGCTTCCATTACGCATCATAAGTGGTATTAGAGCTACAACTCTTGATTTTGATTGAATCAAGACGGTCCAAGGAAGTGTCAAAGACAAGTTATTGGTTGAATTTCTGGTCGCGATTGGAATTCAAAGGTTAAACTCGGGCGAGGTAGTTCGATGATTAATCGATTTTGATTGTCTAGTGGTTCTTGTTGAATTAAAAAATACTGTTCACGTGTACTGTTCACGAAGAGAGAAAAAAAGGGAAAAAAATTGTTGGGAATATTTTCGTTGGAAAATACAGACAAGAAAAGTGTGGCTTTTGATCCAACGTTGCCACCGATTTTTGATGATTACGGAGATGAAGGAACCATTATTATTGATGTTAAAGACCCGTGTTTTACACTTGATTATGGTTTTGGGTTCAATCTAACTTCTAAGCCAAATAAACACACGGTTGATCCTATTAGGTTTATACAAGGTCAAGTTTGTTATTTGTACAACAATGCGGCTCGTGATAGGTTATCGCACTTGTGCACGGAGTGTGGTGGGGTAGATGGCACAAGAAGGTTCTAAGATCAAGAAGAAGAACCGAGAGTTGGAGTTTATTGCTAGTGGTTTTTGTTTTCGATCCCGACGGATCAAAGTTTCAAGAATTGAGGACAATTCTCTTCGAAGAGGGAGGGAATGATACGAAAATAAAAGTATCTAATTAGTCGTTTAGGAAATTATTAATATTGATATTCTTTGTTTAGTCGTTTTCCTTATTTACAAATATAAGTATCTAATTAGTTTTTTTTCTAGTGATATTTAGGAATTATATTAGGGTAGAGTATAACTTCCATACTTAGAATTAGTTTTATTTTAGTAGTATAAATAAGGGATTAAGGTTGTATTTTGAAAGACAGATGATTCAAGAAATAAAAACGCAGTTTTATTAAATACAACAAGGTTCGTTGTATTCATAAATCGAAAAGGTACTTCGATTTTTCGAGTTAAGGCTGGATCGGCGTTCATCCTTACTCACCGATATCCGTGAGATCGGCGTCTCATTAATATCACCTATCCATTCTATTCGTTTCGCTTTCGTTACGCATCATAAGTAGTATTAGACCTACAACTCTGGATTTTGATTGAATCAAGACGGTCCAAGGGAGTGTCAAAGACAAGTTATTGGTTGAATTTCTGGTCGCGATTGGAATTGAAAGGTTAAACTCGGGCGAGGTAGTTCGATGGTTAATCGATTTTGATTTTCTAGTGGTTCTTGTTGAATTTAAAAAATACTGTTCACGTGTACTGTTCACGAAGAGAGAAAAAAAGGGAAAAAAAATTGTTGGGAATATTTTCGTTGGAAAATACAGACGAGAAAAGTGTGGCTTGTGATCCAACGTTGCCACCGATTTTTGATGATTACGGAGATGAAGGAACCATTATTATTGATGTTAAAGACCCGTGTTTTACACTTGATTATGGTTTTGGGTTCAATCTAACTTCTAAGCAAAATAAACACACGGTTGATCCTATTAGGTTTATACAAGGTCAAGTTTGTTATTTGTACAACAATGCGGCTCGTGATAGGTTATCGCACTTGTGCACGGAGTGTGGTGGGGTAGATGGCACAAGAAGGTTCTAAGATCAAGAAGAAGAACCGAGAGTTGGAGTTTATTGCTAGTGGTTTTTGTTTTCGATCCCGACGGATCAAAGTTTCAAGAATTGAGGACAATTCTCTTCGAAGAGGGAGGGAATGATACGAAAATAAAAGTATCTAAATAGTCGTTTAGGAAATTATTAATATTGATATTCTTTGTTTAGTCGTTTTCCTTATTTACAAATATAAGTATCTAATTAGTTTTTTTTGTAGTGATATTTAGGAATTATATTAGGGTAGAGTATAACTTCCATACTTAGAATTAGTTTTATTTTAGTAGTATAAATAAGGGATTAAGGTTGTATTTTGAAAGACAGATGATTCAAGAAATAAAAACGCAGTTTTATTAAATACAACAAGGTTCGTTGTATTCATAAATCGAAAAGGTACTTCGATTTTTCGAGTTAAGGCTGGATCGGCGTTCATCCTTACTCACCGATATCCGTGAGATCGGCGTCATTAATATCACCTATCCATTCTATTCGTTTCGCTTTCGTTACGCATCATAAGTAGTATTAGAGCTACAACTCTTGATTTTGATTGAATCAAGACGGTCCAAGGGAGTGTCAAAGACAAGTTATTGGTTGAATTTCTGGTCGCGATTGGAATTGAAAGGTTAAACTCGGGCGAGGTAGTTCGATGGTTAATCGATTTTGATTTTCTAGTGGTTCTTGTTGAATTAAAAAAATACTGTTCACGTGTACTGTTCACGAAGAGAGAAAAAAAGGGAAAAAAAATTGTTGGGAATATTTTCGTTGGAAAATACAGACGAGAAAAGTGTGGCTTTTGATCCAACGTTGCCACCGATTTTTGATGATTACGGAGATGAAGGAACCATTATTATTGATGTTAAAGACCCGTGTTTTACACTTGATTATGGTTTTGGGTTCAATCTAACTTCTAAGCCAAATAAACACACGGTTGATCCTATTAGGTTTATACAAGGTCAAGTTTGTTATTTGTACAACAATGCGGCTCGTGATAGGTTATCGCACTTGTGCACGGAGTGTGGTGGGGTAGATGGCACAAGAAGGTTCTAAGATCAAGAAGAAGAACCGAGAGTTGGAGTTTATTGCTAGTGGTTTTTGTTTTCGATCCCGACGGATCAAAGTTTCAAGAATTGAGGACAATTCTCTTCGAAGAGGGAGGGAATGATACGAAAATAAAAGTATCTAATTAGTCGTTTAGGAAATTATTAATATTGATATTCTTTGTTTAGTCGTTTTCCTTATTTACAAATATAAGTATCTAATTAGTTTTTTTTCTAGTGATATTTAGGAATTATATTAGGGTAGAGTATAACTTCCATACTTAGAATTAGTTTTATTTTAGTAGTATAAATAAGGGATTAAGGTTGTATTTTGAAAGACAGATGATTCAAGAAATAAAAACGCAGTTTTATTAAATACAACAAGGTTCGTTGTATTCATAAATCGAAAAGGTACTTCGATTTTTCGAGTTAAGGCTGGATCGGCGTTCATCCTTACTCACCGATATCCGTGAGATCGACGTCTCATTAATATCACCTATCCATTCTATTCGTTTCGCTTTCGTTACGCATCATAAGTAGTATTAGAGCTACAACTCTTGATTTTGATTGAATCAAGACGGTCCAAGGGAGTGTCAAAGACAAGTTATTGGTTGAATTTCTGGTCGCGATTGGAATTGAAAGGTTAAACTCGGGCGAGGTAGTTCGATGGTTAATCGATTTTGATTTTCTAGTGGTTCTTGTTGAATTTAAAAAATACTGTTCACGTGTACTGTTCACGAAGAGAGAAAAAAAGGGAAAAAAAATTGTTGGGAATATTTTCGTTGGAAAATACAGACGAGAAAAGTGTGGCTTGTGATCCAACGTTGCCACCGATTTTTGATGATTACGGAGATGAAGGAACCATTATTATTGATGTTAAAGACCCGTGTTTTACACTTGATTATGGTTTTGGGTTCAATCTAACTTCTAAGCAAAATAAACACACGGTTGATCCTATTAGGTTTATACAAGGTCAAGTTTGTTATTTGTACAACAATGCGGCTCGTGATAGGTTATCGCACTTGTGCACGGAGTGTGGTGGGGTAGATGGCACAAGAAGGTTCTAAGATCAAGAAGAAGAACCGAGAGTTGGAGTTTATTGCTAGTGGTTTTTGTTTTCGATCCCGACGGATCAAAGTTTCAAGAATTGAGGACAATTCTCTTCGAAGAGGGAGGGAATGATACGAAAATAAAAGTATCTAAATAGTCGTTTAGGAAATTATTAATATTGATATTCTTTGTTTAGTCGTTTTCCTTATTTACAAATATAAGTATCTAATTAGTTTTTTTTGTAGTGATATTTAGGAATTATATTAGGGTAGAGTATAACTTCCATACTTAGAATTAGTTTTATTTTAGTAGTATAAATAAGGGATTAAGGTTGTATTTTGAAAGACAGATGATTCAAGAAATAAAAACGCAGTTTTATTAAATACAACAAGGTTCGTTGTATTCATAAATCGAAAAGGTACTTCGATTTTTCGAGTTAAGGCTGGATCGGCGTTCATCCTTACTCACCGATATCCGTGAGATCGGCGTCATTAATATCACCTATCCATTCTATTCGTTTCGCTTTCGTTACGCATCATAAGTAGTATTAGAGCTACAACTCTTGATTTTGATTGAATCAAGACGGTCCAAGGGAGTGTCAAAGACAAGTTATTGGTTGAATTTCTGGTCGCGATTGGAATTGAAAGGTTAAACTCGGGCGAGGTAGTTCGATGGTTAATCGATTTTGATTTTCTAGTGGTTCTTGTTGAATTAAAAAAATACTGTTCACGTGTACTGTTCACGAAGAGAGAAAAAAAGGGAAAAAAAATTGTTGGGAATATTTTCGTTGGAAAATACAGACGAGAAAAGTGTGGCTTTTGATCCAACGTTGCCACCGATTTTTGATGATTACGGAGATGAAGGAACCATTATTATTGATGTTAAAGACCCGTGTTTTACACTTGATTATGGTTTTGGGTTCAATCTAACTTCTAAGCCAAATAAACACACGGTTGATCCTATTAGGTTTATACAAGGTCAAGTTTGTTATTTGTACAACAATGCGGCTCGTGATAGGTTATCGCACTTGTGCACGGAGTGTGGTGGGGTAGATGGCACAAGAAGGTTCTAAGATCAAGAAGAAGAACCGAGAGTTGGAGTTTATTGCTAGTGGTTTTTGTTTTCGATCCCGACGGATCAAAGTTTCAAGAATTGAGGACAATTCTCTTCGAAGAGGGAGGGAATGATACGAAAATAAAAGTATCTAATTAGTCGTTTAGGAAATTATTAATATTGATATTCTTTGTTTAGTCGTTTTCCTTATTTACAAATATAAGTATCTAATTAGTTTTTTTTCTAGTGATATTTAGGAATTATATTAGGGTAGAGTATAACTTCCATACTTAGAATTAGTTTTATTTTAGTAGTATAAATAAGGGATTAAGGTTGTATTTTGAAAGACAGATGATTCAAGAAATAAAAACGCAGTTTTATTAAATACAACAAGGTTCGTTGTATTCATAAATCGAAAAGGTACTTCGATTTTTCGAGTTAAGGCTGGATCGGCGTTCATCCTTACTCACCGATATCCGTGAGATCGACGTCTCATTAATATCACCTATCCATTCTATTCGTTTCGCTTTCGTTACGCATCATAAGTAGTATTAGAGCTACAACTCTTGATTTTGATTGAATCAAGACGGTCCAAGGGAGTGTCAAAGACAAGTTATTGGTTGAATTTCTGGTCGCGATTGGAATTGAAAGGTTAAACTCGGGCGAGGTAGTTCGATGGTTAATCGATTTTGATTTTCTAGTGGTTCTTGTTGAAGTAAAAAAATACTGTTCACGTGTACTGTTCACGAAGAGAGAAAAAAAGGGAAAAAAAATTGTTGGGAATATTTTCGTTGGAAAATACAGACGAGAAAAGTGTGGCTTTTGATCCAACGTTGCCACCGATTTTTGATGATTACGGAGATGAAGGAACCATTATTATTGATGTTAAAGACCCGTGTTTTACACTTGATTATGGTTTTGGGTTCAATCTAACTTCTAAGCCAAATAAACACACGGTTGATCCTATTAGGTTTATACAAGGTCAAGTTTGTTATTTGTACAACAATGCGGCTCGTGATAGGTTATCGGACTTGTGCACGGAGTGTGGTGGGGTAGATGGCACAAGAAGGTTCTAAGATCAAGAAGAAGAACCGAGAGTTGGAGTTTATTGCTAGTGGTTTTTGTTTTCGATCCCGACGGATCAAAGTTTCAAGAATTGAGGACAATTCTCTTCGAAGAGGGAGGGAATGATACGAAAATAAAAGTATCTAATTAGTCGTTTAGGAAATTATTAATATTGATATTCTTTGTTTAGTCGTTTTCCTTATTTACAAATATAAGTATCTAATTAGTTTTTTTTCTAGTGATATTTAGGAATTATATTAGGGTAGAGTATAACTTCCATACTTAGAATTAGTTTTATTTTAGTAGTATAAATAAGGGATTAAGGTTGTATTTTGAAAGACAGATGATTCAAGAAATAAAAACGCAGTTTTATTAAATACAACAAGGTTCGTTGTATTCATAAATCGAAAAGGTACTTCGATTTTTCGAGTTAAGGCTGGATCGGCGTTCATCCTTACTCACCGATATCCGTGAGATCGGCGTCTCATTAATATCACCTATCCATTCTATTCGTTTCGCTTTCGTTACGCATCATAAGTAGTATTAGAGCTACAACTCTTGATTTTGATTGAATCAAGACGGTCCAAGGGAGTGTCAAAGACAAGTTATTGGTTGAATTTCTGGTCGCGATTGGAATTGAAAGGTTAAACTCGGGCGAGGTAGTTCGATGGTTAATCGATTTTGATTTTCTAGTGGTTCTTGTTGAATTAAAAAAATACTGTTCACGTGTACTGTTCACGAAGAGAGAAAAAAAGGGAAAAAAAATTGTTGGGAATATTTTCGTTGGAAAATACAGACGAGAAAAGTGTGGCTTTTGATCCAACGTTGCCACCGATTTTTGATGATTACGGAGATGAAGGAACCATTATTATTGATGTTAAAGACCCGTGTTTTACACTTGATTATGGTTTTGGGTTCAATCTAACTTCTAAGCCAAATAAACACACGGTTGATCCTATTAGGTTTATACAAGGTCAAGTTTGTTATTTGTACAACAATGCGGCTCGTGATAGGTTATCGGACTTGTGCACGGAGTGTGGTGGGGTAGATGGCACAAGAAGGTTCTAAGATCAAGAAGAAGAACCGAGAGTTGGAGTTTATTGCTAGTGGTTTTTGTTTTCGATCCCGACGGATCAAAGTTTCAAGAATTGAGGACAATTCTCTTCGAAGAGGGAGGGAATGATACGAAAATAAAAGTATCTAATTAGTCGTTTAGGAAATTATTAATATTGATATTCTTTGTTTAGTCGTTTTCCTTATTTACAAATATAAGTATCTAATTAGTTTTTTTTCTAGTGATATTTAGGAATTATATTAGGGTAGAGTATAACTTCCATACTTAGAATTAGTTTTATTTTAGTAGTATAAATAAGGGATTAAGGTTGTATTTTGAAAGACAGATGATTCAAGAAATAAAAACGCAGTTTTATTAAATACAACAAGGTTCGTTGTATTCATAAATCGAAAAGGTACTTCGATTTTTCGAGTTAAGGCTGGATCGGCGTTCATCCTTACTCACCGATATCCGTGAGATCGGCGTCTCATTAATATCACCTATCCATTCTATTCGTTTCGCTTTCGTTACGCATCATAAGTAGTATTAGAGCTACAACTCTTGATTTTGATTGAATCAAGACGGTCCAAGGGAGTGTCAAAGACAAGTTATTGGTTGAATTTCTGGTCGCGATTGGAATTGAAAGGTTAAACTCGGGCGAGGTAGTTCGATGGTTAATCGATTTTGATTTTCTAGTGGTTCTTGTTGAATTAAAAAAATACTGTTCACGTGTACTGTTCACGAAGAGAGAAAAAAAGGAAAAAAAAATTGTTGGGAATATTTTCGTTGGAAAATACAGACGAGAAAAGTGTGGCTTTTGATCCAACGTTGCCACCGATTTTTGATGATTACGGAGATGAAGGAACCATTATTATTGATGTTAAAGACCCGTGTTTTACACTTGATTATGGTTTTGGGTTCAATCTAACTTCTAAGCCAAATAAACACACGGTTGATCCTATTAGGTTTATACAAGGTCAAGTTTGTTATTTGTACAACAATGCGGCTCGTGATAGGTTATCGCACTTGTGCACGGAGTGTGGTGGGGTAGATGGCACAAGAAGGTTCTAAGATCAAGAAGAAGAACCGAGAGTTGGAGTTTATTGCTAGTGGTTTTTGTTTTCGATACCGACGGATCAAAGTTTCAAGAATTGAGGACAATTCTCTTCGAAGAGGGAGGGAATGATACGAAAATAAAAGTATCTAATTAGTCGTTTAGGAAATTATTAATATTGATATTCTTTGTTTAGTCGTTTTCCTTATTTACAAATATAAGTATCTAATTAGTTTTTTTTCTAGTGATATTTAGGAATTATATTAGGGTAGAGTATAACTTCCATACTTAGAATTAGTTTTATTTTAGTAGTATAAATAAGGGATTAAGGTTGTATTTTGAAAGACAGATGATTCAAGAAATAAAAACGCAGTTTTATTAAATACAACAAGGTTCGTTGTATTCATAAATCGAAAAGGTACTTCGATTTTTCGAGTTAAGGCTGAATCGGCGTTCATCCTTACTCACCGATATCCGTGAGATCGGCGTCTCATTAATATCACCTATCCATTCTATTCGTTTCGCTTTCGTTACGCATCATAAGTAGTATTAGAGCTACAACTCTTGATTTTGATTGAATCAAGACGGTCCAAGGGAGTGTCAAAGACAAGTTATTGGTTGAATTTCTGGTCGCGATTGGAATTGAAAGGTTAAACTCGGGCGAGGTAGTTCGATGGTTAATCGATTTTGATTTTCTAGTGGTTCTTGTTGAATTAAAAAAATACTGTTCACGTGTACTGTTCACGAAGAGAGAAAAAAAGGGAAAAAAAATTGTTGGGAATATTTTCGTTGGAAAATACAGACGAGAAAAGTGTGGCTTTTGATCCAACGTTGCCACCGATTTTTGATGATTACGGAGATGAAGGAACCATTATTATTGATGTTAAAGACCCGTGTTTTACACTTGATTATGGTTTTGGGTTCAATCTAACTTCTAAGCCAAATAAACACACGGTTGATCCTATTAGGTTTATACAAGGTCAAGTTTGTTATTTGTACAACAATGCGGCTCGTGATAGGTTATCGCACTTGTGCACGGAGTGTGGTGGGGTAGATGGCACAAGAAGGTTCTAAGATCAAGAAGAAGAACCGAGAGTTGGAGTTTATTGCTAGTGGTTTTTGTTTTCGATACCGACGGATCAAAGTTTCAAGAATTGAGGACAATTCTCTTCGAAGAGGGAGGGAATGATACGAAAATAAAAGTATCTAATTAGTCGTTTAGGAAATTATTAATATTGATATTCTTTGTTTAGTCGTTTTCCTTATTTACAAATATAAGTATCTAATTAGTTTTTTTTCTAGTGATATTTAGGAATTATATTAGGGTAGAGTATAACTTCCATACTTAGAATTAGTTTTATTTTAGTAGTATAAATAAGGGATTAAGGTTGTATTTTGAAAGACAGATGATTCAAGAAATAAAAACGCAGTTTTATTAAATACAACAAGGTTCGTTGTATTCATAAATCGAAAAGGTACTTCGATTTTTCGAGTTAAGGCTGAATCGGCGTTCATCCTTACTCACCGATATCCGTGAGATCGGCGTCTCATTAATATCACCTATCCATTCTATTCGTTTCGCTTTCGTTACGCATCATAAGTAGTATTAGAGCTACAACTCTTGATTTTGATTGAATCAAGACGGTCCAAGGGAGTGTCAAAGACAAGTTATTGGTTGAATTTCTGGTCGCGATTGGAATTGAAAGGTTAAACTCGGGCGAGGTAGTTCGATGGTTAATCGATTTTGATTTTCTAGTGGTTCTTGTTGAATTAAAAAAATACTGTTCACGTGTACTGTTCACGAAGAGAGAAAAAAAGGGAAAAAAAATTGTTGGGAATATTTTCGTTGGAAAATACAGACGAGAAAAGTGTGGCTTTTGATCCAACGTTGCCACCGATTTTTGATGATTACGGAGATGAAGGAACCATTATTATTGATGTTAAAGAGCCGTGTTATACACTTGATTATGGTTTTGGGTTCAATCTAACTTCTAAACCAAATAAACACACGGTTGATCCTATTAGGTTTATTCAAGGTCAAGTTTGTTATTTGTACAACAATGCGGCTCGTGATAGGTTATCGCACTGTGCACGGAGGGTGGTGGGGTAGATGGCACAAGAGGGTTCTAAGATCAAGAAGAAGAACCGAGAGTTGGAGTTTATTGCTAGTGGTTTTTGTTTTCGATCCCGGCGGATCAAAGTTGCAAAAATTGAGGACAATTCTCTTCGAAGAGGGAGGGAATTATACGAAAATAAAAGTATCTAATTAGTCGTTTAGGAAATTATTAATATTGATATTCTTTGTTTAGTCGTTTTCCTTATTTACAAATATAAGTATCTAATTAGTTTATTTTCTAGTGATATTTAGGAATTATATTAGGCTATAGTATAACATCCATACTTAGAATTAGTTTTCTTTTAGTAGTATAAATAAGGGATTAAGATTGTATTTTGAAAGACAGATGATTCAAGAACTAAAAACGCATTTTTATTAAATACAACAAGGTTCGTTGTGTTCATAAATCGATAAGGTACTTCGATTTTTCGAGTTAAGGGTGAATCGGCGTTCATCCTTACTCACCGATATCCGTGAGATCGGTGTCTCATTAATATCACCTATCCATCGATAAGGTACTTCGATTTTTCGAGTTAAGGCTGAATCGGCGTTCATCCTTACTCACCTATATCCGTGAGATCGGCGTCTCATTAATATCACCTGTCCATTCTATTGGTTTCGCTTCCGTTACGCATCATAAGTGGTATTAGAGCTACAACTCTTGATTTTGATTGAATCAAGACGGTCCAAGGGAGTGTCAAAGACAAGTTATTGGTTGAATTTCTGGTCGCGATTGGAATTGAAAAGTTAAACTCGGGCGAGGTAGTTTGAGGGTTAATCGATTTTGATTGTCTAGTGGTTCTTGTTGAATTTCGATTTTTTTCAAAAAAATTTGTAAGAAAAATACTGTTCACGTGTACTGTTCACGGAGAGAGAAAAAAAAGGGTAAAAAATTGTTGGGAATATTTTCGTTGGAAAATACAGACGAGGAAAGTGTGGCTTTTGATCCAACATAGCCACCGATTTTTTATGATTACGGAGATGAAGGAACCATTATTATTGATGTTAAGGAGCCGTGTTTTACACTTGATTATGGTTTTGGGTTCAATCTAACTTCTAAGCCAAATAAACACATGGTTGATCCTAATTGGTTTATTCAAGGTGAAGTTTGTTATTTGTACAACAATGCGGCTCGTGATAGGTTATCGCACTGTGCACAGAGGGTGGTGGGGTGGATGACACAAGAGGGTTCTAAGATCCAGAAGAAGAACCGAGAGTTGGAGTTTATTGCTAGTGGTTTTTGTTTTCGATCCCGGCGGATCAAAGTTGCAAAAATTGAGGACAATTCTCTTCGAAGAGGGAGGGAATGATACGAAAATAAATGTATCTAATTAGTCGTTTAGGAAATTATTAATATTGATATTCTTTGTTTAGTCGTTTTCCTTATTTACAAATAAAAGTATCTAATTAGTTTATTTTCTAGTGATATTTAGGAATTATATTAGGCTATAGTATAACTTCCATACTTAGAATTAGTTTTCTTTTAGTAGTATAAATAAGGGATTAAGGTTGTATTTTGAAAGACAGATGATTCAAGAAATAAAAACGCAGTTTTATTAAATACAACAAGGTTCGTTGTGTTCATAAATCGATAAGGTACTTCGATTTTTCGAGTTAAGGCTGAATCGGCGTTCATCCTTACTCACCGATATCCGTGAGATCGGTGTCTCATTAATATCACCTATCCATTCTATTCGTTTCGCTTCCGTTACGCAGTATAAGTGGTATCAGAGCTACAACTCTTGATTTTGATTGAATCAAGACGGTCCAAGGGTGTGTGAAAGACAAGTTATTGGTTGAATTTCTGGTTGCAATTGGAATTCAAAGGTTAAACTCGGGCGAGGTAGTTCGATGGTTAATCGATTTTGATTGTCTAGCGGTTCTTGTTGAGTTTCGATTTTTTTCAAAAAAATTTGTAAGAAAAATACTGTTCACGTGTACTGTTCACGGAGAGAGAAAAAAAAGAAAAAAAATGTTGGGAATATTTTCGTTGGAAAATACAGACGAGGAAAGTGTGGTTTTGATCCAACATTGCCACCATTTTTGATGATTACGGAGATGAAGGAACTATGGTTATTGATGTTAAGGAGCCGTGTTTTACACTTGGTTATGGTTTTCGGTTCAATCTAACTTCTAAGCCAAATAAACACACGGTTGATCCTATTAGGTTTATTCAAGGTTAAGTTTGTTTTTTGTACAACAATGCGGCTCGTGATAGGTTATCGCACTTGTGCACGGAGGGTGGTGGGGTGGATGGCACAAGAGGGTTCTAAGATCAAGAAGACGAACGGAGAGTTGGAGTTTATTGCTAGTGGTTTTTGTTTTCGATCCCGGCGGATCAAAGTTGCAAAAATTGATGACAATTCTCTTCGAAGAGAGAGGGAATGATAAGAAAATAAAAGTATCTAATTAGTCGTTTAGGAAATTATTAATATTGATATTCTTTGTTTAGTCGTTTTCCTTATTTACAAATATAAGTATCTAATTCGTTTATTTTCTAGTGATATTTAGGAATTATATTAGGTTACAGTATAACTTCCATACTTAGAATTAGTTTTCTTTTAGTAGTTTAAATAAGGGATTAAGATTGTATTTTGAAAGACAGATGATTCAAGAACTAAAAACGCATTTTTATTAAATACAACAAGGTTCGTTGTGTTCATAAATCGATAAGGTACTTCGATTTTTCGAGTTAAGGGTGAATCGGCGTTCATCCTTACTCACCGATATCCGTGAGATCGGTGTCTCATTAATATCACCTATCCATCGATAAGGTACTTCGATTTTTCGAGTTAAGGCTGAATCGGCGTTCATCCTTACTCACCTATATCCGTGAGATCGGCGTCTCATTAATATCACCTGTCCATTCTATTGGTTTCGCTTCCGTTACGCATCATAAGTGGTATTAGAGCTACAACTCTTGATTTTGATTGAATCAAGACGGTCCAAGGGAGTGTCAAAGACAAGTTATTGGTTGAATTTCTGGTCGCGATTGGAATTCAAAGGTTAAACTCGGGCGAGGTAGTTTGAGGGTTAATCGATTTTGATTGTGTAGTGGTTCTTGTTGAATTTCGATTTTTTTCAAAAAAAATTGTAAGAAAAATACTGTTCACGTGTACTGTTCACGGAGAGAGAAAAAAAAGGGTAAAAAATTGTTGGGAATATTTTCGTTGGAAAATACAGACGAGGAAAGTGTGGCTTTTGATCCAACATAGCCACCGATTTTTGATGATTACGGAGATGAAGGAACCATTATTATTGATGTTAAGGAGCCGTGTTTTACACTTGATTATGGTTTTGGGTTCAATCTAACTTCTAAGCCAAATAAACACACGGTTGATCCTAATAGGTTTATTCAAGGTGAAGTTTGTTATTTGTACAACAATGCGGCTCGTGATAGGTTATCGCACTTGTGCGCAGAGGGTGGTGGGGTGGATGACACAAGAGGGTTCTAAGATCCAGAAGAAGAACCGAGAGTTGGAGTTTATTGCTAGTGGTTTTTGTTTTCGATCCCGGCGGATCAAAGTTTCAAGAATTGAGGACAATTCTCTTCGAAGAGGGAGGGAAGGATACGAAAATAAAAGTATCTAATTATTCGTTTAGGAAATTATTAATATTGATATTCTTTGTTTAGTCGTTTTCCTTATTTACAAATAAAAGTATCTAATTAGTTTATTTTCTAGTGATATTTAGGAATTATATTAGGCTATAGTATAACTTCCATACTTAGAATTAGTTTTCTTTTAGTAGTATAAATAAGGGATTAAGGTTGTATTTTGAAAGACAGATGATTCAAGAAATAAAAACGCAGTTTTATTAAATACAACAAGGTTCGTTGTGTTCATAAATCGATAAGGTACTTCGATTTTTCGAGTTAAGGCTGAATCGGCGTTCATCCTTACTCACCGATATCCGTGAGATCGGTGTCTCATTAATATCACCTATCCATTCTATTCGTTTCGCTTCCGTTACGCAGTATAAGTGGTATCAGAGCTACAACTCTTGATTTTGATTGAATCAAGACGGTCCAAGGGTGTGTGAAAGACAAGTTATTGGTTGAATTTCTGGTTGCGATTGGAATTCAAAGGTTAAACTCGGGCGAGGTAGTTCGATGGTTAATCGATTTTGATTGTCTAGTGGTTCTTGTTGAGTTTCGATTTTTTTCAAAAAAAATTGTAAGAAAAATACTGTTCACGTGTACTGTTCACGGAGAGAGAAAAAAAAGAAAAAAAATGTTGGGAATATTTTCGTTGGAAAATACAGACGAGGAAAGTGTGGTTTTGATCCAACATTGCCACCATTTTTGATGATTACGGAGATGAAGGAACTATGGTTATTGATGTTAAGGAGCCGTGTTTTACACTTGGTTATGGTTTTCGGTTCAATCTAACTTCTAAGCCAAATAAACACACGGTTGATCCTATTAGGTTTATTCAAGGTTAAGTTTGTTTTTTGTACAACAATGCGGCTCGTGATAGGTTATCGCACTTGTGCACGGAGGGTGGTGGGGTGGATGGCACAAGAGGGTTCTAAGATCAAGAAGACGAACGGAGAGTTGGAGTTTATTGCTAGTGGTTTTTGTTTTCGATCCCGGCGGATCAAAGTTGCAAAAATTGATGACAATTCTCTTCGAAGAGAGAGGGAATGATAAGAAAATAAAAGTATCTAATTAGTCGTTTAGGAAATTATTAATATTGATATTCTTTGTTTAGTCGTTTTCCTTATTTACAAATATAAGTATCTAATTCGTTTATTTTCTAGTGATATTTAGGAATTATATTAGGTTACAGTATAACTTCCATACTTAGAATTAGTTTTATTTTAGTAGTATAAATAAGGGATTAAGGTTGTATTTTGAAAGACAGATGATTCAAGAAATAAAAACGCAGTTTAATTAAATACAACAAGGTTCGTTGTGTTCATAAGTCGATAAGGTACTTCGATTTTTCGAGTTAAGGCTGAATCGGCGTTCATCCTTACTCACCGATATCTGTGAGATCGGTTTCTCATTAATATCACCTATCCATTCTATTCGTTTCGCTTCCGTTACGCAGTATAAGTGGTATCAGAGCTATAACTCTTGATTTTGATTGAATCAAGACGGTCCAAGGGTGTGTCAAAGACAAGTATTGGTTGAATTTCTGGTTGCGATTGGAATTCAAAGGTTAAACTCAGGCGAGGTAGTTCGAGGGTTAATCGATTTTGATTGTCTAGTGGTTCTTGTTAAGTTTCGATTTTTAAAAAAAAATTATTTAAAAAATACTGTTCACGTGTACTGTTCAAGAAGAGAGAAAAAAAGGGAAAAAAATGTTGGGAATATTTTCGTTGGAAAATACAGACGAGGAAAGTGTGGCTTTTGATCCAACGTTGCCACTGATTTTTGATGATTACGGAGATGAAGGAACCATTGTTATTGATGTTAAGGAGCCATGTTTTACACTTGATTATGGTTTTGGGTTCAATCTAACTTCTAAGCCAAATAAACACACGGTTGATCCTATTAGGTTTATTCAAGGTGAACTTTGTTATTTGTACAACAATGCGGCTCATGATAGGTTATCGCACTGTGCACGGAGGGTGGTGGGGTAGATGGCACAAGAGGGTTCTAAGATCAAGAAGAAGAACCGAGAGTTGGAGTTTATTGCTAGTGGTTTTTGTTTTCGATCCCGGCGGATCAAAGTTGCAAAAATTGAGGACAATTCTCTTCGAAGAGGGAGGGAATTATACGTAAATAAAAGTATCTAATTAGTCGTTTAGGAAATTATTAATATTGATATTCTTTGTTTAGTCGTTTTCCTTATTTACAAATATAAGTATCTAATTAGTTTATTTTCTAGTGATATTTAGGAATTATATTAGGCTATAGTATAACATCCATACTTAGAATTAGTTTTCTTTTAGTAGTTTAAATAAGGGATTAAGATTGTATTTTGAAAGACAGATGATTCAAGAACTAAAAACACATTTTTATTAAATACAACAAGGTTCGTTGTGTTCATAAATCGATAAGGTACTTCGATTTTTCGAGTTAAGGGTGAATCGGCGTTCATCCTTACTCACCGATATCCGTGAGATCGGTGTCTCATTAATATCACCTATCCATCGATAAGGTACTTCGATTTTTCGAGTTAAGGCTGAATCGGCGTTCATCCTTACTCACCTATATCCGTGAGATCGGCGTCTCATTAATATCACCTGTCCATTCTATTGGTTTCGCTTCCGTTACGCATCATAAGTGGTATTAGAGCTACAACTCTTGATTTTGATTGAATCAAGACGGTCCAAGGGAGTGTCAAAGACAAGTTATTGGTTGAATTTCTGGTCGCGATTGGAATTCAAAGGTTAAACTCGGGCGAGGTAGTTTGAGGGTTAATCGATTTTGATTGTGTAGTGGTTCTTGTTGAATTTCGATTTTTTTCAAAAAAAATTGTAAGAAAAATACTGTTCACGTGTACTGTTCACGGAGAGAGAAAAAAAAGGGTAAAAAATTGTTGGGAATATTTTCGTTGGAAAATACAGACGAGGAAAGTGTGGCTTTTGATCCAACATAGCCACCGATTTTTGATGATTACGGAGATGAAGGAACCATTATTATTGATGTTAAGGACCCGTGTTTTACACTTGATTATGGTTTTGGGTTCAATCTAACTTCTAAGCCAAATAAACACACGGTTGATCCTAATAGGTTTATTCAAGGTGAAGTTTGTTATTTGTACAACAATGCGGCTCGTGATAGGTTATCGCACTTGTGCGCAGAGGGTGGTGGGGTGGATGACACAAGAGGGTTCTAAGATCCAGAAGAAGAACCGAGAGTTGGAGTTTATTGCTAGTGGTTTTTGTTTTCGATCCCGGCGGATCAAAGTTGAAAGAATTGAGGACAATTCTCTTCGAAGAGGGAGGGAAGGATACGAAAATAAAAGTATCTAATTATTCGTTTAGGAAATTATTAATATTGATATTCTTTGTTTAGTCGTTTTCCTTATTAACAAATATAAGTATCTAATTAGTTTATTTTCTAGTGATATTTAGGAATTATATTAGGCCAGAGTATAACTTTCATACTTAGAATTAGTTTTATTTTAGTAGTATAAATAAGGGATTAAGGTTGTATTTTGAAAAACAGATGATTCAAGAAATAAAAACGCAGTTTTATTAAATACAACAAGGTTCGTTGTGTTCATAAATCGATAAGGTACTTCGATTTTTCGAGTTAAGGCTGAATCGGCGTTCATCCTTACTCACCGATATCCGTGAGATCGGCGTCTCATTAATATCACCTATCCATTCTATTCATTTCGCTTCCGTTACGCATCATAAGTGGTATTAGAGCTACAACTCTTGATTTTGATTGAATCAAGACGGTCCAAGGGAGTGTCAAAGAAAAGTTATTGGTTGAATTTCTGGTCGCGATTGGAATTCAAAGGTTAAACTCGGGCTACGTAGTTCGAGGGTTAATCGATTTTAATTGTCTAGTGGTTCTTGTTGAGTTTCGATTTTTTTTTTAAAAAATTGTAAGAAAAATACTGTTCACGTGTACTGTTCACGGGGAGAGAAAAAAAAGGATAAAAAAATTGTTGGGAATATTTTCGTTGGAAAATACAGACGAGGAAAGTGTGGCTTTTGATCCAACATTGCCACCGATTTTTGATGATTACGGAGATGAAGGAACTATTGTAATTGATGTTAAGGAGCTGTGTTTTACACTTGATTATGGTTTTGGGTTCAATCTAACTTCTAAGCCAAATAAACACACGGTTGATCCTATTAGGTTTATTCAAGGTCAAGTTTGTAATTTGTACAACAATGCGGCTCCTGATAGGTTATCACACTTGTGCACGGAGGGTGGTGGGGTGGATGACACAAGAGGGTTCTATGATCAAGAAGAAGAACCGAGAGTTGGAGTTTATTGCTAGTGGTTTTTGTTTTCGATCCCGGCAGATCAAAGTTGCAAGAATTGAGGACAATTCTCTTCGAAGAGGGAGGGAATGATACGAAAATAAAAGTATCTAATTAGTTTATTTTCTAGTGATATTTAGGAATTATATTAGGCTAGAGTATAACTTTCATACTTAGAATTAGTTTTATTTTAGTAGTATAAATAAGGGATTAAGGTTGTATTTTGAAAAACAGATGATTCAAGAAATAAAAACGCAGTTTTATTAAATACAACAAGGTTCGTTGTGTTCATAAATCGATAAGGTACTTCGATTTTTCGAGTTAAGGCTGAATCGGCGTTCATCCTTACTCACCGATATCCGTGAGATCGGCGTCTCATTAATATCACCTATCCATTCTATTCGTTTCGCTTCCGTTACGCATCATAAGTGGTATTAGAGCTACAACTCTTGATTTTGATTGAATCAAGACGGTCCAAGGGAGTGTCAAAGAAAAGTTATTGGTTGAATTTCTGGTCGCGATTGGAATTCAAAGGTTAAACTCGGGCTACGTAGTTCGAGGGTTAATCGATTTTAATTGTCTAGTGGTTCTTGTTGAGTTTTGATTTTTTTTTTAAAAAATTGTAAGAAAAATACTGTTCACGTGTACTGTTCACGGGGAGAGAAAAAAAGGATAAAAAAATTGTTGGGAATATTTTCGTTGGAAAATACAGACGAGGAAAGTGTGGCTTTTGATCCAACATTGCCACCGATTTTTGATGATTACGGAGATGAAGGAACTATTGTAATTGATGTTAAGGAGCTGTGTTTTACACTTGATTATGGTTTTGGGTTCAATCTAACTTCTAAGCCAAATAAACACACGGTTGATCCTATTAGGTTTATTCAAGGTAAAGTTTGTAATTTGTACAACAATGCGGCTCCTGATAGGTTATCACACTTGTGCACGGAGGGTGGTGGGGTGGATGACACAAGAGGGTTCTATGATCAAGAAGAAGAACCGAGAGTTGGAGTTTATTGCTAGTGGTTTTTGTTTTCGATCCCGGCAGATCAAAGTTGCAAGAATTGAGGACAATTCTCTTCGAAGAGGGAGGGAATTATACGAAAATAAAAGTATCTAATTAGTTTATTTTCTAGTGATATTTAGGAATTATATTAGGCTAGAGTATAACTTTCATACTTAGAATTAGTTTTATTTTAGTAGTATAAATAAGGGATTAAGGTTGTATTTTGAAAAACAGATGATTCAAGAAATAAAAACGCAGTTTTATTAAATACAACAAGGTTCGTTGTGTTCATAAATCGATAAGGTACTTCGATTTTTCGAGTTAAGGCTGAATCGGCGTTCATCCTTACTCACCGATATCCGTGAGATCGGCGTCTCATTAATATCACCTATCCATTCTATTCGTTTCGCTTCCGTTACGCATCATAAGTGGTATTAGAGCTACAACTCTTGATTTTGGTTGAATCAAGACGGTCCAAGGGAGTGTCAAAGAAAAGTTATTGGTTGAATTTCTGGTCGCGATTGGAATTCAAAGGTTAAACTCGGGCTAGGTAGTTCGAGGGTTAATCGATTTTGATTGTCTAGTGGTTCTTGTTGAGTTTCGATTTTTTTTAAAAAAAAATTGTAAGAAAAATACTGTTCACGTGTACTGTTCACGGGGAGAGAAAAAAAAGGATAAAAAATTGTTGGGAATATTTTCGTTGGAAAATACAGACGAGGAAAGTGTGGCTTTTGATCCAACATTGCCACCGATTTTTGATGATTACGGAGATGAAGGAACTATTGTAAATGATGTTAAGGAGCCGTGTTTTACACTTGATTATGGTTTTGGGTTCAATCTAACTTCTAAGCCAAATAAACACACGGTTGATCCTATTAGGTTTATTCAAGGTCAAGTTTGTAATTTGTACAACAATGCGGCTCGTGATAGGTTATCACACTTGTGCACGGAGGGTGGTGGGGTGGATGACACAAGAGGGTTCTATGATCAAGAAGAAGAACCGAGAGTTGGAGTTTATTGCTAGTGGTTTTTGTTTTCGATCCCGGCGGATCAAAGTTGCAAAAATTGAGGACAATTCTCTTCGAAGAGGGAGGGAATTATACGTAAATAAAAGTATCTAATTAGTCGTTTAGGAAATTATTAATATTGATATTCTTTGTTTAGTCGTTTTCCTTATTTACAAATATAAGTATCTAATTAGTTTATTTTCTAGTGATATTTAGGAATTATATTAGGCTATAGTATAACATCCATACTTAGAATTAGTTTTCTTTTAGTAGTTTAAATAAGGGATTAAGATTGTATTTTGAAAGACAGATGATTCAAGAACTAAAAACGCATTTTTATTAAATACAACAAGGTTCGTTGTGTTCATAAATCGATAAGGTACTTCGATTTTTCGAGTTAAGGGTGAATCGGCGTTCATCCTTACTCACCGATATCCGTGAGATCGGTGTCTCATTAATATCACCTATCCATCGATAAGGTACTTCGATTTTTCGAGTTAAGGCTGAATCGGCGTTCATCCTTACTCACCTATATCCGTGAGATCGGCGTCTCATTAATATCACCTGTCCATTCTATTGGTTTCGCTTCCGTTACGCATCATAAGTGGTATTAGAGCTACAACTCTTGATTTTGATTGAATCAAGACGGTCCAAGGGAGTGTCAAAGACAAGTTATTGGTTGAATTTCTGGTCGCGATTGGAATTCAAAGGTTAAACTCGGGCGAGGTAGTTTGAGGGTTAATCGATTTTGATTGTGTAGTGGTTCTTGTTGAATTTCGATTTTTTTCAAAAAAAATTGTAAGAAAAATACTGTTCACGTGTACTGTTCACGGAGAGAGAAAAAAAAGGGTAAAAAATTGTTGGGAATATTTTCGTTGGAAAATACAGACGAGGAAAGTGTGGCTTTTGATCCAACATAGCCACCGATTTTTGATGATTACGGAGATGAAGGAACCATTATTATTGATGTTAAGGAGCCGTGTTTTACACTTGATTATGGTTTTGGGTTCAATCTAACTTCTAAGCCAAATAAACACACGGTTGATCCTAATAGGTTTATTCAAGGTGAAGTTTGTTATTTGTACAACAATGCGGCTCGTGATAGGTTATCGCACTTGTGCGCAGAGGGTGGTGGGGTGGATGACACAAGAGGGTTCTAAGATCCAGAAGAAGAACCGAGAGTTGGAGTTTATTGCTAGTGGTTTTTGTTTTCGATCCCGGCGGATCAAAGTTGAAAGAATTGAGGACAATTCTCTTCGAAGAGGGAGGGAAGGATACGAAAATAAAAGTATCTAATTATTCGTTTAGGAAATTATTAATATTGATATTCTTTGTTTAGTCGTTTTCCTTATTAACAAATATAAGTATCTAATTAGTTTATTTTCTAGTGATATTTAGGAATTATATTAGGCCAGAGTATAACTTTCATACTTAGAATTAGTTTTATTTTAGTAGTATAAATAAGGGATTAAGGTTGTATTTTGAAAAACAGATGATTCAAGAAATAAAAACGCAGTTTTATTAAATACAACAAGGTTCGTTGTGTTCATAAATCGATAAGGTACTTCGATTTTTCGAGTTAAGGCTGAATCGGCGTTCATCCTTACTCACCGATATCCGTGAGATCGGTGTCTCATTAATATCACCTATCCATCGATAAGGTACTTCGATTTTTCGAGTTAAGGCTGAATCGGCGTTCATCCTTACTCACCGATATCCGTGAGATCGGCGTCTCATTAATATCACCTATCCATTCTATTCGTTTCGCTTCCGTTACGCATCATAAGTGGTATCTGAGCTAAAACTCTTGATTTTGATTGAATCAAGACGGTCCAAGGGAGTGTCAACGCCAAGTTATTGGTTGAATTTCTGGTCGCGATTGGAATTCAAAGGTTAAACTCGGGCGAGGTAGTTCGAGGGTGAATCGATTTTGATTGTCTAGTGGTTCTTGTTGAATTTCGATTTTTTTCAAAAAAAAATTGTAAGAAAAATACTGTTCACGTGTACTGTTCACGGGGAGAGAAAAAAAAGGATAAAAAATTTTTGGGAATATTTTCGTTGGAAAATACAGACGAGGAAAGTGTGGCTTTTGATCCAACATTGCCACCGATTTTTGATGATTACGGAGATGAAGGAACTATTGTAATTGATGTTAAGGAGCCGTGTTTTACACTTGATTATGGTTTTGGGTTCAATCTAACTTCTAAGCCAAATAAACACACGGTTGATCCTATTAGGTTTATTCAAGGTCAAGTTTGTAATTTGTACAACAATGCGGCTCCTGATAGGTTATCACACTTGTGCACGGAGGGTGGTGGGGTGGATGACACAAGAGGGTTCTATGATCAAGAAGAAGAACCGAGAGTTGGAGTTTATTGCTAGTGGTTTTTGTTTTCGATCCCGGCAGATCAAAGTTGCAAGAATTGAGGACAATTCTCTTCGAAGAGGGAGGGAATGATACGAAAATAAAAGTATCTAATTAGTTTATTTTCTAGTGATATTTAGGAATTATATTAGGCTAGAGTATAACTTTCATACTTAGAATTAGTTTTATTTTAGTAGTATAAATAAGGGATTAAGGTTGTATTTTGAAAAACAGATGATTCAAGAAATAAAAACGCAGTTTTATTAAATACAACAAGGTTCGTTGTGTTCATAAATCGATAAGGTACTTCGATTTTTCGAGTTAAGGCTGAATCGGCGTTCATCCTTACTCACCGATATCCGTGAGATCGGCGTCTCATTAATATCACCTATCCATTCTATTCGTTTCGCTTCCGTTACGCATCATAAGTGGTATTAGAGCTACAACTCTTGATTTTGGTTGAATCAAGACGGTCCAAGGGAGTGTCAAAGAAAAGTTATTGGTTGAATTTCTGGTCGCGATTGGAATTCAAAGGTTAAACTCGGGCTAGGTAGTTCGAGGGTTAATCGATTTTGATTGTCTAGTGGTTCTTGTTGAGTTTCGATTTTTTTTAAAAAAAAATTGTAAGAAAAATACTGTTCACGTGTACTGTTCACGGGGAGAGAAAAAAAAGGATAAAAAATTGTTGGGAATATTTTCGTTGGAAAATACAGACGAGGAAAGTGTGGCTTTTGATCCAACATTGCCACCGATTTTTGATGATTACGGAGATGAAGGAACTATTGTAATTGATGTTAAGGAGCCGTGTTTTACACTTGATTATGGTTTTGGGTTCAATCTAACTTCTAAGCCAAATAAACACACGGTTGATCCTATTAGGTTTATTCAAGGTCAAGTTTGTAATTTGTACAACAATGCGGCTCCTGATAGGTTATCACACTTGTGCACGGAGGGTGGTGGGGTGGATGACACAAGAGGGTTCTATGATCAAGAAGAAGAACTGAGAGTTGGAGTTTATTGCTAGTGGTTTTTGTTTTCGATCCCGGCAGATCAAAGTTGCAAGAATTGAGGACAATTCTCTTCGAAGAGGGAGGGAATGATACGAAAATAAAAGTATCTAATTAGTTTATTTTCTAGTGATATTTAGGAATTATATTAGGCTAGAGTATAACTTTCATACTTAGAATTAGTTTTATTTTAGTAGTATAAATAAGGGATTAAGGTTGTATTTTGAAAAACAGATGATTCAATAAATAAAAACGCAGTTTTATTAAATACAACAAGGTTCGTTGTGTTCATAAATCGATAAGGTACTTCGATTTTTCGAGTTAAGGCTGAATCGGCGTTCATCCTTACTCACCGATATCCGTGAGATCGGCGTCTCATTAATATCACCTATCCATTCTATTCGTTTCGCTTCCGTTACGCATCATAAGTGGTATTAGAGCTACAACTCTTGATTTTGGTTGAATCAAGACGGTCCAAGGGAGTGTCAAAGAAAAGTTATTGGTTGAATTTCTGGTCGCGATTGGAATTCAAAGGTTAAACTCGGGCTAGGTAGTTCGAGGGTTAATCGATTTTGATTGTCTAGTGGTTCTTGTTGAGTTTCGATTTTTTTTAAAAAAAATTGTAAGAAAAATACTGTTCACGTGTACTGTTCACGGGGAGAGAAAAAAAAGGATAAAAAATTGTTGGGAATATTTTCGTTGGAAAATACAGACGAGGAAAGTGTGGCTTTTGATCCAACATTGCCACCGATTTTTGATGATTACGGAGATGAAGGAATTATTGTAATTGATGTTAAGGAGCCGTGTTTTACACTTGATTATGGTTTTGGGTTCAATCTAACTTCTAAGCCAAATAAACACACGGTTGATCCTATTAGGTTTATTCAAGGTCAAGTTTGTAATTTGTACAACAATGCGGCTCGTGATAGGTTATCACACTTGTGCACGGAGGGTGGTGGGGTGGATGACACAAGAGGGTTCTATGATCAAGAAGAAGAACCGAGAGTTGGAGTTTATTGCTAGTGGTTTTTGTTTTCGATCCCGGCGGATCAAAGTTGCAAAAATTGAGGACAATTCTCTTCGAAGAGGGAGGGAATTATACGTAAATAAAAGTATCTAATTAGTCGTTTAGGAAATTATTAATATTGATATTCTTTGTTTAGTCGTTTTCCTTATTTACAAATATAAGTATCTAATTAGTTTATTTTCTAGTGATATTTAGGAATTATATTAGGCTATAGTATAACATCCATACTTAGAATTAGTTTTCTTTTAGTAGTTTAAATAAGGGATTAAGATTGTATTTTGAAAGACAGATGATTCAAGAACTAAAAACGCATTTTTATTAAATACAACAAGGTTCGTTGTGTTCATAAATCGATAAGGTACTTCGATTTTTCGAGTTAAGGGTGAATCGGCGTTCATCCTTACTCACCGATATCCGTGAGATCGGTGTCTCATTAATATCACCTATCCATCGATAAGGTACTTCGATTTTTCGAGTTAAGGCTGAATCGGCGTTCATCCTTACTCACCTATATCCGTGAGATCGGCGTCTCATTAATATCACCTGTCCATTCTATTGGTTTCGCTTCCGTTACGCATCATAAGTGGTATTAGAGCTACAACTCTTGATTTTGATTGAATCAAGACGGTCCAAGGGAGTGTCAAAGACAAGTTATTGGTTGAATTTCTGGTCGCGATTGGAATTCAAAGGTTAAACTCGGGCGAGGTAGTTTGAGGGTTAATCGATTTTGATTGTGTAGTGGTTCTTGTTGAATTTCGATTTTTTCCAAAAAAAATTGTAAGAAAAATACTGTTCACGTGTACTGTTCACGGAGAGAGAAAAAAAAGGGTAAAAAATTGTTGGGAATATTTTCGTTGGAAAATACAGACGAGGAAAGTGTGGCTTTTGATCCAACATAGCCACCGATTTTTGATGATTACGGAGATGAAGGAACCATTATTATTGATGTTAAGGAGCCGTGTTTTACACTTGATTATGGTTTTGGGTTCAATCTAACTTCTAAGCCAAATAAACACACGGTTGATCCTATTAGGTTTATTCAAGGTCAAGTTTGTAATTTGTACAACAATGCGGCTCGTGATAGGTTATCACACTTGTGCACGGAGGGTGGTGGGGTGGATGACACAAGAGGGTTCTATGATCAAGAAGAAGAACCGAGAGTTGGAGTTTATTGCTAGTGGTTTTTGTTTTCGATCCCGGCGGATCAAAGTTGCAAAAATTGAGGACAATTCTCTTCGAAGAGGGAGGGAATTATACGTAAATAAAAGTATCTAATTAGTCGTTTAGGAAATTATTAATATTGATATTCTTTGTTTAGTCGTTTTCCTTATTTACAAATATAAGTATCTAATTAGTTTATTTTCTAGTGATATTTAGGAATTATATTAGGCTATAGTATAACATCCATACTTAGAATTAGTTTTCTTTTAGTAGTTTAAATAAGGGATTAAGATTGTATTTTGAAAGACAGATGATTCAAGAACTAAAAACGCATTTTTATTAAATACAACAAGGTTCGTTGTGTTCATAAATCGATAAGGTACTTCGATTTTTCGAGTTAAGGGTGAATCGGCGTTCATCCTTACTCACCGATATCCGTGAGATCGGTGTCTCATTAATATCACCTATCCATCGATAAGGTACTTCGATTTTTCGAGTTAAGGCTGAATCGGCGTTCATCCTTACTCACCTATATCCGTGAGATCGGCGTCTCATTAATATCACCTGTCCATTCTATTGGTTTCGCTTCCGTTACGCATCATAAGTGGTATTAGAGCTACAACTCTTGATTTTGATTGAATCAAGACGGTCCAAGGGAGTGTCAAAGACAAGTTATTGGTTGAATTTCTGGTCGCGATTGGAATTCAAAGGTTAAACTCGGGCGAGGTAGTTTGAGGGTTAATCGATTTTGATTGTGTAGTGGTTCTTGTTGAATTTCGATTTTTTTCAAAAAAAATTGTAAGAAAAATACTGTTCACGTGTACTGTTCACGGGGAGAGAAAAAAAGGATAAAAAAATTGTTGGGAATATTTTCGTTGGAAAATACAGACGAGGAAAGTGTGGCTTTTGATCCAACATTGCCACCGATTTTTGATGATTACGGAGATGAAGGAACTATTGTAAATGATGTTAAGGAGCCGTGTTTTACACTTGATTATGGTTTTGGGTTCAATCTAACTTCTAAGCCAAATAAACACACGGTTGATCCTATTAGGTTTATTCATGGTCAAGTTTGTAATTTGTACAACAATGCGGCTCCTGATAGGTTATCACACTTGTGCACGGAGGGTGGTGGGGTGGATGACACAAGAGGGTTCTATGATCAAGAAGAAGAACCGAGAGTTGGAGTTTATTGCTAGTGGTTTTTGTTTTCGATCCCGGCAGATCAAAGTTGCAAGAATTGAGGACAATTCTCTTCGAAGAGGGAGGGAATGATACGAAAATAAAAGTATCTAATTAGTTTATTTTCTAGTGATATTTAGGAATTATATTAGGCTAGAGTATAACTTTCATACTTAGAATTAGTTTTATTTTAGTAGTATAAATAAGGGATTAAGGTTGTATTTTGAAAAACAGATGATTCAAGAAATAAAAACGCAGTTTTATTAAATACAACAAGGTTCGTTGTGTTCATAAATCGATAAGGTACTTCGATTTTTCGAGTTAAGGCTGAATCGGCGTTCATCCTTACTCACCGATATCCGTGAGATCGGCGTCTCATTAATATCACCTATCCATTCTATTCGTTTCGCTTCCGTTACGCATCATAAGTGGTATTAGAGCTACAACTCTTGATTTTGGTTGAATCAAGACGGTCCAAGGGAGTGTCAAAGAAAAGTTATTGGTTGAATTTCTGGTCGCGATTGGAATTCAAAGGTTAAACTCGGGCTAGGTAGTTCGAGGGTTAATCGATTTTGATTGTCTAGTGGTTCTTGTTGAGTTTCGATTTTTTTAAAAAAAAAATTGTAAGAAAAATACTGTTCACGTGTACTGTTCACGGGGAGAGAAAAAAAAGGATAAAAAATTGTTGGGAATATTTTCGTTGGAAAATACAGACGAGGAAAGTGTGGCTTTTGATCCAACATTGCCACCGATTTTTGATGATTACGGAGATGAAGGAACTATTGTAATTGATGTTAAGGAGCCGTGTTTTACACTTGATTATGGTTTTGGGTTCAATCTAACTTCTAAGCCAAATAAACACACGGTTGATCCTATTAGGTTTATTCAAGGTCAAGTTTGTAATTTGTACAACAATGCGGCTCCTGATAGGTTATCACACTTGTGCACGGAGGGTGGTGGGGTGGATGACACAAGAGGGTTCTATGATCAAGAAGAAGAACTGAGAGTTGGAGTTTATTGCTAGTGGTTTTTGTTTTCGATCCCGGCAGATCAAAGTTGCAAGAATTGAGGACAATTCTCTTCGAAGAGGGAGGGAATGATACGAAAATAAAAGTATCTAATTAGTTTATTTTCTAGTGATATTTAGGAATTATATTAGGCTAGAGTATAACTTTCATACTTAGAATTAGTTTTATTTTAGTAGTATAAATAAGGGATTAAGGTTGTATTTTGAAAAACAGATGATTCAATAAATAAAAACGCAGTTTTATTAAATACAACAAGGTTCGTTGTGTTCATAAATCGATAAGGTACTTCGATTTTTCGAGTTAAGGCTGAATCGGCGTTCATCCTTACTCACCGATATCCGTGAGATCGGCGTCTCATTAATATCACCTATCCATTCTATTCGTTTCGCTTCCGTTACGCATCATAAGTGGTATTAGAGCTACAACTCTTGATTTTGGTTGAATCAAGACGGTCCAAGGGAGTGTCAAAGAAAAGTTATTGGTTGAATTTCTGGTCGCGATTGGAATTCAAAGGTTAAACTCGGGCTAGGTAGTTCGAGGGTTAATCGATTTTGATTGTCTAGTGGTTCTTGTTGAGTTTCGATTTTTTTTAAAAAAAATTGTAAGAAAAATACTGTTCACGTGTACTGTTCACGGGGAGAGAAAAAAAAGGATAAAAAATTGTTGGGAATATTTTCGTTGGAAAATACAGACGAGGAAAGTGTGGCTTTTGATCCAACATTGCCACCGATTTTTGATGATTACGGAGATGAAGGAATTATTGTAATTGATGTTAAGGAGCCGTGTTTTACACTTGATTATGGTTTTGGGTTCAATCTAACTTCTAAGCCAAATAAACACACGGTTGATCCTATTAGGTTTATTCAAGGTCAAGTTTGTAATTTGTACAACAATGCGGCTCGTGATAGGTTATCACACTTGTGCACGGAGGGTGGTGGGGTGGATGACACAAGAGGGTTCTATGATCAAGAAGAAGAACCGAGAGTTGGAGTTTATTGCTAGTGGTTTTTGTTTTCGATCCCGGCGGATCAAAGTTGCAAAAATTGAGGACAATTCTCTTCGAAGAGGGAGGGAATTATACGTAAATAAAAGTATCTAATTAGTCGTTTAGGAAATTATTAATATTGATATTCTTTGTTTAGTCGTTTTCCTTATTTACAAATATAAGTATCTAATTAGTTTATTTTCTAGTGATATTTAGGAATTATATTAGGCTATAGTATAACATCCATACTTAGAATTAGTTTTCTTTTAGTAGTTTAAATAAGGGATTAAGATTGTATTTTGAAAGACAGATGATTCAAGAACTAAAAACGCATTTTTATTAAATACAACAAGGTTCGTTGTGTTCATAAATCGATAAGGTACTTCGATTTTTCGAGTTAAGGGTGAATCGGCGTTCATCCTTACTCACCGATATCCGTGAGATCGGTGTCTCATTAATATCACCTATCCATCGATAAGGTACTTCGATTTTTCGAGTTAAGGCTGAATCGGCGTTCATCCTTACTCACCTATATCCGTGAGATCGGCGTCTCATTAATATCACCTGTCCATTCTATTGGTTTCGCTTCCGTTACGCATCATAAGTGGTATTAGAGCTACAACTCTTGATTTTGATTGAATCAAGACGGTCCAAGGGAGTGTCAAAGACAAGTTATTGGTTGAATTTCTGGTCGCGATTGGAATTCAAAGGTTAAACTCGGGCGAGGTAGTTTGAGGGTTAATCGATTTTGATTGTGTAGTGGTTCTTGTTGAATTTCGATTTTTTTCAAAAAAAATTGTAAGAAAAATACTGTTCACGTGTACTGTTCACGGGGAGAGAAAAAAAGGATAAAAAAATTGTTGGGAATATTTTCGTTGGAAAATACAGACGAGGAAAGTGTGGCTTTTGATCCAACATTGCCACCGATTTTTGATGATTACGGAGATGAAGGAACTATTGTAAATGATGTTAAGGAGCCGTGTTTTACACTTGATTATGGTTTTGGGTTCAATCTAACTTCTAAGCCAAATAAACACACGGTTGATCCTATTAGGTTTATTCATGGTCAAGTTTGTAATTTGTACAACAATGCGGCTCCTGATAGGTTATCACACTTGTGCACGGAGGGTGGTGGGGTGGATGACACAAGAGGGTTCTATGATCAAGAAGAAGAACCGAGAGTTGGAGTTTATTGCTAGTGGTTTTTGTTTTCGATCCCGGCAGATCAAAGTTGCAAGAATTGAGGACAATTCTCTTCGAAGAGGGAGGGAATGATACGAAAATAAAAGTATCTAATTAGTTTATTTTCTAGTGATATTTAGGAATTATATTAGGCTAGAGTATAACTTTCATACTTAGAATTAGTTTTATTTTAGTAGTATAAATAAGGGATTAAGGTTGTATTTTGAAAAACAGATGATTCAATAAATAAAAACGCAGTTTTATTAAATACAACAAGGTTCGTTGTGTTCATAAATCGATAAGGTACTTCGATTTTTCGAGTTAAGGCTGAATCGGCGTTCATCCTTACTCACCGATATCCGTGAGATCGGCGTCTCATTAATATCACCTATCCATTCTATTCGTTTCGCTTCCGTTACGCATCATAAGTGGTATTAGAGCTACAACTCTTGATTTTGGTTGAATCAAGACGGTCCAAGGGAGTGTCAAAGAAAAGTTATTGGTTGAATTTCTGGTCGCGATTGGAATTCAAAGGTTAAACTCGGGCTAGGTAGTTCGAGGGTTAATCGATTTTGATTGTCTAGTGGTTCTTGTTGAGTTTCGATTTTTTTTAAAAAAAATTGTAAGAAAAATACTGTTCACGTGTACTGTTCACGGGGAGAGAAAAAAAAGGATAAAAAATTGTTGGGAATATTTTCGTTGGAAAATACAGACGAGGAAAGTGTGGCTTTTGATCCAACATTGCCACCGATTTTTGATGATTACGGAGATGAAGGAACTATTGTAAATGATGTTAAGGAGCCGTGTTTTACACTTGATTATGGTTTTGGGTTCAATCTAACTTCTAAGCCAAATAAACACACGGTTGATCCTATTAGGTTTATTCATGGTCAAGTTTGTAATTTGTACAACAATGCGGCTCCTGATAGGTTATCACACTTGTGCACGGAGGGTGGTGGGGTGGATGACACAAGAGGGTTCTATGATCAAGAAGAAGAACCGAGAGTTGGAGTTTATTGCTAGTGGTTTTTGTTTTCGATCCCGGCAGATCAAAGTTGCAAGAATTGAGGACAATTCTCTTCGAAGAGGGAGGGAATGATACGAAAATAAAAGTATCTAATTAGTTTATTTTCTAGTGATATTTAGGAATTATATTAGGCTAGAGTATAACTTTCATACTTAGAATTAGTTTTATTTTAGTAGTATAAATAAGGGATTAAGGTTGTATTTTGAAAAACAGATGATTCAAGAAATAAAAACGCAGTTTTATTAAATACAACAAGGTTCGTTGTGTTCATAAATCGATAAGGTACTTCGATTTTTCGAGTTAAGGCTGAATCGGCGTTCATCCTTACTCACCGATATCCGTGAGATCGGCGTATCATTAATATCACCTATCCATTCTATTCGTTTCGCTTCCGTTACGCATCATAAGTGGTATTAGAGCTACAACTCTTGATTTTGGTTGAATCAAGACGGTCCAAGGGAGTGTCAAAGAAAAGTTATTGGTTGAATTTCTGGTCGCGATTGGAATTCAAAGGTTAAACTCGGGCTAGGTAGTTCGAGGGTTAATCGATTTTGATTGTCTAGTGGTTCTTGTTGAGTTTCGATTTTTTTTTTAAAAAAATTGTAAGAAAAATACTGTTCACGTGTACTGTTCACGGGGAGAGAAAAAAAAGGATAAAAAATTGTTGGGAATATTTTCGTTGGAAAATACAGACGAGGAAAGTGTGGCTTTTGATCCAACATTGCCACCGATTTTTGATGATTACGGAGATGAAGGAACTATTGTAATTGATGTTAAGGAGCCGTGTTTTACACTTGATTATGGTTTTGGGTTCAATCTAACTTCTAAGCCAAATAAACACACGGTTGATCCTATTAGGTTTATTCAAGGTCAAGTTTGTAATTTGTACAACAATGCGGCTCCTGATAGGTTATCACACTTGTGCACGGAGGGTGGTGGGGTGGATGACACAAGAGGGTTCTATGATCAAGAAGAAGAACCGAGAGTTGGAGTTTATTGCTAGTGGTTTTTGTTTTCGATCCCGGCAGATCAAAGTTGCAAGAATTGAGGACAATTCTCTTCGAAGAGGGAGGGAATGATACGAAAATAAAAGTATCTAATTAGTTTATTTTCTAGTGATATTTAGGAATTATATTAGGCTAGAGTATAACTTTCATACTTAGAATTAGTTTTATTTTAGTAGTATAAATAAGGGATTAAGGTTGTATTTTGAAAAACAGATGATTCAAGAAATAAAAACGCAGTTTTATTAAATACAACAAGGTTCGTTGTGTTCATAAATCGATAAGGTACTTCGATTTTTCGAGTTAAGGCTGAATCGGCGTTCATCCTTACTCACCGATATCCGTGAGATCGGCGTCTCATTAATATCACCTATCCATTCTATTCGTTTCGCTTCCGTTACGCATCATAAGTGGTATTAGAGCTACAACTCTTGATTTTGGTTGAATCAAGACGGTCCAAGGGAGTGTCAAAGAAAAGTTATTGGTTGAATTTCTGGTCGCGATTGGAATTCAAAGGTTAAACTCGGGCTAGGTAGTTCGAGGGTTAATCGATTTTGATTGTCTAGTGGTTCTTGTTGAGTTTCGATTTTTTTAAAAAAAAAATTGTAAGAAAAATACTGTTCACGTGTACTGTTCACGGGGAGAGAAAAAAAAGGATAAAAAATTGTTGGGAATATTTTCGTTGGAAAATACAGACGAGGAAAGTGTGGCTTTTGATCCAACATTGCCACCGATTTTTGATGATTACGGAGATGAAGGAACTATTGTAATTGATGTTAAGGAGCCGTGTTTTACACTTGATTATGGTTTTGGGTTCAATCTAACTTCTAAGCCAAATAAACACACGGTTGATCCTATTAGGTTTATTCAAGGTCAAGTTTGTAATTTGTACAACAATGCGGCTCCTGATAGGTTATCACACTTGTGCACGGAGGGTGGTGGGGTGGATGACACAAGAGGGTTCTATGATCAAGAAGAAGAACCGAGAGTTGGAGTTTATTGCTAGTGGTTTTTGTTTTCGATCCCGGCAGATCAAAGTTGCAAGAATTGAGGACAATTCTCTTCGAAGAGGGAGGGAATGATACGAAAATAAAAGTATCTAATTAGTTTATTTTCTAGTGATATTTAGGAATTATATTAGGCTAGAGTATAACTTTCATACTTAGAATTAGTTTTATTTTAGTAGTATAAATAAGGGATTAAGGTTGTATTTTGAAAAACAGATGATTCAAGAAATAAAAACGCAGTTTTATTAAATACAACAAGGTTCGTTGTGTTCATAAATCGATAAGGTACTTCGATTTTTCGAGTTAAGGCTGAATCGGCGTTCATCCTTACTCACCGATATCCGTGAGATCGGCGTCTCATTAATATCACCTATCCATTCTATTCGTTTCGCTTCCGTTACGCATCATAAGTGGTATTAGAGCTACAACTCTTGATTTTGGTTGAATCAAGACGGTCCAAGGGAGTGTCAAAGAAAAGTTATTGGTTGAATTTCTGGTCGCGATTGGAATTCAAAGGTTAAACTCGGGCTAGGTAGTTCGAGGGTTAATCGATTTTGATTGTCTAGTGGTTCTTGTTGAGTTTCGATTTTTTTTTAAAAAAATTGTAAGAAAAATACTGTTCACGTGTACTGTTCACGGGGAGAGAAAAAAAAGGATAAAAAATTGTTGGGAATATTTTCGTTGGAAAATACAGACGAGGAAAGTGTGGCTTTTGATCCAACATTGCCACCGATTTTTGATGATTACGGAGATGAAGGAATTATTGTAATTGATGTTAAGGAGCCGTGTTTTACACTTGATTATGGTTTTGGGTTCAATCTAACTTCTAAGCCAAATAAACACACGGTTGATCCTATTAGGTTTATTCAAGGTCAAGTTTGTAATTTGTACAACAATGCGGCTCGTGATAGGTTATCACACTTGTGCACGGAGGGTGGTGGGGTGGATGACACAAGAGGGTTCTATGATCAAGAAGAAGAACCGAGAGTTGGAGTTTATTGCTAGTGGTTTTTGTTTTCGATCCCGGCGGATCAAAGTTGCAAAAATTGAGGACAATTCTCTTCGAAGAGGGAGGGAATTATACGTAAATAAAAGTATCTAATTAGTCGTTTAGGAAATTATTAATATTGATATTCTTTGTTTAGTCGTTTTCCTTATTTACAAATATAAGTATCTAATTAGTTTATTTTCTAGTGATATTTAGGAATTATATTAGGCTATAGTATAACATCCATACTTAGAATTAGTTTTCTTTTAGTAGTTTAAATAAGGGATTAAGATTGTATTTTGAAAGACAGATGATTCAAGAACTAAAAACGCATTTTTATTAAATACAACAAGGTTCGTTGTGTTCATAAATCGATAAGGTACTTCGATTTTTCGAGTTAAGGGTGAATCGGCGTTCATCCTTACTCACCGATATCCGTGAGATCGGTGTCTCATTAATATCACCTATCCATCGATAAGGTACTTCGATTTTTCGAGTTAAGGCTGAATCGGCGTTCATCCTTACTCACCTATATCCGTGAGATCGGCGTCTCATTAATATCACCTGTCCATTCTATTGGTTTCGCTTCCGTTACGCATCATAAGTGGTATTAGAGCTACAACTCTTGATTTTGATTGAATCAAGACGGTCCAAGGGAGTGTCAAAGACAAGTTATTGGTTGAATTTCTGGTCGCGATTGGAATTCAAAGGTTAAACTCGGGCGAGGTAGTTTGAGGGTTAATCGATTTTGATTGTGTAGTGGTTCTTGTTGAATTTCGATTTTTTTCAAAAAAAATTGTAAGAAAAATACTGTTCACGTGTACTGTTCACGGAGAGAGAAAAAAAAGGGTAAAAAATTGTTGGGAATATTTTCGTTGGAAAATACAGACGAGGAAAGTGTGGCTTTTGATCCAACATAGCCACCGATTTTTGATGATTACGGAGATGAAGGAACCATTATTATTGATGTTAAGGAGCCGTGTTTTACACTTGATTATGGTTTTGGGTTCAATCTAACTTCTAAGCCAAATAAACACACGGTTGATCCTAATAGGTTTATTCAAGGTGAAGTTTGTTATTTGTACAACAATGCGGCTCGTGATAGGTTATCGCACTTGTGCGCAGAGGGTGGTGGGGTGGATGACACAAGAGGGTTCTAAGATCCAGAAGAAGAACCGAGAGTTGGAGTTTATTGCTAGTGGTTTTTGTTTTCGATCCCGGCGGATCAAAGTTGAAAGAATTGAGGACAATTCTCTTCGAAGAGGGAGGGAAGGATACGAAAATAAAAGTATCTAATTATTCGTTTAGGAAATTATTAATATTGATATTCTTTGTTTAGTCGTTTTCCTTATTAACAAATATAAGTATCTAATTAGTTTATTTTCTAGTGATATTTAGGAATTATATTAGGCCAGAGTATAACTTTCATACTTAGAATTAGTTTTATTTTAGTAGTATAAATAAGGGATTAAGGTTGTATTTTGAAAAACAGATGATTCAAGAAATAAAAACGCAGTTTTATTAAATACAACAAGGTTCGTTGTGTTCATAAATCGATAAGGTACTTCGATTTTTCGAGTTAAGGCTGAATCGGCGTTCATCCTTACTCACCGATATCCGTGAGATCGGTGTCTCATTAATATCACCTATCCATCGATAAGGTACTTCGATTTTTCGAGTTAAGGCTGAATCGGCGTTCATCCTTACTCACCGATATCCGTGAGATCGGCGTCTCATTAATATCACCTATCCATTCTATTCGTTTCGCTTCCGTTACGCATCATAAGTGGTATCTGAGCTAAAACTCTTGATTTTGATTGAATCAAGACGGTCCAAGGGAGTGTCAACGCCAAGTTATTGGTTGAATTTCTGGTCGCGATTGGAATTCAAAGGTTAAACTCGGGCGAGGTAGTTCGAGGGTGAATCCATTTTGATTGTCTAGTGGTTCTTGTTGAATTTCGATTTTTTTCAAAAAAAAATTGTAAGAAAAATACTGTTCACGTGTACTGTTCACGGGGAGAGAAAAAAAAGGATAAAAAATTTTTGGGAATATTTTCGTTGGAAAATACAGACGAGGAAAGTGTGGCTTTTGATCCAACATTGCCACCGATTTTTGATGATTACGGAGATGAAGGAACTATTGTAATTGATGTTAAGGAGCCGTGTTTTACACTTGATTATGGTTTTGGGTTCAATCTAACTTCTAAGCCAAATAAACACACGGTTGATCCTATTAGGTTTATTCAAGGTCAAGTTTGTAATTTGTACAACAATGCGGCTCCTGATAGGTTATCACACTTGTGCACGGAGGGTGGTGGGGTGGATGACACAAGAGGGTTCTATGATGAAGAAGAAGAACCGAGAGTTGGAGTTTATTGCTAGTGGTTTTTGTTTTCGATCCCGGCAGATCAAAGTTGCAAGAATTGAGGACAATTCTCTTCGAAGAGGGAGGGAATGATACGAAAATAAAAGTATCTAATTAGTTTATTTTCTAGTGATATTTAGAAATTATATTAGGCTAGAGTATAACTTTCATACTTAGAAATAGTTTTATTTTAGTAGTATAAATAAGGGATTAAGGTTGTATTTTGAAAAACAGATGATTCAAGAAATAAAAACGCAGTTTTATTAAATACAACAAGGTTCGTTGTGTTCATAAATCGATAAGGTACTTCGATTTTTCGAGTTAAGGCTGAATCGGCGTTCATCCTTACTCACCGATATCCGTGAGATCGGCGTCTCATTAATATCACCTATCCTTTCTATTCATTTCGCTTCCGTTACGCATCATAAGTGGTATTAGAGCTACAACTCTTGATTTTGATTGAATCAAGACGGTCCAAGGGAGTGTCAAAGAAAAGTTATTGGTTGAATTTCTGGTCGCGATTGGAATTCAAAGGTTAAACTCGGGCTACGTAGTTCGAGGGTTAATCGATTTTAATTGTCTAGTGGTTCTTGTTGAGTTTCGATTTTTTTTTAAAAAAATTGTAAGAAAAATACTGTTCACGTGTACTGTTCACGGGGAGAGAAAAAAAAGGATAAAAAAATTGTTGGGAATATTTTCGTTGGAAAATACAGACGAGGAAAGTGTGGCTTTTGATCCAACATTGCCACCGATTTTTGATGATTACGGAGATGAAGGAACTATTGTAATTGATGTTAAGGAGCTGTGTTTTACACTTGATTATGGTTTTGGGTTCAATCTAACTTCTAAGCCAAATAAACACACGGTTGATCCTATTAGGTTTATTCAAGGTCAAGTTTGTAATTTGTACAACAATGCGGCTCCTGATAGGTTATCACACTTTTGCACGGAGGGTGGTGGGGTGGATGACACAAGAGGGTTCTATGATCAAGAAGAAGAACCGAGAGTTGGAGTTTATTGCTAGTGGTTTTTGTTTTCGATCCCGGCAGATCAAAGTTGCAAGAATTGAGGACAATTCTCTTCGAAGAGGGAGGGAATGATACGAAAATAAAAGTATCTAATTAGTTTATTTTCTAGTGATATTTAGGAATTATATTAGGCTAGAGTATAACTTTCATACTTAGAATTAGTTTTATTTTAGTAGTATAAATAAGGGATTAAGGTTGTATTTTGAAAAACAGATGATTCAAGAAATAAAAACGCAGTTTTATTAAATACAACAAGGTTCGTTGTGTTCATAAATCGATAAGGTACTTCGATTTTTCGAGTTAAGGCTGAATCGGCGTTCATCCTTACTCACCGATATCCGTGAGATCGGCGTCTCATTAATATCACCTATCCATTCTATTCGTTTCGCTTCCGTTACGCATCATAAGTGGTATTAGAGCTACAACTCTTGATTTTGATTGAATCAAGACGGTCCAAGGGAGTGTCAAAGAAAAGTTATTGGTTGAATTTCTGGTCGCGATTGGAATTCAAAGGTTAAACTCGGGCTAGGTAGTTCGAGGGTTAATCGATTTTAATTGTCTAGTGGTTCTTGTTGAGTTTCGATTTTTTTTTAAAAAAATTGTAAGAAAAATACTGTTCACGTGTACTGTTCACGGGGAGAGAAAAAAAGGATAAAAAAATTGTTGGGAATATTTTCGTTGGAAAATACAGACGAGGAAAGTGTGGCTTTTGATCCAACATTGCCACCGATTTTTGATGATTACGGAGATGAAGGAACTATTGTAATTGATGTTAAGGAGCTGTGTTTTACACTTGATTATGGTTTTGGGTTCAATCTAACTTCTAAGCCAAATAAACACACGGTTGATCCTATTAGGTTTATTCAAGGTCAAGTTTGTAATTTGTACAACAATGCGGCTCCTGATAGGTTATCACACTTTTGCACGGAGGGTGGTGGGGTGGATGACACAAGAGGGTTCTATGATCAAGAAGAAGAACCGAGAGTTGGAGTTTATTGCTAGTGGTTTTTGTTTTCGATCCCGGCAGATCAAAGTTGCAAGAATTGAGGACAATTCTCTTCGAAGAGGGAGGGAATGATACGAAAATAAAAGTATCTAATTAGTTTATTTTCTAGTGATATTTAGGAATTATATTAGGCTAGAGTATAACTTTCATACTTAGAATTAGTTTTATTTTAGTAGTATAAATAAGGGATTAAGGTTGTATTTTGAAAAACAGATGATTCAAGAAATAAAAACGCAGTTTTATTAAATACAACAAGGTTCGTTGTGTTCATAAATCGATAAGGTACTTCGATTTTTCGAGTTAAGGCTGAATCGGCGTTCATCCTTACTCACCGATATCCGTGAGATCGGCGTCTCATTAATATCACCTATCCATTCTATTCGTTTCGCTTCCGTTACGCATCATAAGTGGTATTAGAGCTACAACTCTTGATTTTGATTGAATCAAGACGGTCCAAGGGAGTGTCAAAGAAAAGTTATTGGTTGAATTTCTGGTCGCGATTGGAATTCAAAGGTTAAACTCGGGCTAGGTAGTTCGAGGGTTAATCGATTTTAATTGTCTAGTGGTTCTTGTTGAGTTTCGATTTTTTTTTAAAAAAATTGTAAGAAAAATACTGTTCACGTGTACTGTTCACGGGGAGAGAAAAAAAGGATAAAAAAATTGTTGGGAATATTTTCGTTGGAAAATACAGACGAGGAAAGTGTGGCTTTTGATCCAACATTGCCACCGATTTTTGATGATTACGGAGATGAAGGAACTATTGTAAATGATGTTAAGGAGCCGTGTTTTACACTTGATTATGGTTTTGGGTTCAATCTAACTTCTAAGCCAAATAAACACACGGTTGATCCTATTAGGTTTATTCATGGTCAAGTTTGTAATTTGTACAACAATGCGGCTCCTGATAGGTTATCACACTTGTGCACGGAGGGTGGTGGGGTGGATGACACAAGAGGGTTCTATGATCAAGAAGAAGAACCGAGAGATGGAGTTTATTGCTAGTGGTTTTTGTTTTCGATCCCGGCAGATCAAAGTTGCAAGAATTGAGGACAATTCTCTTCGAAGAGGGAGGGAATGATACGAAAATAAAAGTATCTAATTAGTTTATTTTCTAGTGATATTTAGGAATTATATTAGGCTAGAGTATAACTTTCATACTTAGAATTAGTTTTATTTTAGTAGTATAAATAAGGGATTAAGGTTGTATTTTGAAAAACAGATGATTCAAGAAATAAAAACGCAGTTTTATTAAATACAACAAGGTTCGTTGTGTTCATAAATCGATAAGGTACTTCGATTTTTCGAGTTAAGGCTGAATCGGCGTTCATCCTTACTCACCGATATCCGTGAGATCGGCGTCTCATTAATATCACCTATCCATTCTATTCGTTTCGCTTCCGTTACGCATCATAAGTGGTATTAGAGCTACAACTCTTGATTTTGGTTGAATCAAGACGGTCCAAGGGAGTGTCAAAGAAAAGTTATTGGTTGAATTTCTGGTCGCGATTGGAATTCAAAGGTTAAACTCGGGCTAGGTAGTTCGAGGGTTAATCGATTTTGATTGTCTAGTGGTTCTTGTTGAGTTTCGATTTTTTTTTAAAAAAAATTGTAAGAAAAATACTGTTCACGTGTACTGTTCACGGGGAGAGAAAAAAAAGGATAAAAAATTGTTGGGAATATTTTCGTTGGAAAATACAGACGAGGAAAGTGTGGCTTTTGATCCAACATTGCCACCGATTTTTGATGATTACGGAGATGAAGGAACTATTGTAAATGATGTTAAGGAGCCGTGTTTTACACTTGATTATGGTTTTGGGTTCAATCTAACTTCTAAGCCAAATAAACACACGGTTGATCCTATTAGGTTTATTCATGGTCAAGTTTGTAATTTGTACAACAATGCGGCTCCTGATAGGTTATCACACTTGTGCACGGAGGGTGGTGGGGTGGATGACACAAGAGGATTCTATGATCAAGAAGAAGAACCGAGAGTTGGAGTTTATTGCTAGTGGTTTTTGTTTTCGATCCCGGCAGATCAAAGTTGCAAGAATTGAGGACAATTCTCTTCGAAGAGGGAGGGAATGATACGAAAATAAAAGTATCTAATTAGTTTATTTTCTAGTGATATTTAGGAATTATATTAGGCTAGAGTATAACTTTCATACTTAGAATTAGTTTTATTTTAGTAGTATAAATAAGGGATTAAGGTTGTATTTTGAAAAACAGATGATTCAAGAAATAAAAACGCAGTTTTATTAAATACAACAAGGTTCGTTGTGTTCATAAATCGATAAGGTACTTCGATTTTTCGAGTTAAGGCTGAATCGGCGTTCATCCTTACTCACCGATATCCGTGAGATCGGCGTCTCATTAATATCACCTATCCATTCTATTCGTTTCGCTTCCGTTACGCATCATAAGTGGTATTAGAGCTACAACTCTTGATTTTGGTTGAATCAAGACGGTCCAAGGGAGTGTCAAAGAAAAGTTATTGGTTGAATTTCTGGTCGCGATTGGAATTCAAAGGTTAAACTCGGGCTAGGTAGTTCGAGGGTTAATCGATTTTGATTGTCTAGTGGTTCTTGTTGAGTTTCGATTTTTTTTTAAAAAAAATTGTAAGAAAAATACTGTTCACGTGTACTGTTCACGGGGAGAGAAAAAAAAGGATAAAAAATTGTTGGGAATATTTTCGTTGGAAAATACAGACGAGGAAAGTGTGGCTTTTGATCCAACATTGCCACCGATTTTTGATGATTACGGAGATGAAGGAACTATTGTAATTGATGTTAAGGAGCCGTGTTTTACACTTGATTATGGTTTTGGGTTCAATCTAACTTCTAAGCCAAATAAACACACGGTTGATCCTATTAGGTTTATTCAAGGTCAAGTTTGTAATTTGTACAACAATGCGGCTCCTGATAGGTTATCACACTTGTGCACGGAGGGTGGTGGGGTGGATGACACAAGAGGGTTCTATGATCAAGAAGAAGAACCGAGAGTTGGAGTTTATTGCTAGTGGTTTTTGTTTTCGATCCCGGCAGATCAAAGTTGCAAGAATTGAGGACAATTCTCTTCGAAGAGGGAGGGAATGATACGAAAATAAAAGTATCTAATTAGTTTATTTTCTAGTGATATTTAGGAATTATATTAGGCTAGAGTATAACTTTCATACTTAGAATTAGTTTTATTTTAGTAGTATAAATAAGGGATTAAGGTTGTATTTTGAAAAACAGATGATTCAAGAAATAAAAACGCAGTTTTATTAAATACAACAAGGTTCGTTGTGTTCATAAATCGATAAGGTACTTCGATTTTTCGAGTTAAGGCTGAATCGGCGTTCATCCTTACTCACCGATATCCGTGAGATCGGCGTCTCATTAATATCACCTATCCATTCTATTCGTTTCGCTTCCGTTACGCATCATAAGTGGTATTAGAGCTACAACTCTTGATTTTGGTTGAATCAAGACGGTCCAAGGGAGTGTCAAAGAAAAGTTATTGGTTGAATTTCTGGTCGCGATTGGAATTCAAAGGTTAAACTCGGGCTAGGTAGTTCGAGGGTTAATCGATTTTGATTGTCTAGTGGTTCTTGTTGAGTTTCGATTTTTTTTAAAAAAAAATTGTAAGAAAAATACTGTTCACGTGTACTGTTCACGGGGAGAGAAAAAAAAGGATAAAAAATTGTTGGGAATATTTTCGTTGGAAAATACAGACGAGGAAAGTGTGGCTTTTGATCCAACATTGCCACCGATTTTTGATGATTACGGAGATGAAGGAACTATTGTAATTGATGTTAAGGAGCCGTGTTTTACACTTGATTATGGTTTTGGGTTCAATCTAACTTCTAAGCCAAATAAACACACGGTTGATCCTATTAGGTTTATTCAAGGTCAAGTTTGTAATTTGTACAACAATGCGGCTCCTGATAGGTTATCACACTTGTGCACGGAGGGTGGTGGGGTGGATGACACAAGAGGGTTCTATGATCAAGAAGAAGAACCGAGAGTTGGAGTTTATTGCTAGTGGTTTTTGTTTTCGATCCCGGCAGATCAAAGTTGCAAGAATTGAGGACAATTCTCTTCGAAGAGGGAGGGAATGATACGAAAATAAAAGTATCTAATTAGTTTATTTTCTAGTGATATTTAGGAATTATATTAGGCTAGAGTATAACTTTCATACTTAGAATTAGTTTTATTTTAGTAGTATAAATAAGGGATTAAGGTTGTATTTTGAAAAACAGATGATTCAAGAAATAAAAACGCAGTTTTATTAAATACAACAAGGTTCGTTGTGTTCATAAATCGATAAGGTACTTCGATTTTTCGAGTTAAGGCTGAATCGGCGTTCATCCTTACTCACCGATATCCGTGAGATCGGCGTCTCATTAATATCACCTATCCATTCTATTCGTTTCGCTTCCGTTACGCATCATAAGTGGTATTAGAGCTACAACTCTTGATTTTGGTTGAATCAAGACGGTCCAAGGGAGTGTCAAAGAAAAGTTATTGGTTGAATTTCTGGTCGCGATTGGAATTCAAAGGTTAAACTCGGGCTAGGTAGTTCGAGGGTTAATCGATTTTGATTGTCTAGTGGTTCTTGTTGAGTTTCGATTTTTTTTAAAAAAAATTGTAAGAAAAATATTGTTCACGTGTACTGTTCACGGGGAGAGAAAAAAAAGGATAAAAAATTGTTGGGAATATTTTCGTTGGAAAATACAGACGAGGAAAGTGTGGCTTTTGATCCAACATTGCCACCGATTTTTGATGATTACGGAGATGAAGGAATTATTGTAATTGATGTTAAGGAGCCGTGTTTTACACTTGATTATGGTTTTGGGTTCAATCTAACTTCTAAGCCAAATAAACACACGGTTGATCCTATTAGGTTTATTCAAGGTGAAGTTTGTAATTTGTACAACAATGCGGCTCGTGATAGGTTATCACACTTGTGCACGGAGGGTGGTGGGGTGGATGACACAAGAGGGTTCTATGATCAAGAAGAAGAACCGAGAGTTTGAGTTTATTGCTAGTGGTTTTTGTTTTCGATCCCGGCAGATCAAAGTTGCAAGAATTGAGGACAATTCTCTTCGAAGAGGGAGGGAATGATACGAAAATAAAAGTATCTAATTAGTTTATTTTCTAGTGATATTTAGGAATTATATTAAGCTAGAGTATAACTTCCATACTTAGAATTAGTTTTATTTTAGTGGTATAAATAAGGGATTTACGTTGTATTTTGAAAGACAGATGATTCAAGAAATAAAAACGCAGTTTTATTAAATACAACAAGGTTCGTTGTGTTCATAAATCGATAAGGTACTTCGATTTTTCGAGTTAAGGCTGAATCGGCGTTCATCCTTACTCACCGATATCCGTGAGATTGACGTCTCATTAATATCACCTATCCATTCTATTCGTTTCGCTTCCGTCACGCATCATTAGTGGTATCTAATCTGCAACTCTTGATTTTGATTGAATCAAGACGGTCCAAGGGAGTGTCAAAGCCAAGTTATTGGTTGAATTTCTGGTCGCGATTGGAATTCAAAGGTTAAACTCGGGAGACGTAGTTCGATGGTTAATCGATTTTGATTGTCTAGTGGTTCTTGTTGAGTTTCGATTTTTTTAAAAAAAAATTGTAAGAAAAATACAGTTCACTTGTACTGTTCAAGGAAAGAGAGAAAAAGGGAAAAAAAATGTTGGGAATATTTTCATTGGAAAATACAGACGAGGAAAGTGTGGCTTTTGATCCAACATTGCCACCGATTTTTGATGATTACGGAGATGAAGGAACCATTGTTATTGATGTTAAGGAGCCGTGTTTTACACATGATTTTGGTTTTGGGTTCAATCTAAGTTCTAAGCCAAATAAACACACGGTTGATCCTATTAGGTTTATTCAAGGTCAATTTTGTTATTTGTACAAAAATGCGGCTCGTGATAGGTTATCGCACTTGTGCACGGAGTGTGGTGGGGTAGATGGCACAAGAGGGTTCTAAGATCAAGAAGAAGAGCCGAGAGTTGGAGTTTATTGCTAGTGGTTTTTGTTTTCGATCCCAGCGGATCAAAGTTGCAAGAATTGAGGACAATTCTCTTCGAAGAGGGAGGGAATGATACGAAAATAAAAGTATCTAATTAGTTTATTTTCTAGTGATATTTAGGAATTATATTAGGCTAGATTATAACTTCCATACTTAGAATTAGTTTTATTTTTGTAGTATAAATAAGGGATTAAGGTTGTATTTTGAAAGACAGATGATTCAAGCAGTTTTATTAAATACAACAAGGGTCGTTGTGTTCCTAAATCGATAAGGTACTTCGATTTTTCGAGTTAAGGCTGAATCGGCGTTCATCCTTACTCACCGATATCCGTGAGATCGGCGTCTCATTAATATCACCTATCCATTCTATTCGTTTCGCTTCCGTTACGCATCATAAGTGGTATCTGAGCTAAAACTCTTGATTTTGATTGAATCAAGACGGTCCAAGGGAGTGTCAACGCCAAGTTATTGGTTGAATTTCTGGTCGCGATTGGAATTCAAAGGTTAAACTCGGGCGAGGTAGTTCGATGGTTAATCGATTTTGATTGTCTAGTGGTTCTTGTTGAGTTTCGATTTTTTTCAAAAAATATTGTAAGAAAAATACAGTTCACGTGTACTGTTCACGGAGAGAGAGAAAAAGGGAAAAAAATGTTGGGAATATTTTCGTTGGAAAATACAGACGAGGAAAGTGTGGCTTTTGATCCAACATTGCCACCGATTTTTGATGATTACGGAGATGAAGAAACCATTGTTATTGATGTTAAGGAACCGTGTTTTACACTTGATTATGGTTTTGGGTTCAATCTAACTTCTAAGCCAAATAAACACACGTTGATCCTATTAGGTTTATTCAAGGTCAAGTTTGTTATTTGTACAACAATGCGGCTCGTGATAGGTTATCGCACTTGTGCACGGAGGGTGGTGGGGTGGATGACACAAGAGGGTTCTAAGATCACGAAGAAGAACCGAGAGTTGGAGTTTATTGGTAGTGGTTTTTGTTTTCGATCCCAGCGGATCAAAGTTGCAAGAATTGAGGACAATTCTCTTCGAAGAGGGAGGGAATGATACGAAAATAAAAGTATCTAATTAGTTTATTTTCTAGTGATATTTAGGAATTATATTAGGCTAGATTATAACTTCCATACTTAGAATTAGTTTTATTTTTGTAGTATAAATAAGGGATTAAGGTTGTATTTTGAAAGACAGATGATTCAAGAAATAAAAACGCGGTTTTATTAAATATAACAAGGTTTGTTGTGTTCTTAAATCGATAAGGTACTTCGATTATTCGAGTTAAGGCTGAATCGGCGTTCATCCTTACTCACCGATATCCGTGAGATCGGCGTCTCATTAATATCACCTATCCACTCTATTCGTTTCGCTTCCGTTACGCATCATAAGTGGTATCTGAGCTACAACTCTTGATTTTGATTGAATCAAGACGGTCCAAGGGAGTGTCAAAGCCAAGTTATTGGTTGAATTTCTGGTTGCGATTGGAATTCAAAGGTTAAACTCGGGCGAGGTTGTTCGATGGTTAATCGATTTTGATTGTCTAGTGGTTCTTGTTGAGTTTCGATTTTTTTCAAAAAATATTGTAAGAAAAATACAGTTCACATGTACTGTTCACGGAGAGAGAGAAAAAGGGAAAAAAATTGTTGGGAATATTTTCGTTGGAAAATACAGACGAGGAAAGTGTGGCTTTTGATCCAACATTGCCACTGATTTTTGATGATTACGGAGATGAAGGAACTATTGTAATTGATGTTAAGGAGCCGTGTTTTACACTTGATTATGGTTTTGGGTTCAATCTAACTTCTAAGCCAAATAAACACACGGTTGATCCTATTAGGTTTATTCAAGGTCAAGTTTGTAATTTGTACAACAATGCGGCTCCTGATAGGTTATCACACTTGTGCACGGAGGGTGGTGGGGTGGATGACACAAGAGGGTTCTATGATCAAGAAGAAGAACCGAGAGTTGGAGTTTATTGCTAGTGGTTTTTGTTTTCGATCCCGGCAGATCAAAGTTGCAAGAATTGAGGACAATTCTCTTCGAAGAGGGAGGGAATGATACGAAAATAAAAGTATCTAATTAGTTTATTTTCTAGTGATATTTAGGAATTATATTAGGCTAGAGTATAACTTTCATACTTAGAATTAGTTTTATTTTAGTAGTATAAATAAGGGATTAAGGTTGTATTTTGAAAAACAGATGATTCAAGAAATAAAAACGCAGTTTTATTAAATACAACAAGGTTCGTTGTGTTCATAAATCGATAAGGTACTTCGATTTTTCGAGTTAAGGCTGAATCGGCGTTCATCCTTACTCACCGATATCCGTGAGATCGGCGTCTCATTAATATCACCTATCCATTCTATTCGTTTCGCTTCCGTTACGCATCATAAGTGGTATTAGAGCTACAACTCTTGATTTTGGTTGAATCAAGACGGTCCAAGGGAGTGTCAAAGAAAAGTTATTGGTTGAATTTCTGGTCGCGATTGGAATTCAAAGGTTAAACTCGGGCTAGGTAGTTCGAGGGTTAATCGATTTTGATTGTCTAGTGGTTCTTGTTGAGTTTCGATTTTTTTTTTAAAAAAATTGTAAGAAAAATATTGTTCACGTGTACTGTTCACGGGGAGAGAAAAAAAAGGATAAAAAATTGTTGGGAATATTTTCGTTGGAAAATACAGACGAGGAAAGTGTGGCTTTTGATCCAACATTGCCACCGATTTTTGATGATTACGGAGATGAAGGAACTATTGTAATTGATGTTAAGGAGCCGTGTTTTACACTTGATTATGGTTTTGGGTTCAATCTAACTTCTAAGCCAAATAAACACACGGTTGATCCTATTAGGTTTATTCAAGGTCAAGTTTGTAATTTGTACAACAATGCGGCTCCTGATAGGTTATCACACTTGTGCACGGAGGGTGGTGGGGTGGATGACACAAGAGGGTTCTATGATCAAGAAGAAGAACCGAGAGTTTGAGTTTATTGCTAGTGGTTTTTGTTTTCGATCCCGGCAGATCAAAGTTGCAAGAATTGAGGACAATTCTCTTCGAAGAGGGAGGGAATGATACGAAAATAAAAGTATCTAATTAGTTTATTTTCTAGTGATATTTAGGAATTATATTAAGCTAGAGTATAACTTCCATACTTAGAATTAGTTTTATTTTAGTGGTATAAATAAGGGATTTACGTTGTATTTTGAAAGACAGATGATTCAAGAAATAAAAACGCAGTTTTATTAAATACAACAAGGTTCGTTGTGTTCATAAATCGATAAGGTACTTCGATTTTTCGAGTTAAGGCTGAATCGGCGTTCATCCTTACTCACCGATATCCGTGAGATTGACGTCTCATTAATATCACCTATCCATTCTATTCGTTTCGCTTCCGTCACGCATCATTAGTGGTATCTAATCTGCAACTCTTGATTTTGATTGAATCAAGACGGTCCAAGGGATTGTCAAAGCCAAGTTATTGGTTGAATTTCTGGTCGCGATTGGAATTCAAAGGTTAAACTCGGGAGACGTAGTTCGATGGTTAATCGATTTTGATTGTCTAGTGGTTCTTGTTGAGTTTCGATTTTTTTCAAAAAAAATTGTAAGAAAAATACAGTTCACTTGTACTGTTCAAGGAAAGAGAGAAAAAGGGAAAAAAAATGTTGGGAATATTTTCATTGGAAAATACAGACGAGGAAAGTGTGGCTTTTGATCCAACATTGCCACCGATTTTTGATGATTACGGAGATGAAGGAACCATTGTTATTGATGTTAAGGAGCCGTGTTTTACACATGATTTTGGTTTTGGGTTCAATCTAAGTTCTAAGCCAAATAAACACACGGTTGATCCTATTAGGTTTATTCAAGGTCAATTTTGTTATTTGTACAACAATGCGGCTCGTGATAGGTTATCACACTTGTGCACGGAGGGTGGTGGGGTGGATGGCACAAGAGGGTTCTAAGATCAAGAAGAAGAGCCGAGAGTTGGAGTTTATTGCTAGTGGTTTTTGTTTTCGATCCCAGCGGATCAAAGTTGCAAGAATTGAGGACAATTCTCTTCGAAGAGGGAGGGAATGATACGAAAATAAAAGTATCTAATTAGTTTATTTTCTAGTGATATTTAGGAATTATATTAGGCTAGATTATAACTTCCATACTTAGAATTAGTTTTATTTTTGTAGTATAAATAAGGGATTAAGGTTGTATTTTGAAAGACAGATGATTCAAGCAGTTTTATTAAATACAACAAGGGTCGTTGTGTTCCTAAATCGATAAGGTACTTCGATTTTTCGAGTTAAGGCTGAATCGGCGTTCATCCTTACTCACCGATATCCGTGAGATCGGCGTCTCATTAATATCACCTATCCATTCTATTCGTTTCGCTTCCGTTACGCATCATAAGTGGTATCTGAGCTAAAACTCTTGATTTTGATTGAATCAAGACGGTCCAAGGGAGTGTCAACGCCAAGTTATTGGTTGAATTTCTGGTCGCGATTGGAATTCAAAGGTTAAACTCGGGCGAGGTAGTTCGATGGTTAATCGATTTTGATTGTCTAGTGGTTCTTGTTGAGTTTCGATTTTTTTCAAAAAATATTGTAAGAAAAATACAGTTCACGTGTACTGTTCACGGAGAGAGAGAAAAAGGGAAAAAAATGTTGGGAATATTTTCGTTGGAAAATACAGACGAGGAAAGTGTGGCTTTTGATCCAACATTGCCACCGATTTTTGATGATTACGGAGATGAAGAAACCATTGTTATTGATGTTAAGGAACCGTGTTTTACACTTGATTATGGTTTTGGGTTCAATCTAACTTCTAAGCCAAATAAACACACGTTGATCCTATTAGGTTTATTCAAGGTCAAGTTTGTTATTTGTACAACAATGCGGCTCGTGATAGGTTATCGCACTTGTGCACGGAGGGTGGTGGGGTGGATGACACAAGAGGGTTCTAAGATCACGAAGAAGAACCGAGAGTTGGAGTTTATTGCTAGTGGTTTTTGTTTTCGATCCCAGCGGATCAAAGTTGCAAGAATTGAGGACAATTCTCTTCGAAGAGGGAGGGAATGATACGAAAATAAAAGTATCTAATTAGTTTATTTTCTAGTGATATTTAGGAATTATATTAGGCTAGATTATAACTTCCATACTTAGAATTAGTTTTATTTTTGTAGTATAAATAAGGGATTAAGGTTGTATTTTGAAAGACAGATGATTCAAGAAATAAAAACGCGGTTTTATTAAATACAACAAGGTTTGTTGTGTTCTTAAATCGATAAGGTACTTCGATTATTCGAGTTAAGGCTGAATCGGCGTTCATCCTTACTCACCGATATCCGTGAGATCGGCGTCTCATTAATATCACCTATCCACTCTATTCGTTTCGCTTCCGTTACGCATCATAAGTGGTATCTGAGCTACAACTCTTGATTTTGATTGAATCAAGACGGTCCAAGGGAGTGTCAAAGCCAAGTTATTGGTCGAATTTCTGGTTGCGATTGGAATTCAAAGGTTAAACTCGGGCGAGGTTGTTCGATGGTTAATCGATTTTGATTGTCTAGTGGTTCTTGTTGAGTTTCGATTTTTTTCAAAAAATATTGTAAGAAAAATACAGTTCACATGTACTGTTCACGGAGAGAGAGAAAAAGGGAAAAAAATTGTTGGGAATATTTTCGTTGGAAAATACAGACGAGGAAAGTGTGGCTTTTGATCCAACATTGCCACTGATTTTTGATGATTACGGAGATGAAGGAACTATTGTAATTGATGTTAAGGAGCCGTGTTTTACACTTGATTATGGTTTTGGGTTCAATCTAACTTCTAAGCCAAATAAACACACGGTTGATCCTATTAGGTTTATTCAAGGTCAAGTTTGTAATTTGTACAACAATGCGGCTCCTGATAGGTTATCACACTTGTGCACGGAGGGTGGTGGGGTGGATGACACAAGAGGGTTCTATGATCAAGAAGAAGAACCGAGAGTTGGAGTTTATTGCTAGTGGTTTTTGTTTTCGATCCCGGCAGATCAAAGTTGCAAGAATTGAGGACAATTCTCTTCGAAGAGGGAGGGAATGATACGAAAATAAAAGTATCTAATTAGTTTATTTTCTAGTGATATTTAGGAATTATATTAAGCTAGAGTATAACTTCCATACTTAGAATTAGTTTTATTTTAGTGGTATAAATAAGGGATTTACGTTGTATTTTGAAAGACAGATGATTCAAGAAATAAAAACGCAGTTTTATTAAATACAACAAGGTTCGTTGTGTTCATAAATCGATAAGGTACTTCGATTTTTCGAGTTAAGGCTGAATCGGCGTTCATCCTTACTCACCGATATCTGTGAGATTGACGTCTCATTAATATCACCTATCCATTCTATTCGTTTCGCTTCCGTCACGCATCATTAGTGGTATCTAAGCTGCAACTCTTGATTTTGATTGAATCAAGACGGTCCAAGGGAGTGTCAAAGCCAAGTTATTGGTTGAATTTCTGGTCGCGATTGGAATTCAAAGGTTAAACTCGGGAGACGTAGTTCGATGGTTAATCGATTTTGATTGTCTAGTGGTTCTTGTTGAGTTTCGATTTTTTTCAAAAAAAATTGTAAGAAAAATACAGTTCACTTGTACTGTTCAAGGAAAGAGAGAAAAAGGGAAAAAAATTGTTGGGAATATTTTCATTGGAAAATACAGACGAGGAAAGTGTGGTTTTTGATCCAACATTGCCACCGATTTTTGATGATTACGGAGATGAAGAAACCATTGTTATTGATGTTAAGGAGCCGTGTTTTACACTTTATTTTGGTTTTGGGTTCAATCTAAGTTCTAAGCCAAATAAACACACGGTTGATCCTATTAGATTTATTCAAGGTCAATTTTGTTATTTGTACAACAATGCGGCTCGTGATAGGTTATCACACTTGTGCACGGAGGGTGGTGGGGTGGATGGCACAAGAGGGTTCTAAGATCAAGAAGAAGAGCCGAGAGTTGAAGTTTATTGCTAGTGGTTTTTGTTTTCGATCCTGGCGGATCAATGTTTCGAGATTTGAGGACAATTCTCTTCGAAGAGGGAGGGAATGATACGAAAATAAAAGTATCTAATTAGTTTATTTTCTAGTGATATTTAGGAATTATATTAGGCTAGAGTATAACTTCCATACTTACAATTAGTTTTATTTTAGTAGTATAATAAAGGGATTGAGGTTGTATTTTGAAAGACAGATGATTCAAGCAGTTTTATTAAATACAACAAGGGTCGTTGTGTTCCTAAATCGATAAGGAACTTCGATTTTTCGAGTTAAGGCTGAATCGGCGTTCATCCTTACTCACCGATATCCGTGAGATCGGCGTCTCATTAATATCACCTATCCATTCTATTCTTTTCGCTTCCGTTACGCATCATAAGTGGTATCTGAGCTAAAACTCTTGATTTTGATTGAATCAAGACGGTCCAAGGGAGTGTCAACGCCAAGTTATTGGTTGAATTTCTGGTCGCGATTGGAATTCAATGGTTAAACTCGGGCGAGGTAGTTCGATGGTTAATCGATTTTGATTGTCTAGTGGTTCTTGTTGAGTTTCGATTTTTTTCAAAAAATATTGTAAGAAAAATACAGTTCACGTGTACTGTTCACGGAGAGAGAGAAAAAGGGAAAAAAATGTTGGGAATATTTTCGTTGGAAAATACAGACGAGGAAAGTGTGGCTTTTGATCCAACATTGCCACCGATTTTTGATGATTACGGAGATGAAGAAACCATTGTTATTGATGTTAAGGAACCGTGTTTTACACTTGATTATGGTTTTGGGTTCAATCTAACTTCTAAGCCAAATAAACACACGTTGATCCTATTAGGTTTATTCAAGGTCAAGTTTGTTATTTGTACAACAATGCGGCTCGTGATAGGTTATCGCACTTGTGCACGGAGGGTGGTGGGGTGGATGACACAAGAGGGTTCTAAGATCACGAAGAAGAACCGAGAGTTGGAGTTTATTGCTAGTGGTTTTTGTTTTCGATCCCAGCGGATCAAAGTTGCAAGAATTGAGGACAATTCTCTTCGAAGAGGGAGGGAATGATACGAAAATAAAAGTATCTAATTAGTTTATTTTCTAGTGATATTTAGGAATTATATTAGGCTAGATTATAACTTCCATACTTAGAATTAGTTTTATTTTTGTAGTATAAATAAGGGATTAAGGTTGTATTTTGAAAGACAGATGATTCAAGAAATAAAAACGCGGTTTTATTAAATACAACAAGGTTTGTTGTGTTCTTAAATCGATAAGGTACTTCGATTATTCGAGTTAAGGCTGAATCGGCGTTCATCCTTACTCACCGATATCCGTGAGATCGGCGTCTCATTAATATCACCTATCCACTCTATTCGTTTCGCTTCCGTTACGCATCATAAGTGGTATCTGAGCTACAACTCTTGATTTTGATTGAATCAAGACGGTCCAAGGGAGTGTCAAAGCCAAGTTATTGGTTGAATTTCTGGTTGCGATTGGAATTCAAAGGTTAAACTCGGGCGAGGTTGTTCGATGGTTAATCGATTTTGATTGTCTAGTGGTTCTTGTTGAGTTTCGATTTTTTTCAAAAAATATTGTAAGAAAAATACAGTTCACATGTACTGTTCACGGAGAGAGAGAAAAAGGGAAAAAAATTGTTGGGAATATTTTCGTTGGAAAATACAGACGAGGAAAGTGTGGCTTTTGATCCAACATTGCCACTGATTTTTGATGATTACGGAGATGAAGGAACTATTGTAATTGATGTTAAGGAGCCGTGTTTTACACTTGATTATGGTTTTGGGTTCAATCTAACTTCTAAGCCAAATAAACACACGGTTGATCCTATTAGGTTTATTCAAGGTCAAGTTAGTAATTTGTACAACAATGCGGCTCCTGATAGGTTATCACACTTGTGCACGGAGGGTGGTGGGGTGGATGACACAAGAGGGTTCTATGATCAAGAAGAAGAATCGAGAGTTGGAGTTTATTGCTAGTGGTTTTTGTTTTCGATCCCGGCAGATCAAAGTTGCAAGAATTGAGGACAATTCTCTTCGAAGAGGGAGGGAATGATACGAAAATAAAAGTATCTAATTAGTTTATTTTCTAGTGATATTTAGGAATTATATTAAGCTAGAGTATAACTTCCATACTTAGAATTAGTTTTATTTTAGTGGTATAAATAAGGGATTTACGTTGTATTTTGAAAGACAGATGATTCAAGAAATAAAAACGCAGTTTTATTAAATACAACAAGGTTCGTTGTGTTCATAAATCGATAAGGTACTTCGATTTTTCGAGTTAAGGCTGAATCGGCGTTCATCCTTACTCGCCGATATCTGTGAGATTGACGTCTCATTAATATCAGCTATCCATTCTATTCGTTTCGCTTCCGTCACGCATCATTAGTGGTATCTAAGCTGCAACTCTTGATTTTGATTGAATCAAGACGGTCCAAGGGAGTGTCAAAGCCAAGTTATTGGTTGAATTTCTGGTCGCGATTGGAATTCAAAGGTTAAACTCGGGAGACGTAGTTCGATGGTTAATCGATTTTGATTGTCTAGTGGTTCTTGTTGAGTTTCGATTTTTTTCAAAAAAAATTGTAAGAAAAATACAGTTCACTTGTACTGTTCAAGGAAAGAGAGAAAAAGGGAAAAAAATTGTTGGGAATATTTTCATTGGAAAATACAGACGAGGAAAGTGTGGTTTTTGATCCAACATTGCCACCGATTTTTGATGATTACGGAGATGAAGAAACCATTGTTATTGATGTTAAGGAGCCGTGTTTTACACTTTATTTTGGTTTTGGGTTCAATCTAAGTTCTAAGCCAAATAAACACACGGTTGATCCTATTAGATTTATTCAAGGTCAATTTTGTTATTTGTACAACAATGCGGCTCGTGATAGGTTATCACACTTGTGCACGGAGGGTGGTGGGGTGGATGGCACAAGAGGGTTCTAAGATCAAGAAGAAGAGCCGAGAGTTGAAGTTTATTGCTAGTGGTTTTTGTTTTCGATCCTGGCGGATCAATGTTTCGAGATTTGAGGACAATTCTCTTCGAAGAGGGAGGGAATGATACGAAAATAAAAGTATCTAATTAGTTTATTTTCTAGTGATATTTAGGAATTATATTAGGCTAGAGTATAACTTCCATACTTACAATTAGTTTTATTTTAGTAGTATAATAAAGGGATTGAGGTTGTATTTTGAAAGACAGATGATTCAAGCAGTTTTATTAAATACAACAAGGGTCGTTGTGTTCCTAAATCGATAAGGAACTTCGATTTTTCGAGTTAAGGCTGAATCGGCGTTCATCCTTACTCACCGATATCCGTGAGATCGGCGTCTCATTAATATCACCTATCCATTCTATTCTTTTCGCTTCCGTTACGCATCATAAGTGGTATCTGAGCTAAAACTCTTGATTTTGATTGAATCAAGACGGTCCAAGGGAGTGTCAACGCCAAGTTATTGGTTGAATTTCTGGTCGCGATTGGAATTCAATGGTTAAACTCGGGCGAGGTAGTTCGATGGTTAATCGATTTTGATTGTCTAGTGGTTCTTGTTGAGTTTCGATTTTTTTCAAAAAATATTGTAAGAAAAATACAGTTCACGTGTACTGTTCACGGAGAGAGAGAAAAAGGGAAAAAAATGTTGGGAATATTTTCGTTGGAAAATACAGACGAGGAAAGTGTGGCTTTTGATCCAACATTGCCACCGATTTTTGATGATTACGGAGATGAAGAAACCATTGTTATTGATGTTAAGGAACCGTGTTTTACACTTGATTATGGTTTTGGGTTCAATCTAACTTCTAAGCCAAATAAACACACGTTGATCCTATTAGGTTTATTCAAGGTCAAGTTTGTTATTTGTACAACAATGCGGCTCGTGATAGGTTATCGCACTTGTGCACGGAGGGTGGTGGGGTGGATGACACAAGAGGGTTCTAAGATCACGAAGAAGAACCGAGAGTTGGAGTTTATTGCTAGTGGTTTTTGTTTTCGATCCCAGCGGATCAAAGTTGCAAGAATTGAGGACAATTCTCTTCGAAGAGGGAGGGAATGATACGAAAATAAAAGTATCTAATTAGTTTATTTTCTAGTGATATTTAGGAATTATATTAGGCTAGATTATAACTTCCATACTTAGAATTAGTTTTATTTTTGTAGTATAAATAAGGGATTAAGGTTGTATTTTGAAAGACAGATGATTCAAGAAATAAAAACGCGGTTTTATTAAATACAACAAGGTTTGTTGTGTTCTTAAATCGATAAGGTACTTCGATTATTCGAGTTAAGGCTGAATCGGCGTTCATCCTTACTCACCGATATCCGTGAGATCGGCGTCTCATTAATATCACCTATCCACTCTATTCGTTTCGCTTCCGTTACGCATCATAAGTGGTATCTGAGCTACAACTCTTGATTTTGATTGAATCAAGACGGTCCAAGGGAGTGTCAAAGCCAAGTTATTGGTTGAATTTCTGGTTGCGATTGGAATTCAAAGGTTAAACTCGGGCGAGGTTGTTCGATGGTTAATCGATTTTGATTGTCTAGTGGTTCTTGTTGAGTTTCGATTTTTTTCAAAAAATATTGTAAGAAAAATACAGTTCACATGTACTGTTCACGGAGAGAGAGAAAAAGGGAAAAAAATTGTTGGGAATATTTTCGTTGGAAAATACAGACGAGGAAAGTGTGGCTTTTGATCCAACATTGCCACTGATTTTTGATGATTACGGAGATGAAGGAACTATTGTAATTGATGTTAAGGAGCCGTGTTTTACACTTGATTATGGTTTTGGGTTCAATCTAACTTCTAAGCCAAATAAACACACGGTTGATCCTATTAGGTTTATTCAAGGTCAAGTTAGTAATTTGTACAACAATGCGGCTCCTGATAGGTTATCACACTTGTGCACGGAGGGTGGTGGGGTGGATGACACAAGAGGGTTCTATGATCAAGAAGAAGAACCGAGAGTTGGAGTTTATTGCTAGTGGTTTTTGTTTTCGATCCCGGCAGATCAAAGTTGCAAGAATTGAGGACAATTCTCTTCGAAGAGGGAGGGAATGATACGAAAATAAAAGTATCTAATTAGTTTATTTTCTAGTGATATTTAGGAATTATATTAAGCTAGAGTATAACTTCCATACTTAGAATTAGTTTTATTTTAGTGGTATAAATAAGGGATTTACGTTGTATTTTGAAAGACAGATGATTCAAGAAATAAAAACGCAGTTTTATTAAATACAACAAGGTTCGTTGTGTTCATAAATCGATAAGGTACTTCGATTTTTCGAGTTAAGGCTGAATCGGCGTTCATCCTTACTCACCGATATCTGTGAGATTGACGTCTCATTAATATCACCTATCCATTCTATTCGTTTCGCTTCCGTCACGCATCATTAGTGGTATCTAAGCTGCAACTCTTGATTTTGATTGAATCAAGACGGTCCAAGGGAGTGTCAAAGCCAAGTTATTGGTTGAATTTCTGGTCGCGATTGGAATTCAAAGGTTAAACTCGGGAGACGTAGTTCGATGGTTAATCGATTTTGATTGTCTAGTGGTTCTTGTTGAGTTTCGATTTTTTTCAAAAAAAATTGTAAGAAAAATACAGTTCACTTGTACTGTTCAAGGAAAGAGAGAAAAAGGGAAAAAAAATGTTGGGAATATTTTCATTGGAAAATACAGACGAGGAAAGTGTGGCTTTTGATCCAACATTGCCACCGATTTTTGATGATTACGGAGATGAAGAAACCATTGTTATTGATGTTAAGGAGCCGTGTTTTACACTTTATTTTGGTTTTGGGTTCAATCTAAGTTCTAAGCCAAATAAACACACGGTTGATCCTATTAGGTTTATTCAAGGTCAATTTTGTTATTTGTGCAACAATGCGGCTCGTGATAGGTTATCACACTTGTGCACGGAGGGTGGTGGGGTGGATGGCACAAGAGGGTTCTAAGATCAAGAAGAAGAGCCGAGAGTTGAAGTTTATTGCTAGTGGTTTTTGTTTTCGATCCTGGCGGATCAATGTTTCGAGATTTGAGGACAATTCTCTTCGAAGAGGGAGGGAATGATACGAAAATAAAAGTATCTAATTAGTTTATTTTCTAGTGATATTTAGGAATTATATTAGGCTAGAGTATAACTTCCATACTTACAATTAGTTTTATTTTAGTAGTATAATAAAGGGATTGAGGTTGTATTTTGAAAGACAGATGATTCAAGCAGTTTTATTAAATACAACAAGGGTCGTTGTGTTCCTAAATCGATAAGGAACTTCGATTTTTCGAGTTAAGGCTGAATCGGCGTTCATCCTTACTCACCGATATCCGTGAGATCGGCGTCTCATTAATATCACCTATCCATTCTATTCTTTTCGCTTCCGTTACGCATCATAAGTGGTATCTGAGCTAAAACTCTTGATTTTGATTGAATCAAGACGGTCCAAGGGAGTGTCAACGCCAAGTTATTGGTTGAATTTCTGGTCGCGATTGGAATTCAATGGTTAAACTCGGGCGAGGTAGTTCGATGGTTAATCGATTTTGATTGTCTAGTGGTTCTTGTTGAGTTTCGATTTTTTTCAAAAAATATTGTAAGAAAAATACAGTTCACGTGTACTGTTCACGGAGAGAGAGAAAAAGGGAAAAAAATGTTGGGAATATTTTCGTTGGAAAATACAGACGAGGAAAGTGTGGCTTTTGATCCAACATTGCCACCGATTTTTGATGATTACGGAGATGTGAAACCATTGTTATTGATGTTAAGGAGCCGTGTTTTACACTTGATTATGGTTTTGTGTTCAATCTAACTTCTAAGCCAAATAAACACACGGTTGATCCTATTAGGTTTATTCAAGGTCAAGTTTGTTATTTGTACAACAATGCGGCTCGTGATAGGTTATCGCACTTGTGCACGGAGGGTGGTGTGGTGGATGACACAAGAGGGTTCTAAGATCACGAAGAAGAACCGAGAGTTGGAGTTTATTGCTAGTGGTTTTTGTTTTCGATCCCAGCGGATCAAAGTTGCAAGAATTGAGGACAATTCTCTTCGAAGAGAGAGGGAATGATACGAAAATAAAAGTATCTAATTAGTTTATTTTCTAGTGATATTTAGGAATTATATTAGGCTAGATTATAACTTCCATACTTAGAATTAGTTTTATTTTTGTAGTATAAATAAGGGATTAAGGTTGTATTTTGAAAGACAGATGATTCAAGAAATAAAAACGCGGTTTTATTAAATACAACAAGGTTTGTTGTGTTCTTAAATCGATAAGGTACTTCGATTATTCGAGTTAAGGCTGAATCGGCGTTCATCCTTACTCACCGATATCCGTGAGATCAGCGTCTCATTAATATCACCTATCCACTCTATTCGTTTCGCTTCCGTTACGCATCATAAGTGGTATCTGAGCTACAACTCTTGATTTTGATTGAATCAAGACGGTCCAAGGGAGTGTCAAAGCCAAGTTATTGGTTGAATTTCTGGTTGCGATTGGAATTCAAAGGTTAAACTCGGGCGAGGTTGTTCGATGGTTAATCGATTTTGATTGTCTAGTGGTTCTTGTTGAGTTTCGATTTTTTTCAAAAAATATTGTAAGAAAAATACAGTTCACGTGTACTGTTCACAGAGAGAGAGAAAAAGGGAAAAAAATGTTGGGAATATTTTCGTTGGAAAATACAGACGAGGAAAGTGTGGCTTTTGATCCAACATTGCCACCGATTTTTGATGATTACGGAGATCAAGAAACCATTGTTATTGATGTTAAGGAGCCGTGTTTTACACTTGATTATGGTTTTGGGTTCAATCTAACTTCTAAGCCAAATAAACACACGGTTGATCCTATTAGGTTTATTCAAGGTCAAGTTTGTTATTTGTACAACAATGCGGCTCGTGATAGGTTATCGCACTTGTGCACGGAGGGTGGTGGGGTGGATGACACAAGAGGGTTCTAAGATCAAGAAGAAGAACCGAGAGTTGGAGTTTATTGCTAGTGGTTTTTGTTTTCGATCCCAGCGGATCAAAGTTGCAAGAATTGAGGACAATTCTCTTCGAAGAAGGAGGAAATGATACGAAAATAAAAGTATCTAATTAGTTTATTTTCTAGTGATATTTAGGAATTATATTAAGCTAGAGTATAACTTCCATACTTAGAATTAGTTTTATTTTTGTAGTATAAATAAGGGATTAAGGTTGTATTTTGAAAGACAGATGATTCAAGAAATAAAAACGCAGTTTTATTAAATACAACAAGGTTTGTTGTGTTCTTAAATCGATAAGGTACTTCGATTATTCGAGTTAAGGCTGAATCGGCGTTCATCCTTACTCACCGGTATCCGTGAGATCGGCGTCTCATTAATATCACCTATCCACTCTATTCGTTTCGCTTCCGTTACGCATCATAAGTGGTATCTGAGCTACAACTCTTGATTTTGATTGAATCAAGACGGTCCAAGGGAGTGTCAAAGCCAAGTCATTGGTTGAATTTCTGGTTGCGATTGGAATTCAATGGTTCAACTCGGGCGAGGTAGTTCGAGGGTTAATCGGTTTTGATTGTCTAGTGGTTCTTGTTGAGTTTCGATTTTTTTAAAAAAATATTGTAAGAAAAATACAGTTCACGTGTACTGTTCACGGAGAGAGAGAAAAAGGGAAAAAAATTGTTGGGAATATTTTCGTTGGAAAATACAGACGAGGAAAGTGTGGCTTTTGATCCAACATTGCCACTGATTTTTGATGATTACGGAGATGAAGGAACTATTGTAATTGATGTTAAGGAGCCGTGTTTTACACTTGATTATGGTTTTGGGTTCAATCTAACTTCTAAGCCAAATAAACACACGGTTGATCCTATTAGGTTTATTCAAGGTCAAGTTTGTAATTTGTACAACAATGCGGCTCCTGATAGGTTATCACACTTGTGCACGGAGGGTGGTGGGGTGGATGACACAAGAGGGTTCTATGATCAAGAAGAAGAATTGAGAGTTGGAGTTTATTGCTAGTGGTTTTTGTTTTCGATCCCGGCAGATCAAAGTTGCAAGAATTGAGGACAATTCTCTTCGAAGAGGGAGGGAATGATACGAAAATAAAAGTATCTAATTAGTTTATTTTCTAGTGATATTTAGGAATTATATTAAGCTAGAGTATAACTTCCATACTTAGAATTAGTTTTATTTTAGTGGTATAAATAAGGGATTTACGTTGTATTTTGAAAGACAGATGATTCAAGAAATAAAAACGCAGTTTTATTAAATACAACAAGGTTCGTTGTGTTCATAAATCGATAAGGTACTTCGATTTTTCGAGTTAAGGCTGAATCGGCGTTCATCCTTACTCACCGATATCTGTGAGATTGACGTCTCATTATTATCACCTATCCATTCTATTCGTTTCGCTTCCGTCACGCATCATTAGTGGTATCTAAGCTGCAACTCTTGATTTTGATTGAATCAAGACGGTCCAAGGGAGTGTCAAAGCCAAGTTATTGGTTGAATTTCTGGTCGCGATTGGAATTCAAAGGTTAAACTCGGGAGACGTAGTTCGATGGTTAATCGATTTTGATTGTCTAGTGGTTCTTGTTGAGTTTCGATTTTTTTCAAAAAAAATTGTAAGAAAAATACAGTTCACTTGTACTGTTCAAGGAAAGAGAGAAAAAGGGAAAAAAATTGTTGGGAATATTTTCATTGGAAAATACAGACGAGGAAAGTGTGGCTTTTGATCCAACATTGCCACCGATTTTTGATGATTACGGAGATGAAGAAACCATTGTTATTGATGTTAAGGAGCCGTGTTTTACACTTTATTTTGGTTTTGGGTTCAATCTAAGTTCTAAGCCAAATAAACACACGGTTGATCCTATTAGGTTTATTCAAGGTCAATTTTGTTATTTGTACAACAATGCGGCTCGTGATAGGTTATCACACTTGTGCACGGAGGGTGGTGGGGTGGATGGCACAAGAGGGTTCTAAGATCAAGAAGAAGAGCCGAGAGTTGAAGTTTATTGCTAGTGGTTTTTGTTTTCGATCCTGGCGGATCAATGTTTCGAGATTTGAGGACAATTCTCTTCGAAGAGGGAGGGAATGATACGAAAATAAAAGTATCTAATTAGTTTATTTTCTAGTGATATTTAGGAATTATATTAGGCTAGAGTATAACTTCCATACTTACAATTAGTTTTATTTTAGTAGTATAATAAAGGGATTGAGGTTGTATTTTGAAAGACAGATGATTCAAGCAGTTTTATTAAATACAACAAGGGTCGTTGTGTTCCTAAATCGATAAGGAACTTCGATTTTTCGAGTTAAGGCTGAATCGGCGTTCATCCTTACTCACCGATATCCGTGAGATCGGCGTCTCATTAATATCACCTATCCATTCTATTCTTTTCGCTTCCGTTACGCATCATAAGTGGTATCTGAGCTAAAACTCTTGATTTTGATTGAATCAAGACGGTCCAAGGGAGTGTCAACGCCAAGTTATTGGTTGAATTTCTGGTCGCGATTGGAATTCAATGGTTAAACTCGGGCGAGGTAGTTCGATGGTTAATCGATTTTGATTGTCTAGTGGTTCTTGTTGAGTTTCGATTTTTTTCAAAAAATATTGTAAGAAAAATACAGTTCACGTGTACTGTTCACGGAGAGAGAGAAAAAGGGAAAAAAATGTTGGGAATATTTTCGTTGCAAAATACAGACGAGGAAAGTGTGGCTTTTGATCCAACATTGCCACCGATTTTTGATGATTACGGAGATGTGAAACCATTGTTATTGATGTTAAGGAGCCGTGTTTTACACTTGATTATGGTTTTGTGTTCAATCTAACTTCTAAGCCAAATAAACACACGGTTGATCCTATTAGGTTTATTCAAGGTCAAGTTTGTTATTTGTACAACAATGCGGCTCGTGATAGGTTATCGCACTTGTGCACGGAGGGTGGTGGGGTGGATGACACAAGAGGGTTCTAAGATCACGAAGAAGAACCGAGAGTTGGAGTTTATTGCTAGTGGTTTTTGTTTTCGATCCCAGCGGATCAAAGTTGCAAGAATTGGGGACAATTCTCTTCGAAGAGAGAGGGAATGATACGAAAATAAAAGTATCTAATTAGTTTATTTTCTAGTGATATTTAGGAATTATATTAGGCTAGATTATAACTTCCATACTTAGAATTAGTTTTATTTTTGTAGTATAAATAAGGGATTAAGGTTGTATTTTGAAAGACAGATGATTCAAGAAATAAAAACGCGGTTTTATTAAATACAACAAGGTTTGTTGTGTTCTTAAATCGATAAGGTACTTCGATTATTCGAGTTAAGGCTGAATCGGCGTTCATCCTTACTCACCGATATCCGTGAGATCAGCGTCTCATTAATATCACCTATCCACTCTATTCGTTTCGCTTCCGTTACGCATCATAAGTGGTATCTGAGCTACAACTCTTGATTTTGATTGAATCAAGACGGTCCAAGGGAGTGTCAAAGCCAAGTTATTGGTTGAATTTCTGGTTGCGATTGGAATTCAAAGGTTAAACTCGGGCGAGGTTGTTCGATGGTTAATCGATTTTGATTGTCTAGTGGTTCTTGTTGAGTTTCGATTTTTTTCAAAAAATATTGTAAGAAAAATACAGTTCACATGTACTGTTCACGGAGAGAGAGAAAAAGGGAAAAAAATTGTTGGGAATATTTTCGTTGGAAAATACAGACGAGGAAAGTGTGGCTTTTGATCCAACATTGCCACTGATTTTTGATGATTACGGAGATGAAGGAACTATTGTAATTGATGTTAAGGAGCCGTGTTTTACACTTGATTATGGTTTTGGGTTCAATCTAACTTCTAAGCCAAATAAACACACGGTTGATCCTATTAGGTTTATTCAAGGTCAAGTTTGTAATTTGTACAACAATGCGGCTCCTGATAGGTTATCACACTTGTGCACGGAGGGTGGTGGGGTGGATGACACAAGAGGGTTCTATGATCAAGAAGAAGAACCGAGAGTTGGAGTTTATTGCTAGTGGTTTTTGTTTTCGATCCCGGCAGATCAAAGTTGCAAGAATTGAGGACAATTCTCTTCGAAGAGGGAGGGAATGATACGAAAATAAAAGTATCTAATTAGTTTATTTTCTAGTGATATTTAGGAATTATATTAAGCTAGAGTATAACTTCCATACTTAGAATTAGTTTTATTTTAGTGGTATAAATAAGGGATTTACGTTGTATTTTGAAAGACAGATGATTCAAGAAATAAAAACGCAGTTTTATTAAATACAACAAGGTTCGTTGTGTTCATAAATCGATAAGGTACTTCGATTTTTCGAGTTAAGGCTGAATCGGCGTTCATCCTTACTCACCGATATCTGTGAGATTGACGTCTCATTAATATCACCTATCCATTCTATTCGTTTAGCTTCCGTCACGCATCATTAGTGGTATCTAAGCTGCAACTCTTGATTTTGATTGAATCAAGACGGTCCAAGGGAGTGTCAAAGCCAAGTTATTGGTTGAATTTCTGGTCGCGATTGGAATTCAAAGGTTAAACTCGGGAGACGTAGTTCGATGGTTAATCGATTTTGATTGTCTAGTGGTTCTTGTTGAGTTTCGATTTTTTTCAAAAAAAATTGTAAGAAAAATACAGTTCACTTGTACTGTTCAAGGAAAGAGAGAAAAAGGGAAAAAAATTGTTGGGAATATTTTCATTGGAAAATACAGACGAGGAAAGTGTGGCTTTTGATCCAACATTGCCACCGATTTTTGATGATTACGGAGATGAAGAAACCATTGTTATTGATGTTAAGGAGCCGTGTTTTACACTTTATTTTGGTTTTGGGTTCAATCTAAGTTCTAAGCCAAATAAACACACGGTTGATCCTATTAGGTTTATTCAAGGTCAATTTTGTTATTTGTACAACAATGCGGCTCGTGATAGGTTATCACACTTGTGCACGGAGGGTGGTGGGGTGGATGGCACAAGAGGGTTCTAAGATCAAGAAGAAGAGCCGAGAGTTGAAGTTTATTGCTAGTGGTTTTTGTTTTCGATCCTGGCGGATCAATGTTTCGAGATTTGAGGACAATTCTCTTCGAAGAGGGAGGGAATGATACGAAAATAAAAGTATCTAATTAGTTTATTTTCTAGTGATATTTAGGAATTATATTAGGCTAGAGTATAACTTCCATACTTACAATTAGTTTTATTTTAGTAGTATAATAAAGGGATTGAGGTTGTATTTTGAAAGACAGATGATTCAAGCAGTTTTATTAAATACAACAAGGGTCGTTGTGTTCCTAAATCGATAAGGAACTTCGATTTTTCGAGTTAAGGCTGAATCGGCGTTCATCCTTACTCACCGATATCCGTGACATCGGCGTCTCATTAATATCACCTATCCATTCTATTCTTTTCGCTTCCGTTACGCATCATAAGTGGTATCTGAGCTAAAACTCTTGATTTTGATTGAATCAAGACGGTCCAAGGGAGTGTCAACGCCAAGTTATTGGTTGAATTTCTGGTCGCGATTGGAATTCAATGGTTAAACTCGGGCGAGGTAGTTCGATGGTTAATCGATTTTGATTGTCTAGTGGTTCTTGTTGAGTTTCGATTTTTTTCAAAAAATATTGTAAGAAAAATACAGTTCACGTGTACTGTTCACGGAGAGAGAGAAAAAGGGAAAAAAATGTTGGGAATATTTTCGTTGGAAAATACAGACGAGGAAAGTGTGGCTTTTGATCCAACATTGCCACCGATTTTTGATGATTACGGAGATGAAGAAACCATTGTTATTGATGTTAAGGAACCGTGTTTTACACTTGATTATGGTTTTGGGTTCAATCTAACTTCTAAGCCAAATAAACACACGTTGATCCTATTAGGTTTATTCAAGGTCAAGTTTGTTATTTGTACAACAATGCGGCTCGTGATAGGTTATCGCACTTGTGCACGGAGGGTGGTGGGGTGGATGACACAAGAGGGTTCTAAGATCACGAAGAAGAACCGAGAGTTGGAGTTTATTGCTAGTGGTTTTTGTTTTCGATCCCAGCGGATCAAAGTTGCAAGAATTGAGGACAATTCTCTTCGAAGAGGGAGGGAATGATACGAAAATAAAAGTATCTAATTAGTTTATTTTCTAGTGATATTTAGGAATTATATTAGGCTAGATTATAACTTCCATACTTAGAATTAGTTTTATTTTTGTAGTATAAATAAGGGATTAAGGTTGTATTTTGAAAGACAGATGATTCAAGAAATAAAAACGCGGTTTTATTAAATACAACAAGGTTTGTTGTGTTCTTAAATCGATAAGGTACTTCGATTATTCGAGTTAAGGCTGAATCGGCGTTCATCCTTACTCACCGATATCCGTGAGATCGGCGTCTCATTAATATCACCTATCCACTCTATTCGTTTCGCTTCCGTTACGCATCATAAGTGGTATCTGAGCTACAACTCTTGATTTTGATTGAATCAAGACGGTCCAAGGGAGTGTCAAAGCCAAGTTATTGGTTGAATTTCTGGTTGCGATTGGAATTCAAAGGTTAAACTCGGGCGAGGTTGTTCGATGGTTAATCGATTTTGATTGTCTAGTGGTTCTTGTTGAGTTTCGATTTTTTTCAAAAAATATTGTAAGAAAAATACAGTTCACATGTACTGTTCACGGAGAGAGAGAAAAAGGGAAAAAAATTGTTGGGAATATTTTCGTTGGAAAATACAGACGAGGAAAGTGTGGCTTTTGATCCAACATTGCCACCGATTTTTGATGATTACGGAGATGAAGAAACCATTGTTATTGATGTTAAGGAACCGTGTTTTACACTTGATTATGGTTTTGGGTTCAATCTAACTTCTAAGCCAAATAAACACACGTTGATCCTATTAGGTTTATTCAAGGTCAAGTTTGTTATTTGTACAACAATGCGGCTCGTGACAGGTTATCGCACTTGTGCACGGAGGGTGGTGGGGTGGATGACACAAGAGGGTTCTAAGATCACGAAGAAGAACCGAGAGTTGGAGTTTATTGCTAGTGGTTTTTGTTTTCGATCCCAGCGGATCAAAGTTGCAAGAATTGAGGACAATTCTCTTCGAAGAGGGAGGGAATGATACGAAAATAAAAGTATCTAATTAGTTTATTTTCTAGTGATATTTAGGAATTATATTAGGCTAGATTATAACTTCCATACTTAGAATTAGTTTTATTTTTGTAGTATAAATAAAGGATTAAGGTTGTATTTTGAAAGACAGATGATTCAAGAAATAAAAACGCGGTTTTATTAAATACAACAAGGTTTGTTGTGTTCTTAAATCGATAAGGTACTTCGATTATTCGAGTTAAGGCTGAATCGGCGTTCATCCTTACTCACCGATATCCGTGAGATCGGCGTCTCATTAATATCACCTATCCACTCTATTCGTTTCGCTTCCGTTACGCATCATAAGTGGTATCTGAGCTACAACTCTTGATTTTGATTGAATCAAGACGGTCCAAGGGAGTGTCAAAGCCAAGTTATTGGTTGAATTTCTGGTTGCGATTGGAATTCAAAGGTTAAACTCGGGCGAGGTTGTTCGATGGTTAATCGATTTTGATTGTCTAGTGGTTCTTGTTGAGTTTCGATTTTTTTCAAAAAATATTGTAAGAAAAATACAGTTCACATGTACTGTTCACGGAGAGAGAGAAAAAGGGAAAAAAATTGTTGGGAATATTTTCGTTGGAAAATACAGACGAGGAAAGTGTGGCTTTTGATCCAACATTGCCACTGATTTTTGATGATTACGGAGATGAAGGAACTATTGTAATTGATGTTAAGGAGCCGTGTTTTACACTTGATTATGGTTTTGGGTTCAATCTAACTTCTAAGCCAAATAAACACACGGTTGATCCTATTAGGTTTATTCAAGGTCAAGTTTGTAATTTGTACAACAATGCGGCTCCTGATAGGTTATCACACTTGTGCACGGAGGTTGGTGGGGTGGATGACACAAGAGGGTTCTATGATCAAGAAGAAGAACCGAGAGATGGAGTTTATTGCTAGTGGTTTTTGTTTTCGATCCCGGCAGATCAAAGTTGCAAGAATTGAGGACAATTCTCTTCGAAGAGGGAGGGAATGATACGAAAATAAAAGTATCTAATTAGTTTATTTTCTAGTGATATTTAGGAATTATATTAAGCTAGAGTATAACTTCCATACTTAGAATTAGTTTTATTTTAGTGGTATAAATAAGGGATTTACGTTGTATTTTGAAAGACAGATGATTCAAGAAATAAAAACGCAGTTTTATTAAATACAACAAGGTTCGTTGTGTTCATAAATCGATAAGGTACTTCGATTTTTCGAGTTAAGGCTGAATCGGCGTTCATCCTTACTCACCGATATCTGTGAGATTGACGTCTCATTAATATCACCTATCCATTCTATTCGTTTCGCTTCCGTCACGCATCATTAGTGGTATCTAAGCTGCAACTCTTGATTTTGATTGAATCAAGACGGTCCAAGGGAGTGTCAAAGCCAAGTTATTGGTTGAATTTCTGGTCGCGATTGGAATTCAAAGGTTAAACTCGGGAGACGTAGTTCGATGGTTAATCGATTTTGATTGTCTAGTGGTTCTTGTTGAGTTTCGATTTTTTTCAAAAAAAATTGTAAGAAAAATACAGTTCACTTGTACTGTTCAAGGAAAGAGAGAAAAAGGGAAAAAAATTGTTGGGAATATTTTCATTGGAAAATACAGACGAGGAAAGTGTGGCTTTTGATCCAACATTGCCACCGATTTTTGATGATTACGGAGATGAAGAAACCATTGTTATTGATGTTAAGGAGCCGTGTTTTACACTTTATTTTGGTTTTGGGTTCAATCTAAGTTCTAAGCCAAATAAACACACGGTTGATCCTATTAGGTTTATTCAAGGTCAATTTTGTTATTTGTACAACAATGCGGCTCGTGATAGGTTATCACACTTGTGCACGGAGGGTGGTGGGGTGGATGGCACAAGAGGGTTCTAAGATCAAGAAGAAGAGCCGAGAGTTGAAGTTTATTGCTAGTGGTTTTTGTTTTCGATCCTGGCGGATCAATGTTTCGAGATTTGAGGACAATTCTCTTCGAAGAGGGAGGGAATGATACGAAAATAAAAGTATCTAATTAGTTTATTTTCTAGTGATATTTAGGAATTATATTAGGCTAGAGTATAACTTCCATACTTACAATTAGTTTTATTTTAGTAGTATAATAAAGGGATTGAGGTTGTATTTTGAAAGACAGATGATTCAAGCAGTTTTATTAAATACAACAAGGGTCGTTGTGTTCATAAATCGATAAGGAACTTCGATTTTTCGAGTTAAGGCTGAATCGGCGTTCATCCTTACTCACCGATATCCGTGAGATCGGCGTCTCATTAATATCACCTATCCATTCTATTCTTTTCGCTTCCGTTACGCATCATAAGTGGTATCTGAGCTAAAACTCTTGATTTTGATTGAATCAAGACGGTCCAAGGGAGTGTCAACGCCAAGTTATTGGTTGAATTTCTGGTCGCGATTGGAATTCAATGGTTAAACTCGGGCGAGGTAGTTCGATGGTTAATCGATTTTGATTGTCTAGTGGTTCTTGTTGAGTTTCGATTTTTTTCAAAAAATATTGTAAGAAAAATACAGTTCACGTGTACTGTTCACGGAGAGAGAGAAAAAGGGAAAAAAATGTTGGGAATATTTTCGTTGGAAAATACAGACGAGGAAAGTGTGGCTTTTGATCCAACATTGCCACCGATTTTTGATGATTACGGAGATGTGAAACCATTGTTATTGATGTTAAGGAGCCGTGTTTTACACTTGATTATGGTTTTGTGTTCAATCTAACTTCTAAGCCAAATAAACACACGGTTGATCCTATTAGGTTTATTCAAGGTCAAGTTTGTTATTTGTACAACAATGCGGCTCGTGATAGGTTATCGCACTTGTGCACGGAGGGTGGTGGGGTGGATGACACAAGAGGGTTCTAAGATCACGAAGAAGAACCGAGAGTTGGAGTTTATTGCTAGTGGTTTTTGTTTTCGATCCCAGCGGATCAAAGTTGCAAGAATTGAGGACAATTCTCTTCGAAGAGAGAGGGAATGATACGAAAATAAAAGTATCTAATTAGTTTATTTTCTAGTGATATTTAGGAATTATATTAGGCTAGATTATAACTTCCATACTTAGAATTAGTTTTATTTTTGTAGTATAAATAAGGGATTAAGGTTGTATTTTGAAAGACAGATGATTCAAGAAATAAAAACGCGGTTTTATTAAATACAACAAGGTTTGTTGTGTTCTTAAATCGATAAGGTACTTCGATTATTCGAGTTAAGGCTGAATCGGCGTTCATCCTTACTCACCGATATCCGTGAGATCAGCGTCTCATTAATATCACCTATCCACTCTATTCGTTTCGCTTCCGTTACGCATCATAAGTGGTATCTGAGCTACAACTCTTGATTTTGATTGAATCAAGACGGTCCAAGGGAGTGTCAAAGCCAAGTTATTGGTTGAATTTCTGGTTGCGATTGGAATTCAAAGGTTAAACTCGGGCGAGGTTGTTCGATGGTTAATCGATTTTGATTGTCTAGTGGTTCTTGTTGAGTTTCGATTTTTTTCAAAAAATATTGTAAGAAAAATACAGTTCACGTGTACTGTTCACAGAGAGAGAGAGAAAAAGGGAAAAAAATGTTGGGAATATTTTCGTTGGAAAATACAGACGAGGAAAGTGTGGCTTTTGATCCAACATTGCCACCGATTTTTGATGATTACGGAGATCAAGAAACCATTGTTATTGATGTTAAGGAGCCGTGTTTTACACTTGATTATGGTTTTGGGTTCAATCTAACTTCTAAGCCAAATAAACACACGGTTGATCCTATTAGGTTTATTCAAGGTCAAGTTTGTTATTTGTACAACAATGCGGCTCGTGATAGGTTATCGCACTTGTGCACGGAGGGTGGTGGGGTGGATGACACAAGAGGGTTCTAAGATCAAGAAGAAGAACCGAGAGTTGGAGTTTATTGCTAGTGGTTTTTGTTTTCGATCCCAGCGGATCAAAGTTGCAAGAATTGAGGACAATTCTCTTCGAAGAGGGAGGAAATGATACGAAAATAAAAGTATCTAATTAGTTTATTTTCTAGTGATATTTAGGAATTATATTAAGCTAGAGTATAACTTCCATACTTAGAATTAGTTTTATTTTTGTAGTATAAATAAGGGATTAAGGTTGTATTTTGAAAGACAGATGATTCAAGAAATAAAAACGCGGTTTTATTAAATACAACAAGGTTCGTTGTGTTCTTAAATCGATAAGGTACTTCGATTATTCGAGTTAAGGCTGAATCGGCGTTCATCCTTACTCACCAGTATCCGTGAGATCGGCGTCTCATTAATATCACCTATCCACTCTATTCGTTTCGCTTCCGTTACGCATCATAAGTGGTATCTGAGCTACAACTCTTGATTTTGATTGAATCAAGACGGTCCAAGGGAGTGTCAAAGCCAAGTCATTGGTTGAATTTCTGGTTGCGATTGGAATTCAATGGTTCAACTCGGGCGAGGTACTTCGATGGTTAATCGGTTTTGATTGTCTAGTGGTTCTTGTTGAGTTTCGATTTTTTTCAAAAAAAATTGTAAGAAAAATACAGTTCACTTGTACTGTTCAAGGAAAGAGAGAAAAAGGGAAAAAAATTGTTGGGAATATTTTCATTGGAAAATACAGACGAGGAAAGTGTGGCTTTTGATCCAACATTGCCACCGATTTTTGATGATTACGGAGATGAAGAAACCATTGTTATTGATGTTAAGGAGCCGTGTTTTACACTTTATTTTGGTTTTGGGTTCAATCTAAGTTCTAAGCCAAATAAACACACGGTTGATCCTATTAGGTTTATTCAAGGTCAATTTTGTTATTTGTACAACAATGCGGCTCGTGATAGGTTATCACACTTGTGCACGGAGGGTGGTGGGGTGGATGGCACAAGAGGGTTCTAAGATCAAGAAGAAGAGCCGAGAGTTGAAGTTTATTGCTAGTGGTTTTTGTTTTCGATCCTGGCGGATCAATGTTTCGAGATTTGAGGACAATTCTCTTCGAAGAGGGAGGGAATGATACGAAAATAAAAGTATCTAATTAGTTTATTTTCTAGTGATATTTAGGAATTATATTAGGCTAGAGTATAACTTCCATACTTACAATTAGTTTTATTTTAGTAGTATAATAAAGGGATTGAGGTTGTATTTTGAAAGACAGATGATTCAAGCAGTTTTATTAAATACAACAAGGGTCGTTGTGTTCCTAAATCGATAAGGAACTTCGATTTTTCGAGTTAAGGCTGAATCGGCGTTCATCCTTACTCACCGATATCCGTGAGATCGGCGTCTCATTAATATCACCTATCCATTCTATTCTTTTCGCTTCCGTTACGCATCATAAGTGGTATCTGAGCTAAAACTCTTGATTTTGATTGAATCAAGACGGTCCAAGGGAGTGTCAACGCCAAGTTATTGGTTGAATTTCTGGTCGCGATTGGAATTCAATGGTTAAACTCGGGCGAGGTAGTTCGATGGTTAATCGATTTTGATTGTCTAGTGGTTCTTGTTGAGTTTCGATTTTTTTCAAAAAATATTGTAAGAAAAATACAGTTCACGTGTACTGTTCACGGAGAGAGAGAAAAAGGGAAAAAAATGTTGGGAATATTTTCGTTGGAAAATACAGACGAGGAAAGTGTGGCTTTTGATCCAACATTGCCACCGATTTTTGATGATTACGGAGATGTGAAACCATTGTTATTGATGTTAAGGAGCCGTGTTTTACACTTGATTATGGTTTTGTGTTCAATCTAACTTCTAAGCCAAATAAACACACGGTTGATCCTATTAGGTTTATTCAAGGTCAAGTTTGTTATTTGTACAACAATGCGGCTCGTGATAGGTTATCGCACTTGTGCACGGAGGGTGGTGGGGTGGATGACACAAGAGGGTTCTAAGATCACGAAGAAGAACCGAGAGTTGGAGTTTATTGCTAGTGGTTTTTGTTTTCGATCCCAGCGGATCAAAGTTGCAAGAATTGAGGACAATTCTCTTCGAAGAGAGAGGGAATGATACGAAAATAAAAGTATCTAATTAGTTTATTTTCTAGTGATATTTAGGAATTATATTAGGCTAGATTATAACTTCCATACTTAGAATTAGTTTTATTTTTGTAGTATAAATAAGGGATTAAGGTTGTATTTTGAAAGACAGATGATTCAAGAAATAAAAACGCGGTTTTATTAAATACAACAAGGTTTGTTGTGTTCTTAAATCGATAAGGTACTTCGATTATTCGAGTTAAGGCTGAATCGGCGTTCATCCTTACTCACCGATATCCGTGAGATCAGCGTCTCATTAATATCACCTATCCACTCTATTCGTTTCGCTTCCGTTACGCATCATAAGTGGTATCTGAGCTACAACTCTTGATTTTGATTGAATCAAGACGGTCCAAGGGAGTGTCAAAGCCAAGTTATTGGTTGAATTTCTGGTTGCGATTGGAATTCAAAGGTTAAACTCGGGCGAGGTTGTTCGATGGTTAATCGATTTTGATTGTCTAGTGGTTCTTGTTGAGTTTCGATTTTTTTCAAAAAATATTGTAAGAAAAATACAGTTCACGTGTACTGTTCACAGAGAGAGAGAAAAAGGGAAAAAAATGTTGGGAATATTTTCGTTGGAAAATACAGACGAGGAAAGTGTGGCTTTTGATCCAACATTGCCACCGATTTTTGATGATTACGGAGATCAAGAAACCATTGTTATTGATGTTAAGGAGCCGTGTTTTACACTTGATTATGGTTTTGGGTTCAATCTAACTTCTAAGCCAAATAAACACACGGTTGATCCTATTAGGTTTATTCAAGGTCAAGTTTGTTATTTGTACAACAATGCGGCTCGTGATAGGTTATCGCACTTGTGCACGGAGGGTGGTGGGGTGGATGACACAAGAGGGTTCTAAGATCAAGAAGAAGAACCGAGAGTTGGAGTTTATTGCTAGTGGTTTTTGTTTTCGATCCCAGCGGATCAAAGTTGCAAGAATTGAGGACAATTCTCTTCGAAGAGGGAGGAAATGATACGAAAATAAAAGTATCTAATTAGTTTATTTTCTAGTGATATTTAGGAATTATATTAAGCTAGAGTATAACTTCCATACTTAGAATTAGTTTTATTTTTGTAGTATAAATAAGGGATTAAGGTTGTATTTTGAAAGACAGATGATTCAAGAAATAAAAACGCAGTTTTATTAAATACAACAAGGTTTGTTGTGTTCTTAAATCGATAAGGTACTTCGATTATTCGAGTTAAGGCTGAATCGGCGTTCATCCTTACTCACCGGTATCCGTGAGATCGGCGTCTCATTAATATCACCTATCCACTCTATTCGTTTCGCTTCCGTTACGCATCATAAGTGGTATCTGAGCTACAACTCTTGATTTTGATTGAATCAAGACGGTCCAAGGGAGTGTCAAAGCCAAGTCATTGGTTGAATTTCTGGTTGCGATTGGAATTCAATGGTTCAACTCGGGCGAGGTAGTTCGAGGGTTAATCGGTTTTGATTGTCTAGTGGTTCTTGTTGAGTTTCGATTTTTTTAAAAAAATATTGTAAGAAAAATACAGTTCACGTGTACTGTTCACGGAGAGAGAGAAAAAGGGAAAAAAAATGTTGGGAATATTTTCGTTGGAAAATACAGACGAGGAAAGTGTGGCTTTTGATCCAACGTTGCCATCGATTTTTGATGATTACGGAGATGAAGGAACCATTGTTATTGATGTTAAGGAGCCATGTTTTACACTTGATTATGGTTTTCGGTTCAATCTAACTTCTAAGCCAAATAAACACACGGTTGATCCTATTAGGTTTATTCAAGGTCAAGTTTGTTATTTGTACAACAATGCGGCTCGTGATAGGTTATCGTACTTGTGCACGGAGGGTGGTGGGGTAGATGGCACAAGAGGGTTCTAAGATCAAGAAGAAGAACCGAGAGTTGGAGTTTATTGCTAGTGGTTTTTGTTTTCGATCCCGGCGGATCAATGTTTCAAGAATTGAGGACAATTCTCTTCGAAGAGGGAGGGAATGATACGAAAATAAAAGTATCTAATTAGTCGTTTAGGAAATTATTAATATTGATATTCTTTGTTTAGTCATTTTCCTTATGTACAAATATAAGTATCTAATTAGTTTATTTTCTAGTGATATTTAGAAATTATATTAGGCTAGAGTATAACTTCCATACTTAGAATTAGTTTTATTTTAGTAGTATAAATAAGGGATTAACGTTGTATTTTGAAAGAAAGATGATTCAAGAAATAAAAACGCAGTTTTATTAAATACAACAAGGTTTGTTGTGTTCTTAAATCGATAAGGTACTTCGATTATTCGATTTAAGGCTGAATCGGCGTTCATCCTTACTCACCGATATCCGTGAGATCGGCGTCTCATTAATATCACCTATCCACTCTATTCGTTTCGCTTCCGTTACGCATCATAAGTGGTATCTGAGCTACAACTCTTGATTTTGATTGAATCAAGACGGTCCAAGGGAGTGTCAAAGCCAAGTCATTGGTTGAATTTCTGGTTGCGATTGGAATTCAAAGGTTCAACTCGGGCGAGGTAGTTCGAGGGTTAATCGGTTTTGATTGTCTAGTGGTTCTTGTTGAGTTTCGATTTTTTTAAAAAAATATTGTAAGAAAAATACAGTTCACGTGTACTGTTCACGGAGAGAGAGAAAAAGGGAAAAAAAATGTTGGGAATATTTTCGTTGGAAAATACAGACGAGGAAAGTGTGGCTTTTGATCCAACGTTGCCACCGATTTTTGATGATTACGGAGATGAAGGAACCATTGTTATTGATGTTAAGGAGCCATGTTTTACACTTGATTATGGTTTTCGGTTCAATCTAACTTCTAAGCCAAATAAACACACGGTTGATCCTATTAGGTTTATTCAAGGTCAAGTTTGTTATTTTTACAACAATGCGGCTCGTGATAGGTTATCGTACTTGTGCACGGAGGGTGGTGGGGTAGATGGCACAAGAGGGTTCTAAGATCAAGAAGAAGAACCGAGAGTTGGAGTTTATTGCTAGTGGTTTTTGTTTTCGATCCCGGCGGATCAATGTTTCAAGAATTGAGGACAATTCTCTTCGAAGAGGGAGGGAATGATACGAAAATAAAAGTATCTAATTAGTCGTTTAGGAAATTATTAATATTGATATTCTTTGTTTAGTCATTTTCCTTATGTACAAATATAAGTATCTAATTAGTTTATTTTCTAGTGATATTTAGAAATTATATTAGGCTAGAGTATAACTTCCATACTTAGAATTAGTTTTATTTTAGTAGTATAAATAAGGGATTAACGTTGTATTTTGAAAGAAAGATGATTCAAGAAATAAAAACGCAGTTTTATTAAATACAACAAGGTTTGTTGTGTTCTTAAATCGATAAGGTACTTCGATTATTCGATTTAAGGCTGAATCGGCGTTCATCCTTACTCACCGATATCCGTGAGATCGGCGTCTCATTAATATCACCTATCCACTCTATTCGTTTCGCTTCCGTTACGCATCATAAGTGGTATCTGAGCTACAACTCTTGATTTTGATTGAATCAAGACGGTCCAAGGGAGTGTCAAAGCCAAGTTATTGGTTGAATTTCTGGTTGCGATTGGAATTCAAAGGTTAAACTCGGGCGAGGTAGTTCGAGGGTTAATCGGTTTTGATTGTCTAGTGGTTCTTGTTGTGTTTCGATTTTTTTTTAAAAAAAATTATAAAAAAAATTACAGTTCACGTGTACTGTTCACGGCGAGAGAGAAAAAGGGGAAAAAATGTAGGGAATATTTTCGTTGGAAAATACAGACGAGGAAAGTGTGGCTTTTGATCCAACGTTGCCACCGATTTTTGATGATTACGGAGATGAAGGAACCATTGTTATTGATGTTAAGGAGCCATGTTTTACACTTGATTATGGTTTTGGGTTCAATCTAACTTCTAAGCCAAATAAACACACGGTTGATCCTATTAGGTTTATTCAAGGTCAAGTTTGTTATTTGTACAACAATGCGGCTCGTGATAGGTTATCGCACTTGTGCACGGAGGGTGGTGGGGTAGATGGCACAAGAGGGTTCTAAGATCAAGAAGAAGAACCGAGAGTTGGAGTTTATTGCTAGTGGTTTTTGTTTTTGATCCCGGCGGATCAATGTTTCGAGAATTGAGGACAATTCTCTTCGAAGAGGGAGAGAATGATACGAAAATAAAAGTATCTAATTAGTTGTTTAGGAAATTATTAATATTGATATTCTTTGTTTAGTCATTTTCCTTATTTACAAATATAAATATCTAATTAGTTTATTTTCTAGTGATATTTAGGAATTATATTAGGCTAGAGTATAACTTCCATACTTAGAATTAGTTTTATTTTAGTAGTATAAATAAGGGATTAACGTTGTATTTTGAAAGACAGATGATTCAAGAAATAAAAACGCAGTTTATTAAATACAACAAGGTTCGTTGTGTTCATAAATCGATAAGGTACTTCGATTTTTCGAGTTAAGGCTAAATCGGCGTTCATCCTTACTCACCGATATCCGTGAGATCGGCGTCTCATTAATATCACCTATCCATTCTATTCGTTTCGCTTCCGTTACGCATCATAAGTGGTATCTGAGTTACAACTCTTGATTTTGATTGAATCAAGACGGTCCAAGGGAGTGTCGAAGCCAAGTTATTGGTTGAATTTCTGGTTGCGATTGTAATTCAAAGGTTAAACTCGGGCGAGGTAGTTCGAGGGTTAATCGGTTTTGATTGTCTAGTGGTTCTTGTTGAGTTTCGATTTGTTTCAAAAAAATTATAAATATTACAGTTCACGTGTACTGTTCACGGAGAGAGAAAAAAAAGAAAAAAAAAATGTTAGGAATATTTTCGTTGGAAAATACAGACGAGGAAAGTGTGGCTTTTGATCCAACATTGCCAGATTTTTTATGATTACGGAGATGAAGGAACCATTATTATTGATGTTAAGGAGCCGCGTTTTTGATAAGTGTAGTTTGTAGTGCCTAATTGTTGTGTTTTGGTCCCATTTTCCTTGTGGAATCGCTCCTTGGGAGCGGTTTATGGGCTTCTTATGCTTCCTCTAGCTCGTTTTAGGTTCCCGAGACCATTCATGAAGAGTTGGAGCGATTCCGGCTCAATACATACACTTTTTGGAGCCAACGAAGCGACGGAACGATCACTCGAGGCCTAGGAATCGACCCCGAGACCTTGGGACCCAATCCCGAGCCTCCGAGACCCGATCCCGAGTCCCGAGCCTCCGAGACCCGATCCCGAGTCCCGAGCCTCCGAGACCCGAACCCGAGTCCTGTGAGTCGATGAGAAACCCATGAGAAGCAAGGAGGGACCGAAAGAAGCTTAAAGGAGGCCTACAAGGCTCAACCGGTTCCGGTTGAGCTCAACCGGAACCGGTTGAGGTGCACAAAAGAGAGGTGTTCTGTGAAGGGTCCATCCGGAACGGGATGAGCTTGTCGTCAGGGATGGGACCATCCATTCCGAACGGGATGAGCCCAGTTCAGCCCGCAATTCATTGTTTCATCTCCTTTCATTCTTGTACCCCTATATATACTTCCCTCTTGTAATCATATGAAATATTCTTCACTTCTCCTTAAACCCTAGACTACTTTAGGTTAGATTAGATTAGATTAGTGTAGATTAGTCTTTAGATTAGTTCTTAATCCTAGTTTAGTTTTGTAATTTGGGAATTCTTGAAGAATCCAACCAAGATTAACAACCCTTGGTTGATGAATTTGGGTTTTCTTCCATTTATGCAAGATTTCTTCCTTTATTCCTCTCTAGTGTGGTATAATCTCCTTTTCCTTCTCTTTAATCTTGTTTTATTAATCAATGTTTGAATCTTTACTATTGTTTGTTCTTGTTCTTGTTAGTTTGGTTGAGTTTGTTTATGTTTGTTTTGTTTCTTATGATGATTCCTCTTGTTAGTGTTAGTTGTAGATTAGATATGTTAGAGTAGTTTTCTTGCTAGGGTTAGTAGGGTGATTAGGGTGTTAATTGGGTGATTAAGGGTTTGTTGGAGATGTTGGTGGAAGATTTGGGTTTCCTCGTGTTTGATGCACATCATATGTTTGTTGAAATGCTTGAATGACTAAGTAGTTGCAAATACTTGTTTTTCTTGACTTTCTATTGTGGGTGATAGTTTGTTTGTGGGTTCGGTTCCCTCACTAAGTTGCGAGAGCCCGGTGAGGACGACCCCTAGGCCGGTCTAAGTAGCGAGAGCCCGGACTCGACCTAGGCCTATAGCGCGCTAGAAACCCGTTTGTCATGTGTGTCGCCGAGATGAGTTCTAGGTGGAACCTCTAGGCGGGTCTAAGTTGCGAGAGCCCGGACCAACCTAGATCACCCTACTACCTCCTTCACTCTAGTCCTCCCTTGACCATTCCGTTACCCCTTTGACCCCGACCTAATCCGAGCCCGTTCTCTTAGTTTGTTCTCCTTAGCCATAGTCATAGTCTAGTCTTCTTCCCTCCTTATCATTCTCTAGTTTAGTTCGTTGACTTAGTCTAGTATTTGGGCCGACCTAGTCTAGACGCCTCTTACCCTGCCCGTGGATTCGACCCGACTTACCCTATCTACCCTAGTTTGGTTAGCCGGTTATTTTATTGACGGTTGGGACGTGACGAATCCCTTCCCATCAATTTTGGCGCCGTTGCCGGGGACAGTGCTAGTTTGGACTTTGTTTTCCTAGTTACTTGACTTTGTCTTTGTGTTTGTGTTTTCTCTTTTCTTTTGGTTACTTTGCTTCTTGTGTGTGTGTGGTTTATTTCTCTCTTGTCTAGTGCCCAAAAAGCACTAGACTTCTCACGTTTGTTCTTAGTCTACAGTTCGTGCTTAGAGGTGGTGATTATCTTCTTCTTGCAACTCAGAGCCGCTTAAACGGACGGTTGCTAGGATGAGTTGTTTCCAACCGGGTATGGACTAGGATTTTCGAGCAAGCATGGGGTTTGATCTAAACTCCACATACTCGGGAGCCGATATGAGCTACCACTCTTCTTCCATGAACCAAAGCCATGACATGACGTCCCCCTACCATTATCAAGCTTCTTGGGGTAATCAAGATGGGTATGATCTTCAAGAACATGGAAATGGCTACCAACAAGTGAATGACTATCAATCCTACAATCATGGTGACTACTACTCGAGCTGAAATTCGACAAGCCCTTTGGACTATCCCTGCAGACAAAGCCCCTGGTCCGGATGGGTACTCTTCGCAATTTTTTAAAGATGCTGATTCGATAATTGGAGGAGATATTGTGGCTGCAATTAAAGATTTCTTTAGCTCTGGTAGAATGTTGCAACAAATTAATAGCACAACGATCACTCTAATACCGAAGGTGAGGCAACCAGCTTCAGTAACGGAGTATCGACCTATAGCATGTTGCAATGTTTTATACAAGTGCATATCTAAGGTGATTTGTAACAGATTGGCAGGAGTGCTGCCGGAGATCATCAGTCCCACCCAAAGTGCTTTTATCAAGAATAGAGAGATAGTGGATAACATTCTCATATGTCAAGATCTAGTACGTTTATATAATAGGAAGGCTTGTTCGCCCCGGTGTATGCTTAAAATGAATCTTCAGAAGGCTTATGATACGATAGAATGGAGGTTCATTGAAGGAATGCTACGTGCTTTAGTATTTCCTGAGAAAATGATTAAATGGATAATGTCTTGTGTGAGCACTCCGTCATACACTTTGTCGCTTAATGGGAATCAATTTGGGTATTTTAAAGGAAGAAGGGGGATTCGGCAAGGGGACCCTATGTCCCCTCTGTTGTTCACAGTTTGCTTAGAGTATCTCAATCGTATCTTGGAGTATGTAACCGAAAGGGAAGAATTTAATTATCATCCGCTTTGTAGAGCATTAAAGTTAAGCCATCTTGCTTTTGCGGATGACCTACTCATATTTAGCAATGGGATTTTGACTTCAGTTCGGGTGATCATGAGGAGTTTAACAACTCTTAGTGCAGCATCAGGACTTTGCATTAATAATGAGAAGTCAGATATCTACATGAATGGAATCAGGCCAGGTGATGCTAGTAGCATTATCAGATTATCAGGTTTTCGACAAGGGCATTTTCCGTTTTGCTATCTTGGTATACCTATTTCGTATAAGAGATTAGCGAATGCAGAATGTAATATTTTAGCTGAACGGATTGTGGCTCGTATTAGAGGTTGGGGGACCAGGAAGTTGAGTTACGGAGGGCGATTAATCCTTGTTAAATCCATATTATCGCAACTTCACACTTATTGGGCTCGGATCTTTTTGATGCCCACTGGTATTATTAAGAAAGTGGAGGAGATTTGTCGAAATTACCTGTGGACAGGTTGTGAGAGTTATTCTAAAGTTCTGTTGGTTTCATGGGTTAAGTGTTGTACTGGGATAAAACAGGGAGGACTCGGCATTCTTGATTGTGTGGCTTCGAATAAGGCTTTACTAGGCAAGTATGTGTGGTGGATTAGTAACAAGGAGGACCATTTGTGGATTCGGTGGGTTAATCATGTCTATTTAAAAGGCCAAAATTGGATGCATTATGAACCTACCTCCAACTCTAGTTGGACGTGGAGAAGGATCTGCAAAATTAAGAATGAGCTGAAGGTGGTGTATAATAGCTCGGGTTGGAAGGATGCTAGATACACGATTCAGCAGGGGTATGAGACATTTATGGGTGTGCAGGATCAGGTTAACTGGCATGCTTTGGCTTGGAACAGGCTAAGTCTACCTAAACATCGGTTCATCTGCTGGTTAGCTGTGCATAAGCATCTGCTGACTCAAGACAGGCTGCAGATGTTTGGAGTTACGACAACAGGAGTGTGCTGGTGCTGTGCGGCAGGGGCTGAATCGAATGCACACCTGTTTTTTGATTGTGTTTACAGTAAGCGATGTTTGACGCTTGTACTGGACTGGTTGGGTGTGCAGTTCCAAGGCGATGTGATTAAAGCCGTGTTACAGTGGAGATGCAAGTCGTTATTTCAGAAGAAGATTACAATGGCAACTATTAATTGTGTAATATATTTCATTTGGATGGCTAGAAATCAGGCCCGGGTAGACAGCCAAATCGTGACTCCGGTTGGGATTCTTAAGCAGGTGAAGGAATGTATCCATTATCGATTACAGGACCATGCGTTTAAGAATTGTGTAATTACCCATAGGAAATGGTTAGCAGGTATTGAGTTATAGATAGTGAGGAAAAATAGAACATTGTATGGTGCAAATTTTCAAGTTAATATTAATGAGAATCACATTACACCAAAAAAAAAAGATTCACCTTGTGGAAGCCAATACCCCCAAAACCCACAATATTACCCTCCACCCCAACCACATTATGAACCCTATGACCCACAATACTACCAACCATCCCAACCTTGCTACCAACAATATGATGCCCCACCCTATGGGCATCATCAAGATTATCAAGGAGCTTTACAAGACTCCAATGACCAACAAATGTCGAGCTTGGAGTTTCATCAATCGATGCTTCAAATGCAAAGGAGCCTTCAAGAAACGGCCATTCAATTGCGAAAACAACAAAAGGAATTGATGGCCCAAATGCAAAGGGCAAACGAGGCGAGGAATGCTCATTTAAATGCATTTAGCGGTTCAAACCGTAATGTCTTTATCCCGAGTATCACATTTAGATGGAGGGTGCCCACTTGAGAGAGAGGAGCAACCTAATTATGAAGCCGCCGATGTAGTTCCCTTTGAAAGAAAGATTTGCTTTGAAGAACCTCAATCGTCTACCCAAAAAGAGACGAATGAGGAGGCGACTCTTGGTGAAGGCATCGTTGGTGAGGAATTGGTGGAGGATAGTGAGTGGGATGGTTTGGTGGAGGTTGTAGAGTTGTTGGGTGAAATTGTGAGCCTCGAGTTGCCCTTGTTCGAGAGTGTGGATAAGCATCAAGAGCCCCTAGGAAGTGAGCCAAGCAATGACTTGGAGGAGATTGAAACCGCCGGTAGAAGTTTCGATCCTATCCTCCAAGATGATGTGGGGCCAAGTGATGAAGATAGGGAACCACAACTTGAGGTAAGTGTGGGGGTGTGCAACGAAGAAGTGAGGCCAAAACCGCTTTTTGTGCCTTGTTTCTTGGAGATGAAGCTTGCTTGTGATTGGAGGCAATGCTTATGGAGGAAGAGTTCGGTGAAGCTCGTAGGATAGAGAGACCCCGGAAACAACTTTGAAGATGATTTTGGGTCTTGGGATTCCTACTTCTTGCCTCCTCCTTGGAGGCCGTGGAGGTCGGTTAAGCTCGAGCGCTTCTTGGGCCTTCACTATGATGTCGGTAGCGCGTTCGACTTGCTCCTCCATGCCCTTGAGGGCTACGGTTGAAGAATGGAGTCCACCATCCTAGGTTTGACGAAGTTCCTAAAAAGAACCGTCATGTTGTATATTCCCCTCTCCTCTCCTCTTTAGAGTACTTGTGCTTGTATTTGTGATTTTTGTTTTTGTTTTTTGTGGGATTCTCGTAATTATTTTGGTATTTTGATGAGCGATGTGAGGGAGTGAATTTGATGTGTAGTTTGAGTTTATTGTAATAGGTGAAGTGAAGGTGACTCCTAGAAAGGAGTGGTTGATGATGGAGTTTGGTTTGCGAGCGAGGAAGTCGGTTTTTGAAGCTTATGATAAGCTTTTGGGCTTGGGGAAGCTTAGAAGACTCATCCTGACCTGGAAGAAGCCATCCCGATCGGGATGAAGGTGCAGAAGTTTGGACTCACTGGAGTGCGTTCCCGACCGAGACGAGAGCTTCCCGATCGGGAAGGGTTTATCAACCCGATCGGGACAATCCATCCCGACCGGGATGATCCCCTTTGTCACCACCCATCCATTATACCCCCTCCCAACCTCCCTACTCCTCCTTACTCCCATCATACGACCCGTACACCTCACTTTACACATCGAGATCCACATCAAATCCCACCCCCTACCATTACTACCCCAACCATGCGGTTTTATCAAGCTTGAAGGAGGATGACAACGAAGACAACAAGCAAAGCGCCTATATTGATCATTGAGACGATGGAGCAAGTGAGTTGCTAACCGGTCGGTACGGCAACTATCCTTTCTTTTCCGTCTTTTATTGCTTGTTTTTCTCTTGTTTGCCCCCTTCCCCTTGAGTCATGGTACCTTGGTGGCCTTCGAGGCCTCGGTAGTTGTTGCTCCCGACTCTCGATGGTGTGACTACATCGAGAGTCATTTCAAAATCCAAATTTTTACAAGTTTTTCACTTTCTTTTTTTGAGGATTTAGTCGGATTTAGGCGGAATCCGGGCTAGGTAACTTGATTACACCTAGCCCTCCCCTCCCATTTCCTTTTATTTCCTTCTTTTATTTCATCCCCCATCCATATCTTTTTCTCGTCTCGGCCCATGGTGACTTGACTACACCCCGGCCGGACACCTTCTACCTTTTTCTTCACCTTATTTTTTGTTTTTTAGCTTTATTTTCGCAGTTTCTTTTCTTTTTCTTTTGTCTCTCCGCACCCTACGATCGAGCATGAGGACATGGCTCGATTTAAGTGTGGGAGAGCGATATTCTAGTATAGTTAGTTTTATTTTCTTAGGTTCTCGAAAAATCTTAAAAATCCCTAAAAATTTGAAAATTTTTCACAAAAATCAAAAAGATTTTTCTTTTGTGTCTTTTCCTTTTTTGTGTCATTGTGTCGTATATTTGTTTGGTGTGCGTGTTTTGCCTCCCTTTCCCTTATAGGTTGCTTTAATCGCCGTTAACTTTGGAAGGCTTTCAAGACTCCCGGTAACATCTTATCCCTTTTTCCTCTTTGTTCCTTGTGGAGTTTGGAGGAGATGTGTGTTGTGGTGTGCTCGGGTGGAGCTTTGTAAAGGTTGTGGTTGTTTTGGTGGCTTGTTTGGATGATCGGGGTGGTATTTATGTTGTGTATGTATTCATTTTGTGTTGTTTTTGTTTTGTTGCTTTTACTTCTTTTTCTTTCGTTCTTCGTTCTGTCTTTGTTTTGTGTTGTGTTGTGTGTCTTGTGTGAACATTTTGCGAAAACCCGGTTTAAAGGCTAGTGTGTGAGTGCCTACTTTCCCTTCCTAGTAGTATAAATCGAGTCTTGGGCTTTAGTCTAGTAGAATGACCTTAAATCAATGAATTCGTTGGTCCTTTACCTTGAGTCCACCTAGCTTACTAGGAACTTACTACGGGATTTGCACTTTTGACCATTATGACCACCCACGGTGTGAAAAGGCCTTGGTTACCGAGTCTCGTCCCCTAGGTGACCGTGTTTAGGATTGTTTGATTAGTCCAAGTTCTCCACTTTTTGTGGGTTTGAAGGGTCTTGGCCCGTCCCGACTTGCCCATTTCCCCTACCTTCTACACATATACACACAATAAATTGCAAATTGTTGATTCTCTCTTTCTTGTTACTCAATGAAATGCCAAAAATGCCAAATCTTGCCAAAAAGGGCAAAGAAAAAAAAATAGAAAGAAAAAAAAATGAAAGAAAGAAAAGAATGAATAAAAAAAAGAAAAGGCACAAAAGCCAAAAACAAAATAGAAAAGAAGAAAAAGAATGGCATGGCAAAACAAAGCAAATATGTCAAAAAGAAAGAAAATGCCAAAAGAAAACCCGTCTCACAAAAAGAAATCACCACAAAAATAAACCTTTTTCCGACTTTTGCCGTGAAGAGCCTACCAAAGGACCGAGTCCCGAGGAAGGATGATAGCGGCATTAGTCGGTCTTCCCTCATTTTGCATATTTCCACCTTTTTACTTGGACTTGTTAGGCGGTCTTGGACACGGGACGACCCTCTTGGCTCACGCTAAAGGGGGCGGGGTCTCACTTACCTACAGTGTCGACTAACACCGTGGTTCTTCACTTTCCACTCCGCCGATCGTCGCGTAGTACGTTTTTGGAAAGTTAGGAGGACCTAGGTAAGTTACCAACGTTTTTGTTGCTTTATCGTCATACTATTAGGGTTTAGGTCACCTTGGTTTGTATTGCTAGCTTGGGAACGTTGTCACTTACCTCGAGTCCTAAACCGGTGTTTTATTTACCGCTTTTTGAGCGAAGCGGTATTTGTTTTTCTTTTCGGTGCAACCGATTATGTGTTCGTTTGTTTGTTTGTGTGTTTTGTGTCCGGTTGCATCCACAGTTTTGTCGCAAGACCCAACTTGCCTTGCGGAGTGCACTTGTCCTCTAAGTGCACTTGCGTGAGTTGAAGGGGCGTAGGGTGCACTAATACCCACTCGGCTAATTAGGTAGTTAGTATGTGCTTACTCGAGGGCGAGTAAGGGTTAAGTGTGGGGGAGTTGATAAGTGTAGTTTGTAGTTCCTAATTGTTGTGTTTTGGTCCCATTTTCCTTGTGGAATCGCTCCTTGGGAGCGGTTTATGGGCTTCTTATGCTTTCTCTAGCTCGTTTCAGGTTCCCGAGACCATTCATGAAGAGTTGGAGCGATTCCGACTCAATACATACACTTTTCGGAGCCAATGAAGCGACGGAACGATCACTCGAGGCCTAGGAATCGACCCCGAGACCTTGGGACCCAATCCCGAGCCTCCGAGACCCGATCCCGAGTCCCGAGCCTCCGAGACCCGATCCCGAGTCTCGAGCCTCCGAGTCCCGAGAGTCGATGAGAAACCCATGAGAAGCAAGGAGGGACCGAAAGAAGCTTAAAGGAGGCCTACAAGGCTCAACCGGAACCGGTTGAGGTGCACAAAAGAGAGGTGTTCTGTGAAGAGTCCATCCGGAACGGGATGAGCTTGCCGTCAGGGATGGGACCATCCATCCCGAACGGGATGAACTCATCCCGAACGGGATGAGCCCAATTCAGCCCGCAATTCATTGTTTCATCTCCTTTCATTGTTGTACCCCTATATATACTTCCCTCTTGTAATCATATGAAATATTCTTCACTTCTCCTTAAACCCTAGACTACTTTAGGTTAGATTAGATTAGATTAGTGTAGATTAGTCGTTAGATTACTTCTTAATCCTAGTTTAGTCTTGTAATTTGGGAATTCTTGAAGAATCCAACCTAGATTGACAACCTTGGTTGATGAATTTGAGTTTTCTTCCATTTATGCAAGATTTCTTCCTTTATTCCTCTCTAGTGTGGTATAATCTCCTTTTCCTTCTCTTTAATCTTGTTTTATTAATCAAAGTTTGAATCTTTATTATTGTTTGTTCTTGTTCTTGTTAGTTTGGTTGAGTTTGTTTATGTTTGTTTTGTTTCTTATGATGATTCCTCTTGTTAGTGTTAGTTGTAGATTAGATATGTTAGAGTAGTGTTCTTGCTAGGGTTAGTAGGGTGATTAGGGTGTTAATTGGGTGATTAAGGGTTTGTTGGAGATGTTGGTGGAAGATTTGGGTTTCCTCTTGTTTGATGCACATCACATGTTTGTTGAAATGCTTGAATGACTAAGTAGTTGCAAATACTTGTTTTTCTTGACTTTCTATTGTGGGTGATAGTTTGTTTGTGGGTTCGGTTCCCTCACTAAGTTGCGAGAGCCCGGTGAGGACGACCCCTAGGCCGGTCTAAGTAGCGAGAGCCCGGACTCGACCTAGGCCTATAGCGCGCTAGAACCCCGTTTGTCATGTGTGTCGCCGAGATGGGTTCTAGGTGGAACCTCTAGGCGGGTCTAAGTTGCGAGAGCCCAAACCAACCTAGATCACCCTACTACCTCCTTCACTCTAGTCCTCCCTTGACCATTCCGTTACCCCTTTGACCCCGACCTAATCCTAGCCCGTTCTCTTAGTTTGTTCTCCTTAGCCATAGTCATAGTCTAGTCTTCTTCCCTCCTTATCATTCTCTAGTTTAGTTCGTTGACTTAGTCTAGTATTTGGGCCGACCTAGTCTAGACGCCTCTTACCGTCCCCGTGGATTCGACTCGACTTACCCTATCTACCCTAGTTAGGTTAGCCGGTTATTTCATTGACGGTTGGGACGTGACGAATCCCTTCCCATCAGTTTTACACTTGATTATGGTTTTGGGTTCAATCTAACTTCTAAGCCAAATAAACACACGGTTGATCCTATTAGGTTTATTCAAGGTCAAGTTTGTTATTTGTACAACAATGCGGCTCGTGATAGGTTATCGCACTTGTGCACGGAGGGTGGTGGGGTGGATGGCACAAGAGGGTTCTAAGATCAAGAAGAAGAACCGAGAGTTGGAGTTTATTGCTAGTGGTTTTTGTTTTCGATCCCGGCGGATCAAAGTTGCAAGAATTGAGGACAATATTCTTCGAAGAGGGAGGGAATGATACGAAAATAAAAGAATCTAATTAGTCGTTTAGAAAATTATTAATATTGATATTCTTTGTTTAGTAGTTTTCCTTATTTACAAATATAAGTATCTAATTACTTTATTTTCTAGTGATATTTAGGAATTATATTAGGCTAGAGTATAACTTCCATACTTAGAATTAGTTTTATTTTAGTAGTATAAATAAGAGATTAACGTTGTATTTTGAAAGACAGATGATTCAAGAAATAAAAACGCAGTTTTGTTAAATACAACAAGGTTCGTTGTGTTCATAAATCGATAAGGTACTTCGATTTTTCGAGTTAAGGCTGAATCGGCGTTCATCCTTACTCACCGATATCCGTGAGATCGGCGTCTCATTAATATCACCTATCCATTCTATTCGTTTCGCTTCCGTTACGCATCATAAGTGGTATATGAGCAAGAACTCTTGATTTTGATTGAATCAAGACGGTCCAAGGGAGTGTCGAAGCCAAGTTATTGGTTGAATTTCTGGTTGCGATTGGAATTCAAAGGTTAAACTCGGGCGAGGTAGTTCGAGGGTTAATCGGTTTTGATTATCTAGTGGTTCTTGTTGAGTTTCGATTTTTTTCAAAAAATAATAATATTACAGTTCACGTGTACTGTTCACGGAGAGAGAAAAAAAAGAAAAAAAAAATGTTGGGAATATTTTCGTTGGAAAATACAGACGAGGAAAGTGTGGCTTTTGATCCAACATTGTCACCGATTTCTGATGATTACGGAGATGAAAGAACCATTATTATTGATGTTAAGGAGCCGTGTTTTACACTTGATTATGGTTTTGGGTTCAATCTAACTTCTAAGCCAAATAAACACACGGTTGATCCTATTAGGTTTATTCAAGGTCAAGTTTGTTATTTGTACAACAATGCGGCTCGTGATAGGTTATCGCACTTGTGCACGGAGGGTGGTGGGGTGGATGGCACAAGAGGGTTCTAAGAGCAAGAAGAAGAACCGAGAGTTGGAGTTTATTGCTAGTGGTTTTTGTTTTCGATCCCGGCGGATCAAAGTTGCAAGAATTGAGGACAATATTCTTCGAAGAGGGAGGGAATGATACGAAAATAAAAGAATCTAATTAGTCGTTTAGAAAATTATTAATATTGATATTCTTTGTTTAGTAGTTTTCCTTATTTACAAATATAAGTATCTAATTACTTTATTTTCTAGTGATATTTAGGAATTATATTAGGCTAGAGTATAACTTCCATACTTAGAATTAGTTTTATTTTAGTAGTATAAATAAGGGATTAACGTTGTATTTTGAAAGACAGATGATTCAAGAAATAAAAACGCAGTTTTGTTAAATACAACAAGGTTCGTTGTGTTCATAAATCGATAAGGTACTTCGATTTTTCGAGTTAAGGCTGAATCGGCGTTCATCCTTACTCACCGATATCCGTGAGATCGGCGTCTCATTAATATCACCTATCCATTCTATTCGTTTCGCTTCCGTTACGCATCATAAGTGGTATATGAGCAACAACTCTTGATTTTGATTGAATCAAGACGGTCCAAGGGAGTGTCGAAGCCAAGTTATTGGTTGAATTTCTGGTTGCGATTGGAATTCAAAGGTTAAACTCGGGCGAGGTAGTTCGAGGGTTAATCGGTTTTGATTGTCTAGTGGTTCTTGTTGAGTTTCGATTTTTTTCAAAAAATAATAATATTACAGTTCACGTGTACTGTTCACGGAGAGAGAAAAAAAAGAAAAAAAAAAATGTTGGGAATATTTTCGTTGGAAAATACAGACGAGGAAAGTGTGGCTTTTGATCCAACATTGTCACCGATTTTTGATGATTACGGAGATGAAAGAACCATTATTATTGATGTTAAGGAGCCGTGTTTTACACTTGATTATGGTTTTGGGTTCAATCTAACTTCTAAGCCAAATAAACACACGGTTGATCCTATTAGGTTTATTCAAGGTCAACTTTGTTATTTGTACAACAATGCGGCTCGTGATAGGTTATCGCACTTGTGCACGGAGGGTGGTGGGGTGGATGGCACAAGAGGGTTCTAAGAGCAAGAAGAAGAACCGAGAGTTGGAGTTTATTGCTAGTGGTTTTTGTTTTCGATCCCGGCGGATCAAAGTTGCAAGAATTGAGGACAATATTCTTCGAAGAGGGAGGGAATGATACGAAAATAAAAGAATCTAATTAGTCGTTTAGAAAATTATTAATATTGATATTATTTATTTAGTAGTTTTCCTTATTTACAAATATAAGTATCTAATTACTTTATTTTCTAGTGATATTTAGGAATTATATTAGGCTAGAGTATAACTTACATACTTAGAATTAGTTTTATTTTAGTAGTATAAATAAGGGATTAACGTTGTATTTTGAAAGACAGATGATTCAAGAAATAAAAACGCAGTTTTGTTAAATACAACAAGGTTCGTTGTGTTCATAAATCGATAAGGTACTTCGATTTTTCGAGTTAAGGCTGAATCGGCGTTCATCCTTACTCACCGATATCCGTGAGATCGGCGTCTCATTAATATCACCTATCCATTCTATTCGTTTCGCTTCCGTTACGCATCATAAGTGGTATATGAGCAACAACTCTTGATTTTTTATTGAATCAAGACGGTCCAAGGGAGTGTCGAAGCCAAGTTATTGGTTGAATTTCTGGTTGCGATTGGAATTCAAAGGTTAAACTCGGGCGAGGTAGTTCGAGGGTTAATCGGTTTTGATTGTCTAGTGGTTCTTGTTGAGTTTCGATTTTTTTCAAAAAATAATAATATTACAGTTCACGTGTACTGTTCACGGAGAGAGAAAAAAAAGAAAAAAAAAATGTTGGGAATATTTTCGTTGGAAAATACAGACGAGGAAAGTGTGGCTTTTGATCCAACATTGTCACCGATTTTTGATGATTACGGAGATGAAAGAACCATTATTATTGATGTTAAGGAGCCGTGTTTTACACTTGATTATGGTTTTGGGTTCAATCTAACTTCTAAGCCAAATAAACACACGGTTGATCCTATTAGGTTTATTCAAGGTCAACTTTGTTATTTGTACAACAATGCGGCTCGTGATAGGTTATCGCACTTGTGCACGGAGGGTGGTGGGGTGGATGGCACAAGAGGGTTCTAAGAGCAAGAAGAAGAACCGAGAGTTGGAGTTTATTGCTAGTGGTTTTTGTTTTCGATCCCGGCGGATCAAAGTTGCAAGAATTGAGGACAATATTCTTCGAAGAGGGAGGGAATGATACGAAAATAAAAGAATCTAATTAGTCGTTTAGAAAATTATTAATATTGATATTATTTATTTAGTAGTTTTCCTTATTTACAAATATAAGTATCTAATTACTTTATTTTCTAGTGATATTTAGGAATTATATTAGGCTAGAGTATAACTTACATACTTAGAATTAGTTTTATTTTAGTAGTATAAATAAGGGATTAACGTTGTATTTTGAAAGACAGATGATTCAAGAAATAAAAACGCAGTTTTGTTAAATACAACAAGGTTCGTTGTGTTCATAAATCGATAAGGTACTTCGATTTTTCGAGTTAAGGCTGAATCGGCGTTCATCCTTACTCACCGATATCCGTGAGATCGGCGTCTCATTAATATCACCTATCCATTCTATTCGTTACGCTTCCGTTACGCATCATAAGTGGTATATGAGCAACAACTCTTGATTTTGATTGAATCAAGACGGTCCAAGGGAGTGTCGAAGCCAAGTTATTGGTTGAATTTCTGGTTGCGATTGGAATTCAAAGGTTAAACTCGGGCGAGGTAGTTCGAGGGTTAATCGGTTTTGATTGTCTAGTGGTTCTTGTTGAGTTTCGATTTTTTTCAAAAAATAATAATATTACATTTCACGTGTACTGTTCACGGAGAGAGAAAAAAAAGAAAAAAAAAATGTTGGGAATATTTTCGTTGGAAAATACAGACGAGGAAAGTGTGGCTTTTGATCCAACATTGTCACTGATTTTTGATGATTACGGAGATAAAAGAACCATTATTATTGATGTTAAGGAGCCGTGTTTTACACTTGATTATGGTTTTGGGTTCAATCTAACTTCTAAGCCAAATAAACACACGGTTGATCCTATTAGGTTTATTCAAGGTCAAGTTTGTTATTTGTACAACAATGCGGCTCGTGATAGGTTATCTCACTTGTGCACGGAGGGTGGTGGAGTAGATGGCACAAGAGGGTTCTAAGATCAAGAAGAAGAATCGAGAGTTGGAGTTTATTGCTAGTGGTTTTTGTTTTCGATCTCGGCGGATCAAAGTTGCAAGAATTGAGGACAATATTCTTCGAAGAGGGAGGGAATGATACGAAAATAAAAGAATCTAATTAGTCGTTTAGAAAATTATTAATATTGATATTCTTTGTTTAGTAGTTTTCCTTATTTACAAATATAAGTATCTAATTACTTTATTTTCTAGTGATATTTAGGAATTATATTAGGCTAGAGTATAACTTCTATACTTAGAATTAGTTTTATTTTAGTAGTATAAATAAGAGATTAACGTTGTATTTTGAAAGACAGATGATTCAAGAAATAAAAACGCAGTTTTGTTAAATACAACAAGGTTCGTTGTGTTCATAAATCGATAAGGTACTTCGATTTTTCGAGTTAAGGCTGAATCGGCGTTCATCCTTACTCACCGATATCCGTGAGATCGGCGTCTCATTAATATCACCTATCCATTCTATTCGTTTCGCTTCCGTTACGCATCATAAGTGGTATATGAGCAACAACTCTTGATTTTTTATTGAATCAAGACGGTCCAAGGGAGTGTCGAAGCCAAGTTATTGGTTGAATTTCTGGTTGCGATTGGAATTCAAAGGTTAAACTCGGGCGAGGTAGTTCGAGGGTTAATCGGTTTTGATTGTCTAGTGGTTCTTGTTGAGTTTCGATTTTTTTCAAAAAATAATAATATTACAGTTCACGTGTACTGTTCACGGAGAGAGAAAAAAAAGAAAAAAAAAATGTTGGGAATATTTTCGTTGGAAAATACAGACGAGGAAAGTGTGGCTTTTGATCCAACATTGTCACCGATTTTTGATGATTACGGAGATGAAAGAACCATTATTATTGATGTTAAGGAGCCGTGTTTTACACTTGATTATGGTTTTGGGTTCAATCTAACTTCTAAGCCAAATAAACACACGGTTGATCCTATTAGGTTTATTCAAGGTCAAGTTTGTTATTTGTACAACAATGCGGCTCGTGATAGGTTATCGCACTTGTGCACGGAGGGTGGTGGGGTGGATGGCACAAGAGGGTTCTAAGAGCAAGAAGAAGAACCGAGAGTTGGAGTTTATTGCTAGTGGTTTTTGTTTTCGATCCCGGCGGATCAAAGTTGCAAGAATTAAGGACAATATTCTTCGAAGAGGGAGGGAATGATACGAAAATAAAAGAATCTAATTAGTCGTTTAGAAAATTATTAATATTGATATTATTTATTTAGTAGTTTTCCTTATTTACAAATATAAGTATCTAATTACTTTATTTTCTAGTGATATTTAGGAATTATATTAGGCTAGAGTATAACTTCCATACTTAGAATTAGTTTTATTTTAGTAGTATAAATAAGGGATTAACGTTGTATTTTGAAAGACAGATGATTCAAGAAATAAAAACGCAGTTTTGTTAAATACAACAAGGTTCGTTGTGTTCATAAATCGATAAGGTACTTCGATTTTTCGAGTTAAGGCTGAATCGGCGTTCATCCTTACTCACCGATATCCGTGAGATCGGCGTCTCATTAATATCACCTATCCATTCTATTCGTTTCGCTTCCGTTACGCATCATAAGTGGTATATGAGCAACAACTCTTGATTTTGATTGAATCAAGACGGTCCAAGGGAGTGTCGAAGCCAAGTTATTGGTTGAATTTCTGGTTGCGATTGGAATTCAAAGGTTAAACTCGGGCGAGGTAGTTCGAGGGTTAATCGGTTTTGATTGTCTAGTGGTTCTTGTTGAGTTTCGATTTATTTCAAAAAATAATAATATTACAGTTCACGTGTACTGTTCACGGAGAGAGAAAAAAAAAAATTGTTGGGAATATTTTCGTTGGAAAATACAGACGAGGAAAGTGTGGCTTTTGATCCAACATTGTCACCGATTTTTGATGATTACGGAGATAAAAGAACCATTATTATTGATGTTAAGGAGCCGTGTTTTACACTTGATTATGGTTTTGGGTTCAATCTAACTTCTAAGCCAAATAAACACACGGTTGATCCTATTAGGTTTATTCAAGGTCAAGTTTGTTATTTGTACAACAATGCGGCTCGTGATAGGTTATCGCACTTGTGCACGGAGGGTGGTGGGGTGGATGGCACAAGAGGGTTCTAAGAGCAAGAAGAAGAACCGAGAGTTGGAGTTTATTGCTAGTGGTTTTTGTTTTCGATCCCGGCGGATCAAAGTTGCAAGAATTGAGGACAATTCTCTTCGAAGAGGGAGGGAATGATACGAAAATAAAAGAATCTAATTAGTCGTTTAGGAAATTATTAATATTGATATTCTTTGATTAGTCGTTTTCCTTATTTACAAATATAAGTATCTAATTAGTTTATTTTCTAGTGATATTTAGGAATTATATTAGGCCAGAGTATAACTTCCATACTTAGAATTAATTTTATTTTAGTAGTATAAATAAGGGATTAACGTTGTATTTTGAAAGACAGATGATTCAAGAAATAAAAACGCTGTTTTATTAAATACAACAAGGTTCGTTGTGTTCATAAATCGATAAGGTACTTCGATTTTTCGAGTTAAGGCTGAATCGGCGTTCATCCTTACTCACCGATATCCGTGAGATCGGCGTCTCATTAATATCACCTATCCATTCTATTCGTTTCGCTTCCGTTACGCATCATAAGTGGTATATGAGCAACAACTCTTGATTTTGATTGAATCAAGACGGTCCAAGGGAGTGTCGAAGCCAAGTTATTGGTTGAATTTCTGGTTGCGATTGGAATTCAAAGGTTAAACTCGGGCGAGGTAGTTCGAGGGTTAATCGGTTTTGATTGTGTAGTGGTTCTTGTTGAGTTTCGATTTTTTTCAAAAAAAATAATATTACAATTCACGTGTACTGTTCACGGAGAGAGAAAAAAAAGAAAAAAAAAATTGTTGGGAATATTTTCGTTGGAAAATACAGACTAGGAAAGTGTGGCTTTTGATCCAACATTGTCACCGATTTTTGATGATTACGGAGATGAAGGAACCATTATTATTGATGTTAAGGAGCCGTGTTTTACACTTGATTATGGTTTTGGGTTCAATCTAACTTCTAAGCCAAATAAACACACAGTTGATCCTATTAGGTTTATTCAAGGTCAACTTTGTTATTTCTACAACAATGTGGCTCGTGATAGGTTATCGCACTTGTGCACGGAGGGTGGTGGGGTGGATGGCACAAGAAGGTTCTAAGATCAAGAAGAAGAACCGAGAGTTGGAGTTTACTGCTAGTGGTTTTTGTTTTCGATCCCGGCGGATCAAAGTTGCAAGAATTGAGGACAATTCTCTTCGAAGAGGGAGGGAATGATACGAAAATAAAAGAATCTAATTAGTCGTTTAGGAAATTATTAATATTGATATTCGTTGATTAGTCGTTTTCCTTATTTACAAATATAAGTATCTAATTAGTTTATTTTCTAGTGATATTTAGGAATTATATTAGGCTAGAGTATAACTTCCATACTTAGAATTAGTTTTATTTTAGTAGTATAAATAAAGGATTAACGTTGTATTTTGAAAGACAGATGATTCAAGAAATAAAAACGCTGTTTTGTTAAATACAACAAGGTTCGTTGTGTTCATAAATCGATAAGGTACTTCGATTTTTCGAGTTAAGGCTGAATCGGCGTTCATCCTTACTCACCGATATCCGTGAGATCGGCGTCTCATTAATATCACCTATCCATTCTATTCGTTTCGCTTCCGTTACGCATCATAAGTGGTATATGAGCAACAACTCTTGATTTTGATTGAATCAAGACGGTCCAAGGGAGTGTCGAAGCCAAGTTATTGGTTGAATTTCTGGTTGCGATTGGAATTCAAAGGTTAAACTCGGGCGAGGTAGTTCGAGGGTTAATCGGTTTTGATTGTGTAGTGGTTCTTGTTGAGTTTCGATTTTTTTTAAAAAAAATAATATTACAATTCACGTGTACTGTTCACGGAGAGAGAAAAAAAAGAAAAAAAAAATGTTGGGAATATTTTCGTTGGAAAATACAGACGAGGAAAGTGTGGCTTTTGATCCAACATTGTCACCGATTTTTGATGATTACGGAGATGAAGGAACCATTATTATTGATGTTAAGGAGCCGTGTTTTACACTTGATTATGGTTTTGGGTTCAATCTAACTTCTAAGCCAAATAAACACACAGTTGATCCTATTAGGTTTATTCAAGGTCAACTTTGTTATTTCTACAACAATGCGGCTCGTGATAGGTTATCGCACTTGTGCACGGAGGGTGGTGGGGTGGATGGCACAAGAAGGTTCTAAGATCAAGAAGAAGAACCGAGAGTTGGAGTTTACTGCTAGTGGTTTTTGTTTTCGATCCCGGCGGATCAAAGTTGCAAGAATTGAGGACAATTCTCTTCGAAGAGGGAGGGAATGATACGAAAATAAAAGAATCTAATTAGTCGTTTAGGAAATTATTAATATTGATATTCTTTGATTAGTCGTTTTCCTTATTTACAAATATAAGTATCTAATTAGTTTATTTTCTAGTGATATTTAGGAATTATATTAGGCTAGAGTATAACTTCCATACTTAGAATTAGTTTTATTTTAGTAGTATAAATAAGGGATTAACGTTGTATTTTGAAAGACAGATGATTCAAGAAATAAAAACGCTGTTTTGTTAAATACAACAAGGTTCGTTGTGTTCATAAATCGATAAGGTACTTCGATTTTTCGAGTTAAGGCTGAATCGGCGTTCATCCTTACTCACCGATATCCGTGAGATCGGCGTCTCATTAATATCACCTATCCATTCTATTCGTTTCGCTTCCGTTACGCATCATAAGTGGTATATGAGCAACAACTCTTGATTTTGATTGAATCAAGACGGTCCAAGAGAGTGTCGAAGCCAAGTTATTGGTTGAATTTCTGGTTGCGATTGGAATTCAAAGGTTAAACTCGGGCGAGGTAGTTCGAGGGTTAATCGGTTTTGATTGTCTAGTGGTTCTTGTTGACTTTCGATTTTTTTCAAAAAATAATAATATTACAGTTCACGTGTACTGTTCACGGAGAGGGAAAAAAAAGAAAAAAAAAATGTTGGGAATATTTTCGTTGGAAAATACAGACGAGGAAAGTGTGGCTTTTGATCCAACATTGTCACCGATTTTTGATGATTACGGAGATGAAGGAACCATTATTATTGATGTTAAGGAGCCGTGTTTTACACTTGATTATGGTTTTGGGTTCAATCTAACTTCTAAGCCAAATAAACACACAGTTGATCCTATTAGGTTAATTCAAGGTCAACTTTGTTATTTCTACAACAATGCGGCTCGTGATAGGTTATCGCACTTGTGCACGGAGGGTGGTGGGGTGGATGGCACAAGAAGGTTCTAAGATCAAGATGAAGAACCGAGAGTTGGAGTTTACTGCTAGTGGTTTTTGTTTTCGATCCCGGCGGATCAAAGTTGCAAGAATTGAGGACAATTCTCTTCGAAGAGGGAGGGAATGATACGAAAATAAAAGAATCTAATTAGTCGTTTAGGAAATTATTAATATTGATATTCTTTGATTAGTCGTTTTCCTTATTTACAAATATAAGTATCTAATTAGTTTATTTTCTAGTGATATTTAGGAATTATATTAGGCCAGAGTATAACTTCCATACTTAGAATTAATTTTATTTTAGTAGTATAAATAAGGGATTAACGTTGTATTTTGAAAGACAGATGATTCAAGAAATAAAAACGCTGTTTTATTAAATACAACAAGGTTCGTTGTGTTCATAAATCGATAAGGTACTTCGATTTTTCGAGTTAAGGCTGAATCGGCGTTCATCCTTACTCACCGATATCCGTGAGATCGGCGTCTCATTAATATCACCTATCCATTCTATTCGTTTCGCTTCCGTTACGCATCATAAGTGGTATATGAGCAACAACTCTTGATTTTGATTGAATCAAGACGGTCCAAGGGAGTGTCGAAGCCAAGTTATTGGTTGAATTTCTGGTTGCGATTGGAATTCAAAGGTTAAACTCGGGCGAGGTAGTTCGAGGGTTAATCGGTTTTGATTGTCTAGTGGTTCTTGTTGAGTTTCGATTTTTTTCAAAAAATAATAATATTACAGTTCACGTGTACTGTTCACGGAGAGAGAAAAAAAAGAAAAAAAAAATGTTGGGAATATTTTCGTTGGAAAATACAGACGAGGAAAGTGTGGCTTTTGATCCAACATTGTCACCGATTTTTGACGATTACGGAGATGAAAGAACCATTATTATTGATGTTAAGGAGCCGTGTTTTACACTTGATTATGGTTTTGGGTTCAATCTAACTTCTAAGCCAAATAAACACACGGTTGATCCTATTAGGTTTATTCAAGGTCAAGTTTGTTATTTCTACAACAATGCGGCTCGTGATAGGTTATCGCACTTGTGCACGGAGGGTGGTGGGGTGGATGGCACAAGAAGGTTCTAAGATCAAGAAGAAGAACCGAGAGTTGGAGTTTACTGCTAGTGGTTTTTGTTTTCGATCCCGGCGGATCAAAGTTTCAAGAATTGAGGACAATTCTCTTCGAAGAGGGAGGGAATGATACGAAAATAAAAGAATCTAATTAGTCGTTTAGGAAATTATTAATATTGATATTCGTTGATTAGTCGTTTTCCTTATTTACAAATATAAGTATCTAATTAGTTTATTTTCTAGTGATATTTAGGAATTATATTAGGCTAGAGTATAACTTCCATACTTAGAATTAGTTTTATTTTAGTAGTATAAATAAAGGATTAACGTTGTATTTTGAAAGACAGATGATTCAAGAAATAAAAACGCAGTTTTGTTAAATACAACAAGGTTCGTTGTGTTCATAAATCGATAAGGTACTTCGATTTTTCGAGTTAAGGCTGAATCGGCGTTCATCCTTACTCACCGATATCCGTGAGATCGGCGTCTCATTAATATCACCTATCCATTCTATTCGTTTCGCTTCCGTTACGCATCATAAGTGGTATATGAGCAACAACTCTTGATTTTGATTGAATCAAGACGGTCCAAGGGAGTGTCGAAGCCAAGTTATTGGTTGAATTTCTGGTTGCGATTGGAATTCAAAGGTTAAACTCGGGCGAGGTAGTTCGAGGGTTAATCGGTTTTGATTGTCTAGTGGTTCTTGTTGAGTTTCGATTTTTTTCAAAAAATAATAATATTACAGTTCACGTGTACTGTTCACGGAGAGAGAAAAAAAAGAAAAAAAAAATGTTGGGAATATTTTCGTTGGAAAATACAGACGAGGAAAGTGTGGCTTTTGATCCAACATTGTCACCGATTTTTGATGATTACGGAGATGAAAGAACCATTATTATTGATGTTAAGGAGCCGTGTTTTACACTTGATTATGGTTTTGGGTTCAATCTAACTTCTAAGCCAAATAAACACACGGTTGATCCTATTAGGTTTATTCAAGGTCAAGTTTGTTATTTGTACAACAATGCGGCTCGTGATAGGTTATCGCACTTGTGCACGGAGGGTGGTGGGGTGGATGGCACAAGAGGGTTCTAAGAGCAAGAAGAAGAACCGAGAGTTGGAGTTTATTGCTAGTGGTTTTTGTTTTCGATTCCGGCGGATCAAAGTTGCAAGAATTGAGGACAATTCTCTTCGAAGAGGGAGGGAATGATACGAAAATAAAAGAATCTAATTAGTCGTTTAGGAAATTATTAATATTGATATTCTTTGATTAGTCGTTTTCCTTATTTACAAATATAAGTATCTAATTAGTTTATTTTTTAGTGATATTTAGGAATTATATTAGGCTAGAGTATAACTTCCATACTTAGAATTAGTTTTATTTTAGTGGTATAAATAAGGGATTAACGTTGTATTTTGAAAGACAGATGATTCAAGAAATAAAAACGTAGTTTTATTAAATACAACAAGGTTCGTTGTGTTCATAAATCGATAAGGTACTTCGATTTTTCGAGTTAAGGCTGAATCGGCGTTCATCCTTACTCACCGATATCCGTGAGATCGGCGTCTCATTAATATCACCTATCCATTCTATTCGTTTCGCTTCCGTTACGCATCATAAGTGGTATATGATCAACAACTCTTGATTTTGATTGAATCAAGACGGTCCAAGGGAGTGTCAAAGCCAAGTTATTGGTTGAATTTCTGGTTGCGATTGGAATTCAAAGGTTAAACTCGGGCGAGGTAGTTCGAGGGTTAATCGGTTTTGATTGTGTAGTGGTTCTTGTTGAGTTTCGATTTTTTTCAAAAAAAATAATATTACAATTCACGTGTACTGTTCACGGAGAGAGAAAAAAAAGAAAAAAAAAATGTTGGGAATATTTTCGTTGGAAAATACAGACGAGGAAAGTGTGGCTTTTGATCCAACATTGTCACCGATTTTTGATGATTACGGAGATGAAGGAACCATTATTATTGATGTTAAGGAGCCGTGTTTTACACTTGATTATGGTTTTGGGTTCAATCTAACTTCTAAGCCAAATAAACACACAGTTGATCCTATTAGGTTTATTCAAGGTCAACTTTGTTATTTCTTCAACAATGCGGCTCGTGATAGGTTATCGCACTTGTGCACGGAGGGTGGTGGGGTGGATGGCACAAGAAGGTTCTAAGATCAAGAAGAAGAACCGAGAGTTGGAGTTTACTGCTAGTGGTTTTTGTTTTCGATCCCGGCGGATCAAAGTTGCAAGAATTGAGGACAATTCTCTTCGAAGAGGGAGGGAATGATACGAAAATAAAAGAATCTAATTAGTCGTTTAGGAAATTATTAATATTGATATTCTTTGATTAGTCGTTTTCCTTATTTACAAATATAAGTATCTAATTAGTTTATTTTCTAGTGATATTTAGGAATTATATTAGGCTAGAGTATAACTTCCATACTTAGAATTAGTTTTATTTTAGTAGTATAAATAAGGGATTAACGTTGTATTTTGAAAGACTGATGATTCAAGAAATAAAAACGCTGTTTTGTTAAATACAACAAGGTTCGTTGTGTTCATAAATCGATAAGGTACTTCGATTTTTCGAGTTAAGGCTGAATCGGCGTTCATCCTTACTCACCGATATCCGTGAGATCGGCGTCTCATTAATATCACCTATCCATTCTATTCGTTTCGCTTCCGTTACGCATCATAAGTGGTATATGAGCAACAACTCTTGATTTTGATTGAATCAAGACGGTCCAAGGGAGTGTCGAAGCCAAGTTATTGGTTGAATTTCTGGTTGCGATTGAAATTCAAAGGTTAAACTCGGGCGAGGTAGTTCGAGGGTTAATCGGTTTTGATTGTCTAGTGGTTCTTGTTGAGTTTCGATTTTTTTCAAAAAATAATAATATTACAGTTCACGTGTACTGTTCACGGAGAGAGAAAAAAAAGAAAAAAAAAATGTTGGGAATATTTTCGTTGGAAAATACAGACGAGGAAAGTGTGGCTTTTGATCCAACATTGTCACCGATTTTTGATGATTACGGAGATGAAGGAACCATTATTATTGATGTTAAGGAGCCGTGTTTTACACTTGATTATGGTTTTGGGTTCAATCTAACTTCTAAGCCAAATAAACACACAGTTGATCCTATTAGGTTTATTCAAGGTCAACTTTGTTATTTCTACAACAATGCGGCTCGTGATAGGTTATCGCACTTGTGCACGGAGGGTGGTGGGGTGGATGGCACAAGAAGGTTCTAAGATCAAGAAGAAGAACCGAGAGTTGGAGTTTACTGCTAGTGGTTTTTGTTTTCGATCCCGGCGGATCAAAGTTGCAAGAATTGAGGACAATTCTCTTCGAAGAGGGAGGGAATGATACGAAAATAAAAGAATCTAATTAGTCGTTTAGGAAATTATTAATATTGATATTCGTTGATTAGTCGTTTTCCTTATTTACAAATATAAGTATCTAATTAGTTTATTTTCTAGTGATATTTAGGAATTATATTAGGCTAGAGTATAACTTCCATACTTAGAATTAGTTTTATTTTAGTAGTATAAATAAAGGATTAACGTTGTATTTTGAAAGACAGATGATTCAAGAAATAAAAACGCAGTTTTGTTAAATACAACAAGGTTCGTTGTGTTCATAAATCGATAAGGTACTTCGATTTTTCGAGTTAAGGCTGAATCGGCGTTCATCCTTACTCACCGATATCCGTGAGATCGGCGTCTCATTAATATCACCTATCCATTCTATTCGTTTCGCTTCCGTTACGCATCATAAGTGGTATATGAGCAACAACTCTTGATTTTGATTGAATCAAGACGGTCCAAGGGAGTGTCGAAGCCAAGTTGTTGGTTGAATTTCTGGTTGCGATTGAATTCAAAGGTTAAACTCGGGCGAGGTAGTTCGAGGGTTAATCGGTTTTGATTGTGTAGTGGTTCTTGTTGAGTTTCGATTTTTTTCAAAAAAAATAATATTACAATTCACGTGTACTGTTCACGGAGAGAGAAAAAAAAGAAAAAAAAAATGTTGGGAATATTTTCGTTGGAAAATACAGACGAGGAAAGTGTGGCTTTTGATCCAACATTGTCACCGATTTTTGATGATTACGGAGATGAAGGAACCATTATTATTGATGTTAAGGAGCCGTGTTTTACACTTGATTATGGTTTTGGGTTCAATCTAACTTCTAAGCCAAATAAACACACAGTTGATCCTATTAGGTTTATTCAAGGTCAACTTTGTTATTTCTACAACAATGCGGCTCGTGATAGGTTATCGCACTTGTGCACGGAGGGTGGTGGGGTGGATGGCACAAGAAGGTTCTAAGATCAAGAAGAAGAACCGAGAGTTGGAGTTTACTGCTAGTGGTTTTTGTTTTCGATCCCGGCGGATCAAAGTTGCAAGAATTGAGGACAATTCTCTTCGAAGAGGGAGGGAATGATACGAAAATAAAAGAATCTAATTAGTCGTTTAGGAAATTATTAATATTGATATTCTTTGATTAGTCGTTTTCCTTATTTACAAATATAAGTATCTAATTAGTTTATTTTCTAGTGATATTTAGGAATTATATTAGGCTAGAGTATAACTTCCATACTTAGAATTAGTTTTATTTTAGTAGTATAAATAAGGGATTAACGTTGTATTTTGAAAGACAGATGATTCAAGAAATAAAAACGCTGTTTTGTTAAATACAACAAGGTTCGTTGTGTTCATAAATCGATAAGGTACTTCGATTTTTCGAGTTAAGGCTGAATCGGCGTTCATCCTTACTCACCGATATCCGTGAGATCGGCGTCTCATTAATATCACCTATCCATTCTATTCGTTTCGCTTCCGTTACGCATAATAAGTGGTATATGAGCAACAACTCTTGATTTTGATTGAATAAAGACGGTCCAAGGGAGTGTCGAAGCCAAGTTATTGGTTGAATTTCTGGTTGCGATTGGAATTCAAAGGTTAAACTCGGGCGAGGTAGTTCGAGGGTTAATCGGTTTTGATTGTCTAGTGGTTCTTGTTGAGTTTCGATTTTTTTCAAAAAATAATAATATTACAGTTCACGTGTACTGTTCACGGAGAGAGAAAAAAAAGAAAAAAAAAATGTTGGGAATATTTTCGTTGGAAAATACAGACGAGGAAAGTGTGGCTTTTGATCCAACATTGTCACCGATTTTTGATGATTACGGAGATGAAGGAACCATTATTATTGATGTTAAGGAGCCGTGTTTTACACTTGATTATGGTTTTGGGTTCAATCTAACTTCTAAGCCAAATAAACACACAGTTGATCCTATTAGGTTTATTCAAGGTCAACTTTGTTATTTCTACAACAATGCGGCTCGTGATAGGTTATCGCACTTGTGCACGGAGGGTGGTGGGGTGGATGGCACAAGAAGGTTCTAAGATCAAGAAGAAGAACCGAGAGTTGGAGTTTACTGCTAGTGGTTTTTGTTTTCGATCCCGGCGGATCAAAGTTGCAAGAATTGAGGACAATTCTCTTCGAAGAGGGAGGGAATGATACGAAAATAAAAGAATCTAATTAGTCGTTTAGGAAATTATTAATATTGATATTCGTTGATTAGTCGTTTTCCTTATTTACAAATATAAGTATCTAATTAGTTTATTTTCTAGTGATATTTAGGAATTATATTAGGCTAGAGTATAACTTCCATACTTAGAATTAGTTTTATTTTAGTAGTATAAATAAAGGATTAACGTTGTATTTTGAAAGACAGATGATTCAAGAAATAAAAACGCAGTTTTGTTAAATACAACAAGGTTCGTTGTGTTCATAAATCGATAAGGTACTTCGATTTTTCGAGTTAAGGCTGAATCGGCGTTCATCCTTACTCACCGATATCCGTGAGATCGGCGTCTCATTAATATCACCTATCCATTCTATTCGTTTCGCTTCCGTTACGCATCATAAGTGGTATATGAGCAACAACTCTTGATTTTGATTGAATCAAGACGGTCCAAGGGAGTGTCGAAGCCAAGTTATTGGTTGAATTTCTGGTTGCGATTGGAATTCAAAGGTTAAACTCGGGCGAGGTAGTTCGAGGGTTAATCGGTTTTGATTGTGTAGTGGTTCTTGTTGAGTTTCGATTTTTTTCAAAAAAAATAATGTTACAATTCACGTGTACTGTTCACGGAGAGAGAAAAAAAAGAAAAAAAAAATGTTGGGAATATTTTCGTTGGAAAATACAGACGAGGAAAGTGTGGCTTTTGATCCAACATTGTCACCGATTTTTGATGATTACGGAGATGAAGGAACCATTATAATTGATGTTAAGGAGCCGTGTTTTACACTTGATTATGGTTTTGGGTTCAATCTAACTTCTAAGCCAAATAAACACACAGTTGATCCTATTAGGTTTATTCAAGGTCAACTTTGTTATTTCTACAACAATGCGGCTCGTGATAGGTTATCGCACTTGTGCACTGAGGGTGGTGGGGTGGATGGCACAAGAAGGTTCTAAGATCAAGAAGAAGAACCGAGAGTTGGAGTTTACTGCTAGTGGTTTTTGTTTTCGATCCCGGCGTATCAAAGTTGCAAGAATTGAGGACAATTCTCTTCGAAGAGGGAGGGAATGATACGAAAATAAAAGAATCTAATTAGTCGTTTAGGAAATTATTAATATTGATATTCTTTGATTAGTCGTTTTCCTTATTTACAAATATAAGTATCTAATTAGTTTATTTTCTAGTGATATTTAGGAATTATATTAGGCTAGAGTATAACTTCCATACTTAGAATTAGTTTTATTTTAGTAGTATAAATAAGGGATTAACGTTGTATTTTGAAAGACAGATGATTCAAGAAATAAAAACGCTGTTTTGTTAAATACAACAAGGTTCGTTGTGTTCATAAATCGATAAGGTACTTCGATTTTTCGAGTTAAGGCTGAATCGGCGTTCATCCTTACTCACCGATATCCGTGAGATCGGCGTCTCATTAATATCACCTATCCATTCTATTCGTTTCGCTTCCGTTACGCATCATAAGTGGTATATGAGCAACAACTCTTGATTTTGATTGAATCAAGACGGTCCAAGGGAGTGTCGAAGCCAAGTTATTGGTTGAATTTCTGGTTGCGATTGGAATTCAAAGGTTAAACTCGGGCGAGGTAGTTCGAGGGTTAATCGGTTTTGATTGTGTAGTGGTTCTTGTTGAGTTTCGATTTTTTTCAAAAAAAATAATATTACAATTCACGTGTACTGTTCACGGAGAGAGAAAAAAAAGAAAAAAAAAATGTTGGGAATATTTTCGTTGGAAAATACAGACGAGGAAAGTGTGGCTTTTGATCCAACATTGTCACCGATTTTTGATGATTACGGAGATGAAGGAACCATTATAATTGATGTTAAGGAGCCGTGTTTTACACTTGATTATGGTTTTGGGTTCAATCTAACTTCTAAGCCAAATAAACACACAGTTGATCCTATTAGGTTTATTCAAGGTCAACTTTGTTATTTCTACAACAATGCGGCTCGTGATAGGTTATCGCACTTGTGCACTGAGGGTGGTGGGGTGGATGGCACAAGAAGGTTCTAAGATCAAGAAGAAGAACCGAGAGTTGGAGTTTACTGCTAGTGGTTTTTGTTTTCGATCCCGGCGTATCAAAGTTGCAAGAATTGAGGACAATTCTCTTCGAAGAGGGAGGGAATGATACGAAAATAAAAGAATCTAATTAGTCGTTTAGGAAATTATTAATATTGATATTCTTTGATTAGTCGTTTTCCTTATTTACAAATATAAGTATCTAATTAGTTTATTTTCTAGTGATATTTAGGAATTATATTAGGCTAGAGTATAACTTCCATACTTAGAATTAGTTTTATTTTAGTAGTATAAATAAGGGATTAACGTTGTATTTTGAAAGACAGATGATTCAAGAAATAAAAACGCTGTTTTGTTAAATACAACAAGGTTCGTTGTGTTCATAAATCGATAAGGTACTTCGATTTTTCGAGTTAAGGCTGAATCGGCGTTCATCCTTACTCACCGATATCCGTGAGATCGGCGTCTCATTAATATCACCTATCCATTCTATTCGTTTCGCTTCCGTTACGCATCATAAGTGGTATATGAGCAACAACTCTTGATTTTGATTGAATCAAGACGGTCCAAGGGAGTGTCGAAGCCAAGTCATTGGTTGAATTTCTGGTTGCGATTGGAATTCAAAGGTTAAACTCGGGCGAGGTAGTTCGAGGGTTAATCGGTTTTGATTGTGTAGTGGTTCTTGTTGAGTTTCGATTTTTTTCAAAAAAAATAATATTACAATTCACGTGTACTGTTGACGGAGAGAGAAAAAAAAGAAAAAAAAAATGTTGGGAATATTTTCGTTGGAAAATACAGACGAGGAAAGTGTGGCTTTTGATCCAACATTGTCACCGATTTTTGATGATTACGGAGATGAAGGAACCATTATTATTGATGTTAAGGAGCCGTGTTTTACACTTGATTATGGTTTCGGGTTCAATCTAACTTCTAAGCCAAATAAACACACAGTTGATCCTATTAGGTTTATTCAAGGTCAACTTTGTTATTTCTACAACAATGCGGCTCGTGATAGGTTATCGCACTTGTGCACGGAGGGTGGTGGGGTGGATGGCACAAGAAGGTTCTAAGATCAAGAAGAAGAACCGAGAGTTGGAGTTTACTGCTAGTGGTTTTTGTTTTCGATCCCGGCGGATCAAAGTTGCAAGAATTGAGGACAATTCTCTTCGAAGAGGGAGGGAATGATACGAAAATAAAAGAATCTAATTAGTCGTTTAGGAAATTATTAATATTGATATTCGTTGATTAGTCGTTTTCCTTATTTACAAATATAAGTATCTAATTAGTTTATTTTCTAGTGATATTTAGGAATTATATTAGGCTAGAGTATAACTTCCATACTTAGAATTAGTTTTATTTTAGTAGTATAAATAAAGGATTAACGTTGTATTTTGAAAGACAGATGATTCAAGAAATAAAAACGCAGTTTTGTTAAATACAACAAGGTTCGTTGTGTTCATAAATCGATAAGGTACTTCGATTTTTCGAGTTAAGGCTGAATCGGCGTTCATCCTTACTCACCGATATCCATGAGATCGGCGTCTCATTAATATCACCTATCCATTCTATTCGTTTCGCTTCCGTTACGCATCATAAGTGGTATATGAGCAACAACTCTTGATTTTGATTGAATCAAGACGGTCCAAGGGAGTGTCGAAGCCAAGTCATTGGTTGAATTTCTGGTTGCGATTGGAATTCAAAGGTTAAACTCGGGCGAGGTAGTTCGAGGGTTAATCGGTTTTGATTGTGTAGTGGTTCTTGTTGAGTTTCGCTTTTTTTCAAAAAAAATAATATTACAATTCACGTGTACTGTTGACGGAGAGAGAAAAAAAAGAAAAAAAAAATGTTGGGAATATTTTCGTTGGAAAATACAGACGAGGAAAGTGTGGCTTTTGATCCAACATTGTCACCGATTTTTGATGATTACGGAGATGAAGGAACCATTATTATTGATGTTAAGGAGCCGTGTTTTACACTTGATTATGGTTTTGGGTTCAATCTAACTTCTAAGCCAAATAAACACACAGTTGATCCTATTAGGTTTATTCAAGGTCAACTTTGTTATTTCTACAACAATGCGGCTCGTGATAGGTTATCGCACTTGTGCACGGAGGGTGGTGGGGTGGATGGCACAAGAAGGTTCTAAGATCAAGAAGAAGAACCGAGAGTTGGAGTTTACTGCTAGTGGTTTTTGTTTTCGATCCCGGCGGATCAAAGTTGCAAGAATTGAGGACAATTCTCTTCGAAGAGGGAGGGAATGATACGAAAATAAAAGAATCTAATTAGTCGTTTAGGAAATTATTAATATTGATATTCTTTGATTAGTCGTTTTCCTTATTTACAAATATAAGTATCTAATTAGTTTATTTTCTAGTGATATTTAGGAATTATATTAGGCTAGAGTATAACTTCCATACTTAGAATTAGTTTTATTTTAGTAGTATAAATAAGGGATTAACGTTGTATTTTGAAAGACAGATGATTCAAGAAATAAAAACGCTGTTTTGTTAAATACAACAAGGTTCGTTGTGTTCATAAATCGATAAGGTACTTCGATTTTTCGAGTTAAGGCTGAATCGGCGTTCATCCTTACTCACCGATATCCGTGAGATCGGCGTCTCATTAATATCACCTATCCATTCTATTCGTTTCGCTTCCGTTACGCATCATAAGTGGTATATGAGCAACAACTCTTGATTTTGATTGAATCAAGACGGTCCAAGGGAGTGTCGAAGCCAAGTTATTGGTTGAATTTCTGGTTGCGATTGGAATTCAAAGGTTAAACTCGGGCGAGGTAGTTCGAGGGTTAATCGGTTTTGATTGTGTAGTGGTTCTTGTTGAGTTTCGATTTTTTTCAAAAAATAATAATATTACAGTTCACGTGTACTGTTCACGGAGAGAGAAAAAAAAGAAAAAAAAAATGTTGGGAATATTTTCGTTGGAAAATACAGACGAGGAAAGTGTGGCTTTTGATCCAACATTGTCACCGATTTTTGATGATTACGGAGATGAAGGAACCATTATTATTGATGTTAAGGAGCCGTGTTTTACACTTGATTATGGTTTTGGGTTCAATCTAACTTCTAAGCCAAATAAACACACAGTTGATCCTATTAGGTTTATTCAAGGTCAACTTTGTTATTTCTACAACAATGCGGCTCGTGATAGGTTATCGCACTTGTGCACGGAGGGTGGTGGGGTGGATGGCACAAGAAGGTTCTAAGATCAAGAAGAAGAACCGAGAGTTGGAGTTTACTGCTAGTGGTTTTTGTTTTCGATCCCGGCGGATCAAAGTTGCAAGAATTGAGGACAATTCTCTTCGAAGAGGGAGGGAATGATACGAAAATAAAAGAATCTAATTAGTCGTTTAGGAAATTATTAATATTGATATTCGTTGATTAGTCGTTTTCCTTATTTACAAATATAAGTATCTAATTAGTTTATTTTCTAGTGATATTTAGGAATTATATTAGGCTAGAGTATAACTTCCATACTTAGAATTAGTTTTATTTTAGTAGTATAAATAAAGGATTAACGTTGTATTTTGAAAGACAGATGATTCAAGAAATAAAAACGCAGTTTTGTTAAATACAACAAGGTTCGTTGTGTTCATAAATCGATAAGGTACTTCGATTTTTCGAGTTAAGGCTGAATCGGCGTTCATCCTTACTCACCGATATCCATGAGATCGGCGTCTCATTAATATCACCTATCCATTCTATTCGTTTCGCTTCCGTTACGCATCATAAGTGGTATATGAGCAACAACTCTTGATTTTGATTGAATCAAGACGGTCCAAGGGAGTGTCGAAGCCAAGTCATTGGTTGAATTTCTGGTTGCGATTGGAATTCAAAGGTTAAACTCGGGCGAGGTAGTTCGAGGGTTAATCGGTTTTGATTGTGTAGTGGTTCTTGTTGAGTTTCGCTTTTTTTCAAAAAAAATAATATTACAATTCACGTGTACTGTTGACGGAGAGAGAAAAAAAAGAAAAAAAAAATGTTGGGAATATTTTCGTTGGAAAATACAGACGAGGAAAGTGTGGCTTTTGATCCAACATTGTCACCGATTTTTGATGATTACGGAGATGAAGGAACCATTATTATTGATGTTAAGGAGCCGTGTTTTACACTTGATTATGGTTTTGGGTTCAATCTAACTTCTAAGCCAAATAAACACACAGTTGATCCTATTAGGTTTATTCAAGGTCAACTTTGTTATTTCTACAACAATGCGGCTCGTGATAGGTTATCGCACTTGTGCACGGAGGGTGGTGGGGTGGATGGCACAAGAAGGTTCTAAGATCAAGAAGAAGAACCGAGAGTTGGAGTTTACTGCTAGTGGTTTTTGTTTTCGATCCCGGCGGATCAAAGTTGCAAGAATTGAGGACAATTCTCTTCGAAGAGGGAGGGAATGATACGAAAATAAAAGAATCTAATTAGTCGTTTAGGAAATTATTAATATTGATATTCTTTGATTAGTCGTTTTCCTTATTTACAAATATAAGTATCTAATTAGTTTATTTTCTAGTGATATTTAGGAATTATATTAGGCTAGAGTATAACTTCCATACTTAGAATTAGTTTTATTTTAGTAGTATAAATAAGGGATTAACGTTGTATTTTGAAAGACAGATGATTCAAGAAATAAAAACGCTGTTTTGTTAAATACAACAAGGTTCGTTGTGTTCATAAATCGATAAGGTACTTCGATTTTTCGAGTTAAGGCTGAATCGGCGTTCATCCTTACTCACCGATATCCGTGAGATCGGCGTCTCATTAATATCACCTATCCATTCTATTCGTTTCGCTTCCGTTACGCATCATAAGTGGTATATGAGCAACAACTCTTGATTTTGATTGAATCAAGACGGTCCAAGGGAGTGTCGAAGCCAAGTTATTGGTTGAATTTCTGGTTGCGATTGGAATTCAAAGGTTAAACTCGGGCGAGGTAGTTCGAGGGTTAATCGGTTTTGATTGTGTAGTGGTTCTTGTTGAGTTTCGATTTTTTTCAAAAAATAATAATATTACAGTTCACGTGTACTGTTCACGGAGAGAGAAAAAAAAGAAAAAAAAAATGTTGGGAATATTTTCGTTGGAAAATACAGACGAGGAAAGTGTGGCTTTTGATCCAACATTGTCACCGATTTTTGATGATTACGGAGATGAAGGAACCATTATTATTGATGTTAAGGAGCCGTGTTTTACACTTGATTATGGTTTTGGGTTCAATCTAACTTCTAAGCCAAATAAACACACAGTTGATCCTATTAGGTTTATTCAAGGTCAACTTTGTTATTTCTACAACAATGCGGCTCGTGATAGGTTATCGCACTTGTGCACGGAGGGTGGTGGGGTGGATGGCACAAGAAGGTTCTAAGATCAAGAAGAAGAACCGAGAGTTGGAGTTTACTGCTAGTGGTTTTTGTTTTCGATCCCGGCGGATCAAAGTTGCAAGAATTGAGGACAATTCTCTTCGAAGAGGGAGGGAATGATACGAAAATAAAAGAATCTAATTAGTCGTTTAGGAAATTATTAATATTGATATTCGTTGATTAGTCGTTTTCCTTATTTACAAATATAAGTATCTAATTAGTTTATTTTCTAGTGATATTTAGGAATTATATTAGGCTAGAGTATAACTTCCATACTTAGAATTAGTTTTATTTTAGTAGTATAAATAAAGGATTAACGTTGTATTTTGAAAGACAGATGATTCAAGAAATAAAAACGCAGTTTTGTTAAATACAACAAGGTTCGTTGTGTTCATAAATCGATAAGGTACTTCGATTTTTCGAGTTAAGGCTCAATCGGCGTTCATCCTTACTCACCGATATCCGTGAGATCGGCGTCTCATTAATATCACCTATCCATTCTATTCGTTTCGCTTCCGTTACGCATCATAAGTGGTATATGAGCAACAACTCTTGATTTTGATTGAATCAAGACGGTCCAAGGGAGTGTCGAAGCCAAGTTATTGGTTGAATTTCTGGTTGCGATTGGAATTCAAAGGTTAAACTCGGGCGAGGTAGTTCGAGGGTTAATCGGTTTTGATTGTGTAGTGGTTCTTGTTGAGTTTCGATTTTTTTCAAAAAAAATAATATTACAATTCACGTGTACTGTTCACGGAGAGAGAAAAAAAAGAAAAAAAAAATGTTGGGAATATTTTCGTTGGAAAATACAGACGAGGAAAGTGTGGCTTTTGATCCAACATTGTCACCGATTTTTGATGATTACGGAGATGAAGGAACCATTATAATTGATGTTAAGGAGCCGTGTTTTACACTTGATTATGGTTTTGGGTTCAATCTAACTTCTAAGCCAAATAAACACACAGTTGATCCTATTAGGTTTATTCAAGGTCAACTTTGTTATTTCTACAACAATGCGGCTCGTGATAGGTTATCGCACTTGTGCACGGAGGGTGGTGGGGTGGATGGCACAAGAAGGTTCTAAGATCAAGAAGAAGAACCGAGAGTTGGAGTTTACTGCTAGTGGTTTTTGTTTTCGATCCCGGCGGATCAAAGTTGCAAGAATTGAGGACAATTCTCTTCGAAGAGGGAGGGAATGATACGAAAATAAAAGAATCTAATTAGTCGTTTAGGAAATTATTAATATTGATATTCTTTGATTAGTCGTTTTCCTTATTTACAAATATAAGTATCTAATTAGTTTATTTTCTAGTGATATTTAGGAATTATATTAGGCTAGAGTATAACTTCCATACTTAGAATTAGTTTTATTTTAGTAGTATAAATAAGGGATTAACGTTGTATTTTGAAAGACAGATGATTCAAGAAATAAAAACGCTGTTTTGTTAAATACATCAAGGTTCGTTGTGTTCATAAATCGATAAGGTACTTCGATTTTTCGAGTTAAGGCTGAATCGGCGTTCATCCTTACTCACCGATATCCGTGAGATCGGCGTCTCATTAATATCACCTATCCATTCTATTCGTTTCGCTTCCGTTACGCATCATAAGTGGTATATGAGCAACAACTCTTGATTTTGATTGAATCAAGACGGTCCAAGGGAGTGTCGAAGCCAAGTTATTGGTTGAATTTCTGGTTGCGATTGGAATTCAAAGGTTAAACTCGGGCGAGGTAGTTCGAGGGTTAATCGGTTTTGATTGTGTAGTGGTTCTTGTTGAGTTTCGATTTTTTTCAAAAAATAATAATATTACAGTTCACGTGTACTGTTCACGGAGAGAGAAAAAAAAGAAAAAAAAAATGTTGGGAATATTTTCGTTGGAAAATACAGACGAGGAAAGTGTGGCTTTTGATCCAACATTGTCACCGATTTTTGATGATTACGGAGATGAAGGAACCATTATTATTGATGTTAAGGAGCCGTGTTTTACACTTGATTATGGTTTTGGGTTCAATCTAACTTCTAAGCCAAATAAACACACAGTTGATCCTATTAGGTTTATTCAAGGTCAACTTTGTTATTTCTACAACAATGCGGCTCGTGATAGGTTATCGCACTTGTGCACGGAGGGTGGTGGGGTGGATGGCACAAGAAGGTTCTAAGATCAAGAAGAAGAACCGAGAGTTGGAGTTTACTGCTAGTGGTTTTTGTTTTCGATCCCGGCGGATCAAAGTTGCAAGAATTGAGGACAATTCTCTTCGAAGAGGGAGGGAATGATACGAAAATAAAAGAATCTAATTAGTCGTTTAGGAAATTATTAATATTGATATTCGTTGATTAGTCGTTTTCCTTATTTACAAATATAAGTATCTAATTAGTTTATTTTCTAGTGATATTTAGGAATTATATTAGGCTAGAGTATAACTTCCATACTTAGAATTAGTTTTATTTTAGTAGTATAAATAAAGGATTAACGTTGTATTTTGAAAGACAGATGATTCAAGAAATAAAAACGCAGTTTTGTTAAATACAACAAGGTTCGTTGTGTTCATAAATCGATAAGGTACTTCGATTTTTCGAGTTAAGGCTGAATCGGCGTTCATCCTTACTCACCGATATCCGTGAGATCGGCGTCTCATTAATATCACCTATCCATTCTATTCGTTTCGCTTCCGTTACGCATCATAAGTGGTATATGAGCAACAACTCTTGATTTTGATTGAATCAAGACGGTCCAAGGGAGTGTCGAAGCCAAGTTATTGGTTGAATTTCTGGTTGCGATTGGAATTCAAAGGTTAAACTCGGGCGAGGTAGTTCGAGGGTTAATCGGTTTTGATTGTGTAGTGGTTCTTGTTGAGTTTCGATTTTTTTCAAAAAAAATAATATTACAATTCACGTGTACTGTTCACGGAGAGAGAAAAAAAAGGAAAAAAAAATGTTGGGAATATTTTCGTTGGAAAATACAGACGAGGAAAGTGTGGCTTTTGATCCAACATTGTCACCGATTTTTGATGATTACGGAGATGAAGGAACCATTATTATTGATGTTAAGGAGCCGTGTTTTACACTTGATTATGGTTTTGGGTTCAATCTAACTTCTAAGCCAAATAAACACACAGTTGATCCTATTAGGTTAATTCAAGGTCAACTTTGTTATTTCTACAACAATGCGGCTCGTGATAGGTTATCGCACTTGTGCACGGAGGGTGGTGGGGTGGATGGCACAAGAAGGTTCTAAGATCAAGATGAAGAACCGAGAGTTGGAGTTTACTGCTAGTGGTTTTTGTTTTCGATCCCGGCGGATCAAAGTTGCAAGAATTGAGGACAATTCTCTTCGAAGAGGGAGGGAATGATACGAAAATAAAAGAATCTAATTAGTCGTTTAGGAAATTATTAATATTGATATTCTTTGATTAGTCGTTTTCCTTATTTACAAATATAAGTATCTAATTAGTTTATTTTCTAGTGATATTTAGGAATTATATTAGGCTAGAGTATAACTTCCATACTTAGAATTAGTTTTATTTTAGTAGTATAAATAAGGGATTAACGTTGTATTTTGAAAGACAGATGATTCAAGAAATAAAAACGCTGTTTTGTTAAATACAACAAGGTTCGTTGTGTTCATAAATCGATAAGGTACTTCGATTTTTCGAGTTAAGGCTGAATCGGCGTTCATCCTTACTCACCGATATCCGTGAGATCGGCGTCTCATTAATATCACCTATCCATTCTATTCGTTTCGCTTCCGTTACGCATCATAAGTGGTATATGAGCAACAACTCTTGATTTTGATTGAATCAAGACGGTCCAAGGGAGTGTCGAAGCCAAGTTATTGGTTGAATTTCTGGTTGCGATTGGAATTCAAAGGTTAAACTCGGGCGAGGTAGTTCGAGGGTTAATCGGTTTTGATTGTGTAGTGGTTCTTGTTGAGTTTCGATTTTTTTCAAAAAATAATAATATTACAGTTCACGTGTACTGTTCACGGAGAGAGAAAAAAAAGAAAAAAAAATGTTGGGAATATTTTCGTTGGAAAATACAGACGAGGAAAGTGTGGCTTTTGATCCAACATTGTCACCGATTTTTGATGATTACGGAGATGAAGGAACCATTATTATTGATGTTAAGGAGCCGTGTTTTACACTTGATTATGGTTTTGGGTTCAATCTAACTTCTAAGCCAAATAAACACACAGTTGATCCTATTAGGTTTATTCAAGGTCAACTTTGTTATTTCTACAACAATGCGGCTCGTGATAGGTTATCGCACTTGTGCACGGAGGGTGGTGGGGTGGATGGCACAAGAAGGTTCTAAGATCAAGAAGAAGAACCGAGAGTTGGAGTTTACTGCTAGTGGTTTTTGTTTTCGATCCCGGCGGATCAAAGTTGCAAGAATTGAGGACAATTCTCTTCGAAGAGGGAGGGAATGATACGAAAATAAAAGAATCTAATTAGTCGTTTAGGAAATTATTAATATTGATATTCGTTGATTAGTCGTTTTCCTTATTTACAAATATAAGTATCTAATTAGTTTATTTTCTAGTGATATTTAGGAATTATATTAGGCTAGAGTATAACTTCCATACTTAGAATTAGTTTTATTTTAGTAGTATAAATAAAGGATTAACGTTGTATTTTGAAAGACAGATGATTCAAGAAATAAAAACGCAGTTTTGTTAAATACAACAAGGTTCGTTGTGTTCATAAATCGATAAGGTACTTCGATTTTTCGAGTTAAGGCTGAATCGGCGTTCATCCTTACTCACCGATATCCGTGAGATCGGCGTCTCATTAATATCACCTATCCATTCTATTCGTTTCGCTTCCGTTACGCATCATAAGTGGTATATGAGCAACAACTCTTGATTTTGATTGAATCAAGACGGTCCAAGGGAGTGTCGAAGCCAAGTTATTGGTTGAATTTCTGGTTGCGATTGGAATTCAAAGGTTAAACTCGGGCGAGGTAGTTCGAGGGTTAATCGGTTTTGATTGTGTAGTGGTTCTTGTTGAGTTTCGATTTTTTTCAAAAAAAATAATATTACAATTCACGTGTACTGTTCACGGAGAGAGAAAAAAAAGAAAAAAAAAATGTTGGGAATATTTTCGTTGGAAAATACAGACGAGGAAAGTGTGGCTTTTGATCCAACATTGTCACCGATTTTTGATGATTACGGAGATGAAGGAACCATTATTATTGATGTTAAGGAGCCGTGTTTTACACTTGATTATGGTTTTGGGTTCAATCTAACTTCTAAGCCAAATAAACACACAGTTGATCCTATTAGGTTAATTCAAGGTCAACTTTGTTATTTCTACAACAATGCGGCTCGTGATAGGTTATCGCACTTGTGCACGGAGGGTGGTGGGGTGGATGGCACAAGAAGGTTCTAAGATCAAGATGAAGAACCGAGAGTTGGAGTTTACTGCTAGTGGTTTTTGTTTTCGATCCCGGCGGATCAAAGTTGCAAGAATTGAGGACAATTCTCTTCGAAGAGGGAGGGAATGATACGAAAATAAAAGAATCTAATTAGTCGTTTAGGAAATTATTAATATTGATATTCTTTGATTAGTCGTTTTCCTTATTTACAAATATAAGTATCTAATTAGTTTATTTTCTAGTGATATTTAGGAATTATATTAGGCTAGAGTATAACTTCCATACTTAGAATTAGTTTTATTTTAGTAGTATAAATAAGGGATTAACGTTGTATTTTGAAAGACAGATGATTCAAGAAATAAAAACGCAGTTTTGTTAAATACAACAAGGTTCGTTGTGTTCATAAATCGATAAGGTACTTCGATTTTTCGAGTTAAGGCTGAATCGGCGTTCATCCTTACTCACCGATATCCGTGAGATCGGCGTCTCATTAATATCACCTATCCATTCTATTCGTTTCGCTTCCGTTACGCATCATAAGTGGTATATGAGCAACAACTCTTGATTTTGATTGAATCAAGACGGTCCAAGGGAGTGTCGAAGCCAAGTTATTGGTTGAATTTCTGGTTGCGATTGGAATTCAAAGGTTAAACTCGGGCGAGGTAGTTCGAGGGTTAATCGGTTTTGATTGTGTAGTGGTTCTTGTTGAGTTTCGATTTTTTTCAAAAAAAATAATATTACAATTCACGTGTACTGTTCACGGAGAGAGAAAAAAAAGAAAAAAAATTGTTGGGAATATTTTCGTTGGAAAATACAGACTAGGAAAGTGTGGCTTTTGATCCAACATTGTCACCGATTTTTGATGATTACGGAGATGAAGGAACCATTATTATTGATGTTAAGGAGCCGTGTTTTACACTTGATTATGGTTTTGGGTTCAATCTAACTTCTAAGCCAAATAAACACACAGTTGATCCTATTAGGTTTATTCAAGGTCAACTTTGTTATTTCTACAACAATGCGGCTCGTGATAGGTTATCGCACTTGTGCACGGAGGGTGGTGGGGTGGATGGCACAAGAAGGTTCTAAGATCAAGAAGAAGAACCGAGAGTTGGAGTTTACTGCTAGTGGTTTTTGTTTTCGATCCCGGCGGATCAAAGTTGCAAGAATTGAGGACAATTCTCTTCGAAGAGGGAGGGAATGATACGAAAATAAAAGAATCTAATTAGTCGTTTAGGAAATTATTAATATTGATATTCGTTGATTAGTCGTTTTCCTTATTTACAAATATAAGTATCTAATTAGTTTATTTTCTAGTGATATTTAGGAATTATATTAGGCTAGAGTATAACTTCCATACTTAGAATTAGTTTTATTTTAGTAGTATAAATAAAGGATTAACGTTGTATTTTGAAAGACAGATGATTCAAGAAATAAAAACGCTGTTTTGTTAAATACAACAAGGTTCGTTGTGTTCATAAATCGATAAGGTACTTCGATTTTTCGAGTTAAGGCTGAATCGGCGTTCATCCTTACTCACCGATATCCGTGAGATCGGCGTCTCATTAATATCACCTATCCATTCTATTCGTTTCGCTTCCGTTACGCATCATAAGTGGTATATGAGCAACAACTCTTGATTTTGATTGAATCAAGACGGTCCAAGGGAGTGTCGAAGCCAAGTTATTGGTTGAATTTCTTGTTGCGATTGGAATTCAAAGGTTAAACTCGGGCGAGGTAGTTCGAGGGTTAATCGGTTTTGATTGTGTAGTGGTTCTTGTTGAGTTTCGATTTTTTTCAAAAAAAATAATATTACAATACACGTGTACTGTTCACGGAGAGAGAAAAAAAAGAAAAAAAAAATGTTGGGAATATTTTCGTTGGAAAATACAGACGAGGAAAGTGTGGCTTTTGATCCAACATTGTCACCGATTTTTGATGATTACGGAGATGAAGGAACCATTATTATTGATGTTAAGGAGCCGTGTTTTACACTTGATTATGGTTTTGGGTTCAATCTAACTTCTAAGCCAAATAAACACACAGTTGATCCTATTAGGTTAATTCAAGGTCAACTTTGTTATTTCTACAACAATGCGGCTCGTGATAGGTTATCGCACTTGTGCACGGAGGGTGGTGGGGTGGATGGCACAAGAAGGTTCTAAGATCAAGATGAAGAACCGAGAGTTGGAGTTTACTGCTAGTGGTTTTTGTTTTCGATCCCGGCGGATCAAAGTTGCAAGAATTGAGGACAATTCTCTTCGAAGAGGGAGGGAATGATACGAAAATAAAAGAATCTAATTAGTCGTTTAGGAAATTATTAATATTGATATTCTTTGATTAGTCGTTTTCCTTATTTACAAATATAAGTATCTAATTAGTTTATTTTCTAGTGATATTTAGGAATTATATTAGGCTAGAGTATAACTTCCATACTTAGAATTAGTTTTATTTTAGTAGTATAAATAAGGGATTAACGTTGTATTTTGAAAGACAGATGATTCAAGAAATAAAAACGCTGTTTTGTTAAATACAACAAGGTTCGTTGTGTTCATAAATCGATAAGGTACTTCGATTTTTCGAGTTAAGGCTGAATCGGCGTTCATCCTTACTCACCGATATCCGTGAGATCGGCGTCTCATTAATATCACCTATCCATTCTATTCGTTTCGCTTCCGTTACGCATCATAAGTGGTATATGAGCAACAACTCTTGATTTTGATTGAATCAAGACGGTCCAAGGGAGTGTCGAAGCCAAGTTATTGGTTGAATTTCTGGTTGCGATTGGAATTCAAAGGTTAAACTCGGGCGAGGTAGTTCGAGGGTTAATCGGTTTTGATTGTGTAGTGGTTCTTGTTGAGTTTCGATTTTTTTCAAAAAAAATAATATTACAATTCACGTGTACTGTTCACGGAGAGAGAAAAAAAAGAAAAAAAATTGTTGGGAATATTTTCGTTGGAAAATACAGACTAGGAAAGTGTGGCTTTTGATCCAACATTGTCACCGATTTTTGATGATTACGGAGATGAAGGAACCATTATTATTGATGTTAAGGAGCCGTGTTTTACACTTGATTATGGTTTTGGGTTCAATCTAACTTCTAAGCCAAATAAACACACAGTTGATCCTATTAGGTTTATTCAAGGTCAACTTTGTTATTTCTACAACAATGCGGCTCGTGATAGGTTATCGCACTTGTGCACGGAGGGTGGTGGGGTGGATGGCACAAGAAGGTTCTAAGATCAAGAAGAAGAACCGAGAGTTGGAGTTTACTGCTAGTGGTTTTTGTTTTCGATCCCGGCGGATCAAAGTTGCAAGAATTGAGGACAATTCTCTTCGAAGAGGGAGGGAATGATACGAAAATAAAAGAATCTAATTAGTCGTTTAGGAAATTATTAATATTGATATTCGTTGATTAGTCGTTTTCCTTATTTACAAATATAAGTATCTAATTAGTTTATTTTCTAGTGATATCTAGGAATTATATTAGGCTAGAGTATAACTTCCATACTTAGAATTAGTTTTATTTTAGTAGTATAAATAAAGGATTAACGTTGTATTTTGAAAGACAGATGATTCAAGAAATAAAAACGCTGTTTTGTTAAATACAACAAGGTTCGTTGTGTTCATAAATCGATAAGGTACTTCGATTTTTCGAGTTAAGGCTGAATCGGCGTTCATCCTTACTCACCGATATCCGTGAGATCGGCGTCTCATTAATATCACCTATCCATTCTATTCGTTTCGCTTCCGTTACGCATCATAAGTGGTATATGAGCAACAACTCTTGATTTTGATTGAATCAAGACGGTCCATGGGAGTGTCGAAGCCAAGTTATTGGTTGAATTTCTGGTTGCGATTGGAATTCAAAGGTTAAACTCGGGCGAGGTAGTTCGAGGGTTAATCGGTTTTGATTGTGTAGTGGTTCTTGTTGAGTTTCGATTTTTTTCAAAAAAAATAATATTACAATTCACGTGTACTGTTCACGGAGAGAGAAAAAAAAGAAAAAAAAATTGTTGGGAATATTTTCGTTGGAAAATACAGACGAGGAAAGTGTGGCTTTTGATCCAACATTGTCACCGATTTTTGATGATTACGGAGATGAAGGAACCATTATTATTGATGTTAAGGAGCCGTGTTTTACACTTGATTATGGTTTTGGGTTCAATCTAACTTCTAAGCCAAATAAACACACAGTTGATCCTATTAGGTTTATTCAAGGTCAACTTTGTTATTTCTACAACAATGCGGCTCGTGATAGGTTATCGCACTTGTGCACGGAGGGTGGTGGGGTGGATGGCACAAGAAGGTTCTAAGATCAAGAAGAAGAACCGAGAGTTGGAGTTTACTGCTAGTGGTTTTTGTTTTCGATCCCGGCGGATCAAAGTTACAAGAATTGAGGACAATTCTCTTCGAAGAGGGAGGGAATGATACGAAAATAAAAGAATCTAATTAGTCGTTTAGGAAATTATTAATATTGATATTCTTTAATTAGTCGTTTTCCTTATTTACAAATATAAGTATCTAATTAGTTTATTTTCTAGTGATATTTAGGAATTATATTAGGCTAGAGTATAACTTCCATACTTAGAATTAGTTTTATTTTAGTAGTATAAATAAGGGATTAACGTTGTATTTTGAAAGACAGATGATTCAAGAAATAAAAACGCTGTTTTGTTAAATACAACAAGGTTCGTTGTGTTCATAAATCGATAAGGTACTTCGATTTTTCGAGTTAAGGCTGAATCGGCGTTCATCCTTACTCACCGATATCCGTGAGATCGGCGTCTCATTAATATCACCTATCCATTCTATTCGTTTCGCTTCCGTTACGCATCATAAGTGGTATATGAGCAACAACTCTTGATTTTGATTGAATCAAGACGGTCCAAGGGAGTGTCGAAGCCAAGTTATTGGTTGAATTTCTGGTTGCGATTGGAATTCAAAGGTTAAACTCGGGCGAGGTAGTTCGAGGGTTAATCGGTTTTGATTGTGTAGTGGTTCTTGTTGAGTTTCGATTTTTTTAAAAAAAAATAATATTACAATTCACGTGTACTGTTCACGGAGAGAGAAAAAAAAGAAAAAAAAAATGTTGGGAATATTTTCGTTGGAAAATACAGACGAGGAAAGTGTGGCTTTTGATCCAACATTGTCACCGATTTTTGATGATTACGGAGATGAAGGAACCATTATTATTGATGTTAAGGAGCCGTGTTTTACACTTGATTATGGTTTTGGGTTCAATCTAACTTCTAAGCCAAATAAACACACAGTTGATCCTATTAGGTTTATTCAAGGTCAACTTTGTTATTTCTACAACAATGCGGCTCGTGATAGGTTATCGCACTTGTGCACGGAGGGTGGTGGGGTGGATGGCACAAGAAGGTTCTAAGATCAAGAAGAAGAACCGAGAGTTGGAGTTTACTGCTAGTGGTTTTTGTTTTCGATCCCGGCGGATCAAAGTTGCAAGAATTGAGGACAATTCTCTTCGAAGAGGGAGGGAATGATACGAAAATAAAAGAATCTAATTAGTCGTTTAGGAAATTATTAATATTGATATTCGTTGATTAGTCGTTTTCCTTATTTACAAATATAAGTATCTAATTAGTTTATTTTCTAGTGATATTTAGGAATTATATTAGGCTAGAGTATAACTTCCATACTTAGAATTAGTTTTATTTTAGTAGTATAAATAAAGGATTAACGTTGTATTTTGAAAGACAGATGATTCAAGAAATAAAAACGCAGTTTTGTTAAATACAACAAGGTTCGTTGTGTTCATAAATCGATAAGGTACTTCGATTTTTCGAGTTAAGGCTGAATCGGCGTTCATCCTTACTCACCGATATCCGTGAGATCGGCGTCTCATTAATATCACCTATCCATTCTATTCGTTTCGCTTCCGTTACGCATCATAAGTGGTATATGAGCAACAACTCTTGATTTTGATTGAATCAAGACGGTCCAAGGGAGTGTCGAAGCCAAGTTATTGGTTGAATTTCTGGTTGCGATTGGAATTCAAAGGTTAAACTCGGGCGAGGTAGTTCGAGGGTTAATCGGTTTTGATTGTGTAGTGGTTCTTGTTGAGTTTCGATTTTTTTCAAAAAAAAAAATATTACAATTCACGTGTACTGTTCACGGAGAGAGAAAAAAAAGAAAAAAAAATTGTTGGGAATATTTTCGTTGGAAAATACAGACGAGGAAAGTGTGGCTTTTGATCCAACATTGTCACCGATTTTTGATGATTACGGAGATGAAGGAACCATTATTATTGATGTTAAGGAGCCGTGTTTTACACTTGATTATGGTTTTGGGTTCAATCTAACTTCTAAGCCAAATAAACACACAGTTGATCCTATTAGGTTTATTCAAGGTCAACTTTGTTATTTCTACAACAATGCGGCTCGTGATAGGTTATCGCACTTGTGCACGGAGGGTGGTGGGGTGGATGGCACAAGAAGGTTCTAAGATCAAGAAGAAGAACCGAGAGTTGGAGTTTACTGCTAGTGGTTTTTGTTTTCGATCCCGGCGGATCAAAGTTACAAGAATTGAGGACAATTCTCTTCGAAGAGGGAGGGAATGATACGAAAATAAAAGAATCTAATTAGTCGTTTAGGAAATTATTAATATTGATATTCTTTAATTAGTCGTTTTCCTTATTTACAAATATAAGTATCTAATTAGTTTATTTTCTAGTGATATTTAGGAATTATATTAGGCTAGAGTATAACTTCCATACTTAGAATTAGTTTTATTTTAGTAGTATAAATAAGGGATTAACGTTGTATTTTGAAAGACAGATGATTCAAGAAATAAAAACGCTGTTTTGTTAAATACAACAAGGTTCGTTGTGTTCATAAATCGATAAGGTACTTCGATTTTTCGAGTTAAGGCTGAATCGGCGTTCATCCTTACTCACCGATATCCGTGAGATCGGCGTCTCATTAATATCACCTATCCATTCTATTCGTTTCGCTTCCGTTACGCATCATAAGTGGTATATGAGCAACAACTCTTGATTTTGATTGAATCAAGACGGTCCAAGGGAGTGTCGAAGCCAAGTTATTGGTTGAATTTCTGGTTGCGATTGGAATTCAAAGGTTAAACTCGGGCGAGGTAGTTCGAGGGTTAATCGGTTTTGATTGTGTAGTGGTTCTTGTTGAGTTTCGATTTTTTTAAAAAAAAATAATATTACAATTCACGTGTACTGTTCACGGAGAGAGAAAAAAAAGAAAAAAAAAATGTTGGGAATATTTTCGTTGGAAAATACAGACGAGGAAAGTGTGGCTTTTGATCCAACATTGTCACCGATTTTTGATGATTACGGAGATGAAGGAACCATTATTATTGATGTTAAGGAGCCGTGTTTTACACTTGATTATGGTTTTGGGTTCAATCTAACTTCTAAGCCAAATAAACACACAGTTGATCCTATTAGGTTTATTCAAGGTCAACTTTGTTATTTCTACAACAATGCGGCTCGTGATAGGTTATCGCACTTGTGCACGGAGGGTGGTGGGGTGGATGGCACAAGAAGGTTCTAAGATCAAGAAGAAGAACCGAGAGTTGGAGTTTACTGCTAGTGGTTTTTGTTTTCGATCCCGGCGGATCAAAGTTGCAAGAATTGAGGACAATTCTCTTCGAAGAGGGAGGGAATGATACGAAAATAAAAGAATCTAATTAGTCGTTTAGGAAATTATTAATATTGATATTCGTTGATTAGTCGTTTTCCTTATTTACAAATATAAGTATCTAATTAGTTTATTTTCTAGTGATATTTAGGAATTATATTAGGCTAGAGTATAACTTCCATACTTAGAATTAGTTTTATTTTAGTAGTATAAATAAAGGATTAACGTTGTATTTTGAAAGACAGATGATTCAAGAAATAAAAACGCAGTTTTGTTAAATACAACAAGGTTCGTTGTGTTCATAAATCGATAAGGTACTTCGATTTTTCGAGTTAAGGCTGAATCGGCGTTCATCCTTACTCACCGATATCCGTGAGATCGGCGTCTCATTAATATCACCTATCCATTCTATTCGTTTCGCTTCCGTTACGCATCATAAGTGGTATATGAGCAACAACTCTTGATTTTGATTGAATCAAGACGGTCCAAGGGAGTGTCGAAGCCAAGTTATTGGTTGAATTTCTGGTTGCGATTGGAATTCAAAGGTTAAACTCGGGCGAGGTAGTTCGAGGGTTAATCGGTTTTGATTGTGTAGTGGTTCTTGTTGAGTTTCGATTTTTTTCAAAAAAAAAAATATTACAATTCACGTGTACTGTTCACGGAGAGAGAAAAAAAAGAAAAAAAAATTGTTGGGAATATTTTCGTTGGAAAATACAGACGAGGAAAGTGTGGCTTTTGATCCAACATTGTCACCGATTTTTGATGATTACGGAGATGAAGGAACCATTATTATTGATGTTAAGGAGCCGTGTTTTACACTTGATTATGGTTTTGGGTTCAATCTAACTTCTAAGCCAAATAAACACACAGTTGATCCTATTAGGTTTATTCAAGGTCAACTTTGTTATTTCTACAACAATGCGGCTCGTGATAGGTTATCGCACTTGTGCACGGAGGGTGGTGGGGTGGATGGCACAAGAAGGTTCTAAGATCAAGAAGAAGAACCGAGAGTTGGAGTTTACTGCTAGTGGTTTTTGTTTTCGATCCCGGCGGATCAAAGTTACAAGAATTGAGGACAATTCTCTTCGAAGAGGGAGGGAATGATACGAAAATAAAAGAATCTAATTAGTCGTTTAGGAAATTATTAATATTGATATTCTTTAATTAGTCGTTTTCCTTATTTACAAATATAAGTATCTAATTAGTTTATTTTCTAGTGATATTTAGGAATTATATTAGGCTAGAGTATAACTTCCATACTTAGAATTAGTTTTATTTTAGTAGTATAAATAAGGGATTAACGTTGTATTTTGAAAGACAGATGATTCAAGAAATAAAAACGCTGTTTTGTTAAATACAACAAGGTTCGTTGTGTTCATAAATCGATAAGGTACTTCGATTTTTCGAGTTAAGGCTGAATCGGCGTTCATCCTTACTCACCGATATCCGTGAGATCGGCGTCTCATTAATATCACCTATCCATTCTATTCGTTTCGCTTCCGTTACGCATCATAAGTGGTACATGAGCAACAACTCTTGATTTTGATTGAATCAAGACGGTCCAAGGGAGTGTCGAAGCCAAGTTATTGGTTGAATTTCTGGTTGCGATTGGAATTCAAAGGTTAAACTCGGGCGAGGTAGTTCGAGGGTTAATCGGTTTTGATTGTGTAGTGGTTCTTGTTGAGTTTCGATTTTTTAAAAAAAAAATAATATTACAATTCACGTGTACTGTTCACGGAGAGAGAAAAAAAAGAAAAAAAAAATGTTGGGAATATTTTCGTTGGAAAATACAGACGAGGAAAGTGTGGCTTTTGATCCAACATTGTCACCGATTTTTGATGATTACGGAGATGAAGGAACCATTATTATTGATGTTAAGGAGCCGTGTTTTACACTTGATTATGGTTTTGGGTTCAATCTAACTTCTAAGCCAAATAAACACACAGTTGATCCTATTAGGTTTATTCAAGGTCAACTTTGTTATTTCTACAACAATGCGGCTCGTGATAGGTTATCGCACTTGTGCACGGAGGGTGGTGGGGTGGATGGCACAAGAAGGTTCTAAGATCAAGAAGAAGAACCGAGAGTTGGAGTTTACTGCTAGTGGTTTTTGTTTTCGATCCCGGCGGATCAAAGTTGCAAGAATTGAGGACAATTCTCTTCGAAGAGGGAGGGAATGATACGAAAATAAAAGAATCTAATTAGTCGTTTAGGAAATTATTAATATTGATATTCGTTGATTAGTCGTTTTCCTTATTTACAAATATAAGTATCTAATTAGTTTATTTTCTAGTGATATTTAGGAATTATATTAGGCTAGAGTATAACTTCCATACTTAGAATTAGTTTTATTTTAGTAGTATAAATAAAGGATTAACGTTGTATTTTGAAAGACAGATGATTCAAGAAATAAAAACGCAGTTTTGTTAAATACAACAAGGTTCGTTGTGTTCATAAATCGATAAGGTACTTCGATTTTTCGAGTTAAGGCTGAATCGGCGTTCATCCTTACTCACCGATATCCGTGAGATCGGCGTCTCATTAATATCACCTATCCATTCTATTCGTTTCGCTTCCGTTACGCATCATAAGTGGTATATGAGCAACAACTCTTGATTTTGATTGAATCAAGACGGTCCAAGGGAGTGTCGAAGCCAAGTTATTGGTTGAATTTCTGGTTGCGATTGGAATTCAAAGGTTAAACTCGGGCGAGGTAGTTCGAGGGTTAATCGGTTTTGATTGTGTAGTGGTTCTTGTTGAGTTTCGATTTTTTTCAAAAAAAATAATATTACAATTCACGTGTACTGTTCACGGAGAGAGAAAAAAAAGAAAAAAAATTGTTGGGAATATTTTCGTTGGAAAATACAGACTAGGAAAGTGTGGCTTTTGATCCAACATTGTCACCGATTTTTGATGATTACGGAGATGAAGGAACCATTATTATTGATGTTAAGGAGCCGTGTTTTACACTTGATTATGGTTTTGGGTTCAATCTAACTTCTAAGCCAAATAAACACACAGTTGATCCTATTAGGTTTATTCAAGGTCAACTTTGTTATTTCTACAACAATGCGGCTCGTGATAGGTTATCGCACTTGTGCACGGAGGGTGGTGGGGTGGATGGCACAAGAAGGTTCTAAGATCAAGAAGAAGAACCGAGAGTTGGAGTTTACTGCTAGTGGTTTTTGTTTTCGATCCCGGCGGATCAAAGTTACAAGAATTGTGGACAATTCTCTTCGAAGAGGGAGGGAATGATACGAAAATAAAAGAATCTAATTAGTCGTTTAGGAAATTATTAATATTGATATTCTTTAATTAGTCGTTTTCCTTATTTACAAATATAAGTATCTAATTAGTTTATTTTCTAGTGATATTTAGGAATTATATTAGGCTAGAGTATAACTTCCATACTTAGAATTAGTTTTATTTTAGTAGTATAAATAAGGGATTAACGTTGTATTTTGAAAGACAGATGATTCAAGAAATAAAAACGCTGTTTTGTTAAATACAACAAGGTTCGTTGTGTTCATAAATCGATAAGGTACTTCGATTTTTCGAGTTAAGGCTGAATCGGCGTTCATCCTTACTCACCGATATCCGTGAGATCGGCGTCTCATTAATATCACCTATCCATTCTATTCGTTTCGCTTCCGTTACGCATCATAAGTGGTATATGAGCAACAACTCTTGATTTTGATTGAATCAAGACGGTCCAAGGGAGTGTCGAAGCCAAGTTATTGGTTGAATTTCTGGTTGCGATTGGAATTCAAAGGTTAAACTCGGGCGAGGTAGTTCGAGGGTTAATCGGTTTTGATTGTGTAGTGGTTCTTGTTGAGTTTCGATTTTTTTAAAAAAAAATAATATTACAATTCACGTGTACTGTTCACGGAGAGAGAAAAAAAAGAAAAAAAAAATGTTGGGAATATTTTCGTTGGAAAATACAGACGAGGAAAGTGTGGCTTTTGATCCAACATTGTCACCGATTTTTGATGATTACGGAGATGAAGGAACCATTATTATTGATGTTAAGGAGCCGTGTTTTACACTTGATTATGGTTTTGGGTTCAATCTAACTTCTAAGCCAAATAAACACACAGTTGATCCTATTAGGTTTATTCAAGGTCAACTTTGTTATTTCTACAACAATGCGGCTCGTGATAGGTTATCGCACTTGTGCACGGAGGGTGGTGGGGTGGATGGCACAAGAAGGTTCTAAGATCAAGAAGAAGAACCGAGAGTTGGAGTTTACTGCTAGTGGTTTTTGTTTTCGATCCCGGCGGATCAAAGTTGCAAGAATTGAGGACAATTCTCTTCGAAGAGGGAGGGAATGATACGAAAATAAAAGAATCTAATTAGTCGTTTAGGAAATTATTAATATTGATATTCGTTGATTAGTCGTTTTCCTTATTTACAAATATAAGTATCTAATTAGTTTATTTTCTAGTGATATTTAGGAATTATATTAGGGTAGAGTATAACTTCCATACTTAGAATTAGTTTTATTTTAGTAGTATAAATAAAGGATTAACGTTGTATTTTGAAAGACAGATGATTCAAGAAATAAAAACGCAGTTTTGTTAAATACAACAAGGTTCGTTGTGTTCATAAATCGATAAGGTACTTCGATTTTTCGAGTTAAGGCTGAATCGGCGTTCATCCTTACTCACCGATATCCGTGAGATCGGCGTCTCATTAATATCACCTATCCATTCTATTCGTTTCGCTTCCGTTACGCATCATAAGTGGTATATGAGCAACAACTCTTGATTTTGATTGAATCAAGACGGTCCAAGGGAGTGTCGAAGCCAAGTTATTGGTTGAATTTCTGGTTGCGATTGGAATTCAAAGGTTAAACTCGGGCGAGGTAGTTCGAGGGTTAATCGGTTTTGATTGTGTAGTGGTTCTTGTTGAGTTTCGATTTTTTTAAAAAAAAATAATATTACAATTCACGTGTACTGTTCACGGAGAGAGAAAAAAAAGAAAAAAAAAATGTTGGGAATATTTTCGTTGGAAAATACAGACGAGGAAAGTGTGGCTTTTGATCCAACATTGTCACCGATTTTTGATGATTACGGAGATGAAGGAACCATTATTATTGATGTTAAGGAGCCGTGTTTTACACTTGATTATGGTTTTGGGTTCAATCTAACTTCTAAGCCAAATAAACACACAGTTGATCCTATTAGGTTTATTCAAGGTCAACTTTGTTATTTCTACAACAATGCGGCTCGTGATAGGTTATCGCACTTGTGCACGGAGGGTGGTGGGGTGGATGGCACAAGAAGGTTCTAAGATCAAGAAGAAGAACCGAGAGTTGGAGTTTACTGCTAGTGGTTTTTGTTTTCGATCCCGGCGGATCAAAGTTGCAAGAATTGAGGACAATTCTCTTCGAAGAGGGAGGGAATGATACGAAAATAAAAGAATCTAATTAGTCGTTTAGGAAATTATTAATATTGATATTCGTTGATTAGTCGTTTTCCTTATTTACAAATATAAGTATCTAATTAGTTTATTTTCTAGTGATATTTAGGAATTATATTAGGGTAGAGTATAACTTCCATACTTAGAATTAGTTTTATTTTAGTAGTATAAATAAAGGATTAACGTTGTATTTTGAAAGACAGATGATTCAAGAAATAAAAACGCAGTTTTGTTAAATACAACAAGGTTCGTTGTGTTCATAAATCGATAAGGTACTTCGATTTTTCGAGTTAAGGCTGAATCGGCGTTCATCCTTACTCACCGATATCCGTGAGATCGGCGTCTCATTAATATCACCTATCCATTCTATTCGTTTCGCTTCCGTTACGCATCATAAGTGGTATATGAGCAACAACTCTTGATTTTGATTGAATCAAGACGGTCCAAGGGAGTGTCGAAGCCAAGTTATTGGTTGAATTTCTGGTTGCGATTGGAATTCAAAGGTTAAACTCGGGCGAGGTAGTTCGAGGGTTAATCGGTTTTGATTGTGTAGTGGTTCTTGTTGAGTTTCGATTTTTTTAAAAAAAAATAATATTACAATTCACGTGTACTGTTCACGGAGAGAGAAAAAAAAGAAAAAAAAAATGTTGGGAATATTTTCGTTGGAAAATACAGACGAGGAAAGTGTGGCTTTTGATCCAACATTGTCACCGATTTTTGATGATTACGGAGATGAAGGAACCATTATTATTGATGTTAAGGAGCCGTGTTTTACACTTGATTATGGTTTTGGGTTCAATCTAACTTCTAAGCCAAATAAACACACAGTTGATCCTATTAGGTTTATTCAAGGTCAACTTTGTTATTTCTACAACAATGCGGCTCGTGATAGGTTATCGCACTTGTGCACGGAGGGTGGTGGGGTGGATGGCACAAGAAGGTTCTAAGATCAAGAAGAAGAACCGAGAGTTGGAGTTTACTGCTAGTGGTTTTTGTTTTCCATCCCGGCGGATCAAAGTTACAAGAATTGTGGACAATTCTCTTCGAAGAGGGAGGGAATGATACGAAAATAAAAGAATCTAATTAGTCGTTTAGGAAATTATTAATATTGATATTCTTTAATTAGTCGTTTTCCTTATTTACAAATATAAGTATCTAATTAGTTTATTTTCTAGTGATATTTAGGAATTATATTAGGCTAGAGTATAACTTCCATACTTAGAATTAGTTTTATTTTAGTAGTATAAATAAGGGATTAACGTTGTATTTTGAAAGACAGATGATTCAAGAAATAAAAACGCTGTTTTGTTAAATACAACAAGGTTCGTTGTGTTCATAAATCGATAAGGTACTTCGATTTTTCGAGTTAAGGCTGAATCGGCGTTCATCCTTACTCACCGATATCCGTGAGATCGGCGTCTCATTAATATCACCTATCCATTCTATTCGTTTCGCTTCCGTTACGCATCATAAGTGGTATATGAGCAACAACTCTTGATTTTGATTGAATCAAGACGGTCCAAGGGAGTGTCGAAGCCAAGTTATTGGTTGAATTTCTGGTTGCGATTGGAATTCAAAGGTTAAACTCGGGCGAGGTAGTTCGAGGGTTAATCGGTTTTGATTGTGTAGTGGTTCTTGTTGAGTTTCGATTTTTTTAAAAAAAAATAATATTACAATTCACGTGTACTGTTCACGGAGAGAGAAAAAAAAGAAAAAAAAAATGTTGGGAATATTTTCGTTGGAAAATACAGACGAGGAAAGTGTGGCTTTTGATCCAACATTGTCACCGATTTTTGATGATTACGGAGATGAAGGAACCATTATTATTGATGTTAAGGAGCCGTGTTTTACACTTGATTATGGTTTTGGGTTCAATCTAACTTCTAAGCCAAATAAACACACAGTTGATCCTATTAGGTTTATTCAAGGTCAACTTTGTTATTTCTACAACAATGCGGCTCGTGATAGGTTATCGCACTTGTGCACGGAGGGTGGTGGGGTGGATGGCACAAGAAGGTTCTAAGATCAAGAAGAAGAACCGAGAGTTGGAGTTTACTGCTAGTGGTTTTTGTTTTCGATCCCGGCGGATCAAAGTTGCAAGAATTGAGGACAATTCTCTTCGAAGAGGGAGGGAATGATACGAAAATAAAAGAATCTAATTAGTCGTTTAGGAAATTATTAATATTGATATTCTTTAATTAGTCGTTTTCCTTATTTACAAATATAAGTATCTAATTAGTTTATTTTCTAGTGATATTTAGGAATTATATTAGGCTAGAGTATAACTTCCATACTTAGAATTAGTTTTATTTTAGTAGTATAAATAAGGGATTAACGTTGTATTTTGAAAGACAGATGATTCAAGAAATAAAAACGCTGTTTTGTTAAATACAACAAGGTTCGTTGTGTTCATAAATCGATAAGGTACTTCGATTTTTCGAGTTAAGGCTGAATCGGCGTTCATCCTTACTCACCGATATCCGTGAGATCGGCGTCTCATTAATATCACCTATCCATTCTATTCGTTTCGCTTCCGTTACGCATCATAAGTGGTATATGAGCAACAACTCTTGATTTTGATTGAATCAAGACGGTCCAAGGGAGTGTCGAAGCCAAGTTATTGGTTGAATTTCTGGTTGCGATTGGAATTCAAAGGTTAAACTCGGGCGAGGTAGTTCGAGGGTTAATCGGTTTTGATTGTGTAGTGGTTCTTGTTGAGTTTCGATTTTTTTAAAAAAAAATAATATTACAATTCACGTGTACTGTTCACGGAGAGAGAAAAAAAAGAAAAAAAAAATGTTGGGAATATTTTCGTTGGAAAATACAGACGAGGAAAGTGTGGCTTTTGATCCAACATTGTCACCGATTTTTGATGATTACGGAGATGAAGGAACCATTATTATTGATGTTAAGGAGCCGTGTTTTACACTTGATTATGGTTTTGGGTTCAATCTAACTTCTAAGCCAAATAAACACACAGTTGATCCTATTAGGTTTATTCAAGGTCAACTTTGTTATTTCTACAACAATGCGGCTCGTGATAGGTTATCGCACTTGTGCACGGAGGGTGGTGGGGTGGATGGCACAAGAAGGTTCTAAGATCAAGAAGAAGAACCGAGAGTTGGAGTTTACTGCTAGTGGTTTTTGTTTTCGATCCCGGCGGATCAAAGTTGCAAGAATTGAGGACAATTCTCTTCGAAGAGGGAGGGAATGATACGAAAATAAAAGAATCTAATTAGTCGTTTAGGAAATTATTAATATTGATATTCGTTGATTAGTCGTTTTCCTTATTTACAAATATAAGTATCTAATTAGTTTATTTTCTAGTGATATTTAGGAATTATATTAGGGTAGAGTATAACTTCCATACTTAGAATTAGTTTTATTTTAGTAGTATAAATAAAGGATTAACGTTGTATTTTGAAAGACAGATGATTCAAGAAATAAAAACGCAGTTTTGTTAAATACAACAAGGTTCGTTGTGTTCATAAATCGATAAGGTACTTCGATTTTTCGAGTTAAGGCTGAATCGGCGTTCATCCTTACTCACCGATATCCGTGAGATCGGCGTCTCATTAATATCACCTATCCATTCTATTCGTTTCGCTTCCGTTACGCATCATAAGTGGTATATGAGCAACAACTCTTGATTTTGATTGAATCAAGACGGTCCAAGGGAGTGTCGAAGCCAAGTTATTGGTTGAATTTCTGGTTGCGATTGGAATTCAAAGGTTAAACTCGGGCGAGGTAGTTCGAGGGTTAATCGGTTTTGATTGTGTAGTGGTTCTTGTTGAGTTTCGATTTTTTTCAAAAAAATTAATATTACAATTCACGTGTACTGTTCACGGAGAGAGAAAAAAAAGAAAAAAAAAATGTTGGGAATATTTTCGTTGGAAAATACAGACGAGGAAAGTGTGGCTTTTGATCCAACATTGTCACCGATTTTTGATGATTACGGAGATGAAGGAACCATTATTATTGATGTTAAGGAGCCGTGTTTTACACTTGATTATGGTTTTGGGTTCAATCTAACTTCTAAGCCAAATAAACACACAGTTGATCCTATTAGGTTTATTCAAGGTCAACTTTGTTATTTCTACAACAATGCGGCTCGTGATAGGTTATCGCACTTGTGCACGGAGGGTGGTGGGGTGGATGGCACAAGAAGGTTCTAAGATCAAGAAGAAGAACCGAGAGTTGGAGTTTACTGCTAGTGGTTTTTGTTTTCGATCCCGGCGGATCAAAGTTGCAAGAATTGAGGACAATTCTCTTCGAAGAGGGAGGGAATGATACGAAAATAAAAGAATCTAATTAGTCGTTTAGGAAATTATTAATATTGATATTCGTTGATTAGTCGTTTTCCTTATTTACAAATATAAGTATCTAATTAGTTTATTTTCTAGTGATATTTAGGAATTATATTAGGGTAGAGTATAACTTCCATACTTAGAATTAGTTTTATTTTAGTAGTATAAATAAAGGATTAACGTTGTATTTTGAAAGACAGATGATTCAAGAAATAAAAACGCAGTTTTGTTAAATACAACAAGGTTCGTTGTGTTCATAAATCGATAAGGTACTTCGATTTTTCGAGTTAAGGCTGAATCGGCGTTCATCCTTACTCACCGATATCCGTGAGATCGGCGTCTCATTAATATCACCTATCCATTCTATTCGTTTCGCTTCCGTTACGCATCATAAGTGGTATATGAGCAACAACTCTTGATTTTGATTGAATCAAGACGGTCCAAGGGAGTGTCGAAGCCAAGTTATTGGTTGAATTTCTGGTTGCGATTGGAATTCAAAGGTTAAACTCGGGCGAGGTAGTTCGAGGGTTAATCGGTTTTGATTGTGTAGTGGTTCTTGTTGAGTTTCGATTTTTTTAAAAAAAAATAATATTACAATTCACGTGTACTGTTCACGGAGAGAGAAAAAAAAGAAAAAAAAAATGTTGGGAATATTTTCGTTGGAAAATACAGACGAGGAAAGTGTGGCTTTTGATCCAACATTGTCACCGATTTTTGATGATTACGGAGATGAAGGAACCATTATTATTGATGTTAAGGAGCCGTGTTTTACACTTGATTATGGTTTTGGGTTCAATCTAACTTCTAAGCCAAATAAACACACAGTTGATCCTATTAGGTTTATTCAAGGTCAACTTTGTTATTTCTACAACAATGCGGCTCGTGATAGGTTATCGCACTTGTGCACGGAGGGTGGTGGGGTGGATGGCACAAGAAGGTTCTAAGATCAAGAAGAAGAACCGAGAGTTGGAGTTTACTGCTAGTGGTTTTTGTTTTCGATCCCGGCGGATCAAAGTTGCAAGAATTGAGGACAATTCTCTTCGAAGAGGGAGGGAATGATACGAAAATAAAAGAATCTAATTAGTCGTTTAGGAAATTATTAATATTGATATTCGTTGATTAGTCGTTTTCCTTATTTACAAATATAAGTATCTAATTAGTTTATTTTCTAGTGATATTTAGGAATTATATTAGGCTAGAGTATAACTTCCATACTTAGAATTAGTTTTATTTTAGTAGTATAAATAAAGGATTAACGTTGTATTTTGAAAGACAGATGATTCAAGAAATAAAAACGCAGTTTTGTTAAATACAACAAGGTTCGTTGTGTTCATAAATCGATAAGGTACTTCGATTTTTCGAGTTAAGGCTGAATCGGCGTTCATCCTTACTCACCGATATCCGTGAGATCGGCGTCTCATTAATATCACCTATCCATTCTATTCGTTTCGCTTCCGTTACGCATCATATGTGGTATATGAGCAACAACTCTTGATTTTGATTGAATCAAGACGGTCCAAGGGAGTGTCGAAGCCAAGTTATTGGTTGAATTTCTGGTTGCGATTGGAATTCAAAGGTTAAACTCGGGCGAGGTAGTTCGAGGGTTAATCGGTTTTGATTGTGTAGTGGTTCTTGTTGAGTTTCGATTTTTTTAAAAAAAAATAATATTACAATTCACGTGTACTGTTCACGGAGAGAGAAAAAAAAGAAAAAAAAAATGTTGGGAATATTTTCGTTGGAAAATACAGACGAGGAAAGTGTGGCTTTTGATCCAACATTGTCACCGATTTTTGATGATTACGGAGATGAAGGAACCATTATTATTGATGTTAAGGAGCCGTGTTTTACACTTGATTATGGTTTTGGGTTCAATCTAACTTCTAAGCCAAATAAACACACAGTTGATCCTATTAGGTTTATTCAAGGTCAACTTTGTTATTTCTACAACAATGCGGCTCGTGATAGGTTATCGCACTTGTGCACGGAGGGTGGTGGGGTGGATGGCACAAGAAGGTTCTAAGATCAAGAAGAAGAACCGAGAGTTGGAGTTTACTGCTAGTGGTTTTTGTTTTCGATCCCGGCGGATCAAAGTTGCAAGAATTGAGGACAATTCTCTTCGAAGAGGGAGGGAATGATACGAAAATAAAAGAATCTAATTAGTCGTTTAGGAAATTATTAATATTGATATTCGTTGATTAGTCGTTTTCCTTATTTACAAATATAAGTATCTAATTAGTTTATTTTCTAGTGATATTTAGGAATTATATTAGGGTAGAGTATAACTTCCATACTTAGAATTAGTTTTATTTTAGTAGTATAAATAAAGGATTAACGTTGTATTTTGAAAGACAGATGATTCAAGAAATAAAAACGCAGTTTTGTTAAATACAACAAGGTTCGTTGTGTTCATAAATCGATAAGGTACTTCGATTTTTCGAGTTAAGGCTGAATCGGCGTTCATCCTTACTCACCGATATCCGTGAGATCGGCGTCTCATTAATATCACCTATCCATTCTATTCGTTTCGCTTCCGTTACGCATCATAAGTGGTATATGAGCAACAACTCTTGATTTTGATTGAATCAAGACGGTCCAAGGGAGTGTCGAAGCCAAGTTATTGGTTGAATTTCTGGTTGCGATTGGAATTCAAAGGTTAAACTCGGGCGAGGTAGTTCGAGGGTTAATCGGTTTTGATTGTGTAGTGGTTCTTGTTGAGTTTCGATTTTTTTCAAAAAAATTAATATTACAATTCACGTGTACTGTTCACGGAGAGAGAAAAAAAAGAAAAAAAAAATGTTGGGAATATTTTCGTTGGAAAATACAGACGAGGAAAGTGTGGCTTTTGATCCAACATTGTCACCGATTTTTGATGATTACGGAGATGAAGGAACCATTATTATTGATGTTAAGGAGCCGTGTTTTACACTTGATTATGGTTTTGGGTTCAATCTAACTTCTAAGCCAAATAAACACACAGTTGATCCTATTAGGTTTATTCAAGGTCAACTTTGTTATTTCTACAACAATGCGGCTCGTGATAGGTTATCGCACTTGTGCACGGAGGGTGGTGGGGTGGATGGCACAAGAAGGTTCTAAGATCAAGAAGAAGAACCGAGAGTTGGAGTTTACTGCTAGTGGTTTTTGTTTTCGATCCCGGCGGATCAAAGTTGCAAGAATTGAGGACAATTCTCTTCGAAGAGGGAGGGAATGATACGAAAATAAAAGAATCTAATTAGTCGTTTAGGAAATTATTAATATTGATATTCGTTGATTAGTCGTTTTCCTTATTTACAAATATAAGTATCTAATTAGTTTATTTTCTAGTGATATTTAGGAATTATATTAGGGTAGAGTATAACTTCCATACTTAGAATTAGTTTTATTTTAGTAGTATAAATAAAGGATTAACGTTGTATTTTGAAAGACAGATGATTCAAGAAATAAAAACGCAGTTTTGTTAAATACAACAAGGTTCGTTGTGTTCATAAATCGATAAGGTACTTCGATTTTTCGAGTTAAGGCTGAATCGGCGTTCATCCTTACTCACCGATATCCGTGAGATCGGCGTCTCATTAATATCACCTATCCATTCTATTCGTTTCGCTTCCGTTACGCATCATAAGTGGTATATGAGCAACAACTCTTGATTTTGATTGAATCAAGACGGTCCAAGGGAGTGTCGAAGCCAAGTTATTGGTTGAATTTCTGGTTGCGATTGGAATTCAAAGGTTAAACTCGGGCGAGGTAGTTCGAGGGTTAATCGGTTTTGATTGTGTAGTGGTTCTTGTTGAGTTTCGATTTTTTTCAAAAAAAATAATATTACAATTCACGTGTACTGTTCACGGAGAGAGAAAAAAAAGAAAAAAAAAATGTTGGGAATATTTTCGTTGGAAAATACAGACGAGGAAAGTGTGGCTTTTGATCCAACATTGTCACCGATTTTTGATGATTACGGAGATGAAGGAACCATTATTATTGATGTTAAGGAGCCGTGTTTTACACTTGATTATGGTTTTGGGTTCAATCTAACTTCTAAGCCAAATAAACACACAGTTGATCCTATTAGGTTTATTCAAGGTCAACTTTGTTATTTCTACAACAATGCGGCTCGTGATAGGTTATCGCACTTGTGCACGGAGGGTGGTGGGGTGGATGGCACAAGAAGGTTCTAAGATCAAGAAGAAGAACCGAGAGTTGGAGTTTACTGCTAGTGGTTTTTGTTTTCGATCCCGGCGGATCAAAGTTGCAAGAATTGAGGACAATTCTCTTCGAAGAGGGAGGGAATGATACGAAAATAAAAGAATCTAATTAGTCGTTTAGGAAATTATTAATATTGATATTCGTTGATTAGTCGTTTTCCTTATTTACAAATATAAGTATCTAATTAGTTTATTTTCTAGTGATATTTAGGAATTATATTAGGGTAGAGTATAACTTCCATACTTAGAATTAGTTTTATTTTAGTAGTATAAATAAAGGATTAACGTTGTATTTTGAAAGACAGATGATTCAAGAAATAAAAACGCAGTTTTGTTAAATACAACAAGGTTCGTTGTGTTCATAAATCGATAAGGTACTTCGATTTTTCGAGTTAAGGCTGAATCGGCGTTCATCCTTACTCACCGATATCCGTGAGATCGGCGTCTCATTAATATCACCTATCCATTCTATTCGTTTCGCTTCCGTTACGCATCATAAGTGGTATATGAGCAACAACTCTTGATTTTGATTGAATCAAGACGGTCCAAGGGAGTGTCGAAGCCAAGTTATTGGTTGAATTTCTGGTTGCGATTGGAATTCAAAGGTTAAACTCGGGCGAGGTAGTTCGAGGGTTAATCGGTTTTGATTGTGTAGTGGTTCTTGTTGAGTTTCGATTTTTTTCAAAAAAATTAATATTACAATTCACGTGTACTGTTCACGGAGAGAGAAAAAAAAGAAAAAAAAAATGTTGGGAATATTTTCGTTGGAAAATACAGACGAGGAAAGTGTGGCTTTTGATCCAACATTGTCACCGATTTTTGATGATTACGGAGATGAAGGAACCATTATTATTGATGTTAAGGAGCCGTGTTTTACACTTGATTATGGTTTTGGGTTCAATCTAACTTCTAAGCCAAATAAACACACAGTTGATCCTATTAGGTTTATTCAAGGTCAACTTTGTTATTTCTACAACAATGCGGCTCGTGATAGGTTATCGCACTTGTGCACGGAGGGTGGTGGGGTGGATGGCACAAGAAGGTTCTAAGATCAAGAAGAAGAACCGAGAGTTGGAGTTTACTGCTAGTGGTTTTTGTTTTCGATCCCGGCGGATCAAAGTTGCAAGAATTGAGGACAATTCTCTTCGAAGAGGGAGGGAATGATACGAAAATAAAAGAATCTAATTAGTCGTTTAGGAAATTATTAATATTGATATTCGTTGATTAGTCGTTTTCCTTATTTACAAATATAAGTATCTAATTAGTTTATTTTCTAGTGATATTTAGGAATTATATTAGGGTAGAGTATAACTTCCATACTTAGAATTAGTTTTATTTTAGTAGTATAAATAAAGGATTAACGTTGTATTTTGAAAGACAGATGATTCAAGAAATAAAAACGCAGTTTTGTTAAATACAACAAGGTTCGTTGTGTTCATAAATCGATAAGGTACTTCGATTTTTCGAGTTAAGGCTGAATCGGCGTTCATCCTTACTCACCGATATCCGTGAGATCGGCGTCTCATTAATATCACCTATCCATTCTATTCGTTTCGCTTCCGTTACGCATCATAAGTGGTATATGAGCAACAACTCTTGATTTTGATTGAATCAAGACGGTCCAAGGGAGTGTCGAAGCCAAGTTATTGGTTGAATTTCTGGTTGCGATTGGAATTCAAAGGTTAAACTCGGGCGAGGTAGTTCGAGGGTTAATCGGTTTTGATTGTGTAGTGGTTCTTGTTGAGTTTCGATTTTTTTCAAAAAAAATAATATTACAATTCACGTGTACTGTTCACGGAGAGAGAAAAAAAAGAAAAAAAAAATGTTGGGAATATTTTCGTTGGAAAATACAGACGAGGAAAGTGTGGCTTTTGATCCAACATTGTCACCGATTTTTGATGATTACGGAGATGAAGGAACCATTATTATTGATGTTAAGGAGCCGTGTTTTACACTTGATTATGGTTTTGGGTTCAATCTAACTTCTAAGCCAAATAAACACACAGTTGATCCTATTAGGTTTATTCAAGGTCAACTTTGTTATTTCTACAACAATGCGGCTCGTGATAGGTTATCGCACTTGTGCACGGAGGGTGGTGGGGTGGATGGCACAAGAAGGTTCTAAGATCAAGAAGAAGAACCGAGAGTTGGAGTTTACTGCTAGTGGTTTTTGTTTTCGATCCCGGCGGATCAAAGTTGCAAGAATTGAGGACAATTCTCTTCGAAGAGGGAGGGAATGATACGAAAATAAAAGAATCTAATTAGTCGTTTAGGAAATTATTAATATTGATATTCGTTGATTAGTCGTTTTCCTTATTTACAAATATAAGTATCTAATTAGTTTATTTTCTAGTGATATTTAGGAATTATATTAGGCTAGAGTATAACTTCCATACTTAGAATTAGTTTTATTTTAGTAGTATAAATAAAGGATTAACGTTGTATTTTGAAAGACAGATGATTCAAGAAATAAAAACGCAGTTTTGTTAAATACAACAAGGTTCGTTGTGTTCATAAATCGATAAGGTACTTCGATTTTTCGAGTTAAGGCTGAATCGGCGTTCATCCTTACTCACCGATATCCGTGAGATCGGCGTCTCATTAATATCACCTATCCATTCTATTCGTTTCGCTTCCGTTACGCATCATATGTGGTATATGAGCAACAACTCTTGATTTTGATTGAATCAAGACGGTCCAAGGGAGTGTCGAAGCCAAGTTATTGGTTGAATTTCTGGTTGCGATTGGAATTCAAAGGTTAAACTCGGGCGAGGTAGTTCGAGGGTTAATCGGTTTTGATTGTGTAGTGGTTCTTGTTGAGTTTCGATTTTTTTTAAAAAAAATTATATTACAATTCACGTGTACTGTTCACGGAGAGAGAAAAAAAAGAAAAAAAAAATGTTGGGAATATTTTCGTTGGAAAATACAGACGAGGAAAGTGTGGCTTTTGATCCAACATTGTCACCGATTTTTGATGATTACGGAGATGAAGGAACCATTATTATTGATGTTAAGGAGCCGTGTTTTACACTTGATTATGGTTTTGGGTTCAATCTAACTTCTAAGCCAAATAAACACACAGTTGATCCTATTAGGTTTATTCAAGGTCAACTTTGTTATTTCTACAACAATGCGGCTCGTGATAGGTTATCGCACTTGTGCACGGAGGGTGGTGGGGTGGATGGCACAAGAAGGTTCTAAGATCAAGAAGAAGAACCGAGAGTTGGAGTTTACTGCTAGTGGTTTTTGTTTTCGATCCCGGCGGATCAAAGTTGCAAGAATTGAGGACAATTCTCTTCGAAGAGGGAGGGAATGATACGAAAATAAAAGAATCTAATTAGTCGTTTAGGAAATTATTAATATTGATATTCTTTGATTAGTCGTTTTCCTTATTTACAAATATAAGTATCTAATTAGTTTATTTTCTAGTGATATTTAGGAATTATATTAGGCTAGAGTATAACTTCCATACTTAGAATTAGTTTTATTTTAGTAGTATAAATAAGGGATTAACGTTGTATTTTGAAAGACAGATGATTCAAGAAATAAAAACGCTGTTTTGTTAAATACAACAAGGTTCGTTGTGTTCATAAATCGATAAGGTACTTCGATTTTTCGAGTTAAGGCTGAATCGGCGTTCATCCTTACTCACCGATATCCGTGAGATCGGCGTCTCATTAATATCACCTATCCATTCTATTCGTTTCGCTTCCGTTACGCATCATAAGTGGTATATGAGCAACAACTCTTGATTTTGATTGAATCAAGACGGTCCAAGGGAGTGTCGAAGCCAAGTTATTGGTTGAATTTCTGGTTGCGATTGGAATTCAAAGGTTAAACTCGGGCGAGGTAGTTCGAGGGTTAATCGGTTTTGATTGTCTAGTGGTTCTTGTTGAGTTTCGATTTTTTTCAAAAAATAATAATATTACAGTTCACGTGTACTGTTCACGGAGAGAGAAAAAAAAGAAAAAAAAAATGTTGGGAATATTTTCGTTGGAAAATACAGACGAGGAAAGTGTGGCTTTTGATCCAACATTGTCACCGATTTTTGATGATTACGGAGATGAAGGAACCATTATTATTGATGTTAAGGAGCCGTGTTTTACACTTGATTATGGTTTTGGGTTCAATCTAACTTCTAAGCCAAATAAACACACAGTTGATCCTATTAGGTTTATTCAAGGTCAACTTTGTTATTTCTACAACAATGCGGCTCGTGATAGGTTATCGCACTTGTGCACGGAGGGTGGTGGGGTGGATGGCACAAGAAGGTTCTAAGATCAAGAAGAAGAACCGAGAGTTGGAGTTTACTGCTAGTGGTTTTTGTTTTCGATCCCGGCGGATCAAAGTTGCAAGAATTGAGGACAATTCTCTTCGAAGAGGGAGGGAATGATACGAAAATAAAAGAATCTAATTAGTCGTTTAGGAAATTATTAATATTGATATTCGTTGATTAGTCGTTTTCCTTATTTACAAATATAAGTATCTAATTAGTTTATTTTCTAGTGATATTTAGGAATTATATTAGGGTAGAGTATAACTTCCATACTTAGAATTAGTTTTATTTTAGTAGTATAAATAAAGGATTAACGTTGTATTTTGAAAGACAGATGATTCAAGAAATAAAAACGCAGTTTTGTTAAATACAACAAGGTTCGTTGTGTTCATAAATCGATAAGGTACTTCGATTTTTCGAGTTAAGGCTGAATCGGCGTTCATCCTTACTCACCGATATCCGTGAGATCGGCGTCTCATTAATATCACCTATCCATTCTATTCGTTTCGCTTCCGTTACGCATCATAAGTGGTATATGAGCAACAACTCTTGATTTTGATTGAATCAAGACGGTCCAAGGGAGTGTCGAAGCCAAGTTATTGGTTGAATTTCTGGTTGCGATTGGAATTCAAAGGTTAAACTCGGGCGAGGTAGTTCGAGGGTTAATCGGTTTTGATTGTGTAGTGGTTCTTGTTGAGTTTCGATTTTTTTCAAAAAAAATAATATTACAATTCACGTGTACTGTTCACGGAGAGAGAAAAAAAAGAAAAAAAAAATGTTGGGAATATTTTCGTTGGAAAATACAGACGAGGAAAGTGTGGCTTTTGATCCAACATTGTCACCGATTTTTGATGATTACGGAGATGAAGGAACCATTATTATTGATGTTAAGGAGCCGTGTTTTACACTTGATTATGGTTTTGGGTTCAATCTAACTTCTAAGCCAAATAAACACACAGTTGATCCTATTAGGTTTATTCAAGGTCAACTTTGTTATTTCTACAACAATGCGGCTCGTGATAGGTTATCGCACTTGTGCACGGAGGGTGGTGGGGTGGATGGCACAAGAAGGTTCTAAGATCAAGAAGAAGAACCGAGAGTTGGAGTTTACTGCTAGTGGTTTTTGTTTTCGATCCCGGCGGATCAAAGTTGCAAGAATTGAGGACAATTCTCTTCGAAGAGGGAGGGAATGATACGAAAATAAAAGAATCTAATTAGTCGTTTAGGAAATTATTAATATTGATATTCGTTGATTAGTCGTTTTCCTTATTTACAAATATAAGTATCTAATTAGTTTATTTTCTAGTGATATTTAGGAATTATATTAGGCTAGAGTATAACTTCCATACTTAGAATTAGTTTTATTTTAGTAGTATAAATAAAGGATTAACGTTGTATTTTGAAAGACAGATGATTCAAGAAATAAAAACGCAGTTTTGTTAAATACAACAAGGTTCGTTGTGTTCATAAATCGATAAGGTACTTCGATTTTTCGAGTTAAGGCTGAATCGGCGTTCATCCTTACTCACCGATATCCGTGAGATCGGCGTCTCATTAATATCACCTATCCATTCTATTCGTTTCGCTTCCGTTACGCATCATATGTGGTATATGAGCAACAACTCTTGATTTTGATTGAATCAAGACGGTCCAAGGGAGTGTCGAAGCCAAGTTATTGGTTGAATTTCTGGTTGCGATTGGAATTCAAAGGTTAAACTCGGGCGAGGTAGTTCGAGGGTTAATCGGTTTTGATTGTGTAGTGGTTCTTGTTGAGTTTCGATTTTTTTCAAAAAAAATAATATTACAATTCACGTGTACTGTTCACGGAGAGAGAAAAAAAAGAAAAAAAAATTGTTGGTAATATTTTCGTTGGAAAATACAGACGAGGAAAGTGTGGCTTTTGATCCAACATTGTCACCGATTTTTGATGATTACGGAGATGAAGGAACCATTATTATTGATGTTAAGGAGCCGTGTTTTACACTTGATTATGGTTTTGGGTTCAATCTAACTTCTAAGCCAAATAAACACACAGTTGATCCTATTAGGTTTATTCAAGGTCAACTTTGTTATTTCTACAACAATGCGGCTCGTGATAGGTTATCGCACTTGTGCACGGAGGGTGGTGGGGTGGATGGCACAAGAAGGTTCTAAGATCAAGAAGAAGAACCGAGAGTTGGAGTTTACTGCTAGTGGTTTTTGTTTTCGATCCCGGCGGATCAAAGTTGCAAGAATTGAGGACAATTCTCTTCGAAGAGGGAGGGAATGATACGAAAATAAAAGAATCTAATTAGTCGTTTAGGAAATTATTAATATTGATATTCTTTGATTAGTCGTTTTCCTTATTTACAAATATAAGTATCTAATTAGTTTATTTTCTAGTGATATTTAGGAATTATATTAGGCTAGAGTATAACTTCCATACTTAGAATTAGTTTTATTTTAGTAGTATAAATAAGGGATTAACGTTGTATTTTGAAAGACAGATGATTCAAGAAATAAAAACGCTGTTTTGTTAAATACAACAAGGTTCGTTGTGTTCATAAATCGATAAGGTACTTCGATTTTTCGAGTTAAGGCTGAATCGGCGTTCATCCTTACTCACCGATATCCGTGAGATCGGCGTCTCATTAATATCACCTATCCATTCTATTCGTTTCGCTTCCGTTACGCATCATAAGTGGTATATGAGCAACAACTCTTGATTTTGATTGAATCAAGACGGTCCAAGGGAGTGTCGAAGCCAAGTTATTGGTTGAATTTCTGGTTGCGATTGGAATTCAAAGGTTAAACTCGGGCGAGGTAGTTCGAGGGTTAATCGGTTTTGATTGTCTAGTGGTTCTTGTTGAGTTTCGATTTTTTTCAAAAAATAATAATATTACAGTTCACGTGTACTGTTCACGGAGAGAGAAAAAAAAGAAAAAAAAAATGTTGGGAATATTTTCGTTGGAAAATACAGACGAGGAAAGTGTGGCTTTTGATCCAACATTGTCACCGATTTTTGATGATTACGGAGATGAAGGAACCATTATTATTGATGTTAAGGAGCCGTGTTTTACACTTGATTATGGTTTTGGGTTCAATCTAACTTCTAAGCCAAATAAACACACAGTTGATCCTATTAGGTTTATTCAAGGTCAACTTTGTTATTTCTACAACAATGCGGCTCGTGATAGGTTATCGCACTTGTGCACGGAGGGTGGTGGGGTGGATGGCACAAGAAGGTTCTAAGATCAAGAAGAAGAACCGAGAGTTGGAGTTTACTGCTAGTGGTTTTTGTTTTCGATCCCGGCGGATCAAAGTTGCAAGAATTGAGGACAATTCTCTTCGAAGAGGGAGGGAATGATACGAAAATAAAAGAATCTAATTAGTCGTTTAGGAAATTATTAATATTGATATTCGTTGATTAGTCGTTTTCCTTATTTACAAATATAAGTATCTAATTAGTTTATTTTCTAGTGATATTTAGGATTTATATTAGGCTAGAGTATAACTTCCATACTTAGAATTAGTTTTATTTTAGTAGTATAAATAAAGGATTAACGTTGTATTTTGAAAAACAGATGATTCAAGAAATAAAAACGCAGTTTTGTTAAATACAACAAGGTTCGTTGTGTTCATAAATCGATAAGGTACTTCGATTTTTCGAGTTAAGGCTGAATCGGCGTTCATCCTTACTCACCGATATCCGTGAGATCGGCGTCTCATTAATATCACCTATCCATTCTATTCGTTTCGCTTCCGTTACGCATCATAAGTGGTATATGAGCAACAACTCTTGATTTTGATTGAATCAAGACGGTCCAAGGGAGTGTCGAAGCCAAGTTATTGGTTGAATTTCTGGTTGCGATTGGAATTCAAAGGTTAAACTCGGGCGAGGTAGTTCGAGGGTTAATCGGTTTTGATTGTGTAGTGGTTCTTGTTGAGTTTCGATTTTTTTCAAAAAAAATAATATTACAATTCACGTGTACTGTTCACGGAGAGAGAAAAAAAAGAAAAAAAAATGTTGGGAATATTTTCGTTGGAAAATACAGACAAGGAAAGTGTGGCTTTTGATCCAACATTGTCACCGATTTTTGATGATTACGGAGATGAAGGAACCATTATTATTGATGTTAAGGAGCCGTGTTTTACACTTGATTATGGTTTTGGGTTCAATCTAACTTCTAAGCCAAATAAACACACAGTTGATCCTATTAGGTTTATTCAAGGTCAACTTTGTTATTTCTACAACAATGCGGCTCGTGATAGGTTATCGCACTTGTGCACGGAGGGTGGTGGGGTGGATGGCACAAGAAGGTTCTAAGATCAAGAAGAAGAACCGAGAGTTGGAGTTTACTGCTAGTGGTTTTTGTTTTCGATCCCGGCGGATCAAAGTTGCAAGAATTGAGGACAATTCTTTTCGAAGAGGGAGGGAATGATACGAAAATAAAAGAATCTAATTAGTCGTTTAGGAAATTATTAATATTGATATTCTTTGATTAGTCGTTTTCCTTATTTACAAATATAAGTATCTAATTAGTTTATTTTCTAGTGATATTTAGGAATTATATTAGGCTAGAGTATAACTTCCATACTTAGAATTAGTTTTATTTTAGTAGTATAAATAAGGGATTAACGTTGTATTTTGAAAGACAGATGATTCAAGAAATAAAAACGCTGTTTTGTTAAATACAACAAGGTTCGTTGTGTTCATAAATCGATAAGGTACTTCGAATTTTCGAGTTAAGGCCGAATCGGCGTTCATCCTTACTCACCGATATCCGTGAGATCGGCGTCTCATTAATATCACCTATCCATTCTATTCGTTTCGCTTCCGTTACGCATCATAAGTGGTATATGAGCAACAACTCTTGATTTTGATTGAATCAAGACGGTCCAAGGGAGTGTCGAAGCCAAGTTATTGGTTGAATTTCTGGTTGCGATTGGAATTCAAAGGTTAAACTCGGGCGAGGTAGTTCGAGGGTTAATCGGTTTTGATTGTCTAGTGGTTCTTGTTGAGTTTCGATTTTTTTCAAAAAATAATAATATTACAGTTCACGTGTACTGTTCACGGAGAGAGAAAAAAAAGAAAAAAAAAATGTTGGGAATATTTTCGTTGGAAAATACAGACGAGGAAAGTGTGGCTTTTGATCCAACATTGTCACCGATTTTTGATGATTACGGAGATGAAGGAACCATTATTATTGATGTTAAGGAGCCGTGTTTTACACTTGATTATGGTTTCGGGTTCAATCTAACTTCTAAGCCAAATAAACACACAGTTGATCCTATTAGGTTTATTCAAGGTCAACTTTGTTATTTCTACAACAATGCGGCTCGTGATAGGTTATCGCACTTGTGCACGGAGGGTGGTGGGGTGGATGGCACAAGAAGGTTCTAAGATCAAGAAGAAGAACCGAGAGTTGGAGTTTACTGCTAGTGGTTTTTGTTTTCGATCCCGGCGGATCAAAGTTGCAAGAATTGAGGACAATTCTCTTCGAAGAGGGAGGGAATGATACGAAAATAAAAGAATCTAATTAGTCGTTTAGGAAATTATTAATATTGATATTCGTTGATTAGTCGTTCTCCTTATTTACAAATATAAGTATCTAATTAGTTTATTTTCTAGTGATATTTAGGAATTATATTAGGCTAGAGTATAACTTCCATACTTAGAATTAGTTTTATTTTAGTAGTATAAATAAAGGATTAACGTTGTATTTTGAAAGACAGATGATTCAAGAAATAAAAACGCAGTCTTGTTAAATACAACAAGGTTCGTTGTGTTCATAAATCGATAAGGTACTTCGATTTTTCGAGTTAAGGCTGAATCGGCGTTCATCCTTACTCACCGATATCCGTGAGATCGGCGTCTCATTAATATCACCTATCCATTCTATTAGTTTCGCTTCCGTTACGCATCATAAGTGGTATATGAGCAACAACTCTTGATTTTGATTGAATCAAGACGGTCCAAGGGAGTGTCGAAGCCAAGTTATTGGTTGAATTTCTGGTTGCGATTGGAATTCAAAGGTTAAACTCGGGCGAGGTAGTTCGAGGGTTAATCGGTTTTGATTGTCTAGTGGTTCTTGTTGAGTTTCGATTTTTTTCAAAAAAAATAATATTACAGTTCACGTGTACTGTTCACGGAGAGAGAAAAAAAAGAAAAAAAAAATGTTGGGAATATTTTCGTTGGAAAATACAGACGAGGAAAGTGTGGCTTTTGATCCAACATTGTCACCGATTTTTGATGATTACGGAGATGAAGGAACCATTATTATTGATGTTAAGGAGCCGTGTTTTACACTTGATTATGGTTTTGGGTTCAATCTAACTTCTAAGCCAAATAAACACACAGTTGATCCTATTAGGTTTATTCAAGGTCAACTTTGTTATTTCTACAACAATGCGGCTCGTGATAGGTTATCGCACTTGTGCACGGAGGGTGGTGGGGTGGATGGCACAAGAAGGTTCTAAGATCAAGAAGAAGAACCGAGAGTTGGAGTTTACTGCTAGTGGTTTTTGTTTTCGATCCCGGCGGATCAAAGTTGCAAGAATTGAGGACAATTCTCTTCGAAGAGGGAGGGAATGATACGAAAATAAAAGAATCTAATTAGTCGTTTAGGAAATTATTAATATTGATATTCTTTGATTAGTCGTTTTCCTTATTTACAAATATAAGTATCTAATTAGTTTATTTTCTAGTGATATTTAGGAATTATATTAGGGTAGAGTATAACTTCCATACTTAGAATTAGTTTTATTTTAGTAGTATAAATAAGGGATTAACGTTGTATTTTGAAAGACAGATGATTCAAGAAATAAAAACGCTGTTTTGTTAAATACAACAAGGTTCGTTGTGTTCATAAATCGATAAGGTACTTCGATTTTTCGAGTTAAGGCTGAATCGGCGTTCATCCTTACTCACCGATATCCGTGAGATCGGCGTCTCATTAATATCACCTATCCATTCTATTCGTTTCGCTTCCGTTACGCATCATAAGTGGTATATGAGCAACAACTCTTGATTTTGATTGAATCAAGACGGTCCAAGGGAGTGTCGAAGCCAAGTTATTGGTTGAATTTCTGGTTGCGATTGGAATTCAAAGGTTAAACTCGGGCGAGGTAGTTCGAGGGTTAATCGGTTTTGATTGTCTAGTGGTTCTTGTTGAGTTTCGATTTTTTTCAAAAAATAATAATATTACAGTTCACGTGTACTGTTCACGGAGAGAGAAAAAAAAGAAAAAAAAAATGTTGGGAATATTTTCGTTGGAAAATACAGACGAGGAAAGTGTGGCTTTTGATCCAACATTGTCACCGATTTTTGATGATTACGGAGATGAAGGAACCATTATTATTGATGTTAAGGAGCCGTGTTTTACACTTGATTATGGTTTCGGGTTCAATCTAACTTCTAAGCCAAATAAACACAGTTGATCCTATTAGGTTTATTCAAGGTCAACTTTGTTATTTCTACAACAATGCGGCTCGTGATAGGTTATCGCACTTGTGCACGGAGGGTGGTGGGGTGGATGGCACAAGAAGGTTCTAAGATCAAGAAGAAGAACCGAGAGTTGGAGTTTACTGCTAGTGGTTTTTGTTTTCGATCCCGGCGGATCAAAGTTGCAAGAATTGAGGACAATTCTCTTCGATGAGGGAGGGAATGATACGAAAATAAAAGAATCTAATTAGTCGTTTAGGAAATTATTAATATTGATATTCGTTGATTAGTCGTTCTCCTTATTTACAAATATAAGTATCTAATTAGTTTATTTTCTAGTGATATTTAGGAATTATATTAGGCTAGAGTATAACTTCCATACTTAGAATTAGTTTTATTTTAGTAGTATAAATAAAGGATTAACGTTGTATTTTGAAAGACAGATGATTCAAGAAATAAAAACGCAGTCTTGTTAAATACAACAAGGTTCGTTGTGTTCATAAATCGATAAGGTACTTCGATTTTTCGAGTTAAGGCTGAATCGGCGTTCATCCTTACTCACCGATATCCGTGAGATCGGCGTCTCATTAATATCACCTATCCATTCTATTAGTTTCGCTTCCGTTACGCATCATAAGTGGTATATGAGCAACAACTCTTGATTTTGATTGAATCAAGACGGTCCAAGGGAGTGTCGAAGCCAAGTTATTGGTTGAATTTCTGGTTGCGATTGGAATTCAAAGGTTAAACTCGGGCGAGGTAGTTCGAGGGTTAATCGGTTTTGATTGTCTAGTGGTTCTTGTTGAGTTTCGATTTTTTTCAAAAAAAATAATATTACAGTTCACGTGTACTGTTCACGGAGAGAGAAAAAAAAGAAAAAAAAAATGTTGGGAATATTTTCGTTGGAAAATACAGACGAGGAAAGTGTGGCTTTTGATCCAACATTGTCACCGATTTTTGATGATTACGGAGATGAAGGAACCATTATTATTGATGTTAAGGAGCCGTGTTTTACACTTGATTATGGTTTTGGGTTCAATCTAACTTCTAAGCCAAATAAACACACAGTTGATCCTATTAGGTTTATTCAAGGTCAACTTTGTTATTTCTACAACAATGCGGCTCGTGATAGGTTATCGCACTTGTGCACGGAGGGTGGTGGGGTGGATGGCACAAGAAGGTTCTAAGATCAAGAAGAAGAACCGAGAGTTGGAGTTTACTGCTAGTGGTTTTTGTTTTCGATCCCGGCGGATCAAAGTTGCAAGAATTGAGGACAATTCTCTTCGAAGAGGGAGGGAATGATACGAAAATAAAAGAATCTAATTAGTCGTTTAGGAAATTATTAATATTGATATTCTTTGATTAGTCGTTTTCCTTATTTACAAATATAAGTATCTAATTAGTTTATTTTCTAGTGATATTTAGGAATTATATTAGGCTAGAGTATAACTTCCATACTTAGAATTAGTTTTATTTTAGTAGTATAAATAAGGGATTAACGTTGTATTTTGAAAGACAGATGATTCAAGAAATAAAAACGCTGTTTTGTTAAATACAACAAGGTTCGTTGTGTTCATAAATCGATAAGGTACTTCGATTTTTCGAGTTAAGGCTGAATCGGCGTTCATCCTTACTCACCGATATCCGTGAGATCGGCGTCTCATTAATATCACCTATCCATTCTATTCGTTTCGCTTCCGTTACGCATCATAAGTGGTATATGAGCAACAACTCTTGATTTTGATTGAATCAAGACGGTCCAAGGGAGTGTCGAAGCCAAGTTATTGGTTGAATTTCTGGTTGCGATTGGAATTCAAAGGTTAAACTCGGGCGAGGTAGTTCGAGGGTTAATCGGTTTTGATTGTCTAGTGGTTCTTGTTGAGTTTCGATTTTTTTCAAAAAATAATAATATTACAGTTCACGTGTACTGTTCACGGAGAGAGAAAAAAAAGAAAAAAAAAATGTTGGGAATATTTTCGTTAGAAAATACAGACGAGGAAAGTGTGGCTTTTGATCCAACATTGTCACCGATTTTTGATGATTACGGAGATGAAGGAACCATTATTATTGATGTTAAGGAGCCGTGTTTTACACTTGATTATGGTTTCGGGTTCAATCTAACTTCTAAGCCAAATAAACACAGTTGATCCTATTAGGTTTATTCAAGGTCAACTTTGTTATTTCTACAACAATGCGGCTCGTGATAGGTTATCGCACTTGTGCACGGAGGGTGGTGGGGTGGATGGCACAAGAAGGTTCTAAGATCAAGAAGAAGAACCGAGAGTTGGAGTTTACTGCTAGTGGTTTTTGTTTTCGATCCCGGCGGATCAAAGTTGCAAGAATTGAGGACAATTCTCTTCGAAGAGGGAGGGAATGATACGAAAATAAAAGAATCTAATTAGTCGTTTAGGAAATTATTAATATTGATATTCGTTGATTAGTCGTTCTCCTTATTTACAAATATAAGTATCTAATTAGTTTATTTTCTAGTGATATTTAGGAATTATATTAGGCTAGAGTATAACTTCCATACTTAGAATTAGTTTTATTTTAGTAGTATAAATAAAGGATTAACGTTGTATTTTGAAAGACAGATGATTCAAGAAATAAAAACGCAGTCTTGTTAAATACAACAAGGTTCGTTGTGTTCATAAATCGATAAGGTACTTCGATTTTTCGAGTTAAGGCTGAATCGGCGTTCATCCTTACTCACCGATATCCGTGAGATCGGCGTCTCATTAATATCACCTATCCATTCTATTAGTTTCGCTTCCGTTACGCATCATAAGTGGTATATGAGCAACAACTCTTGATTTTGATTGAATCAAGACGGTCCAAGGGAGTGTCGAAGCCAAGTTATTGGTTGAATTTCTGGTTGCGATTGGAATTCAAAGGTTAAACTCGGGCGAGGTAGTTCGAGGGTTAATCGGTTTTGATTGTCTAGTGGTTCTTGTTGAGTTTCGATTTCTTTCAAAAAAAATAATATTACAGTTCACGTGTACTGTTCACGGAGAGAGAAAAAAAAGAAAAAAAAAATGTTGGGAATATTTTCGTTGGAAAATACAGACGAGGAAAGTGTGGCTTTTGATCCAAGATTGTCACCGATTTTTGATGATTACGGAGATGAAGGAACCATTATTATTGATGTTAAGGAGCCGTGTTTTACACTTGATTATGGTTTTGGGTTCAATCTAACTTCTAAGCCAAATAAACACACAGTTGATCCTATTAGGTTTATTCAAGGTCAACTTTGTTATTTCTACAACAATGCGGCTCGTGATAGGTTATCGCACTTGTGCACGGAGGGTGGTGGGGTGGATGGCACAAGAAGGTTCTAAGATCAAGAAGAAGAACCGAGAGTTGGAGTTTACTGCTAGTGGTTTTTGTTTTCGATCCCGGCGGATCAAAGTTGCAAGAATTGAGGACAATTCTCTTCGAAGAGGGAGGGAATGATACGAAAATAAAAGAATCTAATTAGTCGTTTAGGAAATTATTAATATTGATATTCTTTGATTAGTCGTTTTCCTTATTTACAAATATAAGTATCTAATTAGTTTATTTTCTAGTGATATTTAGGAATTATATTAGGCTAGAGTATAACTTCCATACTTAGAATTAGTTTTATTTTAGTAGTATAAATAAGGGATTAACGTTGTATTTTGAAAGACAGATGATTCAAGAAATAAAAACGCTGTTTTGTTAAATACAACAAGGTTCGTTGTGTTCATAAATCGATAAGGTACTTCGATTTTTCGAGTTAAGGCTGAATCGGCGTTCATCCTTACTCACGGATATCCGTGAGATCGGCGTCTCATTAATATCACCTATCCATTCTATTCGTTTCGCTTCCGTTACGCATCATAAGTGGTATATGAGCAACAACTCTTGATTTTGATTGAATCAAGACGGTCCAAGGGAGTGTCGAAGCCAAGTTATTGGTTGAATTTCTGGTTGCGATTGGAATTCAAAGGTTAAACTCGGGCGAGGTAGTTCGAGGGTTAATCGGTTTTGATTGTCTAGTGGTTCTTGTTGAGTTTCGATTTTTTTCAAAAAATAATAATATTACAGTTCACGTGTACTGTTCACGGAGAGAGAAAAAAAAGAAAAAAAAAATGTTGGGAATATTTTCGTTGGAAAATACAGACGAGGAAAGTGTGGCTTTTGATCCAACATTGTCACCGATTTTTGATGATTACGGAGATGAAGGAACCATTATTATTGATGTTAAGGAGCCGTGTTTTACACTTGATTATGGTTTCGGGTTCAATCTAACTTCTAAGCCAAATAAACACAGTTGATCCTATTAGGTTTATTCAAGGTCAACTTTGTTATTTCTACAACAATGCGGCTCGTGATAGGTTATCGCACTTGTGCACGGAGGGTGGTGGGGTGGATGGCACAAGAAGGTTCTAAGATCAAGAAGAAGAACCGAGAGTTGGAGTTTACTGCTAGTGGTTTTTGTTTTCGATCCCGGCGGATCAAAGTTGCAAGAATTGAGGACAATTCTCTTCGAAGAGGGAGGGAATGATACGAAAATAAAAGAATCTAATTAGTCGTTTAGGAAATTATTAATATTGATATTCGTTGATTAGTCGTTCTCCTTATTTACAAATATAAGTATCTAATTAGTTTATTTTCTAGTGATATTTAGGAATTATATTAGGCTAGAGTATAACTTCCATACTTAGAATTAGTTTTATTTTAGTAGTATAAATAAAGGATTAACGTTGTATTTTGAAAGACAGATGATTCAAGAAATAAAAACGCAGTCTTGTTAAATACAACAAGGTTCGTTGTGTTCATAAATCGATAAGGTACTTCGATTTTTCGAGTTAAGGCTGAATCGGCGTTCATCCTTACTCACCGATATCCGTGAGATCGGCGTCTCATTAATATCACCTATCCATTCTATTCGTTTCGCTTCCGTTACGCATCATAAGTGGTATATGAGCAACAACTCTTGATTTTGATTGAATCAAGACGGTCCAAGGGAGTGTCGAAGCCAAGTTATTGGTTGAATTTCTGGTTGCGATTGGAATTCAAAGGTTAAACTCGGGCGAGGTAGTTCGAGGGTTAATCGGTTTTGATTGTCTAGTGGTTCTTGTTGAGTTTCGATTTTTTTCAAAAAAAATAATATTACAGTTCACGTGTACTGTTCACGGAGAGAGAAAAAAAAGAAAAAAAAAATGTTGGGAATATTTTCGTTGGAAAATACAGACGAGGAAAGTGTGGCTTTTGATCCAACATTGTCACCGATTTTTGATGATTACGGAGATGAAGGAACCATTATTATTGATGTTAAGGAGCCGTGTTTTACACTTGATTATGGTTTTGGGTTCAATCTAACTTCTAAGCCAAATAAACACACAGTTGATCCTATTAGGTTTATTCAAGGTCAACTTTGTTATTTCTACAACAATGCGGCTCGTGATAGGTTATCGCACTTGTGCACGGAGGGTGGTGGGGTGGATGGCACAAGAAGGTTCTAAGATCAAGAAGAAGAACCGAGAGTTGGAGTTTACTGCTAGTGGTTTTTGTTTTCGATCCCGGCGGATCAAAGTTGCAAGAATTGAGGACAATTCTCTTCGAAGAGGGAGGGAATGATACGAAAATAAAAGAATCTAATTAGTCGTTTAGGAAATTATTAATATTGATATTCTTTGATTAGTCGTTTTCCTTATTTACAAATATAAGTATCTAATTAGTTTATTTTCTAGTGATATTTAGGAATTATATTAGGCTAGAGTATAACTTCCATACTTAGAATTAGTTTTATTTTAGTAGTATAAATAAGGGATTAACGTTGTATTTTGAAAGACAGATGATTCAAGAAATAAAAACGCTGTTTTGTTAAATACAACAAGGTTCGTTGTGTTCATAAATCGATAAGGTACTTCGATTTTTCGAGTTAAGGCTGAATCGGCGTTCATCCTTACTCACCGATATCCGTGAGATCGGCGTCTCATTAATATCACCTATCCATTCTATTCGTTTCGCTTCCGTTACGCATCATAAGTGGTATATGAGCAACAACTCTTGATTTTGATTGAATCAAGACGGTCCAAGGGAGTGTCGAAGCCAAGTTATTGGTTGAATTTCTGGTTGCGATTGGAATTCAAAGGTTAAACTCGGGCGAGGTAGTTCGAGGGTTAATCGGTTTTGATTGTCTAGTGGTTCTTGTTGAGTTTCGATTTTTTTCAAAAAATAATAATATTACAGTTCACGTGTACTATTCACGGAGAGAGAAAAAAAAGAAAAAAAAATGTTGGGAATATTTTCGTTGGAAAATACAGACGAGGAAAGTGTGGCTTTTGATCCAACATTGTCACCGATTTTTGATGATTACGGAGATGAAGGAACCATTATTATTGATGTTAAGGAGCCGTGTTTTACACTTGATTATGGTTTTGGGTTCAATCTAACTTCTAAGCCAAATAAACACACAGTTGATCCTATTAGGTTTATTCAAGGTCAACTTTGTTATTTCTACAACAATGCGGCTCGTGATAGGTTATCGCACTTGTGCACGGAGGGTGGTGGGGTGGATGGCACAAGAAGGTTCTAAGATCAAGAAGAAGAACCGAGAGTTGGAGTTTACTGCTAGTGGTTTTTGTTTTCGATCCCGGCGGATCAAAGTTGCAAGAATTGAGGACAATTCTCTTCGAAGAGGGAGGGAATGATACGAAAATAAAAGAATCTAATTAGTCGTTTAGGAAATTATTAATATTGATATTCTTTGATTAGTCGTTTTCCTTATTTACAAATATAAGTATCTAATTAGTTTATTTTCTAGTGATATTTAGGAATTATATTAGGCTAGAGTATAACTTCCATACTTAGAATTAGTTTTATTTTAGTAGTATAAATAAGGGATTAACGTTGTATTTTGAAAGACAGATGATTCAAGAAATAAAAACGCTGTTTTGTTAAATACAACAAGGTTCGTTGTGTTCATAAATCGATAAGGTACTTCGATTTTTCGAGTTAAGGCTGAATCGGCGTTCATCCTTACTCACCGATATCCGTGAGATCGGCGTCTCATTAATATCACCTATCCATTCTATTCGTTTCGCTTCCGTTACGCATCATAAGTGGTATATGAGCAACAACTCTTGATTTTGATTGAATCAAGACGGTCCAAGGGAGTGTCGAAGCCAAGTTATTGGTTGAATTTCTGGTTGCGATTGGAATTCAAAGGTTAAACTCGGGCGAGGTAGTTCGAGGGTTAATCGGTTTTGATTGTCTAGTGGTTCTTGTTGAGTTTCGATTTTTTTCAAAAAATAATAATATTATAGTTCACGTGTACTGTTCACGGAGAGAGAAAAAAAAGAAAAAAAAATGTTGGGAATATTTTCGTTGGAAAATACAGACGAGGAAAGTGTGGCTTTTGATCCAACATTGTCACCGATTTTTGATGATTACGGAGATGAAGGAACCATTATTATTGATGTTAAGGAGCCGTGTTTTACACTTGATTATGGTTTTGGGTTCAATCTAACTTCTAAGCCAAATAAACACACAGTTGATCCTATTAGGTTTATTCAAGGTCAACTTTGTTATTTCTACAACAATGCGGCTCGTGATAGGTTATCGCACTTGTGCACGGAGGGTGGTGGGGTGGATGGCACAAGAAGGTTCTAAGATCAAGAAGAAGAACCGAGAGTTGGAGTTTACTGCTAGTGGTTTTTGTTTTCGATCCCGGCGGATCAAAGTTGCAAGAATTGAGGACAATTCTCTTCGAAGAGGGAGGGAATGATACGAAAATAAAAGAATCTAATTAGTCGTTTAGGAAATTATTAATATTGATATTCGTTGATTAGTCGTTCTCCTTATTTACAAATATAAGTATCTAATTAGTTTATTTTCTAGTGATATTTAGGAATTATATTAGGCTAGAGTATAACTTCCATACTTAGAATTAGTTTTATTTTAGTAGTATAAATAAAGGATTAACGTTGTATTTTGAAAGACAGATGATTCAAGAAATAAAAACGCAGTTTTGTTAAATACAACAAGGTTCGTTGTGTTCATAAATCGATAAGGTACTTCGATTTTTCGAGTTAAGGCTGAATCGGCGTTCATCCTTACTCACCGATATCCGTGAGATCGGCGTCTCATTAATATCACCTATCCATTCTATTCGTTTCGCTTCCGTTACGCATCATAAGTGGTATATGAGCAACAACTCTTGATTTTGATTGAATCAAGACGGTCCAAGGAAGTGTCGAAGCCAAGTTATTGGTTGAATTTCTGGTTGCGATTGGAATTCAAAGGTTAAACTCGGGCGAGGTAGTTCGAGGGTTAATCGGTTTTGATTGTGTAGTGGTTCTTGTTGAGTTTCGATTTTTTTCAAAAAAATAATATTACAATTCACGTGTACTGTTCACGGAGAGAGAAAAAAAAGAAAAAAAAAATGTTGGGAATATTTTCGTTGGAAAATACAGACGAGGAAAGTGTGGCTTTTGATCCAAGATTGTCACCGATTTTTGATGATTACGGAGATGAAGGAACCATTATTATTGATGTTAAGGAGCCGTGTTTTACACTTGATTATGGTTTTGGGTTCAATCTAACTTCTAAGCCAAATAAACACACAGTTGATCCTATTAGGTTTATTCAAGGTCAACTTTGTTATTTCTACAACAATGCGGCTCGTGATAGGTTATCGCACTTGTGCACGGAGGGTGGTGGGGTGGATGGCACAAGAAGGTTCTAAGATCAAGAAGAAGAACCGAGAGTTGGAGTTTACTGCTAGTGGTTTTTGTTTTCGATCCCGGCGGATCAAAGTTGCAAGAATTGAGGACAATTCTCTTCGAAGAGGGAGGGAATGATACGAAAATAAAAGAATCTAATTAGTCGTTTAGGAAATTATTAATATTGATATTCTTTGATTAGTCGTTTTCCTTATTTACAAATATAAGTATCTAATTAGTTTATTTTCTAGTGATATTTAGGAATTATATTAGGCTAGAGTATAACTTCCATACTTAGAATTAGTTTTATTTTAGTAGTATAAATAAGGGATTAACGTTGTATTTTGAAAGACAGATGATTCAAGAAATAAAAACGCTGTTTTGTTAAATACAACAAGGTTCGTTGTGTTCATAAATCGATAAGGTACTTCGATTTTTCGAGTTAAGGCTGAATCGGCGTTCATCCTTACTCACCGATATCCGTGAGATCGGCGTCTCATAAATATCACCTATCCATTCTATTCGTTTCGCTTCCGTTACGCATCATAAGTGGTATATGAGCAACAACTCTTGATTTTGATTGAATCAAGACGGTCCAAGGGAGTGTCGAAGCCAAGTTATTGGTTGAATTTCTGGTTGCGATTGGAATTCAAAGGTTAAACTCGGGCGAGGTAGTTCGAGGGTTAATCGGTTTTGATTGTCTAGTGGTTCTTGTTGAGTTTCGATTTTTTTCAAAAAATAATAATATTACAGTTCACGTGTACTGTTCACGGAGAGAGAAAAAAAAGAAAAAAAAATGTTGGGAATATTTTCGTTGGAAAATACAGACGAGGAAAGTGTGGCTTTTGATCCAACATTGTCACCGATTTTTGATGATTACGGAGATGAAGGAACCATTATTATTGATGTTAAGGAGCCGTGTTTTACACTTGATTATGGTTTTGGGTTCAATCTAACTTCTAAGCCAAATAAACACACAGTTGATCCTATTAGGTTTATTCAAGGTCAACTTTGTTATTTCTACAACAATGCGGCTCGTGATAGGTTATCGCACTTGTGCACGGAGGGTGGTGGGGTGGATGGCACAAGAAGGTTCTAAGATCAAGAAGAAGAACCGAGAGTTGGAGTTTACTGCTAGTGGTTTTTGTTTTCGATCCCGGCGGATCAAAGTTGCAAGAATTGAGGACAATTCTCTTCGAAGAGGGAGGGAATGATACGAAAATAAAAGAATCTAATTAGTCGTTTAGGAAATTATTAATATTGATATTCGTTGATTAGTCGTTTTCCTTATTTACAAATATAAGTATCTAATTAGTTTATTTTCTAGTGATATTTAGGAATTATATTAGGCTAGAGTATAACTTCCATACTTAGAATTAGTTTTATTTTAGTAGTATAAATAAAGGATTAACGTTGTATTTTGAAAGACAGATGATTCAAGAAATAAAAACGCAGTTTTGTTAAATACAACAAGGTTCGTTGTGTTCATAAATCGATAAGGTACTTCGATTTTTCGAGTTAAGGCTGAATCGGCGTTCATCCTTACTCACCGATATCCGTGAGATCGGCGTCTCATTAATATCACCTATCCATTCTATTCGTTTCGCTTCCGTTACGCATCATAAGTGGTATATGAGCAACAACTCTTGATTTTGATTGAATCAAGACGGTCCAAGGAAGTGTCGAAGCCAAGTTATTGGTTGAATTTCTGGTTGCGATTGGAATTCAAAGGTTAAACTCGGGCGAGGTAGTTCGAGGGTTAATCGGTTTTGATTGTGTAGTGGTTCTTGTTGAGTTTCGATTTTTTTCAAAAAAATAATATTACAATTCACGTGTACTGTTCACGGAGAGAGAAAAAAAAGAAAAAAAAAATGTTGGGAATATTTTCGTTGGAAAATACAGACGAGGAAAGTGTGGCTTTTGATCCAACATTGTCACCGATTTTTGATGATTACGGAGATGAAGGAACCATTATTATTGATGTTAAGGAGCCGTGTTTTACACTTGATTATGGTTTTGGGTTCAATCTAACTTCTAAGCCAAATAAACACACAGTTGATCCTATTAGGTTTATTCAAGGTCAACTTTGTTATTTCTACAACAATGCGGCTCGTGATAGGTTATCGCACTTGTGCACGGAGGGTGGTGGGGTGGATGGCACAAGAAGGTTCTAAGATCAAGAAGAAGAACCGAGAGTTGGAGTTTACTGCTAGTGGTTTTTGTTTTCGATCCCGGCGGATCAAAGTTGCAAGAATTGAGGACAATTCTCTTCGAAGAGGGAGGGAATGATACGAAAATAAAAGAATCTAATTAGTCGTTTAGGAAATTATTAATATTGATATTCTTTGATTAGTCGTTTTCCTTATTTACAAATATAAGTATCTAATTAGTTTATTTTCTAGTGATATTTAGGAATTATATTAGGCTAGAGTATAACTTCCATACTTAGAATTAGTTTTATTTTAGTAGTATAAATAAGGGATTAACGTTGTATTTTGAAAGACAGATGATTCAAGAAATAAAAACGCTGTTTTGTTAAATACAACAAGGTTCGTTGTGTTCATAAATCGATAAGGTACTTCGATTTTTCGAGTTAAGGCTGAATCGGCGTTCATCCTTACTCACCGATATCCGTGAGATCGGCGTCTCATTAATATCACCTATCCATTCTATTCGTTTCGCTTCCGTTACGCATCATAAGTGGTATATGAGCAACAACTCTTGATTTTGATTGAATCAAGACGGTCCAAGGGAGTGTCGAAGCCAAGTTATTGGTTGAATTTCTGGTTGCGATTGGAATTCAAAGGTTAAACTCGGGCGAGGTAGTTCGAGGGTTAATCGGTTTTGATTGTCTAGTGGTTCTTGTTGAGTTTCGATTTTTTTCAAAAAATAATAATATTACAGTTCACGTGTACTGTTCACGGAGAGAGAAAAAAAAGAAAAAAAAAATGTTGGGAATATTTTCGTTGGAAAATACAGACGAGGAAAGTGTGGCTTTTGATCCAACATTGTCACCGATTTTTGATGATTACGGAGATGAAGGAACCATTATTATTGATGTTAAGGAGCCGTGTTTTACACTTGATTATGGTTTTGGGTTCAATCTAACTTCTAAGCCAAATAAACACACAGTTGATCCTATTAGGTTTATTCAAGGTCAACTTTGTTATTTCTACAACAATGCGGCTCGTGATAGGTTATCGCACTTGTGCACGGAGGGTGGTGGGGTGGATGGCACAAGAAGGTTCTAAGATCAAGAAGAAGAACCGAGAGTTGGAGTTTACTGCTAGTGGTTTTTGTTTTCGATCCCGGCGGATCAAAGTTGCAAGAATTGAGGACAATTCTCTTCGAAGAGGGAGGGAATGATACGAAAATAAAAGAATCTAATTAGTCGTTTAGGAAATTATTAATATTGATATTCGTTGATTAGTCGTTTTCCTTAATTACAAATATAAGTATCTAATTAGTTTATTTTCTAGTGATATTTAGGAATTATATTAGGCTAGAGTATAACTTCCATACTTAGAATTAGTTTTATTTTAGTAGTATAAATAAAGGATTAACGTTGTATTTTGAAAGACAGATGATTCAAGAAATAAAAACGCAGTTTTGTTAAATACAACAAGGTTCGTTGTGTTCATAAATCGATAAGGTACTTCGATTTTTCGAGTTAAGGCTGAATCGGCGTTCATCCTTACTCACCGATATCCGTGAGATCGGCGTCTCATTAATATCACCTATCCATTCTATTCGTTTCGCTTCCGTTACGCATCATAAGTGGTATATGAGCAACAACTCTTGATTTTGATTGAATCAAGACGGTCCAAGGGAGTGTCGAAGCCAAGTTATTGGTTGAATTTCTGGTTGCGATTGGAATTCAAAGGTTAAACTCGGGCGAGGTAGTTCGAGGGTTAATCGGTTTTGATTGTGTAGTGGTTCTTGTTGAGTTTCGATTTTTTTCAAAAAAAATAATATTACAATTCACGTGTACTGTTCACGGAGAGAGAAAAAAAAGAAAAAAAAAATGTTGGGAATATTTTCGTTGGAAAATACAGACGAGGAAAGTGTGGCTTTTGATCCAACATTGTCACCGATTTTTGATGATTACGGAGATGAAGGAACCATTATTATTGATGTTAAGGAGCCGTGTTTTACACTTGATTAAGGTTTTGGGTTCAATCTAACTTCTAAGCCAAATAAACACACAGTTGATCCTATTAGGTTTATTCAAGGTCAACTTTGTTATTTCTACAACAATGCGGCTCGTGATAGGTTATCGCACTTGTGCACGGAGGGTGGTGGGGTGGATGGCACAAGAAGGTTCTAAGATCAAGAAGAAGAACCGAGAGTTGGAGTTTACTGCTAGTGGTTTTTGTTTTCGATCCCGGCGGATCAAAGTTGCAAGAATTGAGGACAATTCTCTTCGAAGAGGGAGGGAATGATACGAAAATAAAAGAATCTAATTAGTCGTTTAGGAAATTATTAATATTGATATTCGTTGATTAGTCGTTTTCCTTATTTACAAATATAAGTATCTAATTAGTTTATTTTCTAGTGATATTTAGGAATTATATTAGGCTAGAGTATAACTTCCATACTTAGAATTAGTTTTATTTTAGTAGTATAAATAAAGGATTAACGTTGTATTTTGAAAGACAGATGATTCATGAAATAAAAACGCAGTTTTGTTAAATACAACAAGGTTCGTTGTGTTCATAAATCGATAAGGTACTTCGATTTTTCGAGTTAAGGCTGAATCGGCGTTCATCCTTACTCACCGATATCCGTGAGATCGGCGTCTCATTAATATCACCTATCCATTCTATTCGTTTCGCTTCCGTTACGCATCATAAGTGGTATATGAGCAACAACTCTTGATTTTGATTGAATCAAGACGGTCCAAGGGAGTGTCGAAGCCAAGTTATTGGTTGAATTTCTGGTTGCGATTGGAATTCAAAGGTTAAACTCGGGCGAGGTAGTTCGAGGGTTAATCGGTTTTGATTGTCTAGTGGTTCTTGTTGAGTTTCGATTTTTTTCAAAAAATAATAATATTACAGTTCACGTGTACTGTTCACGGAGAGAGAAAAAAAAGAAAAAAAAAATGTTGGGAATATTTTCGTTGGAAAATACAGACGAGGAAAGTGTGGCTTTTGATCCAACATTGTCACCGATTTTTGATGATTACGGAGATGAAGGAACCATTATTATTGATGTTAAGGAGCCGTGTTTTACACTTGATTATGGTTTTGGGTTCAATCTAACTTCTAAGCCAAATAAACACACAGTTGATCCTATTAGGTTTATTCAAGGTCAACTTTGTTATTTCTACAACAATGCGGCTCGTGATAGGTTATCGCACTTGTGCACGGAGGGTGGTGGGGTGGATGGCACAAGAAGGTTCTAAGATCAAGAAGAAGAACCGAGAGTTGGAGTTTACTGCTAGTGGTTTTTGTTTTCGATCCCGGCGGATCAAAGTTGCAAGAATTGAGGACAATTCTCTTCGAAGAGGGAGGGAATGATACGAAAATAAAAGAATCTAATTAGTCGTTTAGGAAATTATTAATATTGATATTCTTTGATTAGTCGTTTTCCTTATTTACAAATATAAGTATCTAATTAGTTTATTTTCTAGTGATATTTAGGAATTATATTAGGCTAGAGTATAACTTCCATACTTAGAATTAGTTTTATTTTAGTAGTATAAATAAGGGATTAACGTTGTATTTTGAAAGACAGATGATTCAAGAAATAAAAACGCTGTTTTGTTAAATACAACAAGGTTCGTTGTGTTCATAAATCGATAAGGTACTTCGATTTTTCGAGTTAAGGCTGAATCGGCGTTCATCCTTACTCACCGATATCCGTGAGATCGGCGTCTCATTAATATCACCTATCCATTCTATTCGTTTCGCTTCCGTTACGCATCATAAGTGGTATATGAGCAACAACTCTTGATTTTGATTGAATCAAGACGGTCCAAGGGAGTGTCGAAGCCAAGTTATTGGTTGAATTTCTGGTTGCGATTGGAATTCAAAGGTTAAACTCGGGCGAGGTAGTTCGAGGGTTAATCGGTTTTGATTGTCTAGTGGTTCTTGTTGAGTTTCGATTTTTTTCAAAAAATAATAATATTACAGTTCACGTGTACTGTTCACGGAGAGAGAAAAAAAAGAAAAAAAAAATGTTGGGAATATTTTCGTTGGAAAATACAGACGAGGAAAGTGTGGCTTTTGATCCAACATTGTCACCGATTTTTGATGATTACGGAGATGAAGGAACCATTATTATTGATGTTAAGGAGCCGTGTTTTACACTTGATTATGGTTTTGGGTTCAATCTAACTTCTAAGCCAAATAAACACACAGTTGATCCTATTAGGTTTATTCAAGGTCAACTTTGTTATTTCTACAACAATGCGGCTCGTGATAGGTTATCGCACTTGTGCACGGAGGGTGGTGGGGTGGATGGCACAAGAAGGTTCTAAGATCAAGAAGAAGAACCGAGAGTTGGAGTTTACTGCTAGTGATTTTTGTTTTCGATCCCGGCGGATCAAAGTTGCAAGAATTGAGGACAATTCTCTTCGAAGAGGGAGGGAATGATACGAAAATAAAAGAATCTAATTAGTCGTTTAGGAAATTATTAATATTGATATTCGTTGATTAGTCGTTTTCCTTATTTACAAATATAAGTATCTAATTAGTTTATTTTCTAGTGATATTTAGGAATTATATTAGGCTAGAGTATAACTTCCATACTTAGAATTAGTTTTATTTTAGTAGTATAAATAAAGGATTAACGTTGTATTTTGAAAGACAGATGATTCAAGAAATAAAAACGCAGTTTTGTTAAATACAACAAGGTTCGTTGTGTTCATAAATCGATAAGGTACTTCGATTTTTCGAGTTAAGGCTGAATCGGCGTTCATCCTTACTCACCGATATCCGTGAGATCGGCGTCTCATTAATATCACCTATCCATTCTATTCGTTTCGCTTCCGTTACGCATCATAAGTGGTATATGAGCAACAACTCTTGATTTTGATTGAATCAAGACGGTCCAAGGGAGTGTCGAAGCCAAGTTATTGGTTGAATTTCTGGTTGCGATTGGAATTCAAAGGTTAAACTCGGGCGAGGTAGTTCGAGGGTTAATCGGTTTTGATTGTGTAGTGGTTCTTGTTGAGTTTCGATTTTTTTCAAAAAAAATAATATTACAATTCACGTGTACTGTTCACGGAGAGAGAAAAAAAAAGAAAAAAAAAATGTTGGGAATATTTTCGTTGGAAAATACAGACGAGGAAAGTGTGGCTTTTGATCCAACATTGTCACCGATTTTTGATGATTACGGAGATGAAGGAACCATTATTATTGATGTTAAGGAGCCGTGTTTTACACTTGATTATGGTTTTGGGTTCAATCTAACTTCTAAGCCAAATAAACACACAGTTGATCCTATTAGGTTTATTCAAGGTCAACTTTGTTATTTCTACAACAATGCGGCTCGTGATAGGTTATCGCACTTGTGCACGGAGGGTGGTGGGGTGGATGGCACAAGAAGGTTCTAAGATCAAGAAGAAGAACCGAGAGTTGGAGTTTACTGCTAGTGGTTTTTGTTTTCGATCCCGGCGGATCAAAGTTGCAAGAATTGAGGACAATTCTCTTCGAAGAGGGAGGGAATGATACGAAAATAAAAGAATCTAATTAGTCGTTTAGGAAATTATTAATATTGATATTCTTTGATTAGTCGTTTTCCTTATTTACAAATATAAGTATCTAATTAGTTTATTTTCTAGTGATATTTAGGAATTATATTAAGCTAGAGTATAACTTCCATACTTAGAATTAGTTTTATTTTAGTAGTATAAATAAGGGATTAACGTTGTATTTTGAAAGACAGATGATTCAAGAAATAAAAACGCTGTTTTGTTAAATACAACAAGGTTCGTTGTGTTCATAAATCGATAAGGTACTTCGATTTTTCGAGTTAAGGCTGAATCGGCGTTCATCCTTACTCACCGATATCCGTGAGATCGGCGTCTCATTAATATCACCTATCCATTCTATTCGTTTCGCTTCCGTTACGCATCATAAGTGGTATATGAGCAACAACTCTTGATTTTGATTGAATCAAGACGGTCCAAGGGAGTGTCGAAGCCAAGTTATTGGTTGAATTTCTGGTTGCGATTGGAATTCAAAGGTTAAACTCGGGCGAGGTAGTTCGAGGGTTAATCGGTTTTGATTGTCTAGTGGTTCTTGTTGAGTTTCGATTTTTTTCAAAAAATAATAATATTACAGTTCACGTGTACTGTTCACGGAGAGAGAAAAAAAAGAAAAAAAAATGTTGGGAATATTTTCGTTGGAAAATACAGACGAGGAAAGTGTGGCTTTTGATCCAACATTGTCACCGATTTTTGATGATTACGGAGATGAAGGAACCATTATTATTGATGTTAAGGAGCCGTGTTTTACACTTGATTATGGTTTTGGGTTCAATCTAACTTCTAAGCCAAATAAACACACAGTTGATCCTATTAGGTTTATTCAAGGTCAACTTTGTTATTTCTACAACAATGCGGCTCGTGATAGGTTATCGCACTTGTGCACGGAGGGTGGTGGGGTGGATGGCACAAGAAGGTTCTAAGATCAAGAAGAAGAACCGAGAGTTGGAGTTTACTGCTAGTGGTTTTTGTTTTCGATCCCGGCGGATCAAAGTTGCAAGAATTGAGGACAATTCTCTTCGAAGAGGGAGGGAATGATACGAAAATAAAAGAATCTAATTAGTCGTTTAGGAAATTATTAATATTGATATTCGTTGATTAGTCGTTTTCCTTATTTACAAATATAAGTATCTAATTAGTTTATTTTCTAGTGATATTTAGGAATTATATTAGGCTAGAGTATAACTTCCATACTTAGAATTAGTTTTATTTTAGTAGTATAAATAAAGGATTAACGTTGGATTTTGAAAGACAGATGATTCAAGAAATAAAAACGCAGTTTTGTTAAATACAACAAGGTTCGTTGTGTTCATAAATCGATAAGGTACTTCGATTTTTCGAGTTAAGGCTGAATCGGCGTTCATCCTTACTCACCGATATCCGTGAGATCGGCGTCTCATTAATATCACCTATCCATTCTATTCGTTTCGCTTCCGTTACGCATCATAAGTGGTATATGAGCAACAACTCTTGATTTTGATTGAATCAAGACGGTCCAAGGGAGTGTGGAAGCCAAGTTATTGGTTGAATTTCTGGTTGCGATTGGAATTCAAAGGTTAAACTCGGGCGAGGTAGTTCGAGGGTTAATCGGTTTTGATTGTGTAGTGGTTCTTGTTGAGTTTCGATTTTTTTCAAAAAAAATAATATTACAATTCACGTGTACTGTTCACGGAGAGAGAAAAAAAAGAAAAAAAAATGTTGGGAATATTTTCGTTGGAAAATACAGACGAGGAAAGTGTGGCTTTTGATCCAACATTGTCACCGATTTTTGATGATTACGGAGATGAAGGAACCATTATTATTGATGTTAAGGAGCCGTGTTTTACACTTGATTATGGTTTTGGGTTCAATCTAACTTCTAAGCCAAATAAACACACAGTTGATCCTATTAGGTTTATTCAAGGTCAACTTTGTTATTTCTACAACAATGCGGCTCGTGATAGGTTATCGCACTTGTGCACGGAGGGTGGTGGGGTGGATGGCACAAGAAGGTTCTAAGATCAAGAAGAAGAACCGAGAGTTGGAGTTTACTGCTAGTGGTTTTTGTTTTCGATCCCGGCGGATCAAAGTTGCAAGAATTGAGGACAATTCTTTTCGAAGAGGGAGGGAATGATACGAAAATAAAAGAATCTAATTAGTCGTTTAGGAAATTATTAATATTGATATTCTTTGATTAGTCGTTTTCCTTATTTACAAATATAAGTATCTAATTAGTTTATTTTCTAGTGATATTTAGGAATTATATTAGGCTAGAGTATAACTTCCATACTTAGAATTAGTTTTATTTTAGTAGTATAAATAAGGGATTAACGTTGTATTTTGAAAGACAGATGATTCAAGAAATAAAAACGCTGTTTTGTTAAATACAACAAGGTTCGTTGTGTTCATAAATCGATAAGGTACTTCGATTTTTCGAGTTAAGGCTGAATCGGCGTTCATCCTTACTCACCGATATCCGTGAGATCGGCGTCTCATTAATATCACCTATCCATTCTATTCGTTTCGCTTCCGTTACGCATCATAAGTGGTATATGAGCAACAACTCTTGATTTTGATTGAATCAAGACGGTCCAAGGGAGTGTCGAAGCCAAGTTATTGGTTGAATTTCTGGTTGCGATTGGAATTCAAAGGTTAAACTCGGGCGAGGTAGTTCGAGGGTTAATCGGTTTTGATTGTGTAGTGGTTCTTGTTGAGTTTCGATTTTTTTCAAAAAAAATAATATTACAATTCACGTGTACTGTTCACGGAGAGAGAAAAAAAAAGAAAAAAAAAATGTTGGGAATATTTTCGTTGGAAAATACAGACGAGGAAAGTGTGGCTTTTGATCCAACATTGTCACCGATTTTTGATGATTACGGAGATGAAGGAACCATTATTATTGATGTTAAGGAGCCGTGTTTTACACTTGATTATGGTTTTGGGTTCAATCTAACTTCTAAGCCAAATAAACACACAGTTGATCCTATTAGGTTTATTCAAGGTCAACTTTGTTATTTCTACAACAATGCGGCTCATGATAGGTTATCGCACTTGTGCACGGAGGGTGGTGGGGTGGATGGCACAAGAAGGTTCTAAGATCAAGAAGAAGAACCGAGAGTTGGAGTTTACTGCTAGTGGTTTTTGTTTTCGATCCCGGCGGATCAAAGTTGCAAGAATTGAGGACAATTCTCTTCGAAGAGGGAGGGAATGATACGAAAATAAAAGAATCTAATTAGTCGTTTAGGAAATTATTAATATTGATATTCTTTGATTAGTCGTTTTCCTTATTTACAAATATAAGTATCTAATTAGTTTATTTTCTAGTGATATTTAGGAATTATATTAAGCTAGAGTATAACTTCCATACTTAGAATTAGTTTTATTTTAGTAGTATAAATAAGGGATTAACGTTGTATTTTGAAAGACAGATGATTCAAGAAATAAAAACGCTGTTTTGTTAAATACAACAAGGTTCGTTGTGTTCATAAATCGATAAGGTACTTCGATTTTTCGAGTTAAGGCTGAATCGGCGTTCATCCTTACTCACCGATATCCGTGAGATCGGCGTCTCATTAATATCACCTATCCATTCTATTCGTTTCGCTTCCGTTACGCATCATAAGTGGTATATGAGCAACAACTCTTGATTTTGATTGAATCAAGACGGTCCAAGGGAGTGTCGAAGCCAAGTTATTGGTTGAATTTCTGGTTGCGATTGGAATTCAAAGGTTAAACTCGGGCGAGGTAGTTCGAGGGTTAATCGGTTTTGATTGTCTAGTGGTTCTTGTTGAGTTTCGATTTTTTTCAAAAAATAATAATATTACAGTTCACGTGTACTGTTCACGGAGAGAGAAAAAAAAGAAAAAAAAATGTTGGGAATATTTTCGTTGGAAAATACAGACGAGGAAAGTGTGGCTTTTGATCCAACATTGTCACCGATTTTTGATGATTACGGAGATGAAGGAACCATTATTATTGATGTTAAGGAGCCGTGTTTTACACTTGATTATGGTTTTGGGTTCAATCTAACTTCTAAGCCAAATAAACACACAGTTGATCCTATTAGGTTTATTCAAGGTCAACTTTGTTATTTCTACAACAATGCGGCTCGTGATAGGTTATCGCACTTGTGCACGGAGGGTGGTGGGGTGGATGGCACAAGAAGGTTCTAAGATCAAGAAGAAGAACCGAGAGTTGGAGTTTACTGCTAGTGGTTTTTGTTTTCGATCCCGGCGGATCAAAGTTGCAAGAATTGAGGACAATTCTCTTCGAAGAGGGAGGGAATGATACGAAAATAAAAGAATCTAATTAGTCGTTTAGGAAATTATTAATATTGATATTCGTTGATTAGTCGTTTTCCTTATTTACAAATATAAGTATCTAATTAGTTTATTTTCTAGTGATATTTAGGAATTATATTAGGCTAGAGTATAACTTCCATACTTAGAATTAGTTTTATTTTAGTAGTATAAATAAAGGATTAACGTTGGATTTTGAAAGACAGATGATTCAAGAAATAAAAACGCAGTTTTGTTAAATACAACAAGGTTCGTTGTGTTCATAAATCGATAAGGTACTTCGATTTTTCGAGTTAAGGCTGAATCGGCGTTCATCCTTACTCACCGATATCCGTGAGATCGGCGTCTCATTAATATCACCTATCCATTCTATTCGTTTCGCTTCCGTTACGCATCATAAGTGGTATATGAGCAACAACTCTTGATTTTGATTGAATCAAGACGGTCCAAGGGAGTGTGGAAGCCAAGTTATTGGTTGAATTTCTGGTTGCGATTGGAATTCAAAGGTTAAACTCGGGCGAGGTAGTTCGAGGGTTAATCGGTTTTGATTGTGTAGTGGTTCTTGTTGAGTTTCGATTTTTTTCAAAAAAAATAATATTACAATTCACGTGTACTGTTCACGGAGAGAGAAAAAAAAGAAAAAAAAATGTTGGGAATATTTTCGTTGGAAAATACAGACGAGGAAAGTGTGGCTTTTGATCCAACATTGTCACCGATTTTTGATGATTACGGAGATGAAGGAACCATTATTATTGATGTTAAGGAGCCGTGTTTTACACTTGATTATGGTTTTGGGTTCAATCTAACTTCTAAGCCAAATAAACACACAGTTGATCCTATTAGGTTTATTCAAGGTCAACTTTGTTATTTCTACAACAATGCGGCTCGTGATAGGTTATCGCACTTGTGCACGGAGGGTGGTGGGGTGGATGGCACAAGAAGGTTCTAAGATCAAGAAGAAGAACCGAGAGTTGGAGTTTACTGCTAGTGGTTTTTGTTTTCGATCCCGGCGGATCAAAGTTGCAAGAATTGAGGACAATTCTTTTCGAAGAGGGAGGGAATGATACGAAAATAAAAGAATCTAATTAGTCGTTTAGGAAATTATTAATATTGATATTCTTTGATTAGTCGTTTTCCTTATTTACAAATATAAGTATCTAATTAGTTTATTTTCTAGTGATATTTAGGAATTATATTAGGCTAGAGTATAACTTCCATACTTAGAATTAGTTTTATTTTAGTAGTATAAATAAGGGATTAACGTTGTATTTTGAAAGACAGATGATTCAAGAAATAAAAACGCTGTTTTGTTAAATACAACAAGGTTCGTTGTGTTCATAAATCGATAAGGTACTTCGATTTTTCGAGTTAAGGCTGAATCGGCGTTCATCCTTACTCACCGATATCCGTGAGATCGGCGTCTCATTAATATCACCTATCCATTCTATTCGTTTCGCTTCCGTTACGCATCATAAGTGGTATATGAGCAACAACTCTTGATTTTGATTGAATCAAGACGGTCCAAGGGAGTGTCGAAGCCAAGTTATTGGTTGAATTTCTGGTTGCGATTGGAATTCAAAGGTTAAACTCGGGCGAGGTAGTTCGAGGGTTAATCGGTTTTGATTGTCTAGTGGTTCTTGTTGAGTTTCGATTTTTTTCAAAAAATAATAATATTACAGTTCACGTGTACTGTTCACGGAGAGAGAAAAAAAAGAAAAAAAAAATGTTGGGAATATTTTCGTTGGAAAATACAGACGAGGAAAGTGTGGCTTTTGATCCAACATTGTCACCGATTTTTGATGATTACGGAGATGAAGGAACCATTATTATTGATGTTAAGGAGCCGTGTTTTACACTTGATTATGGTTTTGGGTTCAATCTAACTTCTAAGCCAAATAAACACACAGTTGATCCTATTAGGTTTATTCAAGGTCAACTTTGTTATTTCTACAACAATGCGGCTCGTGATAGGTTATCGCACTTGTGCACGGAGGGTGGTGGGGTGGATGGCACAAGAAGGTTCTAAGATCAAGAAGAAGAACCGAGAGTTGGAGTTTACTGCTAGTGGTTTTTGTTTTCGATCCCGGCGGATCAAAGTTGCAAGAATTGAGGACAATTCTCTTCGAAGAGGGAGGGAATGATACGAAAATAAAAGAATCTAATTAGTCGTTTAGGAAATTATTAATATTGATATTCTTTGATTAGTCGTTTTCCTTATTTACAAATATAAGTATCTAATTAGTTTATTTTCTAGTGATATTTAGGAATTATATTAGGCTAGAGTATAACTTCCATACTTAGAATTAGTTTTATTTTAGTAGTATAAATAAGGGATTAACGTTGTATTTTGAAAGACAGATGATTCAAGAAATAAAAACGCTGTTTTGTTAAATACAACAAGGTTCGTTGTGTTCATAAATCGATAAGGTACTTCGATTTTTCGAGTTAAGGCTGAATCGGCGTTCATCCTTACTCACCGATATCCGTGAGATCGGCGTCTCATTAATATCACCTATCCATTCTATTCGTTTCGCTTCCGTTACGCATCATAAGTGGTATATGAGCAACAACTCTTGATTTTGATTGAATCAAGACGGTCCAAGGGAGTGTCGAAGCCAAGTTATTGGTTGAATTTCTGGTTGCGATTGGAATTCAAAGGTTAAACTCGGGCGAGGTAGTTCGAGGGTTAATCGGTTTTGATTGTCTAGTGGTTCTTGTTGAGTTTCGATTTTTTTCAAAAAATAATAATATTACAGTTCACGTGTACTGTTCACGGAGAGAGAAAAAAAAGAAAAAAAAAATGTTGGGAATATTTTCGTTGGAAAATACAGACGAGGAAAGTGTGGCTTTTGATCCAACATTGTCACCGATTTTTGATGATTACGGAGATGAAGGAACCATTATTATTGATGTTAAGGAGCCGTGTTTTACACTTGATTATGGTTTTGGGTTCAATCTAACTTCTAAGCCAAATAAACACACAGTTGATCCTATTAGGTTTATTCAAGGTCAACTTTGTTATTTCTACAACAATGCGGCTCGTGATAGGTTATCGCACTTGTGCACGGAGGGTGGTGGGGTGGATGGCACAAGAAGGTTCTAAGATCAAGAAGAAGAACCGAGAGTTGGAGTTTACTGCTAGTGGTTTTTGTTTTCGATCCCGGCGGATCAAAGTTGCAAGAATTGAGGACAATTCTCTTCGAAGAGGGAGGGAATGATACGAAAATAAAAGAATCTAATTAGTCGTTTAGGAAATTATTAATATTGATATTCTTTGATTAGTCGTTTTCCTTATTTACAAATATAAGTATCTAATTAGTTTATTTTCTAGTGATATTTAGGAATTATATTAGGCTAGAGTATAACTTCCATACTTAGAATTAGTTTTATTTTAGTAGTATAAATAAGGGATTAACGTTGTATTTTGAAAGACAGATGATTCAAGAAATAAAAACGCTGTTTTGTTAAATACAACAAGGTTCGTTGTGTTCATAAATCGATAAGGTACTTCGATTTTTCGAGTTAAGGCTGAATCGGCGTTCATCCTTACTCACCGATATCCGTGAGATCGGCGTCTCATTAATATCACCTATCCATTCTATTCGTTTCGCTTCCGTTACGCATCATAAGTGGTATATGAGCAACAACTCTTGATTTTGATTGAATCAAGACGGTCCAAGGGAGTGTCGAAGCCAAGTTATTGGTTGAATTTCTGGTTGCGATTGGAATTCAAAGGTTAAACTCGGGCGAGGTAGTTCGAGGGTTAATCGGTTTTGATTGTCTAGTGGTTCTTGTTGAGTTTCGATTTTTTTCAAAAAATAATAATATTACAGTTCACGTGTACTGTTCACGGAGAGAGAAAAAAAAGAAAAAAAAAATGTTGGGAATATTTTCGTTGGAAAATACAGACGAGGAAAGTGTGGCTTTTGATCCAACATTGTCACCGATTTTTGATGATTACGGAGATGAAGGAACCATTATTATTGATGTTAAGGAGCCGTGTTTTACACTTGATTATGGTTTTGGGTTCAATCTAACTTCTAAGCCAAATAAACACACAGTTGATCCTATTAGGTTTATTCAAGGTCAACTTTGTTATTTCTACAACAATGCGGCTCGTGATAGGTTATCGCACTTGTGCACGGAGGGTGGTGGGGTGGATGGCACAAGAAGGTTCTAAGATCAAGAAGAAGAACCGAGAGTTGGAGTTTACTGCTAGTGGTTTTTGTTTTCGATCCCGGCGGATCAAAGTTGCAAGAATTGAGGACAATTCTCTTCGAAGAGGGAGGGAATGATACGAAAATAAAAGAATCTAATTAGTCGTTTAGGAAATTATTAATATTGATATTCTTTGATTAGTCGTTTTCCTTATTTACAAATATAAGTATCTAATTAGTTTATTTTCTAGTGATATTTAGGAATTATATTAGGCTAGAGTATAACTTCCATACTTAGAATTAGTTTTATTTTAGTAGTATAAATAAGGGATTAACGTTGTATTTTGAAAGACAGATGATTCAAGAAATAAAAACGCTGTTTTGTTAAATACAACAAGGTTCGTTGTGTTCATAAATCGATAAGGTACTTCGATTTTTCGAGTTAAGGCTGAATCGGCGTTCATCCTTACTCACCGATATCCGTGAGATCGGCGTCTCATTAATATCACCTATCCATTCTATTCGTTTCGCTTCCGTTACGCATCATAAGTGGTATATGAGCAACAACTCTTGATTTTGATTGAATCAAGACGGTCCAAGGGAGTGTCGAAGCCAAGTTATTGGTTGAATTTCTGGTTGCGATTGGAATTCAAAGGTTAAACTCGGGCGAGGTAGTTCGAGGGTTAATCGGTTTTGATTGTCTAGTGGTTCTTGTTGAGTTTCGATTTTTTTCAAAAAATAATAATATTACAGTTCACGTGTACTGTTCACGGAGAGAGAAAAAAAAGAAAAAAAAAATGTTGGGAATATTTTCGTTGGAAAATACAGACGAGGAAAGTGTGGCTTTTGATCCAACATTGTCACCGATTTTTGATGATTACGGAGATGAAGGAACCATTATTATTGATGTTAAGGAGCCGTGTTTTACACTTGATTATGGTTTTGGGTTCAATCTAACTTCTAAGCCAAATAAACACACAGTTGATCCTATTAGGTTTATTCAAGGTCAACTTTGTTATTTCTACCACAATGCGGCTCGTGATAGGTTATCGCACTTGTGCACGGAGGGTGGTGGGGTGGATGGCACAAGAAGGTTCTAAGATCAAGAAGAAGAACCGAGAGTTGGAGTTTACTGCTAGTGGTTTTTGTTTTCGATCCCGGCGGATCAAAGTTGCAAGAATTGAGGACAATTCTCTTCGAAGAGGGAGGGAATGATACGAAAATAAAAGAATCTAATTAGTCGTTTAGGAAATTATTAATATTGATATTCTTTGATTAGTCGTTTTCCTTATTTACAAATATAAGTATCTAATTAGTTTATTTTCTAGTGATATTTAGGAATTATATTAGGCTAGAGTATAACTTCCATACTTAGAATTAGTTTTATTTTAGTAGTATAAATAAGGGATTAACGTTGTATTTTGAAAGACAGATGATTCAAGAAATAAAAACGCTGTTTTGTTAAATACAACAAGGTTCGTTGTGTTCATAAATCGATAAGGTACTTTGATTTTTCGAGTTAAGGCTGAATCGGCGTTCATCCTTACTCACCGATATCCGTGAGATCGGCGTCTCATTAATATCACCTATCCATTCTATTCGTTTCGCTTCCGTTACGCATCATAAGTGGTATATGAGCAACAACTCTTGATTTTGATTGAATCAAGACGGTCCAAGGGAGTGTCGAAGCCAAGTTATTGGTTGAATTTCTGGTTGCGATTGGAATTCAAAGGTTAAACTCGGGCGAGGTAGTTCGAGGGTTAATCGGTTTTGATTGTCTAGTGGTTCTTGTTGAGTTTCGATTTTTTTCAAAAAATAATAATATTACAGTTCACGTGTACTGTTCACGGAGAGAGAAAAAAAAGAAAAAAAAAATGTTGGGAATATTTTCGTTGGAAAATACAGACGAGGAAAGTGTGGCTTTTGATCCAACATTGTCACCGATTTTTGATGATTACAGAGATGAAGGAACCATTATTATTGATGTTAAGGAGCCGTGTTTTACACTTGATTATGGTTTTGGGTTCAATCTAACTTCTAAGCCAAATAAACACACAGTTGATCCTATTAGGTTTATTCAAGGTCAACATTGTTATTTCTACAACAATGCGGCTCGTGATAGGTTATCGCACTTGTGCACGGAGGGTGGTGGGGTGGATGGCACAAGAAGGTTCTAAGATCAAGAAGAAGAACCGAGAGTTGGAGTTTACTGCTAGTGGTTTTTGTTTTCGATCCCGGCGGATCAAAGTTGCAAGAATTGAGGACAATTCTCTTCGAAGAGGGAGGGAATGATACGAAAATAAAAGAATCTAATTAGTCGTTTAGGAAATTATTAATATTGATATTCGTTGATTAGTCGTTTTCCTTATTTACAAATATAAGTATCTAATTAGTTTATTTTCTAGTGATATTTAGGAATTATATTAGGCTAGAGTATAACTTCCATACTTAGAATTAGTTTTATTTTAGTAGTATAAATAAAGGATTAACGTTGTATTTTGAAAGACAGATGATTCAAGAAATAAAAACGCAGTTTTGTTAAATACAACAAGGTTCGTTGTGTTCATAAATCGATAAGGTAGTTCGATTTTTCGAGTTAAGGCTGAATCGGCGTTCATCCTTACTCACCGATATCCGTGAGATCGGCGTCTCATTAATATCACCTATCCATTCTATTCGTTTCGCTTCCGTTACGCATCATAAGTGGTATATGAGCAACAACTCTTGATTTTGATTGAATCAAGACGGTCCAAGGGAGTGTCGAAGCCAAGTTATTGGTTGAATTTCTGGTTGCGATTGGAATTCAAAGGTTAAACTCGGGCGAGGTAGTTCGAGGGTTAATCGGTTTTGATTGTGTAGTGGTTCTTGTTGAGTTTCGATTTTTTTCAAAAAAATTAATATTACAATTCACGTGTACTGTTCACTGAGAGAGAAAAAAAAGAAAAAAAAATGTTGGGAATATTTTCGTTGGAAAATACAGACGAGGAAAGTGTGGCTTTTGATCCAACATTGTCACCGATTTTTGATGATTACGGAGATGAAGGAACCATTATTATTGATGTTAAGGAGCCGTGTTTTACACTTGATTATGGTTTTGGGTTCAATCTAACTTCTAAGCCAAATAAACACACAGTTGATCCTATTAGGTTTATTCAAGGTCAACTTTGTTATTTCTACAACAATGCGGCTCGTGATAGGTTATCGCACTTGTGCACGGAGGGTGGTGGGGTGGATGGCACATGAAGGTTCTAAGATCAAGAAGAAGAACCGAGAGTTGGAGTTTACTGCTAGTGGTTTTTGTTTTCGATCCCGGCGGATCAAAGTTGCAAGAATTGAGGACAATTCTCTTCGAAGAGGGAGGGAATGATACGAAAATAAAAGAATCTAATTAGTCGTTTAGGAAATTATTAATATTGATATTCTTTGATTAGTCGTTTTCCTTATTTACAAATATAAGTATCTAATTAGTTTATTTTCTAGTGATATTTAGGAATTATATTAGGCTAGAGTATAACTTCCATACTTAGAATTAGTTTTATTTTAGTAGTATAAATAAGGGATTAACGTTGTATTTTGAAAGACAGATGATTCAAGAAATAAAAACGCTGTTTTGTTAAATACAACAAGGTTCGTTGTGTTCATAAATCGATTAGGTACTTCGATTTTTCGAGTTAAGGCTGAATCGGCATTCATCCTTACTCACCGATATCCGTGAGATCGGCGTCTCATTAATATCACCTATCCATTCTATTCGTTTCGCTTCCGTTACGCATCATAAGTGGTATATGAGCAACAACTCTTGATTTTGATTGAATCAAGACGGTCCAAGGGAGTGTCGAAGCCAAGTTATTGGTTGAATTTCTGGTTGCGATTGGAATTCAAAGGTTAAACTCGGGCGAGGTAGTTCGAGGGTTAATCGGTTTTGATTGTCTAGTGGTTCTTGTTGAGTTTCGATTTTTTTCAAAAAATAATAATATTACAGTTCACGTGTACTGTTCACGGAGAGAGAAAAAAAAGAAAAAAAAAATGTTGGGAATATTTTCGTTGGAAAATACAGACGAGGAAAGTGTGGCTTTTGATCCAACATTGTCACCGATTTTTGATGATTACGGAGATGAAGGAACCATTATTATTGATGTTAAGGAGCCGTGTTTTACACTTGATTATGGTTTTGGGTTCAATCTAACTTCTAAGCCAAATAAACACACAGTTGATCCTATTAGGTTTATTCAAGGTCAACATTGTTATTTCTACAACAATGCGGCTCGTGATAGGTTATCGCACTTGTGCACGGAGGGTGGTGGGGTGGATGGCACAAGAAGGTTCTAAGATCAAGAAGAAGAACCGAGAGTTGGAGTTTACTGCTAGTGGTTTTTGTTTTCGATCCCGGCGGATCAAAGTTGCAAGAATTGAGGACAATTCTCTTCGAAGAGGGAGGGAATGATACGAAAATAAAAGAATCTAATTAGTCGTTTAGGAAATTATTAATATTGATATTCGTTGATTAGTCGTTTTCCTTATTTACAAATATAAGTATCTAATTAGTTTATTTTCTAGTGATATTTAGGAATTATATTAGGCTAGAGTATAACTTCCATACTTAGAATTAGTTTTATTTTAGTAGTATAAATAAAGGATTAACGTTGTATTTTGAAAGACAGATGATTCAAGAAATAAAAACGCAGTTTTGTTAAATACAACAAGGTTCGTTGTGTTCATAAATCGATAAGGTACTTCGATTTTTCGAGTTAAGGCTGAATCGGCGTTCATCCTTACTCACCGATATCCGTGAGATCGGCGTCTCATTAATATCACCTATCCATTCTATTCGTTTCGCTTCCGTTACGCATCATAAGTGGTATATGAGCAACAACTCTTGATTTTGATTGAATCAAGACGGTCCAAGGGAGTGTCGAAGCCAAGTTATTGGTTGAATTTCTGGTTGCGATTGGAATTCAAAGGTTAAACTCGGGCGAGGTAGTTCGAGGGTTAATCGGTTTTGATTGTGTAGTGGTTCTTGTTGAGTTTCGATTTTTTTCAAAAAAAATAATATTACAATTCACGTGTACTGTTCACGGAGAGAGAAAAAAAAGAAAAAAAAAATGTTGGGAATATTTTCGTTGGAAAATACAGACGAGGAAAGTGTGGCTTTTGATCCAACATTGTCACCGATTTTTGATGATTACGGAGATGAAGGAACCATTATTATTGATGTTAAGGAGCCGTGTTTTACACTTGATTATGGTTTTGGGTTCAATCTAACTTCTAAGCCAAATAAACACACAGTTGATCCTATTAGGTTTATTCAAGGTCAACTTTGTTATTTCTACAACAATGCGGCTCGTGATAGGTTATCGCACTTGTGCACGGAGGGTGGTGGGGTGGATGGCACAAGAAGGTTCTAAGATCAAGAAGAAGAACCGAGAGTTGGAGTTTACTGCTAGTGGTTTTTGTTTTCGATCCCGGCGGATCAAAGTTGCAAGAATTGAGGACAATTCTCTTCGAAGAGGGAGGGAATGATACGAAAATAAAAGAATCTAATTAGTCGTTTAAGAAATTATTAATATTGATATTCTTTGATTAGTCGTTTTCCTTATTTACAAATATAAGTATCTAATTAGTTTATTTTCTAGTGATATTTAGGAATTATATTAGGCTAGAGTATAACTTCCATACTTAGAATTAGTTTTATTTTAGTAGTATAAATAAGGGATTAACGTTGTATTTTGAAAGACAGATGATTCAAGAAATAAAAACGCTGTTTTGTTAAATACAACAAGGTTCGTTGTGTTCATAAATCGATAAGGTACTTCGATTTTTCGAGTTAAGGCTGAATCGGCGTTCATCCTTACTCACCGATATCCGTGAGATCGGCGTCTCATTAATATCACCTATCCATTCTATTCGTTTCGCTTCCGTTACGCATCATAAGTGGTATATGAGCAACAACTCTTGATTTTGATTGAATCAAGACGGTCCAAGGGAGTGTCGAATCCAAGTTATTGGTTGAATTTCTGGTTGCGATTGGAATTCAAAGGTTAAACTCGGGCGAGGTAGTTCGAGGGTTAATCGGTTTTGATTGTCTAGTGGTTCTTGTTGAGTTTCGATTTTTTTCAAAAAATAATAATATTACAGTTCACGTGTACTGTTCACGGAGAGAGAAAAAAAAGAAAAAAAAAATGTTGGGAATATTTTCGTTGGAAAATACAGACGAGGAAAGTGTGGCTTTTGATCCAACATTGTCACCGATTTTTGATGATTACGGAGATGAAGGAACCATTATTATTGATGTTAAGGAGCCGTGTTTTACACTTGATTATGGTTTTGGGTTCAATCTAACTTCTAAGCCAAATAAACACACAGTTGATCCTATTAGGTTTATTCAAGGTCAACTTTGTTATTTCTACAACAATGCGGCTCGTGATAGGTTATCGCACTTGTGCACGGAGGGTGGTGGGGTGGATGGCACAAGAAGGTTCTAAGATCAAGAAGAAGAACCGAGAGTTGGAGTTTACTGCTAGTGGTTTTTGTTTTCGATCCCGGCGGATCAAAGTTGCAAGAATTGAGGACAATTCTCTTCGAAGAGGGAGGGAATGATACGAAAATAAAAGAATCTAATTAGTCGTTTAGGAAATTATTAATATTGATATTCGTTGATTAGTCGTTTTCCTTATTTACAAATATAAGTATCTAATTAGTTTATTTTCTAGTGATATTTAGGAATTATATTAGGCTAGAGTATAACTTCCATACATAGAATTAGTTTTATTTTAGTAGTATAAATAAAGGATTAACGTTGTATTTTGAAAGACAGATGATTCAAGAAATAAAAACGCAGTTTTGTTAAATACAACAAGGTTCGTTGTGTTCATAAATCGATAAGGTACTTCGATTTTTCGAGTTAAGGCTGAATCGGCGTTCATCCTTACTCACCGATATCCGTGAGATCGGCGTCTCATTAATATCACCTATCCATTCTATTCGTTTCGCTTCCGTTACGCATCATAAGTGGTATATGAGCAACAACTCTTGATTTTGATTGAATCAAGACGGTCCAAGGGAGTGTCGAAGCCAAGTTATTGGTTGAATTTCTGGTTGCGATTGGAATTCAAAGGTTAAACTCGGGCGAGGTAGTTCGAGGGTTAATCGGTTTTGATTGTGTAGTGGTTCTTGTTGAGTTTCGATTTTTTTCAAAAAAAATAATATTACAATTCACGTGTACTGTTCACGGAGAGAGAAAAAAAAGAAAAAAAAATGTTGGGAATATTTTCGTTGGAAAATACAGACGAGGAAAGTGTGGCTTTTGATCCAACATTGTCACCGATTTTTGATGATTACGGAGATGAAGGAACCATTATTATTGATGTTAAGGAGCCGTGTTTTACACTTGATTATGGTTTTGGGTTCAATCTAACTTCTAAGCCAAATAAACACACAGTTGATCCTATTAGGTTTATTCAAGGTCAACTTTGTTATTTCTACAACAATGCGGCTCGTGATAGGTTATCGCACTTGTGCACGGAGGGTGGTGGGGTGGATGGCACAAGAAGGTTCTAAGATCAAGAAGAAGAACCGAGAGTTGGAGTTTACTGCTAGTGGTTTTTGTTTTCGATCCCGGCGGATCAAAGTTGCAAGAATTGAGGACAATTCTCTTCGAAGAGGGAGGGAATGATACGAAAATAAAAGAATCTAATTAGTCGTTTAGGAAATTATTAATATTGATATTCTTTGATTAGTCGTTTTCCTTATTTACAAATATAAGTATCTAATTAGTTTATTTTCTAGTGATATTTAGGAATTATATTAGGCTAGAGTATAACTTCCATACTTAGAATTAGTTTTATTTTAGTAGTATAAATAAGGGATTAACGTTGTATTTTGAAAGACAGATGATTCAAGAAATAAAAACGCTGTTTTGTTAAATACAACAAGGTTCGTTGTGTTCATAAATCGATAAGGTACTTCGATTTTTCGAGTTAAGGCTGAATCGGCGTTCATCCTTACTCACCGATATCCGTGAGATCGGCGTCTCATTAATATCACCTATCCATTCTATTCGTTTCGCTTCCGTTACGCATCATAAGTGGTATATGAGCAACAACTCTTGATTTTGATTGAATCAAGACGGTCCAAGGGAGTGTCGAAGCCAAGTTATTGGTTGAATTTCTGGTTGCGATTGGAATTCAAAGGTTAAACTCGGGCGAGGTAGTTCGAGGGTTAATCGGTTTTGATTGTGTAGTGGTTCTTGTTGAGTTTCGATTTTTTTCAAAAAAAATAATATTACAATTCACGTGTACTGTTCACGGAGAGAGAAAAAAAAGAAAAAAAAATGTTGGGAATATTTTCGTTGGAAAATACAGACGAGGAAAGTGTGGCTTTTGATCCAACATTGTCACCGATTTTTGATGATTACGGAGATGAAGGAACCATTATTATTGATGTTAAGGAGCCGTGTTTTACACTTGATTATGGTTTTGGGTTCAATCTAACTTCTAAGCCAAATAAACACACAGTTGATCCTATTAGGTTTATTCAAGGTCAACTTTGTTATTTCTACAACAATGCGGCTCGTGATAGGTTATCGCACTTGTGCACGGAGGGTGGTGGGGTGGATGGCACAAGAAGGTTCTAAGATCAAGAAGAAGAACCGAGAGTTGGAGTTTACTGCTAGTGGTTTTTGTTTTCGATCCCGGCGGATCAAAGTTGCAAGAATTGAGGACAATTCTCTTCGAAGAGGGAGGGAATGATACGAAAATAAAAGAATCTAATTAGTCGTTTAGGAAATTATTAATATTGATATTCTTTGATTAGTCGTTTTCCTTATTTACAAATATAAGTATCTAATTAGTTTATTTTCTAGTGATATTTAGGAATTATATTAGGCTAGAGTATAACTTCCATACTTAGAATTAGTTTTATTTTAGTAGTATAAATAAGGGATTAACGTTGTATTTTGAAAGACAGATGATTCAAGAAATAAAAACGCTGTTTTGTTAAATACAACAAGGTTCGTTGTGTTCATAAATCGATAAGGTACTTCGATTTTTCGAGTTAAGGCTGAATCGGCGTTCATCCTTACTCACCGATATCCGTGAGATCGGCGTCTCATTAATATCACCTATCCATTCTATTCGTTTCGCTTCCGTTACGCATCATAAGTGGTATATGAGCAACAACTCTTGATTTTGATTGAATCAAGACGGTCCAAGGGAGTGTCGAAGCCAAGTTATTGGTTGAATTTCTGGTTGCGATTGGAATTCAAAGGTTAAACTCGGGCGAGGTAGTTCGAGGGTTAATCGGTTTTGATTGTCTAGTGGTTCTTGTTGAGTTTCGATTTTTTTCAAAAAATAATAATATTACAGTTCACGTGTACTGTTCACGGAGAGAGAAAAAAAAGAAAAAAAAATGTTGGGAATATTTTCGTTGGAAAATACAGACGAGGAAAGTGTGGCTTTTGATCCAACATTGTCACCGATTTTTGATGATTACGGAGATGAAGGAACCATTATTATTGATGTTAAGGAGCCGTGTTTTACACTTGATTATGGTTTTGGGTTCAATCTAACTTCTAAGCCAAATAAACACACAGTTGATCCTATTAGGTTTATTCAAGGTCAACTTTGTTATTTCTACAACAATGCGGCTCGTGATAGGTTATCGCACTTGTGCACGGAGGGTGGTGGGGTGGATGGCACAAGAAGGTTCTAAGATCAAGAAGAAGAACCGAGAGTTGGAGTTTACTGCTAGTGGTTTTTGTTTTCGATCCCGGCGGATCAAAGTTGCAAGAATTGAGGACAATTCTCTTCGAAGAGGGAGGGAATGATACGAAAATAAAAGAATCTAATTAGTCATTTAGGAAATTATTAATATTGATATTCGTTGATTAGTCGTTTTCCTTATTTACAAATATAAGTATCTAATTAGTTTATTTTCTAGTGATATTTAGGAATTATATTAGGCTAGAGTATAACTTCCATACTTAGAATTAGTTTTATTTTAGTAGTATAAATAAAGGATTAACGTTGTATTTTGAAAGACAGATGATTCAAGAAATAAAAACGCAGTTTTGTTAAATACAACAAGGTTCGTTGTGTTCATAAATCGATAAGGTACTTCGATTTTTCGAGTTAAGGCTGAATCGGCGTTCATCCTTACTCACCGATATCCGTGAGATCGGCGTCTCATTAATATCACCTATCCATTCTATTCGTTTCGTTTCCGTTACGCATCATAAGTGGTATATGAGCAACAACTCTTGATTTTGATTGAATCAAGACGGTCCAAGGGAGTGTCGAAGCCAAGTTATTGGTTGAATTTCTGGTTGCGATTGGAATTCAAAGGTTAAACTCGGGCGAGGTAGTTCGAGGGTTAATCGGTTTTGATTGTGTAGTGGTTCTTGTTGAGTTTCGATTTTTTTCAAAAAAAATAATATTACAATTCACGTGTACTGTTCACGGAGAGAGAAAAAAAAGAAAAAAAAAATGTTGGGAATATTTTCGTTGGAAAATACAGACGAGGAAAGTGTGGCTTTTGATCCAACATTGTCACCGATTTTTGATGATTACGGAGATGAAGGAACCATTATTATTGATGTTAAGGAGCCGTGTTTTACACTTGATTATGGTTTTGGGTTCAATCTAACTTCTAAGCCAAATAAACACACAGTTGATCCTATTAGGTTTATTCAAGGTCAACTTTGTTATTTCTACAACAATGCGGCTCGTGATACGTTATCGCACTTGTGCACGGAGGGTGGTGGGGTGGATGGCACAAGAAGGTTCTAAGATCAAGAAGAAGAACCGAGAGTTGGAGTTTACTGCTAGTGGTTTTTGTTTTCGATCCCGGCGGATCAAAGTTGCAAGAATTGAGGACAATTCTCTTCGAAGAGGGAGGGAATGATACGAAAATAAAAGAATCTAATTAGTCGTTTAAGAAATTATTAATATTGATATTCTTTGATTAGTCGTTTTCCTTATTTACAAATATAAGTATCTAATTAGTTTATTTTCTAGTGATATTTAGGAATTATATTAGGCTAGAGTATAACTTCCATACTTAGAATTAGTTTTATTTTAGTAGTATAAATAAGGGATTAACGTTGTATTTTGAAAGACAGATGATTCAAGAAATAAAAACGCTGTTTTGTTAAATACAACAAGGTTCGTTGTGTTCATAAATCGATAAGGTACTTCGATTTTTCGAGTTAAGGCTGAATCGGCGTTCATCCTTACTCACCGATATCCGTGAGATCGGCGTCTCATTAATATCACCTATCCATTCTATTCGTTTCGCTTCCGTTACGCATCATAAGTGGTATATGAGCAACAACTCTTGATTTTGATTGAATCAAGACGGTCCAAGGGAGTGTCGAAGCCAAGTTATTGGTTGAATTTCTGGTTGCGATTGGAATTCAAAGGTTAAACTCGGGCGAGGTAGTTCGAGGGTTAATCGGTTTTGATTGTGTAGTGGTTCTTGTTGAGTTTCGATTTTTTTCAAAAAAAATAATATTACAATTCACGTGTACTGTTCACGGAGAGAGAAAAAAAAGAAAAAAAAAATGTTGGGAATATTTTCGTTGGAAAATACAGACGAGGAAAGTGTGGCTTTTGATCCAACATTGTCACCGATTTTTGATGATTACGGAGATGAAGGAACCATTATTATTGATGTTAAGGAGCCGTGTTTTACACTTGATTATGGTTTTGGGTTCAATCTAACTTCTAAGCCAAATAAACACACAGTTGATCCTATTAGGTTTATTCAAGGTCAACTTTGTTATTTCTACAACAATGCGGCTCGTGATAGGTTATCGCACTTGTGCACGGAGGGTGGTGGGGTGGATGGCACAAGAAGGTTCTAAGATCAAGAAGAAGAACCGAGAGTTGGAGTTTACTGCTAGTGGTTTTTGTTTTCGATCCCGGCGGATCAAAGTTGCAAGAATTGAGGACAATTCTCTTCGAAGAGGGAGGGAATGATACGAAAATAAAAGAATCTAATTAGTCGTTTAGGAAATTATTAATATTGATATTCGTTGATTAGTCGTTTTCCTTATTTACAAATATAAGTATCTAATTAGTTTATTTTCTAGTGATATTTAGGAATTATATTAGGCTAGAGTATAACTTCCATACTTAGAATTAGTTTTATTTTAGTAGTATAAATAAGGGATTAACGTTGTATTTTGAAAGACAGATGATTCAAGAAATAAAAACGCTGTTTTGTTAAATACAACAAGGTTCGTTGTGTTCATAAATCGATAAGGTACTTCGATTTTTCGAGTTAAGGCTGAATCGGCGTTCATCCTTACTCACCGATATCCGTGAGATCGGCGTCTCATTAATATCACCTATCCATTCTATTCGTTTCGCTTCCGTTACGCATCATAAGTGGTATATGAGCAACAACTCTTGATTTTGATTGAATCAAGACGGTCCAAGGGAGTGTCGAAGCCAAGTTATTGGTTGAATTTCTGGTTGCGATTGGAATTCAAAGGTTAAACTCGGGCGAGGTAGTTCGAGGGTTAATCGGTTTTGATTGTGTAGTGGTTCTTGTTGAGTTTCGATTTTTTTCAAAAAAAATAATATTACAATTCACGTGTACTGTTCACGGAGAGAGAAAAAAAAGAAAAAAAAAATGTTGGGCATATTTTCGTTGGAAAATACAGACGAGGAAAGTGTGGCTTTTGATCCAACATTGTCACCGATTTTTGATGATTACGGAGATGAAGGAACCATTATTATTGATGTTAAGGAGCCGTGTTTTACACTTGATTATGGTTTTGGGTTCAATCTAACTTCTAAGCCAAATAAACACACAGTTGATCCTATTAGGTTTATTCAAGGTCAACTTTGTTATTTCTACAACAATGCGGCTCGTGATAGGTTATCGCACTTGTGCACGGAGGGTGGTGGGGTGGATGGCACAAGAAGGTTCTAAGATCAAGAAGAAGAACCGAGAGTTGGAGTTTACTGCTAGTGGTTTTTGTTTTCGATCCCGGCGGATCAAAGTTGCAAGAATTGAGGACAATTCTCTTCGAAGAGGGAGGGAATGATACGAAAATAAAAGAATCTAATTAGTCGTTTAGGAAATTATTAATATTGATATTCGTTGATTAGTCGTTTTCCTTATTTACAAATATAAGTATCTAATTAGTTTATTTTCTAGTGATATTTAGGAATTATATTTGGCTAGAGTATAACTTCCATACTTAGAATTAGTTTTATTTTAGTAGTATAAATAAAGGATTAACGTTGTATTTTGAAAGACAGATGATTCAAGAAATAAAAACGCAGTTTTATTAAATACAACAAGGTTCGTTGTGTTCATAAATCGATAAGGTACTTCGATTTTTCGAGTTAAGGCTGAATCGGCGTTCATCCTTACTCACCGATATCCGTGAGATCGGCGTCTCATTAATATCACCTATCCATTCTATTCGTTTCGCTTCCGTTACGCATCATAAGTGGTATATGAGCAACAACTCTTGATTTTGATTGAATCAAGACGGTCCAAGGGAGTGTCGAAGCCAAGTTATTGGTTGAATTTCTGGTTGCGATTGGAATTCAAAGGTTAAACTCGGGCGAGGTAGTTCGAGGGTTAATCGGTTTTGATTGTGTAGTGGTTCTTGTTGAGTTTCGATTTTTTTCAAAAAAAATAATATTACAATTCACGTGTACTGTTCACGGAGAGAGAAAAAAAAGAAAAAAAAAATGTTGGGAATATTTTCGTTGGAAAATACAGACGAGGAAAGTGTGGCTTTTGATCCAACATTGTCACCGATTTTTGATGATTACGGAGATGAAGGAACCATTATTATTGATGTTAAGGAGCCGTGTTTTACACTTGATTATGGTTTTGGGTTCAATCTAACTTCTAAGCCAAATAAACACACAGTTGATCCTATTAGGTTTATTCAAGGTCAACTTTGTTATTTCTACAACAATGCGGCTCGTGATAGGTTATCGCACTTGTGCACGGAGGGTGGTGGGGTGGATGGCACAAGAAGGTTCTAAGATCAAGAAGAAGAACCGAGAGTTGGAGTTTACTGCTAGTGGTTTTTGTTTTCGATCCCGGCGGATCAAAGTTGCAAGAATTGAGGACAATTCTCTTCGAAGAGGGAGGGAATGATACGAAAATAAAAGAATCTAATTAGTCGTTTAGGAAATTATTAATATTGATATTCGTTGATTAGTCGTTTTCCTTATTTACAAATATAAGTATCTAATTAGTTTATTTTCTAGTGATATTTAGGAATTATATTAGGCTAGAGTATAACTTCCATACTTAGAATTAGTTTTATTTTAGTAGTATAAATAAAGGATTAACGTTGTATTTTGAAAGACAGATGATTCAAGAAATAAAAACGCAGTTTTATTAAATACAACAAGGTTCGTTGTGTTCATAAATCGATAAGGTACTTCGATTTTTCGAGTTAAGGCTGAATCGGCGTTCATCCTTACTCACCGATATCCGTGAGATCGGCGTCTCATTAATATCACCTATCCATTCTATTCGTTTCGCTTCCGTTACGCATCATAAGTGGTATATGAGCAACAACTCTTGATTTTGATTGAATCAAGACGGTCCAAGGGAGTGTCGAAGCCAAGTTATTGGTTGAATTTCTGGTTGCGATTGGAATTCAAAGGTTAAACTCGGGCGAGGTAGTTCGAGGGTTAATCGGTTTTGATTGTGTAGTGGTTCTTGTTGAGTTTCGATTTTTTTCAAAAAAAATAATATTACAATTCACGTGTACTGTTCACGGAGAGAGAAAAAAAAGAAAAAAAAAATGTTGGGAATATTTTCGTTGGAAAATACAGACGAGGAAAGTGTGGCTTTTGATCCAACATTGTCACCGATTTTTGATGATTACGGAGATGAAGGAACCATTATTATTGATGTTAAGGAGCCGTGTTTTACACTTGATTATGGTTTTGGGTTCAATCTAACTTCTAAGCCAAATAAACACACAGTTGATCCTATTAGGTTTATTCAAGGTCAACTTTGTTATTTCTACAACAATGCGGCTCGTGATAGGTTATCGCACTTGTGCACGGAGGGTGGTGGGGTGGATGGCACAAGAAGGTTCTAAGATCAAGAAGAAGAACCGAGAGTTGGAGTTTACTGCTAGTGGTTTTTGTTTTCGATCCCGGCGGATCAAAGTTGCAAGAATTGAGGACAATTCTCTTCGAAGAGGGAGGGAATGATACGAAAATAAAAGAATCTAATTAGTCGTTTAGGAAATTATTAATATTGATATTCTTTGATTAGTCGTTTTCCTTATTTACAAATATAAGTATCTAATTAGTTTATTTTCTAGTGATATTTAGGAATTATATTAGGCTAGAGTATAACTTCCATACTTAGAATTAGTTTTATTTTAGTAGTATAAATAAGGGATTAACGTTGTATTTTGAAAGACAGATGATTCAAGAAATAAAAACGCTGTTTTGTTAAATACAACAAGGTTCGTTGTGTTCATAAATCGATAAGGTACTTCGATTTTTCGAGTTAAGGCTGAATCGGCGTTCATCCTTACTCACCGATATCCGTGAGATCGGCGTCTCATTAATATCACCTATCCATTCTATTCGTTTCGCTTCCGTTACGCATCATAAGTGGTATATGAGCAACAACTCTTGATTTTGATTGAATCAAGACGGTCCAAGGGAGTGTCGAAGCCAAGTTATTGGTTGAATTTCTGGTTGCGATTGGAATTCAAAGGTTAAACTCGGGCGAGGTAGTTCGAGGGTTAATCGGTTTTGATTGTCTAGTGGTTCTTGTTGAGTTTCGATTTTTTTCAAAAAATAATAATATTACAGTTCACGTGTACTGTTCACGGAGAGAGAAAAAAAAGAAAAAAAAAATGTTGGGAATATTTTCGTTGGAAAATACAGACGAGGAAAGTGTGGCTTTTGATCCAACATTGTCACCGATTTTTGATGATTACGGAGATGAAGGAACCATTATTATTGATGTTAAGGAGCCGTGTTTTACACTTGATTATGGTTTTGGCTTCAATCTAACTTCTAAGCCAAATAAACACATAGTTGATCCTATTAGGTTTATTCAAGGTCAACTTTGTTATTTCTACAACAATGCGGCTCGTGATAGGTTATCGCACTTGTGCACGGAGGGTGGTGGGGTGGATGGCACAAGAAGGTTCTAAGATCAAGAAGAAGAACCGAGAGTTGGAGTTTACTGCTAGTGGTTTTTGTTTTCGATCCCGGCGGATCAAAGTTGCAAGAATTGAGGACAATTCTCTTCGAAGAGGGAGGGAATGATACGAAAATAAAAGAATCTAATTAGTCGTTTAAGAAATTATTAATATTGATATTCTTTGATTAGTCGTTTTCCTTATTTACAAATATAAGTATCTAATTAGTTTATTTTCTAGTGATATTTAGGAATTATATTAGGCTAGAGTATAACTTCCATACTTAGAATTAGTTTTATTTTAGTAGTATAAATAAGGGATTAACGTTGTATTTTGAAAGACAGATGATTCAAGAAATAAAAACGCTGTTTTGTTAAATACAACAAGGTTCGTTGTGTTCATAAATCGATAAGGTACTTCGATTTTTCGAGTTAAGGCTGAATCGGCGTTCATCCTTACTCACCGATATCCGTGAGATCGGCGTCTCATTAATATCACCTATCCATTCTATTCGTTTCGCTTCCGTTACGCATCATAAGTGGTATATGAGCAACAACTCTTGTTTTTGATTGAATCAAGACGGTCCAAGGGAGTGTCGAAGCCAAGTTATTGGTTGAATTTCTGGTTGCGATTGGAATTCAAAGGTTAAACTCGGGCGAGGTAGTTCGAGGGTTAATCGGTTTTGATTGTCTAGTGGTTCTTGTTGAGTTTCGATTTTTTTCAAAAAATAATAATATTACAGTTCACGTGTACTGTTCACGGAGAGAGAAAAAAAAGAAAAAAAAAATGTTGGGAATATTTTCGTTGGAAAATACAGACGAGGAAAGTGTGGCTTTTGATCCAACATTGTCACCGATTTTTGATGATTACGGAGATGAAGGAACCATTATTATTGATGTTAAGGAGCCGTGTTTTACACTTGATTATGGTTTTGGGTTCAATCTAACTTCTAAGCCAAATAAACACACAGTTGATCCTATTAGGTTTATTCAAGGTGAACATTGTTATTTCTACAACAATGCGGTTCGTGATAGGTTATCGCACTTGTGCACGGAGGGTGGTGGGGTGGATGGCACAAGAAGGTTCTAAGATCAAGAAGAAGAACCGAGAGTTGGAGTTTCCTGCTAGTGGTTTTTGTTTTCGATCCCGGCGGATCAAAGTTGCAAGAATTGAGGACAATTCTCTTCGAAGAGGGAGGGAATGATACGAAAATAAAAGAATCTAATTAGTCGTTTAGGAAATTATTAATATTGATATTCGTTGATTAGTCGTTTTCCTTATTTACAAATATAAGTATCTAATTAGTTTATTTTCTAGTGATATTTAGGAATTATATTAGGCTAGAGTATAACTTCCATACTTAGAATTAGTTTTATTTTAGTAGTATAAATAAGGGATTAACGTTGTATTTTGAAAGACAGATGATTCAAGAAATAAAAACGCTGTTTTGTTAAATACAACAAGGTTCGTTGTGTTCATAAATCGATAAGGTACTTCGATTTTTCGAGTTAAGGCTGAATCGGCGTTCATCCTTACTCACCGATATCCGTGAGATCGGCGTCTCATTAATATCACCTATCCATTCTATTCGTTTCGCTTCCGTTACGCATCATAAGTGGTATATGAGCAACAACTCTTGATTTTGATTGAATCAAGACGGTCCAAGGGAGTGTCGAAGCCAAGTTATTGGTTGAATTTCTGGTTGCGATTGGAATTCAAAGGTTAAACTCGGGCGAGGTAGTTCGAGGGTTAATCGGTTTTGATTGTCTAGTGGTTCTTGTTGAGTTTCGATTTTTTTCAAAAAATAATAATATTACAGTTCACGTGTACTGTTCACGGAGAGAGAAAAAAAAGAAAAAAAAAATGTTGGGAATATTTTCGTTGGAAAATACAGACGAGGAAAGTGTGGCTTTTGATCCAACATTGTCACCGATTTTTGATGATTACGGAGATGAAGGAACCATTATTATTGATGTTAAGGAGCCGTGTTTTACACTTGATTATGGTTTTGGGTTCAATCTAACTTCTAAGCCAAATAAACACACAGTTGATCCTATTAGGTTTATTCAAGGTCAACTTTGTTATTTCTACAACAATGCGGCTCGTGATAGGTTATCGCACTTGTGCACGGAGGGTGGTGGGGTGGATGGCACAAGAAGGTTCTAAGATCAAGAAGAAGAACCGAGAGTTGGAGTTTACTGCTAGTGGTTTTTGTTTTCGATCCCGGCGGATCAAAGTTGCATGAATTGAGGACAATTCTCTTCGAAGAGGGAGGGAATGATACGAAAATAAAAGAATCTAATTAGTCGTTTAGGAAATTATTAATATTGATATTCTTTGATTAGTCGTTTTCCTTATTTACAAATATAAGTATCTAATTAGTTTATTTTTTAGTGATATTTAGGAATTATATTAGGCTAGAGTATAACTTCCATACTTAGAATTAGTTTTATTTTAGTGGTATAAATAAGGGATTAACGTTGTATTTTGAAAGACAGATGATTCAAGAAATAAAAACGTAGTTTTATTAAATACAACAAGGTTCGTTGTGTTCATAAATCGATAAGGTACTTCGATTTTTCGAGTTAAGGCTGAATCGGCGTTCATCCTTACTCACCGATATCCGTGAGATCGGCGTCTCATTAATATCACCTATCCATTCTATTCGTTTCGCTTCCGTTACGCATCATAAGTGGTATATGATCAACAACTCTTGATTTTGATTGAATCAAGACGGTCCAAGGGAGTGTCAAAGCCAAGTTATTGGTTGAATTTCTGGTTGCGATTGGAATTCAAAGGTTAAACTCGGGCGAGGTAGTTCGAGGGTTAATCGGTTTTGATTGTCTAGTGGTTCTTGTTGAGTTTCGATTTTTTTCAAAAAAAAAAAATATTACAATTCACGTGTATTGTTCACGGAGAGACAAAAATAAGAAAAAAAAATGTTGGGAATATTTTCGTTGGAAAATACAGACGAGGAAAGTGTGGCTTTTGATCCAACATTGTCACCGATTTTTGATGATTACGGAGATGAAGAAACCATTATTATTGATGTTAAGGAGCCGTGTTTTACACTTGATTATGGTTTTGGGTTCAATCTAACTTCTAAGCCAAATAAACACACAGTTGATCCTATTAGGTTTATTCAAGGTCAACTTTGTTATTTCTACAACAATGCGGCTCGTGATAGGTTATCGCACTTGTGCACGGAGGGTGGTGGGGTGGATGGCACAAGAAGGTTCTAAGATCAAGAAGAAGAACCGAGAGTTGGAGTTTACTGCTAGTGGTTTTTGTTTTCGATCCCGGCGGATCAAAGTTGCAAGAATTGAGGACAATTCTCTTCGAAGAGGGAGGGAATTATACGAAAATAAAAGAATCTAATTAGTCGTTTAGGAAATTGTTAATATTGATTTTCTTTGTTTAGTCGTTTTCCTTATTTACAAATATAAGTATCTTACTAGTTTATTTTCAAGTGATATTTAGGAATTATACTAGGCTAGAGTATAACTTCCATACTTAGAATTAGTTTTCTTTTAGTAGTATAAATAAGGGATTAACGTTGTATTTTGAAAGACAGATGATTAAAGAAATAAAAACGCAGTTTTGTTAAATACAACAAGGTTCGTTGTGTTCATAAATCGATAAGGTACTTCGATTTTTCGAGTTAAGGCTGAATCGGCGTTCATCCTTACTCACCGATATCCGTGAGATCGGCGTCTCATTAATATCACCTATCCATTCTATTCGTTTCGCTTCCGTTACGCATCATAAGTGGTATATGAGCAACAACTCTTGATTTTGATTGAATCAAGACGGTCCAAGGGAGTGTCGAAGCCAAGTTATTGGTTGAATTTCTGGTTGCGATTGGAATTCAAAGGTTAAACTCGGGCGAGGTAGTTCGAGGGTTAATCGGTTTTGATTGTCTAGTGGTTCTTGTTGAGTTTCGATTTTTTTCAAAAAATAATAATATTACAGTTCACGTGTACTGTTCACGGAGAGAGAAAAAAAAGAAAAAAAAAATGTTGGGAATATTTTCGTTGGAAAATACAGACGAGGAAAGTGTGGCTTTTGATCCAACATTGTCACCGATTTTTGATGATTACGGAGATGAAGGAACCATTATTATTGATGTTAAGGAGCCGTGTTTTACACTTGATTATGGTTTTGGGTTCAATCTAACTTCTAAGCCAAATAAACACACAGTTGATCCTATTAGGTTTATTCAAGGTCAACTTTGTTATTTCTACAACAATGCGGCTCGTGATAGGTTATCGCACTTGTGCACGGAGGGTGGTGGGGTGGATGGCACAAGAAGGTTCTAAGATCAAGAAGAAGAACCGAGAGTTGGAGTTTACTGCTAGTGGTTTTTGTTTTCGATCCCGGCGGATCAAAGTTGCATGAATTGAGGACAATTCTCTTCGAAGAGGGAGGGAATGATACGAAAATAAAAGAATCTAATTAGTCGTTTAGGAAATTATTAATATTGATATTCTTTGATTAGTCGTTTTCCTTATTTACAAATATAAGTATCTAATTAGTTTATTTTTTAGTGATATTTAGGAATTATATTAGGCTAGAGTATAACTTCCATACTTAGAATTAGTTTTATTTTAGTGGTATAAATAAGGGATTAACGTTGTATTTTGAAAGACAGATGATTCAAGAAATAAAAACGTAGTTTTATTAAATACAACAAGGTTCGTTGTGTTCATAAATCGATAAGGTACTTCGATTTTTCGAGTTAAGGCTGAATCGGCGTTCATCCTTACTCACCGATATCCGTGAGATCGGCGTCTCATTAATATCACCTATCCATTCTATTCGTTTCGCTTCCGTTACGCATCATAAGTGGTATATGATCAACAACTCTTGATTTTGATTGAATCAAGACGGTCCAAGGGAGTGTCAAAGCCAAGTTATTGGTTGAATTTCTGGTTGCGATTGGAATTCAAAGGTTAAACTCGGGCGAGGTAGTTCGAGGGTTAATCGGTTTTGATTGTCTAGTGGTTCTTGTTGAGTTTCGATTTTTTTCAAAAAAAAATAATATTACAATTCACGTGTACTGTTCACGGAGAGACAAAAATAAGAAAAAAAAATGTTGGGAATATTTTCGTTGGAAAATACAGACGAGGAAAGTGTGGCTTTTGATCCAACATTGTCACCGATTTTTGATGATTACGGAGATGAAGAAACCATTATTATTGATGTTAAGGAGCCGTGTTTTACACTTGATTATGGTTTTGAGTTCAATCTAACTTCTAAGCCAAATAAACACACAGTTGATCCTATTAGGTTTATTCAAGGTCAACTTTGTTATTTCTACAACAATGCGGCTCGTGATAGGTTATCGCACTTGTGCACGGAGGGTGGTGGGGTGGATGGCACAAGAAGGTTCTAAGATCAAGAAGAAGAACCGAGAGTTGGAGTTTACTGCTAGTGGTTTTTGTTTTCGATCCCGGCGGATCAAAGTTGCAAGAATTGAGGACAATTCTCTTCGAAGAGGGAGGGAATTATACGAAAATAAAAGAATCTAATTAGTCGTTTAGGAAATTGTTAATATTGATTTTCTTTGTTTAGTCGTTTTCCTTATTTACAAATATAAGTATCTTACTAGTTTATTTTCAAGTGATATTTAGGAATTATACTAGGCTAGAGTATAACTTCCATACTTAGAATTAGTTTTCTTTTAGTAGTATAAATAAGGGATTAACGTTGTATTTTGAAAGACAGATGATTAAAGAAATAAAAACGCAGTTTTGTTAAATACAACAAGGTTCGTTGTGTTCATAAATCGATAAGGTACTTCGATTTTTCGAGTTAAGGCTGAATCGGCGTTCATCCTTACTCACCGATATCCGTGAGATCGGCGTCTCATTAATATCACCTATCCATTCTATTCGTTTCGCTTCCGTTACGCATCATAAGTGGTATATGAGCAACAACTCTTGATTTTGATTGAATCAAGACGGTCCAAGGGAGTGTCGAAGCCAAGTTATTGGTTGAATTTCTGGTTGCGATTGGAATTCAAAGGTTAAACTCGGGCGAGGTAGTTCGAGGGTTAATCGGTTTTGATTGTCTAGTGGTTCTTGTTGAGTTTCGATTTTTTTCAAAAAATAATAATATTACAGTTCACGTGTACTGTTCACGGAGAGAGAAAAAAAAGAAAAAAAAAATGTTGGGAATATTTTCGTTGGAAAATACAGACGAGGAAAGTGTGGCTTTTGATCCAACATTGTCACCGATTTTTGATGATTACGGAGATGAAGGAACCATTATTATTGATGTTAAGGAGCCGTGTTTTACACTTGATTATGGTTTTGGGTTCAATCTAACTTCTAAGCCAAATAAACACACAGTTGATCCTATTAGGTTTATTCAAGGTCAACTTTGTTATTTCTACAACAATGCGGCTCGTGATAGGTTATCGCACTTGTGCACGGAGGGTGGTGGGGTGGATGGCACAAGAAGGTTCTAAGATCAAGAAGAAGAACCGAGAGTTGGAGTTTACTGCTAGTGGTTTTTGTTTTCGATCCCGGCGGATCAAAGTTGCAAGAATTGAGGACAATTCTCTTCGAAGAGGGAGGGAATGATACGAAAATAAAAGAATCTAATTAGTCGTTTAGGAAATTATTAATATTGATATTCTTTGATTAGTCGTTTTCCTTATTTACAAATATAAGTATCTAATTAGTTTATTTTTTAGTGATATTTAGGAATTATATTAGGCTAGAGTATAACTTCCATACTTTGAATTAGTTTTATTTTAGTGGTATAAATAAGGGATTAACGTTGTATTTTGAAAGACAGATGATTCAAGAAATAAAAACTTAGTTTTATTAAATACAACAAGGTTCGTTGTGTTCATAAATCGATAAGGTACTTCGATTTTTCGAGTTAAGGCTGAATCGGCGTTCATCCTTACTCACCGATATCCGTGAGATCGGCGTCTCATTAATATCACCTATCCATTCTATTCGTTTCGCTTCCGTTACGCATCATAAGTGGTATATGATCAACAACTCTTGATTTTGATTGAATCAAGACGGTCCAAGGGAGTGTCAAAGCCAAGTTATTGGTTGAATTTCTGGTTGCGATTGGAATTCAAAGGTTAAACTCGGGCGAGGTAGTTCGAGGGTTAATCGGTTTTGATTGTCTAGTGGTTCTTGTTGAGTTTCGATTTTTTTCAAAAAAAAATAATATTACAATTCACGTGTACTGTTCACGGAGAGAGAAAAATAAGAAAAAAAAATGTTGGGAATATTTTCGTTGGAAAATACAGACGAGGAAAGTGTGGCTTTTGATCCAACATTGTCACCGATTTTTGATGATTACGGAGATGAAGAAACCATTATTATTGATGTTAAGGAGCCGTGTTTTACACTTGATTATGGTTTTGGGTTCAATCTAACTTCTAAGCCAAATAAACACACAGTTGATCCTATTAGGTTTATTCAAGGTCAACTTTGTTATTTCTACAACAATGCGGCTCGTGATAGGTTATCGCACTTGTGCACGGAGGGTGGTGGGGTGGATGGCACAAGAAGGTTCTAAGATCAAGAAGAAGAACCGAGAGTTGGAGTTTACTGCTAGTGGTTTTTGTTTTCGATCCCGGCGGATCAAAGTTGCAAGAATTGAGGACAATTCTCTTCGAAGAGGGAGGGAATTATACGAAAATAAAAGAATCTAATTAGTCGTTTAGGAAATTGTTAATATTGATTTTCTTTGTTTAGTCGTTTTCCTTATTTACAAATATAAGTATCTTACTAGTTTATTTTCAAGTGATATTTAGGAATTATATTAGGCTAGAGTATAACTTCCATACTTAGAATTAGTTTTCTTTTAGTAGTATAAATAAGGGATTAACGTTGTATTTTGAAAGACAGATGATTAAAGAAATAAAAACGCAGTTTTGTTAAATACAACAAGGTTCGTTGTGTTCATAAATCGATAAGGTACTTCGATTTTTCGAGTTAAGGCTGAATCGGCGTTCATCCTTACTCACCGATATCCGTGAGATCGGCGTCTCATTAATATCACCTATACATTCTATTCGTTTCGCTTCCGTTACGCATCATAAGTGGTATATGAGCAACAACTCTTGATTTTGATTGAATCAAGACGGTCCAAGGGAGTGTCGAAGCCAAGTTATTGGTTGAATTTCTGGTTGCGATTGGAATTCAAAGGTTAAACTCGGGCGAGGTAGTTCGAGGGTTAATCGGTTTTGATTGTCTAGTGGTTCTTGTTGAGTTTCGATTTTTTTCAAAAAATAATAATATTACAGTTCACGTGTACTGTTCACGGAGAGAGAAAAAAAAAAATAAAAAATGTTGGGAATATTTTCGTTGGAAAATACAGACGAGGAAAGTGTGGCTTTTGATCCAACATTGTCACCGATTTTTGATGATTACGGAGATGAAGGAACCATTATTATTCATGTTAAGGAGCCGTGTTTTACACTTGATTATGGTTTTGGGTTCAATCTAACTTCTAAGCCAAATAAACACACAGTTGATCCTATTAGGTTTATTCAAGGTCAACTTTGTTATTTCTACAACAATGCGGCTCGTGATAGGTTATCGCACTTGTGCACGGAGGGTGGTGGGGTGGATGGCACAAGAAGGTTCTAAGATCAAGAAGAAGAACCGAGAGTTGGAGTTTACTGCTAGTGGTTTTTGTTTTCGATCCCGGCGGATCAAAGTTGCAAGAATTGAGGACAATTCTCTTCGAAGAGGGAGGGAATGATACGAAAATAAAAGAATCTAATTAGTCGTTTAGGAAATTATTAATATTGATATTCTTTGATTAGTCGTTTTCCTTATTTACAAATATAAGTATCTAATTAGTTTATTTTTTAGTGATATTTAGGAATTATATTAGGCTAGAGTATAACTTCCATACATAGAATTAGTTTTATTTTAGTGGTATAAATAAGGGATTAACGTTGTATTTTGAAAGACAGATGATTCAAGAAATAAAAACGTAGTTTTATTAAATACAACAAGGTTCGTTGTGTTCATAAATCGATAAGGTACTTCGATTTTTCGAGTTAAGGCTGAATCGGCGTTCATCCTTACTCACCGATATCCGTGAGATCGGCGTCTCATTAATATCACCTATCCATTCTATTCGTTTCGCTTCCGTTACGCATCATAAGTGGTATATGATCAACAACTCTTGATTTTGATTGAATCAAGACGGTCCAAGGGAGTGTCAAAGCCAAGTTATTGGTTGAATTTCTGGTTGCGATTGGAATTCAAAGGTTAAACTCGGGCGAGGTAGTTCGAGGGTTAATCGGTTTTGATTGTCTAGTGGTTCTTGTTGAGTTTCGATTTTTTTCAAAAAAAAATAATATTACAATTCACGTGTACTGTTCACGGAGAGAGAAAAATAAGAAAAAAAAATGTTGGGAATATTTTCGTTGGAAAATACAGACGAGGAAAGTGTGGCTTTTGATCCAACATTGTCACCGATTTTTGATGATTACGGAGATGAAGAAACCATTATTATTGATGTTAAGGAGCCGTGTTTTACACTTGATTATGGTTTTGGGTTCAATCTAACTTCTAAGCCAAATAAACACACAGTTGATCCTATTAGGTTTATTCAAGGTCAACTTTGTTATTTCTACAACAATGCGGCTCGTGATAGGTTATCGCACTTGTGCACGGAGGGTGGTGGGGTGGATGGCACAAGAAGGTTCTAAGATCAAGAAGAAGAACCGAGAGTTGGAGTTTACTGCTAGTGGTTTTTGTTTTCGATCCCGGCGGATCAAAGTTGCAAGAATTGAGGACAATTCTCTTCGAAGAGGGAGGGAATTATACGAAAATAAAAGAATCTAATTAGTCGTTTAGGAAATTGTTAATATTGATTTTCTTTGTTTAGTCGTTTTCCTTATTTACAAATATAAGTATCTTACTAGTTTATTTTCAAGTGATATTTAGGAATTATATTAGGCTAGAGTATAACTTCCATACTTAGAATTAGTTTTATTTTAGTAGTATAAATAAGGGATTAACGTTGTATTTTGAAAGACAGATGATTCAAGAAATAAAAACGCAGTTTTGTTAAATACAACAAGGTTCGTTGTGTTCATAAATCGATAAGGTACTTCGATTTTTCGAGTTAAGGCTGAATCGGCGTTCATCCTTACTCACCGATATCTGTGAGATCGGCGTCTCATTAATATCACCTATCCATTCTATTCGTTTCGCTTCCGTTACGCATCATAAGTGGTATATGAGCAACAACTCTTGATTTTGATTAAATCAAGACGGTCCAAGGGAGTGTCGAAGCCAAGTTATTGGTTGAATTTCTGGTTGCGATTGGAATTCAAAGGTTAAACTCGGGCGAGATAGTTCGAGGGTTAATCGGTTTTGATTGTCTAGTGGTTCTTGTTGAGTTTCGATTTTTTTCAAAAAATAATAATATTACAGTTCACGTGTACTGTTCACGGAGAGAGAAAAAAAAGAAAAAAAAATGTTGGGAATATTTTCGTTGGAAAATACAGACGAGGAAAGTGTGGCTTTTGATCCAACATTGTCACCGATTTTTGATGATTACGGAGATGAAAGAACCATTATTATTGATGTTAAGGAGCCGTGTTTTACACTTGATTATGGTTTTGGGTTCAATCTAACTTCTAAGCCAAATAAACACACGGTTGATCCTATTAGGTTTATTCAAGGTCAAGTTTGTTATTTGTACAACAATGCGGCTCGTGATAGGTTATCGCACTTGTGCACGGAGGGTGGTGGGGTGGATGGCACAAGAGGGTTCTAAGAGCAAGAAGAAGAACCGAGAGTTGGAGTTTATTGCTAGTGGTTTTTGTTTTCGATCCCGGCGGATCAAAGTTGCAAGAATTTAGGACAATTATCTTCGAAGAGGGAGGGAATGATACGAAAATAAAAGAATCTAATTAGTCGTTTAGGAAATAATTAATATTGATATTCTTTGATTAGTCGTTTTCCTTATTTACAAATATAAGTATCTAATTAGTTTATTTTCTAGTGATATTTAGGAATTATATTAGGCTAGAGTATAACTTCCTTCCTTAGAATTAGTTTTATTTTAGTAGTATAAATAAGGGATTAACGTTGTATTTTGAAAGACAGATGATTCAAGAAATAAAAACGTTGTTTTGTTAAATACAACAAGGTTCGTTGTGTTCATAAATCGATAAGGTACTTCGATTTTTCGAGTTAAGGCTGAATCGGCGTTCATCCTTACTCACCGATATCTGTGAGATCGGCGTCTCATTAATATCACCTATCCATTCTATTCGTTTCGCTTCCGTTACGCATCATAAGTGGTATATGAGCAACAACTCTTGATTTTGATTAAATCAAGACGGTCCAAGGGAGTGTCGAAGCCAAGTTATTGGTTGAATTTCTGGTTGCGATTGGAATTCAAAGGTTAAACTCGGGCGAGGTAGTTCGAGGGTTAATCGGTTTTGATTGTCTAGTAGTTCTTGTTGAGTTTCGATTTTTTTCAAAAAATAATAATATTACAGTTCACGTGTACTGTTCACGGAGAGAGAAAAAAAAAGAAAAAAAAATGTTGGGAATATTTTCGTTGGAAAATACAGACGAGGAAAGTGTGGCTTTTGATCCAACATTGTCACCGATTTTTGATGATTACGGAGATGAAAGAACCATTATTATTGATGTTAAGGAGCCGTGTTTTACACTTGATTATGGTTTTGGGTTCAATCTAACTTCTAAGCCAAATAAACACACGGTTGATCCTATTAGGTTTATTCAAGGTCAAGTTTGTTATTTGTACAACAATGCGGCTCGTGATAGGTTATCGCACTTGTGCACGGAGGGTGGTGGGGTGGATGGCACAAGAGGGTTCTAAGAGCAAGAAGAAGAACCGAGAGTTGGAGTTTATTGCTAGTGGTTTTTGTTTTCGATCCCGGCGGATCAAAGTTGCAAGAATTTAGGACAATTATCTTCGAAGAGGGAGGGAATGATACGAAAATAAAAGAATCTAATTAGTCGTTTAGGAAATTATTAATATTGATATTCTTTGATTAGTCGTTTTCCTTATTTACAAATATAAGTATCTAATTAGTTTATTTTCTAGTGATATTTAGGAATTATATTAGGCTAGAGTATAACTTCCATACTTAGAATTAGTTTTATTTTAGTAGTATAAATAAGGGATTAACGTTGTATTTTGAAAGACAGATGATTCAAGAAATAAAAACGCAGTTTTATTAAATACAACAAGGTTCGTTGTGTTCATAAATCGATAAGGTACTTCGATTTTTCGAGTTAAGGCTGAATCGGCGTTCATCCTTACTCACCGATATCCGTGAGATCGGCGTCTCATTAATATCACCTATCCATTCTATTCGTTTCGCTTCCGTTACGCATCATAAGTGGTATATGATCAACAACTCTTGATTTTGATTGAATGAAGACGGTCCAAGGGAGTGTCAAAGCCAAGTTATTGGTTGAATTTCTGGTTGCGATTGGAATTCAAAGGTTAAACTCGAGGGTTAATCGGTTTTGATTGTCTAGTGGTTCTTGTTGAGTTTCGATTTTTTTCAAAAAATAATAATATTACAGTTCACGTGTACTGTTCACGGAGAGAGAAAAAAAAGAAAAAAAAATGTTGGGAATATTTTCGTTGGAAAATACAGACGAGGAAAGTGTGGCTTTTGATCCAACATTGTCACCGATTTTTGATGATTACGGAGATGAAGGAACCATTATTATTGATGTTAAGGAGCCGTGTTTTACACTTGATTATGGTTTTGGGTTCAATCTAACTTCTAAGCCAAATAAACACACAGTTGATCCTATTAGGTTTATTCAAGGTCAACTTTGTTATTTCTACAACAAAGCGGCTCGTGATAGGTTATCGCACTTGTGCACGGAGGGTGGTGGGGTGGATGGCACAAGAAGGTTCTAAGATGAAGAAGAAGAACCGAGAGTTGGAGTTTACTGCTAGTGGTTTTTGTTTTCGATCCCGGCGGATCAAAGTTGCAAGAATTGAGGACAATTCTCTTCGAAGAGGGAGGGAATTATACGAAAATAAAAGAATCTAATTAGTCGTTTAGGAAATTATAATATTGATATTCTTTGTTTAGTCGTTTTCCTTATTTACAAATATAAGTATCTTATTAGTTTATTTTCTAGTGATCTTTAGGAATTATATTAGGCTACAATATATCTTCCATGCTTAGAATTAGTTTTATTTTAGTAGTATAAATAAGGGATTAAGGTTGTATTTTGAAAGACAGATGATTCAAGAAATAAAAACGCAGTTTTATTAAATATAACAAGGTTCGTTGTGTTCATAAATCGATAAGGTACTTCGGTTTTTCGAGTTAAGGCTGAATCGGCGTTCATCCTTACTCACCGATATCCATGAGATCGGCGTCTCAATAATATCACCTATCCATTCTATTCGTTTCGCTTCCGTTACGCATCATAAGTGGTATCTGAGCTACAACTCTTGATTTTGATTGAATCAAGACGGTCCAAGGGAGTGTCAAAGCCAAGTTATTGGTTGAGTTTCTGGTTGCGATTGGAATTCAAAGGTTAAACTCGGGCGAGGTAGTTCGAGGGTTAATCGGTTTTGATTGTCTAGTGGTTCTTGTTGAGTTTCGATTTTCTTTTTTAAAAAAATAAAAAAAAAACTTACAGTTCACGTGTACTGTTCACGGAGAGAGAGAAAAAGGGAAAAACAAAAAAGGTTGGGAATATTTCGTTGAAAAATACAGACGAGGAAAGTGTGGCTTTTGATCCAACGTTGCCACCGATTTTTTATGATTATGGTGATGAAGGAACCATTGTTATTGATGTTAAGGAGCCATGTTTTACACTTGATTATGGTTTTGGGTTCAATCTAACTTCTAAGCCAAATAAACACACGGTTGATCCTATTAGGTTTATTCAAGGTCAAGTTTGTTATTTGTACAACAATGCGGCTCGTGATAGGTTATCGCACTTGTGCACGGAGGGTGGTGGAGTAGATGGCACAAGAGGGTTCTAAGATCAAGAAGAAGAACCAAGAGTTGGAGTTTATTGCTAGTGGTTTTTGTTTTCGATCCCGGCGGATCAAAGTTGCAAGAATTTAGGACAATTATCTTCGAAGAGGGAGGGAATGATACGAAAATAAAAGAATCTAATTAGTCGTTTAGGAAATTATTAATATTGATATTCTTTGATTAGTCGTTTTCCTTATTTACAAATATAAGTATCTAATTAGTTTATTTTCTAGTGATATTTAGGAATTATATTAGGCTAGAGTATAACTTCCATACTTAGAATTAGTTTTATTTTAGTAGTATAAATAAGGGATTAACGTTGTATTTTGAAAGACAGATGATTCAAGAAATAAAAACGCAGTTTTATTAAATACAACAAGGTTCGTTGTGTTCATAAATCGATAAGGTACTTCGATTTTTCGAGTTAAGGCTGAATCGGCGTTCATCCTTACTCACCGATATCCGTGAGATCGGCGTCTCATTAATATCACCTATCCATTCTATTCGTTTCGCTTCCGTTACGCATCATAAGTGGTATATGATCAACAACTCTTGATTTTGATTGAATGAAGACGGTCCAAGGGAGTGTCAAAGCCAAGTTATTGGTTGAATTTCTGGTTGCGATTGGAATTCAAAGGTTAAACTCGAGGGTTAATCGGTTTTGATTGTCTAGTGGTTCTTGTTGAGTTTCGATTTTTTTCAAAAAATAATAATATTACAGTTCACGTGTACTGTTCACGGAGAGAGAAAAAAAAGAAAAAAAAATGTTGGGAATATTTTCGTTGGAAAATACAGACGAGGAAAGTGTGGCTTTTGATCCAACATTGTCACCGATTTTTGATGATTACGGAGATGAAGGAACCATTATTATTGATGTTAAGGAGCCGTGTTTTACACTTGATTATGGTTTTGGGTTCAATCTAACTTCTAAGCCAAATAAACACACAGTTGATCCTATTAGGTTTATTCAAGGTGAACTTTGTTATTTCTACAACAAAGCGGCTCGTGATAGGTTATCGCACTTGTGCACGGAGGGTGGTGGGGTGGATGGCACAAGAAGGTTCTAAGATCAAGAAGAAGAACCGAGAGTTGGAGTTTACTGCTAGTGGTTTTTGTTTTCGATCCCGGCGGATCAAAGTTGCAAGAATTGAGGACAATTCTCTTCGAAGAGGGAGGGAATTATACGAAAATAAAAGAATCTAATTAGTCGTTTAGGAAATTATTAATATTGATATTCTTTGTTTAGTCGTTTTCCTTATTTACAAATATAAGTATCTTATTAGTTTATTTTCTAGTGATCTTTAGGAATTATATTAGGCTACAATATAACTTCCATGCTTAGAATTAGTTTTATTTTAGTAGTATAAATAAGGGATTAAGGTTGTATTTTGAAAGACAGATGATTCAAGAAATAAAAACGCAGTTTTATTAAATATAACAAGGTTCGTTGTGTTCATAAATCGATAAGGTACTTCGGTTTTTCGAGTTAAGGCTGAATCGGCGTTCATCCTTACTCACCGATATCCATGAGATCGGCGTCTCAATAATATCACCTATCCATTCTATTCGTTTCGCTTCCGTTACGCATCATAAGTGGTATCTGAGCTACAACTCTTGATTTTGATTGAATCAAGACGGTCCAAGGGAGTGTCAAAGCCAAGTTATTGGTTGAGTTTCTGGTTGCGATTGGAATTCAAAGGTTAAACTCGGGCGAGGTAGTTCGAGGGTTAATCGGTTTTGATTGTCTAGTGGTTCTTGTTGAGTTTCGATTTTTTTTTTTTAAAAAATTAAAAAAAAACTTACAGTTCACGTGTACTGTTCACGGAGAGAGAGAAAAAGGGAAAAACAAAAAAGGTTGGGAATATTTCGTTGAAAAATACAGACGAGGAAAGTGTGGCTTTTGATCCAACGTTGCCACCGATTTTTTATGATTATGGTGATGAAGGAACCATTGTTATTGATGTTAAGGAGCCATGTTTTACACTTGATTATGGTTTTGGGTTCAATCTAACTTCTAAGCCAAATAAACACACGGTTGATCCTATTAGGTTTATTCAAGGTCAAGTTTGTTATTTGTACAACAATGCGGCTCGTGATAGGTTATCGCACTTGTGCACGGAGGGTGGTGGAGTAGATGGCACAAGAGGGTTCTAAGATCAAGAAGAAGAACTGAGAGTTGGAGTTTATTGCTAGTGGTTTTTGTTTTCGATCCCGGAGGATCAAAGTTGCAAGAATTGAGGACAATTCTCTTCGTAGAGGGAGGGAATGATACGAAAATAAAAGAATCTAATTAGTCGTTTAGGAAATTATTAATATTGATATTCTTTGTTTAGTCGTTTTCCTTATTTACAAATATAAGTATCTAATTAGTTTATTTTCTAATGATATTTAGGAATTATATTAAGCTAGAGTATAACTTCCATACTTAGAATTAGTTTTATTTTAGTAGTATAAATAAGGGATTAACGTTGTATTTTGAAAGACAGATGATTCAAGAAATAAAAACGTAGTTTTATTAAATACAACAAGGTTCGTTGTGTTCATAAATCGATAAGGTACTTCGATTTTTCGTGTTAAGGCTGAATCGGCGTTCATCCTTACTCACCGATATTCGTGAGATCGGCGTCTCATTAATATCACCTATCCATTCTATTCGTTTCGCTTCCGTTACGCATCATAAGTGGTATATGAGCAACAACTCTTGATTTTGATTGAATCAAGACGGTCCAATGGAGTGTCAAAGCCAAGTTATTGGTTGAATTTCTGGTTGCGATTGGAATTCAAAGGTTAAACTCGGGCGAGGTAGTTCGAGGGTTAATCGGTTTTGATTGTCTAGTGGTTCTTGTTGAGTTTCGATTTTTTTCAAAAAAAAAATAATATTACAATTCACGTGTACTGTTCACGGAGAGAGAAAAAAAAAGGAAAAAAAAATGTTGGGAATATTTTCGTTGGAAAATACAGACGAGGAAAATGTGGCTTTTGATCCAACATTGTCACCGATTTTTGATGATTACGGAGACGAAGGAACCATTATTATTGATGTTAATGAGCCGTGTTTTACACTTGATTATGGTTTTGGGTTCAATCTAACTTCTAAGCCAAATAAACACACGGTTGATCCTATTAGGTTTATTCAAGGTCAACTTTGTTATTTGTACAACAATGCGGCTCGTGATAGGTTATCGCACTTGTGCACGGAGGGTGGTGGGGTGGATGGCACAAGAAGGTTCTAAGATCAAGAAGAAGAACCGAGAGTTGGAGTTTACTGCTAGTGGTTTTTGTTTTCGATCCCGGCGGATCAAAGTTGCAAGAATTGAGGACAATTCTCTTCGAAGAGGGAGGGAATTATACGAAAATAAAAGAATCTAATTAGTCGTTTAGGAAATTATTAATATTGATATTCTTTGTTTAGTCGTTTTCCTTATTTACAAATATAAGTATCTTATTAGTTTATTTTCTAGTGATATTTAGGAATTATATTAGGCTAGAGTATAACTTCCATACTTAGAATTAGTTTTATTTTAGTAGTATAAATAAGGGATTAAGGTTGTATTTTGAAAGACTGATGATTCAAGAAATAAAAACGCAGTTTTATTAAATATAACAAGGTTCGTTGTGTTCATAAATCGATAAGGTACTTCGATTTTTCAAGTTAAGGCTGAAACGGCGTTCATCCTTACTCACCGATATCCATGAGATCGGCGTCTCATTAATATCACCTATCCATTCTATTCGTTTCGCTTCCGTTACGCATCATAAGTGGTATCTGAGCTACAACTCTTGATTTTGATTGAATCAAGGCGGTCGAAGGGAGTGTCAAAGCCAAGTTATTGGTTGAGTTTCTTGTTGCGATTGGAATTCAAAGGTTAAACTCGGGCGAGGTAGTTCGAGGGTTAATCGATTTTGATTGTCTAGTGGTTCTTAATGAGTTTCGATTTTTTTTTAAAAAAAAACAAAAATTACAGTTCACGTGTACTGTTCACGGAGAGAGAGAAGAAGGGAAAAACAAAAAAGGTTGGGAATATTTTCGTTGAAAAATACAGACGAGGAAAGTGTGGCTTTTGATCCAACGTTGCCACCGATTTTTGATGATTACGGTGATGAAGGAACCATTGTTATTGATGTTAAGGAGCCATGTTTTACACTTGATTATGGTTTTGGGTTCAATCTAACTTCTAAGCCAAATAAACACACGGTTGATCCTATTAGGTTTATTCAAGGTCAAGTTTGTTATTTGTACAACAATGCGGCTCGTGATAGGTTATCGCACTTGTGCACGGAGGGTGGTGGAGTAGATGGCACAAGAGGGTTCTAAGATCAAGAAGAAGAACCGAGAGTTGGAGTTTATTGCTAGTGGTTTTTGTTTTCGATCCCGGAGGATCAAAGTTGCAAGAATTGAGGACAATTCTCTTCGTAGAGGGAGGGAATGATACGAAAATAAAAGAATCTAATTAGTCGTTTAGGAAATTATTAATATTGATATTCTTTGTTTAGTCGTTTTCCTTATTTACAAATATAAGTATCTAATTAGTTTATTTTCTAATGATATTTAGGAATTATATTAAGCTAGAGTATAACTTCCATACTTAGAATTAGTTTTATTTTAGTAGTATAAATAAGGGATTAACGTTGTATTTTGAAAGACAGATGATTCAAGAAATAAAAACGCAGTTTTATTAAATACAACAAGGTTCGTTGTGTTCATAAATCGATAAGGTACTTCGATTTTTCGTGTTAAGGCTGAATCGGCGTTCATCCTTACTCACCGATATTCGTGAGATCGGCGTCTCATTAATATCACCTATCCATTCTATTCGTTTCGCTTCCGTTACGCATCATAAGTGGTATATGAGCAACAACTCTTGATTTTGATTGAATCAAGACGGTCCAATGGAGTGTCAAAGCCAAGTTATTGGTTGAATTTCTGGTTGCGATTGGAATTCAAAGGTTAAACTCGGACGAGGTAGTTCGAGGGTTAATCGGTTTTGATTGTCTAGTGGTTCTTGTTGAGTTTCGATTTTTTTCAAAAAAAAAATAATATTACAATTCACGTGTACTGTTCACGGAGAGAGAAAAAAAAAGGAAAAAAAAATGTTGGGAATATTTTCGTTGGAAAATACAGACGAGGAAAATGTGGCTTTTGATCCAACATTGTCACCGATTTTTGATGATTACGGAGACGAAGGAACCATTATTATTGATGTTAATGAGCCGTGTTTTACACTTGATTATGGTTTTGGGTTCAATCTAACTTCTAAGCCAAATAAACACACGGCTGATCCTATTAGGTTTATTCAAGGTCAACTTTGTTATTTGTACAACAATGCGGCTCGTGATAGGTTATCGCACTTGTGCACGGAGGGTGGTGGGGTGGATGGCACAAGAAGGTTCTAAGATCAAGAAGAAGAACCGAGAGTTGGAGTTTACTGCTAGTGGTTTTTGTTTTCGATCCCGGCGGATCAAAGTTGCAAGAATTGAGGACAATTCTCTTCGAAGAGGGAGGGAATTATACGAAAATAAAAGAATCTAATTAGTCGTTTAGGAAATTATTAATATTGATATTCTTTGTTTAGTCGTTTTCCTTATTTACAAATATAAGTATCTTATTAGTTTATTTTCTAGTGATATTTAGGAATTATATTAGGCTAGAGTATAACTTCCATACTTAGAATTAGTTTTATTTTAGTAGTATAAATAAGGGATTAAGGTTGTATTTTGAAAGACTGATGATTCAAGAAATAAAAACGCAGTTTTATTAAATATAACAAGGTTCGTTGTGTTCATAAATCGATAAGGTACTTCGATTTTTCAAGTTAAGGCTGAAACGGCGTTCATCCTTACTCACCGATATCCATGAGATCGGCGTCTCATTAATATCACCTATCCATTCTATTCGTTTCGCTTCCGTTACGCATCATAAGTGGTATCTGAGCTACAACTCTTGATTTTGATTGAATCAAGGCGGTCGAAGGGAGTGTCAAAGCCAAGTTATTGGTTGAGTTTCTTGTTGCGATTGGAATTCAAAGGTTAAACTCGGGCGAGGTAGTTCGAGGGTTAATCGATTTTGATTGTCTAGTGGTTCTTAATGAGTTTCGATTTTTTTTTAAAAAAAAACAAAAATTACAGTTCACGTGTACTGTTCACGGAGAGAGAGAAAAAGGGAAAAACAAAAAAGGTTGGGAATATTTTCGTTGAAAAATACAGACGAGGAAAGTGTGGCTTTTGATCCAACGTTGCCACCGATTTTTGATGATTACGGTGATGAAGGAACCATTGTTATTGATGTTAAGGAGCCATGTTTTACACTTGATTATGGTTTTGGGTTCAATCTAACTTCTAAGCCAAATAAACACACGGTTGATCCTATTAGGTTTATTCAAGGTCAAGTTTGTTATTTGTACAACAATGCGGCTCGTGATAGGTTATCGCACTTGTGCACGGAGGGTGGTGGAGTAGATGGCACAAGAGGGTTCTAAGATCAAGAAGAAGAACCGAGAGTTGGAGTTTATTGCTAGTGGTTTTTGTTTTCGATCCCGGAGGATCAAAGTTGCAAGAATTGAGGACAATTCTCTTCGTAGAGGGAGGGAATGATACGAAAATAAAAGAATCTAATTAGTCATTTAGGAAATTATTAATATTGATATTCTTTGTTTAGTCGTTTTCCTTATTTACAAATATAAGTATCTAATTAGTTTATTTTCTAATGATATTTAGGAATTATATTAAGCTAGAGTATAACTTCCATACTTAGAATTAGTTTTATTTTAGTAGTATAAATAAGGGATTAACGTTGTATTTTGAAAGACAGATGATTCAAGAAATAAAAACGCAGTTTTATTAAATACAACAAGGTTCGTTGTGTTCATAAATCGATAAGGTACTTCGATTTTTCGTGTTAAGGCTGAATCGGCGTTCATCCTTACTCACCGATATTCGTGAGATCGGCGTCTCATTAATATCACCTATCCATTCTATTCGTTTCGCTTCCGTTACGCATCATAAGTGGTATATGAGCAACAACTCTTGATTTTGATTGAATCAAGACGGTCCAATGGAGTGTCAAAGCCAAGTTATTGGTTGAATTTCTGGTTGCGATTGGAATTCAAAGGTTAAACTCGGACGAGGTAGTTCGAGGGTTAATCGGTTTTGATTGTCTAGTGGTTCTTGTTGAGTTTCGATTTTTTTCAAAAAAAAAATAATATTACAATTCACGTGTACTGTTCACGGAGAGAGAAAAAAAAAGGAAAAAAAAATGTTGGGAATATTTTCGTTGGAAAATACAGACGAGGAAAATGTGGCTTTTGATCCAACATTGTCACCGATTTTTGATGATTACGGAGACGAAGGAACCATTATTATTGATGTTAAGGAGCCGTGTTTTACACTTGATTATGGTTTTGGGTTCAATCTAACTTCTAAGCCAAATAAACACACGGTTGATCCTATTAGGTTTATTCAAGGTCAACTTTGTTATTTGTACAACAATGCGGCTCGTGATAGGTTATCGCACTTGTGCACGGAGGGTGGTGGGGTGGATGGCACAAGAAGGTTCTAAGATCAAGAAGAAGAACCGAGAGTTGGAGTTTACAGCTAGTGGTTTTTGTTTTCGATCCCGGCGGATCAAAGTTGCAAGAATTGAGGACAATTCTCTTCGAAGAGGGAGGGAATTATACGAAAATAAAAGAATCTAATTAGTCGTTTAGGAAATTATTAATATTGATATTCTTTGTTTAGTCGTTTTCCTTATTTACAAATATAAGTATCTTATTAGTTTATTTTCTAGTGATATTTAGGAATTATATTAGGCTAGAGTATAACTTCCATACTTAGAATTAGTTTTATTTTAGTAGTATAAATAAGGGATTAAGGTTGTATTTTGAAAGACTGATGATTCAAGAAATAAAAACGCAGTTTTATTAAATATAACAAGGTTCGTTGTGTTCATAAATCGATAAGGTACTTCGATTTTTCAAGTTAAGGCTGAAACGGCGTTCATCCTTACTCACCGATATCCATGAGATCGGCGTCTCATTAATATCACCTATCCATTCTATTCGTTTCGCTTCCGTTACGCATCATAAGTGGTATCTGAGCTACAACTCTTGATTTTGATTGAATCAAGACGGTCGAAGGGAGTGTCAAAGCCAAGTTATTGGTTGAGTTTCTTGTTGCGATTGGAATTCAAAGGTTAAACTCGGGCGAGGTAGTTCGAGGGTTAATCGATTTTGATTGTCTAGTGGTTCTTAATGAGTTTCGATTTTTTTTTTAAAAAAAACAAAAATTACAGTTCACGTGTACTGTTCACGGAGAGAGAGAAAAAGGGAAAAACAAAAAAGGTTGGGAATATTTTCGTTGAAAAATACAGACGAGGAAAGTGTGTCTTTTGATCCAACGTTGCCACCGATTTTTGATGATTACGGTGATGAAGGAACCATTGTTATTGATGTTAAGGAGCCATGTTTTACACTTGATTATGGTTTTGGGTTCAATCTAACTTCTAAGCCAAATAAACACACGGTTGATCCTATTAGGTTTATTCAAGGTCAAGTTTGTTATTTGTACAACAATGCGGCTCGTGATAGGTTATCGCACTTGTGCACGGAGGGTGGTGGAGTAGATGGCACAAGAGGGTTCTAAGATCAAGAAGAAGAACCGAGAGTTGGAGTTTATTGCTAGTGGTTTTTGTTTTCGATCCCGGAGGATCAAAGTTGCAAGAATTGAGGACAATTCTCTTCAAAGAGGGAGGGAATGATACGAAAATAAAAGAATCTGATTAGTCGTTTAGGAAATTATTAATATTGATATTCTTTGTTTAGTCGTTTTCCTTATTTACAAATATAAGTATCTAATTAGTTTATTTTCTAGTGATATTTAGGAATTATATTAAGCTAGAGTATAACTTCCATACTTAGAATTAGTTTTATTTTAGTAGTATAAATAAGGGATTAACGTTGTCTTTTGAAAGACAGATGATTCAAGAAATAAAAACGCAGTTTTATTAAATATAACAAGGTTCGTTGTGTTCATAAATCGATAAGGTACTTCGATTTTTCAAGTTAAGGCTGAATCGGCGTTCATCCTTACTCACCGATATCCATGAGATCGGCGTCTCATTAATATCACCTATCCATTCTATTCGTTTCGCTTCCGTTACGCATCATAAGTGGTATCTGAGCTACAACTCTTGATTTTGATTGAATCAAGACGGTCGAAGGGAGTGTCAAAGCCAAGTTATTGGTTGAGTTTCTTGTTGCGATTGGAATTCAAAGGTTAAACTCGGGCGAGGTAGTTCGAGGGTTAATCGATTTTGATTGTCTAGTGGTTCTTAATGAGTTTCGATTTTTTTTTAAAAAAAAAACAAAAATTACAGTTCACGTGTACTGTTCACGGAGAGAGAGAAAAACGGAAAAACAAAAAAGGTTGGGAATATTTTCGTTGAAAAATACAGACGAGGAAAGTGTGGCTTTTGATCCAACGTTGCCACCGATTTTTGATGATTACGGTGATGAAGGAACCATTGTTATTGATGTTAAGGAGCCATGTTTTACACTTGATTATGGTTTTGGGTTCAATCTAACTTCTAAGCCAAATAAACACACGGTTGATCCTATTAGGTTTATTCAAGGTCAAGTTTGTTATTTGTACAACAATGCGGCTCGTGATAGGTTATCGCATTTGTGCACGGAGGGTGGTGGAGTAGATGGCACAAGAGGGTTCTAAGATCAAGAAGAAGAACCGAGAGTTGGAGTTTATTGCTAGTGGTTTTTGTTTTCGATCCCGGAGGATCAAAGTTGCAAGAATTGAGGACAATTCTCTTCAAAGAGGGAGGGAATGATACGAAAATAAAAGAATATAATTAGTCGTTTAGGAAATTATTAATATTGATATTCTTTGTTTAGTCGTTTTCCTTATTTACAAATATAAGTATCTAATTAGTTTATTTTCTAGTGATATTTAGGAATTATATTAAGCTAGAGTATAACTTCCATACTTAGAATTAGTTTTATTTTAGTAGTATAAATAAGGGATTAACGTTGTCTTTTGAAAGACAGATGATTCAAGAAATAAAAACGCAGTTTTATTAAATATAACAAGGTTCGTTGTGTTCATAAATCGATAAGGTACTTCGATTTTTCAAGTTAAGGCTGAATCGGCGTTCATCCTTACTCACCGATATCCATGAGATCGGCGTCTCATTAATATCACCTATCCATTCTATTCGTTTCGCTTCCGTTACGCATCATAAGTGGTATCTGAGCTACAACTCTTGATTTTGATTGAATCAAGACGGTCGAAGGGAGTGTCAAAGCCAAGTTATTGGTTGAGTTTCTTGTTGCGATTGGAATTCAAAGGTTAAACTCGGGCGAGGTAGTTCGAGGGTTAATCGATTTTGATTGTCTAGTGGTTCTTAATGAGTTTCGATTTTTTTTTTAAAAAAAAACAAAAAATTACAGTTCACGTGTACTGTTCACGGAGAGAGAGAAAAAGGGAAAAACAAAAAAGGTTGGGAATATTTTCGTTGAAAAATACAGACGAGGAAAGTGTGGCTTTTGATCCAACGTTGCCACCGATTTTTGATGATTACGGTGATGAAGGAACCATTGTTATTGATGTTAAGGAGCCATGTTTTACACTTGATTATGGTTTTGGGTTCAATCTAACTTCTAAGCCAAATAAACACATGGTTGATCCTATTAGGTTTATTCAAGGTCAAGTTTGTTATTTGTACAACAATGCGGCTCGTGATAGGTTATCGCACTTGTGCACGGAGGGTGGTGGAGTAGATGGCACAAGAGGGTTCTAAGATCAAGAAGAAGAACCGAGAGTTGGAGTTTATTGCTAGTGGTTTTTGTTTTCGATCCCGGAGGATCAAAGTTGCAAGAATTGAGGACAATTCTCTTCAAAGAGGGAGGGAATGATACGAAAATAAAAGAATCTAATTAGTCGTTTAGGAAATTATTAATATTGATATTCTTTGTTTAGTCGTTTTCCTTATTTACAAATATAAGTATCTAATTAGTTTATTTTCTAGTGATATTTAGGAATTATATTAAGCTAGAGTATAACTTCCATACTTAGAATTAGTTTTATTTTAGTAGTATAAATAAGGGATTAACGTTCTCTTTTGAAAGACAGATGATTCAAGAAATAAAAACGCAGTTTTATTAAATATAACAAGGTTCGTTGTGTTCATAAATCGATAAGGTACTTCGATTTTTCAAGTTAAGGCTGAATCGGCGTTCATCCTTACTCACCGATATCCATGAGATCGGCGTCTCATTAATATCACCTATCCATTCTATTCGTTTCGCTTCCGTTACGCATCATAAGTGGTATCTGAGCTACAACTCTTGATTTTGATTGAATCAAGACGGTCGAAGGGAGTGTCAAAGCCAAGTTATTGGTTGAGTTTCTTGTTGCGATTGGAATTCAAAGGTTAAACTCGGGCGAGGTAGTTCGAGGGTTAATCGATTTTGATTGTCTAGTGGTTCTTAATGAGTTTCGATTTTTTTTTTAAAAAAAAACAAAAATTACAGTTCACGTGTACTGTTCACGGAGAGAGAGAAAAAGGGAAAAACAAAAAAGGTTGGGAATATTTTCGTTGAAAAATACAGACGAGGAAAGTGTGGCTTTTGATCCAACGTTGCCACCGATTTTTGATGATTACGGTGATGAAGGAACCATTGTTATTGATGTTAAGGAGCCATGTTTTACACTTGATTATGGTTTTGGGTTCAATCTAACTTCTAAGCCAAATAAACACACGGTTGATACTATTAGGTTTATTCAAGGTCAAGTTTGTTATTTGTACAACAATGCGGCTCGTGATAGGTTATCGCACTTGTGCACGGAGGGTGGTGGAGTAGATGGCACAAGAGGGTTCTAAGATCAAGAAGAAGAACCGAGAGTTGGAGTTTATTGCTAGTGGTTTTTGTTTTCGATCCCGGAGGATCAAAGTTGCAAGAATTGAGGACAATTCTCTTCAAAGAGGGAGAGAATGATACGAAAATAAAAGAATCTAATTAGTCGTTTAGGAAATTATTAATATTCATATTCTTTGTTTAGTCGTTTTCCTTATTTACAAATATAAGTATCTAATTAGTTTATTTTCTAGTGATATTTAGGAATTATATTAAGCTAGAGTATAACTTCCATACTTAGAATTATTTTTATTTTAGTAGTATAAATAAGGGATTAACGTTGTCTTTTGAAAGACAGATGATTCAAGAAATAAAAACGCAGTTTTATTAAATATAACAAGGTTCGTTGTGTTCATAAATCGATAAGGTACTTCGATTTTTCAAGTTAAGGCTGAATCGGCGTTCATCCTTACTCACCGATATTCGTGAGATCGGCGTCTCATTAATATCACCTATCCATTCTATTCGTTTCGCTTCCGTTACGCATCATAAGTGGTATCTGAGCTACAACTCTTGATTTTGATTGAATCAAGACGGTCCAAGGGAGTGTCAAAGCCAAGTTATTGGTTGAGTTTCTTGTTGCGATTGGAATTCAAAGGTTAAACTCGGGCGAGGTAGTTCGAGGGTTAATCGATTTTGATTGTCTAGTGGTTCTTAATGAGTTTCGATTTTTTTTTAAAAAAAATAAGAAAAAAAATTATAGTTCATGTGTACTGTTCACGGAGAGAGAGAAAAAGGGAAAAACAAAAAAGGTTGGGAATATTTTCGTTGAAAAATATAGACGAGGAAAGTGTGGCTTTTGATCCAACGTTGCCACCGATTTTTGATGATTACGGTGATGAAGGAACCATTGTTATTGATGTTAAGGAGCCATGTTTTACACTTGATTATGGTTTTGGGTTCAATCTAACTTCTAAGTCAAATAAACACACGGTTGATCCTATTAGGTTTATTCAAGGTCAAGTTTGTTATTTGTACAACAATGCGGCTCGTGATAGGTTATCTCACTTGTGCACGGAGGGTGGTGGAGTAGATGGCACAAGAGGGTTCTAAGATCAAGAAGAAGAACCGAGAGTTGGAGTTTATTGCTAGTGGTTTTTGTTTTCGATCCCGGAGGACCAAAGTTGCAAGAATTGAGGACAATTCTCTTCGAAGAGGGAGGGAATGATACGAAAATAAAAGAATCTAATTAGTCGTTTAGGAAATTATTAATATTGATATTCTTTGTTTAGTCGTTTTCCTTATTTACAAATATAAGTATCTAATTAGTTTATTTTCTAGTGATATTTAGGAATTATATTAAGCTAGAGTATAACTTCCATACTTAGAATTAGTTTTATTTTAGTAGTATAAATAAGGGATTAACGTTGTATTTTGAAAGACAGATGATTCAAGAAATAAAAACGCAGTTTTATTAAATATAACTAGGTTCGTTGTGTTCATAAATCGATAAGGTACTTCGATTTTTCAAGTTAAGGCTGAATCGGCGTTCATCCTTACTCACCGATATTCGTGAGATCGGCGTCTCATTAATATCACCTATCCATTCTATTCGTTTCGCTTCCGTTACGCATCATAAGTGGTATCTGAGCTACAACTCTTGATTTTGATTGAATCAAGACGGTCCAAGGGAGTGTCAAAGCCAAGTTATTGGTTGAGTTTCTTGTTGCGATTGGAATTCAAAGGTTAAACTCGGGCGAGGTAGTTCGAGGGTTAATCGGTTTTGATTGTCTAGTGGTTCTTGTTGAGTTTCGATTTTTTTCAAAAAAAAATAATATTACAATTCACGTGTACTGTTCACGGAGAGTGAAAAAAAAAGATAAAAAAAATGTTGGGAATATTTTCGTTGGAAAATACAGACGAGGAAAGTGTGGCTTTTGATCCAACATTGTCACCGATTTTTGATGATTACGGAGATGAAGAAACCATTATTATTGATGTTAAGGAGCCGTGTTTTACACTTGATTATGGTTTTGGGTTCAATCTAACTTCTAAGCCAAATAAACACACGGTTGATCCTATTAGGTTTATTCAAGGTCAACTTTGTTCTTTGTACAACAATGCCGCTCGTGATAGGTTATCGCACTTGTGCACGGAGTGTGGTGGGGTAGATGGCACAAGAAGGTTCTAAGATCAAGAAGAAGAACCGAGAGTTGGAGTTTACTGCTAGTGGTTTTTGTTTTCGATCCCGGCGGATCAAAGTTGCAAGAATTGAGGATAATTCTCTTCGAAGAGGGAGGGAATTATACGAAAATAAAAGAATCTAATTAGTCGTTTAGGAAATTATTAATATTGATATTCTTTGTTTAGTCGTTTTCCTTATTTACAAATATAAGTATCTTATTAGTTTATTTTCTAGTGATATTTAGGAATTATATTAGGCTAGAGTATAACTTCCATACTTAGAATTAGTTTTATTTTAGTAGTATAAATAAGGTATTAAGGTTGTATTTTGAAGGACAGATGATTCAAGAAATAAAAACGCAGTTTTATTAAATATAACAAGGTTCGTTGTGTTCATAAATCGATAAGGTACTTCGATTTTTCAAGTTAAGGCTGAATCGGCGTTCATCCTTACTCACCGATATCCATGAGATCGGCGTCTCATTAATATCACCTATCCATTCTATTCGTTTCGCTTCCGTTACGCATCATAAGTGGTATCTGAGCTACAACTCTTGATTTTGATTGAATCAAGACGGTCGAAGGGAGTGTCAAAGCCAAGTTATTGGTTGAGTTTCTTGTTGCGATTGGAATTCAAAGGTTAAACTCGGGCGAGGTAGTTCGAGGGTTAATCGATTTTGATTGTCTAGTGGTTCTTAATGAGTTTCGATTTTTTTTTTAAAAAAAAACAAAAAATTACAGTTCACGTGTACTGTTCACGGAGAGAGAGAAAAAGGGAAAAACAAAAAAGGTTGGGAATATTTTCGTTGAAAAATACAGACGAGGAAAGTGTGGCTTTTGATCCAACGTTGCCACCGATTTTTGATGATTACGGTGATGAAGGAACCATTGTTATTGATGTTAAGGAGCCATGTTTTACACTTGATTATGGTTTTGGGTTCAATCTAACTTCTAAGCCAAATAAACACACGGTTGATCCTATTAGGTTTATTCAAGGTCAAGTTTGTTATTTGTACAACAATGCGGCTCGTGATAGGTTATCGCACTTGTGCACGGAGGGTGGTGGAGTAGATGGCACAAGAGGGTTCTAAGATCAAGAAGAAGAACCGAGAGTTGGAGTTTACTGCTAGTGGTTTTTGTTTTCGATCCCGGCGGATCAAAGTTGCAAGAATTGAGGATAATTCTCTTCGAAGAGGGAGGGAATTATACGAAAATAAAAGAATCTAATTAGTCGTTTAGGAAATTATTAATATTGATATTCTTTGTTTAGTCGTTTTCCTTATTTACAAATATAAGTATCTTATTAGTTTATTTTCTAGTGATATTTAGGAATTATATTAGGCTAGAGTATAACTTCCATACTTAGAATTAGTTTTATTTTAGTAGTATAAATAAGGGATTAAGGTTGTATTTTGAAGGACAGATGATTCAAGAAATAAAAACGCAGTTTTATTAAATATAACAAGGTTCGTTGTGTTCATAAATCGATAAGGTACTTCGATTTTTCAAGTTAAGGCTGAATCGGCGTTCATCCTTACTCACCGATATCCATGAGATCGGCGTCTCATTAATATCACCTATCCATTCTATTCGTTTCGCTTCCGTTACGCATCATAAGTGGTATCTGAGCTACAACTCTTGATTTTGATTGAATCAAGACGGTCCAAGGGAGTGTCAAAGCCTAGTTATTGGTTGAGTTTCTTGTTGCGATTGGAATTCAAAGGTTAAACTCGGGCGAGGTAGTTCGAGGGTTAATCGATTTTGATTGTCTAGTGGTTCTTAATGAGTTTCAATTTTTTAAAAAAAAAATAAAAAAAAATTACAGTTCACGTGTACTGTTCACGGAGAGAGAGAAAAAGGGAAAAACAAAAAAGGTTGGGAATATTTTCGTTGAAAAATACAGACGAGGAAAGTGTGGCTTTTGATCCAACGTTGCCACCGATTTTTGATGATTACGGTGATGAAGGAACCATTGTTATTGATGTTAAGGAGCCATGTTTTACACTTGATTATGGTTTTGGGTTCAATCTAACTTCTAAGCCAAATAAACACACGGTTGATCCTATTAGGTTTATTCAAGGTCAACTTTGTTATTTGTACAACAATGCGGCTCGTGATAGGTTAACGCACTTGTGCACGGAGGGTGGTGGAGTGGATGGCACAAGAAGGTTCTAAGATCAAGAAGAAGAACCGAGAGTTGGAGTTTACTGCTAGTGGTTTTTGTTTTCGATCCCGGCGGATCAAAGTTGCAAGAATTGAGGACAATTCTCTTCGAAGAGGGAGGGAATTATACGAAAATAAAAGAATCTAATTAGTCGTTTAGGAAATTATTAATATTGATATTCTTTGTTTAGTCGTTTTCCTTATTTACAAATATAAGTATCTTATTAGTTTATTTTCTAGTGATATTTAGGAATTATATTAGGCTAGAGTATAACTTCCATACTTAGAATTAGTTTTATTTTAGTAGTATAAATAAGGGATTAAGGTTGTATTTTGAAGGACAGATGATTCAAGAAATAAAAACGCAGTTTTATTAAATATAACAAGGTTCGTTGTGTTCATAAATCGATAAGGTACTTCGATTTTTCAAGTTAAGGCTGAATCGGCGTTCATCCTTACTCACCGATATCCATGAGATCGGCGTCTCATTAATATCACCTATCCATTCTATTCGTTTCGCTTCCGTTACGCATCATAAGTGGTATCTGAGCTACAACTCTTGATTTTGATTGAATCAAGACGGTCGAAGGGAGTGTCAAAGCCAAGTTATTGGTTGAGTTTCTTGTTGCGATTGGAATTCAAAGGTTAAACTCGGGCGAGGTAGTTCGAGGGTTAATCGATTTTGATTGTCTAGTGGTTCTTAATGAGTTTCGATTTTTTTTTTAAAAAAAAACAAAAAATTACAGTTCACGTGTACTGTTCACGGAGAGAGAGAAAAAGGGAAAAACAAAAAAGGTTGGGAATATTTTCGTTGAAAAATACAGACGAGGAAAGTGTGGCTTTTGATCCAACGTTGCCACCGATTTTTGATGATTACGGTGATGAAGGAACCATTGTTATTGATGTTAAGGAGCCATGTTTTACACTTGATTATGGTTTTGGGTTCAATCTAACTTCTAAGCCAAATAAACACACGGTTGATCCTATTAGGTTTATTCAAGGTCAAGTTTGTTATTTGTACAACAATGCGGCTCGTGATAGGTTATCGCACTTGTGCACGGAGGGTGGTGGAGTAGATGGCACAAGAGGGTTCTAAGATCAAGAAGAAGAACCGAGAGTTGGAGTTTATTGCTAGTGGTTTTTGTTTTCGATCCCGGAGGATCAAAGTTGCAAGAATTGAGGACAATTCTCTTCAAAGAGGGAGGGAATGATACGAAAATAAAAGAATCTAATTAGTCGTTTAGGAAATTATTAATATTGATATTCTTTGTTTAGTCGTTTTCCTTATTTACAAATATAAGTATCTAATTAGTTTATTTTCTAGTGATATTTAGGAATTATATTAGGCTAGAGTATAACTTCCATACTTAGAATTAGTTTTATTTTAGTAGTATAAATAAGGGATTAAGGTTGTATTTTGAAGGACAGATGATTCAAGAAATAAAAACGCAGTTTTATTAAATATAACAAGGTTCGTTGTGTTCATAAATCGATAAGGTACTTCGATTTTTCAAGTTAAGGCTGAATCGGCGTTCATCCTTACTCACCGATATCCATGAGATCGGCGTCTCATTAATATCACCTATCCATTCTATTCGTTTCGCTTCCGTTACGCATCATAAGTGGTATCTGAGCTACAACTCTTGATTTTGATTGAATCAAGACGGTCGAAGGGAGTGTCAAAGCCTAGTTATTGGTTGAGTTTCTTGTTGCGATTGGAATTCAAAGGTTAAACTCGGGCGAGGTAGTTCGAGGGTTAATCGATTTTGATTGTCTAGTGGTTCTTAATGAGTTTCGATTTTTTTTTTAAAAAAAAACAAAAATTACAGTTCACGTGTACTGTTCACGGAGAGAGAGAAAAAGGGAAAAACAAAAAAGGTTGGGAATATTTTCGTTGAAAAATACAGACGAGGAAAGTGTGGCTTTTGATCCAACGTTGCCACCGATTTTTGATGATTACGGTGATGAAGGAACCATTGTTATTGATGTTAAGGAGCCATGTTTTACACTTGATTATGGTTTTGGGTTCAATCTAACTTCTAAGCCAAATAAACACACGGTTGATACTATTAGGTTTATTCAAGGTCAAGTTTGTTATTTGTACAACAATGCGGCTCGTGATAGGTTATCGCACTTGTGCACGGAGGGTGGTGGAGTAGATGGCACAAGAGGGTTCTAAGATCAAGAAGAAGAACCGAGAGTTGGAGTTTATTGCTAGTGGTTTTTGTTTTCGATCCCGGAGGATCAATGTTGCAAGAATTGAGGACAATTCTCTTCAAAGAGGGAGGGAATGATACGAAAATAAAAGAATCTAATTAGTCGTTTAGGAAATTATTAATATTGATATTCTTTGTTTAGTCGTTTTCCTTATTTACAAATATAAGTATCTAATTAGTTTATTTTCTAGTGATATTTAGGAATTATATTAAGCTAGAGTATAACTTCCATACTTAGAATTAGTTTTATTTTAGTAGTATAAATAAGGGATTAACGTTCTCTTTTGAAAGACAGATGATTCAAGAAATAAAAACGCAGTTTTATTAAATATAACAAGGTTCGTTGTGTTCATAAATCGATAAGGTACTTCGATTTTTCAAGTTAAGGCTGAATCGGCGTTCATCCTTACTCACCGATATCCATGAGATCGGCGTCTCATTAATATCACCTATCCATTCTATTCGTTTCGCTTCCGTTACGCATCATAAGTGGTATCTGAGCTACAACTCTTGATTTTGATTGAATCAAGACGGTCGAAGGTAGTGTCAAAGCCAAGTTATTGGTTGAGTTTCTTGTTGCGATTGGAATTCAAAGGTTAAACTCGGGCGAGGTAGTTCGAGGGTTAATCGATTTTGATTGTCTAGTGGTTCTTAATGAGTTTCGATTTTTTTTTAAAAAAAAAACAAAAATTACAGTTCACGTGTACTGTTCACGGAGAGAGAGAAAAAGGGAAAAACAAAAAAGGTTGGGAATATTTTCGTTGAAAAATACAGACGAGGAAAGTGTGGCTTTTGATCCAACGTTGCCACCGATTTTTGATGATTACGGTGATGAAGGAACCATTGTTATTGATGTTAAGGAGCCATGTTTTACACTTGATTATGGTTTTGGGTTCAATCTAACTTCTAAGCCAAATAAACACACGGTTGATACTATTAGGTTTATTCAAGGTCAAGTTTGTTATTTGTACAACAATGCGGCTCGTGATAGGTTATCGCACTTGTGCACGGAGGGTGGTGGAGTAGATGGCACAAGAGGGTTCTAAGATCAAGAAGAAGAACCGAGAGTTGGAGTTTATTGCTAGTGGTTTTTGTTTTCGATCCCGGAGGATCAAAGTTGCAAGAATTGAGGACAATTATCTTCAAAGAGGGAGAGAATGATACGAAAATAAAAGAATCTAATTAGTCGTTTAGGAAATTATTAATATTGATATTCTTTGTTTAGTCGTTTTCCTTATTTACAAATATAAGTATCTAATTAGTTTATTTTCTAGTGATATTTAGGAATTATATTAAGCTAGAGTATAACTTCCATACTTAGAATTATTTTTATTTTAGTAGTATAAATAAGGGATTAACGTTGTCTTTTGAAAGACAGATGATTCAAGAAATAAAAACGCAGTTTTATTAAATATAACAAGGTTCGTTGTGTTCATAAATCGATAAGGTACTTCGATTTTTCAAGTTAAGGCTGAATCGGCGTTCATCCTTACTCACCGATATCCATGAGATCGGCGTCTCATTAATATCACCTATCCATTCTATTCGTTTCGCTTCCGTTACGCATCATAAGTGGTATCTGAGCTACAACTCTTGATTTTGATTGAATCAAGACGGTCCAAGGGAGTGTCAAAGCCTAGTTATTGGTTGAGTTTCTTGTTGCGATTGGAATTCAAAGGTTAAACTCGGGCGAGGTAGTTCGAAGGTTAATCGATTTTGATTGTCTAGTGGTTCTTAATGAGTTTCAATTTTTAAAAAAAAAAATAAAAAAAAATTACAGTTCACGTGTACTGTTCACGGAGAGAGAGAAAAAGGGAAAAACAAAAAAGGTTGGGAATATTTTCGTTGAAAAATACAGACGAGGAAAGTGTGGCTTTTGATCCAACGTTGCCACCGATTTTTGATGATTACGGTGATGAAGGAACCATTGTTATTGATGTTAAGGAGCCATGTTTTACACTTGATTATGGTTTTGGGTTCAATCTAACTTCTAAGCCAAATAAACACACGGTTGATCCTATTAGGTTTATTCAAGGTCAACTTTGTTATTTGTACAACAATGCGGCTCGTGATAGGTTAACGCACTTGTGCACGGAGGGTGGTGGAGTGGATGGCACAAGAAGGTTCTAAGATCAAGAAGAAGAACCGAGAGTTGGAGTTTACTGCTAGTGGTTTTTGTTTTCGATCCCGGCGGATCAAAGTTGCAAGAATTGAGGACAATTCTCTTCGAAGAGGGAGGGAATTATACGAAAATAAAAGAATCTAATTAGTCGTTTAGGAAATTATTAATATTGATATTCTTTGTTTAGTCGTTTTCCTTATTTACAAATATAAGTATCTTATTAGTTTATTTTCTAGTGATATTTAGGAATTATATTAGGCTAGAGTATAACTTCCATACTTAGAATTAGTTTTATTTTAGTAGTATAAATAAGGGATTAAGGTTGTATTTTGAAGGACAGATGATTCAAGAAATAAAAACGCAGTTTTATTAAATATAACAAGGTTCGTTGTGTTCATAAATCGATAAGGTACTTCGATTTTTCAAGTTAAGGCTGAATCGGCGTTCATCCTTACTCACCGATATCCATGAGATCGGCGTCTCATTAATATCACCTATCCATTCTATTCGTTTCGCTTCTGTTACGCATCATAAGTGGTATCTGAGCTACAACTCTTGATTTTGATTGAATCAAGACGGTCCAAGGGAGTGTCAAAGCCTAGTTATTGGTTGAGTTTCTTGTTGCGATTGGAATTCAAAGCTTAAACTCGGGCGAGGTAGTTCGAGGGTTAATCGATTTTGATTGTCTAGTGGTTCTTAATGAGTTTCGATTTTTTAAAAAAAAAATTAAAAAAAAAATTACAGTTCACGTGTACTGTTCACGGAGAGAGAGAAAAAGGGAAAAACAAAAAAGGTTGGGAATATTTTCGTTGAAAAATACAGACGAGGAAAGTGTGGCTTTTGATCCAACGTTGCCACCGATTTTTGATGATTACGGTGATGAAGGAACCATTGTTATTGATGTTAAGGAGCCATGTTTTACACTTGATTATGGTTTTGGGTTCAATCTAACTTCTAAGCCAAATAAACACACGGTTGATCCTATTAGGTTTATTCAAGGTCAAGTTTGTTATTTGTACAACAATGAGGCTCGTGATAGGTTATCGCACTTGTGCACGGAGGGTGGTGGAGTAGATGGCACAAGAGGGTTCTAAGATCAAGAAGAAGAACCGAGAGTTGGAGTTTATTGCTAGTGGTTTTTGTTTTCGATCCCGGAGGATCAAAGTTGCAAGAATTGAGGACAATTCTCTTCGAAGAGGGAGGGAATGATACGAAAATAAAAGAATCTAATTAGTCGTTTAGGAAATTATTAATATTGATATTCTTTGTTTAGTCGTTTTCCTTATTTACAAATATAAGTATCTAATTAGTTTATTTTCTAGTGATATTTAGGAATTATATTAAGCTAGAGTATAACTTCCATACTTAGAATTAGTTTTATTTTAGTAGTATAAGTAAGGGATTAACGTTGTATTTTGAAAGACAGATGATTCAAGAAATAAAAACGCAGTTTTATTAAATACAACAAGGTTCGTTGTGTTCATAAATCGATAAGGTACTTCGATTTTTCGAGTTAAGGCTGAATCGGCGTTCATCCTTACTCACCGATATTCGTGAGATCGGCGTCTCATTAATATCACCTATCCATTCTATTCGTTTCGCTTCCGTTACGCATCATAAGTGGTATATGAGCAACAACTCTTGATTTTGATTGAATCAAGACGGTCCAAGGGAGTGTCAAAACCAAGTTATTGGTTGAATTTCTGGTTGCGATTGGAATTCAAAGGTTAAACTCGGGCGAGGTAGTTCGAGGGTTAATCGGTTTTGATTGTCTAGTGGTTCTTGTTGAGTTTCGATTTTTTTCAAAAAAAAATAATATTACAATTCACGTGTACTGTTCACGGAGAGAGAAAAAAAAAAGAAAAAAAAAATGTTGGGAATATTTTTGTTAAAAAATACAGACGAGGAAAGTGTGGCTTTTGATCCAACATTGTCACCGATTTTTGATGATTACGGAGATGAAGAAACCATTATTATTGATGTTAAGGAGCCGTGTTTTACACTTGATTATGGTTTTGGGTTCAATCTAACTTCTAAGCCAAATAAACACACGGTTGATCCTATTAGGTTTATTCAAGGTCAACTTTGTTATTTGTACAACAATGCGGCTCGTGATAGGTTATCGCACTTGTGCACGGAGGGTGGTGGGGTGGATGGCACAAGAAGGTTCTAAGATCAAGAAGAAGAACCGAGAGTTGGAGTTTACTGCTAGTGGTTTTTGTTTTCGATCCCGGCGGATCAAAGTTGCAAGAATTGAGGACAATTCTCTTCGAAGAGGGAGGGAATTATACGAAAATAAAAGAATCTAATTAGTCGTTTAGGAAATTATTAATATTGATATTCTTTGTTTAGTCGTTTTCCTTATTTACAAATATAAGTATCTTATTAGTTTATTTTCTAGTGATATTTAGGAATTATATTAGGTTAGAGTATAACTTCCATACTTAGAATTAGTTTTATTTTAGTAGTATAAATAAGGGATTAAGGTTGTATTTTGAAAGACAGATGATTCATGAAATAAAAACGCAGTTTTATTAAATATAACAAGGTTCGTTGTGTTCATAAATCGATAAGGTACTTCTATTTTTCAAGTTAAGGCTGAATCGGCGTTCATCCTTACTCACCGATATCCATGAGATCGGCGTCTCATTAATATCACCTATCCATTCTATTCGTTTCGCTTCCGTTACGCATCATAAGTGGTATCTGAGCTACAACTCTTGATTTTGATTGAATCAAGACGGTCCAAGGGAGTGTCAAAGTCAAGTTATTGGTTGAGTTTCTTGTTGCGATTGGAATTCAAAGGTTAAACTCGGGCGAGGTAGTTCGAGGGTTAATCGATTTTGATTGTCTAGTGGTTCTTAATGAGTTTCGATTTTTTTTAAAAAAAAAAATAAAAAAAAATTACAGTTCACGTGTACTGTTCACGGAGAGAGAGAAAAAGGGAAAAACAAAAAAGGTTGGGAATATTTTCGTTGAAAAATACAGACGAGGAAAGTGTGGCTTTTGATCCAATGTTGCCACCGATTTTTGATGATTACGGTGATGAAGGAACCATTGTTATTGATGTTAAGGAGCCATGTTTTACACTTGATTATGGTTTTGGGTTCAATCTAACTTCTAAGCCAAATAAACACACGGTTGATCCTATTAGGTTTATTCAAGGTCAAGTTTGTTATTTGTACAACAATGCGGCTCGTGATAGGTTATCGCACTTGTGCACGGAGGGTGGTGGAGTAGATGGCACAAGAGGGTTCTAAGATCAAGAAGAAGAACCGAGAGTGGGAGTTTATTGCTAGTGGTTTTTGTTTTCGATCCCGGAGGATCAAAGTTGCAAGAATTGAGGACAATTCTCTTCGAAGAGGGAGGGAATGATACGAAAATAAAAGAATCTAATTAGTCGTTTAGGAAATTATTAATATTGATATTCTTTGTTTAGTCGTTTTCCTTATTTACAAATATAAGTATCTAATTAGTTTATTTTCTAGTGATATTTAGCAATTATATTAAGCTAGAGTATAACTTCCATACTTAGAATTAGTTTTATTTTAGTAGTATAAGTAAGGGATTAACGTTGTATTTTGAAAGACAGATGATTCAAGAAATAAAAATGCAGTTTTATTAAATACAACAAGGTTCGTTGTGTTCATAAATCGATAAGGTACTTCGATTTTTCGAGTTAAGGCTGAATCGGCGTTCATCCTTACTCACCGATATTCGTGAGATCGGCGTCTCATTAATATCACCTATCCATTCTATTCGTTTCGCTTCCGTTACGCATCATAAGTGGTATATGAGCAACAACTCTTGATTTTGATTGAATCAAGACGGTCCAAGGGAGTGTCAAAGCCAAGTTATTGGTTGAATTTCTGGTTGCGATTGGAATTCAAAGGTTAAACTCGGGCGAGGTAGTTCGAGGGTTAATCGGTTTTGATTGTCTAGTGGTTCTTGTTGAGTTTCGATTTTTTTCAAAAAAAATTAATATTACAATTCACGTGTACTGTTCACGGAGAGAGAAAAAAATAGAAAAAAAAAATGTTGGGAATATTTTCGTTGGAAAATACAGACGAGGAAAGTGTGGCTTTTGATCCAACATTGTCACCGATTTTTGATGATTACGGAGATGAAGAAACCATTATTATTGATGTTAAGGAGCCGGGTTTTACACTTGATTATGGTTTTGGGTTCAATCTAACTTCTAAGCCAAATAAACACACGGTTGATCCTATTAGGTTTATTCAAGGTCAACTTTGTTATTTGTACAACAATGCGGCTCGTGATAGGTTATCGCACTTGTGCACGGAGGGTGGTGGGGTGGATGGCACAAGAAGGTTCTAAGATCAAGAAGAAGAACCGAGAGTTGGAGTTTACTGCTAGTGGTTTTTGTTTTCGATCCCGGCGGATCAAAGTTGCAAGAATTGAGGGTCTCTTCGAAGAGGGAGGGAATTATACGAAAATAAAAGAATCTAATTAGTCGTTTAGGAAATTATTAATATTGATATTCTTTGTTTAGTCGTTTTCCTTATTTACAAATATAAGTATCTTATTAGTTTATTTTCTAGTGATATTTAGGAATTATATTAGGCTAGAGTATAACTTCCATACTTAGAATTAGTTTTATTTTAGTAGTATAAATAAGGGATTAAGGTTGTATTTTGAAAGACAGATGATTCATGAAATAAAAACGCAGTTTTATTAAATATAACAAGGTTCGTTGTGTTCATAAATCGATAAGGTACTTCTATTTTTCAAGTTAAGGCTGAATCGGCGTTCATCCTTACTCACCGATATCCATGAGATCGGCGTCTCATTAATATCACCTATCCATTCTATTCGTTTCGCTTCCGTTACGCATCATAAGTGGTATCTGAGCTACAACTCTTGATTTTGATTGAATCAAGACGGTCCAAGGGAGTGTCAAAGTCAAGTTATTGGTTGAGTTTCTTGTTGCGATTGGAATTCAAAGGTTAAACTCGGGCGAGGTAGTTCGAGGGTTAATCGATTTTGATTGTCTAGTGGTTCTTAATGAGTTTCGATTTTTTTAAAAAAAAAAAATAAAAAAAAATTACAGTTCACGTGTACTGTTCACGGAGAGAGAGAAAAAGGGAAAAACAAAAAAGGTTGGGAATATTTTCGTTGAAAAATACAGACGAGGAAAGTGTGGCTTTTGATCCAATGTTGCCACCGATTTTTGATGATTACGGTGATGAAGGAACCATTGTTATTGATGTTAAGGAGCCATGTTTTACACTTGATTATGGTTTTGGGTTCAATCTAACTTCTAAGCCAAATAAACACACGGTTGATCCTATTAGGTTTATTCAAGGTCAAGTTTGTTATTTGTACAACAATGCGGCTCGTGATAGGTTATCGCACTTGTGCACGGAGGGTGGTGGAGTAGATGGCACAAGAGGGTTCTAAGATCAAGAAGAAGAACCGAGAGTGGGAGTTTATTGCTAGTGGTTTTTGTTTTCGATCCCGGAGGATCAAAGTTGCAAGAATTGAGGACAATTCTCTTCGAAGAGGGAGGGAATGATACGAAAATAAAAGAATCTAATTAGTCGTTTAGGAAATTATTAATATTGATATTCTTTGTTTAGTCGTTTTCCTTATTTACAAATATAAGTATCTAATTAGTTTATTTTCTAGTGATATTTAGGAATTATATTAAGCTAGAGTATAACTTCCATACTTAGAATTAGTTTTATTTTAGTAGTATAAGTAAGGGATTAACGTTGTATTTTGAAAGACAGATGATTCAAGAAATAAAAACGCAGTTTTATTAAATACAACAAGGTTCGTTGTGTTCATAAATCGATAAGGTACTTCGATTTTTCGAGTTAAGGCTGAATCGGCGTTCATCCTTACTCACCGATATTCGTGAGATCGGCGTCTCATTAATATCACCTATCCATTCTATTCGTTTCGCTTCCGTTACGCATCATAAGTGGTATATGAGCAACAACTCTTGATTTTGATTGAATCAAGACGGTCCAAGGGAGTGTCAAAGCCAAGTTATTGGTTGAGTTTCTGGTTGCGATTGGAATTCAAAGGTTAAACTCGGGCGAGGTAGTTCGAGGGTTAATCAGTTTTGATTGTCTAGTGGTTCTTGTTGAGTTTCGATTTTTTTCAAAAAAAATATAATATTACAATTCACGTGTACTGTTCACGGAGAGAGAAAAAAAAAAAGAAAAAAAAAATGTTGGGAATATTTTCGTTGGAAAATACAGACGAGGAAAGTGTGGCTTTTGATCCAACATTGTCACCGATTTTTGATGATTACGGAGATGAAGGAACCATTATTATTGATGTTAAGGAGCCGTGTTTTACACTTGATTATGGTTTTGGGTTCAATCTAACTTCTAAGCCAAATAAACACACGGTTGATCCTATTAGGTTTATTCAAGGTCAACTTTGTTATTTGTACAACAATGCGGCTCGTGATAGGTTATCGCACTTGTGCACGGAGGGTGGTGGGGTGGATGACACAAGAAGGTTCTAAGATTAAGAAGAAGAACCGAGAGTTGGAGTTTACTGCTAGTGGTTTTTGTTTTCGATCCCGGCGGATCAAAGTTGCAAGAATTGAGGACAATTCTCTTCGAAGAGGGAGGGAATTATACGAAAATAAAAGAATCTAATTAGTCGTTTAGGAAATTATTAATATTGATATTCTTTGTTTAGTCGTTTTCCTTATTTACAATATAAGTATCTTATTAGTTTATTTTCTAGTGATATTTAGGAATTATATTAGGCTAGAGTATAACTTCCATACTTAGAATTAGTTTTATTTTAGTAGTATAAATAAGGGATTAAGGTTGTATTTTGAAAGACAGATGATTCAAGAAATAAAAACGCAGTTTTATTAAATATAACAAGGTTCGTTGTGTTCATAAATCGATAAGGTACTTCGATTTTTCAAGTTAAGGATGAATCGGCGTTCATCCTTACTCACCGATATCCATGAGATCGGCGTCTCATTAATATCACCTATCCATTCTATTCGTTTCGCTTCCGTTACACATCATAAGTGGTATCTGAGCTACAACTCTTGATTTTGATTGAATCAAGACGGTCCAAGGGAGTGTCAAAGCCAAGTTATTGGTTGAGTTTCTTGTTGCGATTGGAATTCAAAGGTTAAACTCGGGCGAGGTAGTTCGAGGGTTAATCGATTTTGATTGTCTAGTGGTTCTTAATGAGTTTCGATTTTTTTAAAAAAAAATTAAAAAAAAATTACAGTTCACGTGTACTGTTCACGGAGAGAGAGAAAAAGGGAAAAACAAAAAAGGTTGGGAATATTTTCGTTGAAAAATACAGACGAGGAAAGTGTGGCTTTTGATCCAACGTTGCCACCGATTTTTGATGATTACGGTGATGAAGGAACCATTGTTATTGATGTTAAGGAGCCATGTTTTACACTTGATTATGGTTTTGGGTTCAATCTAACTTCTAAGCCAAATAAACACACGGTTGATCCTATTAGGTTTATTCAAGGTCAAGTTTGTTATTTGTACAACAATGCGGCTCGTGATAGGTTATCGCACTTGTGCACGGAGGGTGGTGGGGTAGATGGCACAAGAGGGTTCTAAGATCAAGAAGAAGAACCGAGAGTTGGAGTTTATTGCTAGTGGTTTTTGTTTTCGATCCCGGCGAATCAAAGTTGCAAGAATTGAGGACAATTCTCTTCGAAGAGGGAGGGAATGATACGAAAATAAAAGAATCTAATTAGTCGTTTAGGAAATTATTAATATTGATATTCTTTGTTTAGTCGTTTTCCTTATTTACAAATATAAGTATCTAATTAGTTTATTTTCTAGTGATATTTAGGAATTATATTAGGCTAGAGTATAACTTCCATACTTAGAATTAGTTTTATTTTAGTAGTATAAATAAGGGATTAACTTTGTATTTTGAAAGACAGATAATTCAAGAAATAAAAACGATGTTTTAATAAATACAACAAGGTTCGTTGTGTTCATAAATCGATAAGGTACTTCGGTTTTTCGAGTGAAGGCTGAATCGGCGTTCATCCTTACTCACCGATATCCATGAGATCGGCGTCTCAATAATATCACCTATCCATTCTATTCGTTTCGCTTCCGTTACGCATCATAAGTGGTATCTGAGCTACAACTCTTGATTTTGATTGAATCAAGACGGTACAAGGGAGTGTCAAAGCCAAGTTATTGGTTGAGTTTCTGGTTGCGATTGGAATTCAAAGGTTAAACTCGGGCGAGGTAGTTCGAGGGTTAATCAGTTTTGATTGTCTAGTGGTTCTTGTTGAGTTTCGATTTTTTTCAAAAAAAAATTAATATTACAATTCACGTGTACTGTTCACGGAGAGAGAAAAAAAAAAGAAAAAAAAAATGTTGGGAATATTTTCGTTGGAAAATACAGACGAGGAAAGTGTGGCTTTTGATCCAACATTGTCACCGATTTTTGATGATTACGGAGATGAAGGAACCATTATTATTGATGTTAAGGAGCCGTGTTTTACACTTGATTATGGTTTTGGGTTCAATCTAACTTCTAAGCCAAATAAACACACGGTTGATCCTATTAGGTTTATTCAAGGTCAACTTTGTTATTTGTACAACAATGCGGCTCGTGATAGGTTATCGCACTTGTGCACGGAGGGTGGTGGGGTGGATGGCACAAGAAGGTTCTAAGATTAAGAAGAAGAACCGAGAGTTGGAGTTTACTGCTAGTGGTTTTTGTTTTCGATCTCGGCGGATCAAAGTTGCAAGAATTGAGGACAATTCTCTTCGAAGAGGGAGGGAATTATACGAAAATAAAAGAATCTAATTAGTCGTTTAGGAAATTATTAATATTGATATTCTTTGTTTAGTCGTTTTCCTTATTTACAAATATAAGTATCTAATTAGTTTATTTTCTAGTGATATTTAGGAATTATATTAGGCTAGACTATAACTTCCATACTTAGAATTAGTTTTGTTTTAGTAGTATAAATAAGGGATTAACGTTGTATTTTGAAAGACAGATGATTAAAGAAATAAAAACGCAGTTTTATTAAATACAACAAGGTTCGTTGTGTTCATAAATCGATAAGGTACTTCGATTTTTCGAGTTAAGGCTGAATCGGCGTTCATCCTTGCTCACCGATATTCGTGAGATCGGCGTCTCATTAATATCACCTATCCATTCTATTCGTTTCGCTTCCGTTACGCATCATAAGTGGTATATTAGCAACAACTCTTGATTTTGATTGAATCAAGACGGTCCAAGGGAGTGTCAAAGCCAAGTTATTGGTTGAATTTCTGGTTGCGATTGGAATTCAAATGTTAAACTCGGGCGAGGTAGTTCGAGGGTTAATCGGTTTTGATTGTCTAGTGGTTCTTGTTGAGTTTCGATTTTTTTCAAAAAAATATAATATTACAATTCACGTGTACTGTTCACGGAGAGAGAAAAAAAAGAAAAAAAAAATGTTGGGAATATTTTCGTTGGAAAATACAGACGAGGAAAGTGTGGCTTTTGATCCAACATTGTCACCGATTTTTGATGATTACGGAGATGAAGGAACCATTATTATTGATGTTAAGGAGCCGTGTTTTACACTTGATTATGGTTTTGGGTTCAATCTAACTTCTAAGCCAAATAAACACACGGTTGATCCTATTAGGTTTATTCAAGGTCAACTTTGTTATTTGTACAACAATGCGGCTCGTGATAGGTTATCGCACTTGTGCACGGAGGGTGGTGGGGTGGATGGCACAAGAAGGTTCTAAGATCAAGAAGAAGAACCGAGAGTTGGAGTTTACTGCTAGTGGTTTTTGTTTTCGATCCCGGCGGATCAAAGTTGCAAGAATTGAGGACAATTCTCTTCGAAGAGGGAGGGAATGATACGAAAATAAAAGAATCTAATTAGTCGTTTAGGAAATTATTAATATTGATATTCTTTGTTTAGTCGTTTTCCTTATTTACAAATATAAGTATCTAATTAGTTTATTTTCTAGTGATATTTAGGAATTATATTACGCTAGACTATAACTTCCATACTTAGAATTAGTTTTGTTTTAGTAGTATAAATAAGGGATTAACGTTGTATTTTGAAAGACAGATGATTCAAGAAATAAAAACGCAGTTTTATTAAATACAACAAGGTTCGTTGTGTTCATAAATCGATAAGGTACTTCGATTTTTCGAGTTAAGGCTGAATCGGCGTTCATCCTTGCTCACCGATATTCGTGAGATCGGCGTCTCATTAATATCACCTATCCATTCTATTCGTTTCGCTTCCGTTACGCATCATAAGTGGTATATTAGCAACAACTCTTGATTTTGATTGAATCAAGACGGTCCAAGGGAGTGTCAAAGCCAAGTTATTGGTTGAATTTCTGGTTGCGATTGGAATTCAAATGTTAAACTCGGGCGAGGTAGTTCAAGGGTTAATCGATTTTGATTGTCTAGTGGTTCTTGTTGAGTTTCGATTTTTTTTTTTAAAAATAAAAATAAAAAATTACAGTTCACGTGTACTGTTCACGGAGAGAGAGAAAAAGGGAAAAACAAAAAAGGTTGGGAATATTTTCGTTGAAAAATACAGACGAGGAAAGTGTGGCTTTTGATCCAACGTTGCCACCGATTTTTGATGATTACGGTGATGAAGGAACCATTGTTATTGATGTTAAGGAGCCATGTTTTACACTTGGTTATGGTTTTGGGTCCAATCTAACTTCTAAGCCAAATAAACACACGGTTGATCCTATTAGGTTTATTCAAGGTCAAGTTTGTTATTTTACAACAATGCGGCTCGTGATAGGTTATCGCACTTGTGCACGGAGGGTGGTGGGGTGGATGGCACAAGAAGGTTCTAAGATCAAGAAGAAGAACCGAGAGTTGGAGTTTACTGCTAGTGGTTTTTGTTTTCGATCCCGGCGGATCAAAGTTGCAAGAATTGAGGACAATTCTCTTCGAAGAGGGAGGGAATGATACGAAAATAAAAGAATCTAATTAGTCGTTTAGGAAATTATTAATATTGATATTCTTTGTTTAGTCGTTTTCCTTATTTACAAATATAAGTATCTAATTAGTTTATTTTCTAGTGATATTTAGGAATTATATTAGGCTAGACTATAACTTCCATACTTAGAATTAGTTTTGTTTTAGTAGTATAAATAAGGGATTAACGTTGTATTTTGAAAGACAGATGATTCAAGAAATAAAAACGCAGTTTTATTAAATACAACAAGGTTCGTTGTGTTCATAAATCGATAAGGTACTTCGATTTTTCGAGTTAAGGCTGAATCGGCGTTCATCCTTGCTCACCGATATTCGTGAGATCGGCGTCTCATTAATATCACCTATCCATTCTATTCGTTTCGCTTCCGTTACGCATCATAAGTGGTATATTAGCAACTACTCTTGATTTTGATTGAATCAAGACGGTCCAAGGGAGTGTCAAAGCCAAGTTATTGGTTGAATTTCTGGTTGCGATTGGAATTCAAATGTTAAACTCGGGCGAGGTAGTTCGAGGGTTAATCGATTTTGATTGTCTAGTGGTTCTTGTTGAGTTTCGATTTTTTTTTTTAAAAATAAAAATAAAAAATTACAGTTCACGTGTACTGTTCACGGAGAGAGAGAAAAAGGGAAAAACAAAAAAGGTTGGGAATATTTTCGTTGAAAAATACAGACGAGGAAAGTGTGGCTTTTGATCCAACGTTGCCACCGATTTTTGATGATTACGGTGATGAAGGAACCATTGTTATTGATGTTAAGGAGCCATGTTTTACACTTGGTTATGGTTTTGGGTCCAATCTAACTTCTAAGCCAAATAAACACACGGTTGATCCTATTAGGTTTATTCAAGGTCAAGTTTGTTATTTGTACAACAATGCGGCTCGTGATAGGTTATCGCACTTGTGCACGGAGGGTGGTGGGGTAGATGGCACAAGAGGGTTCTAAGATCAAGAAGAAGAACCGAGAGTTGGAGTTTATTGCTAGTGGTTTTTGTTTTCGATCCCGGCGGATCAAAGTTGCAAGAATTGAGGACAATTCTCTTCGAAGAGGGAGGGAATGATACGAAAATAAAATAATCTAATTAGTCGTTTAGGAAATTATTAATATTGATATTCTTTGTTTAGTCGTTTTCCTTATTTACAAATATAAGTATCTAATTAGTTTATTTTCTAGTGATATTTAGGAATTATATTAGGCTAGACTATAACTTCCATACTTAGAATTAGTTTTGTTTTAGTAGTATAAATAAGGGATTAACGTTGTATTTTGAAAGACAGATGATTAAAGAAATAAAAACGCAGTTTTATTAAATACAACAAGGTTCGTTGTGTTCATAAATCGATAAGGTACTTCGATTTTTCGAGTTAAGGCTGAATCGGCGTTCATCCTTGCTCACCGATATTCGTGAGATCGGCGTCTCATTAATATAACCTATCCATTCTATTCGTTTCGCTTCCGTTACGCATCATAAGTGGTATATTAGCAACAACTCTTGATTTTGATTGAATCAAGACGGTCCAAGGGAGTGTCAAAGCCAAGTTATTGGTTGAATTTCTGGTTGCGATTGGAATTCAAATGTTAAACTCGGGCGAGGTAGTTCGAGGGTTAATCGGTTTTGATTGTCTAGTGGTTCTTGTTGAGTTTCGATTTTTTTCAAAAAAATATAATATTACAATTCACGTGTACTGTTCACGGAGAGAGAAAAAAAAGAAAAAAAAAATGTTGGGAATATTTTCGTTGGAAAATACAGACGAGGAAAGTGTGGCTTTTGATCCAACATTGTCACCGATTTTTGATGATTACGGAGATGAAGGAACCATTATTATTGATGTTAAGGAGCCGTGTTTTACACTTGATTATGGTTTTGGGTTCAATCTAACTTCTAAGCCAAATAAACACACGGTTGATCCTATTAGGTTTATTCAAGGTCAACTTTGTTATTTGTACAACAATGCGGCTCGTGATAGGTTATCGCACTTGTGCACGGAGGGTGGTGGGGTGGATGGCACAAGAAGGTTCTAAGATCAAGAAGAAGAACCGAGAGTTGGAGTTTACTGCTAGTGGTTTTTGTTTTCGATCCCGGCGGATCAAAGTTGCAAGAATTGAGGACAATTCTCTTCGAAGAGGGAGGGAATGATACGAAAATAAAAGAATCTAATTAGTCGTTTAGGAAATTATTAATATTGATATTCTTTGTTTAGTCGTTTTCCTTATTTACAAATATAAGTATCTAATTAGTTTATTTTCTAGTGATATTTAGGAATTATATTAGGCTAGACTATAACTTCCATACTTAGAATTAGTTTTGTTTTAGTAGTATAAATAAGGGATTAACGTTGTATTTTGAAAGACAGATGATTCAAGAAATAAAAACGCAGTTTTATTAAATACAACAAGGTTCGTTGTGTTCATAAATCGATAAGGTACTTCGATTTTTCGAGTTAAGGCTGAATCGGCGTTCATCCTTGCTCACCGATATTCGTGAGATCGGCGTCTCATTAATATCACCTATCCATTCTATTCGTTTCGCTTCCGTTACGCATCATAAGTGGTATATTAGCAACTACTCTTGATTTTGATTGAATCAAGACGGTCCAAGGGAGTGTCAAAGCCAAGTTATTGGTTGAATTTCTGGTTGCGATTGGAATTCAAATGTTAAACTCGGGCGAGGTAGTTCGAGGGTTAATCGATTTTGATTGTCTAGTGGTTCTTGTTGAGTTTCGATTTTTTTTTTAAAAAATAAAAATAAAAAATTACAGTTCACGTGTACTGTTCACGGAGAGAGAGAAAAAGGGAAAAACAAAAAAGGTTGGGAATATTTTCGTTGAAAAATACAGACGAGGAAAGTGTGGCTTTTGATCCAACGTTGCCACCGATTTTTGATCATTACGGTGATGAAGGAACCATTGTTATTGATGTTAAGGAGCCATGTTTTACACTTGGTTATGGTTTTGGGTCCAATCTAACTTCTAAGCCAAATAAACACACGGTTGATCCTATTAGGTTTATTCAAGGTCAAGTTTGTTATTTGTACAACAATGCGGCTCGTGATAGGTTATCGCACTTGTGCACGGAGGGTGGTGGGGTAGATGGCACAAGAGGGTTCTAAGATCAAGAAGAAGAACCGAGAGTTGGAGTTTATTGCTAGTGGTTTTTGTTTTCGATCCCGGCGGATCAAAGTTGCAAGAATTGAGGACAATTCTCTTCGAAGAGGGAGGGAATGATACGAAAATAAAATAATCTAATTAGTCGTTTAGGAAATTATTAATATTGATATTCTTTGTTTAGTCGTTTTCCTTATTTACAAATATAAGTATCTAATTAGTTTATTTTCTAGTGATATTTAGGAATTATATTAGGCTAGACTATAACTTCCATACTTAGAATTAGTTTTGTTTTAGTAGTATAAATAAGGGATTAACGTTGTATTTTGAAAGACAGATGATTAAAGAAATAAAAACGCAGTTTTATTAAATACAACAAGGTTCGTTGTGTTCATAAATCGATAAGGTACTTCGATTTTTCGAGTTAAGGCTGAATCGGCGTTCATCCTTGCTCACCGATATTCGTGAGATCGGCGTCTCATTAATATAACCTATCCATTCTATTCGTTTCGCTTCCGTTACGCATCATAAGTGGTATATTAGCAACAACTCTTGATTTTGATTGAATCAAGACGGTCCAAGGGAGTGTCAAAGCCAAGTTATTGGTTGAATTTCTGGTTGCGATTGGAATTCAAATGTTAAACTCGGGCGAGGTAGTTCGAGGGTTAATCGGTTTTGATTGTCTAGTGGTTCTTGTTGAGTTTCGATTTTTTTCAAAAAAATATAATATTACAATTCACGTGTACTGTTCACGGAGAGAGAAAAAAAAGAGAAAAAAAATGTTGGGAATATTTTCGTTGGAAAATACAGACGAGGAAAGTGTGGCTTTTGATCCAACATTGTCACCGATTTTTGATGATTACGGAGATGAAGGAACCATTATTATTGATGTTAAGGAGCCGTGTTTTACACTTGATTATGGTTTTGGGTTCAATCTAACTTCTAAGCCAAATAAACACACGGTTGATCCTATTAGGTTTATTCAAGGTCAACTTTGTTATTTGTACAACAATGCGGCTCGTGATAGGTTATCGCACTTGTGCACGGAGGGTGGTGGGGTGGATGGCACAAGAAGGTTCTAAGATCAAGAAGAAGAACCGAGAGTTGGAGTTTACTGCTAGTGGTTTTTGTTTTCGATCCCGGCGGATCAAAGTTGCAAGAATTGAGGACAATTCTCTTCGAAGAGGGAGGGAATGATACGAAAATAAAAGAATCTAATTAGTCGTTTAGGAAATTATTAATATTGATATTCTTTGTTTAGTCGTTTTCCTTATTTACAAATATAAGTATCTAATTAGTTTATTTTCTAGTGATATTTAGGAATTATATTAGGCTAGACTATAACTTCCATACTTAGAATTAGTTTTGTTTTAGTAGTATAAATAAGGGATTAACGTTGTATTTTGAAAGACAGATGATTCAAGAAATAAAAACGCAGTTTTATTAAATACAACAAGGTTCGTTGTGTTCATAAATCGATAAGGTACTTCGATTTTTCGAGTTAAGGCGGAATCGGCGTTCATCCTTGCTCACCGATATTCGTGAGATCGGCGTCTCATTAATATCACCTATCCATTCTATTCGTTTCGCTTCCGTTACGCATCATAAGTGGTATATTCGCAACAACTCTTGATTTTGATTGAATCAAGACGGTCCAAGGGAGTGTCAAAGCCAAGTTATTGGTTGAATTTCTGGTTGCGATTGGAATTCAAATGTTAAACTCGGGCGAGGTAGTTCGAGGGTTAATCGGTTTTGATTGTCTAGTGGTTCTTGTTGAGTTTCGATTTTTTTCAAAAAAATATAATATTACAATTCACGTGTACTGTTCACGGAGAGAGAAAAAAAAGAAAAAAAAAATGTTGGGAATATTTTCGTTGGAAAATACAGACGAGGAAAGTGTGGCTTTTGATCCAACATTGTCACCGATTTTTGATGATTACGGAGATGAAGGAACCATTATTATTGATGTTAAGGAGCCGTGTTTTACACTTGATTATGGTTTTGGGTTCAATCTAACTTCTAAGCCAAATAAACACACGGTTGATCCTATTAGGTTTATTCAAGGTCAACTTTGTTATTTGTACAACAATGCGGCTCGTGATAGGTTATCGCACTTGTGCACGGAGGGTGGTGGGGTGGATGGCACAAGAAGGTTCTAAGATCAAGAAGAAGAACCGAGAGTTGGAGTTTACTGCTAGTGGTTTTTGTTTTCGATCCCGGCGCATCAAAGTTGCAAGAATTGAGGACAATTCTCTTCGAAGAGGGAGGGAATTATACGAAAATAAAAGAATCTAATTAGTCGTTTAGGAAATTATTAATATTGATATTCATTGTTTAGTCGTTTTCCTTATTTACAAATATAAGTATCTTATTAGTTTATTTTCTAGTGATATTTAGGAATTATATTAGGCTAGAGTATAACTTCCATACTTAGAATTAGTTTTATTTTAGTAGTATAAATAAGGGATTAAGGTTGTATTTTGAAAGACAGATGATTCAAGAAATAAAAACGCAGTTTTATTAAACATAACAAGGTTCGTTGTGTTCATAAATCGATAAGGTACTTCGATTTTTCAAGTTAAGGCTGAATCGGCGTTCATCCTTACTCACCGATATCCATGAGATCGGCGTCTCATTAATATCACCTATCCATTCTATTCGTTTCGCTTCCGTTACGCATCATAAGTTGTATCTGAGCTACAACTCTTGATTTTGATTGAATCAAGACGGTCCAAGGGAGTGTCAAAGCCAAGTTATTGGTTGAGTTTCTGGTTGCGATTGGAATTCAAAGGTTAAACTCGGGCGAGGTAGTTCGAGAGTTAATCGATTTTGATTGTCTAGTGGTTCTTGTTGAGTTTCGATTTTTTTTTTTTTTAAAAAAAAAAAATTACAATTCACGTGTACTGTTCACGGAGAGAGAGAAAAAGGGAAAAACAAAAAAGGTTGGGAATATTTTCGTTGAAAAATACAGACGAGGAAAGTGTGGCTTTTGATCCAACGTTGCCACCGATTTTTTATGATTACGGTGATGAAGGAACCATTGTTATTGATGTTAAGGAGCCATGTTTTACACTTGATTATGGTTTTGGGTTCAATCTAACTTCTAAGCCAAATAAACACACGGTTGATCCTATTAGGTTTATTCAAGGTCAAGTTTGTTATTTGTACAACAATGAGGCTCGTGATAGGTTATCGCACTTGTGCACGGAGGGTGGTGGAGTAGATGGCACAAGAGGGTTTTTAGATCAAGAAGAAGAACCGAGAGTTGGAGTTTATTGCTAGTGGTTTTTGTTTTCGATCCCGGAGGATCAAAGTTGCAAGAATTGAGGACAATTCTCTTCGAAGAGGGAGGGAATGATACGAAAATAAAAGAATCTAATTAGTCGTTTAGGAAATTATTAATATTGATATTCTTTGTTTAGTCGTTTTCCTTATTTACAAATATAAGTATCTAATTAGTTTATTTTCTAGTGATATTTAGGAATTATATTAAGCTAGAGTATAACTTCCATACTTAGAATTAGTTTTATTTTAGTAGTATAAGTAAGGGATTAACGTTGTATTTTGAAAGACAGATGATTCAAGAAATAAAAACGCAGTTTTATTAAATACAACAAGGTTCGTTGTGTTCATAAATCGATAAGGTACTTCGATTTTTCGAGTTAAGGCTGAATCGGCGTTCATCCTTACGCACTGATATCCGTGAGATCGGCGTCTCATTAATATCACCTATCCATTCTATTCGTTTCGCTTCCGTTACGCATCATAAGTGGTATATGAGCAACAACTCTTGATTTTGATTGAATCAAGACGGTCCAAGGGAGTGTCAAAGCCAAGTTATTGGTTGAATTTCTGGTTGCGATTGGAATTCAAATGTTAAACTCGGGCGAGGTAGTTCGAGGGTTAATCGGTTTTGATTGTCTAGTGGTTCTTGTTGAGTTTCGATTTTTTTCAAAAAAATATAATATTACAATTCACGTGTACTGTTCACGGAGAGAGAAAAAAAAGAAAAAAAAAATGTTGGGAATATTTTCGTTGGAAAATACAGACGAGGAAAGTGTGGCTTTTGATCCAACATTGTCACCGATTTTTGATGATTACGGAGATGAAGGAACCATTATTATTGATGTTAAGGAGCCGTGTTTTACACTTGATTATGGTTTTGGGTTCAATCTAACTTCTAAGCCAAATAAACACACGGTTGATCCTATTAGGTTTATTCAAGGTCAACTTTGTTATTTGTACAACAATGCGGCTCGTGATAGGTTATCGCACTTGTGCACGGAGGGTGGTGGGGTGGATGGCACAAGAAGGTTCTAAGATCAAGAAGAAGAACCGAGAGTTGGAGTTTACTGCTAGTGGTTTTTGTTTTCGATCCCGGCGGATCAAAGTTGCAAGAATTGAGGACAATTCTCTTCGAAGAGGGAGGGAATGATACGAAAATAAAAGAATCTAATTAGTCGTTTAGGAAATTATTAATATTGATATTCTTTGTTTAGTCGTTTTCCTTATTTACAAATATAAGTATCTAATTAGTTTATTTTCTAGTGATATTTAGGAATTATATTAGGCTAGACTATAACTTCCATACTTAGAATTAGTTTTGTTTTAGTAGTATAAATAAGGGATTAACGTTGTATTTTGAAAGACAGATGATTCAAGAAATAAAAACGCAGTTTTATTAAATACAACAAGGTTCGTTGTGTTCATAAATCGATAAGGTACTTCGATTTTTCGAGTTAAGGCGGAATCGGCGTTCATCCTTGCTCACCGATATTCGTGAGATCGGCGTCTCATTAATATCACCTATCCATTCTATTCGTTTCGCTTCCGTTACGCATCATAAGTGGTATATTCGCAACAACTCTTGATTTTGATTGAATCAAGACGGTCCAAGGGAGTGTCAAAGCCAAGTTATTGGTTGAATTTCTGGTTGCGATTGGAATTCAAATGTTAAACTCGGGCGAGGTAGTTCGAGGGTTAATCGGTTTTGATTGTCTAGTGGTTCTTGTTGAGTTTCGATTTTTTTCAAAAAAATATAATATTACAATTCACGTGTACTGTTCACGGAGAGAGAAAAAAAAGAAAAAAAAAATGTTGGGAATATTTTCGTTGGAAAATACAGACGAGGAAAGTGTGGCTTTTGATCCAACATTGTCACCGATTTTTGATGATTACGGAGATGAAGGAACCATTATTATTGATGTTAAGGAGCCGTGTTTTACACTTGATTATGGTTTTGGGTTCAATCTAACTTCTAAGCCAAATAAACACACGGTTGATCCTATTAGGTTTATTCAAGGTCAACTTTGTTATTTGTACAACAATGCGGCTCGTGATAGGTTATCGCACTTGTGCACGGAGGGTGGTGGGGTGGATGGCACAAGAAGGTTCTAAGATCAAGAAGAAGAACCGAGAGTTGGAGTTTACTGCTAGTGGTTTTTGTTTTCGATCCCGGCGCATCAAAGTTGCAAGAATTGAGGACAATTCTCTTCGAAGAGGGAGGGAATTATACGAAAATAAAAGAATCTAATTAGTCGTTTAGGAAATTATTAATATTGATATTCATTGTTTAGTCGTTTTCCTTATTTACAAATATAAGTATCTTATTAGTTTATTTTCTAGTGATATTTAGGAATTATATTAGGCTAGAGTATAACTTCCATACTTAGAATTAGTTTTATTTTAGTAGTATAAATAAGGGATTAAGGTTGTATTTTGAAAGACAGATGATTCAAGAAATAAAAACGCAGTTTTATTAAACATAACAAGGTTCGTTGTGTTCATAAATCGATAAGGTACTTCGATTTTTCAAGTTAAGGCTGAATCGGCGTTCATCCTTACTCACCGATATCCATGAGATCGGCGTCTCATTAATATCACCTATCCATTCTATTCGTTTCGCTTCCGTTACGCATCATAAGTTGTATCTGAGCTACAACTCTTGATTTTGATTGAATCAAGACGGTCCAAGGGAGTGTCAAAGCCAAGTTATTGGTTGAGTTTCTGGTTGCGATTGGAATTCAAAGGTTAAACTCGGGCGAGGTAGTTCGAGAGTTAATCGATTTTGATTGTCTAGTGGTTCTTGTTGAGTTTCGATTTTTTTTTTTTTTAAAAAAAAAAATTACAATTCACGTGTACTGTTCACGGAGAGAGAGAAAAAGGGAAAAACAAAAAAGGTTGGGAATATTTTCGTTGAAAAATACAGACGAGGAAAGTGTGGCTTTTGATCCAACGTTGCCACCGATTTTTGATGATTACGGTGATGAAGGAACCATTGTTATTGATGTTAAGGAGCCATGTTTTACACTTGATTATGGTTTTGGGTTCAATCTAACTTCTAAGCCAAATAAACACACGGTTGATCCTATTAGGTTTATTCAAGGTCAAGTTTGTTATTTGTACAACAATGAGGCTCGTGATAGGTTATCGCACTTGTGCACGGAGGGTGGTGGAGTAGATGGCACAAGAGGGTTTTTAGATCAAGAAGAAGAACCGAGAGTTGGAGTTTATTGCTAGTGGTTTTTGTTTTCGATCCCGGAGGATCAAAGTTGCAAGAATTGAGGACAATTCTCTTCGAAGAGGGAGGGAATGATACGAAAATAAAAGAATCTAATTAGTCGTTTAGGAAATTATTAATATTGATATTCTTTGTTTAGTCGTTTTCCTTATTTACAAATATAAGTATCTAATTAGTTTATTTTCTAGTGATATTTAGGAATTATATTAAGCTAGAGTATAACTTCCATACTTAGAATTAGTTTTATTTTAGTAGTATAAGTAAGGGATTAACGTTGTATTTTGAAAGACAGATGATTCAAGAAATAAAAACGCAGTTTTATTAAATACAACAAGGTTCGTTGTGTTCATAAATCGATAAGGTACTTCGATTTTTCGAGTTAAGGCTGAATCGGCGTTCATCCTTACGCACTGATATCCGTGAGATCGGCGTCTCATTAATATCACCTATCCATTCTATTCGTTTCGCTTCCGTTACGCATCATAAGTGGTATATGAGCAACAACTCTTGATTTTGATTGAATCAAGACGGTCCAAGGGAGTGTCAAAGCCAAGTTATTGGTTGAATTTCTGGTTGCGATTGGAATTCAAATGTTAAACTCGGGCGAGGTAGTTCGAGGGTTAATCGGTTTTGATTGTCTAGTGGTTCTTGTTGAGTTTCGATTTTTTTCAAAAAAATATAATATTACAATTCACGTGTACTGTTCACGGAGAGAGAAAAAAAAGAAAAAAAAATGTTGGGAATATTTTCGTTGGAAAATACAGACGAGGAAAGTGTGGCTTTTGATCCAACATTGTCACCGATTTTTGATGATTACGGAGATGAAGGAACCATTATTATTGATGTTAAGGAGCCGTGTTTTACACTTGATTATGGTTTTGGGTTCAATCTAACTTCTAAGCCAAATAAACACACGGTTGATCCTATTAGGTTTATTCAAGGTCAACTTTGTTATTTGTACAACAATGCGGCTCGTGATAGGTTATCGCACTTGTGCACGGAGGGTGGTGGGGTGGATGGCACAAGAAGGTTCTAAGATCAAGAAGAAGAACCGAGAGTTGGAGTTTACTGCTAGTGGTTTTTGTTTTCGATCCCGGCGCATCAAAGTTGCAAGAATTGATGACAATTCTCTTCGAAGAGGGAGGAAATTATACGAAAATAAAAGAATCTAATTAGTCGTTTAGGAAATTATTAATATTGATATTCTTTGTTTAGTCGTTTTCCTTATTTACAAATATAAGTATCTTATTAGTTTATTTTCTAGTGATATTTAGGAATTATATTAGGCTAGAGTATAACTTCCATACTTAGAATTAGTTTTATTTTAGTAGTATAAATAAGGGATTAAGGTTGTATTTTGAAAGACAGATGATTCAAGAAATAAAAACGCAGTTTTATTAAACATAACAAGGTTCGTTGTGTTCATAAATCGATAAGGTACTTCGATTTTTCAAGTTAAGGCTGAATCGGCGTTCATCCTTACTCACCGATATCCATGAGATCGGCGTCTCATTAATATCACCTATCCATTCTATTCGTTTCGCTTCCGTTACGCATCATAAGTTGTATCTGAGCTACAACTCTTGATTTTGATTGAATCAAGACGGTCCAAGGGAGTGTCAAAGCCAAGTTATTGGTTGAGTTTCTGGTTGCGATTGGAATTCAAAGGTTAAACTCGGGCGAGGTAGTTCGAGAGTTAATCGATTTTGATTGTCTAGTGGTTCTTGTTGAGTTTCGATTTTTTTTTTTTTTTAAAAAAAAAAATTACAATTCACGTGTACTGTTCACGGAGAGAGAGAAAAAGGGAAAAACAAAAAAGGTTGGGAATATTTTCGTTGAAAAATACAGACGAGGAAAGTGTGGCTTTTGATCCAACGTTGCCACCGATTTTTGATGATTACGGTGATGAAGGAACCATTGTTATTGATGTTAAGGAGCCATGTTTTACACTTGATTATGGTTTTGGGTTCAATCTAACTTCTAAGCCAAATAAACACACGGTTGATCCTATTAGGTTTATTCAAGGTCAAGTTTGTTATTTGTACAACAATGAGGCTCGTGATAGGTTATCGCACTTGTGCACGGAGGGTGGTGGAGTAGATGGCACAAGAGGGTTTTTAGATCAAGAAGAAGAACCGAGAGTTGGAGTTTATTGCTAGTGGTTTTTGTTTTCGATCCCGGAGGATCAAAGTTGCAAGAATTGAGGACAATTCTCTTCGAAGAGGGAGGGAATGATACGAAAATAAAAGAATCTAATTAGTCGTTTAGGAAATTATTAATATTGATATTCTTTGTTTAGTCGTTTTCCTTATTTACAAATATAAGTATCTAATTAGTTTATTTTCTAGTGATATTTAGGAATTATATTAAGCTAGAGTATAACTTCCATACTTAGAATTAGTTTTATTTTAGTAGTATAAGTAAGGGATTAACGTTGTATTTTGAAAGACAGATGATTCAAGAAATAAAAACGCAGTTTTATTAAATACAACAAGGTTCGTTGTGTTCATAAATCGATAAGGTACTTCGATTTTTCGAGTTAAGGCTGAATCGGCGTTCATCCTTACGCACTGATATCCGTGAGATCGGCGTCTCATTAATATCACCTATCCATTCTATTCGTTTCGCTTCCGTTACGCATCATAAGTGGTATATGAGCAACAACTCTTGATTTTGATTGAATCAAGACGGTCCAAGGGAGTGTCAAAGCCAAGTTATTGGTTGAATTTCTGGTTGCGATTGGAATTCAAATGTTAAACTCGGGCGAGGTAGTTCGAGGGTTAATCGGTTTTGATTGTCTAGTGGTTCTTGTTGAGTTTCGATTTTTTTCAAAAAAATATAATATTACAATTCACGTGTACTGTTCACGGAGAGAGAAAAAAAAGAAAAAAAAATGTTGGGAATATTTTCGTTGGAAAATACAGACGAGGAAAGTGTGGCTTTTGATCCAACATTGTCACCGATTTTTGATGATTACGGAGATGAAGGAACCATTATTATTGATGTTAAGGAGCCGTGTTTTACACTTGATTATGGTTTTGGGTTCAATCTAACTTCTAAGCCAAATAAACACACGGTTGATCCTATTAGGTTTATTCAAGGTCAACTTTGTTATTTGTACAACAATGCGGCTCGTGATAGGTTATCGCACTTGTGCACGGAGGGTGGTGGGGTGGATGGCACAAGAAGGTTCTAAGATCAAGAAGAAGAACCGAGAGTTGGAGTTTACTGCTAGTGGTTTTTGTTTTCGATCCCGGCGCATCAAAGTTGCAAGAATTGATGACAATTCTCTTCGAAGAGGGAGGAAATTATACGAAAATAAAAGAATCTAATTAGTCGTTTAGGAAATTATTAATATTGATATTCTTTGTTTAGTCGTTTTCCTTATTTACAAATATAAGTATCTTATTAGTTTATTTTCTAGTGATATTTAGGAATTATATTAGGCTAGAGTATAACTTCCATACTTAGAATTAGTTTTATTTTTGTAGTATAAATAAGGGATTAAGGTTGTATTTTGAAAGACAGATGATACAAGAATTAAAAACGCAGTTTTAAAAAATACAACAAAGTTCGTTGTGTTCATAAATCGATAAGATACTTCGATTTTTCGAGTTAAGGCTGAATCGGCGTTCATCCTTACTCACCGATATCCACGAGATCGGCGTCTCATTAATATCACCTATCCATTCTATTCGTTTCGCTTCCGTTACGCATCATAAGTGGTATCTGAGCTACAACTCTTGATTTTGATTGAATCAAGACGGTCCAAGGGAGTGTCAAAGCCAAGTTATTGGTTGAGTTTCTGGTTGCGATTGGAATTCAAAGGTTAAACTCGGGCGAGGTAGTTCGAGAGTTAATCGATTTTGATTGTCTAGTGGTTCTTGTTGAGTTTCGATTTTTTTTTTTTAAAAAAAAAAAAAATTACAATTCACGTGTACTGTTCACGGAGAGAGAGAAAAAGGGAAAAACAAAAAAGGTTGGGAATATTTTCGTTGAAAAATACAGACGAGGAAAGTGTGGCTTTTGATCCAACGTTGCCACCGATTTTTGATGATTACAGTGATGAAGGAACCATTGTTATTGATGTTAAGGAGCCATGTTTTACACTTGATTATGGTTTTGGGTTCAATCTAACTTCTAAGCCAAATAAACACACGGTTGATCCTATTAGGTTTATTCAAGGTCAAGTTTGTTATTTGTACAACAATGAGGCTCGTGATAGGTTATCGCACTTGTGCACGGAGGGTGGTGGAGTAGATGGCACAAGAGGGTTCTAAGATCAAGAAGAAGAACCGAGAGTTGGAGTTTATTGCTAGTGGTTTTTGTTTTCGATCCCGGAGGATCAAAGTTGCAAGAATTGAGGACAATTCTCTTCGAAGAGGGAGGGAATGATACGAAAATAAAAGAATCTAATTAGTCGTTTAGGAAATTATTAATATTGATATTCTTTGTTTAGTCGTTTTCCTTATTTACAAATATAAGTATCTAATTAGTTTATTTTCTAGTGATATTTAGGAATTATATTAAGCTAGAGTATAACTTCCATACTTAGAATTAGTTTTATTTTAGTAGTATAAGTAAGGGATTAACGTTGTATTTTGAAAGACAGATGATTCAAGAAATAAAAACGCAGTTTTATTAAATACAACAAGGTTCGTTGTGTTCATAAATCGATAAGGTACTTCGATTTTTCGAGTTAAGGCTGAATCGGCGTTCATCCTTACGCACTGATATCCGTGAGATCGGCGTCTCATTAATATCACCTATCCATTCTATTCGTTTCGCTTCCGTTACGCATCATAAGTGGTATATGACCAACAACTCTTGATTTTGATTGAATCAAGACGGTCCAAGGGAGTGTCAAAGCCAAGTTATTGGTTGAATTTCTGGTTGCGATTGGAATTCAAAGGTTAAACTCGGGCGAGGTAGTTCGAGGGTTAATCGGTTTTGATTGTCTAGTGGTTCTTGTTGAGTTTCGATTTTTTTTCAAAAAAAATTAATATTACAATTCACGTGTACTGTTCACGGAGAGAGAAAAAATAAGAAAAAAAAAATATTGGGAATATTTTCGTTGGAAAATACAGACGAGGAAAGTGTGGCTTTTGATCCAACATTGCCACCGATTTTTGATGATTACGGTGATGAAGGAACCATTGTTATTGATGTTAAGGAGCCATGTTTTACACTTGATTATGGTTTTGGGTTCAATCTAACTTCTAAGCCAAATAAACACACGGTTGAACCTATTAGGTTTATTCAAGGTCGAGTTTGTTATTTGTACAACAATGCGGCTCGTGATAGGTTATCGCACTTGTGCACGGAGGGTGGTGGGGTGGATGGCACAAGAAGGTTCTAAGATCAAGAAGAAGAACCGAGAGTTGGAGTTTACTGCTAGTGGTTTTTGTTTTCGATCCCGGCGCATCAAAGTTGCAAGAATTGATGACAATTCTCTTCGAAGAGGGAGGAAATTATACGAAAATAAAAGAATCTAATTAGTCGTTTAGGAAATTATTAATATTGATATTCTTTGTTTAGTCGTTTTCCTTATTTACAAATATAAGTATCTTATTAGTTTATTTTCTAGTGATATTTAGGAATTATATTAGGCTAGAGTATAACTTCCATACTTAGAATTAGTTTTATTTTTGTAGTATAAATAAGGGATTAAGGTTGTATTTTGAAAGACAGATGATACAAGAATTAAAAACGCAGTTTTAAAAAATACAACAACGTTCGTTGTGTTCATAAATCGATAAGATACTTCGATTTTTCGAGTTAAGGCTGAATCGGCGTTCATCCTTACTCACCGATATCCACGAGATCGGCGTCTCATTAATATCACCTATCCATTCTATTCGTTTCGCTTCCGTTACGCATCATAAGTGGTATCTGAGCTACAACTCTTGATTTTGATTGAATCAAGACGGTCCAAGGGAGTGTCAAAGCCAAGTTATTGGTTGAGTTTCTGGTTGCGATTGGAATTCAAAGGTTAAACTCGGGCGAGGTAGTTCGAGAGTTAATCGATTTTGATTGTCTAGTGGTTCTTGTTGAGTTTCGATTTTTTTTTTTTAAAAAAAAAAAAAATTACAATTCACGTGTACTGTTCACGGAGAGAGAGAAAAAGGGAAAAACAAAAAAGGTTGGGAATATTTTCGTTGAAAAATACAGACGAGGAAAGTGTGGCTTTTGATCCAACGTTGCCACCGATTTTTGATGATTACAGTGATGAAGGAACCATTGTTATTGATGTTAAGGAGCCATGTTTTACACTTGATTATGGTTTTGGGTTCAATCTAACTTCTAAGCCAAATAAACACACGGTTGATCCTATTAGGTTTATTCAAGGTCAAGTTTGTTATTTGTACAACAATGAGGCTCGTGATAGGTTATCGCACTTGTGCACGGAGGGTGGTGGAGTAGATGGCACAAGAGGGTTCTAAGATCAAGAAGAAGAACCGAGAGTTGGAGTTTATTGCTAGTGGTTTTTGTTTTCGATCCCGGAGGATCAAAGTTGCAAGAATTGAGGACAATTCTCTTCGAAGAGGGAGGGAATGATACGAAAATAAAAGAATCTAATTAGTCGTTTAGGAAATTATTAATATTGATATTCTTTGTTTAGTCGTTTTCCTTATTTACAAATATAAGTATCTAATTAGTTTATTTTCTAGTGATATTTAGGAATTATATTAAGCTAGAGTATAACTTCCATACTTAGAATTAGTTTTATTTTAGTAGTATAAGTAAGGGATTAACGTTGTATTTTGAAAGACAGATGATTCAAGAAATAAAAACGCAGTTTTATTAAATATAACAAGGTTCGTTGTGTTCATAAATCGATAAGGTACTTCGATTTTTCGAGTTAAGGCTGAATCGGCGTTCATCCTTACGCACGGATATCCGTGAGATCGGCGTCTCATTAATATCACCTATCCATTCTATTCGTTTCGCTTCCGTTACGCATCATAAGTGGTATATGACCAACAACTCTTGATTTTGATTGAATCAAGACGGTCCAAGGGAGTGTCAAAGCCAAGTTATTGGTTGAATTTCTGGTTGCGATTGGAATTCAAAGGTTAAACTCGGGCGAGGTAGTTCGAGGGTTAATCGGTTTTGATTGTCTAGTGGTTCTTGTTGAGTTTCGATTTTTTTTCAAAAAAAATTAATATTACAATTCACGTGTACTGTTCACGGAGAGAGAAAAAATAAGAAAAAAAAAATATTGGGAATATTTTCGTTGGAAAATACAGACGAGGAAAGTGTGGCTTTTGATCCAACATTGCCACCGATTTTTGATGATTACGGTGATGAAGGAACCATTGTTATTGATGTTAAGGAGCCATGTTTTACACTTGATTATGGTTTTGGGTTCAATCTAACTTCTAAGCCAAATAAACACACGGTTGAACCTATTAGGTTTATTCAAGGTCGAGTTTGTTATTTGTACAACAATGCGGCTCGTGATAAGTTATCGCACTTGTGCACGGAGGGTGGTGGGGTGGATGGCCCAAGAAGGTTCTAAGATCAAGAAGAAGAACCAAGAGTTGGAGTTTACTGCTAGTGGTTTTTGTTTTCGATCCCGGCGGATCAAAGTTGCAAGAATTGAGGACAATTCTCTTCGAAGAGGGAGGAAATTATACGAAAATAAAAGAATCTAATTAGTCGTTTAGGAAATTATTAATATTGATATTCTTTGTTTAGTCGTTTTCCTTATTTACAAATATAAGTATCTTATTAGTTTATTTTCTAGTGATATTTAGGAATTATATTAGGCTAGAGTATAACTTCCATACTTAGAATTAGTTTTATTTTTGTAGTATAAATAAGGGATTAAGGTTGTATTTTGAAAGACAGATGATACAAGAATTAAAAACGCAGTTTTAAAAAATACAACAAAGTTCGTTGTGTTCATAAATCGATAAGGTACTTCGATTTTTCGAGTTAAGGCTGAATCGGCGTTCATCCTTACTCACCGATATCCATGAGATCGGCGTCTCATTAATATCACCTATCTATTCTATTCGTTTCGCTTCCGTTACGCATCATAAGTGGTATCTGAGCTACAACTCTTGATTTTGATTGAATCAAGACGGTCCAAGGGAGTGTCAAAGCCAAGTTATTGGTTGAGTTTCTGGTTGCGATTGGAATTCAAAGGTTAAACTCGGGCGAGGTAGTTCGAGAGTTAATCGATTTTGATTGTCTAGTGGTTCTTGTTGAGTTTCGATTTTTTTTTAAAAAAATAAAAAACAAAATTACAATTCACGTGTACTGTTCACGGAGAGAGAGAAAAAGGGAAAAACAAAAAAGGTTGGGAATATTTTCGTTGAAAAATACAGACGAGGAAAGTGTGGCTTTTGATCCAACGTTGCCACCGATTTTTGATGATTACGGTGATGAAGGAACCATTGTTATTGATGTTAAGGAGCCATGTTTTACACTTGATTATGGTTTTGGGTTCAATCTAACTTCTATGCCAAATAAACACACGGTTGATCCTATTAGGTTTATTCAAGGTCAAGTTTGTTATTTGTACAACAATGCGGCTCGTGATAGGTTATCGCACTTGTGCATGGACGGTGGTGGGGTAGATGGCACAAGAGGGTTCTAAGATCAAGAAGAAGAACCGAGAGTTGGAGTTTATTGCTAGTGGTTTTTGTTTTCGATCCCGGCGGATCAAAGTTGCAAGAATTGAGGACAATTCTCTTCGAAGAGGGAAGGAATGATACGAAAATAAAAGAATCTAATTAGTCGTTTAGGAAATTATTAATATTGATATTCTTTGTTTAGTCGTTTTCCTTATTTACAAATATAAGTATCTAATTAGTTTATTTTCTAGTGATATTTAGGAATTATATTAGGCTAGAGTATAACTTCCATACTTAGAATTAGTTTTATTTTAGTAGTATAAATAAGGGATTAAGGTTGTATTTTGAAAGACAGATGATACAAGAAATAAAAACGCAGTTTTATTAAATACAACAAAGTTCGTTGTGTTCATAAATCGATAAGGTACTTCGATTTTTCGAGTTAAGGCTGAATCGGCGTTCATCCTTACTCACCGATATCCATGAGATCGGCGTCTCATTAATATCACCTATCCATTCTATTCGTTTCGCTTCCGTTACGCATCATAAGTGGTATCTGAGCTACAACTCTTGATTTTGATTGAATCAAGACGGTCCAAGGGAGTGTCAAAGCCAAGTTATTGGTTGAGTTTCTGGTTGCGATTGGAATTCAAAGGTTAAACTCGGGCGAGGTAGTTCGAGAGTTAATCGATTTTGATTGTCTAGTGGTTCTTATTGAGTTTCGATTTTTTTTAAAAAAAAAATTAAAAAATTACAATTCACGTGTACTGTTCACGGAGAGAGTGAAAAAGGGAAAAACAAAAAAAGTTGGGAATATCTCGTTGAAAAATACAGACGAGGAAAGTGTGGCTTTTGATCCAACGTTGCCACCGATTTTTGATGATTACGGTGATGAAGGAACCATTGTTATTGATGTTAAGGAGCCATGTTTTACACTTGATTATGGTTTTGGGTTCAATCTAACTTCTATGCCAAATAAACACACGGTTGATCCTATTAGGTTTATTCAAGGTCAAGTTTGTTATTTGTACAACAATGCGGCTCGTGATAGGTTATCGCACTTGTGCACGGAGGGTGGTGGGGTAGATGGCACAAGAGGGTTCTAAGATCAAGAAGAAGAACCGAGAGTTGGAGTTTATTGCTAGTGGTTTTTGTTTTCGATCCCGGCGGATCAAAGTTGCAAGAATTGAGGACAATTCTCTTCGAAGAGGGAGGGAATGATACGAAAATAAAAGAATCTAATTAGTCGTTTAGAAATTATTAATATTGATATTCTTTGTTTAGTCGTTTTCCTTATTTACAAATATAAGTATCTAATTAGTTTATTTTCTAGTGATATTTAGTAATTATATTAGGCTAGAGTATAACTTCCATACTTAGAATTAGTTTTATTTTAGTAGTATAAATAAGGGATTAAGGTTGTATTTTGAAAGACAGATGATACAAGAAATAAAAACGCAGTTTTATTAAATACAACAAAGTTCGTTGTGTTCATAAATCGATAAGGTACTTCGATTTTTCGAGTTAAGGCTGAATCGGCGTTCATCCTTACTCACCGATATCCATGAGATCGGCGTCTCATTAATATAACCTATCCATTCTGTTCGTTTCGCTTCCGTTACGCATCATAAGTGGTATCTGAGCTACAACTCTTGATTTTGATTGAATCAAGACGGTCCAAGGGAGTGTCAAAGCCAAGTTATTGGTTGAGTTTCTGGTTGCGATTGGAATTCAAAGGTTAAACTCGGGCGAGGTAGTTCGAGAGTTAATCGATTTTGATTGTCTAGTGGTTCTTGTTGAGTTTCGATTTTTTTAAAAAAAATATATAAAAAATGTCAATTCACGTGTACTGTTCACGGAGAGAGAGAAAAAGGGAAAAACAAAAAAAGTTGGGAATATTTTCGTTGAAAAATACAGACGAGGAAAGTGTGGCTTTTGATCCAACGTTGCCACCGATTTTTGATGATTACGGTGATGAAGGAACCATTGTTATTGATGTTAAGGAGCCATGTTTTACACTTGATTATGGTTTTGGGTTCAATCTAACTTCTAAGCCAAATAAACACACGGTTGGTCCTATTAGGTTTATTCAAGGACAAGTTTGTTATTTGTACAACAATGCGGCTCGTGATAGGTTATCGCACTTGGGCACGGAGGGTGGTGGGGTAGATGGCACAAGAGGGTTCTAAGATCAAGAAGAAGAACCGAGAGTTGGAGTTTATTGCTAGTGGTTTTTGTTTTCGATCCCGGAGGATCAAAGTTGCAAGAATTGAGGACAATTCTCTTCGAAGAGGGAGGGAATGATACGAAAATAAAAGAATCTAATTAGTCGTTTAGGAAATTATTAATATTGATATTCTTTGTTTATTCGTTTTCCTTATTTACAAATATAAGTATCTAATTAGTTTATTTTCTAGTGATATTTAGGAATTATATTAGGCTAGAGTATAACTTCCACACTTAGAATTAGTTTTATTTTAGTAGTATAAATAAGGGATTAACGTTGTATTTTGAAAGACAGATGATTCAAGAAATAAAAACGCAGTTTTATTAAATACAACAAGGTTCGTTGTGTTCATAAATCGATAAGGTACTTCGATTTTTCGAGTTAAGGTTGAATCGGCGTTCATCCTTACTCACCGATATTCGTGAGATCGGCGTCTCATTAATATCACCTATCCATTCTATTCGTTTCGCTTCCGTTACCCATCATAAGTGGTATCAGAGCTACAACTCTTGATTTTGATTGAATCAAGACGGTCCAAGGGAGTGTCAAAGCCAAGTTATTGGTTGAGTTTCTGGTTGCGATTGGAATTCAAAGGTTAAACTCGGGCGAGGTAGTTCGAGAGTTAATCGATTTTGATTGTCTAGTGGTTCTTGTTGAGTTTCGATTTTTTTTTTTTAAAAAAAAAAAAAATTACAATTCACGTGTACTGTTCACGGAGAGAGAGTAAAAGGGAAAAACAAAAAAGGTTGGGAATATTTTCGTTGAAAAATACAGACGAGGAAAGTGTGGCTTTTGATCCAACGTTGCCACCGATTTTTGATGATTACGGTGATGAAGGAACCATTGTTATTGATGTTAAGGAGCCATGTTTTACACTTGATTATGGTTTTGGGTTCAATCTAACTTCTAAGCCAAATAAACACACGGTTGATCCTATTAGGTTTATTCAAGGTCAAGTTTGTTATTTGTACAACAATGCGGCTCGTGATAGGTTATCGCACTTGTGCACGGAGGGTGGTGGGGTAGATGGCACAAGAGGGTTCTAAGATCAAGAAGAAGAACCGAGAGTTGAAGTTTATTGCTAGTGGTTTTTGTTTTCGATCCCGGCGGATCAAAGTTGCAAGAATTGAGGACAATTCTCTTCGAAGAGGGAGGGAATGATAAGAAAATAAAAGAATCTAATTAGTCGTTTAGGAAATTATTAATATTGATATTCTTTGTTTAGTCGTTTTCCTTATTTACAAATATAAGTATCTAATTAAATTATTTTCTAGTGATATTTAGGAATTATATTAGGCTAGAGTATAACTTCCATACTTAGAATTAGTTTTATTTTAGTAGTATAAATAAGGGATTAACGTTGTATTTTGAAAGACAGATGATTCAAGAAAAAAAAACGCAGTTTTATTAAATACAACAAGGTTCGTTGTGTTCATAAATCGATAAGGAACTTCGATTTTTCGAGTTAAGGTTGAATCGGCGTTCATCCTTACTCACCGATATTCGTGAGATCGGCGTCTCATTAATATCACCTATCCATTCTATTCGTTTCGCTTCCGTTACCCATCATAAGTGGTATCAGAGCTACAACTCTTGATTTTGATTGAATCAAGACGGTCCAAGGGAGTGTCAAAGCCAAGTTATTGGTTGAGTTTCTGGTTGCGATTGGAATTCAAAGGTTAAACTCGGGCGAGGTAGTTCGAGAGTTAATCGATTTTGATTGTCTAGTGGTTCTTGTTGAGTTTCGATTTTTTTAAAAAAAAATAATATTACAATTCACGTGTACTGTTCACGGAGAGAGAAAAAAAAAGAAAAAAAAAATGTTGGGAATATTTTCGTTGAAAAATACAGACGAGGAAAGTGTGGCTTTTGATCCAACATTGCCACCGATTTTTGATGATTACGGTGATGAAGGAACCATTGTTATTGATGTTAAGGAGCCCTGTTTTACACTTGATTATGGTTTTGGGTTCAATCTAACTTCTAAGCCAAATAAACACACGGTTGATCCTATTTGGTTTATTCAAGGTCAAGTTTGTTATTTGTACAAAAATGCGGCTCGTGATAGGTTATCGCACTTGTGCACGGAGGGTGGTGGGGTGGATGGCACAAGAGGGTTCTAAGATCAAGAAGAAGAACCGAGAGTTGGAGTTTATTGCTAGTGGTTTTTGTTTTCGATCCCAGCGGATCAAAGTTGCAAGAATTGAGGACAATTCTCTTCGAAGAGGGAGGGAATTATACGAAAATAAAAGAATCTAATTAGTCGTTTAGGAAATTATTAATATTGATATTCTTTGTTTAGTCGTTTTCCTTATTTACAAATATAAGTATCTTATTAGTTTATTTTCTAGTGATATTTAGGAATTATATTAGGCTAGAGTATAACTTCCATACTTAGAATTAGTTTTATTTTAGTAGTATAAATAAGGGATTAAGGTTGTATTTTGAAAGACAGATGATTCATGAAATAAAAACGCAGTTTTAATAAATATAACAAGGTTCGTTGTGTTCGTAAATCGATAAGGTACTTCAATTTTTCAAGTTAAGGCTGAATCGGCGTTCATCCTTACTCACCGATATCCATGAGATCGGCGTCTCATTAATATCACCTATCCATTCTATTCGTTTCGCTTCCGTTACGCATCATAAGTGGTATCTGAGCTACAATTCTTGATTTTGATTGAATCAAGACGGTCCAAGGGAGTGTCAAAGCCAAGTTATTGGTTGAGTTTCTGGTTGCGATTGGAATTCAAAGGTTAAACTCGGGCGAGGTAGTTCGAGAGTTAATCGATTTTGATTGTCTAGTGGTTCTTGTTGAGTTTCGATTTTTTTTTTAAAAAAAAATAAAAAATTACAATTCACGTGTACTGTTCACGGAGAGAGAGAAAAAGGGAAAAACAAAAAAAGTTGGGAATATTTTTGTTGAAAAATACAGACGAGGAAAGTGTGGCTTTTGATCCAACGTTGCCACCGATTTTTGATGATTACGGTGATGAAGGAACCATTGTTATTGATGTTAAGGAGCCATGTTTTACACTTGATTATGGTTTTGGGTTCAATCTAACTTCTAAGCCAAATAAACACACGGTTGATCCTATTAGGTTTATTCAAGGACAAGTTTGTTATTTGTACAACAATGCGGCTCGTGATAGGTTATCGCACTTGTGCACGGAGGGTGGTGGGGTAGATGGCACAAGAGGGTTCTAAGATCAAGAAGAAGAACCGAGAGTTGGAGTTTATTGCTAGTGGTTTTTGTTTTCGATCCCGGCGGATCAAAGTTGCAAGAATTGAGGACAATTCTTTTCGAAGAGGGAGGGAATGATACGAAAATAAAAGAATCTAATTAGTCGTTTAGGAAATTATTAATATTGATATTCTTTGTTTATTCGTTTTCCTTATTTACAAATATAAGTATCTAATTAGTTTATTTTCTAGTGATATTTAGGAATTATATTAGGCTAGAGTATAACTTCCACACTTAGAATTAGTTTTATTTTAGTAGTATAAATAAGGGATTAACGTTGTATTTTGAAAGACAGATGATTCAAGAAATAAAAACGCAGTTTTATTAAATATAACAAGGTTCGTTGTGTTCATAAATCGATAAGGTACTTCGATTTTTCGAGTTAAGGTTGAATCGGCGTTCATCCTTACTCACCGATATTCGTGAGATCGGCGTCTCATTAATATCACCTATCCATTCTATTCGTTTCGCTTCCGTTACCCATCATAAGTGGTATCAGAGCTATAACTCTTGATTTTGATTGAATCAAGACGGTCCAAGGGAGTGTCAAAGCCAAGTTATTGGTTGAGTTTCTGGTTGCGATTGGAATTCAAAGGTTAAACTCGGGCGAGGTAGTTCGAGAGTTAATCGATTTTGATTGTCTAGTGGTTCTTGTTGAGTTTCGATATTTTTTTTTTTAAAAAAAAAAAAAATTACAATTCACGTGTACTGTTCACGGAGAGAGAGAAAAAGGGAAAAACAAAAAAGGTTGGGAATATTTTCGTTGAAAAATACAGACGAGGAAAGTGTGGCTTTTGATCCAACGTTGCCACCGATTTTTGATGATTACGGTGATGAAGGAACCATTGTTATTGATGTTAAGGAGCCATGTTTTACACTTGATTATGGTTTTGGGTTCAATCTAACTTCTAAGCCAAATAAACACACGGTTGATCCTATTAGGTTTATTCAAGGTCAAGTTTGTTATTTGTACAACAATGCGGCTCGTGATAGGTTATCGCACTTGTGCACGGAGGGTGGTGGGGTAGATGGCACAAGAGGGTTCTAAGATCAAGAAGAAGAACCGAGAGTTGGAGTTTATTGCTAGTGGTTTTTGTTTTCGATCCCGGCGGATCAAAGTTGCAAGAATTGAGGACAATTTTCTTCGAAGAGGGAGGGAATGATAAGAAAATAAAAGAATCTAATTAGTCGTTTAGGAAATTATTAATATTGATATTCTTTGTTTAGTCGTTTTCCTTATTTACAAATATAAGTATCTAATTAATTTATTTTCTAGTGATATTTAGGAATTATATTAGGCTAGAGTATAACTTCCATACTTAGAATTAGTTTTATTTTAGTAGTATAAATAAGGGATTAACGTTGTATTTTGAAAGACAGATGATTCAAGAAAAAAAAACGCAGTTTTATTAAATACAACAAGGTTCGTTGTGTTCATAAATCGATAAGGCACTTCGATTTTTCGAGTTAAGGTTGAATCGGCGTTCATCCTTACTCACCGATATTCGTTAGATCGGCGTCTCATTAATATCACCTATCCATTCTATTCGTTTCGCTTCCGTTACCCATCATAAGTGGTATCAGAGCTACAACTCTTGATTTTGATTGAATCAAGACGGTCCAAGGGAGTGTCAAAGCCAAGTTATTGGTTGAGTTTCTGGTTGCGATTGGAATTCAAAGGTTAAACTCGGGCGAGGTAGTTCGAGAGTTAATCGATTTTGATTGTCTAGTGGTTCTTGTTGAGTTTCGAATTTTTTTTAAAAAAAAAAAAAAAAATTACAATTCACGTGTACTGTTCACGGAGAGAGAGAAAAAGGGAAAAACAAAAAAAGTTGGGAATATTTTTGTTGAAAAATACAGACGAGGAAAGTGTGGCTTTTGATCCAACGTTGCCACCGATTTTTGATGATTACGGTGATGAAGGAACCATTGTTATTGATGTTAAGGAGCCATGTTTTACACTTGATTATGGTTTTGGGTTCAATCTAACTTCTAAGCCAAATAAACACACGGTTGATCCTATTAGGTTTATTCAAGGACAAGTTTGTTATTTGTACAACAATGCGGCTCGTGATAGGTTATCGCACTTGTGCACGGAGGGTGGTGGGGTAGATGGCACAAGAGGGTTCTAAGATCAAGAAGAAGAACCGAGAGTTGGAGTTTATTGCTAGTGGTTTTTGTTTTCGATCCCGGCGGATCAAAGTTGCAAGAATTGAGGACAATTCTCTTCGAAGAGGGAGGGAATGATACGAAAATAAAAGAATCTAATTAGTCGTTTAGGAAATTATTAATATTGATATTCTTTGTTTATTCGTTTTCCTTATTTACAAATATAAGTATCTAATTAGTTTATTTTCTAGTGATATTTAGGAATTATATTAGGCTAGAGTATAACTTCCACACTTAGAATTAGTTTTATTTTAGTAGTATAAATAAGGGATTAACGTTGTATTTTGAAAGACAGATGATTCAAGAAATAAAAACGCAGTTTTATTAAATACAACAAGGTTCGTTGTGTTCATAAATCGATAAGGTACTTCGATTTTTCGAGTTAAGGTTGAATCGGCGTTCATCCTTACTCACCGATATTCGTGAGATCGGCTTCTCATTAATATCACCTATCCATTCTATTCGTTTCGCTTCCGTTACCCATCATAAGTGGTATCAGAGCTATAACTCTTGATTTTGATTGAATCAAGACGGTCCAAGGGAGTGTCAAAGCCAAGTTATTGGTTGAGTTTCTGGTTGCGATTGGAATTCAAAGGTTAAACTCGGGCGAGGTAGTTCGAGAGTTAATCGATTTTGATTGTCTAGTGGTTCTTGTTGAGTTTCGATATTTTTTTTTTTTTTTAAAAAAAAAATTACAATTCACGTGTACTGTTCACGGAGAGAGAGAAAAAGGGAAAAACAAAAAAGGTTGGGAATATTTTCGTTGAAAAATACAGACGAGGAAAGTGTGGCTTTTGATCCAACGTTGCCACCGATTTTTGATGATTACGGTGATGAAGGAACCATTGTTATTGATGTTAAGGAGCCATGTTTTACACTTGATTATGGTTTTGGGTTCAATCTAACTTCTAAGCCAAATAAACACACGGTTGATCCTATTAGGTTTATTCAAGGTCAAGTTTGTTATTTGTACAACAATGCGGCTCGTGATAGGTTATCGCACTTGTGCACGGAGGGTGGTGGGGTAGATGGCACAAGAGGTTTCTAAGATCAAGAAGAAGAACCGAGAGTTGGAGTTTATTGCTAGTGGTTTTTGTTTTCGATCCCGGCGGATCAAAGTTGCAAGAATTGAGGACAATTCTCTTCGAAGAGGGAGGGAATGATAAGAAAATAAAAGAATCTAATTAGTCGTTTAGGAAATTATTAATATTGATATTCTTTGTTTAGTCGTTTTCCTTATTTACAAATATAAGTATCTAATTAATTTATTTTCTAGTGATATTTAGGAATTATATTAGGCTAGAGTATAACTTCCATACTTAGAATTAGTTTTATTTTAGTAGTATAAATAAGGGATTAACGTTGTATTTTGAAAGACAGATGATTCAAGAAAAAAAAACGCAGTTTTATTAAATACAACAAGGTTCGTTGTGTTCATAAATCGATAAGGCACTTCGATTTTTCGAGTTAAGGTTGAATCGGCGTTCATCCTTACTCACCGATATTCGTGAGATCGGCGTCTCATTAATATCACCTATCCATTCTATTCGTTTCGCTTCCGTTACCCATCATAAGTGGTATCAGAGCTACAACTCTTGATTTTGATTGAATCAAGACGGTCCAAGGGAGTGTCAAAGCCAAGTTATTGGTTGAGTTTCTGGTTGCGATTGGAATTCAAAGGTTAAACTCGGGCGAGGTAGTTCGAGAGTTAATCGATTTTGATTGTCTAGTGGTTCTTGTTGAGTTTCGATTTTTTTTAAAAAAAATAATATTACAATTCACGTGTACTGTTCACGGAGAGAGAAAAAAAAAGAAAAAAAAATGTTGGGAATATTTTCGTTGAAAAATACAGACGAGGAAAGTGTGGCTTTTGATCCAACATTGCCACCGATTTTTGATGATTACGGTGATGAAGGAACCATAGTTATTGATGTTAAGGAGCCCTGTTTTACACTTGATTATGGTTTTGGGTTCAATCTAACTTCTAAGCCAAATAAACACACGGTTGATCCTATTTGGTTTATTCAAGGTCAAGTTTGTTATTTGTACAAAAATGCGGCTCGTGATAGGTTATCGCACTTGTGCACGGAGGGTGGTGGGGTGGATGGCACAAGAGGGTTCTAAGATCAAGAAGAAGAACCGAGAGTTGGAGTTTATTGCTAGTGGTTTTTGTTTTCGATCCCGGCGGATCAAAGTTGCAAGAATTGAGGACAATTCTTTTCGAAGAGGGAGGGAATGATACGAAAATAAAAGAATCTAATTAGTCGTTCAGGAAATTATTAATATTGATATTCTTTGTTTATTCGTTTTCCTTATTTACAAATATAAGTATCTAATTAGTTTATTTTCTAGTGATATTTAGGAATTATATTAGGCTAGAGTATAACTTCCACACTTAGAATTAGTTTTATTTTAGTAGTATAAATAAGGGATTAACGTTGTATTTTGAAAGACAGATGATTCAAGAAATAAAAACGCAGTTTTATTAAATACAACAAGGTTCGTTGTGTTCATAAATCGATAAGGTACTTCGATTTTTCGAGTTAAGGTTGAATCGGCGTTCATCCTTACTCACCGATATTCGTGAGATCGGCGTCTCATTAATATCACCTATCCATTCTATTCGTTTCGCTTCCGTTACCCATCATAAGTGGTATCAGAGCTATAACTCTTGATTTTGATTGAATCAAGACGGTCCAAGGGAGTGTCAAAGCCAAGTTATTGGTTGAGTTTCTGGTTGCGATTGGAATTCAAAGGTTAAACTCGGGCGAGGTAGTTCGAGAGTTAATCGATTTTGATTGTCTAGTGGTTCTTGTTGAGTTTCGATATTTTTTTTTTAAAAAAAAAAAAAAATTACAATTCACGTGTACTGTTCACGGAGAGAGAGAAAAAGGGAAAAACAAAAAAGGTTGGGAATATTTTCGTTGAAAAATACAGACGAGGAAAGTGTGGCTTTTGATCCAACGTTGCCACCGATTTTTGATGATTACGGTGATGAAGGAACCATTGTTATTGATGTTAAGGAGCCATGTTTTACACTTGATTATGGTTTTGGGTTCAATCTAACTTCTAAGCCAAATAAACACACGGTTGATCCTATTAGGTTTATTCAAGGTCAAGTTTGTTATTTGTACAACAATGCGGCTCGTGATAGGTTATCGCACTTGTGCACGGAGGGTGGTGGGGTAGATGGCACAAGAGGGTTCTAAGATCAAGAAGAAGAACCGAGAGTTGGAGTTTATTGCTAGTGGTTTTTGTTTTCGATCCCGGCGGATCAAAGTTGCAAGAATTGAGGACAATTTTCTTCGAAGAGGGAGGGAATGATAAGAAAATAAAAGAATCTAATTAGTCGTTTAGGAAATTATTAATATTGATATTCTTTGTTTAGTCGTTTTCCTTATTTACAAATATAAGTATCTAATTAATTTATTTTCTAGTGATATTTAGGAATTATATTAGGCTAGAGTATAACTTCCATACTTAGAATTAGTTTTATTTTAGTAGTATAAATAAGGGATTAAGGTTGTATTTTGAAAGACAGATGATTCAAGAAAAAAAAACGCAGTTTTATTAAATACAACAAGGTTCGTTGTGTTCATAAATCGATAAGGCACTTCGATTTTTCGAGTTAAGGTTGAATCGGCGTTCATCCTTACTCACCGATATTCGTTAGATCGGCGTCTCATTAATATCACCTATCCATTCTATTAGTTTCGCTTCCGTTACCCATCATAAGTGGTATCAGAGCTACAACTCTTGATTTTGATTGAATCAAGACGGTCCAAGGGAGTGTCAAAGCCAAGTTATTGGTTGAGTTTCTGGTTGCGATTGGAATTCAAAGGTTAAACTCGGGCGAGGTAGTTCGAGAGTTAATCGATTTTGATTGTCTAGTGGTTCTTGTTGAGTTTCGATTTTTTTAAAAAAAAATAATATTACAATTCACGTGTACTGTTCACGGAGAGAGAAAAAAAAAGAAAAAAAAAATGTTGGGAATATTTTCGTTGAAAAATACAGACGAGGAAAGTGTGGCTTTTGATCCAACATTGCCACCGATTTTTGATGATTACGGTGATGAAGGAACCATTGTTATTGATGTTAAGGAGCCCTGTTTTACACTTGATTATGGTTTTGGGTTCAATCTAACTTCTAAGCCAAATAAACACACGGTTGATCCTATTTGGTTTATTCAAGGTCAAGTTTGTTATTTGTACAAAAATGCGGCTCGTGATAGGTTATCGCACTTGTGCACGGAGGGTGGTGGGGTGGATGGCACAAGAGGGTTCTAAGATCAAGAAGAAGAACCGAGAGTTGGAGTTTATTGCTAGTGGTTTTTGTTTTCGATCCCGGCGGATCAAAGTTGCAAGAATTGAGGACAATTCTCTTCGAAGAGGGAGGGAATGATACGAAAATTAAAGAATCTAATTAGTCGTTTAGGAAATTATTAATATTGATATTCTTTGTTTAGTCGTTTTCCTTATTTACAAATATAAGTATCTAATTAGTTTATTTTCTAGTGATATTTAGGAATTATATTAGGCTAGAGTATAACTTCCATACTTAGAATTAGTTTTATTTTAGTAGTATAAATAAGGGATTAAGGTTGTATTTTGAAAGACAGATGATACAAGAAATAAAAACGCAGTTTTATTAAATACAACAAAGTTCGTTGTGTTCATAAATCGATAAGGTACTTCGATTTTTCGAGATAAGGCTGAATCGGCGTTCATCCTTACTCACCGATATCCATGAGATCGGCGTCGCATTAATATCACTTATCCATTCTATTCGTTTCGCTTCCGTTACGCATCATAAGTGGTATCTGAGCTACAACTCTTGATTTTTATTGAATCAAGACGGTCCAAGGGAGTGTCAAAGCCAAGTTATTGGTTGAGTTTCTGGTTGCGATTGGAATTCAAAGGTTAAACTCGGGCGAGGTAGTTCGAGGGTTAATCGGTTTTGATTGTCTAGTGGTTCTTGTTGAGTTTCGATTTTTTTTAAAAAAAAATTTTAAAAAAATTACAGTTCACGTGTACTGTTCACGGAGAGAGAGAGAGAAAAAGGGAAAAACAAAAAAGGTTGGGAATATTTTCGTTGAAAAATACAGACGAGGAAAGTGTGGCTTTTGATCCAACGTTGCCACCGATTTTTGATGATTACGGTGATGAAGGAACCATTGTTATTGATGTTAAGGAGCCATGTTTTACACTTGATTAAGGTTTTGAGTTCAATCTAACTTCTAAGCCAAATAAACACACGGTTGATCCTATTAGGTTTATTCAAGGTCAAGTTTGTTATTTGTACAACAATGCGGCTCGTGATAGGTTATCGCACTTGTGCACGGAGGGTGGTGGGGTGGATGGCACAAGAGGGTTCTAAGATCAAGAAGAAGAACCGAGAGTTGGAGTTTACTGCTAGTGGTTTTTGTTTTCGATCCCGGCGGATCAAAGTTGCAAGAATTGAGGACAATTCTCTTCGAAGAGGGAGGAAATGATACGAAAATAAAAGAATCTAATTAGTCGTTTAGGAAATTATTAATATTGATATTCTTTGTTTAGTCGTTTTCCTTATTTACGAATATAAGTATCTTATTAGTTTATTTTCTAGTGATATTTAGGAATTATATTAGGCTAGAGTATAACTTCCATACTTAGAATTAGTTTTATTTTAGTAGTATAAATAAGGGATTAACGTTGTATTTTGAAAGACATATGATTCAAGAAATAAAAACGCAGTTTTATTAAATACAACAAGGTTCGTTGTGTTCATAAATCGATAAGGTACTTCGATTTTTCGAGTTAAGGCTGAATCGGCGTTCATCCTTACTCACCGATATTCGTGAGATCGGCGTCTCATTAATATCACCTATCCATTCTATTCGTTTCGCTTCCGTTACCCATCATAAGTGGTATCAGAGCTACAACTCTTGATTTTGATTGAATCAAGACGGTCCAAGGGAGTGTCAAAGCCATGTTATTGGTTGAATTTCTGGTTGCGATTGGAATTCAAAGGTTAAACTCGGGCGAGGTTGTTCGAGGGTTAATCGGTTTTGATTGTCTAGTGGTTCTTGTTGAGTTTCGATTTTTTTTTTAATAAAAATAATATTACAATTCACGTGTACTGTTCACGGAGAGAGAAAAAAAAATGTTGGGAATATTTTCGTTGGAAAATACAGACGAGGAAAGTGTGGCTTTTGATCCAACATTGTCACCGATTTTTGATGATTACGGAGATGAAGGAACCATTATTATTGATGTTAAGGAGACGTGTTTTACACTTGATTATGGTTTTGGGTTCAATCTAACTTCTAAGCCAAATAAACACACGGTTGATCCTATTAGGTTTATTCAAGGTCAACTTTGTTATTTGTACAACAATGAGGCTCGTGATAGGTTATCGCACTTGTGCACGGAGGGTGGTGGGGTGGATGGCACAAGAAGGTTCTAAGATCAAGAAGAAGAAGCGAGAGTTGGAGTTTACTGCTAGTGGTTTTTGTTTTCGATCCCGGCGGATCAAAGTTGCAAGAATTGAGGACAATTCTCTTCGAAGAGGGAGGGAATTATACGAAAATAAAAGAATCTAATTAGTCGTTTAGGAAATTATTAATATTGATATTCTTTGTTTAGTCGTTTTCCTTATTTACAAATATAAGTATCTAATTAATTTATTTTCTAGTGATATTTAGGAATTATATTAGGCTAGAGTATAACTTCCATACTTAGAATTAGTTTTATTTTAGTAGTATAAATAAGGGATTAACGTTGTATTTTGAAAGACAGATGATTCAAGAAAAAAAAACGCAGTTTTATTAAATACAACAAGGTTCGTTGTGTTCATAAATCGATAAGGCACTTCGATTTTTCGAGTTAAGGTTGAATCGGCGTTCATCCTTACTCACCGATATTCGTTAGATCGGCGTCTCATTAATATCACCTATCCATTCTATTCGTTTCGCTTCCGTTACCCATCATAAGTGGTATCAGAGCTACAACTCTTGATTTTGATTGAATCAAGACGGTCCAAGGGAGTGTCAAAGCCAAGTTATTGGTTGAGTTTCTGGTTGCGATTGGAATTCAAAGGTTAAACTCGGGCGAGGTAGTTCGAGAGTTAATCGATTTTGATTGTCTAGTGGTTCTTGTTGAGTTTCGATTTTTTTAAAAAAAAATAATATTACAATTCACGTGTACTGTTCACGGAGAGAGAAAAAAAAGAAAAAAAAATGTTGGGAATATTTTCGTTGAAAAATACAGACGAGGAAAGTGTGGCTTTTGATCCAACATTGCCACCGATTTTTGATGATTACGGTGATGAAGGAACCATTGTTATTGATGTTAAGGAGCCCTGTTTTACACTTGATTATGGTTTTGGGTTCAATCTAACTTCTAAGCCAAATAAACACACGGTTGATCCTATTTGGTTTATTCAAGGTCAAGTTTGTTATTTGTACAAAAATGCGGCTCGTGATAGGTTATCGCACTTGTGCACGGAGGGTGGTGGGGTGGATGGCACAAGAGGGTTCTAAGATCAAGAAGAAGAACCGAGAGTTGGAGTTTATTGCTAGTGGTTTTTGTTTTCGATCCCGGCGGATCAAAGTTGCAAGAATTGAGGACAATTCTCTTCGAAGACGGAGGGAATGATACGAAAATTAAAGAATCTAATTAGTCGTTTAGGAAATTATTAATATTGATATTCTTTGTTTAGTCGTTTTCCTTATTTACAAATATAAGTATCTAATTAGTTTATTTTCTAGTGATATTTAGGAATTATATTAGGCTAGAGTATAACTTCCATACTTAGAATTAGTTTTATTTTAGTAGTATAAATAAGGGATTAAGGTTGTATTTTGAAAGACAGATGATACAAGAAATAAAAACGCAGTTTTATTAAATACAACAAAGTTCGTTGTGTTCATAAATCGATAAGGTACTTCGATTTTTCGAGATAAGGCTGAATCGGCGTTCATCCTTACTCACCGATATCCATGAGATCGGCGTCGCATTAATATCACTTATCCATTCTATTCGTTTCGCTTCCGTTACGCATCATAAGTGGTATCTGAGCTACAACTCTTGATTTTTATTGAATCAAGACGGTCCAAGGGAGTGTCAAAGCCAAGTTATTGGTTGAGTTTCTGGTTGCGATTGGAATTCAAAGGTTAAACTCGGGCGAGGTAGTTCGAGGGTTAATCGGTTTTGATTGTCTAGTGGTTCTTGTTGAGTTTCGATTTTTTAAAAAAAAAAATTTTAAAAAAATTACAGTTCACGTGTACTGTTCACGGAGAGAGAGAGAAAAAGGGAAAAACAAAAAAGGTTGGGAATATTTTCGTTGAAAAATACAGACGAGGAAAGTGTGGCTTTTGATCCAACGTTGCCACCGATTTTTGATGATTACGGTGATGAAGGAACCATTGTTATTGATGTTAAGGAGCCATGTTTTACACTTGATTAAGGTTTTGAGTTCAATCTAACTTCTAAGCCAAATAAACACACGGTTGATCCTATTAGGTTTATTCAAGGTCAAGTTTGTTATTTGTACAACAATGCGGCTCGTGATAGGTTATCGCACTTGTGCACGGAGGGTGGTGGGGTGGATGGCACAAGAGGGTTCTAAGATCAAGAAGAAGAACCGAGAGTTGGAGTTTACTGCTAGTGGTTTTTGTTTTCGATCCCGGCGGATCAAAGTTGCAAGAATTGAGGACAATTCTCTTCGAAGAGGGAGGAAATGATACGAAAATAAAAGAATCTAATTAGTCGTTTAGGAAATTATTAATATTGATATTCTTTGTTTAGTCGTTTTCCTTATTTACGAATATAAGTATCGTATTAGTTTATTTTCTAGTGATATTTAGAAATTATATTAGGCTAGAGTATAACTTCCATACTTAGAATTAGTTTTATTTTAGTAGTATAAATAAGGGATTAACGTTGTATTTTGAAAGACATATGATTCAAGAAATAAAAACGCAGTTTTATTAAATACAACAAGGTTCGTTGTGTTCATAAATCGATAAGGTACTTCGATTTTTCGAGTTAAGGCTGAATCGGCGTTCATCCTTACTCACCGATATTCGTGAGATCGGCGTCTCATTAATATCACCTATCCATTCTATTCGTTTCGCTTCCGTTACCCATCATAAGTGGTATCAGAGCTACAACTCTTGATTTTGATTGAATCAAGACGGTCCAAGGGAGTGTCAAAGCCATGTTATTGGTTGAATTTCTGGTTGCGATTGGAATTCAAAGGTTAAACTCGGGCGAGGTTGTTCGAGGGTTAATCGGTTTTGATTGTCTAGTGGTTCTTGTTGAGTTTCGATTTTTTTTTTAATAAAAATAATATTACAATTCACGTGTACTGTTCACGGAGAGAGAAAAAAAAAAAGAAAAAAAAATGTTGGGAATATTTTCGTTGGAAAATACAGACGAGGAAAGTGTGGCTTTTGATCCAACATTGTCACCGATTTTTGATGATTACGGAGATGAAGGAACCATTATTATTGATGTTAAGGAGACGTGTTTTACACTTGATTATGGTTTTGGGTTCAATCTAACTTCTAAGCCAAATAAACACACGGTTGATCCTATTAGGTTTATTCAAGGTCAACTTTGTTATTTGTACAACAATGAGGCTCGTGATAGGTTATCGCACTTGTGCACGGAGGGTGGTGGGGTGGATGGCACAAGAAGGTTCTAAGATCAAGAAGAAGAAGCGAGAGTTGGAGTTTACTGCTAGTGGTTTTTGTTTTCGATCCCGGCGGATCAAAGTTGCAAGAATTGAGGACAATTCTCTTCGAAGAGGGAGGGAATTATACGAAAATAAAAGAATCTAATTAGTCGTTTAGGAAATTATTAATATTGATATTCTTTGTTTAGTCGTTTTCCTTATTTACAAATATAAGTATCTTATTAGTTTATTTTCTAGTGATATTTAGGAATTATATTAGGCTAGAGTATAACTTCCATACTTAGAATTAGTTTTATTTTAGTAGTATAAATAAGGGATTAAGGTTGTATTTTGAAAGACAGATGATACAAGAAATAAAAACGCAGTTTTATTAAATACAACAAAGTTCGTTGTGTTCATAAATCGATAAGGTACTTCGATTTTTCGAGATAAGGCTGAATCGGCGTTCATCCTTACTCACCGATATCCATGAGATCGGCGTCGCATTAATATCACTTATCCATTCTATTCGTTTCGCTTCCGTTACGCATCATAAGTGGTATCTTAGCTACAACTCTTGATTTTTATTGAATCAAGACGGTCCAAGGGAGTGTCAAAGCCAAGTTATTGGTTGAGTTTCTGGTTGCGATTGGAATTCAAAGGTTAAACTCGGGCGAGGTAGTTCGAGGGTTAATCGGTTTTGATTGTCTAGTGGTTCTTGTTGAGTTTCGATTTTTTTAAAAAAAAAATTTAAAAAAAATTACAGTTCACGTGTACTGTTCACGGAGAGAGAGAGAGAGAAAGGGAAAAACAAAAAAGGTTGGGAATATTTTCGTTGAAAAATACAGACGAGGAAAGTGTGGCTTTTGATCCAACGTTGCCACCGATTTTTGATGATTACGGTGATGAAGGAACCATTGTTATTGATGTTAAGGAGCCATGTTTTACACTTGATTAAGGTTTTGAGTTCAATCTAACTTCTAAGCCAAATAAACACACGGTTGATCCTATTAGGTTTATTCAAGGTCAAGTTTGTTATTTGTACAACAATGCGGCTCGTGATAGGTTATCGCACTTGTGCACGGAGGGTGGTGGGGTGGATGGCACAAGAGGGTTCTAAGATCAAGAAGAAGAACCGAGAGTTGGAGTTTACTGCTAGTGGTTTTTGTTTTCGATCCCGGCGGATCAAAGTTGCAAGAATTGAGGACAATTCTCTTCGAAGAGGGAGGAAATGATACGAAAATAAAAGAATCTAATTAGTCGTTTAGGAAATTATTAATATTGATATTCTTTGTTTAGTCGTTTTCCTTATTTACGAATATAAGTATCTTATTAGTTTATTTTCTAGTGATATTTAGGAATTATATTAGGCTAGAGTATAACTTCCATACTTAGAATTAGTTTTATTTAGTAGTATAAATAAGGGATTAAGGTTGTATTTTGAAAGACAGATGATTCAAGAAATAAAAACGCAGTTTTATTAAATACAACAAAGTTCGTTGTGTTCATAAATCGATAAGGTACTTCGATTTTTCGAGTTAAGGCTGAATCGGCGTTCATCCTTACTCACCGATATCCGTGAGATCGGCGTCTCATTAATATCACCTATCCATTCTATTCGTTTCGCTTCCGTTACGCATCATAAGTGGTATCTGAGCTACAACTCTTGATTTTGATTGAATCAAGACGGTCCAAGGGAGTGTCGAAGCCAAGTTATTGGTTGAATTTCTGGTTGCGATTGGAATTCAAAGGTTAAACTCGGGCGAGGTAGTTCGAGGGTTAATCAGTTTTGATTGTCTAGTGGTTCTTGTTGAGTTTCGATTTTTTTCAAAAAAAAAATAATACAGTTCACGTGTACTGTTCACGGAGAGAGAAAAAAAAGGAAAAAAAAATGTTGGGAATATTTTCGTTGGAAAATAAAGACGAGGAAAGTGTGGCTTTTGATCCAACATTGTCACCGATTTTTGATGATTACGGAGATGATGGGACCATTATTATTGATGTTAAGGAGCCGTGTTTTACACTTGATTATGGTTTTGGGTTCAATCTAACTTCTAAGCAAAATAAACACACGGTTGATCCTATTAGGTTATTCAAGGTCAAGTTTGTTATTTGTACAACAATGCGGCTCGTGATAGGTTATCGCACTTGTGCACGGAGGGTGGTGGGGTGGATGGCACAAGAGGGTTCTAAGATCAAGAAGAAGAACCGAGAGTTGGAGTTTACTGCTAGTGGTTTTTGTTTTCGATCCCGGCGGATCAAAGTTGCAAGAATTGAGGACAATTCTCTTCGAAGAGGTAGGGAATGATACGAAAATAAAAGAATCTAATTAGTCGTTTAGGAAATTATTAATATTGATATTCTTTGTTTAGTCGTTTTCCTTATTTACGAATATAAGTATCTTATTAGTTTATTTTCTAGTGATATTTAGGAATTATATTAGGCTAGAGTATAACTTCCATACTTAGAATTAGTTTTATTTAGTAGTATAAATACGGGATTAAGGTTGTATTTTGAAAGACAGATGATTCAAGAAATAAAAACGCAGTTTTATTAAATACAAAAAAGTTCGTTGTGTTCATAAATCGATAAGGTACTTCGTTTTTCGAGTTAAGGCTGAATCGGCGTTGTTCATCCTTACTCACCGATATCCGTGAGATCGGCGTCTCATTAATATCACCTATCCATTCTATTCGTTTCGCTTCTGTTACGCATCATAAGTGGTATCTGAGCTACAACTCTTGATTTTGATTGAATCAAGACGGTCCAAGGGAGTGTCGAAGCCAAGTTATTGTTGAATTTCTGGTTGCGATTGGAATTCAAAGGTTAAACTCGGGCGAGGTAGTTCGAGGGTTAATCAGTTTTGATTGTCTACTGGTTCTTGTTGAGTTTTGATTTTTTTTAAAAAAAAAATATTACAGTTCACGTGTACTGTTCACGGAGAGAGAAAAAAAAATGTTGGGAATATTTTCGTTGGAAAATACAGACGAGGAAAGTGTGGCTTTTGATCCAACATTGTCACCGATTTTTGATGATTACGGAGATGATGGAACCATTATTATTGATGTTAAGGAGCCGTGTTTTACACTTGATTATGGTTTTGGGTTCAATCTAACTTCTAAGCCAAATAAACACACGGTTGATCCTATTAGGTTATTCAAGGTCAAGTTTGTTATTTGTACAACAATGCGGCTCGTGATAGGTTATCGCACTTGTGCACGGAGGGTGATGGGGTGGATGGCACAAGAGGGTTCTAAGATCAAGAAGAAGAACCGAGAGTTGGAGTTTACTGCTAGTGGTTTTTGTTTTCGATCCCGGCGGATCAAAGTTGCAAGAATTGAGGACAATTCTCTTCGAAGAGGGAGGGAATTATACGAAAATAAAAGAATCTTATTAGTCATTTAGGAAATTATTAATATTGATAGTCTTTGTTTAGTCGTTTTCCTTATTTACAAATATAAGTATCTTATTAGTTTATTTTCTAGTGATATTTAGGAATTATATTAGGCTAGAGTATAACTTCCATACATAGAATTAGTTTTATTTTAGTAGTATAAATAAGGGATTAAGGTTGTATTTTGAAAGAGAGATGATTCAAGAAATAAAAACGCAGTTTTATTAAATACAACAAAGTTCGTTGTGTTCATAAATCGATAAGGTACTTCGATTTTTCGAGTTAAGGCTGAATCGGCGTTCATCCTTACTCACCGATATCTGTGAGATCGGCGTCTCATTAATATCACCTATCCATTCTATTCGTTTCGCTTCCGTTACGCATCATAAGTGGTATCTGAGCTACAACTCTTGATTTTGATTGAATCAAGACGGTCCAAGGGAGTGTCGAAGCCAAGTTATTGGTTGATTTTAAGGTTGCGATTGGAATTCAAAGGTTAAACTCGGGCGAGGTAGTTCGAGGGTTAATCGGTTTTGATTGTCTAGTGGTTCTTGTTGAGTTTCGATTTTTTTCAAAAAAAAAATATTACAGTTCACGTGTACTGTTCACGGAGAGAGAAAAAAAAGAAAAAAAAATGTTGGGAATATTTTCGTTGGAAAATACAGACGAGGAAAGTGTGGCTTTTGATCCAACATTGCCACCGATTTTTGATGATTACGGAGATGAAGAAACCATTATTATTGATGTTAAGGAGCCGTGTTTTACACTTGATTATGGTTTTGGGTTCAATCTAACTTCTAAGCCAAATAAACACACGGTTGATCCTATTAGGTTTATTCAAGGTCAAGTTTGTTATTTGTACAACAATGCGGCTCGTGATAGGTTATCGCACTTGTGCACGGAGGGTGGTGGGGTGTATGGCACAAGAAGGTTCTAAGATCAAGAAGAAGAACCGAGAGTTGGAGTTTACTGCTAGTGGTTTTTGTTTTCGATCCCGACGGATCAAAGTTGCAAGAATTGAGGACAATTCTCTTCGAAGAGGGAGGGAATTATACGAAAATAAAAGAATCTTATTAGTCATTTAGAAAATTATTAATATTGATAGTCTTTGTTTAGTCGTTTTCCTTATTTACAAATATAAGTATCTTATTAGTTTATTTTCTAGTGATATTTAGGAATTATATTAGGCTAGAGTATAACTTCCATACTTAGAATTAGTTTTATTTTAGTAGTATAAATAAGGGATTAAGGTTGTATTTTGAAAGAGAGATGATTCATGAAATAAAAACGCAGTTTTATTAAATACAACAAAGTTCGTTGTGTTCATAAATCGATAAGGTACTTCGATTTTTCGAGTTAAGGCTGAATCGGCGTTCATCCTTACTCACCGATATCTGTGAGATCGGCGTCTCATTAATATCACCTATCCATTCTATTCGTTTCGCTTCCGTTACGCATCATAAGTGGTATCTGAGCTACAACTCTTGATTTTGATTGAATCAAGACGGTCCAAGGGAGTGTCGAAGCCAAGTTATTGGTTGATTTTCTGGTTGCGATTGGAATTCAAAGGTTAAACTCGGGCGAGGTAGTTCGAGGGTTAATCGGTTTTGATTGTCTAGTGGTTCTTGTTGAGTTTCGATTTTTTTCAAAAAAAAAATATTACAGTTCACGTGTACTGTTCACGGAGAGAGAAAAAAAAGAAAAAAAAATGTTGGGAATATTTTCGTTGGAAAATACAGACGAGGAAAGTGTGGCTTTTGATCCAACATTGCCACCGATTTTTGATGATTACGGAGATGAAGAAACCATTATTATTGATGTTAAGGAGCCGTGTTTTACACTTGATTATGGTTTTGGGTTCAATCTAACTTCTAAGCCAAATAAACACACGGTTGATCCTATTAGGTTTATTCAAGGTCAAGTTTGTTATTTGTACAACAATGCGGCTCGTGATAGGTTATCGCACTTGTGCACGGAGGGTGGTGGGGTGTATGGCACAAGAAGGTTCTAAGATCAAGAAGAAGAACCGAGAGTTGGAGTTTACTGCTAGTGGTTTTTGTTTTCGATCCCGACGGATCAAAGTTGCAAGAATTGAGGACAATTCTCTTCGAAGAGGGAGGGAATTATACGAAAATAAAAGAATCTTATTAGTCGTTTAGGAAATTATTAATATTGATAGTCTTTGTTTAGTCGTTTTCCTTATTTACAAATATAAGTATCTTATTAGTTTATTTTCTAGTGATATTTAGGAATTATATTAGGCTAGAGTATAACTTCCAAACATAGAATTAGTTTTATTTTAGTAGTATAAATAAGGGATTAAGGTTGTATTTTGAAAGAGAGATGATTCAAGAAATAAAAACGCAGTTTTATTAAATACAACAAAGTTCGTTGTGTTCATAAATCGATAAGGTACTTCGATTTTTCGAGTTAAGGCTGAATCGGCGTTCATCCTTACTCACCGATATCTGTGAGATCGGCGTCTCATTAATATCACCTATCCATTCTATTCGTTTCGCTTCCGTTACGCATCATAAGTGGTATCTGAGCTACAACTCTTGATTTTGATTGAATCAAGACGGTCCAAGGGAGTGTCGAAGCCAAGTTATTGGTTGAATTTCTGGTTGCGATTGGAATTCAAAGGTTAAACTCGGGCGAGGTAGTTCGAGGGTTAATCGGTTTTGATTGTCTAGTGGTTCTTGTTGAGTTTCGATTTTTTTCAAAAAAAAAATATTACAGTTCACGTGTACTGTTCACGGAGAGAGAAAAAAAAAGAAAAAAAAATGTTGGGAATATTTTCGTTGGAAAATACAGACGAGGAAAGTGTGGCTTTTGATCCAACATTGCCACCGTTTTTGATGATTACGGAGATGAAGGAACCATTATTATTGATGTTAAGGAGCCGTGTTTTACACTTGATTATGGTTTTGGGTTCAATCTAACTTCTAAGCCAAATAAACACACGGTTGATCCGATTAGGTTTATTCAAGGTCAAGTTTGTTATTTGTACAACAATGCGGCTCGTGATAGGTTATCGCACTTGTGCACGGAGGGTGGTGGGGTGGATGGCACAAGAGGGTTCTAAGATCAAGAAGAAGAACCGAGAGTTGGAGTTTACTGCTAGTGGTTTTTGTTTTCGATCCCGGCGAATCAAATTTGCAAGAATTGAGGACAATTCTGTTCGAAGAGGGAGGGAATTATACGCAAATAAAAGAATCTAATTAGTCGTTTAAGAAATTATTAATATTGATATTCTTTGTTTAGTCGTTTTCCTTATTTACAAATATAAGTATCTTATTAGTTTATTTTCTAGTGATATTTAGGAATTATATTAGGCTAGAGTATAACTTCCATACTTAGAATTAGTTTTATTTTAGTAGTATAAATAAGGGATTAAGGTTGTATTTTGAAAGACAGATGATTCAAGAAATAAAAACACAGTTTTATTAAATACAACAAGGTTCGTTGTGTTCATAAATCGATAAGGTACTTCGATTTTTCGAGTTAAGGCTGAATCGGCGTTCATCCTTACTCACCGATATCCGTGAGATCGGCGTCTCATTAATATCACCTATCCATTCTATTCGTTTCGCTTCCGTTACGCATCATAAGTGGTATCTGAGCTACAACTCTTGATTTTGATTGAATCAAGACGGTCCAAGGGAGTGTCGAAGCCAAGTTATTGGTTAAATTTCTGGTTGCGATTGGAATTCAAAGGTTAAACTCGGGCGAGGTAGTTCGAGGGTTAATCGGTTTTGATTGTCTAGTGGTTCTTGTTGAGTTTCGATTTTTTTCAAAAAAATAAATATTACAGTTCACGTGTATTGTTCACGGAGAGAGAAAAAAAAGAAAAAAAAATGTTGGGAATATTTTCGTTGGAAAATACAGACGAGGAAAGTGTGGCTTTTGATCCAACATTGCCACCGATTTTTGATGATTACGGAGATGAAGAAACCATTATTATTGATGTTAAGGAGCCGTGTTTTACACTTGATTATGGTTTTGGGTTCAATCTAACTTCTAAGCCAAATAAACACACGGTTGATCCTATTAGGTTTATTCAAGGTCAAGTTTGTTATTTGTACAACAATGCGGCTCGTGATAGGTTATCGCACTTGTGCACGGAGGGTGGTGGGGTGTATGGCACAAGAAGGTTCTAAGATCAAGAAGAAGAACCGAGAGTTGGAGTTTACTGCTAGTGGTTTTTGTTTTCGATCCCGACGGATCAAAGTTGCAAGAATTGAGGACAATTCTCTTCGAAGAGGGAGGGAATTATACGAAAATAAAAGAATCTTATTAGTCGTTTAGGAAATTATTAATATTGATAGTCTTTGTTTAGTCGTTTTCCTTATTTACAAATATAAGTATCTTATTAGTTTATTTTCTAGTGATATTTAGGAATTATATTAGGCTAGAGTATAACTTCCAAACATAGAATTAGTTTTATTTTAGTAGTATAAATAAGGGATTAAGGTTGTATTTTGAAAGAGAGATGATTCAAGAAATAAAAACGCAGTTTTATTAAATACAACAAAGTTCGTTGTGTTCATAAATCGATAAGGTACTTCGATTTTTCGAGTTAAGGCTGAATCGGCGTTCATCCTTACTCACCGATATCTGTGAGATCGGCGTCTCATTAATATCACCTATCCATTCTATTCGTTTCGCTTCCGTTACGCATCATAAGTGGTATCTGAGCTACAACTCTTGATTTTGATTGAATCAAGACGGTCCAAGGGAGTGTCGAAGCCAAGTTATTGGTTGAATTTCTGGTTGCGATTGGAATTCAAAGGTTAAACTCGGGCGAGGTAGTTCGAGGGTTAATCGGTTTTGATTGTCTAGTGGTTCTTGTTGAGTTTCGATTTTTTTCAAAAAAAAAATATTACAGTTCACGTGTACTGTTCACGGAGAGAGAAAAAAAAAGAAAAAAAAATGTTGGGAATATTTTCGTTGGAAAATACAGACGAGGAAAGTGTGGCTTTTGATCCAACATTGCCACCGTTTTTGATGATTACGGAGATGAAGGAACCATTATTATTGATGTTAAGGAGCCGTGTTTTACACTTGATTATGGTTTTGGGTTCAATCTAACTTCTAAGCCAAATAAACACACGGTTGATCCGATTAGGTTTATTCAAGGTCAAGTTTGTTATTTGTACAACAATGCGGCTCGTGATAGGTTATCGCACTTGTGCACGGAGGGTGGTGGGGTGGATGGCACAAGAGGGTTCTAAGATCAAGAAGAAGAACCGAGAGTTGGAGTTTACTGCTAGTGGTTTTTGTTTTCGATCCCGGCGAATCAAATTTGCAAGAATTGAGGACAATTCTGTTCGAAGAGGGAGGGAATTATACGCAAATAAAAGAATCTAATTAGTCGTTTAAGAAATTATTAATATTGATATTCTTTGTTTAGTCGTTTTCCTTATTTACAAATATAAGTATCTTATTAGTTTATTTTCTAGTGATATTTAGGAATTATATTAGGCTAGAGTATAACTTCCATACTTAGAATTAGTTTTATTTTAGTAGTATAAATAAGGGATTAAGGTTGTATTTTGAAAGACAGATGATTCAAGAAATAAAAACGCAGTTTTATTAAATACAACAAGGTTCGTTGTGTTCATAAATCGATAAGGTACTTCGATTTTTCGAGTTAAGGCTGAATCGGCGTTCATCCTTACTCACCGATATCCGTGAGATCGGCGTCTCATTAATATCACCTATCCATTCTATTCGTTTCGCTTCCGTTACGCATCATAAGTGGTATCTGAGCTACAACTCTTGATTTTGATTGAATCAAGACGGTCCAAGGGAGTGTCGAAGCCAAGTTATTGGTTAAATTTCTGGTTGCGATTGGAATTCAAAGGTTAAACTCGGGCGAGGTAGTTCGAGGGTTAATCGGTTTTGATTGTCTAGTGGTTCTTGTTGAGTTTCGATTTTTTTCAAAAAAATAAATATTACAGTTCACGTGTATTGTTCACGGAGAGAGAAAAAAAAGAAAAAAAAATGTTGGGAATATTTTCGTTGGAAAATACAGACGAGGAAAGTGTGGCTTTTGATCCAACATTGCCACCGATTTTTGATGATTACATAGATGAAGGAACAATTATTATTGATGTTAAGGAGCCGTGTTTTACACTTGATTATGGTTTTGGGTTCAATCTAACTTCTAAGCCAAATAAACACACAGTTGACCCTATTAGGTTTATTCAAGGTCATGTTTGTTATTTGTACAACATTGCGGCTCGTGATAGGTTATCGCACTTGTGCACGGAGGGTGGTGGGGTGGATGGCACAAGAGGGTTCTAAGATCAAGAAGAAGAACCGAGAGTTGGAGTTTACTGCTAGTGGTTTTTGTTTTCGATCCCGGTGGATCAAAGTTGCAAGAATTGAGGACAATTCTCTTCGAAGAGGGAGGGAATGATACGAAAATAAAAGAATCTAATTAGTCGTTTAGGAAATTATTAATATTGATATTCTTTGTTTAGTCGTTTTCCTTATTTACAAATATAAGTATCTTATTAGTTTATTTTCTAGTGATATTTAGGAATTATATTAGGCTAGAGTATAACTTCCATACTTAGAATTAGTTTTATTTTAGTAGTATAAATAAGGGATTAAGGTTGTATTTTGAAAGACAGATGATTCAAGAAATAAAAACGCAGTTTTATTAAATACAACAAGGTTCGTTGTGTTCATAAATCGATAAGGTACTTCGATTTTTCGAGTTAAGGCTGAATCGGCGTTCATCCTTACTCACCGATATCCGTGAGATCGGCGTCTCATTAATATCACCTATCCATTCTATTCGTTTCGCTTCCGTTACGCATCATAAGTGGTATCTGAGCTACAACTCTTGATTTTGATTGAATCAAGACGGTCCAAGGGAGTGTCGAAGCCAAGTTATTGGTTGAATTTCTGGTTGCGATTGGAATTCAAAGGTTAAACTCGGGCGAGGTAGTTCGAGGGTTAATCGGTTTTGATTGTCTAGTGGTTCTTGTTTAGTTTCGATTTTTTTCAAAAACAAATATTACAGTTCACGTGTACTATTCACGGAGAGAGAAAAAAAAGAAAAAAAAATGTTGGAAATATTTTCGTTGGAAAATACAGACGAGGAAAGTGTGGCTTTTGATCGAACATTGCCACCGTTTTTGATGATTACGGAGATGAAGGAACCATTATTATTGATGTTAAGGAGCCGTGTTTTACACTTGATTATGGTTTTGGGTTCAATCTAACTTCTAAGCCAAATAAACACACGGTTGATCCTATTAGGTTTATTCAAGGTCAAGTTTGTTATTTGTACAACAATGCGGCTCGTGATAGGTTATCGCACTTGTGCACGGAGGGTGGTGGGGTGGATGGCACAAGAGGGTTCTAAGATCAAGAAGAAGAACCGAGAGTTGGAGTTTACTGCTAGTGGTTTTTGTTTTCGATCCCGGTGGATCAAAGTTGCAAGAATTGAGGACAATTCTCTTCGAAGAGGGAGGGAATGATACGAAAATAAAAGAATCTAATTAGTCGTTTAGGAAATTATTAATATTGATATTCTTTGTTTAGTCGTTTTCCTTATTTACAAATATAAGTATCTTATTAGTTTATTTTCTAGTGATATTTAGGAATTATATTAGGCTAGAGTATAACTTCCATACTTAGAATTAGTTTTATTTTAGTAGTATAAATAAGGGATTAAGGTTGTATTTTGAAAGACAGATGATTCAAGAAATAAAAACGCAGTTTTATTAAATACAACAAGGTTCGTTGTGTTCATAAATCGATAAGGTACTTCGATTTTTCGAGTTAAGGCTGAATCGGCGTTCATCCTTACTCACCGATATCCGTGAGATCGGCGTCTCATTAATATCACCTATCCATTCTATTCGTTTCGCTTCCGTTACGCATCATAAGTGGTATCTGAGCTACAACTCTTGATTTTGATTGAATCAAGACGGTCCAAGGGAGTGTCGAAGCCAAGTTATTGGTTGAATTTCTGGTTGCGATTGGAATTCAAAGGTTAAACTCGGGCGAGGTTGTTCGAGGGTTAATCAGTTTTGATTGTCTAGTGGTTCTTGTTGAGTTTCGATTTTTTTCAAAAAAAAAAATATTACAGTTCACGTGTACTGTTCACGGAGAGAGAAAAAAAAAGAAAAAAAAATGTTGGGAATATTTTCGTTGGAAAATACAGACGAGGAAAGTGTGGCTTTTGATCCAACATTGCCACCCATTTTTGATGATTACATAGATGAAGGAACCATTATTATTGATGTTAAGGAGCCGTGTTTTACACTTGATTATGGTTTTGGGTTCAATCTAACTTCTAAGCCAAATAAACACACGGTTGATCCTATTAGGTTTATTCAAGGTCAAGTTTGTTATTTGTACAACATTGCGGCTCGTGATAGGTTATCGCACTTGTGCACGGAGGGTGGTGGGGTGGATGGCACAAGAGGGTTCTAAGATCAAGAAGAAGAACCGAGAGTTGGAGTTTACTGCTAGTGGTTTTTGTTTTCGATCCCGGTGGATCAAAGTTGCAAGAATTGAGGACAATTCTCTTCGAAGAGGGAGGGAATGATACGAAAATAAAGGAATCTAATTAGTCGTTTAAGAAATTATTAATATTGATATTCTTTGTTTAGTCGTTTTCCTTATTTACAAATATAAGTATCTTATTAGTTTATTTTCTAGTGATATTTAGGAATTATATTAGGCTAGAGTATAACTTCCATACTTAGAATTAGTTTTATTTTAGTAGTATAAATAAGGGATTAAGGTTGTATTTTGAAAGACAGATGATTCAAGAAATAAAAACGCAGTTTTATTAAATACAACAAGGTTCGTTGTGTTCATAAATCGATAAGGTACTTCGATTTTTCGAGTTAAGGCTGAATCGGCGTTCATCCTTACTCACCGATATCCGTGAGATCGGCGTCTCATTAATATCACCTATCCATTCTATTCGTTTCGCTTCCGTTACGCATCATAAGTGGTATCTGAGCTACAACTCTTGATTTTGATTGAATCAAGACGGTCCAAGGGAGTGTCGAAGCCAAGTTATTGGTTGAATTTCTGGTTGCGATTGGAATTCAAAGGTTAAACTCGGGCGAGGTAGTTCGAGGGTTAATCGGTTTTGATTGTCTAGTGGTTCTTGTTTAGTTTCGATTTTTTTCAAAAAAAAATATTACAGTTCACGTGTACTATTCACGGAGAGAGAAAAAAAAGAAAAAAAAATGTTGGGAATATTTTCGTTGGAAAATACAGACGAGGAAAGTGTGGCTTTTGATCCAACATTGCCACCGTTTTTGATGATTACGGAGATGAAGGAACCATTATTATTGATGTTAAGGAGCCGTGTTTTACACTTGATTATGGTTTTGGGTTCAATCTAACTTCTAAGCCAAATAAACACACGGTTGATCCTATTAGGTTTATTCAAGGTCAAGTTTGTTATTTGTACAACAATGCGGCTCGTGATAGGTTATCGCACTTGTGCACGGAGGGTGGTGGGGTGGATGGCACAAGAGGGTTCTAAGATCAAGAAGAAGAACCGAGAGTTGGAGTTTACTGCTAGTGGTTTTTGTTTTCGATCCCGGTGGATCAAAGTTGCAAGAATTGAGGACAATTCTCTTCGAAGAGGGAGGGAATGATACGAAAATAAAAGAATCTAATTAGTCGTTTAGGAAATTATTAATATTGATATTCTTTGTTTAGTCGTTTTCCTTATTTACAAATATAAGTATCTTATTAGTTTATTTTCTAGTGATATTTAGGAATTATATTAGGCTAGAGTATAACTTCCATACTTAGAATTAGTTTTATTTTAGTAGTATAAATAAGGGATTAAGGTTGTATTTTGAAAGACAGATGATTCAAGAAATAAAAACGCAGTTTTATTAAATACAACAAGGTTCGTTGTGTTCATAAATCGATAAGGTACTTCGATTTTTCGAGTTAAGGCTGAATCGGCGTTCATCCTTACTCACCGATATCCGTGAGATCGGCGTCTCATTAATATCACCTATCCATTCTATTCGTTTCGCTTCCGTTACGCATCATAAGTGGTATCTGAGCTACAACTCTTGATTTTGATTGAATCAAGACGGTCCAAGGGAGTGTCGAAGCCAAGTTATTGGTTGAATTTCTGGTTGCGATTGGAATTCAAAGGTTAAACTCGGGCGAGGTTGTTCGAGGGTTAATCAGTTTTGATTGTCTAGTGGTTCTTGTTGAGTTTCGATTTTTTTCAAAAAAAAAAAATATTACAGTTCACGTGTACTGTTCACGGAGAGAGAAAAAAAAAGAAAAAAAAATGTTGGGAATATTTTCGTTGGAAAATACAAACGAGGAAAGTGTGGCTTTTGATCCAACATTGCCACCGATTTTTTATGATTACATAGATGAAGGAACCATTATTATTGATGTTAAGGAGCCGTGTTTTACACTTGATTATGGTTTTGGGTTCAATCTAACTTCTAAGCCAAATAAACACACGGTTGATCCTATTAGGTTTATTCAAGGTCAAGTTTGTTATTTGTACAACATTGCGGCTCGTGATAGGTTATCGCACTTGTGCACGGAGGGTGGTGGGGTGGATGGCACAAGAGGGTTCTAAGATCAAGAAGAAGAACCGAGAGTTGGAGTTTACTGCTAGTGGTTTTTGTTTTCGATCCCGGTGGATCAAAGTTGCAAGAATTGAGGACAATTCTCTTCGAAGAGGGAGGGAATGATACGAAAATAAAAGAATCTAATTAGTCGTTTAGGAAATTATTAATATTGATATTCTTTGTTTAGTCGTTTTCCTTATTTACAAATATAAGTATCTTATTAGTTTATTTTCTAGTGATATTTAGGAATTATATTAGGCTAGAGTATAACTTCCATACTTAGAATTAGTTTTATTTTAGTAGTATAAATAAGGGATTAAGGTTGTATTTTGAAAGACAGATGATTCAAGAAATAAAAACGCAGTTTTATTAAATACAACAAGGTTCGTTGTGTTCATAAATCGATAAGGTACTTCGATTTTTCGAGTTAAGGCTGAATCGGCGTTCATCCTTACTCACCGATATCCGTGAGATCGGCGTCTCATTAATATCACCTATCCATTCTATTCGTTTCGCTTCCGTTACGCATCATAAGTGGTATCTGAGCTACAACTCTTGATTTTGATTGAATCAAGACGGTCCAAGGGAGTGTCGAAGCCAAGTTATTGGTTGAATTTCTGGTTGCGATTGGAATTCAAAGGTTAAACTCGGGCGAGGTAGTTCGAGGGTTAATCAGTTTTGATTGTCTAGTGGTTCTTGTTGAGTTTCGATTTTTTTCAAAAAAAAAAATATTACAGTTCACGTGTACTGTTCACGGAGAGAGAAAAAAAAGAAAAAAAAATGTTGGGAATATTTTCGTTGGAAAATACAAACGAGGAAAGTGTGGCTTTTGATCCAACATTGCCACCGATTTTTGATGATTACGGAGATGAAGGAACCATTATTATTGATGTTAAGGAGCCGTGTTTTACACTTGATTATGGTTTTGGGTTCAATCTAACTTCTAAGCCAAATAAACACACGGTTGATCCTATTAGGTTTATTCAAGGTCAAGTTTGTTATTTGTACAACAATGCGGCTCGTGATAGGTTATCGCACTTGTGCACGGAGGGTGGTGGGGTAGATGGCACAAGAGGGTTCTAAGATCAAGAAGAAGAACCGAGAGTTGGAGTTTATTGCTAGTGGTTTTTGTTTTCGATCCCGGCGGATCAAAGTTGCAAGAATTGAGGACAATTCTCTTCGAAGAGGGAGGGAATGATACGAAAATAAAAGAATCTAATTAGTCGTTTAGGAAATTATTAATATTGATATTCTTTGTTTAGTCGTTTTCCTTATTTACAAATATAAGTATCTAATTAGTTTATTTTCTAGTGATATTTAGGAATTATATTAGGCTAGAGTATAACTTCCATACTTAGAATTAGTTTTATTTTAGTAGTATAAATAAGGGATTAACGTTGTATTTTGAAAGACATATGATTCAAGAAATAAAAACGCAGTTTTATTAAATACAACAAGGTTCGTTGTGTTCATAAATCGATAAGGTACTTCGATTTTTCGAGTTAAGGCTGAATCGGCGTTCATCCTTACTCACCGATATCCGTGAGATCGGCGTCTCATTAATATCACCTATCCATTCTATTCGTTTCGCTTCCGTTACGCATCATAAGTGGTATCTGAGCTACAACTCTTGAATTTGATTGAATCAAGACGGTCCAAGGGAGTGTCGAAGCCAAGTTATTGGTTGAATTTCTGGTTGCGATTGGAATTCAAAGGTTAAACTCGGGCGAGGTAGTTCGAGGGTTAATCGGTTTTGATTGTCTAGTGGTTCTTGTTGAGTTTCGATTTTTTTCAAAAAAATAAATATTACAGTTCACGTGTACTGTTCACGGAGAGAGAAAAAAAAGAAAAAAAAATGTTGGGAATATTTTCGTTGGAAAATACAGACGAGGAAAGTGTGGCTTTTGATCCAACATTGCCACCGATTTTTGATGATTACATAGATGAAGGAACAATTATTATTGATGTTAAGGAGCCGTGTTTTACACTTGATTATGGTTTTGGGTTCAATCTAACTTCTAAGCCAAATAAACACACAGTTGACCCTATTAGGTTTATTCAAGGTCATGTTTGTTATTTGTACAACATTGCGGCTCGTGATAGGTTATCGCACTTGTGCACGGAGGGTGGTGGGGTGGATGGCACAAGAGGGTTCTAAGATCAAGAAGAAGAACCGAGAGTTGGAGTTTACTGCTAGTGGTTTTTGTTTTCGATCCCGGTGGATCAAAGTTGCAAGAATTGAGGACAATTCTCTTCGAAGAGGGAGGGAATGATACGAAAATAAAAGAATCTAATTAGTCGTTTAGGAAATTATTAATATTGATATTCTTTGTTTAGTCGTTTTCCTTATTTACAAATATAAGTATCTTATTAGTTTATTTTCTAGTGATATTTAGGAATTATATTAGGCTAGAGTATAACTTCCATACTTAGAATTAGTTTTATTTTAGTAGTATAAATAAGGGATTAAGGTTGTATTTTGAAAGACAGATGATTCAAGAAATAAAAACGCAGTTTTATTAAATACAACAAGGTTCGTTGTGTTCATAAATCGATAAGGTACTTCGATTTTTCGAGTTAAGGCTGAATCGGCGTTCATCCTTACTCACCGATATCCGTTAGATCGGCGTCTCATTAATATCACCTATCCATTCTATTCGTTTTGCTTCCGTTACGCATCATAAGTGGTATCTGAGCTACAACTCTTGATTTTGATTGAATCAAGACGGTCCAAGGGAGTGTCGAAGCCAAGTTATTGGTTGAATTTCTGGTTGCGATTGGAATTCAAAGGTTAAACTCGGGCGAGGTTGTTCGAGGGTTAATCAGTTTTGATTGTCTAGTGGTTCTTGTTGAGTTTCGATTTTTTTCAAAAAAAAAATATATTACAGTTCACGTGTACTGTTCACGGAGAGAGAAAAAAAAAGAAAAAAAAATGTTGGGAATATTTTCGTTGGAAAATACAGACGAGGAAAGTGTGGCTTTTGATCCAACATTGCCACCGATTTTTGATGATTACATAGATGAAGGAACCATTATTATTGATGTTAAGGAGCCGTGTTTTACACTTGATTATGGTTTTGGGTTCAATCAAACTTCTAAGCCAAATAAACACACGGTTGATCCTATTAGGTTTATTCAAGGTCAAGTTTGTTATTTGTACAACATTGCGGCTCGTGATAGGTTATCGCACTTGTGCACGGAGGGTGGTGGGGTGGATGGCACAAGAGGGTTCTAAGATCAAGAAGAAGAACCGAGAGTTGGAGTTTACTGCTAGTGGTTTTTGTTTTCGATCCCGGTGGATCAAAGTTGCAAGAATTGAGGACAATTCTCTTCGAAGAGGGAGGGAATGATACGAAAATAAAGGAATCTAATTAGTCGTTTAAGAAATTATTAATATTGATATTCTTTGTTTAGTCGTTTTCCTTATTTACAAATATAAGTATCTTATTAGTTTATTTTCTAGTGATATTTAGGAATTATATTAGGCTAGAGTATAACTTCCATACTTAGAATTAGTTTTATTTTAGTAGTATAAATAAGGGATTAAGGTTGTATTTTGAAAGACAGATGATTCAAGAAATAAAAACGCAGTTTTATTAAATACAACAAGGTTCGTTGTGTTCATAAATCGATAAGGTACTTCGATTTTTCGAGTTAAGGCTGAATCGGCGTTCATCCTTACTCACCGATATCCGTGAGATCGGCGTCTCATTAATATCACCTATCCATTCTATTCGTTTCGCTTCCGTTACGCATCATAAGTGGTATCTGAGCTACAACTCTTGATTTTGATTGAATCAAGACGGTCCAAGGGAGTGTCGAAGCCAAGTTATTGGTTGAATTTCTGGTTGCGATTGGAATTCAAAGGTTAAACTCGGGCGAGGTAGTTCGAGGGTTAATCAGTTTTGATTGTCTAGTGGTTCTTGTTGAGTTTCGATTTTTTTCAAAAAAAAAAATATTACAGTTCACGTGTACTGTTCACGGAGAGAGAAAAAAAAGAAAAAAAAATGTTGGGAATATTTTCGTTGGAAAATACAGACGAGGAAAGTGTGGCTTTTGATCCAACATTGCCACCGATTTTTGATGATTACGGAGATGAAGGAACCATTATTATTGATGTTAAGGAGCCGTGTTTTACACTTGATTATGGTTTTGGGTTCAATCTAACTTCTAAGCCAAATAAACACACGGTTGATCCTATTAGGTTTATTCAAGGTCAAGTTTGTTATTTGTACAACAATGCGGCTCGTGATAGGTTATCGCACTTGTGCACGGAGGGTGGTGGGGTGGATGGCACAAGAGGGTTCTAATATCAAGAAGAAGAACCGAGAGTTGGAGTTTACTGCTAGTGGTTTTTGTTTTCGATCCCGGCGGATCAAAGTTGCAAGAATTGAGGACAATTCTCTTCGAAGAGGGAGGGAATGATACGAAAATAAAAGAATCTAATTAGTCGTTTAGGAAATTATTAATATTGATATTCTTTGTTTAGTCGTTTTCCTTATTTACAAATATAAGTATCTTATTAGTTTATTTTCTAGTGATATTTAGGAATTATATTAGGCTAGAGTATAACTTCCATACTTAGAATTAGTTTTATTTTAGTAGTATAACTAAGGGATTAAGGTTGTATTTTGAAAGACAGATGATTCAAGAAATAAAAACGCAGTTTTATTAAATACAACAAGGTTCGTTGTGTTCATAAATCGATAAGGTACTTCGATTTTTCGAGTTAAGGCTGAATCGGCGTTCATCCTTACTCACCGATATCCGTGAGATCGGCGTCTCATTAATATCACCTATCCATTCTATTCGTTTCGCTTCCGTTACGCATCATAAGTGGTATCTGAGCTACAACTCTTGATTTTGATTGAATCAAGACGGTCCAAGGGAGTGTCGAAGCCAAGTTATTGGTTGAATTTCTGGTTGCGATTGGAATTCAAAGGTTAAACTCGGGCGAGGTAGTTCGAGGGTTAATCAGTTTTGATTGTCTAGTGGTTCTTGTTGAGTTTCGATTTTTTTCAAAAAAAAAAATATTACAGTTCACGTGTACTGTTCACGGAGAGAGAAAAAAAAGAAAAAAAAATGTTGGGAATTTTTTCGTTGGAAAATACAGACGAGCAAAGTGTGGCTTTTGATCCAACATTGCCACCGATTTTTGATGATTACGGAGATGAAGGAACCATTATTATTGATGTTAAGGAGCCGTGTTTTACACTTGATTATGGTTTTGGGTTCAATCTAACTTCTAAGCCAAATAAACACACGGTTGATCCTATTAGGTTTATTCAAGGTCAAGTTTGTTATTTGTACAACAATGCGGCTCGTGATAGGTTATCGCACTTGTGCACGGAGGGTGGTGGGGTGGATGGCACAAGAGGGTTCTAAGATCAAGAAGAAGAACCGAGAGTTGGAGTTTACTGCTAGTGGTTTTTGTTTTCGATCCCGGCGGATCAAAGTTGCAAGAATTGAGGACAATTCTCTTCGAAGAGGGAGGGAATGATACGAAAATAAAAGAATCTAATTAGTCGTTTAAGAAATTATTAATATTGATATTCTTTGTTTAGTCGTTTTCCTTATTTACAAATATAAGTATCTTATTAGTTTATTTTCTAGTGATATTTAGGAATTATATTAGGCTAGAGTATAACTTCCATACTTAGAATTAGTTTTATTTTAGTAGTATAAATAAGGGATTAAGGTTGTATTTTGAAAGACAGATGATTCAAGAAATAAAAACGCAGTTTTATTAAATACAACAAGGTTCGTTGTGTTCATAAATCGATAAGGTACTTCGATTTTTCGAGTTAAGGCTGAATCGGCGTTCATCCTTACTCACCGATATCCGTGAGATCGGCGTCTCATTAATATCACCTATCCATTCTATTCGTTTCGCTTCCGTTACGCATCATAAGTGGTATCTGAGCTACAACTCTTGATTTTGATTGAATCAAGACGGTCCAAGGGAGTGTCGAAGCCAAGTTATTGGTTTAATTTCTGGTTGCGATTGGAATTCAAAGGTTAAACTCGGGCGAGGTAGTTCGAGGGTTAATCAGTTTTGATTGTCTAGTGGTTCTTGTTGAGTTTTGATTTTTTTCAAAAAAAAAAATATTACAGTTCACGTGTACTGTTCACGGAGAGAGAAAAAAAAGAAAAAAAAATGTTGGGAATATTTTCGTTGGAAAATACAGACGAGGAAAGTGTGGCTTTTGATCCAGCATTGCCACCGATTTTTGATGATTACGGAGATGAAGGAACCATTATTATTGATGTTAAGGAGCCGTGTTTTACACTTGATTATGGTTTTGGGTTCAATCTAACTTCTCAGCCAAATAAACACACGGTTGATCCTATTAGGTTTATTCAAGGTCAAGTTTGTTATTTGTACAACAATGCGGCTCGTGATAGGTTATCGCACTTGTGCACGGAGGGTGGTGGGGTGGATGGCACAAGAGGGTTCTAATATCAAGAAGAAGAACCGAGAGTTGGAGTTTACTGCTAGTGGTTTTTGTTTTCGATCCCGGCGGATCAAAGTTGCAAGAATTGAGGACAATTCTCTTCGAAGAGGGAGGGAATGATACGAAAATAAAAGAATCTAATTAGTCGTTTAGGAAATTATTCATATTGATATTCTTTGTTTAGTCGTTTTCCTTATTTACAAATATAAGTATTTTATTAGTTTATTTTCTAGTGATATTTAGGAATTATATTAGGCTAGAGTATAACTTCCATACTTAGAATTAGTTTTATTTTAGTAGTATAAATAAGGGATTAAGGTTGTATTTTGAAAGACAGATGATTCAAGAAATAAAAACGCAGTTTTATTAAATACAACAAGGTTCGTTGTGTTCATAAATCGATAAGGCACTTCGATTTTTCGAGTTAAGGCTGAATCGGCGTTCATCCTTACTCACCGATATCCGTGAGATCGGCGTCTCATTAATATCACCTATCCATTCTATACGTTTCGCTTCCGTTACGCATCATAAGTGGTATCTGAGCTACAACTCTTGATTTTGATTGAATCAAGACGGTCCAAGGGAGTGTCGAAGCCAAGTTATTGGTTTAATTTCTGGTTGCGATTGGAATTCAAAGGTTAAACTCGGGCGAGGTAGTTCGAGGGTTAATCAGTTTTGATTGTCTAGTGGTTCTTGTTGAGTTTCGATTTTTTTCTAAAAAAAATATTACAGTTCACGTGTACTGTTCACGGAGAGAAAAAAAAAGGAAAGAAAAATGTTGGGAATATTTTCGTTGGAAAATACAGACGAGGAAAGTGTGGCTTTTGATCCAACATTGTCACCGATTTTTTATGATTACGGAGATGAAGGAACCATTATTATTGATGTTAAGGAGCCGTGTTTTACACTTGATTATGGTTTTGGGTTCAATCTAACTTCTAAGCCAAATAAACACACGGTTGATCCTATTAGGTTTATTCAAGGTCAAGTTTGTTATTTGTACAACAATGCGGCTCGTGATAGGTTATCGCACTTGTGCACGGAGGGTGGTGGGGTGGATGGCACAAGAGGGTTCTAATATCAAGAAGAAAAACCGAGAGTTGGAGTTTACTGCTAGTGGTTTTTGTTTTCGATCCCGGCGGATCAAAGTTGCAAGAATTGAGGACAATTCTCTTCGAAGAGGGAGGGAATGATACGAAAATAAAAGAATCTAATTAGTCGTTTAGGAAATTATTAATATTGATATTCTTTGTTTAGTCGTTTTCCTTATTTACAAATACAAGTATTTTATTAGTTTATTTTCTAGTGATATTTAGGAATTATATTAGGCTAAGGTATAACTTCCATACTTAGAATTAGTTTTATTTTATTAGTATAAATAAGGGATTAAGGTTGTATTTTGAAAGACAGATGATTCAAGAAATAAAAACGCAGTTTTATTAAATACAACAAGGTTCGTTGTGTTCATAAATCGATAAGGCACTTCGATTTTTCGAGTTAAGGCTGAATCGGCGTTCATCCTTACTCACCGATATCCGTGAGATCGGCGTCTCATTAATATCACCTATCCATTCTATACGTTTCGCTTCCGTTACGCATCATAAGTGGTATCTGAGCTACAACTCTTGATTTTGATTGAATCAAGACGGTCCAAGGGAGTGTCGAAGCCAAGTTATTGGTTTAATTTCTGGTTGCGATTGGAATTCAAAGGTTAAACTCGGGCGAGGTAGTTCGAGGGTTAATCAGTTTTGATTGTCTAGTGGTTCTTGTTGAGTTTCGATTTTTTTCAAAAAAAAATATTACAGTTCACGTGTACTGTTCACGGAGAGAAAAAAAAAGGAAAGAAAAATGTTGGGAATATTTTCGTTGGAAAATACAGACGAGGAAAGTGTGGCTTTTGATCCAACATTGTCACCGATTTTTTATGATTACGGAGATGAAGGAACCATTATTATTGATGTTAAGGAGCCGTGTTTTACACTTGATTATGGTTTTGGGTTCAATCTAACTTCTAAGCCAAATAAACACACGGTTGATCCTATTAGGTTTATTCAAGGTCAAGTTTGTTATTTGTACAACAATGCGGCTCGTGATAGGTTATCGCACTTGTGCACGGAGGGTGGTGGGGTGGATGGCACAAGAGGGTTCTAATATCAAGAAGAAAAACCGAGAGTTGGAGTTTACTGCTAGTGGTTTTTGTTTTCGATCCCGGCGGATCAAAGTTGCAAGAATTGAGGACAATTCTCTTCGAAGAGGGAGGGAATGATACGAAAATAAAAGAATCTAATTAGTCGTTTAGGAAATTATTAATATTGATATTCTTTGTTTAGTCGTTTTCCTTATTTACAAATACAAGTATTTTATTAGTTTATTTTCTAGTGATATTTAGGAATTATATTAGGCTAAGGTATAACTTCCATACTTAGAATTAGTTTTATTTTATTAGTATAAATAAGGGATTAAGGTTGTATTTTGAAAGACAGATGATTCAAGAAATAAAAACGCAGTTTTATTAAATACAACAAGGTTCGTTGTGTTCATAAATCGATAAGGCACTTCGATTTTTCGAGTTAAGGCTGAATCGGCGTTCATCCTTACTCACCGATATCCGTGAGATCGGCGTCTCATTAATATCACCTATCCATTCTATACGTTTCGCTTCCGTTACGCATCATAAGTGGTATCTGAGCTACAACTCTTGATTTTGATTGAATCAAGACGGTCCAAGGGAGTGTCGAAGCCAAGTTATTGGTTTAATTTCTGGTTGCGATTGGAATTCAAAGGTTAAACTCGGGCGAGGTAGTTCGAGGGTTAATCAGTTTTGATTGTCTAGTGGTTCTTGTTGAGTTTCGATTTTTTTCAAAAAAAAATATTACAGTTCACGTGTACTGTTCACGGAGAGAAAAAAAAAGGAAAGAAAAATGTTGGGAATATTTTCGTTGGAAAATACAGACGAGGAAAGTGTGGCTTTTGATCCAACATTGTCACCGATTTTTTATGATTACGGAGATGAAGGAACCATTATTATTGATGTTAAGGAGCCGTGTTTTACACTTGATTATGGTTTTGGGTTCAATCTAACTTCTAAGCCAAATAAACACACGGTTGATCCTATTAGGTTTATTCAAGGTCAAGTTTGTTATTTGTACAACAATGCGGCTCGTGATAGGTTATCGCACTTGTGCACGGAGGGTGGTGGGGTGGATGGCACAAGAGGGTTCTAATATCAAGAAGAAAAACCGAGAGTTGGAGTTTACTGCTAGTGGTTTTTGTTTTCGATCCCGGCGGATCAAAGTTGCAAGAATTGAGGACAATTCTCTTCGAAGAGGGAGGGAATGATACGAAAATAAAAGAATCTAATTAGTCGTTTAGGAAATTATTAATATTGATATTCTTTGTTTAGTCGTTTTCCTTATTTACAAATACAAGTATTTTATTAGTTTATTTTCTAGTGATATTTAGGAATTATATTAGGCTAAGGTATAACTTCCATACTTAGAATTAGTTTTATTTTATTAGTATAAATAAGGGATTAAGGTTGTATTTTGAAAGACAGATGATTCAAGAAATAAAAACGCAGTTTTATTAAATACAACAAGGTTCGTTGTGTTCATAAATCGATAAGGCACTTCGATTTTTCGAGTTAAGGCTGAATCGGCGTTCATCCTTACTTACCGATATCCGTGAGATCGGCGTCTCATTAATATCACCTATCCATTCTATTCGTTTCGCTTCCGTTACGCATCATAAGTGGTATCTGAGGTACAACTCTTGATTTTGATTGAATCAAGACGGTCCAAGGGAGTGTCGAAGCCAAGTTATTGGTTTAATTTCTGGTTGCGATTGGAATTCAAAGGTTAAACTCGGGCGAGGTAGTTCGAGGGTTAATCAGTTTTGATTGTCTAGTGGTTCTTGTTGAGTTTCGATTTTTTTCAAAAAAAAATATTACAGTTCACGTGTACTGTTCACGGAGAGAAAAAAAAAGGAAAGAAAAATGTTGGGAATATTTTCGTTGGAAAATACAGACGAGGAAAGTGTGGCTTTTGATCCAACATTGTCACCGATTTTTTATGATTACGGAGATGAAGGAACCATTATTATTGATGTTAAGGAGCCGTGTTTTACACTTGATTATGGTTTTGGGTTCAATCTAACTTCTAAGCCAAATAAACACACGGTTGATCCTATTAGGTTTATTCAAGGTCAAGTTTGTTATTTGTACAACAATGCGGCTCGTGATAGGTTATCGCACTTGTGCACGGAGGGTCGTGGGGTGGATGGCACAAGAGGGTTCTAAGATCAAGAAGAAGAACCGAGAGTTGGAGTTTAATGCTAGTGGTTTTTGTTTTCGATCCCGGCGGATCAAAGTTGCAAGAATTGAGGACAATTCTCTTCGAAGAGGGAAAAAATGATACGAAAATAAAAGAATCTAATTAGTCGTTTAGGAAATTATTAATATTGATATTCTTTGTTTAGTCGTTTTCCTTATTTACAAATATAAGTATTTTATTAGTTAATTTTCTAGTGATATTTATGAATTATATTAGGCTAGAGTATAACTTCCATACTTAGAATTAGTTTTATTTTAGTAGTATAAATAAGGGATTAAGGTTGTATTTTGAAAGACAGATGATTCAAGAAATAAAAACGCAGTTTTATTAAATACAACAAGGTTCGTTGTGTTCATAAATCGATAAGGTACTTCGATTTTTCGAGTTAAGGCTGAATCGGCGTTCATCCTTACTCACCGATATCCGTGAGATCGGCGTCTCATTAATATCACCTATCCATTCTATTCGTTTCGCTTCCGTTACGCATCATAAGTGGTATCTGAGCTACAACTCTTGATTTTGATTGAATCAAGACGGTCCAAGGGAGTGTCGAAGCCAAGTTATTGGTTGAATTTCTGGTTGCGATTGGAATTCGAAGGTTAAACTCGGGCAAGGTAGTTCGAGGGTTAATCAGTTTTGATTGTCTAGTGGTTCTTGTTGAGTTTCGATTTTTTTCAAAAAAAATATTACAGTTCACGTGTACTGTTCACGGAGAGAAAAAAAAAGGAAAGAAAAATGATGGGAATATTTTCGTTGGAAAATACAGACGAGGAAAGTGTGGCTTTTGATCCAACATTGTCACCGATTTTTTATGATTACGGAGATGAAGGAACCATTATTATTGATGTTAAGGAGCCGTGTTTTACACTTGATTATGGTTTTGGGTTCAATCTAACTTCTAAGCCAAATAAACACACGGTTGATCCTATTAGGTTTATTCAAGGTCAAGTTCGTTATTTGTACAACAATGCGGCTCGTGATAGGTTATCGCACTTGTGCACGGAGGGTCGTGGGGTGGATGGCACAAGAGGGTTCTAAGATCAAGAAGAAGAACCGAGAGTTGGAGTTCACTGCTAGTGGTTTTTGTTTTCGAACCCGGCGGATCAAAGTTGCAAGAATTGAGGACAATTCTCTTCGAAGAGGGAGGGAATGATACGAAAATAAAAGAATCTAATTAGTCGTTTAGGAAATTATTAATATTGATATTCTTTGTTTAGTCGTTTTCCTTATTTACAAATATAAGTATTTTATTAGTTTATTTTCTAGTGATATTTAGGAATTATATTAGGCTAGAGTATAACTTCCATACTTAGAATTAGTTTTATTTTAGTAGTATAAATAAGGGATTAAGGTTGTATTTTGAAAGACAGATGATTCAAGAAATAAAAACGCAGTTTTATTAAATACAACAAGGTTCGTTGTGTTCATAAATCGATAAGGTACTTCGATTTTTCGAGTTAAGGCTGAATCGGCGTTCATCCTTACTCACCGATATCCGTGAGATCGGCGTCTCATTAATATCACCTATCCATTCTATTCGTTTCGCTTCCGTTACGCATCATAAGTGGTATCTGAGCTACAACTCTTGATTTTGATTGAATCAAGACGGTCCAAGGGAGTGTCGAAGCCAAGTTATTGGTTGAATTTCTGGTTGCGATTGGAATTCAAAGGTTAAACTCGGGCGAGGTAGTTCGAGGGTTAATCAGTTTTGATTGTCTAGTGGTTCTTGTTGAGTTTCGATTTTTTTCAAAAAAAAAATATTACAGTTCACGTGTACTGTTCACGGAGAGAGAAAAAAAGGAAAGAAAAATGTTGGGAATATTTTCGTTGGAAAATAAAGACGAGGAAAGTGTGGCTTTTGATCCAACATAGTCACCGATTTTTTATGATTACGGAGATGAAGGAACCATTATTATTGATGTTAAGGAGCCGTGTTTTACACTTGATTATGGTTTTGGGTTCAATCTAACTTCTAAGCCAAATAAACACACGGTTGATCCTATTAGGTTTATTCAAGGTCAAGTTTGTTATTTGTACAACAATGCGGCTCGTGATAGGTTATCGCACTTGTGCACGGAGGGTGGTGGGGTGGATGGCACAAGAGGGTTCTAAGATCAAGAAGAAGAACCGAGAGTTGGAGTTTACTGCTAGTGGTTTTTGTTTTCGATCCCGGCGGATCAAAGTTGCAAGAATTGAGGACAATTCTCTTCGAAGAGGGAGGGAATGATACGAAAATAAAAGAATCTAATTAGTCGTTTAGGAAATTATTAATATTGATATTCTTTGTTTAGTCGTTTTCCTTATTTACAAATATAAGTATTTTATTAGTTTATTTTCTAGTGATATTTAGGAATTATATTAGGCTAGAGTATAACTTCCATACTTAGAATTAGTTTTATTTTAGTAGTATAAATAAGGGATTAAGGTTGTATTTTGAAAGACAGATGATTCAAGAAATAAAAACGCAGTTTTATTAAATACAACAAGGTTCGTTGTGTTCATAAATCGATAAGGTACTTCGATTTTTCGAGTTAAGGCTGAATCGGCGTTCATCCTTACTCACCGATATCCGTGAGATCGGCGTCTCATTAATATCACCTATCCATTCTATTCGTTTCGCTTCCGTTACGCATCATAAGTGGTATCTGAGCTACAACTCTTGATTTTGATTGAATCAAGACGGTCCAAGGGAGTGTCGAAGCCAAGTTATTGGTTGAATTTCTGGTTGCGATTGGAATTCAAAGGTTAAACTCGGGCGAGGTAGTTCGAGGGTTAATCAGTTTTGATTGTCTAGTGGTTCTTGTTGAGTTTCGATTTTTTTCAAAAAAAAAATATTACAGTTCACGTGTACTGTTCACGGAGAGAAAAAAAAAGGAAAGAAAAATGTTGGGAATATTTTCGTTGGAAAATAAAGACGAGGAAAGTGTGGCTTTTGATCCAACATAGTCACCGATTTTTTATGATTACGGAGATGAAGGAACCATTATTATTGATGTTAAGGAGCCGTGTTTTACACTTGATTATGGTTTTGGGTTCAATCTAACTTCTAAGCCAAATAAACACACGGTTGATCCTATTAGGTTTATTCAAGGTCAAGTTTGTTATTTGTACAACAATGCGGCTCGTGATAGGTTATCGCACTTGTGCACGGAGGGTGGTGGGGTGGATGGCACAAGAGGGTTCTAAGATCAAGAAGAAGAACCGAGAGTTGGAGTTTACTGCTAGTGGTTTTTGTTTTCGATCCCGGCGGATCAAAGTTGCAAGAATTGAGGACAATTCTCTTCGAAGAGGGAGGGAATGATACGAAAATAAAAGAATCTAATTAGTCGTTTAGGAAATTATTAATATTGATATTCTTTGTTTAGTCGTTTTCCTTATTTACAAATATAAGTATTTTATTAGTTTATTTTCTAGTGATATTTATGAATTATATTAGGCTAGAGTATAACTTCCATACTTAGAATTAGTTTTATTTTAGTAGTATAAATAAGGGATTAAGGTTGTATTTTGAAAGACAGATGATTTAAGAAATAAAAACGCAGTTTTATTAAATACAACAAGGTTCGTTGTGTTCATAAATCGATAAGGTACTTCGATTTTTCGAGTTAAGGCTGAATCGGCGTTCATCCTTACTCACCGATATCCGTGAGATCGGCGTCTCATTAATATCACCTATCCATTCTATTTGTTTCGCTTCCGTTACGCATCATAAGTGGTATCTGAGCTACAACTCTTGATTTTGATTGAATCAAGACGGTCCAAGGGAGTGTCGAAGCCAAGTTATTGGTTGAATTTCTGGTTGCGATTGGAATTCAAAGGTTAAACTCGGGCGAGGTAGTTCGAGGGTTAATCGGTTTTGATTGTCTAGTGGTTCTTGTTGAGTTTCGATTTTTTTCAAAAAAAAAATATTACAGTTCACGTGTACTGTTCACGGAGAGAGAAAAAAAAGAAAAAAAAATGTTGGGAATATTTTCATTGGAAAATAAAGACGAGGAAAGTGTGGCTTTTGATCCAACATTGCCACCGATTTTTGATGATTACGGAGATGAAGGAACCATTATTATTGATGTTAAGGAGCCGTGTTTTACACTTGATTATGGTTTTGGGTTCAATCTAACTTCTAAGCCAAATAAACACACGGTTGATCCTATTAGGTTTATTCAAGGTCAAGTTTGTTATTTGTACAACAATGCGGCTCGTGATAGGTTATCGCACTTGTGCACGGAGGGTGGTGGGGTGGATGGCACAAGAGGGTTCTAAGATCAAGAAGAAGAACCGAGAGTTGGAGTTTACTGCTAGTGGTTTTTGTTTTCGATCACGGCGGATCAAAGTTGCAAGAATTGAGGACAATTCTCTTCGAAGAGGGAGGGAATTATACGAAAATAAAAGAATCTAATTAGTCGTTTAGGAAATTATTAATATTGATAGTCTTTGTTTAGTCGTTTTCCTTATTTACAAATATAAGTATCTTATTAGTTTATTTTCTGGTGATATTTAGAAATTATATTAGGCTAGAGTATAACTTCCATACTTAGAATTAGTTTTATTTTAGTAGTATAAATAAGGGATTAAGGTTGTATTTTGAAAGACAGGTGATTCAAGAAATAAAAATGCAGTTTTATTAAATACAACAAGGTTCGTTGTGTTCATAAATCGATAAGGTACTTCGATTTTTCGAGTTAAGGCTGAATCGGCGTTCATCCTTACTCACCGATATCCGTGAGATCGACGTCTCATTAATATCACCTATCAATTCTATTCGTTTCGCTTCCGTTACGCATCATAAGTGGTATCTGAGCTACAACTCTTGATTTTGATTGAATCAAGACGGTCCAAGGGAGTGTCGAAGCCAAGTTATTGGTTGAATTTCTGGTTGCGATTGGAATTCAAAGGTTAAACTCGGGCGAGGTAGTTCGAGGGTTAATCGGATTTGATTGTCTAGTGGTTCTTGTTGAGTTTCGATTTTTTTCAAAAAAAAATATTACAGTTCACGTGTACTGTTCACGGAGAGAGAAAAAAAAGAAAAAAAAATGTTGGGAATATTTTCGTTTGAAAATACAGACGAGGAAAGTGTGGCTTTTGATCCAACATTGCCACCGATTTTTGATGATTACGGAGATGAAGGAACCATTATTATTGATGTTAAGGAGCCGTGTTTTACACTTGATTATGGTTTTGGGTTCAATCTAACTTCTAAGCCAAATAAACACACGGTTGATCCTATTAGGTTTATTCAAGGTCAAGTTTGTTATTTGTACAACAATGCGGCTCGTGATAGGTTATCGCACTTGTGCACGGAGGGTGGTGGGGTGGATGGCACAAGAGGGTTCTAAGATCAAGAAGAAGAACCGAGAGTTGGAGTTTACTGCTAGTGGTTTTTGTTTTCGATCCCGGCGGATCAAAGTTGCAAGAATTGAGGACAATTCTCTTCGAAGAGGGAGGGAATTATACGAAAATAAAAGAATCTAATTAGTCGTTTAGGAAATTATTAATATTGATAGTCTTTGTTTAGTCGTTTTCCTTATTTACAAATATAAGTATCTTATTAGTTTATTTTCTGGTGATATTTAGAAATTATATTAGGCTAGAGTATAACTTCCATACTTAGAATTAGTTTTATTTTAGTAGTATAAATAAGGGATTAAGGTTGTATTTTGAAAGACAGATGATTCAAGAAATAAAAACGCAGTTTTATTAAATACAACAAGGTTCGTTGTGTTCATAAATCGATAAGGTACTTCGATTTTTCGAGTTAAGGCTGAATCGGCGTTCATCCTTACTCACCGATATCCGTGAGATCGACGTCTCAATAATATCACCTATCAATTCTATTCGTTTCGCTTCCGTTACGCATCATAAGTGGTATCTGAGCTACAACTCTTGATTTTGATTGAATCAAGACGGTCCAAGGGAGTGTCGAAGCCAAGTTATTGGTTGAATTTCTGGTTGCGATTGGAATTCAAAGGTTAAACTCGGGCGAGGTAGTTCGAGGGTTAATCGGTTTTGATTGTCTAGTGGTTCTTGTTGAGTTTCGATTTTTTTCAAAAAAAAAATATTACAGTTCACGTGTACTGTTCACGGAGAGAGAAAAAAAAGAAAAAAAAATGTTGGGAATATTTTCGTTTGAAAATACAGACGAGGAAAGTGTGGCTTTTGATCCAACATTGCCACCGATTTTTGATGATTACGGAGATGAAGGAACCATTATTATTGATGTTAAGGAGCCGTGTTTTACACTTGATTATGGTTTTGGGTTCAATCTAACTTCTAAGCAAAATAAACACACGGTTGATCCTATTAGGTTTATTCAAGGTCAAGTTTGTTATTTGTACAACAATGCGGCTCGTGATAGGTTATCGCACTTGTGCACGGAGGGTGGTGGGGTGGATGGCACAAGAGGGTTCTAATATCAAGAAGAAGAACCGAGAGTTGGAGTTTACTGCTAGTGGTTTTTGTTTTCGATCCCGGCGGATCAAAGTTGCAAGAATTGAGGACAATTCTTTTCGAAGAGGGAGGGAATGATACGAAAATAAAAGAATCTAATTAGTCGTTTAGGAAATTATTAATATTGATATTCTTTGTTTAGTCGTTTTCCTTATTTACAAATATAAGTATTTTATTAGTTTATTTTCTAGTGATATTTAGGAATTATATTAGGCTAGAGTATAACTTCCATACTTAGAATTAGTTTTATTTTAGTAGTATAAATAAGGGATTAAGGTTGTATTTTGAAAGACAGATGATTCAAGAAATAAAAACGCAGTTTTATTAAATACAACAAGGTTCGTTGTGTTCATAAATCGATAAGGTACTTCGATTTTTCGAGTTAAGGCTGAATCGGCGTTCATCCTTACTCACCGATATCCGTGAGATCGACGTCTCATTAATATCACCTATCCATTCTATTCGTTTCGCTTCCGTTACGCATCATAAGTGGTATCTGAGCTACAACTCTTGATTTTGATTGAATCAAGACGGTCCAAGGGAGTGTCGAAGCCAAGTTATTGGTTGAATTTCTGGTTGCGATTGGAATTCAAAGGTTAAACTCGGGCGAGGTAGTTCGAGGGTTAATCAGTTTTGATTGTCTAGTGGTTCTTGTTGAGTTTCGATTTTTTTCAAAAAAAAATATTACAGTTCACGTGTACTGTTCACGGAGAGAGAAAAAAAGGAAAGAAAAATGTTGGGAATATTTTCGTTGGAAAATACAGACGAGGAAAGTGTGGCTTTTGATCCAACATAGTCACCGATTTTTTATGATTACGGAGATGAAGGAACCATTATTATTGATGTTAAGGAGCCGTGTTTTACACTTGATTATGGTTTTGGGTTCAATCTAACTTCTAAGCCAAATAAACACACGGTTGATCCTATTAGGTTTATTCAAGGTCAAGTTTGTTATTTGTACAACAATGCGGCTCGTGATAGGTTATCGCACTTGTGCACGGAGGGTCGTGGGGTGGATGGCACAAGAGGGTTCTAAGATCAAGAAGAAGAACCGAGAGTTGGAGTTTACTGCTAGTGGTTTTTGTTTTCGATCCCGGCGGATCAAAGTTGCAAGAATTGAGGACAATTCTCTTCGAAGAGGGAGGGAATGATACGAAAATAAAAGAATCTAATTAGTCGTTTAGGAAATTATTAATATTGATATTCTTTGTTTAGTCGTTTTCCTTATTTACAAATATAATTATTTTATTAGTTTATTTTCTAGTGATATTTATGAATTATATTAGGCTAGAGTATAACTTCCATACTTAGAATTAGTTTTATTTTAGTAGTATAAATAAGGGATTAAGGTTGTATTTTGAAAGACAGATGATTCAAGAAATAAAAACGCAGTATTATTAAATACAACAAGGTTCGTTGTGTTCATAAATCGATAAGGTACTTCGATTTTTCGAGTTAAGGCTGAATCGGCGTTCATCCTTACTCACCGATATCCGTGAGATCGGCGTCTCATTAATATCACCTATCCATTCTATTCGTTTCGCTTCCGTTACGCATCATAAGTGGTATCTGAGCTACAACTCTTGATTTTGATTGAATCAAGACGGTCCAAGGGAGTGTCGAAGCCAAGTTATTGGTTGAATTTCTGGTTGCGATTGGAATTCAAAGGTTAAACTCGGGCGAGGTAGTTCGAGGGTTAATCGGTTTTGATTGTCTAGTGGTTCTTGTTGAGTTTCGATTTTTTTCAAAAAAAAAATATTACAGTTCACGTGTACTGTTCACGGAGAGAGAAAAAAAAGAAAAAAAAATGTTGGGAATATTTGCGTTGGAAAATAAAGACGAGGAAAGTGTGGCTTTTGATCCAACATTGCCACCGATTTTTGATGATTACGGAGATGAAGGAACCATTATTATTGATGTTAAGGAGCCGTGTTTTACACTTGATTATGGTTTTGGGTTCAATCTAACTTCTAAGCCAAATAAACACACGGTTGATCGTATTAGGTTTATTCAAGGTCAAGTTTGTTATTTGTACAACAATGCGGCTCGTGATAGGTTATCGCACTTGTGCACGGAGGGTGGTGGGGTGGATGGCACAAGAGGGTTCTAAGATCAAGAAGAAGAACCGAGAGTTGGAGTTTACTGCTAGTGGTTTTTGTTTTCGATCCCGGCGGATCAAAGTTGCAAGAATTGAGGACAATTCTCTTCGAAGAGGGAGGGAATTATACGAAAATAAAAGAATCTAATTAGTCGTTTAGGAAATTATTAATATTGATAGTCTTTGTTTAGTCGTTTTCCTTATTTACAAATATAAGTATCTTATTAGTTTATTTTCTAGTGATATTTAGAAATTATATTAGGCTAGAGTATAACTTCCATACTTAGAATTAGTTTTATTTTAGTAGTATAAATAAGGGATTAAGGTTGTATTTTGAAAGACAGATGATACAAGAAATAAAAACGCAGTTTTATTAAATACAACAATGTTCGTTGTGTTCATAAATCGATAAGGTACTTCGATTTTTCGAGTTAAGGCTGAATCGGCGTTCATCCTTACTCACCGATATCCGTGAGATTGGCGTCTCATTTATATCACCTATCCATTCTATTCGTTTCGCTTCCGTTACGCATCATAAGTGGTATCTGAGCTACAACTCTTGATTTTGATTGAATCAAGACGGTCCAAGGGAGTGTCGAAGCCAAGTTATTGGTTTAATTTCTGGTTGCGATTGGAATTCAAAGGTTAAACTCGGGCGAGGTAGTTCGAGGGTTAATCAGTTTTGATTGTCTAGTGGTTCTTGTTGAGTTTCGATTTTTTTCAAAAAAAAATATTACAGTTCACGTGTACTGTTCACGGAGAGAGAAAAAAAGGAAAGAAAAATGTTGGGAATATTTTCGTTGGAAAATACAGACGAGGAAAGTGTGGCTTTTGATCCAACATAGTCACCGATTTTTTATGATTACGGAGATGAAGGAACCATTATTATTGATGTTAAGGAGCCGTGTTTTACACTTGATTATGGTTTTGGGTTCAATCTAACTTCTAAGCCAAATAAACACACGGTTGATCCTATTAGGTTTATTCAAGGTCAAGTTTGTTATTTGTACAACAATGCGGCTCGTGATAGGTTATCGCACTTGTGCACGGAGGGTCGTGGGGTGGATGGCACAAGAGGGTTCTAAGATCAAGAAGAAGAACCGAGAGTTGGAGTTTACTGCTAGTGGTTTTTGTTTTCGATCCCGGCGGATCAAAGTTGCAAGAATTGAGGACAATTCTCTTCGAAGAGGGAGGGAATGATACGAAAATAAAAGAATCTAATTAGTCGTTTAGGAAATTATTAATATTGATATTCTTTGTTTAGTCGTTTTCCTTATTTACAAATATAATTATTTTATTAGTTTATTTTCTAGTGATATTTATGAATTATATTAGGCTAGAGTATAACTTCCATACTTAGAATTAGTTTTATTTTAGTAGTATAAATAAGGGATTAAGGTTGTATTTTGAAAGACAGATGATTCAAGAAATAAAAACGCAGTATTATTAAATACAACAAGGTTCGTTGTGTTCATAAATCGATAAGGTACTTCGATTTTTCGAGTTAAGGCTGAATCGGCGTTCATCCTTACTCACCGATATCCGTGAGATCGGCGTCTCATTAATATCACCTATCCATTCTATTCGTTTCGCTTCCGTTACGCATCATAAGTGGTATCTGAGCTACAACTCTTGATTTTGATTGAATCAAGACGGTCCAAGGGAGTGTCGAAGCCAAGTTATTGGTTGAATTTCTGGTTGCGATTGGAATTCAAAGGTTAAACTCGGGCGAGGTAGTTCGAGGGTTAATCGGTTTTGATTGTCTAGTGGTTCTTGTTGAGTTTCGATTTTTTTCAAAAAAAAAATATTACAGTTCACGTGTACTGTTCACGGAGAGAGAAAAAAAAGAAAAAAAAATGTTGGGAATATTTGCGTTGGAAAATAAAGACGAGGAAAGTGTGGCTTTTGATCCAACATTGCCACCGATTTTTGATGATTACGGAGATGAAGGAACCATTATTATTGATGTTAAGGAGCCGTGTTTTACACTTGATTATGGTTTTGGGTTCAATCTAACTTCTAAGCCAAATAAACACACGGTTGATCGTATTAGGTTTATTCAAGGTCAAGTTTGTTATTTGTACAACAATGCGGCTCGTGATAGGTTATCGCACTTGTGCACGGAGGGTGGTGGGGTGGATGGCACAAGAGGGTTCTAAGATCAAGAAGAAGAACCGAGAGTTGGAGTTTACTGCTAGTGGTTTTTGTTTTCGATCCCGGCGGATCAAAGTTGCAAGAATTGAGGACAATTCTCTTCGAAGAGGGAGGGAATTATACGAAAATAAAAGAATCTAATTAGTCGTTTAGGAAATTATTAATATTGATAGTCTTTGTTTAGTCGTTTTCCTTATTTACAAATATAAGTATCTTATTAGTTTATTTTCTAGTGATATTTAGAAATTATATTAGGCTAGAGTATAACTTCCATACTTAGAATTAGTTTTATTTTAGTAGTATAAATAAGGGATTAAGGTTGTATTTTGAAAGACAGATGATACAAAAAATAAAAACGCAGTTTTATTAAATACAACAATGTTCGTTGTGTTCATAAATCGATAAGGTACTTCGATTTTTCGAGTTAAGGCTGAATCGGCGTTCATCCTTACTCACCGATATCCGTGAGATTGGCGTCTCATTTATATCACCTATCCATTCTATTCGTTTCGCTTCCGTTACGCATCATAAGTGGTATCTGAGCTACAACTCTTGATTTTGATTGAATCAAGACGGTCCAAGGGAGTGTCGAAGCCAAGTTATTGGTTTAATTTCTGGTTGCGATTGGAATTCAAAGGTTAAACTCGGGCGAGGTAGTTCGAGGGTTAATCAGTGGGGTTTCCAACCGGGTATGAGCTACGATTTTCGAGCGAGCATGGGGTTTGATCTAAACTCCACGCACTCGGGAGCCGATATGAGCTACCACTCTTCTTCCATGAACCAAAGCTATGACATGACGTCCCCCTACCATTATCAAGTTTCTTGGGGTAATCAAGATGGGTATGATCCTCAAGAGTATGGATATGGCGACCAACAAGTGAATGACTATCACTCCTACGATCATGGTGGCTATTACTCAAGCTATGAATGTGAAACCACCATGTTCGATCAAGATTCACCTTATGGAAGCCAATACCACCAAAACCCACCATATTACCCTACACCCCAACCACAATATGAACCCTATGACCCACAATACTACCAACCACCTCAACCCCACTACCAACAATATGATGCCCCACCCTTTGGGCATCATCAAGATTATCAAGGAGCTTTACAAGACCCCAATGATCACCAATTGCCCGACACGGAGGCGTTTCAATCGCTTCTTCAATTGCAAAAGAGCAACCAAGAAATGGCCACCCAAATTCAAAAACAACAAAATGAATTGTGGTCCAACATCGAAGGGCAAACGAGGCGAGGAAGGCTCAACTAAATGCATTAGCGGTTCAAACCGTAATGTCTTTATCCCGAGCATCGTATTTAGATGGAGGGTGCCCACTTGAGAAAGAGGAGCAACCGAATTACGAAGCCGCCGATGTAGTTCCCTTTGATAGAGAAATTTGCTTTGAAGAACCTCAATCGTCTACCTAAAAAGAGACGAATGAGGAGATGACCCTTGGTGAAGGCAACATTGGTGAGGAATTGGAGGAGGATAGTGAGTTGTATGATTTGGTGGAGTTTGTGAGGATGTTGGATGAAATTGATAGCCTTAAGTTGCCCTTCTCCAATAATGAGGATAAGCATCAAGAGCCCCTTATTTGTACACCGAGAGATGGTTTGGAAGAGATTGAAACCGCCGGTAGAAGTTTCGATCCTCTCCTCCATGATGATGTGGGGCCGAGTGATGAAGATGGGGAACCACAACTTGAGGCAAGTGTGGGGGTGTGCATTGAGGAGATGAGGCCAAAACCGCTTTTTGTGCCTTGTTTCTTGGAGATGAAGCTTGCTTGTGATTGGAGGCGATGCCTAGGGAGGAAGAGATCGGTTAAGCTCGTAGGATGGATAGACCCCGGGGACGACGTGCAAGATGATTTTGGGTCTTGGAATTCCTACTTCTTGCCTCCTCCTTGGAGGCCGTGGAGGTTAGCTAGGCTCGAGCGCTTCTTGGGCCTTCATTATGATGTCGGTAGCGCGTTCGACTTGCTCCTCCATGCCCTTGAGGGCTATGGTTGAAGAATGATCGTCCACCATCCTCGGTTTGGCGGAGTTCCTAAAGAACCGTCATGTTGTATATTCCTCTCCTCTCTTCTCTCGAGTTTTTTGTAATTGTGTGATTTAATGGCTTAATTTTAGGATTTGTTTTGTTTTTTTTGGAATTTTTGTCGAGTGATGTGAGGGAGGGGATTCTAATGATTATTGTGAAGTTGTGTAGGATGATTGATGTTTGAAGGTGATTATACGAGTTTTGGAGGTGAATGCTTGAAGCGGTCTTGGGAGCGGTTCTATTATTGATTTTTGGGAGCTTTGATGAAGCTATGTGCTTAGGTGAATATTTCAAAATAAAGAGAATCTCCACTTATATCTCCTATGATTAGCATCAAGTATTTTGTGCTCGTTCCTCAATTTTTCCGTCAAGTCTCGGTTTGGTGGGATTTTTATTGGAAGACGGGAGTTAGATGGTTGTTTTTGAGCTTACAATAAGCTTTTGGGGATGGGACTTCGGATCCCGAGTTGTTATTTGTGGATTAGGAGGAAGGCTAGGTGAGTTCTTGAAAGGAAGCTTCAAAGGGCATCCCGGGCGAGAACGGGTTTTATTTGGGCAAGAAAAGGTGCCATCTCGGGCGGGATGACAGCCGTCCCGGGCAAGACGAGCCAATCCCGATCGGGTTGAAGTGACACAAAACTGTTGCTACTGGAGTGTCGTCCCGGGCGAGACGAGCTCGTCCCGGGCGAGACGAAGACCCGTCCCGGTCGGGACGAACCCTTCTCGGCCGAGACGGGTTGTGTACAGCACATTTCATTTATTCCTTGCAGCCCGAACCCACCCAACATCATTAGCCCGCCCCGCCCCATACTTCCTTCTCACACATTAATACCCAACCCAACCCAACCCAACCCATTCCCATATCATACTAACTCATCTTCAACCTCCTTCATCTTCATAACACACAAAACCCCAATTCCAAAACCCCCAAAACACCATAAATATACAAATACTCCACCAAATCTCATCAAATCACTTCCAAAACCACCCAAAATCAGTTTCTATCACATTAATACCTATCCTAGACCCATTTTCTACGATTTAAATCACCAAAAACGAAAAACAATCGAGTTTTTATCACCATTTTTTCCAAAATCCGAGTTTGGGGTTTTGGTTTCAAACTCGATTTAGCTTGTCGGAGTTGGTCTTGGAAGCTTATTAAACCATTATTAAGCTTCTATTGTGTATTTTTGTGGGTTCTAGTTAGTGTTTTTGGGTAAAATCCGAGTTTGGGTGTTCACCATTTTTGAAGCTTCTTCACCATTAATGGCTCCAAAGAAAAGAGGGAATGTGGTAGCTAGCAAAAAAAGGAAGAGTGCTTCCACTTCTAGAGCCGAAATCGAGCCCGAGGTCGAGGTTGAAGAGCCGGAAATTTCTTGCCATCCGGATTTTCCTACTCTTATCTTTGGTTCGGAATGGCAAAAGGAGCAATTCTACAAGCTCCTTGGTAAGCCTCTTGAGCCAACTCGTTTTATTTGTAAAATCATACTTAGGAAGCTTGGCATCCTTGAGCAATGTAGACAATTGTTTGTGGGTTTGGGGTTGGAAATGTTATTTAACATGCATGAGCGGACCTACAAGCAACTCACCCTTGAGTTCTTTACTAGTTTTGTTCTAAATACTAGAGTTGATCCACCCCGGGTTGCTTTTTGGGTGAACAATGGTGACTACAATTATACCCTCCCCGAGTTTGGTGATATTTTTGGTCTTCCCCTAGCTTCTAATTGTGACCCACCCGCTGGTTTTAGTGAAATTGATGTTTGGAAGAGTATAATCGGTCTAAGCCTTGTCGACTATCGACGGTTGTCTAGCCGTCATGTCCACCACCCGGTTTTGCATTTTTGGCATCGATTAATTGCGGGTACGATATTTGGGAGACCCGAAATGAGCTCTTTCACGCAACAAGAATTAAACATACTCGGGGCCTATTTAAATCTTAAGAGTCAACCTAGGTTCACCCCCGACCTTTCCCTTGCTTTGGCAAAACATTTCCATAAGATAAGTAAGGTGGGGAAGAATGTGAGTGAGATTGTTCTCGGGGGGCTTATAACACACATAGCTAAGGCGGTAGATGAGAATTTCAGTGAGGAAGACTTGATCCCCGTACCGGGAGATACTACCATAGATGAGGACCGTTTGACTAGGTTCCATAAATGGATCGCCTATGAGAGGGAACACAAGAGGTATCAATGGTTTACCTCGGGTCGGCCACACTTCACTTTGCCATGCCCTACGCTTCCGACCCTTGTGCCTTTGCGACATTCCCTAGTCCCGGTCCGAGTGCCTAACCTTCTAATACCCGGTGCGGGAGGTGACCCCGGTTCCTCTTCCTCCCTTAGTCCGCATACACATGCTAGTGTGAGGCCTCGACAGCAACCAACCCAACAACAACAACAACAGAAAGCTACCCGACCCCTCCCCTTTTACCCTACGCCCCCGGCGTATGTGTACGTTCCTCCGTACACCCCCTACACTCCATTTGCCTACCCTCAGCCCCCGGCCGATGCATCCATGGCCGATGCTTAGTGCTCTACATCTAGGGCAATATGAGCAGAGGAGGGATGATTATTATGCTCAATACCCCGGTTATCATCTTTTGGCTCAACAGGGGTATATTGATCCACGTGGCAACCTTCCGTCATGGTATAGACCCGAGTATTTCCCTAACCACGGTAATTCTAGTGGTAGTGGTGCCATGATGGATGATGAGGAGTACGAGGCAGAGGATGCCTTCGATATAAATACGGGAATGGGTAATCAGGAAGCCGGTTAAGAAGATGAAGATGGAAATGATGATGATGATGGCAACAATGTAAGTGAGCAAGGGGATGACGACAAGCATGGTGATGGCTTTGATTAGTGAAGCGATGGAGATGCGTTAGGTTCTAACCTCTGGTATGGCATCTTTCTTTTCTTTTCCGCTTTTGATGCTCGTCTATTTTCTTTCCCCTTGTTATCAGTATTTTGTTGGCCCTCGAGGCCTTTGTGGTGATCGCTCCCGATTCTCGATGACGTGATTACATCGAGAATCATTTGAAAAATCCAAATTTTTACAAGTTTTTCACTCTTTCTTTTTGAGGATTTAGTCGGATTTAGGCGGAATCCGGGCTAGGTGACTTGATTACACCTAGCCCTCCCCTCCCATTTCCTTTTATTTCCTTCTTTTTATTTTCTCCCCCATCCATATCTTTTTCTTGTCTCGGCCCATGGTGACTTGACTACACCCCGGCCGGACACCTTCTACCCTTTTCTTCGCTTTATTTTTGATTTTTAGCTTTATTTTCGTAGTTTCTTTTCTTTTTCTTTTGTCTCTCCGCACACTACGATTGAGCATATGAGGACATTGCTCGGTTTAAGTGTGGGGGAGCGATATTCTAGTATAGTTAGTTTATTTTCTTAGTTTTTCGAAAAATCTTTTAAAAACCATAAAAATTTGAAATTTTTTCACAAAAATCAAAATGATTTTCTTTTGTGTGTTTTCCTTTTTTGTCATTGTGTCGTATATTTTTTTAGTGTGCGTGTTTTGCCTCCCTTTTTTCCTTATAGGTTGCTTTAATCGCCGTTAACTTTGGAAGGCTTTCAAGACTCCCGGTAACATCTTATCCCTTTTTCTTCTTTACCTCTTGCGGAGTTTGGAGGAGATTGTGATGTTGTGTGCTCGGGAGGAGCTTTGTAAAGTGTGGTTGATTTGGTGGCTTGTTTGGATGATCGGGGTGGTGTTTGTGTTGTGTATGTGTTCATTTTGTGTTGTTTTTGTTTCGTTGCTTTTACTTCTTTTTCTTTCGTTCTCGTTGAGTCTTTGTTTGTGTGTGTATTTGTGTCTTGTGTGTAAATGGTTTTCGAAAACCCGGTTTAGAGACTAGTGTGTGAGTGTCTATTTTCCCCTCCTAGTAGTGTAAATCGAGTCATGGACTTTAGTCTAGTAGGATGACCCTAAATCAATGAATTCGTTGGTCCTTTACCTTGAGTCCACCTAGCTTACTAGGGATTGACTACGGGATTTGCATTTTGACCACTATGACCACCCACGGTGTGAAAAGGCCTTGGTTACCGAGTCTCGTCCCTTAGGTGATCGTGTTTAGGATCGTTTGATTAGTCCAAGTTTTCCCCTTTTTGTGGGTTTGAAGGGAAAGACGCTCCCCGACTCTCCCATTTTCCTACCTCCTACACATTTCCACACAATAAATTGCAAATTGTTGATTTCTCTCTTTCTCAATTGTCAAGAAATGCCAAAAAAGCCAAATCTTGCCAAAAAAGGGCAAAGAAAAGAAAAGAAAAATGAAAGAAAAATGAAAGAAAAATGAAAGAAAAAAAAGAATGAAAAAAAGAAAAGGCACAAAAGGCAAAAAAAAAAAAATAGAAAAGAAGAAAAAGAAATGGCATGGCAACAAACAAATCAAAACGTCGAAAAGAAAGAAAATGCCAAAAGAAAACCCGTCTCACAAAAAGAAATCCCAACAAAAATAAGCCTTTTTCCGACTTTTTCCGTGAAGAGCCTACCAAAGGACCGAGTCCCGAGGAAGGATGATAGCGGCATTAGTCGGTCTTCCCTCATTTTGCGTGTTTTCCACCTTTTTACTTGGACTAGTTAGGCGATTTCGGGCACGGGACGACCCTCTTGGCTCATCGCTAAAGGGGGCGGGGTCTCACTTACCTACAGTGTCGACTAACACCGTAGTTCATCACTTTCCACTCCGCCGATCGTCCCGTAGTACGTTCTTAGAAAGTTAGGAGGACCTAGGTAAGTTACCAACGTTTTTGTTGCTTTATCGTCATACTATTAGGGTATAGTTCACCTTGGTTTGTATTACTATTTTGGGAACGTTGTCACTTGCCTCGAGTCCTAAAACCGGTGCTTCTTTCACCGCTTGTTTCAGGGAAGCGGTATTTGTTTTTCTTTTGGGTGCAACCGATTTTGTGTTTGTTTGTTTGTGTGTTTGGTGTCCGGTTGTATCCACAGTTTTGCCGCAAGACCCGACTTGCCTTGCGGGGTGCACTTCTCCTCTAAGTGTACTCGCTTGAGTTGAAGGGGCGTAGGGTGCGCTAATACCCACTCGGATAGTTTAGTAGATAGTATGTGCTTACTCGAGGGCGAGTAAGGGTTAAGTGTGGGGGAGTTGATAAGTGTGATTTGTAGTGCCAATTTTGTAGTGTTTTGGTCCCATTTTCCTTGTTGAATCGCTCCTTGGGAGCGGTTTAGGGGCTTCTTTTGTTTCCTTTAGTTCGTTTCAGGTTCCCGAGACCGATTTGGAAGAGTTGGAGCGATTCGGACTCGATACATACACATTTTGGAGCCAACAGAGTAAAGGAACGATCACTCGATGCCTTGGAGTCGACCCCGAGACCTTGGGACCCAATCCCGAGCCTCTTAGACTCGATCCCGAGACCCGAGACTCGGTGAGAAGCCCATGAGAAGCAAGGAGAGACCATAGAGAGCATATTGGAGGCCTACAGAGCCTTCCCGACCGAGACCAAGTGCCTTCTCGGTCGGGAAGAGGTGCACGTTTAAGGAGGTTGCTGTGAAGAGCCGTCTCGGCCGAGACCAACCTTGTCTCGGTCGGGACCAACCCTTCCCGACCGGGACCACACCGTCTCGGCCGGGACGGGCCCGCTGCAGCTCCGCTTTGTTTCTTTCTTCTCCTTTCCACTTGTAACCCTATATATACCCCCTCTTGTATTAAGACATCATCTTATGTAATCTTATGTTATATCCTTAAAACCCTAGACTAATTTAGGTTAGATTAGATTAGATGAGTGTAGATTAGTCGGTAATTAGTAGTTAATCATAGTTTAGTACTTTTATTAATGGAATTCTTCAAGACCCATTCAAGATTGACAACCTTGGGTGTTTGTTTTGGGTTTTTCTCATTAATGCAAGTTTTGTTCTTTCTCCTTAACTAGTTTGGTATACTCCTCTTCCTTTTCCTCTTAATCTTCGTTTATGTTATTCATGTTTCAATCTTTGATTGTAGTTAATAGTTTTCACTAGTTTGTTGATGTTTGTTTTGTTTCTTTGATGATTCCTCTTGTTAGTGTTAATCCTAGATTAGATATGTTAGAGTAGTGTTCTTGCTAGGGTTAGTAAGGTGATTAGGGTGTTGATTGGGTGATTAAGGGTTTGTTGGAGTTGTTGGTGGAAGATTTGGGTTTCCTCTTGTTTGATGCACATCACATGTTTGTTGAAATGTATGATTGACTAGTAGTTGCAAATACTTGTTTTTCTTGCCTTTCTCTTGTGGGTGATAGTTTGTTTGTGGGTTCGGTTCCCTCACTAAGTTGCGAGAGCACGGTGAGGATGACCCCTAGTTCGGTCTAAATTGCGAGAGCCCAGATTCGACATAGGCCACCATAGCGCGCTAGAACCCAGTTTGTCATGTGTGTCGCCGAGATGGGTTCTAGGTGGAACCTCTAGGTAGGTCTATGTTGCGAGAGCCCGGACCATACCTAGATCACCCTACTACCTCCTTCGCTCTAGTTCTCCCTTGACCATTCCGTTACCCCTTTGACCCCGACCTAATCCTAGCCCGTTTTCCTAGTTTGTCCTCCTTAGCCATAGTCATAGTCTAGCCTTCTTCCCTCTCTACCATTCTTAGCTTAGTCCGTTGACTTAGTCTAGTATTTTGGCCGACCTAGTCTAGACGCCTCTTACCGTCCCCGTGGATTCGACCCGACTTGCCCTATCTGCCGTAGGAATAGCCGGTTTATTTATTGATCGGTTGGGACGTGACGAATCCCTACCTTCAAACTCGGGCGAGGTAGTTCGAGGGTTAATCGGTTTTGATTGTCTAGTGGTTCTTGTTGAGTTTCGATTTTTTTTCAAAAAAAAATTATTACAGTTCACGTGTACTGTTCACAAAGAGAGAAAAAAAAGAAAAAAAAATGTTGGGAATATTTTCGTTGGAAAATACAGACGAGGAAAGTGTGGCTTTTGATCCAACATTGTCACCGATTTTTGATGATTACGGAGATGAAGGAACCATTATTATTGATGTTAAGGAGCCGTGTTTTACACTTGATTATGGTTTTGGGTTCAATCTAACTTCTAAGCCAAATAAACACACGGTTGATCCTATTAGGTTTATTCAAGGTCAAGTTTGTTATTTGTACAACAATGCGGCTCGTGATAGGTTATCGCACTTGTGCACGGAGGGTGGTGGGGTGGATGGCACAAGAGGGTTCTAAGATCAAGAAGAAGAACCGAGAGTTGAAGTTTATTGCTAGTGGTTTTTGTTTTCGATCCCGGCGGATCAAAGTTGCAAGAATTGAGGATAATTCTCTTCGAAGAGGGAGGGAATTATACGAAAATAAAAGAATCTAATTAGTCGTTTAGGAAATTATTAATATTGATATTCTTTGTTTAGTCATTTTCCTTATTTACAAATATAAGTATCTTATTAGTTTATTTTCTAGTGATATTTAGAAATTATATTAGGCTAGAGTATAACTTCCATACTTAGAATTAGTTTTATTTTAGTAGTATAAATAAGGGATTAAGGTTGTATTTTGAAAGACAGATGATTCAAGAAATAAAAACGCAGTTTTATTAAATATAACAAGGTTCGTTGTGTTCATAAATCGATAAGGAACTTCGATTTTTCGAGTTAAGGCTGAATCGGCGTTCATCCTTACTCACCGATATCCGTGAGATCGGCGTCTCATTAATATCACCTATCCATTCTATTCGTTTCGCTTCCGTTACGCATCATAAGTGGTATCTGAGCTACAACTCTTGATTTTGATTAAATCAAGACGGTCCAAGGGAGTGTCAAAGCCAAGTTATTTGTTGAATTTCTGGTTGCGATTGGAATTCAAAGGTTAAACTCGGGCGAGGTAGTTCGAGGGTTAATCGGTTTTGATTGTCTAGTGGTTCTTGTTGAGTTTCGATTTTTTTTTAAAAAAAAATTTTAAAAAAATTACAGTTCACGTGTACTGTTCACGGAGAGAGAGAAAAAGGGAAAAAAAAATGTTGGGAATATTTTCGTTGGAAAATACAGACGAGGAAAGTGTCGCTTTTGATCCAACGTTGCCACCGATTTTTGATGATTACGGAGATGAAGGAACCATTGTTATTGATGTTAAGGAGCCATGTTTTACACTTGATTATGGTTTTGGGTTCAATCTAACTTCTAAGCCAAATAAACACACGGTTGATCCTATTAGATTTATTCAAGGTCAAGTTTGTTATTTGTACAACAATGCGGCTCGTGATAGGTTATCGCACTTGTGCACAGAGGGTGGTGGGGTGGATGGCACAAGAGGGTTCTAAGATCAAGAAGAAGAACCGAGAGTTGGAGTTTATTGCTAGTGGTTTTTGTTTTCGATCCCGGCGGATCAAAGTTGCAAGAATTGAGGACAATTCTCTTCGAAGACGGAGGGAATTATACGAAAATAAAAGAATCTAATTAGTCGTTTACGAAATTATTAATATTGATATTCTTTGTTTAGTCGTTTTCCTTATTTACAAATATAAGTATCTTATTAGTTTATTTTCTAGTGATATTTAGGAATTATATTAGGCTACAGTATAACTTTCATACTTAGAATTAGTTTTATTTTAGTAGTATAAATAAGGGATTAAGGTTGTATTTTGAAAGACAGATGATTCAACAAATAAAAACGCAGTTTTATTAAATACAACAAGGTTCGTTGTGTTCATAAATCGATAAGGTACTTCGTTTTTTCGAGTTAAGGCTGAATCGGCGTTCATCCTTAGTCACCGATATCCGTGAGATCGGCGTCTCATTAATATCACCTATCCATTCTATTCGTTTCGCTTCCGTTACGCATCATAAGTAGTATTAGAGCTACAACTCTTGATTTTGATTGAATCAAGACGGTCCAAGGGAGTGTCGAAGCCAAGTTATTGGTTGAATTTCTGGTTGCGATTGGAATTCAAAGGTTAAACTCGGGCGAGGTAGTTCGAGGGTTAATCAGTTTTGATTGTCTAGTGGTTCTTGTTGAGTTTCGATTTTTTTCAAAAAAAAATATTACAGTTCACGTGTACTGTTCACGGAGAGAAAAAAAAAGGAAAGAAAAATGTTGGGAATATTTTCGTTGGAAAATATAGACGAGGAAAGTGTGGCTTTTGATCCAACATTGTCACCGATTTTTTATGATTACGGAGATGAAGGAACCATTATTATTGATGTTAAGGAGCCGTGTTTTACACTTGATTATGGTTTTGAGTTCAATCTAACTTCTAAGCCAAATAAACACACGGTTGATCCTATTAGGTTTATTCAAGGTCAAGTTTGTTATTTGTACAACAATGCGGCTCGTGATAGGTTATCGCACTTGTGCACAGAGGGTGGTGGGGTGGATGGCACAAGAGGGTTCTAATATCAAGAAGAAGAACCGAGAGTTGGAGTTTACTGCTAGTGGTTTTTGTTTTCGATCCCGGCGGATCAAAGTTGCAAGAATTGAGGACAATTCTCTTCGAAGAGGGAGGGAATGATACGAAAATAAAAGAATCTAATTAGTCGTTTAGGAAATTATTAATATTGATATTCTTTGTTTAGTCGTTTTCCTTATTTACAAATATAAGTATTTTATTAGTTTATTTTCTAGTGATATTTAGGAATTATATTAGGCTAGAGTATAACTTCCATACTTAGAATTAGTTTTATTTTAGTAGTATAAATAAGGGATTAAGGTTGTATTTTGAAAGACAGATGATTCAAGAAATAAAAACGCAGTTTTATTAAATACAACAAGGTTCGTTGTGTTCATAAATCGATAAGGAACTTCGATTTTTCGAGTTAAGGCTGAATCGGCGTTCATCCTTACTCACCGATATCCGTGAGATCGGCGTCTCATTAATATCACCTATCCATTCTATTCGTTTCGCTTCCGTTACGCATCATAAGTGGTATCTGAGCTACAACTCTTGATTTTGATTAAATCAAGACGGTCCAAGGGAGTGTCAAAGCCAAGTTATTTGTTGAATTTCTGGTTGCGATTGGAATTCAAAGGTTAAACACGGGCGAGGTAGTTCGAGGGTTAATCGGTTTTGATTGTCTAGTGGTTCTTGTTGAGTTTCGATTTTTTTTAAAAAAAAAATTTTAAAAAAATTACAGTTCACGTGTACTGTTCACGGAGAGAGAGAAAAAGGGAAAAAAAATGTTGGGAATATTTTCGTTGGAAAATACAGACGAGGAAAGTGTCGCTTTTGATCCAACGTTGCCACCGATTTTTGATGATTACGGAGATGAAGGAACCATTGTTATTGATGTTAAGGAGCCATGTTTTACACTTGATTATGGTTTTGGGTTCAATCTAACTTCTAAGCCAAATAAACACACGGTTGATCCTATTAGGTTTATTCAAGGTCAAGTTTGTTATTTGTACAACAATGCGGCTCGTGATAGGTTATCGCACTTGTGCACAGAGGGTGGTGGGGTGGATGGCACAAGAGGGTTCTAAGATCAAGAAGAAGAACCGAGAGTTGGAGTTTATTGCTAGTGGTTTTTGTTTTCGATCCCGGCGGATCAAAGTTGCAAGAATTCAGGACAATTCTCTTCGAAGACGGAGGGAATTATACGAAAATAAAAGAATCTAATTAGTCGTTTAGGAAATTATTAATATTGATATTCTTTGTTTAGTCGTTTTCCTTATTTACAAATATAAGTATCTTATTAGTTTATTTTCTAGTGATATTTAGGAATTATATTAGGCTACAGTATAACTTTCATACTTAGAATTAGTTTTATTTTAGTAGTATAAATAAGGGATTAAGGTTGTATTTTGAAAGACAGATGATTCAACAAATAAAAACGCAGTTTTATTAAATACAACAAGGTTCGTTGTGTTCATAAATCGATAAGGTACTTCGTTTTTTCGAGTTAAGGCTGAATCGGCGTTCATCTTTACTCACCGATATCCGTGAGATCGGCGTCTCATTAATATCACCTATCCATTCTATTCGTTTCGCTTCCGTTACGCATCATAAGTGGTATCTGAGCTACAACTCTTGATTTTGATTGAATCAAGACGGTCCAAGGGAGTGTCAAAGCCAAGTTATTGGTTGAATTTCTGGTTGCAATTGGAATTCAAAGGTTAAACCCGGGCGAGGTAGTTCGAGGGTTAGTCGATTTTGATTGTTTAGTGGTTCTTGTTGAGTTTCGAATTTTTTCAGGAAAAAAAAATATTACAGTTCACGTGTACTTTTCACGGAGAGAGAAAAAGAAGAAAAAAAAATGTTGGGAATATTTTCGTTGGAAAATACAGACGAGGAAAGTGTGTCTTTTGATCCAACATTGCCACCGATTTTTGATGATTACGGAGATGAAGGAACCATTATTATTGATGTTAAGGAGCCGTGTTTTACACTTGATTATGGTTTTGGGTTCAATCTAACTTCTAAACCAAATAAACACACGGTTGATCCTATTAGGTTTTTTCATGGTCAAGTTTGTTATTTGTACAACAATGCTGCTCGTGATAGGTTATCGCACTTGTGCACGGAGGGTGGTGGGGTGGATGGCACAAGAGGGTTCTAAGATCAAGAAGAAGAACCGAGAGTTGGAGTTTATTGCTAGTGGTTTTTGTTTTCGATCCCGGCGGATCAAAGTTGCAAGAATTGAGGACAATTCTCTTCGAAGACGGAGGGAATTATACGAAAATAAAAGAATCTAATTAGTCGTTTAGGAAATTATTAATATTGATATTCTTTGTTTAGTCGTTTTCCTTATTTACAAATATAAGTATCTTATTAGTTTATTTTCTAGTGATATTTAAGAATTATATTAGGCTACAATATAACTTTCATACTTAGAATTAGTTTTATTTTAGTGGTATTAGAGCTACAACTCTTGATTTTGATTGAATCAAGATGGTCCAAGGGACTGTCAAAGACAAGTTATTGGTTGAATTTCTGGTCGCGATTGGAATTCAAAGGTTAAATTCGGGCGAGGTAGTTCGATAGTATATCGATTTTGATTGTCTAGTGGTTCTTGTTGAGTTTTGATTTTTTAAAAAAAAAATTGTAAGAAAATTACTGTTCACGGAGAGAGAAAAAAAAATTTTTGGGAATATTTTTGTTGGAAAATACAGACGAGAAAAGTGTGGCTTTTCATCCAACGTTGCCACCGATTTTTGATGATTACGGAGATGAAGGAACCATTATTATCGATGTTAAGGAGCCGTGTTTTACACTTGATTATGGTTTTGGGTTCAATCTAACTTCTAAGCCAAATAAACACACGGTTGATCCTATTAGGTTTATTCAAGGTCAAGTTTGTTATTTGTACAACAATGCGGCTCGTGCTAGTGGTTTTTGTTTTCGATCCCGGCGGATCAAAGTTGCAAGAATTGAGGACAATTCTCTTCGAAGACGGAGGGAATTATACGAAAATAAAATAATCTAATTAGTCGTTTAGGAAATTATTAATATTGATATTCTTTGTTTAGTCGTTTTCCTTATTTACAAATATAAGTATCTTATTAGTTTATTTTCTAGTGATATTTAGGAATTATATTAGGCTACAGTATAACTTCCATACTTAGAATTAGTTTTATTTTAGCAGTATAAATAAGGGATTAAGGTTGTATTTTGAAAGACAGATGATTCAAGAAATAAAAACGCAGTTTTACTAAATGCAACAAGGTTCCTTGTGTTCATAAATCGATAAGGAATTTCGATTTTTCGAGTTAAGGCTGAATCGGCGTTCATCCTTACTCACCGATATCCATGAGATCGGTGTCTCATTAATATCACCTATCCATTCTATTCGTTTCACTTCCGTTACGCATCATAAGTGGTATCTGAGCTACAACTCTTGATTTTGATTGAATCAAGACGGTCCAAGGGAGTGTCAAAGCCATGTTATTGGTTGAATTTCTGGTTGCGATTGGAATTCAAAGGTTAAACTCGGCGAGGTAGTTCGAGGGTTAATCGGTTTTGATTGTCTAGTGGTTCTTGTTCAGTTTCGATTTTTTTTAAAAATTTTTTTTAAAAAATACTGTTCTCGTGTACTGTTCACGAAGAAAGAAAAAAAGGGAAAAAATTGTTGGGAATATTTTCGTTGGAAAATACAGACGAGGAAAGTGTGGCTTTTGATCCTACGTTGCCACCGATTTTTTATGATTACGGAGATGAAGGAACCATTGTTATTGATGTTAAGGAGCCGTGTTTTACACTTGATTATGGTTTTGGGTTCAATCTAACTTCTAAGCCAAATAAACACACGGTTGATCCTATTAGGTTTATACAAGGTCAAGTTTGTTTTTTGTACAACAATGCGGCTCGTGATAGGTTATCGAACTTGTGCACGGAGGGTGGTGGGGTGGAGGGCACAAGAGGGTTCTAAGATCAAGAAGAAGAACGGAGAGTTGGAGTTTATTGCTAGTGGTTTTTGTTTTCGATCCCGGCGGATCAAAGTTGCAAGAATTGAGGACAATTCTCTTCGAAGACGGAGGGAATTATACGAAAATAAAATAATCTAATTAGTCGTTTAGGAAATTATTAATATTGATATTCTTTGTTTAGTCGTTTTCCTTATTTACAAATATAAGTATCTTATTAGTTTATTTTCTAGTGATATTTAGGAATTATATTAGGCTAGAGTATAACTTCCATACTTAGAATTAGTTTTATTTTAGTAGTATAAATAAGGGATTAAGGTTGTATTTTGAAAGACAGATGATTCAAGAAATAAAAACGCAGTTTTATTAAATACAACAAGGTTCGTTGTGTTCATAAATCGATAAGGTACTTCGATTTTTCGAGTTAAGGCTGAATCGGCGTTCATCCTTACTCACCGATATCCGTGAGATCGGCGTCTCATTAATATCACCTATCCATTCTATTAGTTTCGCTTCCGTTACGCATCATAAGTGGTATCTGAGCTACAACTCTTGACTTTGATTAAATCAAGACGGTCCAAGGGAGTGTCAAAGCCAAGTTATTGGTTGAATTTCTGGTTGCGATTGGAATTCAAAGGTTAAACTCGGGCGAGGTAGTTCGAGGGTTAATCGGTTTTGATTGTCTAGTGGTTCTTGTTGAGTTTCGATTTTTTTAAAAAAAAAAATTAAAAAAAATTACAGTTCACGTGTACTGTTCACGGAGAGAGAGAAAAAGGGAAAAAAAATTGTTGGGAATATTTTCGTTGGAAAATACAGACGAGGAAAGTGTGGCTTTTGATCCAACGTTGCCACCGATTTTTGATGATTACGGAGATGAAGGAACCATTGTTATTGATGTTAAGGAGCCATGTTTTACTGTTGATTATGGTTTTGGGTTCAATCTAACTTCTAAGCCAAATAAACACACTGTTGATCCTATTAGGTTTATTCAAGGTCAAGTTTGTTATTTGTACAACAATGCGGCTCGTGATAGGTTATCGCACTTCTGCACGGAGGGTGATGGGGTAGATGGCACAAGAGGGTTCTAAGATCAAGAAGAAGAACCGAGAGTTGGAGTTTATTGCTAGTGGTTTTTGTTTTCGATCCCGGCGGATCAAAGTTGCAAGAATTGAGGACAATTCTCTTCGAAGAGGGAGGGAATTATACGAAAATAAAAGAATCTAATTAGTCGTTTAGGAAATTATTAATATTGATATTCTTTGTTTAGTCGTTTTCCATATTTACAAATATAAGTATCTAATTAGTTTATTTTCTAGTGATATTTAGGAATTATATTAGGGTAGAGTATAACTTCTTTACTTAGAATTAGTTTTATTTTAGTAGTATAAATAAGGGTATAAGGTTGTATTTTGAAAGACAGATGATTCAGGAAATAAAAACGAAGTTTTATTAAATACAACAAGGTTCGTTGTATTCATAAATCGATAAGGTACTTCGATTTTTCGAATTAAGGCTGAATCGGCGTTCATCCTTACTCACCGATATCCGTGAGATCGGCGTCTCATTAATATCACCTATCTATTCTATTCGTTTCACTTCCGTTACGCATCATAAGTGGTATTAGAGCTACAACTCTTGATTTTGATTGAATCAAGACGGTCCAAGGGACTGTCAAAGACAAGTTATTGGTTGAATTTCTGGTCACGATTGGAATTCAAAGGTTAAACTCGGGCGAGGTAGTTCGATAGTTAATCGATTTTGATTGTCTAGTGGTTCTTGTTGAGTTTTGATTTTTTTCAAAAAAAATTGTAAGAAAATTACTGTTCACGTGTACTGTTCACGGAGAGAGACAAAAAAATTGTTGGGAATATTTTTGTTGGAAAATACAGACGAGAAAAGTGTGGCTTTTGATCCAACGTTGCCACCGATTTTTGATGATTACGGAGATGAAGGAACCATTATTATTGATGTTAAGGAGCCGTGTTTTACACTTGATTATGGTTTTGGGTTCAATCTAACTTCTAAGCCAAATAAACACACGGTTGATCCTATTAGGTTTATTCAAGGTCAAGTTTGTTATTTGTACAACAATGCGGCTCGTGATAGGTTATCGCACTTGGGCACAGAGGGTGGTGGGGTGGATGACACAAGAGGGTTCTAAGATCAAGAAGAAGAACCGAGAGTTGGAGTTTATTGCTAGTGGTTTTTGTTTTCGATCCCGGCGGATCAAAGTTGCAAGAATTGAGGACAATTCTCTTCGAAGGAGAGGGAATTATACGAAAATAAAAGAATCTAATTAGTCGTTTAGGAAATTATTAATATTGATATTCTTTGTTTAGTCGTTTTCCATATTTACAAATATAAGTATCTTATTAGTTTATTTTCTAGTGATATTTAGGAATTATATTAGGCTAGAGTATAACTTCCATACTTAGAATTAGTTTTATTTTAGTAGTATAAATAAGGGATTAAGGTTGTATTTTGAAAGACAGATGATTCAAGAAATAAAAACGCAGTTTTATTAAATACAACAAGGTTCGTTGTGTTCATAAATCGATAAGGTACTTCGATTTTTCGAGTTAAGGCTGAATCGGCGTTCATCCTTACTCACCGATATCCGTGAGATCGGCGTCTCATTAATATCACCTATCCATTCTATTAGTTTCGCTTCCGTTACGCATCATAAGTGGTATCTGAGCTACAACTCTTGACTTTGATTAAATCAAGACGGTCCAAGGGAGTGTCAAAGCCAAGTTATTGGTTGAATTTCTGGTTGCGATTGGAATTCAAAGGTTAAACTCGGGCGAGGTAGTTCGAGGGTTAATCGGTTTTGATTGTCTAGTGGTTCTTGTTGAGTTTCGATTTTTTTAAAAAAAAAAATTAAAAAAAATTACAGTTCACGTGTACTGTTCACGGAGAGAGAGAAAAAGGGAAAAAAAATTGTTGGGAATATTTTCGTTGGAAAATACAGACGAGGAAAGTGTGGCTTTTGATCCAACGTTGCCACCGATTTTTGATGATTACGGAGATGAAGGAACCATTGTTATTGATGTTAAGGAGCCATGTTTTACTGTTGATTATGGTTTTGGGTTCAATCTAACTTCTAAGCCAAATAAACACACTGTTGATCCTATTAGGTTTATTCAAGGTCAAGTTTGTTATTTGTACAACAATGCGGCTCGTGATAGGTTATCGCACTTCTGCACGGAGGGTGATGGGGTAGATGGCACAAGAGGGTTCTAAGATCAAGAAGAAGAACCGAGAGTTGGAGTTTATTGCTAGTGGTTTTTGTTTTCGATCCCGGCGGATCAAAGTTGCAAGAATTGAGGACAATTCTCTTCGAAGAGGGAGGGAATTATACGAAAATAAAAGAATCTAATTAGTCGTTTAGGAAATTATTAATATTGATATTCTTTGTTTAGTCGTTTTCCATATTTACAAATATAAGTATCTAATTAGTTTATTTTCTAGTGATATTTAGGAATTATATTAGGGTAGAGTATAACTTCTTTACTTAGAATTAGTTTTATTTTAGTAGTATAAATAAGGGTATAAGGTTGTATTTTGAAAGACAGATGATTCAGGAAATAAAAACGCAGTTTTATTAAATACAACAAGGTTCGTTGTATTCATAAATCGATAAGGTACTTCGATTTTTCGAATTAAGGCTGAATCGGCGTTCATCCTTACTCACCGATATCCGTGAGATCGGCGTCTCATTAATATCACCTATCTATTCTATTCGTTTCACTTCCGTTACGCATCATAAGTGGTATTAGAGCTACAACTCTTGATTTTGATTGAATCAAGACGGTCCAAGGGACTGTCAAAGACAAGTTATTGGTTGAATTTCTGGTCACGATTGGAATTCAAAGGTTAAACTCGGGCGAGGTAGTTCGATAGTTAATCGATTTTGATTGTCTAGTGGTTCTTGTTGAGTTTTGATTTTTTTCAAAAAAAATTGTAAGAAAATTACTGTTCACGTGTACTGTTCACGGAGAGAGACAAAAAAATTGTTGGGAATATTTTTGTTGGAAAATACAGACGAGAAAAGTGTGGCTTTTGATCCAACGTTGCCACCGATTTTTGATGATTACGGAGATGAAGGAACCATTATTATTGATGTTAAGGAGCCGTGTTTTACACTTGATTATGGTTTTGGGTTCAATCTAACTTCTAAGCCAAATAAACACACGGTTGATCCTATTAGGTTTATTCAAGGTCAAGTTTGTTATTTGTACAACAATGCGGCTCGTGATAGGTTATCGCACTTGGGCACAGAGGGTGGTGGGGTGGATGACACAAGAGGGTTCTAAGATCAAGAAGAAGAACCGAGAGTTGGAGTTTATTGCTAGTGGTTTTTGTTTTCGATCCCGGCGGATCAAAGTTGCAAGAATTGAGGACAATTCTCTTCGAAGGAGAGGGAATTATACGAAAATAAAAGAATCTAATTAGTCGTTTAGGAAATTATTAATATTGATATTCTTTGTTTAGTCGTTTTCCATATTTACAAATATAAGTATCTAATTAGTTTATTTTCTAGTGATATTTAGGAATTATATTAGGGTAGAGTATAACTTCTTTACTTAGAATTAGTTTTATTTTAGTAGTATAAATAAGGGTATAAGGTTGTATTTTGAAAGACAGATGATTCAGGAAATAAAAACGCAGTTTTATTAAATACAACAAGGTTCGTTGTATTCATAAATCGATAAGGTACTTCGATTTTTCGAATTAAGGCTGAATCGGCGTTCATCCTTACTCACCGATATCCGTGAGATCGGCGTCTCATTAATATCACCTATCTATTCTATTCGTTTCACTTCCGTTACGCATCATAAGTGGTATTAGAGCTACAACTCTTGATTTTGATTGAATCAAGACGGTCCAAGGGACTGTCAAAGACAAGTTATTGGTTGAATTTCTGGTCGCGATTGGAATTCAAAGGTTAAACTCGGGCGAGGTAGTTCGATAGTTAATCGATTTTGATTGTCTAGTGGTTCTTGTTGAGTTTTGATTTTTTTCAAAAAAAAAATGTAAGAAAATTACTGTTCACGTGTACTGTTCACGGAGAGGGAAAAAAAAATTGTTGGGAATAATTTTGTTGGAAAATACAGACGAGAAATGTGTGGCTTTTGATCCAACGTTGCCACCGATTTTTGATGATTACGGAGATGAAGGAACCATTATTATTGATGTTAAGGAGCCGTGTTTTACACTTGATTATGGTTTTGGGTTCAATCTAACTTCTAAGCCAAATAAACACACGGTTGATCCTATTAGGTTTATTCAAGGTCAAGTTTGTTATTTGTACAACAATGCGGCTCGTGATAGGTTATCGCACTTGTGCACAGAGGGTGGTGGGGTGGATGACACAAGAGGGTTCTAAGATCAAGAAGAAGAACCGAGAGTTGGAGTTTATTGCTAGTGGTTTTTGTTTTCGATCCCGGCGGATCAAAGTTGCAAGAATTGAGGACAATTCTCTTCGAAGGAGAGGGAATTATACAAAAATAAAAGAATCTAATTAGTCGTTTAGGAAATTATTAATATTGATATTCTTTGTTTAGTCGTTTTCCTTATTTACAAATATAAGTATCTTATTAGTTTATTTTCTAGTGATATTTAGGAATTATATTAGGCTACAGTATAACTTCCATACTTAGAATTAGTTTTATTTTAGCAGTATAAATAAGGGATTAAGGTTGTATTTTGAAAGACAGATGATTCAAGAAATAAAAACGTAGTTTAACTAAATGCAACAAGGTTCGTTGTGTTCATAAATCGATAAGGAACTTCGATTTTTCGAGTTAAGGCTGAATCGGCGTTCATCCTTACTCACCGATATCCGTGAGATCGGTGTCTCATTAATATCACCTATCCATTCTATTCGTTTCGCTTCCGTTACGCATCATAAGTGGTATCTGAGCTACAACTCTTGATTTTGATTGAATCAAGACGGTCCAAGGGAGTGTCAAAGCCAAGTTATTGGTTGAATTTCTGGTTGCGATTGGAATTCAAAGGTTAAACTCGGCGAGGTAGTTCGAGGGTTAATCGGTTTTGATTGTCTAGTGGTTCTTGTTCAGTTTCGAATTTTTTTAAAAAAAATTTTTAAAAATACTGTTCTCGTGTACTGTTCACGAAGAAAGAAAAAAAGGGAAGAAATTGTTGGGAAAATTTTCGTTGGAAAATACAGACGAGGAAAGTGTGGCTTTTGATCCTACGTTGCCACCGATTTTTTATGATTACGGAGATGAAGGAACCATTGTTATTGATGTTAAGGAGCCGTGTTTTATACTTGATTATGGTTTTGGGTTTAATCTAACTTCTAAGCCAAATAAACACACGGTTGATCCTATTAGGTTTATACAAGGTCAAGTTTGTTATTTGTACAACAATGCGGCTCGTGATAGGTTATCGCACTTGTGCACGGAGGGTGGTGGGGTCGATGGCACAAGAGGGTTCTAAGATCAAAAAGATGAACTGAGAGTTGGAGTTTATTGCTAGTGTTTTTTGTTTTCGATCCAGGCGGATCAAAGTTGCAAGAATTGAGGATAATTCTCTTCGAAGAGGGAGGGAATTATACGAAAATAAAAGAATCTAATTAGTCGTTTAGGAAATTATTAATATTGATATTCTTTGTTTAGTCGTTTTCCTTATTTACAAATATAAGTATCTTATTAGTTTATTTTCTAGTGATATTTAGGAATTATATTAGGCTAGAGTATAACTTCCATACTTAGAATTAGTTTTATTTTAGTAGTATAAATAAGGGATTAAGGTTGTATTTTGAAAGACAGATGATTCAAGAAATAAAAACGCAGTTTTATTAAATACTACAAGGTTCGTTGTGTTCATAAATCGATAAGGTACTTCGATTTTTCGAGTTAAGGCTGAATCGGCGTTCATCCTTACTCACCGATATCCGTGAGATCGGCGTCTCATTAATATCACCTATCTATTCTATTCGTTTCGCTTCCATTACGCATCATAAGTGGTATCTGAGCTACAACTCTTGATTTTGATTAAATCAAGACGGTCCAAGGGAGTGTCAAAGCCAAGTTATTGGTTGAATTTCTGGTTGCGATTGGAATTCAAAGGTTAAACTCGGGCGAGGTAGTTCGAGGGTTAATCGGTTTTGATTGTCTAGTGTTTCTTGTTGAGTTTCGATTTTTTCAAAAAAAAAATTAAAAAAAAAAATTACAGTTCACGTGTACTGTTCACGGAGAGAGAAAGAAAAAAGGAAAAAAATTTGTTGGGAATATTTTCGTTGGAAAATACAGTTGAGGAAAGTGTGGCTTTTGATCCAACGTTGCCACCGATTTTTGATGATTACGGAGATGAAGGAACCATTGTTATTGATGTTATGGCGCCATGTTTTACACTTGATTATGGTTTTGGGTTCAATCTAACTTCTAAGCCAAATAAACACACGGTTGATCCTATTAGGTTTATTCATGGTCATGTTTGTTATTTGTACAACAATGCGGCTCGTGATAGGTTATCGAACTTGTGCACGGAGGGTGGTGGGGTAGATGGCACAAGAGGGTTCTAAGATCAAGAAGAAGAACCGAGAGTTGGAGTTTATTGCTAGTGGTTTTTGTTTTCGATCCCGGCGGATCAAAGTTTCAAGAATTGAGGACAATTCTCTTCGAAGAGGGAGGGAATGATACGAAAATAAAAGTATCTTATTAGTCGTTTAGAAAATTATTAATATTGATATTTTTTGTTTAGTCGTTTTCCTTATTAACAAATATAAGTATATAATTAGTTTATTTTCTAGTGATATTTAGGAATTATATTAGGTAGAGTATAACTTCCATACTTAGAATTAGTTTTATTTTAGTTGTATGAATAAGGGATTTAGGTTGTATTTTGAAAGACAGATGATTGAAGAAATAAAAACGCAGTTTTATTAAATACAACAAGGTTCGTTGTGTTCATAAATCGATAAGGTACTTCGATTTTTCGAGTTAAGGCTGAATCGGCGTTCATCCTTACTCACCGATATCCGTGAGATCGGTGTCTCATTAATATCACCTATCCATTCTATTCGTTTCGCTTCCGTTACGCAGTATAAGTGGTATCAGAGCTACAACTCTTGATTTTGATTGAATCGAGACGGTCCAAGGGTGTGTCAAAGACAAGTTATTGGTTGAATTTCTGGTTGCGATTGGAATTCAAATGTTAAACTCGGGCGAGGTAGTTCGAGGGTTAATCGATTTTGATTGTCTAGTGGTTCTTGTTGAGTTTCGATTTTTTTTAAAAAAATAATAAAAAAAATACTGTTCACGTGTACTGTTCACGAAGAGAGAAGAAAAGGAAAAAAAAATGTTGGGAATATTTTCGTTGGAAAATACAAACGAGGAAAGTTTGGCTTTTGATCCAACGTTGCCACCGATTTTTGATGATTACGGAGATGAAGGAACCATTGTTATTGATGTTAAGGAGCCGTGTTTTACACTTGATTATGGTTTTGGGTTCAATCTAACTTCTAAGCCAAATAAACACACGGTTGATCCTATTAGGTTTATTCATGGTCATGTTTGTTATTTGTACAACAATGCGGCTCGTGATAGGTTATCGAACTTGTGCACGGAGGGTGGTGGGGTAGATGGCACAAGAGGGTTCTAAGATCAAGAAGAAGAACCGAGAGTTGGAGTTTATTGCTAGTGGTTTTTGTTTTCGATCCCGGCGGATCAAAGTTTCAAGAATTGAGGACAATTCTCTTCGAAGAGGGAGGGAATGATACGAAAATAAAAGTATCTTATTAGTCGTTTAGAAAATTATTAAAATTGATATTTTTTGTTTAGTCGTTTTCCTTATTTACAAATATAAGTATATAATTAGTTTATTTTCTAGTGATATTTAGGAATTATATTAGGTAGAGTATAACTTCCATACTTAGAATTAGTTTTATTTTAGTTGTATGAATAAGGGATTTAGGTTGTATTTTGAAAGACAGATGATTGAAGAAATAAAAACGCAGTTTTATTAAATACAACAAGGTTCGTTGTGTTCATAAATCGATAAGGTACTTCGATTTTTCGAGTTAAGGCTGAATCGGCGTTCATCCTTACTCACCGATATCCGTGAGATCGGTGTCTCATTAATATCACCTATCCATTCTATTCGTTTCGCTTCCGTTACGCAGTATAAGTGGTATCAGAGCTACAACTCTTGATTTTGATTGAATCGAGACGGTCCAAGGGTGTGTCAAAGACAAGTTATTGGTTGAATTTCTGGTTGCGATTGGAATTCAAATGTTAAACTCGGGCGAGGTAGTTCGAGGGTTAATCGATTTTGATTGTCTAGTGGTTCTTGTTGAGTTTCGATTTTTTTTAAAAAAATAATAAAAAAAATACTGTTCACGTGTACTGTTCACGAAGAGAGAAGAAAAGGAAAAAAAAATGTTGGGAATATTTTCGTTGGAAAATACAAACGAGGAAAGTTTGGCTTTTGATCCAACGTTGCCACCGATTTTTGATGATTACGGAGATGAAGGAACCATTGTTATTGATGTTAAGGAGCCGTGTTTTACACTTGATTATGGTTTTGGGTTCAATCTAACTTCTAAGCCAAATAAACACACGGTTGATCCTATTAGGTTTATTCATGGTCATGTTTGTTATTTGTACAACAATGCGGCTCGTGATAGGTTATCGAACTTGTGCACGGAGGGTGGTGGGGTAGATGGCACAAGAGGGTTCTAAGATCAAGAAGAAGAACCGAGAGTTGGAGTTTATTGCTAGTGGTTTTTGTTTTCGATCCCGGCGGATCAAAGTTTCAAGAATTGAGGACAATTCTCTTCGAAGAGGGAGGGAATGATACGAAAATAAAAGTATCTTATTAGTCGTTTAGAAAATTATTAAAATTGATATTTTTTGTTTAGTCGTTTTCCTTATTTACAAATATAAGTATATAATTAGTTTATTTTCTAGTGATATTTAGGAATTATATTAGGTAGAGTATAACTTCCATACTTAGAATTAGTTTTATTTTAGTTGTATGAATAAGGGATTTAGGTTGTATTTTGAAAGACAGATGATTGAAGAAATAAAAACGCAGTTTTATTAAATACAACAAGGTTCGTTGTGTTCATAAATCGATAAGGTACTTCGATTTTTCGAGTTAAGGCTGAATCGGCGTTCATCCTTACTCACCGATATCCGTGAGATCGGTGTCTCATTAATATCACCTATCCATTCTATTCGTTTCGCTTCCGTTACGCAGTATAAGTGGTATCAGAGCTACAACTCTTGATTTTGATTGAATCGAGACGGTCCAAGGGTGTGTCAAAGACAAGTTATTGGTTGAATTTCTGGTTGCGATTGGAATTCAAATGTTAAACTCGGGCGAGGTAGTTCGAGGGTTAATCGATTTTGATTGTCTAGTGGTTCTTGTTGAGTTTCGATTTTTTTTAAAAAAATAATAAAAAAAATACTGTTCACGTGTACTGTTCACGAAGAGAGAAGAAAAGGAAAAAAAAATGTTGGGAATATTTTCGTTGGAAAATACAAACGAGGAAAGTTTGGCTTTTGATCCAACGTTGCCACCGATTTTTGATGATTACGGAGATGAAGGAACCATTGTTATTGATGTTAAGGAGCCGTGTTTTACACTTGATTATGGTTTTGGGTTCAATCTAACTTCTAAGCCAAATAAACACACGGTTGATCCTATTAGGTTTATTCATGGTCATGTTTGTTATTTGTACAACAATGCGGCTCGTGATAGGTTATCGAACTTGTGCACGGAGGGTGGTGGGGTAGATGGCACAAGAGGGTTCTAAGATCAAGAAGAAGAACCGAGAGTTGGAGTTTATTGCTAGTGGTTTTTGTTTTCGATCCCGGCGGATCAAAGTTTCAAGAATTGAGGACAATTCTCTTCGAAGAGGGAGGGAATGATACGAAAATAAAAGTATCTTATTAGTCGTTTAGAAAATTATTAAAATTGATATTTTTTGTTTAGTCGTTTTCCTTATTTACAAATATAAGTATATAATTAGTTTATTTTCTAGTGATATTTAGGAATTATATTAGGTAGAGTATAACTTCCATACTTAGAATTAGTTTTATTTTAGTTGTATGAATAAGGGATTTAGGTTGTATTTTGAAAGACAGATGATTGAAGAAATAAAAACGCAGTTTTATTAAATACAACAAGGTTCGTTGTGTTCATAAATCGATAAGGTACTTCGATTTTTCGAGTTAAGGCTGAATCGGCGTTCATCCTTACTCACCGATATCCGTGAGATCGGTGTCTCATTAATATCACCTATCCATTCTATTCGTTTCGCTTCCGTTACGCAGTATAAGTGGTATCAGAGCTACAACTCTTGATTTTGATTGAATCGAGACGGTCCAAGGGTGTGTCAAAGACAAGTTATTGGTTGAATTTCTGGTTGCGATTGGAATTCAAATGTTAAACTCGGGCGAGGTAGTTCGAGGGTTAATCGATTTTGATTGTCTAGTGGTTCTTGTTGAGTTTCGATTTTTTTTAAAAAAATAATAAAAAAAATACTGTTCACGTGTACTGTTCACGAAGAGAGAAGAAAAGGAAAAAAAAATGTTGGGAATATTTTCGTTGGAAAATACAAACGAGGAAAGTTTGGCTTTTGATCCAACGTTGCCACCGATTTTTGATGATTACGGAGATGAAGGAACCATTGTTATTGATGTTAAGGAGCCGTGTTTTACACTTGATTATGGTTTTGGGTTCAATCTAACTTCTAAGCCAAATAAACACACGGTTGATCCTATTAGGTTTATTCATGGTCATGTTTGTTATTTGTACAACAATGCGGCTCGTGATAGGTTATCGAACTTGTGCACGGAGGGTGGTGGGGTAGATGGCACAAGAGGGTTCTAAGATCAAGAAGAAGAACCGAGAGTTGGAGTTTATTGCTAGTGGTTTTTGTTTTCGATCCCGGCGGATCAAAGTTTCAAGAATTGAGGACAATTCTCTTCGAAGAGGGAGGGAATGATACGAAAATAAAAGTATCTTATTAGTCGTTTAGAAAATTATTAAAATTGATATTTTTTGTTTAGTCGTTTTCCTTATTTACAAATATAAGTATATAATTAGTTTATTTTCTAGTGATATTTAGGAATTATATTAGGTAGAGTATAACTTCCATACTTAGAATTAGTTTTATTTTAGTTGTATGAATAAGGGATTTAGGTTGTATTTTGAAAGACAGATGATTGAAGAAATAAAAACGCAGTTTTATTAAATACAACAAGGTTCGTTGTGTTCATAAATCGATAAGGTACTTCGATTTTTCGAGTTAAGGCTGAATCGGCGTTCATCCTTACTCACCGATATCCGTGAGATCGGTGTCTCATTAATATCACCTATCCATTCTATTCGTTTCGCTTCCGTTACGCAGTATAAGTGGTATCAGAGCTACAACTCTTGATTTTGATTGAATCGAGACGGTCCAAGGGTGTGTCAAAGACAAGTTATTGGTTGAATTTCTGGTTGCGATTGGAATTCAAATGTTAAACTCGGGCGAGGTAGTTCGAGGGTTAATCGATTTTGATTGTCTAGTGGTTCTTGTTGAGTTTCGATTTTTTTTTAAAAAAAAATTTTAAAAATACTGTTCACGTGTACTGTTCACGAAGAGAGAAGAAAAGGAAAAAAAATGTTGGGAATATTTTCGTTGGAAAATACAAACGAGGAAAGTTTGGCTTTTGATCCAACGTTGCCACCGATTTTTGATGATTACGGAGATGAAGGAACCATTGTTATTGATGTTAAGGAGCCGTGTTTTACACTTGATTATGGTTTTGGGTTCAATCTAACTTCGAAGCGAAATAAACACACGGTTGATCCTATTAGGTTTATTCAAGGCCATGTTTGTTATTTGTACAACAATGCGGCTCGGGATAGGTTATCGCACTTGTGCACGGAGGGTGGTGGGGTAGATGGCAGAAGAGGGTTCTAAGATCAAGAAGAAGAACCGAGAGTTGGAGTTTATTGCTAGTGGTTTTTGTTTTCGATCCCGGCGGATCAAAGTTTCAAGAATTGAGGACAATTCTCTTCGAAGAGGGAGGGAATGATACGAAAATAAAAGTATCTTATTAGTCGTTTAGAAAATTATTAATATTGATATTTTTTGTTTAGTCGTTTTCCTTATTTACAAATATAAGTATCTAATTAGTTTATTTTCTAGTGATATTTAGGAATTATATTAGGTAGAGTATAACTTCCATACTTAGAATTAGTTTTATTTTAGTTGTATGAATAAGGGATTTAGGTTGTATTTTGAAAGACAGATGATTCAAGAAATAAAAACGCAGTTTTATTAAATACAACAAGGTTCGTTGTGTTCATAAATCGATAAGGTACTTCGATTTTTCGAGTTAAGGCTGAATCGGCGTTCATGTTTACTCACCGATATCCGTGAGATCGGTGTCTCATTAATATCACCTATCCATTCTATTCGTTTCGCTTCCGTTACGCAGTATAAGTGGTATTAGAGCTACAACTCTTGATTTTGATTGAATCAAGACGGTCCAAGGGTGTGTCAAAGACAAGTTATTGGTTGAATTTCTGGTTGCGATTGGAATTCAAATGTTAAACTCGGGCGAGGTAGTTCGAGGGTTAATCGATTTTGATTATCTAGTGGTTCTTGTTGAGTTTCGATTTTTTTTTAAAAAAAAATTAAAAAAATACTGTTCACGTGTACTGTTCACGAAGAGAGAAGAAAAGGAAAAAAAATTGTTGGGAATATTTTCGTTGGAAAATACAAACGAGGAAAGTTTGGCTTTTGATCCAACGTTGCCACCGATTTTTGATGATTACGGAGATGAAGGAACCATTGTTATTGATGTTAAGGAGCCGTGTTTTACACTTGATTATGGTTTTGGGTTCAATCTAACTTCTAAGCGAAATAAACACACGGTTGATCCTATTAGGTTTATTCATGGTCATGTTTGTTATTTGTACAACAATGCGGCTCGTGATAGGTTCTCGAACTTGTGCACGGAGGGTGGTGGGGTAGATGGCACAAGAGGGTTCTAAGATCAAGAAGAAGAACCGAGAGTTGGAGTTTATTGCTAGTGGTTTTTGTTTTCGATCCCGGCGGATCAAAGTTTCAAGAATTGAGGACAATTCTCTTCGAAGAGGGAGGGAATGATACGAAAATAAAAGTATCTTATTAGTCGTTTAGAAAATTATTAATATTGATATTTTTTGTTTAGTCGTTTTCCTTATTTACAAATATAAGTATATAATTAGTTTATTTTCTAGTGATATTTAGGAATTATATTAGGTAGAGTATAACTTCCATACTTAGAATTAGTTTTATTTTAGTTGTATGAATAAGGGATTTAGGTTTTATTTTGAAAGACAGATGATTGAAGAAATAAAAACGCAGTTTTATTAAATACAACAAGGTTCGTTGTGTTCATAAATCGATAAGGTACTTCGATTTTTCGAGTTAAGGCTGAATCGGCGTTCATCCTTACTCACCGATATCCGTGAGATCGGTGTCTCATTAATATCACCTATCCATTCTATTCGTTTCGCTTCCGTTACGCAGTATAAGTGGTATCAGAGCTACAACTCTTGATTTTGATTGAATCGAGACGGTCCAAGGGTGTGTCAAAGACAAGTTATTGGTTGAATTTCTGGTTGCGATTGGAATTCAAATGTTAAACTCGGGCGAGGTAGTTCGAGGGTTAATCGATTTTGATTGTCTAGTGGTTCTTGTTGAGTTTCGATTTTTTTTTAAAAAAAAATTTAAAAAATACTGTTCACGTGTACTGTTCACGAAGAGAGAAGAAAAGGAAAAAAAAATGTTGGGAATATTTTCGTTGGAAAATACAAACGAGGAAAGTTTGGCTTTTGATCCAACGTTGCCACCGATTTTTGATGATTACGGAGATGAAGGAACCATTGTTATTGATGTTAAGGAGCCGTGTTTTACACTTGATTATGGTTTTGGGTTCAATCTAACTTCTAAGCGAAATAAACACACGGTTGATCCTATTAGGTTTATTCATGGTCATGTTTGTTATTTGTACAACAATGCGGCTCGTGATAGGTTAACGAACTTGTGCACGGAGGGTGGTGGGGTAGATGGCACAAGAGGGTTCTAAGATCAAGAAGAAGAACCGAGAGTTGGAGTTTATTGCTAGTGGTTTTTGTTTTCGATCCCGGCGGATCAAAGTTTCAAGAATTGAGGACAATTCTCTTCGAAGAGGGAGGGAATGATACGAAAATAAAAGTATCTTATTAGTCGTTTAGAAAATTATTAATATTGATATTTTTTGTTTAGTCGTTTTCCTTATTTACAAATATAAGTATATAATTAGTTTATTTTCTAGTGATATTTAGGAATTATATTAGGTAGAGTATAACTTCCATACTTAGAATTAGTTTTATTTTAGTTGTATGAATAAGGGATTTAGGTTGTATTTTGAAAGACAGATGATTGAAGAAATAAAAACGCAGTTTTATTAAATACAACAAGGTTCGTTGTGTTCATAAATCGATAAGGTACTTCGATTTTTCGAGTTAAGGCTGAATCGGCGTTCATCCTTACTCACCGATATCCGTGAGATCGGTGTCTCATTAATATCACCTATCCATTCTATTCGTTTCGCTTCCGTTACGCAGTATAAGTGGTATCAGAGCTACAACTCTTGATTTTGATTGAATCGAGACGGTCCAAGGGTGTGTCAAAGACAAGTTATTGGTTGAATTTCTGGTTGCGATTGGAATTCAAATGTTAAACTCGGGCGAGGTAGTTCGAGGGTTAATCGATTTTGATTGTCTAGTGGTTGTTGTTGAGTTTCGATTTTTTTTTAAAAAAAAATTAAAAAAATACTGTTCACGTGTACTGTTCACGAAGAGAGAAGAAAAGGAAAAAAAAATGTTGGGAATATTTTCGTTGGAAAATACAAACGAGGAAAGTTTGGCTTTTGATCCAACGTTGCCACCGATTTTTGATGATTACGGAGATGAAGGAACCATTGTTATTGATGTTAAGGAGCCGTGTTTTACACTTGATTATGGTTTTGGATTCAATCTAACTTCTAAGCGAAATAAACACACGGTTGATCCTATTAGGTTTATTCATGGTCATGTTTGTTATTTGTACAACAATGCGGCTCGTGATAGGTTATCGAACTTGTGCACGGAGGGTGGTGGGGTAGATGGCACAAGAGGGTTCTAAGATCAAGAAGAAGAACCGAGAGTTGGAGTTTATTGCTAGTGGTTTTTGTTTTCGATCCCGGCGGATCAAAGTTTCAAGAATTGAGGACAATTCTCTTCGAAGAGGGAGGGAATGATACGAAAATAAAAGTATCTTATTAGTCGTTTAGAAAATTATTAATATTGATATTTTTTGTTTAGTCGTTTTCCTTATTTACAAATATAAGTATATAATTTGTTTATTTTCTAGTGATATTTAGGAATTATATTAGGTAGAGTATAACTTCCATACTTAGAATTAGTTTTATTTTAGTTGTATGAATAAGGGATTTAGGTTGTATTTTGAAAGACAGATGATTCAAGAAATAAAAACGCAGTTTTATTAAATACAACAAGGTTCGTTGTGTTCATAAATCGATAAGGTACTTCGATTTTTCGAGTTAAGGCTGAATCGGCGTTCATCCTTACTCACCGATATCCGTGAGATCGGTGTCTCATTAATATCACCTATCCATTCTATTCGTTTCGCTTCCGTTACGCAGTACAAGTGGTATCAGAGCTACAACTCTTGATTTTGATTGAATCGAGACGGTCCAAGGGTGTGTCAAAGACAAGTTATTGGTTGAATTTCTGGTTGCGATTGGAATTCAAATGTTAAACTCGGGCGAGGTAGTTCGAGGGTTAATCGATTTTGATTGTCTAGTGGTTCTTGTTGAGTTTCGATTTTTTTTTAAAAAAAAATTTAAAAAATACTGTTCACGAAGAGAGAAGAAAAGGAAAAAAAAATGTTGGGAATATTTTCGTTGGAAAATACAAACGAGGAAAGTTTGGCTTTTGATCCAACGTTGCCACCGATTTTTGATGATTACGGAGATGAAGGAACCATTGTTATTGATGTTAAGGAGCCGTGTTTTACACTTGATTATGGTTTTGGATTCAATCTAACTTCTAAGCGAAATAAACACACGGTTGATCCTATTAGGTTTATTCATGGTCATGTTTGTTATTTGTACAACAATGCGGCTCGTGATAGGTTATCGAACTTGTGCACGGAGGGTGGTGGGGTAGATGGCACAAGAGGGTTCTAAGATCAAGAAGAAGAACCGAGAGTTGGAGTTTATTGCTAGTGGTTTTTGTTTTCGATCCCGGCGGATCAAAGTTTCAAGAATTGAGGACAATTCTCTTCGAAGAGGGAGGGAATGATACGAAAATAAAAGTATCTTATTAGTCGTTTAGAAAATTATTAATATTGATATTTTTTGTTTAGTCGTTTTCCTTATTTACAAATATAAGTATATAATTAGTTTATTTTCTAGTGATATTTAGGAATTATATTAGGTAGAGTATAACTTCCATACTTAGAATTAGTTTTATTTTAGTTGTATGAATAAGGGATTTAGGTTGTATTTTGAAAGACAGATGATTCAAGAAATAAAAACGCAGTTTTATTAAATACAACAAGGTTCGTTGTGTTCATAAATCGATAAGGTACTTCGATTTTTCGAGTTAAGGCTGAATCGGCGTTCATCCTTACTCACCGATATCCGTGAGATCGGTGTCTCATTAATATCACCTAACCATTCTATTCGTTTCGCTTCCGTTACGCAGTACAAGTGGTATCAGAGCTACAACTCTTGATTTTGATTGAATCAAGACGGTCCAAGGGTGTGTCAAAGACAAGTTATTGGTTGAATTTCTGGTTGCGATTGGAATTCAAATGTTAAACTCGGGCGAGGTAGTTCGAGGGTTAATCGATTTTGATTGTCTACTGGTTCTTGTTGAGTTTCGATTTTTTTTTAAAAAAAAATTTAGAAAATACTGTTCACGTGTACTGTTCACGAAGAGAGAAGAAAAGGAAAAAAAAATGTTGGGAATATTTTCGTTGGAAAATACAAACGAGGAAAGTTTGGCTTTTGATCCAACGTTGCCACCGATTTTTGATGATTACGGAGATGAAGGAACCATTGTTATTGATGTTAAGGAGCCGTGTTTTACACTTGATTATGGTTTTGGGTTCAATCTAACTTCTAAGCGAAATAAACACACGGTTGATCCTATTAGGTTTATTCATGGTCATGTTTGTTATTTGTACAACAATGCGGCTCGTGATAGGTTATCGAACTTGTGCACGGAGGGTGGTGGGGTAGATGGCACAAGAGGGTTCTAAGATCAAGAAGAAGAACCGAGAGTTGGAGTTTATTGCTAGTGGTTTTTGTTTTCGATCCCGGCGGATCAAAGTTTCAAGAATTGAGGACAATTCTCTTCGAAGAGGGAGGGAATGATACGAAAATAAAAGTATCTTATTAGTCGTTTAGAAAATTATTAATATTGATATTTTTTGTTTAGTCGTTTTCCTTATTTACAAATATAAGTATATAATTAGTTTATTTTCTAGTGATATTTAGGAATTATATTAGGTAGAGTATAACTTCCATACTTAGAATTAGTTTATTTTAGTTGTATGAATAAGGGATTTAGGTTGTATTTTGAAAGACAGATGATTGAAGAAATAAAAACGCAGTTTTATTAAATACAACAAGGTTCGTTGTGTTCATAAATCGATAAGGTACTTCGATTTTTCGAGTTAAGGCTGAATCGGCGTTCATCCTTACTCACCGATATCCGTGAGATCGGTGTCTCATTAATATCACCTATCCATTCTATTCGTTTCGCTTCCGTTACGCAGTATAAGTGGTATCAGAGCTACAACTCTTGATTTTGATTGAATCGAGACGGTCCAAGGGTGTGTCAAAGACAAGTTATTGGTTGAATTTCTGGTTGCGATTGGAATTCAAATGTTAAACTCGGGCGAGGTAGTTCGAGGGTTAATCGATTTTGATTGTCTACTGGTTCTTGTTGAGTTTCGATTTTTTTTTAAAAAAAAATTAAAAAAATACTGTTCACGTGTACTGTTCACGAAGAGAGAAGAAAAGGAAAAAAAAATGTTGGGAATATTTTCGTTGGAAAATACAAACGAGGAAAGTTTGGCTTTTGATCCAACGTTGCCACCGATTTTTGATGATTACGGAGATGAAGGAACCATTGTTATTGATGTTAAGGAGCCGTGTTTTACACTTGATTATGGTTTTGGGTTCAATCTAACTTCTAAGCGAAATAAACACACGGTTGATCCTATTAGGTTTATTCATGGTCATGTTTGTTATTTGTACAACAATGCGGCTCGTGATAGGTTATCGAACTTGTGCACGGAGGGTGGTGGGGTAGATGGCACAAGAGGGTTCTAAGATCAAGAAGAAGAACCGAGAGTTGGAGTTTATTGCTAGTGGTTTTTGTTTTCGATCCCGGCGGATCAAAGTTTCAAGAATTGAGGACAATTCTCTTCGAAGAGGGAGGGAATGATACGAAAATAAAAGTATCTTATTAGTCGTTTAGAAAATTATTAATATTGATATTTTTTGTTTAGTCGTTTTCCTTATTTACAAATATAAGTATATAATTAGTTTATTTTCTAGTGATATTTAGGAATTATATTAGGTAAAGTATAACTTCCATACTTAGAATTAGTTTTATTTTAGTTGTATGAATAAGGGATTTAGGTTGTATTTTGAAAGACAGATGATTGAAGAAATAAAAACGCAGTTTTATTAAATACAACAAGGTTCGTTGTGTTCATAAATCGATAAGGTACTTCGATTTTTCGAGTTAAGGCTGAATCGGCGTTCATCCTTACTCACCGATATCCGTGAGATCGGTGTCTCATTAATATCACCTATCCATTCTATTCGTTTCGCTTCCGTTACGCAGTATAAGTGGTATCAGAGCTACAACTCTTGATTTTGATTGAATCGAGACGGTCCAAGGGTGTGTCAAAGACAAGTTATTGGTTGAATTTCTGGTTGCGATTGGAATTCAAATGTTAAACTCGGGCGAGGTAGTTCGAGGGTTAATCGATTTTGATTGTCTACTGGTTCTTGTTGAGTTTCGATTTTTTTTTAAAAAAAAATTAAAAAAATATTGTTCACGTGTACTGTTCACGAAGAGAGAAGAAAAGGAAAAAAAAATGTTGGGAATATTTTCGTTGGAAAATACAAACGAGGAAAGTTTGGCTTTTGATCCAACGTTGCCACCGATTTTTGATGATTACGGAGATGAAGGAACCATTGTTATTGATGTTAAGGAGCCGTGTTTTACACTTGATTATGGTTTTGGGTTCAATCTAACTTCTAAGCGAAATAAACACACGGTTGATCCTATTAGGTTTATTCATGGTCATGTTTGTTATTTGTACAACAATGCGGCTCGTGATAGGTTATCGAACTTGTGCACGGAGGGTGGTGGGGTAGATGGCACAAGAGGGTTCTAAGATCAAGAAGAAGAACCGAGAGTTGGAGATTATTGCTAGTGGTTTTTGTTTTCGATCCCGGCGGATCAAAGTTTCAAGAATTGAGGACAATTCTCTTCGAAGAGGGAGGGAATGATACGAAAATAAAAGTATCTTATTAGTCGTTTAGAAAATTATTAATATTGATATTTTTTGTTTAGTCGTTTTCCTTATTTACAAATATAAGTATATAATTAGTTTATTTTCTAGTGATATTTAGGAATTATATTAGGTAGAGTATAACTTCCATACTTAGAATTAGTTTTATTTTAGTTGTATGAATAAGGGATTTAGGTTGTATTTTGAAAGACAGATGATTCAAGAAATAAAAACGCAGTTTTATTAAATACAACAAGGTTCGTTGTGTTCATAAATCGATAAGGTACTTCGATTTTTCGAGTTAAGGCTGAATCGGCGTTCATCCTTACTCACCGATATCCGTGAGATCGGTGTCTCATTAATATCACCTATCCATTCTATTCGTTTCGCTTCCGTTACGCAGTATAAGTGGTATCAGAGCTACAACTCTTGATTTTGATTGAATCGAGACGGTCCAAGGGTGTGTCAAAGACAAGTTATTGGTTGAATTTCTGGTTGCGATTGGAATTCAAATGTTAAACTCGGGCGAGGTAGTTCGAGGGTTAATCGATTTTGATTGTCTAGTGGTTCTTGTTGAGTTTCGATTTTTTTTAAAAAAAAAATTTAAAAAATACTGTTCACGTGTACTGTTCACGAAGAGAGAAGAAAAGGAAAAAAAAATGTTGGGAATATTTTCGTTGGAAAATACAAACGAGGAAAGTTTGGCTTTTGATCCAACGTTGCCACCGATTTTTGATGATTACGGAGATGAAGGAACCATTGTTATTGATGTTAAGGAGCCGTGTTTTACACTTGATTATGGTTTTGGGTTCAATCTAACTTCTAAGCGAAATAAACACACGGTTGATCCTATTAGGTTTATTCATGGTCATGTTTGTTATTTGTACAACAATGCGGCTCGTGATAGGTTATCGAACTTGTGCACGGAGGGTGGTGGGGTAGATGGCACAAGAGGGTTCTAAGATCAAGAAGAAGAACCGAGAGTTGGAGTTTATTGCTAGTGGTTTTTGTTTTCGATCCCGGCGGATCAAAGTTTCAAGAATTGAGGACAATTCTCTTCGAAGAGGGAGGGAATGATACGAAAATAAAAGTATCTTATTAGTCGTTTAGAAAATTATTAATATTGATATTTTTTGTTTAGTCGTTTTCCTTATTTACAAATATAAGTATATAATTAGTTTATTTTCTAGTGATATTTAGGAATTATATTAGGTAGAGTATAACTTCCATACTTAGAATTAGTTTTATTTTAGTTGTATGAATAAGGGATTTAGGTTGTATTTTGAAAGACAGATGATTGAAGAAATAAAAACGCAGTTTTATTAAATACAACAAGGTTCGTTGTGTTCATAAATCGATAAGGTACTTCGATTTTTCGAGTTAAGGCTGAATCGGCGTTCATCCTTACTCACCGATATCCGTGAGATCGGTGTCTCATTAATATCACCTATCCATTCTATTTGTTTCGCTTCCGTTACGCAGTATAAGTGGTATCAGAGCTACAACTCTTGATTTTGATTGAATCGAGACGGTCCAAGGGTGTGTCAAAGACAAGTTCTTGGTTGAATTTCTGGTTGCGATTGGAATTCAAATGTTAAACTCGGGCGAGGTAGTTCGAGGGTTAATCGATTTTGATTGTCTACTGGTTCTTGTTGAGTTTCGATTTTTTTTTAAAAAAAAATTAAAAAAATACTGTTCACGTGTACTGTTCACGAAGAGAGAAGAAAAGGAAAAAAAAATGTTGGGAATATTTTCGTTGGAAAATACAAACGAGGAAAGTTTGGCTTTTGATCCAACGTTGCCACCGATTTTTGATGATTACGGAGATGAAGGAACCATTGTTATTGATGTTAAGGAGCCGTGTTTTACACTTGATTATGGTTTTGGGTTCAATCTAACTTCTAAGCGAAATAAACACACGGTTGATCCTATTAGGTTTATTCATGGTCATGTTTGTTATTTGTACAACAATGCGGCTCGTGATAGGTTATCGAACTTGTGCACGGAGGGTGGTGGGGTAGATGGCACAAGAGGGTTATAAGATCAAGAAGAAGAACCGAGAGTTGGAGTTTATTGCTAGTGGTTTTTGTTTTCGATCCCGGCGGATCAAAGTTTCAAGAATTGAGGACAATTCTCTTCGAAGAGGGAGGGAATGATACGAAAATAAAAGTATCTTATTAGTCGTTTAGAAAATTATTAATATTGATATTTTTTGTTTAGTCGTTTTCCTTATTTACAAATATAAGTATCTAATTAGTTTATTTTCTAGTGATATTTAGGAATTATATTAGGTAGAGTATAACTTCCATACTTAGAATTAGTTTTATTTTAGTTGTATGAATAAGGGATTTAGGTTGTATTTTGAAAGACAGATGATTCAAGAAATAAAAACGCAGTTTTATTAAATACAACAAGGTTCGTTGTGTTCATAAATCGATAAGGTACTTCGATTTTTCGAGTTAAGGCTGAATCGGCGTTCATGTTTACTCACCGATATCCGTGAGATCGGTGTCTCATTAATATCACCTATCCATTCTATTCGTTTCGCTTCCGTTACGCAGTATAAGTGGTATTAGAGCTACAACTCTTCATTTTGATTGAATCAAGACGGTCCAAGGGTGTGTCAAAGACAAGTTATTGGTTGAATTTCTGGTTGCGATTGGAATTCAAAGGTTAAACTCGGGCGAGGTAGTTCGAGGGTTAATCGATTTTGATTGTCTAGCGGTTCTTGTTGAGTTTCGATTTTTTTTTAAATTTGTTTTTAAAAAATACTGTTCACGTGTACTGTTCACGAAGAGAGAAAAAAAGGAAAAAAAAATGGTGGGAATATTTTCGTTGGAAAATACAGACGAGGAAAGTGTGGCTTTTAATCCAACGTTGCCACCGATTTTTGATGATTACGGAGATGAAGGAACCATTGTTATTGATGTTAAGGAGCTGTGTTTTACACTTGATTATGGTTTTGGGTTCAATCTAACTTCTAAGCGAAATAAACACACGGTTGATCCTATTAGGTTTATTCAAGGTCATGTTTGTTATTTGTACAACAATGCGGCTCGTGATAGGTTATCACACTTGTGCACGGAGGGTGGTGGGGAAGATGGCACAAGAGGGTTCTAAGATCAAGAAGAAGGTTGTATTTTGAAAGACAGATGATTGAAGAAATAAAAACGCAGTTTTATTAAATACAACAAGGTTCGTTGTGTTCATAAATCGATAAGGTACTTCGATTTTTCGAGTTAAGGCTGAATCGGCGTTCATCCTTACTCACCGATATCCGTGAGATCGGTGTCTCATTAATATCACCTATCCATTCTATTCGTTTCGCTTCCGTTACGCAGTATAAGTGGTATCATAGCTACAACTCTTGATTTTGATTGAATCGAGACGGTCCAAGGGTGTGTCAAAGACAAGTTATTGGTTGAATTTCTGGTTGCGATTGGAATTCAAAGGTTAAACTCGGGCGAGGTAGTTCGAGGGTTAATCGATTTTGATTGTCTAGTGGTTCTTGTTGAGTTTCGATTTTTTTTTAAAAAAAAATTTAAAAAATACTGTTCACGTGTACTGTTCACGAAGAGAGAAGAAAAGGAAAAAAAAATGTTGGGAATATTTTCGTTGGAAAATACAAACGAGGAAAGTTTGGCTTTTGATCCAACGTTGCCACCGATTTTTGATGATTACGGAGATGAAGGAACCATTGTTATTGATGTTAAGGAGCCGTGTTTTACACTTGATTATGGTTTTGGGTTCAATCTAACTTCTAAGCGAAATAAACACACGGTTGATCCTATTAGGTTTATTCAAGGCCATGTTTGTTATTTGTACAACAATGCGGCTCGGGATAGGTTATCGCACTTGTGCACGGAGGGTGGTGGGGTAGATGGCACAAGAGGGTTCTAAGATCAAGAAGAAGAACCGAGAGTTGGAGTTTATTGCTAGTGGTTTTTGTTTTCGATCCCGGCGGATCAATGTTTCAAGAATTGAGGACAATTCTCTTCGAAGAGGGAGGGAATGATACGAAAATAAAAGTATCTTATTAGTCGTTTAGAAAATTATTAATATTGATATTTTTTGTTTAGTCGTTTTCCTTATTTACAAATATAAGTATCTAATTAGTTTATTTTCTAGTGATATTTAGGAATTATATTAGGTAGAGTATAACTTCCATACTTAGAATTAGTTTTATTTTAGTTGTATGAATAAGGGATTTAGGTTGTATTTTGAAAGACAGATGATTCAAGAAATAAAAACGCAGTTTTATTAAATACAACAAGGTTCGTTGTGTTCATAAATCGATAAGGTACTTCGATTTTTCGAGTTAAGGCTGAATCGGCGTTCATGTTTACTCACCGATATCCGTGAGATCGGTGTCTCATTAATATCACCTATCCATTCTATTCGTTTCGCTTCCGTTAGGCAGTATAAGTGGTATTAGAGCTACAACTCTTGATTTTGATTGAATCAAGACGGTCCAAGGGTGTGTCAAAGACAAGTTATTGGTTGAATTTCTGGTTGCGATTGGAATTCAAAGGTTAAACTCGGGCGAGGTAGTTCGAGGGTTAATCGATTTTGATTGTCTAGCGGTTCTTGTTGAGTTTCGATTTTTTTTTAAATTTGTTTTTAAAAAATACTGTTCACGTGTACTGTTCACGAAGAGAGAAAAAAAGGAAAAAAAAATGTTGGGAATATTTTCGTTGGAAAATACAGACGAGGAAAGTGTGGCTTTTAATCCAACGTTGCCACCGATTTTTGATGATTACGGAGATGAAGGAACCATTGTTATTGATGTTAAGGAGCTGTGTTTTACACTTGATTATGGTTTTGGGTTCAATCTAACTTCTAAGCGAAATAAACACACGGTTGATTCTATTAGGTTTATTCAAGGTCATGTTTGTTATTTGTACAACAATGCGGCTCGTGATAGGTTATCACACTTGTGCACGGAGGGTGGTGGGGAAGATGGCACAAGAGGGTTCTAAGATCAAGAAGAAGAACCGAGAGTTGGAGTTTACTGCTAGTGGTTTTTGTTTTCGATCCCGGCGGATCAAAGTTGCAAGAATTGAGGACAATTCTCTTCGAAGAGGGAGGGAATTATACGAAAATAAAATAATCTAATTAGTCGTTTAGGAAATTATTAATATTGATATTCTTTGTTTAGTCGTTTTCCTTATTTACAAATATAAGTATCTAATTAGTTTATTTTCTAGTGATATTTAGGAATTATATTAGGTAGAGTATAACTTCCATACTTAGAATTAGTTTTATTTTAGTTGTATGAATAAGGGATTTAGGTTGTATTTTGAAAGACAGATGATCCAAGAAATAAAAACGCAGTTTTATTAAATACAACAAGGTTCGTTGTGTTCATAAATCGATAAGGTACTTCGATTTTTCGAGTTAAGGCTGAATCGGCGTTCATGCTTACTCACCGATATCCGTGAGATCGGTGTCTCATTAATATCACCTATCCATTCTATTCGTTTCGCTTCCGTTACGCAGTATAAGTGGTATTAGAGCTACAACTCTTGATTTTGATTGAATCAAGACGGTCCAAGGGTGTGTCAAAGACAAGTTATTGGTTGAATTTCTGGTTGCGATTGGAATTCAAAGGTTAAACTCGGGCGAGGTAGTTCGAGGGTTAATCGATTTTGATTGTCTAGCGGTTCTTGTTGAGTTTCGAATTTTTTTTAAATTTTTTTTTTAAAAATACTGTTCACGTGTACTGTTCACGAAGAGAGAAAAAAAGGAAAAAAAATTGTTGGGAATATTTTCGTTGGAAAATACAGACGAGGAAAGTGTGGCTTTTGATCCAACGTTGCCACCGATTTTTGATGATTACGGAGATGAAGGAACCATTGTTATTGATGTTAAGGAGCCGTGTTTTACACTTGATTATGGTTTTGGGTTCAATCTAACTTCTAAGCGAAATAAACACACGGTTGATCCTATTAGGTTTATTCAAGGTCATGTTTGTTATTTGTACAACAATGCGGCTCGTGATAGGTTATCGCACTTGTGCACGGAGGGTGGTGGGGTAGATGGCACAAGAGGGTTCTAAGATCAAGAAGAAGAACCGAGAGTTGGAGTTTACTGCTAGTGGTTTTTGTTTTCGATCCCGGCGGATCAAAGTTGCAAGAATTGAGGACAATTCTCTTCGAAGAGGAAGGGAATTATACGAAAATAAAAGAATCTAATTAGTCGTTTAGGAAATTTTTAATATTGATATTCTTTGTTTAGTTGTTTTCCTTATTTACAAATATAAGTATCTTATTAGTTTATTTTCTAGTGATATTTAGGAATTATATTAGGCTAGAGTATAACTTCCATACTTAGAATTAGTTTTATTTTAGTAGTATAAATAAGGGATTAAGGTTGTATTTTGAAAGACAGATGATTCAAGAAATAAAAACGCAGTTTTATTAAATACAACAGGGTTCGTTGTGTTCATAAATCGATAAGGTACTTCGATTTTTCGAGTTAAGGTTGAATCGGCGTTCATCCTTACTCACAGATATCCGTGAGATCGGCGTCTCATTAATATCACCTATCCATTCTATTCGTTTCGCTTCCGTTACGAATCATAAGTGGTATTTGAGCTACAACTCTTGATTTTGATTGAATCAAGACGGTCCAAGGGTGTGTCAAAGACAAGTTATTGGTTGAATTTCTGGTTGCGATTGAAATTCAAAGGTTAAACTCGGGAGAGGTAGTTCTAGGGTTAATCGATTTTGATTGTCTAGTGGTTCCTGTTGAGTTTCGATTTATTTTTAAAAAAAATTGAAAAAATATTGTTCACGTGTACTGTTCACGAAGAGAGAAGAAAAGGAAAAAAAATGTTGGGAATATTTTCGTTGGAAAATACAAACGAGGAAAGTTTGGCTTTTGATCCAACGTTGCCACCGATTTTTGATGATTACGGAGATGAAGGAACCATTATTATTTATGTTAAGGAGCCGTGTTTTACACTTGATTATGGTTTTAGGTTCAATCTAACCTCTAAGCGAAATAAACACACGGTTGATCCTATTAGGTTTATTCAAGGTCAAGTTTGTTTTTTGTACAACAATGCGGCTCGTGATAGGTTATCACACTTGTGCACGGAGGGTGGTGGGGAAGATGGCACAAGAGGGTTCTAAGATCAAGAAGAAGGTTGTATTTTGAAAGACAGATGATTGAAGAAATAAAAACGCAGTTTTATTAAATACAACAAGGTTCGTTGTGTTCATAAATCGATAAGGTACTTCGATTTTTCGAGTTAAGGCTGAATCGGCGTTCATCCTTACTCACCGATATCCGTGAGATCGGTGTCTCATTAATATCACCTATCCATTCTATTCGTTTCGCTTCCGTTACGCAGTATAAGTGGTATCAGAGCTACAACTCTTGATTTTGATTGAATCGAGACGGTCCAAGGGTGTGTCAAAGACAAGTTATTGGTTGAATTTCTGGTTGCGATTGGAATTCAAATGTTAAACTCGGGCGAGGTAGTTCGAGGGTTAATCGATTTTGATTGTCTAGTGGTTCTTGTTGAGTTTTGATTTTTTTTAAAAAAAAAATTTAAAAAATACTGTTCACGTGTACTGTTCACGAAGAGAGAAGAAAAGGAAAAAAAATTGTTGGGAATATTTTCGTTGGAAAATACAAACGAGGAAAGTTTGGCTTTTGATCCAACGTTGCCACCGATTTTTGATGATTACGGAGATGAAGGAACCATTGTTATTGATGTTAAGGAGCCGTGTTTTACACTTGATTATGGTTTTGGGTTCAATCTAACTTCTAAGCGAAATAAACACACGGTTGATCCTATTAGGTTTATTCAAGGCCATGTTTGTTATTTGTACAACAATGCGGCTCGGGATAGGTTATCGCACTTGTGCACGGAGGGTGGTGGGGTAGATGGCACAAGAGGGTTCTAAGATCAAGAAGAAGAACCGAGAGTTGGAGTTTATTGCTAGTGGTTTTTGTTTTCGATCCCGGCGGATCAAAGTTTCAAGAATTGAGGACAATTCTCTTCGAAGAGGGAGGGAATGATACGAAAATAAAAGTATCTTATTAGTCGTTTAGAAAATTATTAATATTGATATTTTTTGTTTAGTCGTTTTCCTTATTTACAAATATAAGTATCTAATTAGTTTATTTTCTAGTGATATTTAGGAATTATATTAGGTAGAGTATAACTTCCATACTTAGAATTAGTTTTATTTTAGTTGTATGAATAAGGGATTTAGGTTGTATTTTGAAAGACAGATGATTCAAGAAATAAAAACGCAGTTTTATTAAATACAACAAGGTTCGTTGTGTTCATAAATCGATAAGGTACTTCGATTTTTCGAGTTAAGGCTGAATCGGCGTTCATGTTTACTCACCGATATCCGTGAGATCGGTGTCTCATTAATATCACCTATCCATTCTATTCGTTTCGCTTCCGTTAGGCAGTATAAGTGGTATTAGAGCTACAACTCTTGATTTTGATTGAATCAAGACGGTCCAAGGGTGTGTCAAAGACAAGTTATTGGTTGAATTTCTGGTTGCGATTGGAATTCAAAGGTTAAACTCGGGCGAGGTAGTTCGAGGGTTAATCGATTTTGATTGTCTAGCGGTTCTTGTTGAGTTTCGATTTTTTTTTAAATTTGTTTTTAAAAAATACTGTTCACGTGTACTGTTCACGAAGAGAGAAAAAAAGGAAAAAAAATGTTGGGAATATTTTTGTTGGAAAATACAGACGAGGAAAGTGTGGCTTTTAATCCAACGTTGCCACCGATTTTTGATGATTACGGAGATGAAGGAACCATTGTTATTGATGTTAAGGAGCTGTGTTTTACACTTGATTATGGTTTTGGGTTCAATCTAACTTCTAAGCGAAATAAACACACGGTTGATTCTATTAGTTTTATTCAAGGTCATGTTTGTTATTTGTACAACAATGCGGCTCGTGATAGGTTATCACACTTGTGCACGGAGGGTGGTGGGGAAGATGGCACAAGAGGGTTCTAAGATCAAGAAGAAGAACCGAGAGTTGGAGTTTACTGCTAGTGGTTTTTGTTTTCGATCCCGGCGGATCAAAGTTGCAAGAATTGAGGACAATTCTCTTCGAAGAGGGAGGGAATTATACGAAAATAAAATAATCTAATTAGTCGTTTAGGAAATTATTAATATTGATATTCTTTGTTTAGTCGTTTTCCTTATTTACAAATATAAGTATCTAGTTAGTTTATTTTCTAGTGATATTTAGGAATTATATTAGGTAGAGTATAACTTCCATACTTAGAATTAGTTTTATTTTAGTTGTATGAATAAGGGATTTAGGTTGTATTTTGAAAGACAGATGATTCAAGAAATAAAAACGCAGTTTTATTAAATACAACAAGGTTCGTTGTGTTCATAAATCGATAAGGTACTTCGATTTTTCGAGTTAACGCTGAATCGGCGTTCATGCTTACTCACCGATATCCGTGAGATCGGTGTCTCATTAATATCACCTATCCATTCTATTCGTTTCGCTTCCGTTACGCAGTATAAGTGGTATTAGAGCTACAACTCTTGATTTTGATTGAATCAAGACGGTCCAAGGGTGTGTCAAAGACAAGTTATTGGTTGAATTTCTGGTTGCGATTGGAATTCAAAGGTTAAACTCGGGCGAGGTAGTTCGAGGGTTAATCGATTTTGATTGTCTAGCGGTTCTTGTTGAGTTTCGAATTTTTTTTAAATTTTTTTTTTAAAAATACTGTTCACGTGTACTGTTCACGAAGAGAGAAAAAAAGGAAAAAAAATTGTTGGGAATATTTTCGTTGGAAAATACAGACGAGGAAAGTGTGGCTTTTGATCCAACGTTGCCACCGATTTTTGATGATTACGGAGATGAAGGAACCATTGTTATTGATGTTAAGGAGCCGTGTTTTACACTTGATTATGGTTTTGGGTTCAATCTAACTTCTAAGCGAAATAAACACACGGTTGATCCTATTAGGTTTATTCAAGGTCATGTTTGTTATTTGTACAACAATGCGGCTCGTGATAGGTTATCGCACTTGTGCACGGAGGGTGGTGGGGTAGATGGCACAAGAGGGTTCTAAGATCAAGAAGAAGAACCGAGAGTTGGAGTTTACTGCTAGTGGTTTTTGTTTTCGATCCCGGCGGATCAAAGTTGCAAGAATTGAGGACAATTCTCTTCGAAGAGGAAGGGAATTATACGAAAATAAAAGAATCTAATTAGTCGTTTAGGAAATTTTTAATATTGATATTCTTTGTTTAGTTGTTTTCCTTATTTACAAATATAAGTATCTTATTAGTTTATTTTCTAGTGATATTTAGGAATTATATTAGGCTAGAGTATAACTTCCATACTTAGAATTAGTTTTATTTTAGTAGTATAAATAAGGGATTAAGGTTGTATTTTGAAAGACAGATGATTCAAGAAATAAAAACGCAGTTTTATTAAATACAACAAGGTTCGTTGTGTTCATAAATCGATAAGGTACTTCGATTTTTCGAGTTAAGGTTGAATCGGCGTTCATCCTTACTCACAGATATCCGTGAGATCGGCGTCTCATTAATATCACCTATCCATTCTATTCGTTTCGCTTCCGTTACGAATCATAAGTGGTATTTGAGCTACAACTCTTGATTTTGATTGAATCAAGACGGTCCAAGGGTGTGTCAAAGACAAGTTATTGGTTGAATTTCTGGTTGCGATTGAAATTCAAAGGTTAAACTCGGGAGAGGTAGTTCTAGGGTTAATCGATTTTGATTGTCTAGTGGTTCCTGTTGAGTTTCGATTTATTTTTAAAAAAAATTGAAAAAATATTGTTCACGTGTACTGTTCACGAAGAGAGAAGAAAAGGAAAAAAAATGTTGGGAATATTTTCGTTGGAAAATACAAACGAGGAAAGTTTGGCTTTTGATCCAACGTTGCCACCGATTTTTGATGATTACGGAGATGAAGGAACCATTATTATTTATGTTAAGGAGCCGTGTTTTACACTTGATTATGGTTTTAGGTTCAATCTAACCTCTAAGCGAAATAAACACACGGTTGATCCTATTAGGTTTATTCAAGGTCAAGTTTGTTTTTTGTACAACAATGCGGCTCGTGATAGGTTATCACACTTGTGCACGGAGGGTGGTGGGGAAGATGGCACAAGAGGGTTCTAAGATCAAGAAGAAGGTTGTATTTTGAAAGACAGATGATTGAAGAAATAAAAACGCAGTTTTATTAAATACAACAAGGTTCGTTGTGTTCATAAATCGATAAGGTACTTCGATTTTTCGAGTTAAGGCTGAATCGGCGTTCATCCTTACTCACCGATATCCGTGAGATCGGTGTCTCATTAATATCACCTATCCATTCTATTCGTTTCGCTTCCGTTACGCAGTATAAGTGGTATCAGAGCTACAACTCTTGATTTTGATTGAATCGAGACGGTCCAAGGGTGTGTCAAAGACAAGTTATTGGTTGAATTTCTGGTTGCGATTGGAATTCAAATGTTAAACTCGGGCGAGGTAGTTCGAGGGTTAATCGATTTTGATTGTCTAGTGGTTCTTGTTGAGTTTCGATTTTTTTTAAAAAAAAAATTTAAAAAATACTGTTCACGTGTACTGTTCACGAAGAGAGAAGAAAAGGAAAAAAAATTGTTGGGAATATTTTCGTTGGAAAATACAAACGAGGAAAGTTTGGCTTTTGATCCAACGTTGCCACCGATTTTTGATGATTACGGAGATGAAGGAACCATTGTTATTGATGTTAAGGAGCCGTGTTTTACACTTGATTATGGTTTTGGGTTCAATCTAACTTCTAAGCGAAATAAACACACGGTTGATCCTATTAGGTTTATTCAAGGCCATGTTTGTTATTTGTACAACAATGCGGCTCGGGATAGGTTATCGCACTTGTGCACGGAGGGTGGTGGGGTAGATGGCACAAGAGGGTTCTAAGATCAAGAAGAAGAACCGAGAGTTGGAGTTTATTGCTAGTGGTTTTTGTTTTCGATCCCGGCGGATCAAAGTTTCAAGAATTGAGGACAATTCTCTTCGAAGAGGGAGGGAATGATGCGAAAATAAAAGTATCTTATTAGTCGTTTAGAAAATTATTAATATTGATATTTTTTGTTTAGTCGTTTTCCTTATTTACAAATATAAGTATCTAATTAGTTTATTTTCTAGTGATATTTAGGAATTATATTAGGTAGAGTATAACTTCCATACTTAGAATTAGTTTTATTTTAGTTGTATGAATAAGGGATTTAGGTTGTATTTTGAAAGACAGATGATTCAAGAAATAAAAACGCAGTTTTATTAAATACAACAAGGTTCGTTGTGTTCATAAATCGATAAGGTACTTCGATTTTTCGAGTTAAGGCTGAATCGGCGTTCATGTTTACTCACCGATATCCGTGAGATCGGTGTCTCATTAATATCACCTATCCATTCTATTCGTTTCGCTTCCGTTAGGCAGTATAAGTGGTATTAGAGCTACAACTCTTGATTTTGATTGAATCAAGACGGTCCAAGGGTGTGTCAAAGACAAGTTATTGGTTGAATTTCTGGTTGCGATTGGAATTCAAAGGTTAAACTCGGGCGAGGTAGTTCGAGGGTTAATCGATTTTGATTGTCTAGCGGTTCTTGTTGAGTTTCGATTTTTTTTTAAATTTGTTTTTAAAAAATCCTGTTCACGTGTACTGTTCACGAAGAGAGAAAAAAAGGAAAAAAAAATGTTGGGAATATTTTCGTTGGAAAATACAGACGAGGAAAGTGTGGCTTTTAATCCAACGTTGCCACCGATTTTTGATGATTACGGAGATGAAGGAACCATTGTTATTGATGTTAAGGAGCTGTGTTTTACACTTGATTATGGTTTTGGGTTCAATCTAACTTCTAAGCGAAATAAACACACGGTTGATCCTATTAGGTTTATTCAAGGTCATGTTTGTTATTTGTACAACAATGCGGCTCGTGATAGGTTATCACACTTGTGCACGGAGGGTGGTGGGGAAGATGGCACAAGAGGGTTCTAAGATCAAGAAGAAGAACCGAGAGTTGGAGTTTACTGCTAGTGGTTTTTGTTTTCGATCCCGGCGGATCAAAGTTGCAAGAATTGAGGACAATTCTCTTCGAAGAGGGAGGGAATTATACGAAAATAAAATAATCTAATTAGTCGTTTAGGAAATTATTAATATTGATATTCTTTGTTTAGTCGTTTTCCTTATTTACAAATATAAGTATCTAATTAGTTTATTTTCTAGTGATATTTAGGAATTATATTAGGTAGAGTATAACTTCCATACTTAGAATTAGTTTTATTTTAGTTGTATGAATAAGGGATTTAGGTTGTATTTTGAAAGACAGATGATTCAAGAAATAAAAACGCAGTTTTATTAAATACAACAAGGTTCGTTGTGTTCATAAATCGATAAGGTACTTCGATTTTTCGAGTTAAGGCTGAATCGGCGTTCATCCTTACTCACCGATATCCGTGAGATCGGTGTCTCATTAATATCACCTATCCATTCTATTCGTTTCGCTTCCGTTACGCAGTATAAGTGGTATCAGAGCTACAACTCTTGATTTTGATTGAATCGAGACGGTCCAAGGGTGTGTCAAAGACAAGTTATTGGTTGAATTTCTGGTTGCGATTGGAATTCAAATGTTAAACTCGGGCGAGGTAGTTCGAGGGTTAATCGATTTTGATTGTCTAGTGGTTCTTGTTGAGTTTCGATTTTTTTTAAAAAAAAAATTTAAAAAATACTGTTCACGTGTACTGTTCACGAAGAGAGAAGAAAAGGAAAAAAAATTGTTGGGAATATTTTCGTTGGAAAATACAAACGAGGAAAGTTTGGCTTTTGATCCAACGTTGCCACCGATTTTTGATGATTACGGAGATGAAGGAACCATTGTTATTGATGTTAAGGAGCCGTGTTTTACACTTGATTATGGTTTTGGGTTCAATCTAACTTCTAAGCGAAATAAACACACGGTTGATCCTATTAGGTTTATTCAAGGCCATGTTTGTTATTTGTACAACAATGCGGCTCGGGATAGGTTATCGCACTTGTGCACGGAGGGTGGTGGGGTAGATGGCACAAGAGGGTTCTAAGATCAAGAAGAAGAACCGAGAGTTGGAGTTTATTGCTAGTGGTTTTTGTTTTCGATCCCGGCGGATCAAAGTTTCAAGAATTGAGGACAATTCTCTTCGAAGAGGGAGGGAATGATGCGAAAATAAAAGTATCTTATTAGTCGTTTAGAAAATTATTAATATTGATATTTTTTGTTTAGTCGTTTTCCTTATTTACAAATATAAGTATCTAATTAGTTTATTTTCTAGTGATATTTAGGAATTATATTAGGTAGAGTATAACTTCCATACTTAGAATTAGTTTTATTTTAGTTGTATGAATAAGGGATTTAGGTTGTATTTTGAAAGACAGATGATTCAAGAAATAAAAACGCAGTTTTATTAAATACAACAAGGTTCGTTGTGTTCATAAATCGATAAGGTACTTCGATTTTTCGAGTTAAGGCTGAATCGGCGTTCATGTTTACTCACCGATATCCGTGAGATCGGTGTCTCATTAATATCACCTATCCATTCTATTCGTTTCGCTTCCGTTAGGCAGTATAAGTGGTATTAGAGCTACAACTCTTGATTTTGATTGAATCAAGACGGTCCAAGGGTGTGTCAAAGACAAGTTATTGGTTGAATTTCTGGTTGCGATTGGAATTCAAAGGTTAAACTCGGGCGAGGTAGTTCGAGGGTTAATCGATTTTGATTGTCTAGCGGTTCTTGTTGAGTTTCGATTTTTTTTTAAATTTGTTTTTAAAAAATACTGTTCACGTGTACTGTTCACGAAGAGAGAAAAAAAGGAAAAAAAAATGTTGGGAATATTTTCGTTGGAAAATACAGACGAGGAAAGTGTGGCTTTTAATCCAACGTTGCCACCGATTTTTGATGATTACGGAGATGAAGGAACCATTGTTATTGATGTTAAGGAGCTGTGTTTTACACTTGATTATGGTTTTGGGTTCAATCTAACTTCTAAGCGAAATAAACACACGGTTGATCCTATTAGGTTTATTCAAGGTCATGTTTGTTATTTGTACAACAATGCGGCTCGTGATAGGTTATCACACTTGTGCACGGAGGGTGGTGGGGAAGATGGCACAAGAGGGTTCTAAGATCAAGAAGAAGAACCGAGAGTTGGAGTTTACTGCTAGTGGTTTTTGTTTTCGATCCCGGCGGATCAAAGTTGCAAGAATTGAGGACAATTCTCTTCGAAGAGGGAGGGAATTATACGAAAATAAAATAATCTAATTAGTCGTTTAGGAAATTATTAATATTGATATTCTTTGTTTAGTCGTTTTCCTTATTTACAAATATAAGTATCTAATTAGTTTATTTTCTAGTGATATTTAGGAATTATATTAGGTAGAGTATAACTTCCATACTTAGAATTAGTTTTATTTTAGTTGTATGAATAAGGGATTTAGGTTGTATTTTGAAAGACAGATGATTCAAGAAATAAAAACGCAGTTTTATTAAATACAACAAGGTTCGTTGTGTTCATAAATCGATAAGGTACTTCGATTTTTCGAGTTAAGGCTGAATCGGCGTTCATGCTTACTCACCGATATCCGTGAGATCGGTGTCTCATTAATATCACCTATCCATTCTATTCGTTTCGCTTCCGTTACGCAGTATAAGTGGTATTAGAGCTACAACTCTTGATTTTGATTGAATCAAGACGGTCCAAGGGTGTGTCAAAGACAAGTTATTGGTTGAATTTCTGGTTGCGATTGGAATTCAAAGGTTAAACTCGGGCGAGGTAGTTCGAGGGTTAATCGATTTTGATTGTCTAGCGGTTCATGTTGAGTTTCGAAATTTTTTTAAATTTTTTTTTTAAAAATACTGTTCACGTGTACTGTTCACGAAGAGAGAAAAAAAGGAAAAAAAATTGTTGGGAATATTTTCGTTGGAAAATACAAACGAGGAAAGTTTGGCTTTTGATCCAACGTTGCCACCGATTTTTGATGATTACGGAGATGAAGGAACCATTGTTATTGATGTTAAGGAGCCGTGTTTTACACTTGATTATGGTTTTGGGTTCAATCTAACCTCTAAGCGAAATAAACACACGGTTGATCCCATTAGGTTTATTCAAGGCCATGTTTGTTATTTGTACAACAATGCGGCTCGGGATAGGTTATCGCACTTGTGCACGGAGGGTGGTGGGGTAGATGGCACAAGAGGGTTCTAAGATCAAGAAGAAGAACCGAGAGTTGGAGTTTATTGCTAGTGGTTTTTGTTTTCGATCCCGGCGGATCAAAGTTTCAAGAATTGAGGACAATTCTCTTCGAAGAGGGAGGGAATGATTCGAAAATAAAAGTCTCTAATTAGTCGTTTAGGAAATTATTAATATTGATATTCTTTGTTTAGTCGTTTTCCTTATTTACAAATATAAGTATCTAATTAGTTTATTTTCTAGTGATATTTAGGAATTATATTAGGTAGAGTACAACTTCCATACTTAGAATTAGTTTTATTTTAGTAGTATGAATAAGGGATTAAGGTTGTATTTTGAAAGACAGATGATTGAAGAAATAAAAACGTAGTTTTATTAAATACAACAAGGTTCGTTGTGTTCATAAATCGATAAGGTACTTCGATTTTTCGAGTTAAGGTTGAATTGGCGTTCATCCTTACTCACAGATATCCGTGAGATCGGCGTCTCTTTAATATCACCTATCCATTCTATTCGTTTCGCTTCCATTACGCATCATAAGTGTTATCAGAGCTACAACTCTTGATTTTGATTGAATCAAGACGGTCCAAGGGTGTGTCAAAGACAAGTTATTGGTTGAATTTATGGTTGCGATTGGAATTCAAAGGTTAAACTCGGGCGAGGTAGTTCGAGGGTTAATCGATTTTGATTGTCTAGTGGTTCTTGTTGAGTTTCGATTTTTTTCAAAAAATTTTTTTTAAAAATACTGTTAACGTGTACTGTTCACGAAGAGAGAAAAAAAGGAAAACAAAATGTTGGGAATATTTTCGTTGGAAAATACAGTTGAGGAAAGTGTGGCTTTTGATCCAACGTTGCCACCGATTTTTGATGATTACGGAGATGAAGGAACCATTTTTATTGATGTTATGGAGCCATGTTTTACACTTGATTATGGTTTTGGGTTCAATCTAACTTCTAAGCCAAATAAACACACGGTTGATCCTATTAGGTTTATTCAAGGTCATGTTTGTTATTTGTACAACAATGCGGCTCGTGATAGGTTATCGCACTTGTGCACGGAGGGTGGTGGGGTAGATGGCACAAGAGGGTTCTAAGATCAAGAAGAAGAACCGAGAGTTGGAGTTTATTGCTAGTGGTTTTTGTTTTCGATCCCGGCGGATCAAAGTTTCAAGAATTGAGGACAATTCTCTTCGAAGAGGGAGGGAATGATACGAAAATAAAAGTATCTTATTAGTCGTTTAGAAAATTATTAATATTGATATTTTTTGTTTAGTCGTTTTCCTTATTTACGAATATAAGTATCTAATTAGTTTATTTTCTAATGATATTTAGGAATTAAATTAGGTAGAGTATAACTTCCATACTTAGAATTAGTTTTATTTTAGTTGTATGAATAAGGGATTTAGGTTGTATTTTGAAAGACAGATGATTCAAGAAATAAAAACGCAGTTTTATTAAATACAACAAGGTTCGTTGTGTTCATAAATCGATAAGGTACTTCGATTTTTCGAGTTAAGGCTGAATCGGCGTTCATCCTTACTCACCGATATCCGTGAGATCGGTGTCTCATTAATATCACCTATCCATTCTATTCGTTTCGCTTCCGTTACGCAGTATAAGTGGTATTAGAGCTACAACTCTTGATTTTGATTGAATCAAGACGGTCCAAGGGTGTGTCAAAGACAAGTTATTGGTTGAATTTCTGGTTGCGATTGGAATTCAAAGGTTAAACTCGGGCGAGGTAGTTCGAGGGTTAATCGATTTTGATTGTCTAGCGGTTCATGTTGAGTTTCGAAATTTTTTTCAATTTTTTTTTTAAAAATACTGTTCACGTGTACTGTTCACGAAGAGAGAAAAAAAGGAAAAAAAATTGTTGGGAATATTTTCGTTGGAAAATACAGACGAGGAAAGTGTGGCTTTTGATCCAACGTTGCCACCGATTTTTGATGATTACGGAGATGAAGGAACCATTGTTATTGATGTTAAGGAGCCGTGTTTTACACTTGATTATGGTTTTGGGTTCAATCTAACTTCTAAGCGAAATAAACACACGGTTGATCCTATTAGGTTTATTCAAGGTCATGTTTGTTATTTGTACAACAATGCGGCTCGTGATAGGTTATCGCACTTGTGCACGGAGGGTGGTGGGGTAGATGGCACAAGAGGGTTCTAAGATCAAGAAGAAGAACCGAGAGTTGGAGTTTACTGCTAGTGGTTTTTGTTTTCGATCCCGGCGGATCAAAGTTGCAAGAATTGAGGACAATTCTCTTCGAAGAGGAAGGGAATTATACGAAAATAAAAGAATCTAATTAGTCGTTTAGGAAATTTTTAATATTGATATTCTTTGTTTAGTTGTTTTCCTTATTTACAAATATAAGTATCTTATTAGTTTATTTTCTAGTGATATTTAGGAATTATATTAGGCTAGAGTATAACTTCCATACTTAGAATTAGTTTTATTTTAGTAGTATAAATAAGGGATTAAGGTTGTATTTTGAAAGACAGATGATTCAAGAAATAAAAACGCAGTTTTATTAAATACAACAAGGTTCGTTGTGTTCATAAATCGATAAGGTACTTCGATTTTTCGAGTTAAGGTTGAATCGGCGTTCATCCTTACTCACAGATATCCGTGAGATCGGCGTCTCATTAATATCACCTATCCATTCTATTCGTTTCGCTTCCGTTACGAATCATAAGTGGTATTTGAGCTACAACTCTTGATTTTGATTGAATCAAGACGGTCCAAGGGTGTGTCAAAGACAAGTTATTGGTTGAATTTCTGGTTGCGATTGAAATTCAAAGGTTAAACTCGGGAGAGGTAGTTCTAGGGTTAATCGATTTTGATTGTCTAGTGGTTCCTGTTGAGTTTCGATTTATTTTGAAAAAAAATTGAAAAAATATTGTTCACGTGTACTGTTCACGAAGAGAGAAGAAAAGGAAAAAAAATGTTGGGAATATTTTCGTTGGAAAATACAAACGAGGAAAGTTTGGCTTTTGATCCAACGTTGCCACCGATTTTTGATGATTACGGAGATGAAGGAACCATTATTATTTATGTTAAGGAGCCGTGTTTTACACTTGATTATGGTTTTAGGTTCAATCTAACCTCTAAGCGAAATAAACACACGGTTGATCCCATTAGGTTTATTCAAGGTCAAGTTTGTTTTTTGTACAACAATGCGGCTCGTGATAGGTTATCGCACTTGTGCACGGAGGGTGGTGGGGTAGATGGCACAAGAGGGTTCTAAGATCAAGAAGAAGAACCGAGAGTTGGAGTTTATTGCTAGTGGTTTTTGTTTTCGATCCCGGCGGATCAAAGTTTCAAGAATTGAGGACAATTCTCTTCGAAGAGGGAGGGAATGATTCGAAAATAAAAGTCTCTAATTAGTCGTTTAGGAAATTATTAATATTGATATTCTTTGTTTAGTCGTTTTCCTTATTTACAAATATAAGTATCTAATTAGTTTATTTTCTAGTGATATTTAGGAATTATATTAGGTAGAGTACAACTTCCATACTTAGAATTAGTTTTATTTTAGTAGTATGAATAAGGGATTAAGGTTGTATTTTGAAAGACAGATGATTGAAGAAATAAAAACGTAGTTTTATTAAATACAACAAGGTTCGTTGTGTTCATAAATCGATAAGGTACTTCGATTTTTCGAGTTAAGGTTGAATTGGCGTTCATCCTTACTCACAGATATCCGTGAGATCGGCGTCTCTTTAATATCACCTATCCATTCTATTCGTTTCGCTTCCATTACGCATCATAAGTGTTATCAGAGCTACAACTCTTGATTTTGATTGAATCAAGACGGTCCAAGGGTGTGTCAAAGACAAGTTATTTGTTGAATTTATGGTTGCGATTGGAATTCAAAGGTTAAACTCGGGCGAGGTAGTTCGAGGGTTAATCGATTTTGATTGTCTAGTGGTTCTTGTTGAGTTTCGATTTTTTTCAAAATTTTTTTTTTAAAAATACTGTTAACGTGTACTGTTCACGAAGAGAGAAAAAAAGGAAAACAAAATGTTGGGAATATTTTCGTTGGAAAATACAGTTGAGGAAAGTGTGGCTTTTGATCCAACGTTGCCACCGATTTTTGATGATTACGGAGATGAAGGAACCATTTTTATTGATGTTATGGAGCCATGTTTTACACTTGATTATGGTTTTGGGTTCAATCTAACTTCTAAGCCAAATAAACACACGGTTGATCCTATTAGGTTTATTCAAGGTCATGTTTGTTATTTGTACAACAATGCGGCTCGTGATAGGTTATCGCACTTGTGCACGGAGGGTGGTGGGGTAGATGGCACAAGAGGGTTCTAAGATCAAGAAGAAGAACCGAGAGTTGGAGTTTATTGCTAGTGGTTTTTGTTTTCGATCCCGGCGGATCAAAGTTTCAAGAATTGAGGACAATTCTCTTCGAAGAGGGAGGGAATGATACGAAAATAAAAGTATCTTATTAGTCGTTTAGAAAATTATTAATATTGATATTTTTTGTTTAGTCGTTTTCCTTATTTACGAATATAAGTATCTAATTAGTTTATTTTCTAGTGATATTTAGGAATTAAATTAGGTAGAGTATAACTTCCATACTTAGAATTAGTTTTATTTTAGTTGTATGAATAAGGGATTTAGGTTGTATTTTGAAAGACAGATGATTCAAGAAATAAAAACGCAGTTTTATTAAATACAACAAGGTTCGTTGTGTTCATAAATCGATAAGGTACTTCGATTTTTCGAGTTAAGGCTGAATCGGCGTTCATCCTTACTCACCGATATCCGTGAGATCGGTGTCTCATTAATATCACCTATCCATTCTATTCGTTTCGCTTCCGTTACGCAGTATAAGTGGTATCAGAGCTACAACTCTTGATTTTGATTGAATCGAGACGGTCCAAGGGTGTGTCAAAGACAAGTTATTGGTTGAATTTCTGGTTGCGATTGGAATTCAAAGGTTAAACTCGGGCGAGGTAGTTCGAGGGTTAATCGATTTTGATTGTCTAGTGGTTCTTGTTGAGTTTCGATTTTTTTCAAATTTTTTTTTTTTAAAATACTGTTAACGTGTACTGTTCACGAAGAGAGAAAAAAAGGAAAACAAAATGTTGGGAATATTTTCGTTGGAAAATACAGTTGAGGAAAGTGTGGCTTTTGATCCAACGTTGCCACCGATTTTTGATGATTACGGAGATGAAGGAACCATTGTTATTGATGTTATGGAGCCATGTTTTACACTTGATTATGGTTTTGGGTTCAATCTAACTTCTAAGCCAAATAAACACACGGTTGATCCTATTAGGTTTATTCAAGGTCATGTTTGTTATTTGTACAACAATGCGGCTCGTGATAGGTTATCGCACTTGTGCACGGAGGGTGGTGGGGTAGATGGCACAAGAGGGTTCTAAGATCAAGAAGAAGAACCGAGAGTTGGAGTTTATTGCTAGTGGTTTTTGTTTTCGATCCCGGCGGATCAAAGTTTCAAGAATTGAGGACAATTCTCTTCGAAGAGGGAGGGAATGATACGAAAATAAAAGTATCTTATTAGTCGTTTAGAAAATTATTAATATTGATATTTTTTGTTTAGTCGTTTTCCTTATTTACGAATATAAGTATCTAATTAGTTTATTTTCTAGTGATATTTAGAAATTATATTAGGTAGAGTATAACTTCCATACTTAGAATTAGTTTTATTTTAGTTGTATGAATAAGGGATTTAGGTTGTATTTTGAAAGACAGATGATTCAAGAAACAAAAACGCAGTTTTATTAAATACAACAAGGTTCGTTGTGTTCATAAATCGATAAGGTACTTCGATTTTTCGAATTAAGGCTGAATCGGCGTTCATCCTTACTCACCGATATCCGTGAGATCGGTGTCTCATTAATATCACCTATCCATTCTATTCGTTTCGCTTCCGTTACGCAGTATAAGTGGTATCAGAGCTACAACTCTTGATTTTGATTGAATCGAGACGGTCCAAGGGTGTGTCAAAGACAAGTTATTGGTTGAATTTCTGGTTGCGATTGGAATTCAAAGGTTAAACTCGGGCGAGGTAGTTCGAGTGTTAATCGATTTTGATTGTCTAGTGGTTCTTGTTGAGTTTCGATTTTTTTTTTTAAAAAAATTAAAAAAAATACTGTTCATGTGTACTGTTCACGAAGAGAGAAGAAAAGGAAAAAAAATTGTTGGGAATATTTTCGTTGGAAAATACAAACGAGGAAAGTTTGGCTTTTGATCCAACGTTGCCACCGATTTTTGATGATTACGGAGATGAAGGAACCATTGTTATTGATGTTAAGGAGCCGTGTTTTACACTTGATTATGGTTTTGGGTTCAATCTAACTTCTAAGCGAAATAAACACACGGTTGATCCTATTAGGTTTAATCAAGGCCATGTTTGTTATTTGTACAACAATGCGGCTCGGGATAGGTTATCGCACTTGTGCACGGAGGGTGGTGGGGTAGATGGCACAAGAGGGTTCTAAGATCAAGAAGAAGAACCGAGAGTTGGAGTTTATTGCTAGTGGTTTTTGTTTTCGATCCCGGCGGATCAAAGTTTCAAGAATTGAGGACAATTCTCTTCGAAGAGGGAGGGAATGATACGAAAATAAAAGTATCTTATTAGTCGTTTAGAAAATTATTAATATTGATATTTTTTGTTTAGTCGTTTTCCTTATTTACGAATATAAGTATCTAATTAGTTTATTTTCTAGTGATATTTAGGAATTATATTAGGCTAGAGTATAACTTCCATACTTAGAATTAGTTTTATTTTAGTTGTATGAATAAGGGATTTAGGTTGTATTTTGAAAGACAGATGATTCAAGAAATAAAAATGCAGTTTTATTAAATACAACAAGGTTCGTTGTGTTCATAAATCGATAAGGTACTTCGATTTTTCGAGTTAAGGCTGAATCGGCGTTCATCCTTACTCACCGATATCCGTGAGATCGGTGTCTCATTAATATCACCTATCCATTCTATTCGTTTCGCTTCCGTTACGCAGTATAAGTGGTATCAAAGCTACAACTCTTGATTTTGATTGAATCAAGACGATCCAAGGGTGTGTCAAAGACAAGTTATTGGTTGAATTTCTGGTTGCGATTGGAATTCAAAGGTTAAACTCGGGCGAGGTAGTTCGAGGGTTAATCGATTTTGATTGTCTAGTGGTTCTTGTTGAGTTTCGATTTTTTTTAAAAAAAAATTTAAAAAATACTGTTCAAGTGTACTGTTCACGAAGAGAGAAGAAAAGGAAAAAAAATGTTGGGAATATTTCCGTTGGAAAATACAAACGAGGAAAGTTTGGCTTTTGATCCAACGTTGCCACCGATTTTTGATGATTACGGAGATGAAGGAACCATTGTTATTGATGTTAAGGAACCGTGTTTTACACTTGATTATGGTTTTGGGTTCAATCTAACTTCTAAGCGAAATAAACACACGGTTGATCCTATTAGGTTTAATCAAGGCCATGTTTGTTATTTGTACAACAATGCGGCTCGGGATAGGTTATCGCACTTGTGCACGGAGGGTGGTGGGGTAGATGGCACAAGAGGGTTCTAAGATCAAGAAGAAGAACCGAGAGTTGGAGTTTATTGCTAGTGGTTTTTGTTTTCGATCCCGGCGGATCAAAGTTTCAAGAACTGAGGACAATTCTCTTCGAAGAGGGAGGGAATGATACGAAAATAAAAGTATCTTATTAGTCGTTTAGAAAATTATTAATATTGATATTTTTTGTTTAGTCGTTTTCCTTATTTACGAATATAAGTATCTAATTAGTTTATTTTCTAGTGATATTTAGGAATTATATTAGGTAGAGTATAACTTCCATACTTAGAATTAGTTTTATTTTAGTTGTATGAATAAGGGATTTAGGTTGTATTTTGAAAGACAGATGATTCAAGAAATAAAAACGCAGTTTTATTAAATACAACAAGGTTCGTTGTGTTCATAAATCGATAAGGTACTTCGATTTTTCGAGTTAAGGCTGAATCGGCGTTCATACTTACTCACCGATATCCGTGAGATCGGTGTCTCATTAATATCACCTATCCATTCTATTCGTTTCGCTTCCGTTACGCAGTATAAGTGGTATCAGAGCTACAACTCTTGATTTTGATTGAATCGAGACGGTCCAAGGGTGTGTCAAAGACAAGTTATTGGTTGAATTTCTGGTTGCGATTGGAATTCAAAGGTTAAACTCGGGCGAGGTAGTTCGAGGGTTAATCGATTTTGATTGTCTAGTGGTTCTTGTTGAGTTTCGATTTTTTTTTTAAAAAAAATTAAAAAAATACTGTTCACGTGTACTGTTCACGAAGAGAGAAGAAAAGGAAAAAAAATTGTTGGGAATATTTTCGTTGGAAAATACAAACGAGGAAAGTTTGGCTTTTGATCCAACGTTGCCACCGATTTTTGATGATTACGGAGATGAAGGAACCATTGTTATTGATGTTAAGGAGCCGTGTTTTACACTTGATTATGGTTTTGGGTTCAATCTAACTTCTAAGCGAAATAAACACACGGTTGATCCTATTAGGTTTAATCAAGGCCATGTTTGTTATTTGTACAACAATGCGGCTCGGGATAGGTTATCGCACTTGTGCACGGAGGGTGGTGGGGTAGATGGCACAAGAGGGTTCTAAGATCAAGAAGAAGAACCGAGAGTTGGAGTTTATTGCTAGTGGTTTTTGTTTTCGATCCCGGCGGATCAAAGTTTCAAGAATTGAGGACAATTCTCTTCGAAGAGGGAGGGAATGATACGAAAATAAAAGTATCTTATTAGTCGTTTAGAAAATTATTAATATTGATATTTTTTGTTTAGTCGTTTTCCTTATTTACGAATATAAGTATCTAATTAGTTTATTTTCTAGTGATATTTAGGAATTATATTAGGTAGAGTATAACTTCCATACTTAGAATTAGTTTTATTTTAGTTGTATGAATAAGGGATTTAGGTTGTATTTTGAAAGACAGATGATTCAAGAAATAAAAACGCAGTTTTATTAAATACAACAAGGTTCGTTGTGTTCATAAATCGATAAGGTACTTCGATTTTTCGAGTTAAGGCTGAATCGGCGTTCATCCTTACTCACCGATATCCGTGAGATCGGTGTCTCATTAATATCACCTATCCATTCTATTCGTTTCGCTTCCGTTACGCAGTATAAGTGGTATCAGAGCTACAACTCTTGATTTTGATTGAATCGAGACGGTCCAAGGGTGTGTCAAAGACAAGTTATAGGTTGAATTTCTGGTTGCGATTGGAATTCAAAGGTTAAACTCGGGCGAGGTAGTTCGAGGGTTAATCGATTTTGATTGTCTAGTGGTTCTTGTTGAGTTTCGATTTTTTTTTTTAAAAAAATTTAAAAACATACTGTTCACGTGTACTGTTCACGAAGAGAGAAGAAAAGGAAAAAAAATTGTTGGGAATATTTTCGTTGGAAAATACAAACGAGGAAAGTTTGGCTTTTGATCCAACGTTGCCACCGATTTTTGATGATTACGGAGATGAAGGAACCATTGTTATTGATGTTAAGGAGCCGTGTTTTACACTTGATTATGGTTTTGGGTTCAATCTAACTTCTAAGCGAAATAAACACACGGTTGATCCTATTAGGTTTACTCAAGGCCATGTTTGTTATTTGTACAACAATGCGGCTCGGGATAGGTTATCGCACTTGTGCACGGAGGGTGGTGGGGTAGATGGCACAAGAGGGTTCTAAGATCAAGAAGAATAACCGAGAGTTGGAGTTTATTGCTAGTGGTTTTTGTTTTCGATCCCGGCGGATCAAAGTTTCAAGAATTGAGGACAATTCTCTTCGAAGAGGGAGGGAATGATACGAAAATAAAAGTATCTTATTAGTCGTTTAGAAAATTATTAATATTGATATTTTTTGTTTAGTCGTTTTCCTTATTTACGAATATAAGTATCTAATTAGTTTATTTTCTAGTGATATTTAGGAATTATATTAGGTAGAGTATAACTTCCATACTTAGAATTAGTTTTATTTTAGTTGTATGAATAAGGGATTTAGGTTGTATTTTGAAAGACAGATGATTCAAGAAATAAAAATGCAGTTTTATTAAATACAACAAGGTTCGTTGTGTTCATAAATCGATAAGGTACTTCGATTTTTCGAGTTAAGGCTGAATCGGCGTTCATCCTTACTCACCGATATCCGTGAGATCGGTGTCTCATTAATATCACCTATCCATTCTATTCGTTTCGCTTCCGTTACGCAGTATAAGTGGTATCAGAGCTACAACTCTTGATTTTGATTGAATCAAGACGATCCAAGGGTGTGTCAAAGACAAGTTATTGGTTGAATTTCTGGTTGCGATTGGAATTCAAAGGTTAAACTCGGGCGAGGTAGTTCGAGGGTTCATCGATTTTGATTGTCTAGTGGTTCTTGTTGAGTTTCGATTTTTTTCAAAAATATTTTTTAAAAAATACTGTTAACGTGTACTGTTCACGAAGAGAGAAAAAAAGGAAAAAAAAAATGTTGGGAATATTTTCGTTGGAAAATACAGTTGAGGAAAGTGTGGCTTTTGATCCAACGTTGCCACCGATTTTTGATGATTACGGAGATGAAGGAACCATTGTTATTGATGTTATGGAGCCATGTTTTACACTTGATTATGGTTTTGGGTTCAATCTAACTTCTAAGCCAAATAAACACACGGTTGATCCTATTAGGTTTATTCAAGGTCATGTTTGTTATTTGTACAACAATGCGGCTCGTGATAGGTTATCGCACTTGTGCACGGAGGGTGGTGGGGTAGATGGCACAAGAGGGTTCTAAGATCAAGAAGAAGAACCGAGAGTTGGAGTTTATTGCTAGTGGTTTTTGTTTTCGATCCCGGCGGATCAAAGTTTCAAGAATTGAGGACAATTCTCTTCGAAGAGGGAGGGAATGATACGAAAATAAAAGTATCTTATTAGTCGTTTAGAAAATTATTAATATTGATATATTTTGTTTAGTCGTTTTCCTTATTTACAAATATAAGTATCTAATTAGTTTATTTTCTAGTGATATTTAGGAATTATATTAGGTAGAGTATAACTTCCAAACTTAGAATTAGTTTTATTTTAGTTGCATGAATAAGGGATTTAGGTTGTATTTTGAAAGACAGATGATTCAAGAAATAAAAACGCAGTTTTATTAAATACAACAAGGTTCGTTGTGTTCATAAATCGATAAGGTACTTCGATTTTTCGAGTTAAGGTTGAATCGGCGTTCATCCTTACTCACAGATATCCGTGAGATCGGCGTCTCATTAATATCACGTATCCATTCTATTCGTTTCGCTTCCATTACGCATCATAAGTGGTATCAGAGCTACAACTCTTGATTTTGATTGAATCAAGACGGTCCAAGGGTGTGTCAAAGACAAGTTATTGGTTGAATTTCTGGTTGCGATTGGAATTCAAAGGTTAAACTCGGGCGAGGTAGTTCGAGGGTTAATCGATTTTGATTGTCTAGTGGTTCTTGTTGAGTTTCGATTTTTTTTTAAAAAAAAATTTAAAAATACTGTTCACGTGTACTGTTCACGAAGAGAGAAGAAAAGGAAAAAAAATGTTGGGAATATTTCCGTTGGAAAATACAAACGAGGAATGTTTGGCTTTTGATCCAACGTTGCCACCGATTTTTGATGATTACGGAGATGAAGGAACCATTGTTATTGATGTTAAGGAGCCGTGTTTTACACTTGATTATGGTTTTGGGTTCAATCTAACTTCTAAGCGAAATAAACACACGGTTGATCCTATTAGGTTTAATCAAGGCCATGTTTGTTATTTGTACAACAATGCGGCTCGGGATAGGTTATCGCACTTGTGCACGGAGGGTGGTGGGGTAGATGGCACAAGAGGGTTCTAAGATCAAGAAGAAGAACCGAGAGTTGGAGTTTATTGCTAGTGGTTTTTGTTTTCGATCCCGGCGGATCAAAGTTTCAAGAATTGAGGACAATTCTCTTCGAAGAGGGAGGGAATGATTCGAAAATAAAAGTATCTAATTAGTCGTTTAGGAAATTATTAATATTGATATTCTTTGTTTAGTCGTTTTCCTTATTTACAAATATAAGTATCCAATTAGTTTATTTTCTAGTGATATTTAGGAATTATATTAGGTAGAGTATAACTTCCATACTTTGAATTAGTTTTATTTTAGTAGTATGAATAAGGGATTAAGGTTGTATTTTGAAAGACAGATGATTGAAGAAATAAAAACGTAGTTTTATTAAATACAACAAGGTTCGTTGTGTTCATAAATCGATAAGGTACTTCGATTTTTCGAGTTAAGGTTGAATCGGCGTTCATCCTTACTCACAGATATCCGTGAGATCGGCGTCTCATTAATATCACGTATCCATTCTATTCGTTTCGCTTCCATTACGCATCATAAGTGGTATCAGAGCTACAACTCTTGATTTTGATTGAATCAAGACGGTCCAAGGGTGTGTCAAAGACAAGTTATTGGTTGAATTTATGGTTGCGATTGGAATTCAAAGGTTAAACTCGGGCGAGGTAGTTCGAGGGTTCATCGATTTTGATTGTCTAGTGGTTCTTGTTGAGTTTCGATTTTTTTCAAAAATATTTTTTAAAAAATACTGTTAACGTGTACTGTTCACGAAGAGAGAAAAAAAGGAAAAAAAAAATGTTGGGAATATTTTCGTTGGAAAATACAGTTGAGGAAAGTGTGGCTTTTGATCCAACGTTGCCACCGATTTTTGATGATTATGGAGATGAAGGAACCATTGTTATTGATGTTATGGAGCCATGTTTTACACTTGATTATGGTTTTGGGTTCAATCTAACTTCTAAGCCAAATAAACACACGGTTGATCCTATTAGGTTTATTCAAGGTCATGTTTGTTATTTGTACAACAATGCGGCTCGTGATAGGTTATCGCACTTGTGCACGGAGGGTGGTGGGGTAGATGGCACAAGAGGGTTCTAAGATCAAGAAGAAGAACCGAGAGTTGGAGTTTATTGCTAGTGGTTTTTGTTTTCGATCCCAGCGGATCAAAGTTTCAAGAATTGAGGACAATTCTCTTCGAAGAGGGAGGGAATGATACGAAAATAAAAGTATCTTATTAGTCGTTTAGAAAATTATTAATATTGATATTATTTGTTTAGTCGTTTTCCTTATTTACAAATATAAGTATCTAATTAGTTTATTTTCTAGTGATATTTAGGAATTATATTAGGTAGAGTATAACTTCCATACTTAGAATTAGTTTTATTTTAGTTGCATGAATAAGGGATTTAGGTTGTATTTTGAAAGACAGATGATTCAAGAAATTAAAACGCAGTTTTATTAAATACAACAAGGTTCGTTGTGTTCATAAATCGATAAGGTACTTCGATTTTTCGAGTTAAGGTTGAATCGGCGTTCATCCTTACTCACAGATATCCGTGAGATCGGCGTCTCATTAATATCACGTATCCATTCTATTCGTTTCGCTTCCATTACGCATCATAAGTGGTATCAGAGCTACAACTCTTGATTTTGATTGAATCAAGACGGTCCAAGGGTGTGTCAAAGACAAGTTATTGGTTGAATTTATGGTTGCGATTGGAATTCAAAGTTTAAACTCGGGCAAGGTAGTTCGAGGGTTAATCGATTTTGATTGTCTAGTGGTTCTTGTTGAGTTTCGATTTTTTTCAAATTTGTTTTTTAAAAAATACTGTTAACGTGTACTGTTCACGAAGAGAGAAAAAAAGGAAAAAAAAATGTTGGGAATATTTTCGTTGGAAAATACAGTTGAGGAAAGTGTGGCTATTGATCCAACGTTGCCACCGATTTTTGATGATTACGGAGATGAAGGAACCAGTGTTATTGATGTTAAGGAGCCGTGTTTTACACTAGATTATGGTTTTGGGTTCAATCTAACTTCTAAGCGAAATAAACACACGGTTGATCCTATTAGGTTTATTCAAGGCCATGTTTGTTATTTGTACAACAATGCGGCTCGGGATAGGTTATCGCACTTGTGCACGGAGGGTGGTGGGGTAGATGGCACAAGAGGGTTCTAAGATCAAGAAGAAGAACCGAGAGTTGGAGTTTATTGCTAGTGGTTTTTGTTTTCGATCCCGGCGGATCAAAGTTTCAAGAATTGAGGACAATTCTCTTCGAAGAGGGAGGGAATGATTCGAAAATAAAAGTATCTAATTAGTCGTTTAGGAAATTATTAATATTGATATTCTTTGTTTAGTCGTTTTCCTTATTTACAAATATAAGTATCTAATTAGTTTATTTTCTAGTGATATTTAGGAATTATATTAGGTAGAGTATAACTTCCATACTTAGAATTAGTTTTATTTTAGTTGCATGAATAAGGGATTTAGGTTGTATTTTGAAAGACAGATGATTCAAGAAATTAAAACGCAGTTTTATTAAATACAACAAGGTTCGTTGTGTTCATAAATCGATAAGGTACTTCGATTTTTCGAGTTAAGGTTGAATCGGCGTTCATCCTTACTCACAGATATCCGTGAGATCGGCGTCTCATTAATATCACGTATCCATTCTATTCGTTTCGCTTCCATTACGCATCATAAGTGGTATCAGAGCTACAACTCTTGATTTTGATTGAATCAAGACGGTCCAAGGGTGTGTCAAAGACAAGTTATTGGTTGAATTTATGGTTGCGATTGGAATTCAAAGTTTAAACTCGGGCGAGGTAGTTCGAGGGTTAATCGATTTTGATTGTCTAGTGGTTCTTGTTGAGTTTCGATTTTTTTCAAATTTGTTTTTTAAAAAATACTGTTAACGTGTACTGTTCACGAAGAGAGAAAAAAAGGAAAAAAAAATGTTGGGAATATTTTCGTTGGAAAATACAGTTGAGGAAAGTGTGGCTATTGATCCAACGTTGCCACCGATTTTTGATGATTACGGAGATGAAGGAACCAGTGTTATTGATGTTAAGGAGCCGTGTTTTACACTAGATTATGGTTTTGGGTTCAATCTAACTTCTAAGCGAAATAAACACACGGTTGATCCTATTAGGTTTATTCAAGGCCATGTTTGTTATTTGTACAACAATGCGGCTCGGGATAGGTTATCGCACTTGTGCACGGAGGGTGGTGGGGTAGATGGCACAAGAGGGTTCTAAGATCAAGAAGAAGAACCGAGAGTTGGAGTTTATTGCTAGTGGTTTTTGTTTTCGATCCCGGCGGATCAAAGTTTCAAGAATTGAGGACAATTCTCTTCGAAGAGGGAGGGAATGATTCGAAAATAAAAGTATCTAATTAGTCGTTTAGGAAATTATTAATATTGATATTCTTTGTTTAGTCGTTTTCCTTATTTACAAATATAAGTATCTAATTAGTTTATTTTCTAGTGATATTTAGGAATTATATTAGGTAGAGTATAACTTCCATACTTAGAATTAGTTTTATTTTAGTTGCATGAATAAGGGATTTAGGTTGTATTTTGAAAGACAGATGATTCAAGAAATAAAAACGCAGTTTTATTAAATACAACAAGGTTCGTTGTGTTCATAAATCGATAAGGTACTTCGATTTTTCGAGTTAAGGTTGAATCGGCGTTCATCCTTACTCACAGATATCCGTGAGATCGGCGTCTCATTAATATCACGTATCCATTCTATTCGTTTCGCTTCCATTACGCATCATAAGTGGTATCAGAGCTACAACTCTTGATTTTGATTGAATCAAGACGGTCCAAGGGTGTGTCAAAGACAAGTTATTGGTTGAATTTATGGTTGCGATTGGAATTCAAAGGTTAAACTCGGGCGAGGTAGTTCGAGGGTTAATCGATTTTGATTGTCTAGTGGTTCTTGTTGAGTTTTGATTTTTTTCAAATTTTTTTTTTAAAAAATACTGTTAACGTGTACTGTTCACGAAGAGAGAAAAAAAGGAAAAAAAAATGTTGGGAATATTTTCGTTGGAAAATACAGTTGAGGAAAGTGTGGCTTTTGATCCAACGTTGCCACCGATTTTTGATGATTACGGAGATGAAGGAACCATTGTTATTGATGTTATGGAGCCATGTTTTACACTTGATTATGGTTTTGGGTTCAATCTAACTTCTAAGCCAAATAAACACACGGTTGATCCTATTAGGTTTATTCAAGGTCATGTTTGTTATTTGTACAACAATGCGGCTCGTGATAGGTTATCGCACTTGTGCACGGAGGGTGGTGGGGTAGATGGCACAAGAGGGTTCTAAGATCAAGAAGAAGAACCGAGAGTTGGAGTTTATTGCTAGTGGTTTTTGTTTTCGATCCCGGCGGATCAAAGATTCAAGAATTGAGGACAATTCTCTTCGAAGAGGGAGGGAATGATACGAAAATAAAAGTATCTTATTAGTCGTTTAGAAAATTATTAATATTGATATTTTTTGTTTAGTCGTTTTCCTTATTTACAAATATAAGTATCTAGTTAGTTTATTTTCTAGTGATATTTAGGAATTATATTAGGTAGAGTATAACTTCCATACTTAGAATTAGTTTTATTTTAGTTGCATGAATAAGGGATTTAGGTTGTATTTTGAAAGACAGATGATTCAAGAAATAAAAACGCAGTTTTATTAAATACAACAAGTTTCGTTGTGTTCATAAATCGATAAGGTACTTCGATTTTTCGAGTTAAGGTTGAATCGGCGTTCATCCTTACTCACAGATATCCGTGAGATCGGCGTCTCATTAATATCACGTATCCATTCTATTCGTTTCGCTTCCATTACGCATCATAAGTGGTATCAGAGCTACAACTCTTGATTTTGATTGAATCAAGACGGTCCAAGGGTGTGTCAAAGACAAGTTATTGGTTGAATTTATGGTTGGGATTGGAATTCAAAGTTTAAACTCGGGCGAGGTAGTTCGAGGGTTAATCGATTTTGATTGTCTAGTGGTTCTTGTTGAGTTTCGATTTTTTTCAAAATTTTTTTTTTAAAAATACTGTTAACGTGTACTGTTCACGAAGAGAGAAAAAAAGGAAAAAAAAATGTTGGGAATATTTTCGTTGGAAAATACAGTTGAGGAAAGTGTGGCTATTGATCCAACGTTGCCACCGATTTTTGATGATTACGGAGATGAAGGAACCAGTGTTATTGATGTTAAGGAGCCGTGTTTTACACTTGATTATGGTTTTGGGTTCAATCTAACTTCTAAGCGAAATAAACACACGGTTGATCCTATTAGGTTTATTCAAGGCCATGTTTGTTATTTGTACAACAATGCGGCTCGGGATAGGTTATCGCACTTGTGCACGGAGGGTGGTGGGGTAGATGGCACAAGAGGGTTCTAAGATCAAGAAGAAGAACCGAGAGTTGGAGTTTATTGCTAGTGGTTTTTGTTTTCGATCCCGGCGGATCAAAGTTTCAAGAATTGAGGACAATTCTCTTCGAAGAGGGAGGTAATGATTCGAAAATAAAAGTATCTAATTAGTCGTTTAGGAAATTATTAATATTGATATTCTTTGTTTAGTCGTTTTCCTTATTTACAAATATAAGTATCTAATTAGTTTATTTTCTAGTGATATTTAGGAATTATATTAGGTAGAGTATAACTTCCATACTTAGAATTAGTTTTATTTTAGTTGCATGAATAAGGGATTTAGGTTGTATTTTGAAAGACAGATGATTCAAGAAATAAAAACGCAGTTTTATTAAATACAACAAGGTTCGTTGTGTTCATAAATCGATAAGGTACTTCGATTTTTCGAGTTAAGGTTGAATCGGCGTTCATCCTTACTCACAGATATCCGTGAGATCGGCGTCTTATTAATATCACGTATCCATTCTATTCGTTTCGCTTCCATTACGCATCATAAGTGGTATCAGACCTACAACTCTTGATTTTGATTGAATCAAGACGGTCCAAGGGTGTGTCAAAGACAAGTTATTGGTTGAATTTATGGTTGCGATTGGAATTCAAAGGTTAAACTCGGGCGAGGTAGTTCGAGGGTTAATCGATTTTGATTGTCTAGTGGTTCTTGTTGAGTTTCGATTTTTTTCAAATTTTTTTTTAAAAAAATACTGTTAACGTGTACTGTTCACGAAGAGAGAAAAAAAGGAAAAAAAAATGTTGGGAATATTTTCGTTGGAAAATACAGTTGAGGAAAGTGTGGCTATTGATCCAACGTTGCCACCGATTTTTGATGATTACGGAGATGAAGGAACCAGTGTTATTGATGTTAAGGAGCCGTGTTTTACACTTGATTATGGTTTTGGGTTCAATCTAACTTCTAAGCGAAATAAACACACGGTTGATCCTATTAGGTTTATTCAAGGCCATGTTTGTTATTTGTACAACAATGCGGCTCGGGATAGGTTATCGCACTTGTGCACGGAGGGTGGTGGGGTAGATGGCACAAGAGGGTTCTAAGATCAAGAAGAAGAACCGAGAGTTGGAGTTTATTGCTAGTGGTTTTTGTTTTCGATCCCGGCGGATCAAAGTTTCAAGAATTGAGGACAATTCTCTTCGAAGAGGGAGGGAATGATTCGAAAATAAAAGTATCTAATTAGTCGTTTAGGAAATTATTAATATTGATATTCTTTGTTTAGTCGTTTTCCTTATTTACAAATATAAGTATCTAATTAGTTTATTTTCTAGTGATATTTAGGAATTATATTAGGTAGAGTATAACTTCCATACTTAGAATTAGTTTTATTTTAGTTGCATGAATAAGGGATTTAGGTTGTATTTTGAAAGACAGATGATTCAAGAAATAAAAACGCAGTTTTATTAAATACAACAAGGTTCGTTGTGTTCATAAATCGATAAGGTACTTCGATTTTTCGAGTTAAGGTTGAATCGGCGTTCATCCTTACTCACAGATATCCGTGAGATCGGCGTCTCATTAATATCACGTATCCATTCTATTCGTTTCGCTTCCATTACGCATCATAAGTGGTATCAGAGCTACAACTCTTGATTTTGATTGAATCAAGACGGTCCAAGGGTGTGTCAAAGACAAGTTATTGGTTGAATTTATGGTTGCGATTGGAATTCAAAGTTTAAACTCGGGCGAGGTAGTTCGAGGGTTAATCGATTTTGATTGTCTAGTGGTTCTTGTTGAGTTTCGATTTTTTTTTAAAAAAAATTTAAAAAATACTGTTCACGTGTACTGTTCACGAAGAGAGAAGAAAAGGAAAAAATATGTTGGGAATATTTCCGTTGGAAAATACAAACGAGGAAAGTTTGGCTTTTGATCCAACGTTGCCACCGATTTTTGATGATTACGGAGATGAAGGAACCATTGTTATTGATGTTAAGGAGCCGTGTTTTACACTTGCTTATGGTTTTGGGTTCAATCTAACTTCTAAGCGAAATAAACACACGGTTGATCCTATTAGGTTTATTCAAGGCCATGTTTGTTATTTGTACAACAATGCGGCTCGGGATAGGTTATCGCACTTGTGCACGGAGGGTGGTGGGGTAGATGGCACAAGAGGGTTCTAAGATCAAGAAGAAGAACCGAGAGTTGGAGTTTATTGCTAGTGGTTTTTGTTTTCGATCCCGGCGGATCAAAGTTTCAAGAATTGAGGACAATTCTCTTCGAAGAGGGAGGGAATGATTCAAAAATAAAAGTATCTAATTAGTCGTTTAGGAAATTATTAATATTGATATTCTTTGTTTAGTCGTTTTCCTTATTTACAAATATAAGTATCCAATTAGTTTATTTTCTAGTGATATTTAGGAATTATATTAGGTAGAGTATAACTTCCATAATTTGAATTAGTTTTATTTTAGTAGTATGAATAAGGGATTAAGGTTGTATTTTGAAAGACAGATGATTGAAGAAATAAAAACGTAGTTTTATTAAATACAACAAGGTTCGTTGTGTTCATAAATCGATAAGGTACTTCGATTTTTCGAGTTAAGGTTGAATCGGCGTTCATCCTTACTCACAGATATCCGTGAGATCGGCGTCTCATTAATATCACGTATCCATTCTATTCGTTTCGCTTCCATTACGCATCATAAGTGGTATCAGAGCTACAACTCTTGATTTTGATTGAATCAAGACGGTCCAAGGGTGTGTCAAAGACAAGTTATTGGTTGAATTTATGGTTGCGATTGGAATTCAAAGGTTAAACTCGGGCGAGGTAGTTCGAGGGTTAATCGATTTTGATTGTCTAGTGGTTCTTGTTGAGTTTCGATTTTTTTCAAATTTTTTTTTAAAAAATACTGTTAACGTGTACTGTTCACGAAGAGAGAAAAAAAGGAAAAAAAAATGTTGGGAATATTTTCGTTGGAAAATACAGTTGAGGAAAGTGTGGCTTTTGATCCAACGTTGCCACCGATTTTTGATGATTACGGAGATGAAGGAACCATTGTTATTGATGTTATGGAGCCATGTTTTACACTTGATTATGGTTTTGGGTTCAATCTAAATTCTAAGCCAAATAAACACACGGTTGATCCTATTAGGTTTATTCAAGGTCATGTTTGTTATTTGTACAACAATGCGGCTCGTGATAGGTTATCGCACTTGTGCACGGAGGGTGGTGGGGTAGATGGCACAAGAGGGTTCTAAGATCAAGAAGAAGAACCGAGAGTTGGAGTTTATTGCTAGTGGTTTTTGTTTTCGATCCCGGCGGATCAAAGTTTCAAGAATTGAGGACATATCTCTTCGAAGAGGGAGGGAATGATACGAAAATAAAAGTATCTTATTAGTCGTTTAGAAAATTATTAATATTGATATTTTTTGTTTAGTCGTTTTCCTTATTTACAAATATAAGTATCTAATTAGTTTATTTTCTAGTGATATTTAGGAATTATATTAGGTAGAGTATAACTTCCATACTTAGAATTAGTTTTATTTTAGATGCATGAATAAGGGATTTAGGTTGTATTTTGAAAGACAGATGATTCAAGAAATAAAAACGCAGTTTTATTAAATACAACAAGGTTCGTTTTGTTCATAAATCGATAAGGTACTTCGATTTTTCGAGTTAAGGTTGAATCGGCGTTCATCCTTACTCACAGATATCCGTGAGATCGGCGTCTCATTAATATCACGTATCCATTCTATTCGTTTCGCTTCCATTACGCATCATAAGTGGTATCAGAGCTACAACTCTTGATTTTGATTGAATCAAGACGGTCCAAGGGTGTGTCAAAGACAAGTTATTGGTTGAATTTATGGTTGCGATTGGAATTCAAAGTTTAAACTCGGGCGAGGTAGTTCGAGGGTTAATCGATTTTGATTGTCTAGTGGTTCTTGTTGAGTTTCGATTTTTTTTTAAAAAAAATTTAAAAAATACTGTTCACGTGTACTGTTCACGAAGAGAGAAGAAAAGGAAAAAATATGTTGGGAATATTTCCGTTGGAAAATACAAACGAGGAAAGTTTGGCTTTTGATCCAACGTTGCCACCGATTTTTGATGATTACGGAGATGAAGGAACCATTGTTATTGATGTTAAGGAGCCGTGTTTTACACTTGATTATGGTTTTGGGTTCAATCTAACTTCTAAGCGAAATAAACACACGGTTGATCCTATTAGGTTTATTCAAGGCCATGTTTGTTATTTGTACAACAATGCGGCTCGGGATAGGTTATCGCACTTGTGCACGGAGGGTGGTGGGGTAGATGGCACAAGAGGGTTCTAAGATCAAGAAGAAGAACCGAGAGTTGGAGTTTATTGCTAGTGGTTTTTGTTTTCGATCCCGGCGGATCAAAGTTTCAAGAATTGAGGACAATTCTCTTCGAAGAGGGAGGGAATGATTCAAAAATAAAAGTATCTAATTAGTCGTTTAGGAAATTATTAATATTGATATTCTTTGTTTAGTCGTTTTCCTTATTTACAAATATAAGTATCCAATTAGTTTATTTTCTAGTGATATTTAGGAATTATATTAGGTAGAGTATAACTTCCATAATTTGAATTAGTTTTATTTTAGTAGTATGAATAAGGGATTAAGGTTGTATTTTGAAAGACAGATGATTGAAGAAATAAAAACGTAGTTTTATTAAATACAACAAGGTTCGTTGTGTTCATAAATCGATAAGGTACTTCGATTTTTCGAGTTAAGGTTGAATCGGCGTTCATCCTTACTCACAGATATCCGTGAGATCGGCGTCTCATTAATATCACGTATCCATTCTATTCGTTTCGCTTCCATTACGCATCATAAGTGGTATCAGAGCTACAACTCTTGATTTTGATTGAATCAAGACGGTCCAAGGGTGTGTCAAAGACAAGTTATTGGTTGAATTTATGGTTGCGATTGGAATTCAAAGTTTAAACTCGGGCGAGGTAGTTCGAGGGTTAATCGATTTTGATTGTCTAGTGGTTCTTGTTGAGTTTCGATTTTTTTTTAAAAAAAATTTAAAAAATACTGTTCACGTGTACTGTTCACGAAGAGAGAAGAAAAGGAAAAAATATGTTGGGAATATTTCCGTTGGAAAATACAAACGAGGAAAGTTTGGCTTTTGATCCAACGTTGCCACCGATTTTTGATGATTACGGAGATGAAGGAACCATTGTTATTGATGTTAAGGAGCCGTGTTTTACACTTGATTATGGTTTTGGGTTCAATCTAACTTCTAAGCGAAATAAACACACGGTTGATCCTATTAGGTTTATTCAAGGCCATGTTTGTTATTTGTACAACAATGCGGCTCGGGATAGGTTATCGCACTTGTGCACGGAGGGTGGTGGGGTAGATGGCACAAGAGGGTTCTAAGATCAAGAAGAAGAACCGAGAGTTGGAGTTTATTGCTAGTGGTTTTTGTTTTCGATCCCGGCGGATCAAAGTTTCAAGAATTGAGGACAATTCTCTTCGAAGAGGGAGGGAATGATTCAAAAATAAAAGTATCTAATTAGTCGTTTAGGAAATTATTAATATTGATATTCTTTGTTTAGTCGTTTTCCTTATTTACAAATATAAGTATCCAATTAGTTTATTTTCTAGTGATATTTAGGAATTATATTAGGTAGAGTATAACTTCCATAATTTGAATTAGTTTTATTTTAGTAGTATGAATAAGGGATTAAGGTTGTATTTTGAAAGACAGATGATTGAAGAAATAAAAACGTAGTTTTATTAAATACAACAAGGTTCGTTGTGTTCATAAATCGATAAGGTACTTCGATTTTTCGAGTTAAGGTTGAATCGGCGTTCATCCTTACTCACAGATATCCGTGAGATCGGCGTCTCATTAATATCACGTATCCATTCTATTCGTTTCGCTTCCATTACGCATCATAAGTGGTATCAGAGCTACAACTCTTGATTTTGATTGAATCAAGACGGTCCAAGGGTGTGTCAAAGACAAGTTATTGGTTGAATTTATGGTTGCGATTGGAATTCAAAGGTTAAACTCGGGCGAGGTAGTTCGAGGGTTAATCGATTTTGATTGTCTAGTGGTTCTTGTTGAGTTTCGATTTTTTTCAAATTTTTTTTTTAAAAAATACTGTTAACGTGTACTGTTCACGAAGAGAGAAAAAAAGGAAAAAAAAATGTTGGGAATATTTTCGTTGGAAAATACAGTTGAGGAAAGTGTGGCTTTTGATCCAACGTTGCCACCGATTTTTGATGATTACGGAGATGAAGGAACCATTGTTATTGATGTTATGGAGCCATGTTTTACACTTGATTATGGTTTTGGGTTCAATCTAAATTCTAAGCCAAATAAACACACGGTTGATCCTATTAGGTTTATTCAAGGTCATGTTTGTTATTTGTACAACAATGCGGCTCGTGATAGGTTATCGCACTTGTGCACGGAGGGTGGTGGGGTAGATGGCACAAGAGGGTTCTAAGATCAAGAAGAAGAACCGAGAGTTGGAGTTTATTGCTAGTGGTTTTTGTTTTCGATCCCGGCGGATCAAAGTTTCAAGAATTGAGGACATATCTCTTCGAAGAGGGAGGGAATGATACGAAAATAAAAGTATCTTATTAGTCGTTTAGAAAATTATTAATATTGATATTTTTTGTTTAGTCGTTTTCCTTATTTACAAATATAAGTATCTAATTAGTTTATTTTCTAGTGATATTTAGGAATTATATTAGGTAGAGTATAACTTCCATACTTAGAATTAGTTTTATTTTAGTTGCATGAATAAGGGATTTAGGTTGTATTTTGAAAGACAGATGATTCAAGAAATAAAAACGCAGTTTTATTAAATACAACAAGGTTCGTTTTGTTCATAAATCGATAAGGTACTTCGATTTTTCGAGTTAAGGTTGAATCGGCGTTCATCCTTACTCACAGATATCCGTGAGATCGGCGTCTCATTAATATCACGTATCCATTCTATTCGTTTCGCTTCCATTACGCATCATAAGTGGTATCAGAGCTACAACTCTTGATTTTGATTGAATCAAGACGGTCCAAGGGTGTGTCAAAGACAAGTTATTGGTTGAATTTATGGTTGCGATTGGAATTCAAAGTTTAAACTCGGGCGAGGTAGTTCGAGGGTTAATCGATTTTGATTGTCTAGTGGTTCTTGTTGAGTTTCGATTTTTTTTTAAAAAAAATTTAAAAAATACTGTTCACGTGTACTGTTCACGAAGAGAGAAGAAAAGGAAAAAATATGTTGGGAATATTTCCGTTGGAAAATACAAACGAGGAAAGTTTGGCTTTTGATCCAACGTTGCCACCGATTTTTGATGATTACGGAGATGAAGGAACCATTGTTATTGATGTTAAGGAGCCGTGTTTTACACTTGATTATGGTTTTGGGTTCAATCTAACTTCTAAGCGAAATAAACACACGGTTGATCCTATTAGGTTTATTCAAGGCCATGTTTGTTATTTGTACAACAATGCGGCTCGGGATAGGTTATCGCACTTGTGCACGGAGGGTGGTGGGGTAGATGGCACAAGAGGGTTCTAAGATCAAGAAGAAGAACCGAGAGTTGGAGTTTATTGCTAGTGGTTTTTGTTTTCGATCCCGGCGGATCAAAGTTTCAAGAATTGAGGACAATTCTCTTCGAAGAGGGAGGGAATGATTCATCAATAAAAGTATCTAATTAGTCGTTTAGGAAATTATTAATATTGATATTCTTTGTTTAGTCGTTTTCCTTATTTACAAATATAAGTATCCAATTAGTTTATTTTCTAGTGATATTTAGGAATTATATTAGGTAGAGTATAACTTCCATAATTTGAATTAGTTTTATTTTAGTAGTATGAATAAGGGATTAAGGTTGTATTTTGAAAGACAGATGATTGAAGAAATAAAAACGTAGTTTTATTAAATACAACAAGGTTCGTTGTGTTCATAAATCGATAAGGTACTTCGATTTTTCGAGTTAAGGTTGAATCGGCGTTCATCCTTACTCACAGATATCCGTGAGATCGGCGTCTCATTAATATCACGTATCCATTCTATTCGTTTCGCTTCCATTACGCATCATAAGTGGTATCAGAGCTACAACTCTTGATTTTGATTGAATCAAGACGGTCCAAGGGTGTGTCAAAGACAAGTTATTGGTTGAATTTATGGTTGCGATTGGAATTCAAAGGTTAAACTCGGGCGAGGTAGTTCGAGGGTTAATCGATTTTGATTGTCTAGTGGTTCTTGTTGAGTTTCGATTTTTTTCAAATTTTTTTTTTAAAAAATACTGTTAACGTGTACTGTTCACGAAGAGAGAAAAAAAGGAAAAAAAAATGTTGGGAATATTTTCGTTGGAAAATACAGTTGAGGAAAGTGTGGCTTTTGATCCAACGTTGCCACCGATTTTTGATGATTACGGAGATGAAGGAACCATTGTTATTGATGTTATGGAGCCATGTTTTACACTTGATTATGGTTTTGGGTTCAATCTAAATTCTAAGCCAAATAAACACACGGTTGATCCTATTAGGTTTATTCAAGGTCATGTTTGTTATTTGTACAACAATGCGGCTCGTGATAGGTTATCGCACTTGTGCACGGAGGGTGGTGGGGTAGATGGCACAAGAGGGTTCTAAGATCAAGAAGAAGAACCGAGAGTTGGAGTTTATTGCTAGTGGTTTTTGTTTTCGATCCCGGCGGATCAAAGTTTCAAGAATTGAGGACATATCTCTTCGAAGAGGGAGGGAATGATACGAAAATAAAAGTATCTTATTAGTCGTTTAGAAAATTATTAATATTGATATTTTTTGTTTAGTCGTTTTCCTTATTTACAAATATAAGTATCTAATTAGTTTATTTTCTAGTGATATTTAGGAATTATATTAGGTAGAGTATAACTTCCATACTTAGAATTAGTTTTATTTTAGTTGCATGAATAAGGGATTTAGGTTGTATTTTGAAAGACAGATGATTCAAGAAATAAAAACGCAGTTTTATTAAATACAACAAGGTTCGTTTTGTTCATAAATCGATAAGGTACTTCGATTTTTCGAGTTAAGGTTGAATCGGCGTTCATCCTTACTCACAGATATCCGTGAGATCGACGTCTCATTAATATCACGTATCCATTCTATTCGTTTCGCTTCCATTACGCATCATAAGTGGTATCAGAGCTACAACTCTTGATTTTGATTGAATCAAGACGGTCCAAGGGTGTGTCAAAGACAAGTTATTGGTTGAATTTATGGTTGCGATTGGAATTCAAAGTTTAAACTCGGGCGAGGTAGTTCGAGGGTTAATCGATTTTGATTGTCTAGTGGTTCTTGTTGAGTTTCGATTTTTTTTTAAAAAAAATTTAAAAAATACTGTTCACGTGTACTGTTCACGAAGAGAGAAGAAAAGGAAAAAATATGTTGGGAATATTTCCGTTGGAAAATACAAACGAGGAAAGTTTGGCTTTTGATCCAACGTTGCCACCGATTTTTGATGATTACGGAGATGAAGGAACCATTGTTATTGATGTTAAGGAGCCGTGTTTTACACTTGATTATGGTTTTGGGTTCAATCTAACTTCTAAGCGAAATAAACACACGGTTGATCCTATTAGGTTTATTCAAGGCCATGTTTGTTATTTGTACAACAATGCGGCTCGGGATAGGTTATCGCACTTGTGCACGGAGGGTGGTGGGGTAGATGGCACAAGAGGGTTCTAAGATCAAGAAGAAGAACCGAGAGTTGGAGTTTATTGCTAGTGGTTTTTGTTTTCGATCCCGGCGGATCAAAGTTTCAAGAATTGAGGACAATTCTCTTCGAAGAGGGAGGGAATGATTCAAAAATAAAAGTATCTAATTAGTCGTTTAGGAAATTATTAATATTGATATTCTTTGTTTAGTCGTTTTCCTTATTTACAAATATAAGTATCCAATTAGTTTATTTTCTAGTGATATTTAGGAATTATATTAGGTAGAGTATAACTTCCATAATTTGAATTAGTTTTATTTTAGTAGTATGAATAAGGGATTAAGGTTGTATTTTGAAAGACAGATGATTGAAGAAATAAAAACGTAGTTTTATTAAATACAACAAGGTTCGTTGTGTTCATAAATCGATAAGGTACTTCGATTTTTCGAGTTAAGGTTGAATCGGCGTTCATCCTTACTCACAGATATCCGTGAGATCGGCGTCTCATTAATATCACGTATCCATTCAATTCGTTTCGCTTCCATTACGCATCATAAGTGGTATCAGAGCTACAACTCTTGATTTTGATTGAATCAAGACGGTCCAAGGGTGTGTCAAAGACAAGTTATTGGTTGAATTTATGGTTGCGATTGGAATTCAAAGGTTAAACTCGGGCGAGGTAGTTCGAGGGTTAATCGATTTTGATTGTCTAGTGGTTCTTGTTGAGTTTCGATTTTTTTCAAATTTTTTTTTTAAAAAATACTGTTAACGTGTACTGTTCACGAAGAGAGAAAAAAAGGAAAAAAAAATGTTGGGAATATTTTCGTTGGAAAATACAGTTGAGGAAAGTGTGGCTTTTGATCCAACGTTGCCACCGATTTTTGATGATTACGGAGATGAAGGAACCATTGTTATTGATGTTATGGAGCCATGTTTTACACTTGATTATGGTTTTGGGTTCAATCTAAATTCTAAGCCAAATAAACACACGGTTGATCCTATTAGGTTTATTCAAGGTCATGTTTGTTATTTGTACAACAATGCGGCTCGTGATAGGTTATCGCACTTGTGCACGGAGGGTGGTGGGGTAGATGGCACAAGAGGGTTCTAAGATCAAGAAGAAGAACCGAGAGTTGGAGTTTATTGCTAGTGGTTTTTGTTTTCGATCCCGGCGGATCAAAGTTTCAAGAATTGAGGACATATCTCTTCGAAGAGGGAGGGAATGATACGAAAATAAAAGTATCTTATTAGTCGTTTAGAAAATTATTAATATTGATATTTTTTGTTTAGTCGTTTTCCTTATTTACAAATATAAGTATCTAATTAGTTTATTTTCTAGTGATATTTAGGAATTATATTAGGTAGAGTATAACTTCCATACTTAGAATTAGTTTTATTTTAGTTGCATGAATAAGGGATTTAGGTTGTATTTTGAAAGACAGATGATTCAAGAAATAAAAACGCAGTTTTATTAAATACAACAAGGTTCGTTGTGTTCATAAATCGATAAGGTACTTCGATTTTTCGAGTTAAGGTTGAATCGGCGTTCATCCTTACTCACAGATATCCGTGAGATCGGCGTCTCATTAATATCACGTATCCATTCTATTCGTTTCGCTTCCATTACGCATCATAAGTGGTATCAGAGCTACAACTCTTGATTTTGATTGAATCAAGACGGTCCAAGGGTGTGTCAAAGACAAGTTATTGGTTGAATTTATGGTTGCGATTGGAATTCAAAGTTTAAACTCGGGCGAGGTAGTTCGAGGGTTAATCGATTTTGATTGTCTAGTGGTTCTTGTTGAGTTTCGATTTTTTTTAAAAAAAATTTAAAAAATACTGTTCACGTGTACTGTTCACGAAGAGAGAAGAAAAGGAAAAAATATGTTGGGAATATTTCCGTTGGAAAATACAAACGAGGAAAGTTTGGCTTTTGATCCAACGTTGCCACCGATTTTTGATGATTACGGAGATGAAGGAACCATTGTTATTGATGTTAAGGAGCCGTGTTTTACACTTGATTATGGTTTTGGGTTCAATCTAACTTCTAAGCGAAATAAACACACGGTTGATCCTATTAGGTTTATTCAAGGCCATGTTTGTTATTTGTACAACAATGCGGCTCGGGATAGGTTATCGCACTTGTGCACGGAGGGTGGTGGGGTAGATGGCACAAGAGGGTTCTAAGATCAAGAAGAAGAACCGAGAGTTGGAGTTTATTGCTAGTGGTTTTTGTTTTCGATCCCGGCGGATCAAAGTTTCAAGAATTGAGGACAATTCTCTTCGAAGAGGGAGGGAATGATTCGAAAATAAAAGTATCTAATTAGTCGTTTAGGAAATTATTAATATTGATATTCTTTGTTTAGTCGTTTTCCTTATTTACAAATATAAGTATCTAATTAGTTTATTTTCTAGTGATATTTAGGAATTATATTAGGTAGAGTATAACTTCCATACTTAGAATTAGTTTTATTTTAGTTGCATGAATAAGGGATTTAGGTTGTATTTTGAAAGACAGATGATTCAAGAAATAAAAACGCAGTTTTATTAAATAGAACAAGGTTCGTTGTGTTCATAAATCGATAAGGTACTTCGATTTTTCGAGTTAAGGTTGAATCGGCGTTCATCCTTACTCACAGATATCCGTGAGATCGGCGTCTCATTAATATCACGTATCCATTCTATTCGTTTCGCTTCCATTACGCATCATAAGTGGTATCAGAGCTACAACTCTTGATTTTGATTGAATCAAGACGGTCCAAGGGTGTGTCAAAGACAAGATATTGGTTGAATTTATGGTTGCGATTGGAATTCAAAGGTTAAACTCGGGCGAGGTAGTTCGAGGGTTAATCGATTTTGATTGTCTAGTGGTTCTTGTTGAGTTTCGATTTTTTTCAAATTTTTTTTTTAAAAAATACTGTTAACGTGTACTGTTCACGAAGAGAGAAAAAAAGGAAAAAAAAATGTTGGGAATATTTTCGTTGGAAAATACAGTTGAGGAAAGTGTGGCTTTTGATCCAACGTTGCCACCGATTTTTGATGATTACGGAGATGAAGGAACCATTGTTATTGATGTTATGGAGCCATGTTTTACACTTGATTATGGTTTTGGGTTCAATCTAACTTCTAAGCCAAATAAACACACGGTTGATCCTATTAGGTTTATTCAAGGTCATGTTTGTTATTTGTACAACAATGCGGCTCGTGATAGGTTATCGCACTTGTGCACGGAGGGTGGTGGGGTAGATGGCACAAGAGGGTTCTAAGATCAAGAAGAAGAACCGAGAGTTGGAGTTTATTGCTAGTGGTTTTTGTTTTCGATCCCGGCGGATCAAAGTTTCAAGAATTGAGGACAATTCTCTTCGAAGAGGGAGGGAATGATACGAAAATAAAAGTATCTTATTAGTCGTTTAGAAAATTATTAATATTGATATATTTTGTTTAGTCGTTTTCCTTATTTACAAATATAAGTATCCAATTAGTTTATTTTCTAGTGATATTTAGGAATTATATTAGGTAGAGTATAACTTCCATAATTTGAATTAGTTTTATTTTAGTAGTATGAATAAGGGATTAAGGTTGTATTTTGAAAGACAGATGATTGAAGAAATAAAAACGTAGTTTTATTAAATACAACAAGGTTCGTTGTGTTCATAAATCGATAAGGTACTTCGATTTTTCGAGTTAAGGTTGAATCGGCGTTCATCCTTACTCACAGATATCCGTGAGATCGGCGTCTCATTAATATCACGTATCCATTCTATTCGTTTCGCTTCCATTACGCATCATAAGTGGTATCAGAGCTACAACTCTTGATTTTGATTGAATCAAGACGGTCCAAGGGTGTGTCAAAGACAAGTTATTGGTTGAATTTATGGTTGCGATTGGAATTCAAAGGTTAAACTCGGGCGAGGTAGTTCGAGGGTTAATCGATTTTGATTGTCTAGTGGTTCTTGTTGAGTTTCGATTTTTTTCAAAAATATTTTTTAAAAAATACTGTTAACGTGTACTGTTCACGAAGAGAGAAAAAAAGGAAAAAAAAATTGTTGGGAATATTTTCGTTGGAAAATACAGTTGAGGAAAGTGTGGCTTTTGATCCAACGTTACCACCGATTTTTGATGATTACGGAGATGAAGGAACCATTGTTATTGATGTTATGGAGCCATGTTTTACACTTGATTATGGTTTTGGGTTCAATCTAACTTCTAAGCCAAATAAACACACGGTTGATCCTATTAGGTTTATTCAAGGTCATGTTTGTTATTTGTACAACAATGCGGCTCGTGATAGGTTATCGCACTTGTGCACGGAGGGTGGTGGGGTAGATGGCACAAGAGGGTTCTAAGATCAAGAAGAAGAACCGAGAGTTGGAGTTTATTGCTAGTGGTTTTTGTTTTCGATCCCAGCGGATCAAAGTTTCAAGAATTGAGGACAATTCTCTTCGAAGAGGGAGGGAATGATACGAAAATAAAAGTATCGTATTAGTCGTTTAGAAAATTATTAATATTGATATTTTTTGTTTAGTCGTTTTCCTTATTTACAAATATAAGTATCTAATTAGTTTATTTTCTAGTGATATTTAGGAATTATATTAGGTAGAGTATAACTTCCATACTTAGAATTAGTTTTATTTTAGTTGCATGAATAAGGGATTTAGGTTGTATTTTGAAAGACAGATGATTCAAGAAATAAAAACGCAGTTTTATTAAATACAACAAGGTTCGTTGTGTTCATAAATCGATAAGGTACTTCGATTTTTCGAGTTAAGGTTGAATCGGCGTTCATCCTTACTCACAGATATCCGTGAGATCGGCGTCTCATTAATATCACGTATCCATTCTATTTGTTTCGCTTCCATTACGCATCATAAGTGGTATCAGAGCTACAACTCTTGATTTTGATTGAATCAAGACGGTCCAAGGGTGTGTCAAAGACAAGTTATTGGTTGAATTTATGGTTGCGATTGGAATTCAAAGTTTAAACTCGGGCGAGGTAGTTCGAGGGTTAATCGATTTTGATTGTCTAGTGGTTCTTGTTGAGTTTCGATTTTTTTCAAAAAATTTTTTTTAAAAATACTGTTAACGTGTACTGTTCACGAAGAGAGAAAAAAAGGAAAAAAAAATGTTGGGAATATTTTCGTTGGAAAATACAGTTGAGGAAAGTGTGGCTATTGATCCAACGTTGCCACCGATTTTTGATGATTACGGAGATGAAGGAACCAGTGTTATTGATGTTAAGGAGCCGTGTTTTACACTTGATTATGGTTTTGGGTTCAATCTAACTTCTAAGCGAAATAAACACACGGTTGATCCTATTAGGTTTATTCAAGGCCATGTTTGTTATTTGTACAACAATGCGGCTCGGGATAGGTTATCGCACTTGTGCACGGAGGGTGGTGGGGTAGATGGCACAAGAGGGTTCTAAGATCAAGAAGAAGAACCGAGAGTTGGAGTTTATTGCTAGTGGTTTTTGTTTTCGATCCCGGCGGATCAAAGTTTCAAGAATTGAGGACAATTCTCTTCGAAGAGGGAGGGAATGATTCGAAAATAAAAGTATCTAATTAGTCGTTTAGGAAATTATTAATATTGATATTCTTTGTTTAGTCGTTTTCCTTATTTACAAATATAAGTATCTAATTAGTTTATTTTCTAGTGATATTTAGGAATTATATTAGGTAGAGTATAACTTCCATACTTAGAATTAGTTTTATTTTAGTTGCATGAATAAGGGATTTAGGTTGTATTTTGAAAGACAGATGATTCAAGAAATAAAAACGCAGTTTTATTAAATAGAACAAGGTTCGTTGTGTTCATAAATCGATAAGGTACTTCGATTTTTCGAGTTAAGGTTGAATCGGCGTTCATCCTTACTCACAGATATCCGTGAGATCGGCGTCTCATTAATATCACGTATCCATTCTATTCGTTTCGCTTCCATTACGCATCATAAGTGGTATCAGAGCTACAACTCTTGATTTTGATTGAATCAAGACGGTCCAAGGGTGTGTCAAAGACAAGATATTGGTTGAATTTATGGTTGCGATTGGAATTCAAAGGTTAAACTCGGGCGAGGTAGTTCGAGGGTTAATCGATTTTGATTGTCTAGTGGTTCTTGTTGAGTTTCGATTTTTTTCAAATTTTTTTTTTAAAAAATACTGTTAACGTGTACTGTTCACGAAGAGAGAAAAAAAGGAAAAAAAAATGTTGGGAATATTTTCGTTGGAAAATACAGTTGAGGAAAGTGTGGCTTTTGATCCAACGTTGCCACCGATTTTTGATGATTACGGAGATGAAGGAACCATTGTTATTGATGTTATGGAGCCATGTTTTACACTTGATTATGGTTTTGGGTTCAATCTAACTTCTAAGCCAAATAAACACACGGTTGATCCTATTAGGTTTATTCAAGGTCATGTTTGTTATTTGTACAACAATGCGGCTCGTGATAGGTTATCGCACTTGTGCACGGAGGGTGGTGGGGTAGATGGCACAAGAGGGTTCTAAGATCAAGAAGAAGAACCGAGAGTTGGAGTTTATTGCTAGTGGTTTTTGTTTTCGATCCCGGCGGATCAAAGTTTCAAGAATTGAGGACAATTCTCTTCGAAGAGGGAGGGAATGATACGAAAATAAAAGTATCTTATTAGTCGTTTAGAAAATTATTAATATTGATATATTTTGTTTAGTCGTTTTCCTTATTTACAAATATAAGTATCTAATTAGTTTATTTTCTAGTGATATTTAGGAATTATATTAGGTAGAGTATAACTTCCATACTTAGAATTAGTTTTATTTTAGTTGCATGAATAAGGGATTTAGGTTGTATTTTGAAAGACAGATGATTCAAGAAATAAAAACGCAGTTTTATTAAATACAACAAGGTTCGTTGTGTTCATAAATCGATAAGGTACTTCGATTTTTCGAGTTAAGGTTGAATCGGCGTTCATCCTTACTCACAGATATCCGTGAGATCGGCGTCTCATTAATATCACGTATCCATTCTATTCGTTTCGCTTCCATTACGCATCATCAGTGGTATCAGAGCTACAACTCTTGATTTTGATTGAATCAAGACGGTCCAAGGGTGTGTCAAAGACAAGTTATTGGTTGAATTTATGGTTGCGATTGGAATTCAAAGGTTAAACTCGGGCGAGGTAGTTCGAGGGTTAATCGATTTTGATTGTCTAGTGGTTCTTGTTGAGTTTCGATTTTTTTCAAAAATTTTTTTTAAAAAATACTGTTAACGTGTACTGTTCACGAAGAGAGAAAAAAAGGAAAAAAAAATGTTGGGAATATTTTCGTTGGAAAATACAGTTGAGGAAAGTGTGGCTTTTGATCCAACATTGCCACCGATTTTTGATGATTACGGAGATGAAGGAACCATTGTTATTGATGTTATGGAGCCATGTTTTACACTTGATTATGGTTTTGGGTTCAATCTAACTTCTAAGCCAAATAAACACACGGTTGATCCTATTAGGTTTATTCAAGGTCATGTTTGTTATTTGTACAACAATGCGGCTCGTGATAGGTTACCGCACTTGTGCACGGAGGGTGGTGGGGTAGATGGCACAAGAGGGTTCTAAGATCAAGAAGAAGAACCGAGAGTTGGAGTTTATTGCTAGTGGTTTTTGTTTTCGATCCCGGCGGATCAATGTTTCAAGAATTGAGGACAATTCTCTTCGAAGAGGGAGGGAATGATACGAAAATAAAAGTATCTTATTAGTCGTTTAGAAAATTATTAATATTGATATATTTTGTATAGTCGTTTTCCTTATTTACAAATATAAGTATCTAATTAGTTTATTTTCTAGTGATATTTAGGAATTATATTAGGTAGAGTATAACTTCCATACTTAGAATTAGTTTTATTTTAGTTGCATGAATAAGGGATTTAGGTTGTATTTTGAAAGACAGATGATTCAAGAAATAAAAACGCAGTTTTATTAAATACAACAAGGTTCGTTGTGTTCATAAATCGATAAGGTACTTCGATTTTTCGAGTTAAGGTTGAATCGGCGTTCATCCTTACTCACAGATATCCGTGAGATCGGCGTCTCATTAATATCACGTATCCATTCTATTCGTTTCGCTTCCATTACGCATCATAAGTGGTATCAGAGCTACAACTCTTGATTTTGATTGAATCAAGACGGTCCAAGGGTGTGTCAAAGACAAGATATTGGTTGAATTTATGGTTGCGATTGGAATTCAAAGGTTAAACTCGGGCGAGGTAGTTCGAGGGTTAATCGATTTTGATTGTCTAGTGGTTCTTGTTGAGTTTCGATTTTTTTCAAATTTTTTTTTTAAAAAATACTGTTAACGTGTACTGTTCACGAAGAGAGAAAAAAAGGAAAAAAAAATGTTGGGAATATTTTCGTTGGAAAATACAGTTGAGGAAAGTGTGGCTTTTGATCCAACGTTGCCACCGATTTTTGATGATTACGGAGATGAAGGAACCATTGTTATTGATGTTATGGAGCCATGTTTTACACTTGATTATGGTTTTGGGTTCAATCTAACTTCTAAGCCAAATAAACACACGGTTGATCCTATTAGGTTTATTCAAGGTCATGTTTGTTATTTGTACAACAATGCGGCTCGTGATAGGTTATCGCACTTGTGCACGGAGGGTGGTGGGGTAGATGGCACAAGAGGGTTCTAAGATCAAGAAGAAGAACCGAGAGTTGGAGTTTATTGCTAGTGGTTTTTGTTTTCGATCCCGGCGGATCAAAGTTTCAAGAATTGAGGACAATTCTCTTCGAAGAGGGAGGGAATGATACGAAAATAAAAGTATCTTATTAGTCGTTTAGAAAATTATTAATATTGATATATTTTGTTTAGTCGTTTTCCTTATTTACAAATATAAGTATCTAATTAGTTTATTTTCTAGTGATATTTAGGAATTATATTAGGTAGAGTATAACTTCCATACTTAGAATTAGTTTTATTTTAGTTGCATGAATAAGGGATTTAGGTTGTATTTTGAAAGACAGATGATTCAAGAAATAAAAACGCAGTTTTATTAAATACAACAAGGTTCGTTGTGTTCATAAATCGATAAGGTACTTCGATTTTTCGAGTTAAGGTTGAATCGGCGTTCATCCTTACTCACAGATATCCGTGAGATCGGCGTCTCATTAATATCACGTATCCATTCTATTCGTTTCGCTTCCATTACGCATCATCAGTGGTATCAGAGCTACAACTCTTGATTTTGATTGAATCAAGACGGTCCAAGGGTGTGTCAAAGACAAGTTATTGGTTGAATTTATGGTTGCGATTGGAATTCAAAGGTTAAACTCGGGCGAGGTAGTTCGAGGGTTAATCGATTTTGATTGTCTAGTGGTTCTTGTTGAGTTTCGATTTTTTTCAAAATTTTTTTTTAAAAAATACTGTTAACGTGTACTGTTCACGAAGAGAGAAAAAAAGGAAAAAAAAATGTTGGGAATATTTTCGTTGGAAAATACAGTTGAGGAAAGTGTGGCTTTTGATCCAGCGTTGCCACCGATTTTTGATGATTACGGAGATGAAGGAACCAGTGTTATTGATGTTAAGGAGCCGTGTTTTACACTTGATTATGGTTTTGGGTTCAATCTAACTTCTAAGCGAAATAAACACACGGTTGATCCTATTAGGTTTATTCAAGGCCATGTTTGTTATTTGTACAACAATGCGGCTCGGGATAGGTTATCGCACTTGTGCACGGAGGGTGGTGGGGTAGATGGCACAAGAGGGTTCTAAGATCAAGAAGAAGAACCGAGAGTTAGAGTTTATTGCTAGTGGTTTTTGTTTTCGATCCCGGCGGATCAAAGTTTCAAGAATTGAGGACAATTCTCTTCGAAGAGGGAGGGAATGATTCGAAAATAAAAGTATCTAATTAGTCGTTTAGGAAATTATTAATATTGATATTCTTTGTTTAGTCGTTTTCCTTATTTACAAATATAAGTATCTAATTAGTTTATTTTCTAGTGATATTTAGGAATTATATTAGGTAGAGTATAACTTCCATACTTAGAATTAGTTTTATTTTAGTTGCATGAATAAGGGATTTAGGTTGTATTTTGAAAGACAGATGATTCAAGAAATAAAAACGCAGTTTTATTAAATAGAACAAGGTTCGTTGTGTTCATAAATCGATAAGGTACTTCGATTTTTCGAGTTAAGGTTGAATCGGCGTTCATCCTTACTCACAGATATCCGTGAGATCGGCGTCTCATTAATATCACGTATCCATTCTATTCGTTTCGCTTCCATTACGCATCATAAGTGGTATCAGAGCTACAACTCTTGATTTTGATTGAATCAAGACGGTCCAAGGGTGTGTCAAAGACAAGATATTGGTTGAATTTATGGTTGCGATTGGAATTCAAAGGTTAAACTCGGGCGAGGTAGTTCGAGGGTTAATCGATTTTGATTGTCTAGTGGTTCTTGTTGAGTTTCGATTTTTTTCAAATTTTTTTTTTAAAAAATACTGTTAACGTGTACTGTTCACGAAGAGAGAAAAAAAGGAAAAAAAAATGTTGGGAATATTTTCGTTGGAAAATACAGTTGAGGAAAGTGTGGCTTTTGATCCAACGTTGCCACCGATTTTTGATGATTACGGAGATGAAGGAACCATTGTTATTGATGTTATGGAGCCATGTTTTACACTTGATTATGGTTTTGGGTTCAATCTAACTTCTAAGCCAAATAAACACACGGTTGATCCTATTAGGTTTATTCAAGGTCATGTTTGTTATTTGTACAACAATGCGGCTCGTGATAGGTTATCGCACTTGTGCACGGAGGGTGGTGGGGTAGATGGCACAAGAGGGTTCTAAGATCAAGAAGAAGAACCGAGAGTTGGAGTTTATTGCTAGTGGTTTTTGTTTTCGATCCCGGCGGATCAAAGTTTCAAGAATTGAGGACAATTCTCTTCGAAGAGGGAGGGAATGATACGAAAATAAAAGTATCTTATTAGTCGTTTAGAAAATTATTAATATTGATATATTTTGTTTAGTCGTTTTCCTTATTTACAAATATAAGTATCTAATTAGTTTATTTTCTAGTGATATTTAGGAATTATATTAGGTAGAGTATAACTTCCATACTTAGAATTAGTTTTATTTTAGTTGCATGAATAAGGGATTTAGGTTGTATTTTGAAAGACAGATGATTCAAGAAATAAAAACGCAGTTTTATTAAATACAACAAGGTTCGTTGTGTTCATAAATCGATAAGGTACTTCGATTTTTCGAGTTAAGGTTGAATCGGCGTTCATCCTTACTCACAGATATCCGTGAGATCGGCGTCTCATTAATATCACGTATCCATTCTATTCGTTTCGCTTCCATTACGCATCATCAGTGGTATCAGAGCTACAACTCTTGATTTTGATTGAATCAAGACGGTCCAAGGGTGTGTCAAAGACAAGTTATTGGTTGAATTTATGGTTGCGATTGGAATTCAAAGGTTAAACTCGGGCGAGGTAGTTCGAGGGTTAATCGATTTTGATTGTCTAGTGGTTCTTGTTGAGTTTCGATTTTTTTCAAAAATTTTTTTTAAAAAATACTGTTAACGTGTACTGTTCACGAAGAGAGAAAAAAAGGAAAAAAAAATGTTGGGAATATTTTCGTTGGAAAATACAGTTGAGGAAAGTGTGGCTTTTGATCCAACGTTGCCACCGATTTTTGATGATTACGGAGATGAAGGAACCATTGTTATTGATGTTATGGAGCCATGTTTTACACTTGATTATGGTTTTGGGTTCAATCTAACTTCTAAGCCAAATAAACACACGGTTGATCCTATTAGGTTTATTCAAGGTCATGTTTGTTATTTGTACAACAATGCGGCTCGTGATAGGTTACCGCACTTGTGCACGGAGGGTGGTGGGGTAGATGGCACAAGAGGGTTCTAAGATCAAGAAGAAGAACCGAGAGTTGGAGTTTATTGCTAGTGGTTTTTGTTTTCGATCCCGGCGGATCAATGTTTCAAGAATTGAGGACAATTCTCTTCGAAGAGGGAGGGAATGATACGAAAATAAAAGTATCTTATTAGTCGTTTAGAAAATTATTAATATTGATATATTTTGTATAGTCGTTTTCCTTATTTACAAATATAAGTATCTAATTAGTTTATTTTCTAGTGATATTTAGGAATTATATTAGGTAGAGTATAACTTCCATACTTAGAATTAGTTTTATTTTAGTTGCATGAATAAGGGATTTAGGTTGTATTTTGAAAGACAGATGATTCAAGAAATAAAAACGCAGTTTTATTAAATAGAACAAGGTTCGTTGTGTTCATAAATCGATAAGGTACTTCGATTTTTCGAGTTAAGGTTGAATCGGCGTTCATCCTTACTCACAGATATCCGTGAGATCGGCGTCTCATTAATATCACGTATCCATTCTATTCGTTTCGCTTCCATTACGCATCATAAGTGGTATCAGAGCTACAACTCTTGATTTTGATTGAATCAAGACGGTCCAAGGGTGTGTCAAAGACAAGATATTGGTTGAATTTATGGTTGCGATTGGAATTCAAAGGTTAAACTCGGGCGAGGTAGTTCGAGGGTTAATCGATTTTGATTGTCTAGTGGTTCTTGTTGAGTTTCGATTTTTTTCAAATTTTTTTTTTAAAAAATACTGTTAACGTGTACTGTTCACGAAGAGAGAAAAAAAGGAAAAAAAAATGTTGGGAATATTTTCGTTGGAAAATACAGTTGAGGAAAGTGTGGCTTTTGATCCAACGTTGCCACCGATTTTTGATGATTACGGAGATGAAGAAACCATTGTTATTGATGTTATGGAGCCATGTTTTACACTTGATTATGGTTTTGGGTTCAATCTAACTTCTAAGCCAAATAAACACACGGTTGATCCTATTAGGTTTATTCAAGGTCATGTTTGTTATTTGTACAACAATGCGGCTCGTGATAGGTTATCGCACTTGTGCACGGAGGGTGGTGGGGTAGATGGCACAAGAGGGTTCTAAGATCAAGAAGAAGAACCGAGAGTTGGAGTTTATTGCTAGTGGTTTTTGTTTTCGATCCCGGCGGATCAAAGTTTCAAGAATTGAGGACAATTCTCTTCGAAGAGGGAGGGAATGATACGAAAATAAAAGTATCTAATTAGTCGTTTAGGAAATTATTAATATTGATATTCTTTGTTTAGTCGTTTTCCTTATTTACAAATATAAGTATCTAATTAGTTTATTTTCTAGTGATATTTAGGAATTATATTAGGTAGAGTATAACTTCCATACTTAGAATTAGTTTTATTTTAGTTGCATGAATAAGGGATTTAGGTTGTATTTTGAAAGACAGATGATTCAAGAAATAAAAACGCAGTTTTATTAAATACAACAAGGTTCGTTGTGTTCATAAATCGATAAGGTACTTCGATTTTTCGAGTTAAGGTTGAATCGGCGTTCATCCTTACTCACAGATATCCGTGAGATCGGCGTCTCATTAATATCACGTATCCATTCTATTCGTTTCGCTTCCATTACGCATCATAAGTGGTATCAGAGCTACAACTCTTGATTTTGATTGAATCAAGACGGTCCAAGGGTGTGTCAAAGACAAGTTATTGGTTGAATTTAAGGTTGCGATTGGAATTCAAAGGTTAAACTCGGGCGAGGTAGTTCGAGGGTTAATCGATTTTGATTGTCTAGTGGTTCTTGTTGAGTTTCGATTTTTTTCAAATTTTTTTTTTAAAAATACTGTTAACGTGTACTGTTCACGAAGAGAGAAAAAAAGGAAAAAAAAATGTTGGGAATATTTTCGTTGGAAAATACAGTTGAGGAAAGTGTGGCTTTTGATCCAACGTTGCCACCGATTTTTGATGATTACGGAGATGAAGGAACCATTGTTATTGATGTTATGGAGCCATGTTTTACACTTGATTATGGTTTTGGGTTCAATCTAACTTCTAAGCCAAATAAACACACGGTTGATCCTATTAGGTTTATTCAAGGTCATGTTTGTTATTTGTACAACAATGCGGCTCGTGATAGGTTATCGCACTTGTGCACGGAGGGTGGTGGGGTAGATGGCACAAGAGGGTTCTAAGATCAAGAAGAAGAACCGAGAGTTGGAGTTTATTGCTAGTGGTTTTTGTTTTCGATCCCGGCGGATCAAAGTTTCAAGAATTGAGGACAATTCTCTTCGAAGAGGGAGGGAATGATACGAAAATAAAAGTATCTTATTAGTCGTTTAGAAAATTATTAATATTGATATTTTTTGTTTAGTCGTTTTCCTTATTTACAAATATAAGTATCTAATTAGTTTATTTTCTAGTGATATTTAGGAATTATATTAGGTAGAGTATAACTTCCATACTTAGAATTAGTTTTATTTTAGTTGCATGAATAAGGGATTTAGGTTGTATTTTGAAAGACAGATGATTCAAGAAATAAAAACGCAGTTTTATTAAATACAACAAGGTTCGTTGTGTTCATAAATCGATAAGGTACTTCGATTTTTCGAGTTAAGGTTGAATCGGCGTTCATCCTTACTCACAGATATCCGTGAGATCGGCGTCTCATTAATATCACGTATCCATTCTATTCGTTTCGCTTCCATTACGCATCATAAGTGGTATCAGAGCTACAACTCTTGATTTTGATTGAATCAAGACGGTCCAAGGGTGTGTCAAAGACAAGTTATTGGTTGAATTTATGGTTGCGATTGGAATTCAAAGTTTAAACTCGGGCGAGGTAGTTCGAGGGTTAATCGATTTTGATTGTCTAGTGGTTCTTGTTGAGTTTCGATTTTTTTCAAAATTTTTTTTTAAAAAATACTGTTAACGTGTACTGTTCACGAAGAGAGAAAAAAAGGAAAAAAAAATGTTGGGAATATTTTTGTTGGAAAATACAGTTGAGGAAAGTGTGGCTATTGATCCAACGTTGCCACCGATTTTTGATGATTACGGAGATGAAGGAACCAGTGTTATTGATGTTAAGGAGCCGTGTTTTACACTTGATTATGGTTTTGGGTTCAATCTAACTTCTAAGCGAAATAAACACACGGTTGATCCTATTAGGTTTATTCAAGGCCATGTTTGTTATTTCTACAACAATGCGGCTCGGGATAGGTTATCGCACTTGTGCACGGAGGGTGGTGGGGTAGATGGCACAAGAGGGTTCTAAGATCAAGAAGAAGAACCGAGAGTTGGAGTTTATTGCTAGTGGTTTTTGTTTTCGATCCCGGCGGATCAAAGTTTCAAGAATTGAGGACAATTCTCTTCGAAGAGGGAGGGAATGATTCGAAAATAAAAGTATCTAATTAGTCGTTTAGGAAATTATTAATATTGATATTCTTTGTTTAGTCGTTTTCCTTATTTACAAATATAAGTATCTAATTAGTTCATTTTCTAGTGATATTTAGGAATTATATTAGGTAGAGTATAACTTCCATACTTAGAATTAGTTTTATTTTAGTTGCATGAATAAGGGATTTAGGTTGTATTTTGAAAGACAGATGATTCAAGAAATAAAAACGCAGTTTTATTAAATACAACAAGGTTCGTTGTGTTCATAAATCGATAAGGTACTTCGATTTTTCGAGTTAAGGTTGAATCGGCGTTCATCCTTACTCACAGATATCCGTGAGATCGGCGTCTCATTAATATCACGTATCCATTCTATTCGTTTCGCTTCCATTACGCATCATAAGTGGTATCAGAGCTACAACTCTTGATTTTGATTGAATCAAGACGGTCCAAGGGTGTGTCAAAGACAAGTTATTGGTTGAATTTATGGTTGCGATTGGAATTCAAAGTTTAAACTCGGGCGAGGTAGTTCGAGGGTTAATCGATTTTGATTGTCTAGTGGTTCTTGTTGAGTTTCGGTTTTTTTCAAAAAACTTTTTTAAAAAATACTGTTAACGTGTACTGTTCACGAAGAGAGAAAAAAAGGAAAAAAAAATGTTGGGAATATTTTCGTTGGAAAATACAGTTGAGGAAAGTGTGGCTATTGATCCAACGTTGCCACCGATTTTTGATGATTACGGAGATGAAGGAACCAGTGTTATTGATGTTAAGGAGCCGTGTTTTACACTTGATTATGGTTTTGGGTTCAATCTAACTTCTAAGCGAAATAAACACACGGTTGATCCCATTAGGTTTATTCAAGGCCATGTTTGTTATTTGTACAACAATGCGGCTCGGGATAGGTTATCGCACTTGTGCACGGAGGGTGGTGGGGTAGATGGCACAAGAGGGTTCTAAGATCAAGAAGAAGAACCGAGAGTTGGAGTTTATTGCTAGTGGTTTTTGTTTTCGATCCCGGCGGATCAAAGTTTCAAGAATTGAGGACAATTCTCTTCGAAGAGGGAGGGAATGATTCGAAAATAAAAGTATCTAAATAGTCGTTTAGGAAATTATTAATATTGATATTCTTTGTTTAGTCGTTTTCCTTATTTACAAATATAAGTATCTAATTAGTTTATTTTCTAGTGATATTTAGGAATTATATTAGGTAGAGTATAACTTCCATACTTAGAATTAGTTTTATTTTAGTTGCATGAATAAGGGATTTAGGTTGTATTTTGAAAGATAGATGATTCAAGAAATAAAAACGCAGTTATATTAAATACAACAAGGTTCGTTGTGTTCATAAATCGATAAGGTACTTCGATTTTTCGAGTTAAGGTTGAATCGGCGTTCATCCTTACTCACAGATATCCGTGAGATCGGCGTCTCATTAATATCACGTATCCATTCTATTCGTTTCGCTTCCATTACGCATCATAAGTGGTATCAGAGCTACAACTCTTGATTTTGATTGAATCAAGACGGTCCAAGGGTGTGTCAAAGACAAGTTATTGGTTGAATTTATGGTTGCGATTGGAATTCAAAGTTTAAACTCGGGCGAGGTAGTTCGAGGGTTAATCGATTTTGATTGTCTAGTGGTTCTTGTTGAGTTTCGATTTTTTTCAAAAATTTTTTTAAAAAAATACTGTTAACGTGTACTGTTCACGAAGAGAGAAAAAAAGGAAAAAAAAATGTTGGGAATATTTTCGTTGGAAAATACAGTTGAGGAAAGTGTGGCTATTGATCCAACGTTGCCACCGATTTTTGATGATTACGGAGATGAAGGAACCAGTGTTATTGATGTTAAGGAGCCGTGTTTTACACTTGATTATGGTTTTGGGTTCAATCTAACTTCTAAGCGAAATAAACACACGGTTGATCCTATTAGGTTTATTCAAGGCCATGTTTGTTATTTGTACAACAATGCGGCTCGGGATAGGTTATCGCACTTGTGCACGGAGGGTGGTGGGGTAGATGGCACAAGAGGGTTCTAAGATCAAGAAGAAGAACCGAGAGTTGGAGTTTATTGCTAGTGGTTTTTGTTTTCGATCCCGGCGGATCAAAGTTTCAAGAATTGAGGACAATTCTCTTCGAAGAGGGAGGGAATGATTCGAAAATAAAAGTATCTAATTAGTCGTTTAGGAAATTATTAATATTGATATTCTTTGTTTAGTCGTTTTCCTTATTTACAAATATAAGTATCTAATTAGTTTATTTTCTAGTGATATTTAGGAATTATATTAGGTAGAGTATAACTTCCATACTTAGAATTAGTTTTATTTTAGTTGCATGAATAAGGGATTAAGGTTGTATTTTGAAAGACAGATGATTGAAGAAATAAAAACGTAGTTTTATTAAATACAACAAGGTTCGTTGTGTTCATAAATCGATAAGGTACTTCGATTTTTCGAGTTAAGGTTGAATCGGCGTTCATCCTTACTCACAGATATCCGTGAGATCGGCTTCTCATTAATATCACGTATCCATTCTATTCGTTTCGCTTCCATTACGCATCATAAGTGGTATCAGAGCTACAACTCTTGATTTTGATTGAATCAAGACGGTCCAAGGGTGTGTCAAAGACAAGTTATTGGTTGAATTTATGGTTGCGATTGGAATTCAAAGGTTAAACTCAGGCGAGGTAGTTCGAGGGTTAATCGATTTTGATTGTCTAGTGGTTCTTGTTGAGTTTCGATTTTTTTCAAAAATATTTTTTAAAAAATACTGTTAACGTGTACTGTTCACGAAGAGAGAAAAAAAGGAAAAAAAAAATGTTGGGAATATTTTCGTTGGAAAATACAGTTGAGGAAAGTGTGGCTTTTGATCCAACGTTGCCACCGATTTTTGATGATTACGGAGATGAAGGAACCATTGTTATTGATGTTATGGAGCCATGTTTTACACTTGATTATGGTTTTGGGTTCAATCTAACTTCTAAGCCAAATAAACACACGGTTGATCCTATTAGGTTTATTCAAGGTCATGTTTGTTATTTGTACAACAATGCGGCTCGTGATAGGTTATCGCACTTGTGCACGGAGGGTGGTGGGGTAGATGGCACAAGAGGGTTCTAAGATCAAGAAGAAGAACCGAGAGTTGGAGTTTATTGCTAGTGGTTTTTGTTTTCGATCCCAGCGGATCAAAGTTTCAAGAATTGAGGACAATTCTCTTCGAAGAGGGAGGGAATGATACGAAAATAAAAGTATCTTATTAGTCGTTTAGAAAATTATTAATATTGATATTTTTTGTTTAGTCGTTTTCCTTATTTACAAATATAAGTATCTAATTAGTTTATTTTCTAGTGATATTTAGGAATTATATTAGGTAGAGTATAACTTCCATACTTAGAATTAGTTTTATTTTAGTTGCATGAATAAGGGATTTAGGTTGTATTTTGAAAGACAGATGATTCAAGAAATAAAAACGCAGTTTTATTAAATACAACAAGGTTCGTTGTGTTCATAAATCGATAAGGTACTTCGATTTTTCGAGTTAAGGTTGAATCGGCGTTCATCCTTACTCACAGATATCCGTGAGATCGGCGTCTCATTAATATCACGTATCCATTCTATTCGTTTCGCTTCCATTACGCATCATAAGTGGTATCAGAGCTACAACTCTTGATTTTGATTGAATCAAGACGGTCCAAGGGTGTGTCAAAGACAAGTTATTGGTTGAATTTATGGTTGCGATTGGAATTCAAAGTTTAAACTCGGGCGAGGTAGTTCGAGGGTTAATCGATTTTGATTGTCTAGTGGTTCTTGTTGAGTTTCGATTTTTTTCAAAAAAATTTTTTAGAAAATACTGTTAACGTGTACTGTTCACGAAGAGAGAAAAAAAGGAAAAAAAAATGTTGGGAATATTTTCGTTGGAAAATACAGTTGAGGAAAGTGTGGCTATTGATCCAACGTTGCCACCGATTTTTGATGATTACGGAGATGAAGGAACCAGTGTTATTGATGTTAAGGAGCCGTGTTTTACACTTGATTATGGTTTTGGGTTCAATCTAACTTCTAAGCGAAATAAACACACGGTTGATCCTATTAGGTTTATTCAAGGCCATGTTTGTTATTTGTACAACAATGCGGCTCGGGATAGGTTATCGCACTTGTGCACGGAGGGTGGTGGGGTAGATGGCACAAGAGGGTTCTAAGATCAAGAAGAAGAACCGAGAGTTGGAGTTTATTGCTAGTGGTTTTTGTTTTCGATCCCGGCGGATCAAAGTTTCAAGAATTGAGGACAATTCTCTTCGAAGAGGGAGGGAATGATTCGAAAATAAAAGTATCTAATTAGTCGTTTAGGAAATTATTAATATTGATATTCTTTGTTTAGTCGTTTTCCTTATTTACAAATATAAGTATCTAATTAGTTTATTTTCTAGTGATATTTAGGAATTATATTAGGTAGAGTATAACTTCCATACTTAGAATTAGTTTTATTTTAGTTGCATGAATAAGGGATTAAGGTTGTATTTTGAAAGACAGATGATTGAAGAAATAAAAACGTAGTTTTATTAAATACAACAAGGTTCGTTGTGTTCATAAATCGATAAGGTACTTCGATTTTTCGAGTTAAGGTTGAATCGGCGTTCATCCTTACTCACAGATATCCGTGAGATCGGCGTCTCATTAATATCACGTATCCATTCTATTCGTTTCGCTTCCATTACGCATCATAAGTGGTATCAGAGCTACAACTCTTGATTTTGATTGAATCAAGACGGTCCAAGGGTGTGTCAAAGACAAGTTATTGGTTGAATTTATGGTTGCGATTGGAATTCAAAGTTTAAACTCGGGCGAGGTAGTTCGAGGGTTAATCGATTTTGATTGTCTAGTGGTTCTTGTTGAGTTTCGATTTTTTTCAAAAATATTTTTTAAAAAATACTGTTAACGTGTACTGTTCACGAAGAGAGAAAAAAAGGAAAAAAAAAATGTTGGGAATATTTTCGTTGGAAAATACAGTTGAGGAAAGTGTGGCTTTTGATCCAACGTTGCCACCGATTTTTGATGATTACGGAGATGAAGGAACCATTGTTATTGATGTTATGGAGCCATGTTTTACACATGATTATGGTTTTGGGTTCAATCTAACTTCTAAGCCAAATAAACACACGGTTGATCCTATTAGGTTTATTCAAGGTCATGTTTGTTATTTGTACAACAATGCGGCTCGTGATAGGTTATCGCACTTGTGCACGGAGGGTGGTGGGGTAGATGGCACAAGAGGGTTCTAAGATCAAGAAGAAGAACCGAGAGTTGGAGTTTATTGCTAGTGGTTTTTGTTTTCGATCCCAGCGGATCAAAGTTTCAAGAATTGAGGACAATTCTCTTCGAAGAGGGAGGGAATGATACGAAAATAAAAGTATCTTATTAGTCGTTTAGAAAATTATTAATATTGATATAATTTGTTTAGTCGTTTTCCTTATTTACAAATATAAGTATCTAATTAGTTTATTTTCTAGTGATATTTAGGAATTATATTAGGTAGAGTATAACTTCCATACTTAGAATTAGTTTTATTTTAGTTGCATGAATAAGGGATTTAGGTTGTATTTTGAAAGACAGATGATTCAAGAAATAAAAACGCAGTTTTATTAAATACAACAACGTTCGTTGTGTTCATAAATCGATAAGGTACTTCGATTTTTCGAGTTAAGGTTGAATCGGCGTTCATCCTTACTCACAGATATCCGTGAGATCGGCGTCTCATTAATATCACGTATCCATTCTATTCGTTTCGCTTCCATTACGCATCATAAGTGGTATCAGAGCTACAACTCTTGATTTTGATTGAATCAAGACGGTCCAAGGGTGTGTCAAAGACAAGATATTGGTTGAATTTATGGTTGCGATTGGAATTCAAAGGTTAAACTCGGGCGAGGTAGTTCGAGGGTTAATCGATTTTGATTGTCTAGTGGTTCTTGTTGAGTTTCGATTTTTTTCAAATTTTTTTTTTAAAAAATACTGTTAACGTGTACTGTTCACGAAGAGAGAAAAAAAGGAAAACAAAATGTTGGGAATATTTTCGTTGGAAAATACAGTTGAGGAAAGTGTGGCTTTTGATCCAACGTTGCCACCGATTTTTGATGATTACGGAGATGAAGGAACCATTGTTATTGATGTTATGGAGCCATGTTTTACACTTGATTATGGTTTTGGGTTCAATCTAACTTCTAAGCCAAATAAACACACGGTTGATCCTATTAGGTTTATTCAAGGTCATGTTTGTTATTTGTACAACAATGCGGCTCGTGATAGGTTATCGCACTTGTGCACGGAGGGTGGCGGGGTAGATGGCAGAAGAGGGTTCTAAGATCAAGAAGAAGAACCGAGAGTTGGAGTTTATTGCTAGTGGTTTTTGTTTTCGATCCCGGCGGATCAAAGTTTCAAGAATTGAGGACAATTCTCTTCGAAGAGGGAGGGAATGATACGAAAATAAAAGTATCTTATTAGTCGTTTAGAAAATTATTAATATTGATATATTTTGTTTAGTCGTTTTCCTTATTTACAAATATAAGTATCTAATTAGTTTATTTTCTAGTGATATTTAGGAATTATATTAGGTAGAGTATAACTTCCATACTTAAAATTAGTTTTATTTTAGTTGCATGAATAAGGGATTTAGGTTGTATTTTGAAAGACAGATGATTCAAGAAATAAAAACGCAGTTTTATTAAATACAACAAGGTTCGTTGTGTTCATAAATCGATAAGGTACTTCGATTTTTCGAGTTAAGGTTGAATCGGCGTTCATCCTTACTCACAGATATCCGTGAGATCGGCGTCTCATTAATATCACGTATCCATTCTATTCGTTTCGCTTCCATTACGCATCATCAGTGGTATCAGAGCTACAACTCTTGATTTTGATTGAATCAAGACGGTCCAAGGGTGTGTCAAAGACAAGTTATTGGTTGAATTTATGGTTGCGATTGGAATTCAAAGGTTAAACTCGGGCGAGGTAGTTCGAGGGTTAATCGATTTTGATTGTCTAGTGGTTCTTGTTGAGTTTCGATTTTTTTCAAATTTTTTTTTAAAAAATACTGTTAACGTGTACTGTTCACGAAGAGAGAAAAAAAGGAAAAAAAAATGTTGGGAATATTTTCGTTGGAAAATACAGTTGAGGAAAGTGTGGCTTTTGATCCAACGTTGCCACCGATTTTTGATGATTACGGAGATGAAGGAACCATTGTTATTGATGTTATGGAGCCATGTTTTACACTTGATTATGGTTTTGGGTTCAATCTAACTTCTAAGCCAAATAAACACACGGTTGATCCTATTAGGTTTATTCAAGGTCATGTTTGTTATTTGTACAACAATGCGGCTCGTGATAGGTTATCGCACTTGTGCACGGAGGGTGGTGGGGTAGATGGCACAAGAGGGTTCTAAGATCAAGAAGAAGAACCGAGAGTTGGAGTTTATTGCTAGTGGTTTTTGTTTTCGATCCCGGCGGATCAAAGTTTCAAGAATTGAGGACAATTCTCTTCGAAGAGGGAGGGAATGATACGAAAATAAAAGTATCTTATTAGTCGTTTAGAAAATTATTAATATTGATATATTTTGTTTAGTCGTTTTCCTTATTTACAAATATAAGTATCTAATTAGTTTATTTTCTAGTGATATTTAGGAATTATATTAGGTAGAGTATAACTTCCATACTTAGAATTAGTTTTATTTTAGTTGCATGAATAAGGGATTTAGGTTGTATTTTGAAAGACAGATGATTCAAGAAATAAAAACGCAGTTTTGTTAAATACAACAAGGTTCGTTGTGTTCATAAATCGATAAGGTACTTCGATTTTTCGAGTTAAGGTTGAATCGGCGTTCATCCTTACTCACAGATATCCGTGAGATCGGCGTCTCATTAATATCACGTATCCATTCTATTCGTTTCGCTTCCATTATGCATCATAAGTGGTATCAGAGCTACAACTCTTGATTTTGATTGAATCAAGACGGTCCAAGGGTGTGTCAAAGACAAGTTATTGGTTGAATTTATGGTTGCGATTGGAATTCAAAGTTTAAACTCGGGCGAGGTAGTTCGAGGGTTAATCGATTTTGATTGTCTAGTGGTTCTTGTTGAGTTTCGATTTTTTTCAAATTTTTTTTTTAAAAAATACTGTTAACGTGTACTGTTCACGAAGAGAGAAAAAAAGGAAAACAAAATGTTGGGAATATTTTCGTTGGAAAATACAGTTGAGGAAAGTGTGGCTTTTGATCCAACGTTGCCACCGATTTTTGATGATTACGGAGATGAAGGAACCATTGTTATTGATGTTATGGAGCCATGTTTTACACTTGATTATGGTTTTGGGTTCAATCTAACTTCTAAGCCAAATAAACACACGGTTGATCCTATTAGGTTTATTCAAGGTCATGTTTGTTATTTGTACAACAATGCGGCTCGTGATAGGTTATCGCACTTGTGCACGGAGGGTGGCGGGGTAGATGGCACAAGAGGGTTCTAAGATCAAGAAGAAGAACCGAGAGTTGGAGTTTATTGCTAGTGGTTTTTGTTTTCGATCCCGGCGGATCAAAGTTTCAAGAATTGAGGACAATTCTCTTCGAAGAGGGAGGGAATGATACGAAAATAAAAGTATCTTATTAGTCGTTTAGAAAATTATTAATATTGATATATTTTGTTTAGTCGTTTTCCTTATTTACAAATATAAGTATCTAATTAGTTTATTTTCTAGTGATATTTAGGAATTATATTAGGTAGAGTATAACTTCCATACTTAAAATTAGTTTTATTTTAGTTGCATGAATAAGGGATTTAGGTTGTATTTTGAAAGACAGATGATTCAAGAAATAAAAACGCAGTTTTATTAAATACAACAAGGTTCGTTGTGTTCATAAATCGATAAGGTACTTCGATTTTTCGAGTTAAGGTTGAATCGGCGTTCATCCTTACTCACAGATATCCGTGAGATCGGCGTCTCATTAATATCACGTATCCATTCTATTCGTTTCGCTTCCATTACGCATCATCAGTGGTATCAGAGCTACAACTCTTGATTTTGATTGAATCAAGACGGTCCAAGGGTGTGTCAAAGACAAGTTATTGGTTGAATTTATGGTTGCGATTGGAATTCAAAGGTTAAACTCGGGCGAGGTAGTTCGAGGGTTAATCGATTTTGATTGTCTAGTGGTTCTTGTTGAGTTTCGATTTTTTTCAAATTTTTTTTTAAAAAATACTGTTAACGTGTACTGTTCACGAAGAGAGAAAAAAAGGAAAAAAAAATGTTGGGAATATTTTCGTTGGAAAATACAGTTGAGGAAAGTGTGGCTTTTGATCCAACGTTGCCACCGATTTTTGATGATTACGGAGATGAAGGAACCATTGTTATTGATGTTATGGAGCCATGTTTTACACTTGATTATGGTTTTGGGTTCAATCTAACTTCTAAGCCAAATAAACACACGGTTGATCCTATTAGGTTTATTCAAGGTCATGTTTGTTATTTGTACAACAATGCGGCTCGTGATAGGTTATCGCACTTGTGCACGGAGGGTGGTGGGGTAGATGGCACAAGAGGGTTCTAAGATCAAGAAGAAGAACCGAGAGTTGGAGTTTATTGCTAGTGGTTTTTGTTTTCGATCCCGGCGGATCAAAGTTTCAAGAATTGAGGACAATTCTCTTCGAAGAGGGAGGGAATGATACGAAAATAAAAGTATCTTATTAGTCGTTTAGAAAATTATTAATATTGATATATTTTGTTTAGTCGTTTTCCTTATTTACAAATATAAGTATCTAATTAGTTTATTTTCTAGTGATATTTAGGAATTATATTAGGTAGAGTATAACTTCCATACTTAGAATTAGTTTTATTTTAGTTGCATGAATAAGGGATTTAGGTTGTATTTTGAAAGACAGATGATTCAAGAAATAAAAACGCAGTTTTGTTAAATACAACAAGGTTCGTTGTGTTCATAAATCGATAAGGTACTTCGATTTTTCGAGTTAAGGTTGAATCGGCGTTCATCCTTACTCACAGATATCCGTGAGATCGGCGTCTCATTAATATCACGTATCCATTCTATTCGTTTCGCTTCCATTATGCATCATAAGTGGTATCAGAGCTACAACTCTTGATTTTGATTGAATCAAGACGGTCCAAGGGTGTGTCAAAGACAAGTTATTGGTTGAATTTATGGTTGCGATTGGAATTCAAAGTTTAAACTCGGGCGAGGTAGTTCGAGGGTTAATCGATTTTGATTGTCTAGTGGTTCTTGTTGAGTTTCGATTTTTTTCAAAAAATTTTTTTAAAAAATACTGTTAACGTGTACTGTTCACGAAGAGAGAAAAAAAGGAAAAAAAAATGTTGGGAATATTTTCGTTGGAAAATACAGTTGAGGAAAGTGTGGCTATTGATCCAACGTTGCCACCGATTTTTGATGATTACGGAGATGAACGAACCAGTGTTATTGATGTTAAGGAGCCGTGTTTTACACTTGATTATGGTTTTGGGTTCAATCTAACTTCTAAGCGAAATAAACACACGGTTGATCCTATTAGGTTTATTCAAGGCCATGTTTGTTATTTGTACAACAATGCGGCTCGGGATAGGTTATCGCACTTGTGCACGGAGGGTGGCGGGGTAGATGGCACAAGAGGGTTCTAAGATCAAGAAGAAGAACCGAGAGTTGGAGTTTATTGCTAGTGGTTTTTGTTTTCGATCCCGGCGGATCAAAGTTTCAAGAATTGAGGACAATTCTCTTCGAAGAGGGAGGGAATGATACGAAAATAAAAGTATCTTATTAGTCGTTTAGAAAATTATTAATATTGATATATTTTGTTTAGTCGTTTTCCTTATTTACAAATATAAGTATCTAATTAGTTTATTTTCTAGTGATATTTAGGAATTATATTAGGTAGAGTATAACTTCCATACTTAGAATTAGTTTTATTTTAGTTGCATGAATAAGGGATTTAGGTTGTATTTTGAAAGACAGATGATTCAAGAAATAAAAACGCAGTTTTATTAAATACAACAAGGTTCGTTGTGTTCATAAATCGATAAGGTACTTCGATTTTTCGAGTTAAGGTTGAATCGGCGTTCATCCTTACTCACAGATATCCGTGAGATCGGCGTCTCATTAATATCACGTATCCATTCTATTCGTTTCGCTTCCATTACGCATCATCAGTGGTATCAGAGCTACAACTCTTGATTTTGATTGAATCAAGACGGTCCAAGGGTGTGTCAAAGACAAGTTATTGGTTGAATTTATGGTTGCGATTGGAATTCAAAGGTTAAACTCGGGCGAGGTAGTTCGAGGGTTAATCGATTTTGATTGTCTAGTGGTTCTTGTTGAGTTTCGATTTTTTTCAAAAATTTTTTTTAAAAAATACTGTTAACGTGTACTGTTCACGAAGAGAGAAAAAAAGGAAAAAAAAATGTTGGGAATATTTTCGTTGGAAAATACAGTTGAGGAAAGTGTGGCTTTTGATCCAACGTTGCCACCGATTTTTGATGATTACGGAGATGAAGGAACCATTGTTATTGATGTTATGGAGCCATGTTTTACACTTGATTATGGTTTTGGGTTCAATCTAACTTCTAAGCCAAATAAACACACGGTTGATCCTATTAGGTTTATTCAAGGTCATGTTTGTTATTTGTACAACAATGCGGCTCGTGATAGGTTATCGCACTTGTGCACGGAGGGTGGTGGGGTAGATGGCACAAGAGGGTTCTAAGATCAAGAAGAAGAACCGAGAGTTGGAGTTTATTGCTAGTGGTTTTTGTTTTCGATCCCGGCGGATCAAAGTTTCAAGAATTGAGGACAATTCTCTTCGAAGAGGGAGGGAATGATACGAAAATAAAAGTATCTTATTAGTCGTTTAGAAAATTATTAATATTGATATATTTTGTTTAGTCGTTTTCCTTATTTACAAATATAAGTATCTAATTAGTTTATTTTCTAGTGATATTTAGGAATTATATTAGGTAGAGTATAACTTCCATACTTAGAATTAGTTTTATTTTAGTTGCATGAATAAGGGATTTAGGTTGTATTTTGAAAGACAGATGATTCAAGAAATAAAAACGCAGTTTTATTAAATACAACAAGGTTCGTTGTGTTCATAAATCGATAAGGTACTTCGATTTTTCGAGTTAAGGTTGAATCGGCGTTCATCCTTACTCACAGATATCCGTGAGATCGGCGTCTCATTAATATCACGTATCCATTCTATTCGTTTCGCTTCCATTATGCATCATAAGTGGTATCAGAGCTACAACTCTTGATTTTGATTGAATCAAGACGGTCCAAGGGTGTGTCAAAGACAAGTTATTGGTTGAATTTATGGTTGCGATTGGAATTCAAAGTTTAAACTCGGGCGAGGTAGTTCGAGGGTTAATCGATTTTGATTGTCTAGTGGTTCTTGTTGAGTTTCGATTTTTTTCAAAAATTTTTTTTAAAAAATACTGTTAACGTGTACTGTTCACGAAGAGAGAAAAAAAGGAAAAAAAAATGTTGGGAATATTTTCGTTGGAAAATACAGTTGAGGAAAGTGTGGCTATTGATCCAACGTTGCCACCGATTTTTGATGATTACGGAGATGAACGAACCAGTGTTATTGATGTTAAGGAGTCGTGTTTTACACTTGATTATGGTTTTGGGTTCAATCTAACTTCTAAGCGAAATAAACACACGGTTGATCCTATTAGGTTTATTCAAGGCCATGTTTGTTATTTGTACAACAATGCGGCTCGGGATAGGTTATCGCACTTGTGCACGGAGGGTGGCGGGGTAGATGGCACAAGAGGGTTCTAAGATCAAGAAGAAGAACCGAGAGTTGGAGTTTATTGCTAGTGGTTTTTGTTTTCGATCCCGGCGGATCAAAGTTTCAAGAATTGAGGACAATTCTCTTCGAAGAGGGAGGGAATGATACGAAAATAAAAGTATCTTATTAGTCGTTTAGAAAATTATTAATATTGATATATTTTGTTTAGTCGTTTTCCTTATTTACAAATATAAGTATCTAATTAGTTTATTTTCTAGTGATATTTAGGAATTATATTAGGTAGAGTATAACTTCCATACTTAGAATTAGTTTTATTTTAGTTGCATGAATAAGGGATTTAGGTTGTATTTTGAAAGACAGATGATTCAAGAAATAAAAACGCAGTTTTATTAAATACAACAAGGTTCGTTGTGTTCATAAATCGATAAGGTACTTCGATTTTTCGAGTTAAGGTTGAATCGGCGTTCATCCTTACTCACAGATATCCGTGAGATCGGCGTCTCATTAATATCACGTATCCATTCTATTCGTTTCGCTTCCATTACGCATCATAACTGGTATCAGAGCTACAACTCTTGATTTTGATTGAATCAAGACGGTCCAAGGGTGTGTCAAAGACAAGTTATTGGTTGAATTTATGGTTGCGATTGGAATTCAAAGTTTAAACTCGGGCGAGGTAGTTCGAGGGTTAATCGATTTTGATTGTCTAGTGGTTCTTGTTGAGTTTCGATTTTTTTCAAAAAAATTTTTTAAAAAATACTGTTAACGTGTACTGTTCACGAAGAGAGAAAAAAAGGAAAAAAAAATGTTGGGAATATTTTCGTTGGAAAATACAGTTGAGGAAAGTGTGGCTATTGATCCAACGTTGCCACCGATTTTTGATGATTACGGAGATGAACGAACCAGTGTTATTGATGTTAAGGAGCCGTGTTTTACACTTGATTATGGTTTTGGGTTCAATCTAACTTCTAAGCGAAATAAACACACGGTTGATCCTATTAGGTTTATTCAAGGCCATGTTTGTTATTTGTACAACAATGCGGCTCGGGATAGGTTATCGCACTTGTGCACGGAGGGTGGTGGGGTAGATGGCACAAGAGGGTTCTAAGATCAAGAAGAAGAACCGAGAGTTGGAGTTTATTGCTAGTAGTTTTTGTTTTCGATCCCGGCGGATCAAAGTTTCAAGAATTGAGGACAATTCTCTTCGAAGAGGGAGGGAATGATTCGAAAATAAAAGTATCTAATTAGTCGTTTAGGAAATTATTAATATTGATATTCTTTGTTTAGTCGTTTTCCTTATTTACAAATATAAGTATCTAATTAGTTTATTTTCTAGTGATATTTAGGAATTATATTAGGTAGAGTATAACTTCCATACTTAGAATTAGTTTTATTTTAGTTGCATGAATAAGGGATTTAGGTTGTATTTTGAAAGACAGATGATTCAAGAAATAAAAACGCAGTTTTATTAAATACAACAAGGTTCGTTGTGTTCATAAATCGATAAGGTACTTCGATTTTTCGAGTTAAGGTTGAATCGGCGTTCATCCTTACTCACAGATATCCGTGAGATCGGCGTCTCATTAATATCACGTATCCATTCTATTCGTTTCGCTTCCATTACGCATCATAAGTGGTATCAGAGCTACAACTCTTGATTTTGATTGAATCAAGACGGTCCAAGGGTGTGTCAAAGACAAGTTATTGGTTGAATTTATGGTTGCGATTGGAATTCAAAGGTTAAACTCGGGCGAGGTAGTTCGAGGGTTAATCGATTTTGATTGTCTAGTGGTTCTTGTTGAGTTTCGATTTTTTTCAAAATTTTTTTTTTAAAAATACTGTTAACGTGTACTGTTCACGAAGAGAGAAAAAAAGGAAAAAAAAATGTTGGGAATATTTTCGTTGGAAAATACAGTTGAGGAAAGTGTGGCTTTTGATCCAACGTTGCCACCGATTTTTGATGATTACGGAGATGAAGGAACCATTGTTATTGATGTTATGGAGCCATGTTTTACACTTGATTATGGTTTTGGGTTCAATCTAACTTCTAAGCCAAATAAACACACGGTTGATCCTATTAGGTTTATTCAAGGTCATGTTTGTTATTTGTACAACAATGCGGCTCGTGATAGGTTATCGCACTTGTGCACGGAGGGTGGTGGGGTAGATGGCACAAGAGGGTTCTAAGATCAAGAAGAAGAACCGAGAGTTGGAGTTTATTGCTAGTGGTTTTTGTTTTCGATCCCGGCGGATCAAAGTTTCAAGAATTGAGGACAATTCTCTTCGAAGAGGGAGGGAATGATTCGAAAATAAAAGTATCTAATTAGTCGTTTAGGAAATTATTAATATTGATATTCTTTGTTTAGTCGTTTTCCTTATTTACAAATATAAGTATCTAATTAGTTCATTTTCTAGTGATATTTAGGAATTATATTAGGTAGAGTATAACTTCCATACTTAGAATTAGTTTTATTTTAGTTGCATGAATAAGGGATTTAGGTTGTATTTTGAAAGACAGTTGATTCAAGAAATAAAAACGCAGTTTTATTAAATACAACAAGGTTCGTTGTGTTCATAAATCGATAAGGTACTTCGATTTTTCGAGTTAAGGTTGAATCGGCGTTCATCCTTACTCACAGATATCCGTGAGATCGGCGTCTCATTAATATCACGTATCCATTCTATTCGTTTCGCTTCCATTACGCATCATAAGTGGTATCAGAGCTACAACTCTTGATTTTGATTGAATCAAGACGGTCCAAGGGTGTGTCAAAGACAAGTTATTGGTTGAATTTATGGTTGCGATTGGAATTCAAAGTTTAAACTCGGGCGAGGTAGTTCGAGGGTTAATCGATTTTGATTGTCTAGTGGTTCTTGTTGAGTTTCGATTTTTTTCAAAAAAAATTTTTAAAAAATACTGTTAACGTGTACTGTTCACGAAGAGAGAAAAAAAGGAAAAAAAATTGTTGGGAATATTTTCGTTGGAAAATACAGTTGAGGAAACTGTGGCTATTGATCCAACGTTGCCACCGATTTTTGATGATTACGGAGATGAAGGAACCAGTGTTATTGATGTTAAGGAGCCGTGTTTTACACTTGATTATGGTTTTGGGTTCAATCTAACTTCTAAGCGAAATAAACACACGGTTGATCCTATTAGGTTTATTCAAGGCCATGTTTGTTATTTGTACAACAATGCGGCTCGGGATAGGTTATCGCACTTGTGCACGGAGGGTGGTGGGGTAGATGGCACAAGAGGGTTCTAAGATCAAGAAGAAGAACCGAGAGTTGGAGTTTATTGCTAGTGGTTTTTGTTTTCGATCCCGGCGGATCAAAGTTTCAAGAATTGAGGACAATTCTCTTCGAAGAGGGAGGGAATGATTCGAAAATAAAAGTATCTAAATAGTCGTTTAGGAAATTATTAATATTGATATTCTTTGTTTAGTCGTTTTCCTTATTTACAAATATAAGTATCTAATTAGTTTATTTTCTAGTGATATTTAGGAATTATATTAGGTAGAGTATAACTTCCATACTTAGAATTAGTTTTATTTTAGTTGCATGAATAAGGGATTTAGGTTGTATTTTGAAAGATAGATGATTCAAGAAATAAAAACGCAGTTTTATTAAATACAACAAGGTTCGTTGTGTTCATAAATCGATAAGGTACTTCGATTTTTCGAGTTAAGGTTGAATCGGCGTTCATCCTTACTCACAGATATCCGTGAGATCGGCGTCTCATTAATATCACGTATCCATTCTATTCGTTTCGCTTCCATTACGCATCATAAGTGGTATCAGAGCTACAACTCTTGATTTTGATTGAATCAAGACGGTCCAAGGGTGTGTCAAAGACAAGTTATTGGTTGAATTTATGGTTGCGATTGGAATTCAAAGTTTAAACTCGGGCGAGGTAGTTCGAGGGTTAATCGATTTTGATTGTCTAGTGGTTCTTGTTGAGTTTCGATTTTTTTCAAAAATTTTTTTTAAAAAATACTGTTAACGTGTACTGTTCACGAAGAGAGAAAAAAAGGAAAAAAAAATGTTGGGAATATTTTCGTTGGAAAATACAGTTGAGGAAAGTGTGGCTATTGATCCAACGTTGCCACCGATTTTTGATGATTACGGAGATGAAGGAACCAGTGTTATTGATGTTAAGGAGCCGTGTTTTACACTTGATTATGGTTTTGGGTTCAATCTAACTTCTAAGCGAAATAAACACACGGTTGATCCTATTAGGTTTATTCAAGGCCATGTTTGTTATTTGTACAACAATGCGGCTCGGGATAGGTTATCGCACTTGTGCACGGAGGGTGGTGGGGTAGATGGCACAAGAGGGTTCTAAGATCAAGAAGAAGAACCGAGAGTTGGAGTTTATTGCTAGTGGTTTTTGTTTTCGATCCCGGCGGATCAAAGTTTCAAGAATTGAGGACAATTCTCTTCGAAGAGGGAGGGAATGATTCGAAAATAAAAGTATCTAATTAGTCGTTTAGGAAATTATTAATATTGATATTCTTTGTTTAGTCGTTTTCCTTATTTACAAATATAAGTATCTAATTAGTTTATTTTCTAGTGATATTTAGGAATTATATTAGGTAGAGTATAACTTCCATACTTAGAATTAGTTTTATTTTAGTTGCATGAATAAGGGATTTAGGTTGTATTTTGAAAGACAGATGATTGAAGAAATAAAAACGCAGTTTTATTAAATACAACAATGTTCGTTGTGTTCATAAATCGATAAGGTACTTCGATTTTTCGAGTTAAGGTTGAATCGGCGTTCATCCTTACTCACAGATATCCGTGAGATCGGCGTCTCATTAATATCACGTATCCATTCTATTCGTTTCGCTTCCATTACGCATCATAAGTGGTATCTGAGCTACAACTCTTGATTTTGATTGAATCAAGACGGTCCAAGGGTGTGTCAAAGACAAGTTATTGGTTGAATTTATGGTTGCGATTGGAATTCAAAGGTTAAACTCGGGTGAGGTAGTTCGAGGGTTAATCGATTTTGATTGTCTAGTGGTTCTTGTTGAGTTTCGATTTTTTTCAAAAATTTTTTTTAAAAAATACTGTTAACGTGTACTGTTCACGAAGAGAGAAAAAAAGGAAAAAAAAATGTTGGGAATATTTTCGTTGGAAAATACAGTTGAGGAAAGTGTGGCTATTGATCCAACGTTGCCACCGATTTTTGATGATTACGGAGATGAACGAACCAGTGTTATTGATGTTAAGGAGCCGTGTTTTACACTTGATTATGGTTTTGGGTTCAATCTAACTTCTAAGCGAAATAAACACACGGTTGATCCTATTAGGTTTATTCAAGGCCATGTTTGTTATTTGTACAACAATGCGGCTCGGGATAGGTTATCGCACTTGTGCACGGAGGGTGGCGGGGTAGATGGCACAAGAGGGTTCTAAGATCAAGAAGAAGAACCGAGAGTTGGAGTTTATTGCTAGTGGTTTTTGTTTTCGATCCCGGCGGATCAAAGTTTCAAGAATTGAGGACAATTCTCTTCGAAGAGGGAGGGAATGATACGAAAATAAAAGTATCTTATTAGTCGTTTAGAAAATTATTAATATTGATATATTTTGTTTAGTCGTTTTCCTTATTTACAAATATAAGTATCTAATTAGTTTATTTTCTAGTGATATTTAGGAATTATATTAGGTAGAGTATAACTTCCATACTTAGAATTAGTTTTATTTTAGTTGCATGAATAAGGGATTTAGGTTGTATTTTGAAAGACAGATGATTCAAGAAATAAAAACGCAGTTTTATTAAATACAACAAGGTTCGTTGTGTTCATAAATCGATAAGGTACTTCGATTTTTCGAGTTAAGGTTGAATCGGCGTTCATCCTTACTCACAGATATCCGTGAGATCGGCGTCTCATTAATATCACGTATCCATTCTATTCGTTTCGCTTCCATTACGCATCATCAGTGGTATCAGAGCTACAACTCTTGATTTTGATTGAATCAAGACGGTCCAAGGGTGTGTCAAAGACAAGTTATTGGTTGAATTTATGGTTGCGATTGGAATTCAAAGGTTAAACTCGGGCGAGGTAGTTCGAGGGTTAATCGATTTTGATTGTCTAGTGGTTCTTGTTGAGTTTCGATTTTTTTCAAAATTTTTTTTTAAAAAATACTGTTAACGTGTACTGTTCACGAAGAGAGAAAAAAAGGAAAAAAAAATGTTGGGAATATTTTCGTTGGAAAATACAGTTGAGGAAAGTGTGGCTTTTGATCCAACGTTGCCACCGATTTTTGATGATTACGGAGATGAAGGAACCATTGTTATTGATGTTATGGAGCCATGTTTTACACTTGATTATGGTTTTGGGTTCAATCTAACTTCTAAGCCAAATAAACACACGGTTGATCCTATTAGGTTTATTCAAGGTCATGTTTGTTATTTGTACAACAATGCGGCTCGTGATAGGTTATCGCACTTGTGCACGGAGGGTGGTGGGGTAGATGGCACAAGAGGGTTCTAAGATCAAGAAGAAGAACCGAGAGTTGGAGTTTATTGCTAGTGGTTTTTGTTTTCGATCCCGGCGGATCAAAGTTTCAAGAATTGAGGACAATTCTCTTCGAAGAGGGAGGGAATGATACGAAAATAAAAGTATCTTATTAGTCGTTTAGAAAATTATTAATATTGATATATTTTGTTTAGTCGTTTTCCTTATTTACAAATATAAGTATCTAATTAGTTTATTTTCTAGTGATATTTAGGAATTATATTAGGTAGAGTATAACTTCCATACTTTGAATTAGTTTTATTTTAGTTGCATGAATAAGGGATTTAGGTTGTATTTTGAAAGACAGATGATTCAAGAAATAAAAACGCAGTTTTATTAAATACAACAAGGTTCGTTGTGTTCATAAATCGATAAGGTACTTCGATTTTTCGAGTTAAGGTTGAATCGGCGTTCATCCTTACTCACAGATATCCGTGAGATCGGCGTCTCATTAATATCACGTATCCATTCTATTCGTTTCGCTTCCATTATGCATCATAAGTGGTATCAGAGCTACAACTCTTGATTTTGATTGAATCAAGACGGTCCAAGGGTGTGTCAAAGACAAGTTATTGGTTGAATTTATGGTTGCGATTGGAATTCAAAGTTTAAACTCGGGCGAGGTAGTTCGAGGGTTAATCGATTTTGATTGTCTAGTGGTTCTTGTTGAGTTTCGATTTTTTTCAAAAATTTTTTTTAAAAAATACTGTTAACGTGTACTGTTCACGAAGAGAGAAAAAAAGGAAAAAAAAATGTTGGGAATATTTTCGTTGGAAAATACAGTTGAGGAAAGTGTGGCTATTGATCCAACGTTGCCACCGATTTTTGATGATTACGGAGATGAACGAACCAGTGTTATTGATGTTAAGGAGCCGTGTTTTACACTTGATTATGGTTTTGGGTTCAATCTAACTTCTAAGCGAAATAAACACACGGTTGATCCTATTAGGTTTATTCAAGGCCATGTTTGTTATTTGTACAACAATGCGGCTCGGGATAGGTTATCGCACTTGTGCACGGAGGGTGGCGGGGTAGATGGCACAAGAGGGTTCTAAGATCAAGAAGAAGAACCGAGAGTTGGAGTTTATTGCTAGTGGTTTTTGTTTTCGATCCCGGCGGATCAAAGTTTCAAGAATTGAGGACAATTCTCTTCGAAGAGGGAGGGAATGATACGAAAATAAAAGTATCTTATTAGTCGTTTAGAAAATTATTAATATTGATATATTTTGTTTAGTCGTTTTCCTTATTTACAAATATAAGTATCTAATTAGTTTATTTTCTAGTGATATTTAGGAATTATATTAGGTAGAGTATAACTTCCATACTTAGAATTAGTTTTATTTTAGTTGCATGAATAAGGGATTTAGGTTGTATTTTGAAAGACAGATGATTCAAGAAATAAAAACGCAGTTTTATTAAATACAACAAGGTTCGTTGTGTTCATAAATCGATAAGGTACTTCGATTTTTCGAGTTAAGGTTGAATCGGCGTTCATCCTTACTCACAGATATCCGTGAGATCGGCGTCTCATTAATATCACGTATCCATTCTATTCGTTTCGCTTCCATTACGCATCATAACTGGTATCAGAGCTACAACTCTTGATTTTGATTGAATCAAGACGGTCCAAGGGTGTGTCAAAGACAAGTTATTGGTTGAATTTATGGTTGCGATTGGAATTCAAAGTTTAAACTCGGGCGAGGTAGTTCGAGGGTTAATCGATTTTGATTGTCTAGTGGTTCTTGTTGAGTTTCGATTTTTTTCAAAAAAATTTTTTAAAAAATACTGTTAACGTGTACTGTTCACGAAGAGAGAAAAAAAGGAAAAAAAAATGTTGGGAATATTTTCGTTGGAAAATACAGTTGAGGAAAGTGTGGCTATTGATCCAACGTTGCCACCGATTTTTGATGATTACGGAGATGAACGAACCAGTGTTATTGATGTTAAGGAGCCGTGTTTTACACTTGATTATGGTTTTGGGTTCAATCTAACTTCTAAGCGAAATAAACACACGGTTGATCCTATTAGGTTTATTCAAGGCCATGTTTGTTATTTGTACAACAATGCGGCTCGGGATAGGTTATCGCACTTGTGCACGGAGGGTGGTGGGGTAGATGGCACAAGAGGGTTCTAAGATCAAGAAGAAGAACCGAGAGTTGGAGTTTATTGCTAGTAGTTTTTGTTTTCGATCCCGGCGGATCAAAGTTTCAAGAATTGAGGACAATTCTCTTCGAAGAGGGAGGGAATGATTCGAAAATAAAAGTATCTAATTAGTCGTTTAGGAAATTATTAATATTGATATTCTTTGTTTAGTCGTTTTCCTTATTTACAAATATAAGTATCTAATTAGTTTATTTTCTAGTGATATTTAGGAATTATATTAGGTAGAGTATAACTTCCATACTTAGAATTAGTTTTATTTTAGTTGCATGAATAAGGGATTTAGGTTGTATTTTGAAAGACAGATGATTCAAGAAATAAAAACGCAGTTTTATTAAATACAACAAGGTTCGTTGTGTTCATAAATCGATAAGGTACTTCGATTTTTCGAGTTAAGGTTGAATCGGCGTTCATCCTTACTCACAGATATCCGTGAGATCGGCGTCTCATTAATATCACGTATCCATTCTATTCGTTTCGCTTCCATTACGCATCATAAGTGGTATCAGAGCTACAACTCTTGATTTTGATTGAATCAAGACGGACCAAGGGTGTGTCAAAGACAAGTTATTGGTTGAATTTATGGTTGCGATTGGAATTCAAAGGTTAAACTCGGGCGAGGTAGTTCGAGGGTTAATCGATTTTGATTGTCTAGTGGTTCTTGTTGAGTTTCGATTTTTTTCAAAATTTTTTTTTTAAAAATACTGTTAACGTGTACTGTTCACGAAGAGAGAAAAAAAGGAAAAAAAAATGTTGGGAATATTTTCGTTGGAAAATACAGTTGAGGAAAGTGTGGCTTTTGATCCAACGTTGCCACCGATTTTTGATGATTACGGAGATGAAGGAACCATTGTTATTGATGTTATGGAGCCATGTTTTACACTTGATTATGGTTTTGGGTTCAATCTAACTTCTAAGCCAAATAAACACACGGTTGATCCTATTAGGTTTATTCAAGGTCATGTTTGTTATTTGTACAACAATGCGGCTCGTGATAGGTTATCGCACTTGTGCACGGAGGGTGGTGGGGTAGATGGCACAAGAGGGTTCTAAGATCAAGAAGAAGAACCGAGAGTTGGAGTTTATTGCTAGTGGTTTTTGTTTTCGATCCCGGCGGATCAAAGTTTCAAGAATTGAGGACAATTCTCTTCGAAGAGGGAGGGAATGATTCGAAAATAAAAGTATCTAATTAGTCGTTTAGGAAATTATTAATATTGATATTCTTTGTTTAGTCGTTTTCCTTATTTACAAATATAAGTATCTAATTAGTTCATTTTCTAGTGATATTTAGGAATTATATTAGGTAGAGTATAACTTCCATACTTAGAATTAGTTTTATTTTAGTTGCATGAATAAGGGATTTAGGTTGTATTTTGAAAGACAGTTGATTCAAGAAATAAAAACGCAGTTTTATTAAATACAACAAGGTTCGTTGTGTTCATAAATCGATAAGGTACTTCGATTTTTCGAGTTAAGGTTGAATCGGCGTTCATCCTTACTCACAGATATCCGTGAGATCGGCGTCTCATTAATATCACGTATCCATTCTATTCGTTTCGCTTCCATTACGCATCATAAGTGGTATCAGAGCTACAACTCTTGATTTTGATTGAATCAAGACGGTCCAAGGGTGTGTCAAAGACAAGTTATTGGTTGAATTTATGGTTGCGATTGGAATTCAAAGTTTAAACTCGGGCGAGGTAGTTCGAGGGTTAATCGATTTTGATTGTCTAGTGGTTCTTGTTGAGTTTCGATTTTTTTCAAAAAAAATTTTTAAAAAATACTGTTAACGTGTACTGTTCACGAAGAGAGAAAAAAAGGAAAAAAAATTGTTGGGAATATTTTCGTTGGAAAATACAGTTGAGGAAACTGTGGCTATTGATCCAACGTTGCCACCGATTTTTGATGATTACGGAGATGAAGGAACCAGTGTTATTGATGTTAAGGAGCCGTGTTTTACACTTGATTATGGTTTTGGGTTCAATCTAACTTCTAAGCGAAATAAACACACGGTTGATCCTATTAGGTTTATTCAAGGCCATGTTTGTTATTTGTACAACAATGCGGCTCGGGATAGGTTATCGCACTTGTGCACGGAGGGTGGTGGGGTAGATGGCACAAGAGGGTTCTAAGATCAAGAAGAAGAACCGAGAGTTGGAGTTTATTGCTAGTGGTTTTTGTTTTCGATCCCGGCGGATCAAAGTTTCAAGAATTGAGGACAATTCTCTTCGAAGAGGGAGGGAATGATTCGAAAATAAAAGTATCTAAATAGTCGTTTAGGAAATTATTAATATTGATATTCTTTGTTTAGTCGTTTTCCTTATTTACAAATATAAGTATCTAATTAGTTTATTTTCTAGTGATATTTAGGAATTATATTAGGTAGAGTATAACTTCCATACTTAGAATTAGTTTTATTTTAGTTGCATGAATAAGGGATTTAGGTTGTATTTTGAAAGATAGATGATTCAAGAAATAAAAACGCAGTTTTATTAAATACAACAAGGTTCGTTGTGTTCATAAATCGATAAGGTACTTCGATTTTTCGAGTTAAGGTTGAATCGGCGTTCATCCTTACTCACAGATATCCGTGAGATCGGCGTCTCATTAATATCACGTATCCATTCTATTCGTTTCGCTTCCATTACGCATCATAAGTGGTATCAGAGCTACAACTCTTGATTTTGATTGAATCAAGACGGTCCAAGGGTGTGTCAAAGACAAGTTATTGGTTGAATTTATGGTTGCGATTGGAATTCAAAGTTTAAACTCGGGCGAGGTAGTTCGAGGGTTAATCGATTTTGATTGTCTAGTGGTTCTTGTTGAGTTTCGATTTTTTTCAAAAAATTTTTTTAAAAAATACTGTTAACGTGTACTGTTCACGAAGAGAGAAAAAAAGGAAAAAAAAATGTTGGGAATATTTTCGTTGGAAAATACAGTTGAGGAAAGTGTGGCTATTGATCCAACGTTGCCACCGATTTTTGATGATTACGGAGATGAACGAACCAGTGTTATTGATGTTAAGGAGCCGTGTTTTACACTTGATTATGGTTTTGGGTTCAATCTAACTTCTAAGCGAAATAAACACACGGTTGATCCTATTAGGTTTATTCAAGGCCATGTTTGTTATTTGTACAACAATGCGGCTCGGGATAGGTTATCGCACTTGTGCACGGAGGGTGGTGGGGTAGATGGCACAAGAGGGTTCTAAGATCAAGAAGAAGAACCGAGAGTTGGAGTTTATTGCTAGTAGTTTTTGTTTTCGATCCCGGCGGATCAAAGTTTCAAGAATTGAGGACAATTCTCTTCGAAGAGGGAGGGAATGATTCGAAAATAAAAGTATCTAATTAGTCGTTTAGGAAATTATTAATATTGATATTCTTTGTTTAGTCGTTTTCCTTATTTACAAATATAAGTATCTAATTAGTTTATTTTCTAGTGATATTTAGGAATTATATTAGGTAGAGTATAACTTCCATACTTAGAATTAGTTTTATTTTAGTTGCATGAATAAGGGATTTAGGTTGTATTTTGAAAGACAGATGATTCAAGAAATAAAAACGCAGTTTTATTAAATACAACAAGGTTCGTTGTGTTCATAAATCGATAAGGTACTTCGATTTTTCGAGTTAAGGTTGAATCGGCGTTCATCCTTACTCACAGATATCCGTGAGATCGGCGTCTCATTAATATCACGTATCCATTCTATTCGTTTCGCTTCCATTACGCATCATAAGTGGTATCAGAGCTACAACTCTTGATTTTGATTGAATCAAGACGGTCCAAGGGTGTGTCAAAGACAAGTTATTGGTTGAATTTATGGTTGCGATTGGAATTCAAAGGTTAAACTCGGGCGAGGTAGTTCGAGGGTTAATCGATTTTGATTGTCTAGTGGTTCTTGTTGAGTTTCGATTTTTTTCAAAATTTTTTTTTTAAAAATACTGTTAACGTGTACTGTTCACGAAGAGAGAAAAAAAGGAAAAAAAAATGTTGGGAATATTTTCGTTGGAAAATACAGTTGAGGAAAGTGTGGCTTTTGATCCAACGTTGCCACCGATTTTTGATGATTACGGAGATGAAGGAACCATTGTTATTGATGTTATGGAGCCATGTTTTACACTTGATTATGGTTTTGGGTTCAATCTAACTTCTAAGCCAAATAAACACACGGTTGATCCTATTAGGTTTATTCAAGGTCATGTTTGTTATTTGTACAACAATGCGGCTCGTGATAGGTTATCGCACTTGTGCACGGAGGGTGGTGGGGTAGATGGCACAAGAGGGTTCTAAGATCAAGAAGAAGAACCGAGAGTTGGAGTTTATTGCTAGTGGTTTTTGTTTTCGATCCCGGCGGATCAAAGTTTCAAGAATTGAGGACAATTCTCTTCGAAGAGGGAGGGAATGATTCGAAAATAAAAGTATCTAATTAGTCGTTTAGGAAATTATTAATATTGATATTCTTTGTTTAGTCGTTTTCCTTATTTACAAATATAAGTATCTAATTAGTTCATTTTCTAGTGATATTTAGGAATTATATTAGGTAGAGTATAACTTCCATACTTAGAATTAGTTTTATTTTAGTTGCATGAATAAGGGATTTAGGTTGTATTTTGAAAGACAGTTGATTCAAGAAATAAAAACGCAGTTTTATTAAATACAACAAGGTTCGTTGTGTTCATAAATCGATAAGGTACTTCGATTTTTCGAGTTAAGGTTGAATCGGCGTTCATCCTTACTCACAGATATCCGTGAGATCGGCGTCTCATTAATATCACGTATCCATTCTATTCGTTTCGCTTCCATTACGCATCATAAGTGGTATCAGAGCTACAACTCTTGATTTTGATTGAATCAAGACGGTCCAAGGGTGTGTCAAAGACAAGTTATTGGTTGAATTTATGGTTGCGATTGGAATTCAAAGTTTAAACTCGGGCGAGGTAGTTCGAGGGTTAATCGATTTTGATTGTCTAGTGGTTCTTGTTGAGTTTCGATTTTTTTCAAAAAAAATTTTTAAAAAATACTGTTAACGTGTACTGTTCACGAAGAGAGAAAAAAAGGAAAAAAAATTGTTGGGAATATTTTCGTTGGAAAATACAGTTGAGGAAACTGTGGCTATTGATCCAACGTTGCCACCGATTTTTGATGATTACGGAGATGAAGGAACCAGTGTTATTGATGTTAAGGAGCCGTGTTTTACACTTGATTATGGTTTTGGGTTCAATCTAACTTCTAAGCGAAATAAACACACGGTTGATCCTATTAGGTTTATTCAAGGCCATGTTTGTTATTTGTACAACAATGCGGCTCGGGATAGGTTATCGCACTTGTGCACGGAGGGTGGTGGGGTAGATGGCACAAGAGGGTTCTAAGATCAAGAAGAAGAACCGAGAGTTGGAGTTTATTGCTAGTAGTTTTTGTTTTCGATCCCGGCGGATCAAAGTTTCAAGAATTGAGGACAATTCTCTTCGAAGAGGGAGGGAATGATTCGAAAATAAAAGTATCTAAATAGTCGTTTAGGAAATTATTAATATTGATATTCTTTGTTTAGTCGTTTTCCTTATTTACAAATATAAGTATCTAATTAGTTTATTTTCTAGTGATATTTAGGAATTATATTAGGTAGAGTATAACTTCCATACTTAGAATTAGTTTTATTTTAGTTGCATGAATAAGGGATTTAGGTTGTATTTTGAAAGATAGATGATTCAAGAAATAAAAACGCAGTTTTATTAAATACAACAAGGTTCGTTGTGTTCATAAATCGATAAGGTACTTCGATTTTTCGAGTTAAGGTTGAATCGGCGTTCATCCTTACTCACAGATATCCGTGAGATCGGCGTCTCATTAATATCACGTATCCATTCTATTCGTTTCGCTTCCATTACGCATCATAAGTGGTATCAGAGCTACAACTCTTGATTTTGATTGAATCAAGACGGTCCAAGGGTGTGTCAAAGACAAGTTATTGGTTGAATTTATGGTTGCGATTGGAATTCAAAGTTTAAACTCGGGCGAGGTAGTTCGAGGGTTAATCGATTTTGATTGTCTAGTGGTTCTTGTTGAGTTTCGATTTTTTTCAAAAAATTTTTTTAAAAAATACTGTTAACGTGTACTGTTCACGAAGAGAGAAAAAAAGGAAAAAAAAATGTTGGGAATATTTTCGTTGGAAAATACAGTTGAGGAAAGTGTGGCTATTGATCCAACGTTGCCACCGATTTTTGATGATTACGGAGATGAAGGAACCAGTGTTATTGATGTTAAGGAGCCGTGTTTTACACTTGATTATGGTTTTGGGTTCAATCTAACTTCTAAGCGAAATAAACACACGGTTGATCCTATTAGGTTTATTCAAGGCCATGTTTGTTATTTGTACAACAATGCGGCTCGGGATAGGTTATCGCACTTGTGCACGGAGGGTGGTGGGGTAGATGGCACAAGAGGGTTCTAAGATCAAGAAGAAGAACCGAGAGTTGGAGTTTATTGCTAGTGGTTTTTGTTTTCGATCCCGGCGGATCAAAGTTTCAAGAATTGAGGACAATTCTCTTCGAAGAGGGAGGGAATGATTCGAAAATAAAAGTATCTAATTAGTCGTTTAGGAAATTATTAATATTGATATTCTTTGTTTAGTCGTTTTCCTTATTTACAAATATAAGTATCTAATTAGTTTATTTTCTAGTGATATTTAGGAATTATATTAGGTAGAGTATAACTTCCATACTTAGAATTAGTTTTATTTTAGTTGCATGAATAAGGGATTTAGGTTGTATTTTGAAAGACAGATGATTGAAGAAATAAAAACGCAGTTTTATTAAATACAACAATGTTCGTTGTGTTCATAAATCGATAAGGTACTTCGATTTTTCGAGTTAAGGTTGAATCGGCGTTCATCCTTACTCACAGATATCCGTGAGATCGGCGTCTCATTAATATCACGTATCCATTCTATTCGTTTCGCTTCCATTACGCATCATAAGTGGTATCTGAGCTACAACTCTTGATTTTGATTGAATCAAGACGGTCCAAGGGTGTGTCAAAGACAAGTTATTGGTTGAATTTATGGTTGCGATTGGAATTCAAAGGTTAAACTCGGGTGAGGTAGTTCGAGGGTTAATCGATTTTGATTGTCTAGTGGTTCTTGTTGAGTTTCGATTTTTTTCAAAAATTTTTTTTAAAAAATACTGTTAACGTGTACTGTTCACGAAGAGAGAAAAAAAGGAAAAAAAAATGTTGGGAATATTTTCGTTGGAAAATACAGTTGAGGAAAGTGTGGCTATTGATCCAACGTTGCCACCGATTTTTGATGATTACGGAGATGAACGAACCAGTGTTATTGATGTTAAGGAGCCGTGTTTTACACTTGATTATGGTTTTGGGTTCAATCTAACTTCTAAGCGAAATAAACACACGGTTGATCCTATTAGGTTTATTCAAGGCCATGTTTGTTATTTGTACAACAATGCGGCTCGGGATAGGTTATCGCACTTGTGCACGGAGGGTGGCGGGGTAGATGGCACAAGAGGGTTCTAAGATCAAGAAGAAGAACCGAGAGTTGGAGTTTATTGCTAGTGGTTTTTGTTTTCGATCCCGGCGGATCAAAGTTTCAAGAATTGAGGACAATTCTCTTCGAAGAGGGAGGGAATGATACGAAAATAAAAGTATCTTATTAGTCGTTTAGAAAATTATTAATATTGATATATTTTGTTTAGTCGTTTTCCTTATTTACAAATATAAGTATCTAATTAGTTTATTTTCTAGTGATATTTAGGAATTATATTAGGTAGAGTATAACTTCCATACTTAGAATTAGTTTTATTTTAGTTGCATGAATAAGGGATTTAGGTTGTATTTTGAAAGACAGATGATTCAAGAAATAAAAACGCAGTTTTATTAAATACAACAAGGTTCGTTGTGTTCATAAATCGATAAGGTACTTCGATTTTTCGAGTTAAGGTTGAATCGGCGTTCATCCTTACTCACAGATATCCGTGAGATCGGCGTCTCATTAATATCACGTATCCATTCTATTCGTTTCGCTTCCATTACGCATCATCAGTGGTATCAGAGCTACAACTCTTGATTTTGATTGAATCAAGACGGTCCAAGGGTGTGTCAAAGACAAGTTATTGGTTGAATTTATGGTTGCGATTGGAATTCAAAGGTTAAACTCGGGCGAGGTAGTTCGAGGGTTAATCGATTTTGATTGTCTAGTGGTTCTTGTTGAGTTTCGATTTTTTTCAAAATTTTTTTTTAAAAAATACTGTTAACGTGTACTGTTCACGAAGAGAGAAAAAAAGGAAAAAAAAATGTTGGGAATATTTTCGTTGGAAAATACAGTTGAGGAAAGTGTGGCTTTTGATCCAACGTTGCCACCGATTTTTGATGATTACGGAGATGAAGGAACCATTGTTATTGATGTTATGGAGCCATGTTTTACACTTGATTATGGTTTTGGGTTCAATCTAACTTCTAAGCCAAATAAACACACGGTTGATCCTATTAGGTTTATTCAAGGTCATGTTTGTTATTTGTACAACAATGCGGCTCGTGATAGGTTATCGCACTTGTGCACGGAGGGTGGTGGGGTAGATGGCACAAGAGGGTTCTAAGATCAAGAAGAAGAACCGAGAGTTGGAGTTTATTGCTAGTGGTTTTTGTTTTCGATCCCGGCGGATCAAAGTTTCAAGAATTGAGGACAATTCTCTTCGAAGAGGGAGGGAATGATACGAAAATAAAAGTATCTTATTAGTCGTTTAGAAAATTATTAATATTGATATATTTTGTTTAGTCGTTTTCCTTATTTACAAATATAAGTATCTAATTAGTTTATTTTCTAGTGATATTTAGGAATTATATTAGGTAGAGTATAACTTCCATACTTAGAATTAGTTTTATTTTAGTTGCATGAATAAGGGATTTAGGTTGTATTTTGAAAGACAGATGATTCAAGAAATAAAAACGCAGTTTTATTAAATACAACAAGGTTCGTTGTGTTCATAAATCGATAAGGTACTTCGATTTTTCGAGTTAAGGTTGAATCGGCGTTCATCCTTACTCACAGATATCCGTGAGATCGGCGTCTCATTAATATCACGTATCCATTCTATTCGTTTCGCTTCCATTATGCATCATAAGTGGTATCAGAGCTACAACTCTTGATTTTGATTGAATCAAGACGGTCCAAGGGTGTGTCAAAGACAAGTTATTGGTTGAATTTATGGTTGCGATTGGAATTCAAAGTTTAAACTCGGGCGAGGTAGTTCGAGGGTTAATCGATTTTGATTGTCTAGTGGTTCTTGTTGAGTTTCGATTTTTTTCAAAAATTTTTTTTAAAAAATACTGTTAACGTGTACTGTTCACGAAGAGAGAAAAAAAGGAAAAAAAAATGTTGGGAATATTTTCGTTGGAAAATACAGTTGAGGAAAGTGTGGCTATTGATCCAACGTTGCCACCGATTTTTGATGATTACGGAGATGAAAGAACCAGTGTTATTGATGTTAAGGAGCCGTGTTTTACACTTGATTATGGTTTTGGGTTCAATCTAACTTCTAAGCGAAATAAACACACGGTTGATCCTATTAGGTTTATTCAAGGCCATGTTTGTTATTTGTACAACAATGCGGCTCGGGATAGGTTATCGCACTTGTGCACGGAGGGTGGCGGGGTAGATGGCACAAGAGGGTTCTAAGATCAAGAAGAAGAACCGAGAGTTGGAGTTTATTGCTAGTGGTTTTTGTTTTCGATCCCGGCGGATCAAAGTTTCAAGAATTGAGGACAATTCTCTTCGAAGAGGGAGGGAATGATACGAAAATAAAAGTATCTTATTAGTCGTTTAGAAAATTATTAATATTGATATATTTTGTTTAGTCGTTTTCCTTATTTACAAATATAAGTATCTAATTAGTTTATTTTCTAGTGATATTTAGGAATTATATTAGGTAGAGTATAACTTCCATACTTAGAATTAGTTTTATTTTAGTTGCATGAATAAGGGATTTAGGTTGTATTTTGAAAGACAGATGATTCAAGAAATAAAAACGCAGTTTTATTAAATACAACAAGGTTCGTTGTGTTCATAAATCGATAAGGTACTTCGATTTTTCGAGTTAAGGTTGAATCGGCGTTCATCCTTACTCACAGATATCCGTGAGATCGGCGTCTCATTAATATCACGTATCCATTCTATTCGTTTCGCTTCCATTACGCATCATAACTGGTATCAGAGCTACAACTCTTGATTTTGATTGAATCAAGACGGTCCAAGGGTGTGTCAAAGACAAGTTATTGGTTGAATTTATGGTTGCGATTGGAATTCAAAGTTTAAACTCGGGCGAGGTAGTTCGAGGGTTAATCGATTTTGATTGTCTAGTGGTTCTTGTTGAGTTTCGATTTTTTTCAAAAAATTTTTTTAAAAAATACTGTTAACGTGTACTGTTCACGAAGAGAGAAAAAAAGGAAAAAAAAATGTTGGGAATATTTTCGTTGGAAAATACAGTTGAGGAAAGTGTGGCTATTGATCCAACGTTGCCACCGATTTTTGATGATTACGGAGATGAACGAACCAGTGTTATTGATGTTAAGGAGCCGTGTTTTACACTTGATTATGGTTTTGGGTTCAATCTAACTTCTAAGCGAAATAAACACACGGTTGATCCTATTAGGTTTATTCAAGGCCATGTTTGTTATTTGTACAACAATGCGGCTCGGGATAGGTTATCGCACTTGTGCACGGAGGGTGGTGGGGTAGATGGCACAAGAGGGTTCTAAGATCAAGAAGAAGAACCGAGAGTTGGAGTTTATTGCTAGTAGTTTTTGTTTTCGATCCCGGCGGATCAAAGTTTCAAGAATTGAGGACAATTCTCTTCGAAGAGGGAGGGAATGATTCGAAAATAAAAGTATCTAATTAGTCGTTTAGGAAATTATTAATATTGATATTCTTTGTTTAGTCGTTTTCCTTATTTACAAATATAAGTATCTAATTAGTTTATTTTCTAGTGATATTTAGGAATTATATTAGGTAGAGTATAACTTCCATACTTAGAATTAGTTTTATTTTAGTTGCATGAATAAGGGATTTAGGTTGTATTTTGAAAGACAGATGATTCAAGAAATAAAAACGCAGTTTTATTAAATACAACAAGGTTCGTTGTGTTCATAAATCGATAAGGTACTTCGATTTTTCGAGTTAAGGTTGAATCGGCGTTCATCCTTACTCACAGATATCCGTGAGATCGGCGTCTCATTAATATCACGTATCCATTCTATTCGTTTCGCTTCCATTACGCATCATAAGTGGTATCAGAGCTACAACTCTTGATTTTGATTGAATCAAGACGGACCAAGGGTGTGTCAAAGACAAGTTATTGGTTGAATTTATGGTTGCGATTGGAATTCAAAGGTTAAACTCGGGCGAGGTAGTTCGAGGGTTAATCGATTTTGATTGTCTAGTGGTTCTTGTTGAGTTTCGATTTTTTTCAAAAATTTTTTTTTAAAAATACTGTTAACGTGTACTGTTCACGAAGAGAGAAAAAAAGGAAAAAAAAATGTTGGGAATATTTTCGTTGGAAAATACAGTTGAGGAAAGTGTGGCTTTTGATCCAACGTTGCCACCGATTTTTGATGATTACGGAGATGAAGGAACCATTGTTATTGATGTTATGGAGCCATGTTTTACACTTGATTATGGTTTTGGGTTCAATCTAACTTCTAAGCCAAATAAACACACGGTTGATCCTATTAGGTTTATTCAAGGTCATGTTTGTTATTTGTACAACAATGCGGCTCGTGATAGGTTATCGCACTTGTGCACGGAGGGTGGTGGGGTAGATGGCACAAGAGGGTTCTAAGATCAAGAAGAAGAACCGAGAGTTGGAGTTTATTGCTAGTGGTTTTTGTTTTCGATCCCGGCGGATCAAAGTTTCAAGAATTGAGGACAATTCTCTTCGAAGAGGGAGGGAATGATTCGAAAATAAAAGTATCTAATTAGTCGTTTAGGAAATTATTAATATTGATATTCTTTGTTTAGTCGTTTTCCTTATTTACAAATATAAGTATCTAATTAGTTCATTTTCTAGTGATATTTAGGAATTATATTAGGTAGAGTATAACTTCCATACTTAGAATTAGTTTTATTTTAGTTGCATGAATAAGGGATTTAGGTTGTATTTTGAAAGACAGTTGATTCAAGAAATAAAAACGCAGTTTTATTAAATACAACAAGGTTCGTTGTGTTCATAAATCGATAAGGTACTTCGATTTTTCGAGTTAAGGTTGAATCGGCGTTCATCCTTACTCACAGATATCCGTGAGATCGGCGTCTCATTAATATCACGTATCCATTCTATTCGTTTCGCTTCCATTACGCATCATAAGTGGTATCAGAGCTACAACTCTTGATTTTGATTGAATCAAGACGGTCCAAGGGTGTGTCAAAGACAAGTTATTGGTTGAATTTATGGTTGCGATTGGAATTCAAAGTTTAAACTCGGGCGAGGTAGTTCGAGGGTTAATCGATTTTGATTGTCTAGTGGTTCTTGTTGAGTTTCGATTTTTTTCAAAAAAAATTTTTAAAAAATACTGTTAACGTGTACTGTTCACGAAGAGAGAAAAAAAGGAAAAAAAATTGTTGGGAATATTTTCGTTGGAAAATACAGTTGAGGAAACTGTGGCTATTGATCCAACGTTGCCACCGATTTTTGATGATTACGGAGATGAAGGAACTAGTGTTATTGATGTTAAGGAGCCGTGTTTTACACTTGATTATGGTTTTGGGTTCAATCTAACTTCTAAGCGAAATAAACACACGGTTGATCCTATTAGGTTTATTCAAGGCCATGTTTGTTATTTGTACAACAATGCGGCTCGGGATAGGTTATCGCACTTGTGCACGGAGGGTGGTGGGGTAGATGGCACAAGAGGGTTCTAAGATCAAGAAGAAGAACCGAGAGTTGGAGTTTATTGCTAGTGGTTTTTGTTTTCGATCCCGGCGGATCAAAGTTTCAAGAATTGAGGACAATTCTCTTCGAAGAGGGAGGGAATGATTCGAAAATAAAAGTATCTAAATAGTCGTTTAGGAAATTATTAATATTGATATTCTTTGTTTAGTCGTTTTCCTTATTTACAAATATAAGTATCTAATTAGTTTATTTTCTAGTGATATTTAGGAATTATATTAGGTAGAGTATAACTTCCATACTTAGAATTAGTTTTATTTTAGTTGCATGAATAAGGGATTTAGGTTGTATTTTGAAAGATAGATGATTCAAGAAATAAAAACGCAGTTTTATTAAATACAACAAGGTTCGTTGTGTTCATAAATCGATAAGGTACTTCGATTTTTCGAGTTAAGGTTGAATCGGCGTTCATCCTTACTCACAGATATCCGTGAGATCGGCGTCTCATTAATATCACGTATCCATTCTATTCGTTTCGCTTCCATTACGCATCATAAGTGGTATCAGAGCTACAACTCTTGATTTTGATTGAATCAAGACGGTCCAAGGGTGTGTCAAAGACAAGTTATTGGTTGAATTTATGGTTGCGATTGGAATTCAAAGTTTAAACTCGGGCGAGGTAGTTCGAGGGTTAATCGATTTTGATTGTCTAGTGGTTCTTGTTGAGTTTCGATTTTTTTCAAAAATTTTTTTTAAAAAATACTGTTAACGTGTACTGTTCACGAAGAGAGAAAAAAAGGAAAAAAAAATGTTGGGAATATTTTCGTTGGAAAATACAGTTGAGGAAAGTGTGGCTATTGATCCAACGTTGCCACCGATTTTTGATGATTACGGAGATGAAGGAACCAGTGTTATTGATGTTAAGGAGCCGTGTTTTACACTTGATTATGGTTTTGGGTTCAATCTAACTTCTAAGCGAAATAAACACACGGTTGATCCTATTAGGTTTATTCAAGGCCATGTTTGTTATTTGTACAACAATGCGGCTCGGGATAGGTTATCGCACTTGTGCACGGAGGGTGGTGGGGTAGATGGCACAAGAGGGTTCTAAGATCAAGAAGAAGAACCGAGAGTTGGAGTTTATTGCTAGTGGTTTTTGTTTTCGATCCCGGCGGATCAAAGTTTCAAGAATTGAGGACAATTCTCTTCGAAGAGGGAGGGAATGATTCGAAAATAAAAGTATCTAATTAGTCGTTTAGGAAATTATTAATATTGATATTCTTTGTTTAGTCGTTTTCCTTATTTACAAATATAAGTATCTAATTAGTTTATTTTCTAGTGATATTTAGGAATTATATTAGGTAGAGTATAACTTCCATACTTAGAATTAGTTTTATTTTAGTTGCATGAATAAGGGATTTAGGTTGTATTTTGAAAGACAGATGATTCAAGAAATAAAAACGCAGTTTTATTAAATACAACAAGGTTCGTTGTGTTCATAAATCGATAAGGTACTTCGATTTTTCGAGTTAAGGTTGAATCGGCGTTCATCCTTACTCACAGATATCCGTGAGATCGGCGTCTCATTAATATCACGTATCCATTCTATTCGTTTCGCTTCCATTACGCATCATAAGTGGTGTCAGAGCTACAACTCTTGATTTTGATTGAATCAAGACGGTCCAAGGGTGTGTCAAAGACAAGTTATTGTTTGAATTTATGGTTGCGATTGGAATTCAAAGTTTAAACTCGGGCGAGGTAGTTCGAGGGTTAATCGATTTTGATTGTCTAGTGGTTCTTGTTGAGTTTCGATTTTTTTCAAAAAAAATTTTTAAAAAATACTGTAATCGTGTACTGTTCACGAAGAGAGAAAAAAAGGAAAAAAAAATGTTGGGAATATTTTCGTTGGAAAATACAGTTGAGGAAAGTGTGGCTATTGATCCAACGTTGCCACCGATTTTTGATGATTACGGAGATGAACGAACCAGTGTTATTGATGTTAAGGAGCCGTGTTTTACACTTGATTATGGTTTTGGGTTCAATCTAACTTCTAAGCGAAATAAACACACGGTTGATCCTATTAGGTTTATTCAAGGCCATGTTTGTTATTTGTACAACAATGCGGCTCGGGATAGGTTATCGCACTTGTGCACGGAGGGTGGTGGGGTAGATGGCACAAGAGGGTTCTAAGATCAAGAAGAAGAACCGAGAGTTGGAGTTTATTGCTAGTGGTTTTTGTTTTCGATCCCGGCTGATCAAAGTTTCAAGAATTGAGGACAATTCTCTTCGAAGAGGGAGGGAATGATTCGAAAATAAAAGTATCTAATTAGTCGTTTAGGAAATTATTAATATTGATATTCTTTGTTTAGTCGTTTTCCTTATTTACAAATATAAGTATCTAATTAGTTTATTTTCTAGTGATATTTAGGAATTATATTAGGTAGAGTATAACTTCCATACTTAGAATTAGTTTTATTTTAGTTGCACGAATAAGGGATTTAGGTTGTATTTTGAAAGACAGATGATTGAAGAAATAAAAACGCAGTTTTATTAAATACAACAATGTTCGTTGTGTTCATAAATCGATAAGGTACTTCGATTTTTCGAGTTAAGGTTGAATCGGCGTTCATCCTTACTCACAGATATCCGTGAGATCGGCGTCTCATTAATATCACGTATCCATTCTATTCGTTTCGCTTCCATTACGCATCATAAGTGGTATCTGAGCTACAACTCTTGATTTTGATTGAATCAAGACGGTCCAAGGGTGTGTCAAAGACAAGTTATTGGTTGAATTTATGGTTGCGATTGGAATTCAAAGGTTAAACTCGGGTGAGGTAGTTCGAGGGTTAATCGATTTTGATTGTCTAGTGGTTCTTGTTGAGTTTCGATTTTTTTCAAAAATTTTTTTTAAAAAATACTGTTAACGTGTACTGTTCACGAAGAGAGAAAAAAAGGAAAAAAAATGTTGGAATTATTTTCGTTGGAAAATACAGTTGACGAAAGTGTGGCTTTTGATCCAACGTTGCCACCGATTTTTGATGATTACGGAGATGAAGGAACCATTGTTATTGATGTTATGGAGCCATGTTTTACACTTGATTATGGTTTTGGGTTCAATCTAACTTCTAAGCCAAATAAACACACGGTTGATCCTATTAGGTTTATTCAAGGTCATGTTTGTTATTTGTACAACAATGCGGCTCGTGATAGGTTATCGCACTTGTGCACGGAGGGTGGTGGGGTAGATGGCACAAGAGGGTTCTAAGATCAAGAAGAAGAACCGAGAGTTGGAGTTTATTGCTAGTGGTTTTTGTTTTCGATCCCGGCGGATCAAAGTTTCAAGAATTGAGGACAATTCTCTTCGAAGAGGGAGGGAATGATACGAAAATAAAAGTATCTTATTAGTCGTTTAGAAAATTATTAATATTGATATTTTTTGTTTAGTCGTTTTCCTTATTTACAAATATAAGTATCTAATTAGTTTATTTTCTAGTGATATTTAGGAATTATATTAGGTAGAGTATAACTTCCATACTTAGAATTAGTTTTATTTTAGTTGCATGAATAAGGGATTTAGGTTGTATTTTGAAAGACAGATGATTCAAGAAATAAAAACGCAGTTTTATTAAATACAACAAGGTTCGTTGTGTTCATAAATCGATAAGGTACTTCGATTTTTCGAGTTAAGGTTGAATCGGCGTTCATCCTTACTCACAGATATCCGTGAGATCGGCGTCTCATTAATATCACGTATCCATTCTATTCGTTTCGCTTCCATTACGCATCATAAGTGGTGTCAGAGCTACAACTCTTGATTTTGATTGAATCAAGACGGTCCAAGGGTGTGTCAAAGACAAGTTATTGTTTGAATTTATGGTTGCGATTGGAATTCAAAGTTTAAACTCGGGCGAGGTAGTTCGAGGGTTAATCGATTTTGATTGTCTAGTGGTTCTTGTTGAGTTTCGATTTTTTTCAAAAAAAATTTTTAAAAAATACTGTAATCGTGTACTGTTCACGAAGAGAGAAAAAAAGGAAAAAAAAATGTTGGGAATATTTTCGTTGGAAAATACAGTTGAGGAAAGTGTGGCTATTGATCCAACGTTGCCACCGATTTTTGATGATTACGGAGATGAACGAACCAGTGTTATTGATGTTAAGGAGCCGTGTTTTACACTTGATTATGGTTTTGGGTTCAATCTAACTTCTAAGCGAAATAAACACACGGTTGATCCTATTAGGTTTATTCAAGGCCATGTTTGTTATTTGTACAACAATGCGGCTCGGGATAGGTTATCGCACTTGTGCACGGAGGGTGGTGGGGTAGATGGCACAAGAGGGTTCTAAGATCAAGAAGAAGAACCGAGAGTTGGAGTTTATTGCTAGTGGTTTTTGTTTTCGATCCCGGCTGATCAAAGTTTCAAGAATTGAGGACAATTCTCTTCGAAGAGGGAGGGAATGATTCGAAAATAAAAGTATCTAATTAGTCGTTTAGGAAATTATTAATATTGATATTCTTTGTTTAGTCGTTTTCCTTATTTACAAATATAAGTATCTAATTAGTTTATTTTCTAGTGATATTTAGGAATTATATTAGGTAGAGTATAACTTCCATACTTAGAATTAGTTTTATTTTAGTTGCATGAATAAGGGATTTAGGTTGTATTTTGAAAGACAGATGATTCAAGAAATAAAAACGCAGTTTTATTAAATCCAACAAGGTTCGTTGTGTTCATAAATCGATAAGGTACTTCGATTTTTCGAGTTAAGGTTGAATCGGCGTTCATCCTTACTCACAGATATCCGTGAGATCGGCGTCTCATTAATATCACGTATCCATTCTATTCGTTTCGCTTCCATTACGCATCATAAGTGGTATCAGAGCTACAACTCTTGATTTTGATTGAATCAAGACGGTCCAAGGGTGTGTCAAAGACAAGTTATTGGTTGAATTTATGGTTGCGATTGGAATTCAAAGGTTAAACTCGGGCGAGGTAGTTCGAGGGTTAATCGATTTTGATTGTCTAGTGGTTCTTGTTGAGTTTCTATTTTTTTCAAAAAATTTTTTTAAAAAATACTGTTAACGTGTACTGTTCACGAAGAGAGAAAAAAAGGAAAAAAAAATGTTGGAAATATTTTCGTTGGAAAATACAGTTGAGGAAAGTGTGGCTTTTGATCCAACGTTGCCACCGATTTTTGATGATTACGGAGATGAAGGAACCAGTGTTATTGATGTTAAGGAGCCGTGTTTTACACTTGATTATGGTTTTGGGTTCAATCTAACTTCTAAGCGAAATAAACACATGGTTGATCCTATTAGGTTTATTCAAGGCCATGTTTGTTATTTGTACAACAATGCGGCTCGGGATAGGTTATCGCACTTGTGCACGGAGGGTGGTGGGCTAGATGGCACAAGAGGGTTCTAAGATCAAGAAGAAGAACCGAGAGTTGGAGTTTATTGCTAGTGGTTTTTGTTTTCGATCCCGGCTGATCAAAGTTTCAAGAATTGAGGACAATTCTCTTCGAAGAGGGAGGGAATGATTCGAAAATAAAAGTATCTAATTAGTCGTTTAGGAAATTATTAATATTGATATTCTTTGTTTAGTCGTTTTCCTTATTTACAAATATAAGTATCTAATTAGTTTATTTTCTAGTGATATTTAGGAATTATATTAGGTAGAGTATAACTTCCATACTTAGAATTAGTTTTATTTTAGTTGCATGAATAAGGGATTTAGGTTGTATTTTGAAAGACAGATGATTCAAGAAATAAAAACGCAGTTTTATTAAATACAACAAGGTTCGTTGTGTTCATAAATCGATAAGGTACTTCGATTATTCGAGTTAAGGTTGAATCGGCGTTCATCCTTACTCACAGATATCCGTGAGATCGGCGTCTCATTAATATCACGTATCCATTCTATTCGTTTTGCTTCCATTACGCATCATAAGTGGTATCAGAGCTACAACTCTTGATTTTGATTGAATCAAGACGGTCCAAGGGTGTGTCAAAGACAAGTTATTGGTTGAATTTATGGTTGCGATTGGAATTCAAAGGTTAAACTCGGGCGAGGTAGTTCGAGGGTTAATCGATTTTGATTGTCTAGTGGTTCTTGTTGAGTTTCGATTTTTTTCAAAATTTTTTTTTAAAAAATACTGTTAACGTGTACTGTTCACGAAGAGAGAAGAAAAGGAAAAAAAATTGTTGGGAATATTTTCGTTGGAAAATACAAACGAGGAAAGTTTGGCTTTTGATCCAACGTTACCACCGATTTTTGATGATTACGGAGATGAAGGAACCATTGTTATTGATGTTAAGGAGCCGTGTTTTACACTTGATTATGGTTTTGGGTTCAATCTAACTTCTATGCGAAATATACACACGGTTGATCCTATTAGGTTTATTCAAGGTCATGTTTGTTATTTGTACAACAATGCGGCTCGGGATAGGTTATCGCACTTGTGCACAGAGGGTGGTGGGGTAGATGGCACAAGAGGGTTCTAAGATCAAGAAGAAGAACCGAGAGTTGGAGTTTATTGCTAGTGGTTTTTGTTTTCGATCCCGGAGGATCAAAGTTGCAAGAATTGAGGACAATTCTCTTCGAAGAGGGAGGGAATGATACGAAAATAAAAGTATCTAATTAGTCGTTTAGGAAATTATAAATTTTGATATTCTTTGTTTAGTCGTTTTCCTTATTTACAAATATAAGTATCTAATTAGTTTATTTTCTAGTGATATTTAGGAATTATATTAGGCTAGAGTATAACTTCCATACTTTGAATTAGTTTTATTTTATTAGTATAAATAAGGGATTAAGGTTGTATTTTGAAAGACAGATGATTCAAGAAATAAAAACGCAGTTTTATTAAATACAACAAGGTTCGTTGTGTTCATAAATCGATAAGGTACTTCGATTTTTCGAGTTAAGGCTGAATCGGCGTTCATCCTTACTCACCGATATCCGTGAGATCGGTGTCTCATTAATATCACCTATCCATTCTATTCGTTTCGCTTCCGTTACGCAGTATAAGTGGTATCAGAGCTACAACTCTTGATTTTGATTGAATCAAGATGGTCCAAGGGTGTGTCAAAGACAAGTTATTGGTTGAATTTCTGGTTGCGATTGGAATTCAAAGGTTAAACTCGGGCGAGGTAGTTCGAGGGTTAATCGATTTTGATTGTCTAGTGGTTATTGTTGAGTTCCGATTTTTTTTAAAAAAAAAGAAAAAAAATACTGTTCACGTGTACTGTTCACGAAGAGAGAAGAAAAGGAAAAAAAATGTTGGGAATATTTTCGTTGGAAAATACAAACGAGGAAAGTTTGGCTTTTGATCCAACGTTGCCACCGATTTTTGATGATTACGGAGATGAAGGAACCATTGTTATTGATGTTAAGGAGCCGTGTTTTACACTTGATTATGGTTTTGGGTTCAATCTAACTTCTAAGCGAAATAAACACACGGTTGATCCTATTAGGTTTATTCAAGGTCATGTTTGTTATTTGTACAACAATGCGGCTCGGGATAGGTTATCGCACTTGTGCACGGAGGGTGGTGGGGTAGATGGCACAAGAGGGTTCTAAGATCAAGAAGAAGAACCGAGAGTTGGAGTTTATTGCTAGTGGTTTTTGTTTTCGATCCCGGCGGATCAAAGTTTCAAGAATTGAGGACAATTCTCTTCGAAGAGGGAGGGAATGATACGAAAATAAAAGTATCTTATTAGTCGTTTAGAAAATTATTAATATTGATATTTTTTTGTTTAGTCGTTTTCCTTATTTACAAATATAAGTATCTAATTAGTTTATTTTCTAGTGATATTTAGGAATTATATTTGGTAGAGTATAACTTCCATACTTAGAATTAGTTTTATTTTAGTTGTATGAATAAGGGATTTAGGTTGTATTTTGAAAGACAGATGATTCAAGAAATAAAAACGCAGTTTTATTAAATACAACAAGGTTCGTTGTGTTCATAAATCGATAAGGTACTTCGATTTTTCGAGTTAAGGCTGAATCGGCGTTCATCCTTACTCACCGATATCCGTGAGATCGGTGTCTCATTAATATCACCTATCCATTCTATTCATTTCGCTTCCGTTACGCAGTATAAGTGGTATCAGAGCTACAACTCTTGATTTTGATTGAATCAAGATGGTCCAAGGGTGTGTCAAAGACAAGTTATTGGTTGAATTTCTGGTTGTGATTGGAATTCAAAGGTTAAACTCGGGCGAGGTAGTTCGAGGGTTAATCGATTTTGATTGTCTAGTGGTTCTTGTTGAGTTTCGATTTTTTTTTAAAAAAAAGAAAAAAAATACTGTTCACGTGTACTGTTCACGAAGAGAGAAGAAAAGGAAAAAAAATTGTTGGGAATATTTTCGTTGGAAAATACAAACGAGGAATGTTTGGCTTTTGATCCAACGTTGCCACCGATTTTTGATGATTACGGAGATGAAGGAACCATTGTTATTGATGTTAAGGAGCCGTGTTTTACACTTGATTTTGGTTTTGGGTTCAATCTAACTTCTAAGCGAAATAAACACACGGTTGATCCTATTAGGTTTATTCAAGGTCATGTTTGTTATTTGTACAACAATGCGGCTCGGGATAGGTTATCGCACTTGTGCACGAAGGGTGGTGGGGTAGATGGCACAAGAGGGTTCTAAGATCAAGAAGAAGAACCGAGAGTTGGAGTTTATTGCTAGTGGTTTTTGTTTTCGATCCCGGAGGATCAAAGTTGCAAGAATTGAGGACAATTCTCTTCGAAGAGGGAGGGAATGATACGAAAATAAAAGTATCTAATTAGTCGTTTAGGAAATTATAAATATTGATATTCTTTGTTTAGTCGTTTTCCTTATTTACAAATATAAGTATCTAATTAGTTTATTTTCTAGTGATATTTAGGAATTATATTAGGCTAGAGTATAACTTCCATACTTAGAATTAGTTTTATTTCATTAGTATAAATAAGGGATTAAGGTTGTATTTTCAAAGACAGATGATTCAAGAAATAAAAACGCAGTTTTATTAAATACAACAAGGTTCGTTGTGTTCATAAATCGATACGGTACTTCGATTTTTAGAGTTAAGGCTGAATCGTCGTTCATCCTTACTCACCGATATCCGTGAGATCGGTGTCTCATTAATATCACCTATCCATTCTATTCGTTTCGCTTCCGTTACATAGTATAAGTGGTATCAGAGCTACAACTCTTGATTTTGATTGAATCAAGACGGTCCAAGGGTGAGTCAAAGACAAGTTATTGGTTGAATTTCTGGTTGCGATTAGAATTCAAAGGTTAAACTCGGGCGAGGTAGTTCGAGGGTTAATCGATTTTGATTGTCTAGTGGTTATTGTTGAGTTTCGAATTTTTTTTAAAAAAAAATTAAAAAAATACTGTTCACGTGTACTGTTCACGAAGAGAGAAGAAAAGGAAAAAAAATGTTGGGAATATTTTCGTTGGAAAATACAAACGAGGAAAGTTTGGCTTTTGATCCAACGTTGCCACCGATTTTTGATGATTACGGAGATGAAGGAACCATTGTTATTGATGTTAAGGAGCCGCGTTTTACACTTGATTATGGTTTTGGGTTCAATCTAACTTCTATGCGAAATAAACACACGGTTGATCCTATTAGGTTTATTCAAGGTCATGTTTGTTATTTGTACAACAATGCGGCTCGGGATAGGTTATCGCACTTGTGCACGGAGGGTGGTGGGGTAGATGGCACAAGAGGGTTCTAAGATCAAGAAGAAGAACCGAGAGTTGGAGTTTATTGCTAGTGGTTTTTGTTTTCGATCCCGGCGGATCAAAGTTTCAAGAATTGAGGACAATTCTCTTCGAAGAGGGAGGGAATGATACGAAAATAAAAGTATCTTATTAGTCGTTTAGAAAATTATTAATATTGATATTTTTTTGTTTAGTCGTTTTCCTTATTTACAAATATAAGTATCTAATTAGTTTATTTTCTAGTGATATTTAGGAATTATATTTGGTAGAGTATAACTTCCATACTTAGAATTAGTTTTATTTTAGTTGTATGAATAAGGGATTTAGGTTGTATTTTGAAAGACAGATGATTCAAGAAATAAAAACGCAGTTTTATTAAATACAACAAGGTTCGTTGTGTTCATAAATCGATAAGGTACTTCGATTTTTCGAGTTAAGGCTGAATCGGCGTTCATCCTTACTCACCGATATCCGTGAGATCGGTGTCTCATTAATATCACCTATCCATTCTATTCATTTCGCTTCCGTTACGCAGTATAAGTGGTATCAGAGCTACAACTCTTGATTTTGATTGAATCAAGATGGTCCAAGGGTGTGTCAAAGACAAGTTATTGGTTGAATTTCTGGTTGCGATTGGAATTCAAAGGTTAAACTCGGGCGAGGTAGTTCGAGGGTTAATCGATTTTGATTGTCTAGTGGTTATTGTTGAGTTTCGATTTTTTTTTTGAAAAAAATTAAAAAAATGCTGTTCACGTGTACTGTTCACGAAGAGAGAAGAAAAGGAAAAAAAAATGTTGGGAATATTTTCGTTGGAAAATACAAACGAGGAAAGTTTGGCTTTTGATCCAACGTTGCCACCGATTTTTGATGATTACGGAGATGAAGGAACCATTGTTATTGATGTTAAGGAGCCGTGTTTTACACTTGATTATGGTTTTGGGTTCAATCTAACTTCTATGCGAAATAAACACACGGTTGATCCTATTAGGTTTATTCAAGGTCATGTTTGTTATTTGTACAACAATGCGGCTCGGGATAGGTTATCGCACTTGTGCACGGAGGGTGCTGGGGTAGATGGCACAAGAGGGTTCTGAGATCAAGAAGAAGAACCGAGAGTTGGAGTTTATTGCTAGTGGTTTTTGTTTTCGATCCCGGAGGATCAAAGTTGCAAGAATTGAGGACAATTCTCTTCGAAGAGGGAGGGAATGATACGAAAATAAAAGTATCTAATTAGTCGTTTAGGAAATTATAAGTATTGATATTCTTTGTTTAGTCGTTTTCCTTATTTACAAATATAAGTATCTAATTAGTTTATTTTCTAGTGATATTTAGGAATTATATTAGGCTAGAGTATAACTTCCATACTTAGAATTAGTTTTATTTTATTAGTATAAATAAGGGATTAAGGTTGTATTTTGAAAGACAGATGATTCAAGAAATAAAAACGCAGTTTTATTAAATACAACAAGGTTCGTTGTGTTCATAAATCGATAAGGTACTTCGATTTTTCCAGTTAAGGCTGAATCGGCGTTCATCCTTACTCACCGATATCCGTGAGATCGGTGTCTCATTAATATCACCTATCCATTCTATTCATTTCGCTTCCGTTACGCAGTATAAGTGGTATCAGAGCTACAACTCTTGATTTTGATTGAATCAAGATGGTCCAAGGGTGTGTCAAAGACAAGTTATTGGTTGAATTTCTGGTTGCGATTGGAATTCAAAGGTTAAACTAGGGCGAGGTAGTTCGAGGGTTAATCGATTTTGATTGTCTAGTGGTTCTTGTTGAGTTTCGATTTTTTTTAAAAAAAAAAGAAAAAAAATACTGTTCACGTGTACTGTTCACGAAGAGAGAAGAAAAGGAAAAAAAATGTTGGGAATATTTTCGTTAGAAAATACAAACGAGGAAAGTTTGGCTTTTGATCCAACGTTGCCACCGATTTTTGATGATTACGGAGATGAAGGAACCATTGTTATTGATGTTAAGGAGCCGTGTTTTACACTAGATTATGGTTTTGGGTTCAATCTAACTTCTAAGCGAAATAAACACACGGTTGATCCTATTAGGTTTATTCAAGGTCATGTTTGTTATTTGTACAACAATGCGGCTCGGGATAGGTTATCGCACTTGTGCACGGAGGGTGGTGGGGTAGATGGCACAAGAGGGTTCTAAGATCAAGAAGAAGAACCGAGAGTTGGAGTTTATTGCTAGTGGTTTTTGTTTTCGATCCCGGAGGATCAAAGTTTCAAGAATTGAGGACAATTCTCTTCGAAGAGGGAGGGAATGATACGAAAATAAAAGTATCTAATTAGTCGTTTAGGAAATTATAAATATTGATATTCTTTGTTTAGTCGTTTTCCTTATTTACAAATATAAGTATCTAATTAGTTTATTTTCTAGTGATATTTAGGAATTATATTAGGCTAGAGTATAACTTCCATACTTAGAATTAGTTTTATTTTATTAGTATAAATAAGGGATTAAGGTTGTATTTTCAAAGACAGATGATTCAAGAAATAAAAACGCAGTTTTATTAAATACAACAAGGTTCGTTGTGTTCATAAATCGATACGGTACTTCGATTTTTCGAGTTAAGGCTGAATCGTCGTTCATCCTTACTCACCGATATCCGTGAGATCGGTGTCTCATTAATATCACCTATCCATTCTATTCGTTTCGCTTCCGTTACACAGTATAAGTGGTATCAGAGCTACAACTCTTGATTTTAATTGAATCAAGACGGTCCAAGGGTGTGTCAAAGACAAGTTATTGGTTGAATTTCTGGTTGCGATTGGAATTCAAAGGTTAAACTCGGGCGAGGTAGTTCGAGGGTTAATCGATTTTGATTGTCTAGTGGTTCTTGTTGAGTTTCGATTTTTTTCTAAAAATTTTTTTAAAAAATACAGTTCACGTGTACTGTTCACGAAGAGAGAAAAAAAGAAAAAAAAATTGTTGGGAATATTTTCGTTGGAAAATACAGTTGAGGAAAGTGTGGCTTTTGATCCAACGTTGCCACCGATTTTTGATGATTACGGAGATGAAGGAACCATTGTTATTGATGTTATTGAGCCATGTTTTACACTTGATTATGGTTTTGGGTTCAATCTAACTTCTAAGCCAAATAAACACGCGGTTTATCCTATTAGGTTTATTCAAGGTCATATTTGTTATTTGTACAACAATGCGGCTCGTGATAGGTTATCGCACTTGTGCACGGAGGGTGGTGGGGTAGATGGCACAAGAGGGTTCTAAGATCAAGAAGAAGAACGGAGAGTTGGAGTTTATTGCTAGTGGTTTTTGTTTTCGATCCCGGCGGATCAAAGTTTCAAGAATTGAGGACAATTCTCTTCGAAGAGGGAGGGAATGATACGAAAATAAAAGTATCTTATTAGTCGTTTAGAAAATTATTAATATTGATATTTTTTGTTTAGTCGTTTTCCTTATTTACAAATATAAGTATCTAATTAGTTTATTTTCTAGTGATATTTAGGAATTATATTAGGTAGAGTATAACTTCCATACTTAGAATTAGTTTTATTTTAGTTGTATGAATAAGGGATTTAGGTTGTATTTTGAAAGACAGATGATTCAAGAAATAAAAACGCAGTTTTATTAAATACAACAAGGTTCGTTGTGTTCATAAATCGATAAGGTACTTCGATTTTTCGAATTAAGGCTGAATCGGCGTTCATCCTTACTCACCGATATCCTTGAGATCGGTGTCTCATTAATATCACCTATCCATTCTATTCGTTTCGCTTCCGTTACGCAGTATAAGTGGTATCAGAGCTACAACTCTTGATTTTGATTGAATCAAGACGGTCCAAGGGTGTTAAAGACAAGTTATTGGTTGAATTTCTGGTTGCGATTGGAATTCAAAGGTTAAACTCGGGCGAGGTAGTTCGAGGGTTAATCGATTTTGATTGTCTAGTGGTTCTTGTTGAGTTTCGATTTATTTCAAAAACAATTTGTAAAAAATACTGTTCACGTATACTGTTCACGAAGAGAGAAAAAAAGGGAAAAAAAATGTTGGGAATATTTTCGTTGGAAGATACAGACGAGGAAAGTGTGGCTTTTGATCCAACGTTGCCACCGATTTTTTATGATTACGGAGATGAAGGAACAATTGTTATTGATGTTAAGGAGCCGTGTTTTACACTTGATTATGGTTTTGGGTTCAATCTAACTTCTAAGCCAAATAAACACACGGTTGATCCTATTAGGTTTATACAAGGTCAAGTTTGTTTTTTGTACAACAATAATGCGGCTCGTGATAGGTTATCGCACTTGTGCACGGAGGGTGGTGGGGTGGATGGCACAAGAGGGTTCTAAGATCAAGAAGAAGAACGGAGAGTTGGAGTTTATTGCTAGTGGTTTTTGTTTTCGATCCCGGCGGATCAAAGTTGCAAAAATTGAGGACAATTCTCTTCGAAGAGAGAGGGAATGATACGAAAATAAAAGTATCTAATTAGTCGTTTAGGAAATTATTAATATTGATATTCTTTGTTTAGTCGTTTTCCTTATTTACAAATATAAGTATCTTATTAGTTTATTTTCTAGTGATATTTAGGAATTATATTAGGCTAGAGTATAACTTCCATACTTAGAATTAGTTTTATTTTAGTAGTATAAATAAGGGATTAAGGTTGTATTTTGAAAGACAGATGATTCAAGAAATAAAAACGCAGTTTTATTAAATACAACAAGGTTCGTTGTGTTCATAAATCGAAAAGTTACTTCGATTTTTCGAGTTAAGGCTGAATCCGTGTTCATCCTTACTCACCGATACTGTGAGATCGGTGTCTCATTAATATCACCTATCCATTCTATTCGTTTCGCTTCCGTTATGCAGTATAAGTGGTATCAGAGCTACAACTCTTGATTTTGATTGAATCATGACGGTCCAAGGGTGTGTCAAAGACAAGTTATTGGTTGAATTTCTGGTTGCGATTGGAATTCAAAGGTTAAACTCGGGCGAGGTAGTTCGAGGGTTAATCGATTTTAATTGTCTAGTGGTTCTTGTTGAGTTTCGATTTTTTTCAAAAAATTTTTTAAAAAAATACTGTTCACGTATACTGTTCACGAAGAGAGAAAAAAAGGGAAAAAAATGTTGGGAATATTTTCGTTGGAAGATACAGACGAGGAAAGTGTGGCTTTTGATCCAACGTTGCCACCGATTTTTTATGATTACGGAGATGAAGGAACAATTGTTATTGATGTTAAGGAGCCGTGTTTTACACTTGATTATGGTTTTGGGTTCAATCTAACTTCTAAGCCAAATAAACACACGGTTGATCCTATTAGGTTTATACAAGGTCAAGTTTATTTTTTGTACAACAATAATGCGGCTTGTGATAGGTTATCGCACTTGTGCACGGAGGGTGGTGGGGTGGATGGCACAAGAGGGTTCTAAGATCAAGAAGAAGAACGGAGAGTTGGAGTTTATTGCTAGTGGTTTTTGTTTTCGATCCCGGCGGATCAAAGTTGCAAAAATTTAGGACAATTCTCTTCGAAGAGAGAGGGAATGATACGAAAATAAAAGTATCTAATTAGTCGTTTAGGAAATTATTAATATTGATATTCTTTGTTTAGTCGTTTTCCTTATTTACAAATATAAGTATCTAATTAGTTTATTTTCTAGTGATATTTAGGAATTATATTAGGCTAGAGTATAACTTCCATACTTTGAATTAGTTTTATCTTAGTAGTATAAATAAGGGATTAAGGTTGTATTTTGAAAGACAGATGATTCAAGAAATAAAAACGCAGTTTTATTAAATACAACAAGGTTCGTTGTGTTCATAAATCGAAAAGTTACTTCGATTTTTCGAGTTAAGGCTGAATCCGCGTTCATCCTTACTCACCGATATCCGTGAGATCGGTGTCTCATTAATATCACCTATCCATTCTATTCGTTTCGCTTCCGTTATGCAGTATAAGTGGTATCAGAGCTACAACTCTTGATTTTGATTGAATCAAGACGGTCCAAGGGTGTGTCAAAGACAAGTTATTGGTTGAATTTCTGGTTGCGATTGGAATTCAAAGGTTAAACTCGGGCGAGGTAGTTCGAGGGTTAATCGATTTTGATTGTCTAGTGGTTCTTGTTGAGTTTCGATTTATTTCAAAAAAAAATTGTAAAAAATACTGTTCACGTATACTGTTCACGAAGAGAGAAAAAAAGGGAAAAAAAATGTTGGGAATATTTTCGTTAGAAGATACAGACGAGGAAAGTGTGGCTTTTGATCCAACGTTGCCACCGATTTTTTATGATTACGGAGATGAAGGAACAATTGTTATTGATGTTAAGGAGCCGTGTTTTACACTTGATTATGGTTTTGGGTTCAATCTAACTTCTAAGCCAAATAAACACACGGTTGATCCTATTAGGTTTATACAAGGTCAAGTTTGTTTTTTGTACAACAATAATGCGGCTCGTGATAGGTTATCGCACTTGTGCACGGAGGGTGGTGGGGTGGATGGCACAAGAGGGTTCTAAGATCAAGAAGAAGAACGGAGAGTTGGAGTTTATTGCTAGTGGTTTTTGTTTTCGATCCCGGCGGATCAAAGTTGCAAAAATTGAGGACAATTCTCTTCGAAGAGAGAGGGAATGATACGAAAATAAAAGTATCTAATTAGTCGTTTAGGAATTATTAATATTGATATTCTTTGTTTAGTCGTTTTCCTTATTTACAAATATAAGTATCTAATTAGTTTATTTTCTAGTGATATTTAGGAATTATATTAGGCTAGAGTATAACTTCCATACTTAGAATTAGTTTTATTTTAGTAGTATAAATAAGGGATTAAGGTCGTATTTTGAAAGACAGATGATTCAAGAAATAAAAACGCAGTTTTATTAAATACAACAAGGTTCGTTGTGTTCACAAATCGAACGGGTACTTCGATTTTTCGAGTTTAGGCTGAATCGGCGTTCATCCTTGCTCACCGATATCCGTGAGATCGGTGTCTCATTAATATCACATATCCATTCTATTCGTTTCGCTTCCGTTACGCAGTATCAGTGGTATCAGAGCTACAACTCTTGATTTTGATTGAATCAAGACGGTCCAAGGGTGTGTCAAAGACAAGTTATTGGTTGAATTTCTGGTTGCGATTGGAATTCAAAGGTTAAACTCGGGCGAGGTAGTTCGAGGGTTAATCGATTTTGATTGTCTAGTGGTTCTTGTTGAGTTTCGATTTGTTTCAAAAAAATTTTTTTGAAAATACTGTTCACGTATACTGTTCACGAAGAGAGAAAAAAAGGGAAAAAAAATGTTGGGAATATTTTCGTTGGAAGATACAGACGAGGAAAGTGTGGCTTTTGATCCAACGTTGCCACCGATTTTTTATGATTACGGAGATGAAGGAACAACTGTTATTCATGTTAAGGAGCCGTGTTTTACACTTGATTATGGTTTTGGGTTCAATCTAACTTCTAAGCCAAATAAACACACGGTTGATCCTATTAGGTTTATACAAGGTCAAGTTTGTTTTTTGTACAACAATAATGCGGCTCGTGATAGGTTATCGCACTTGTGCACGGAGGGTGGTGGGGTGGATGGCACAAGAGGGTTCTAAGATCAAGAAGAAGAACGGAGAGTTGGAGTTTATTGCTAGTGGTTTTTGTTTTCGATCCCGGCGGATCAAAGTTGCAAAAATTGAGGACAATTCTCTTCGAAGAGAGAGGGAATGATACGAAAATAAAAGTATCTAATTAGTCATTTAGGAAATTATTAATATTGATATTCTTTGTTTAGTCGTTTTCCTTATTCACAAATATAAGTATCTTATTAGTTTATTTTCTTGTGATATTTAGGAATTATATTAGGCTAGAGTATAACTTCCATACTTAGAATTAGTTTTATTTTAGTAGTATAAATAAGGGATTAAGGTTGTATTTTGAAAGACAGATGATTCAAGAAATAAAAACACAGTTTTATTAAATACAACAAGGTTCGTTGTGTTCATAAATCGAAAAGTTACTTCGATTTTTCGAGTTAAGGCTGAATCCGTGTTCATCCTTACTCACCGATATCTGTGAGATCGGTGTCTCATTAATATCACCTATCCATTCTATTCGTTTCGCTTCCGTTATGCAGTATAAGTGGTATCAGAGCTACAACTCTTGATTTTGATTGAATCATGACGGTCCAAGGGTGTGTCAAAGACAAGTTATTGGTTGAATTTCTGGTTGCGATTGGAATTCAAAGGTTAAACTCGGGCGAGGTAGTTCGAGGGTTAATCGATTTTAATTGTCTAGTGGTTCTTGTTGAGTTTCGATTTTTTTCAAAAAAATTTTTTAAAAAATACTGTTCACGTATACTGTTCACGAAGAGAGAAAAAAAGGGAAAAAAAATGTTGGGAATATTTTCGTTGGAAGATACAGACGAGGAAAGTGTGGCTTTTGATCCAACGTTGCCACCGATTTTTTATGATTACGGAGATGAAGGAACAATTGTTATTGATGTTAAGGAGCCGTGTTTTACACTTGATTATGGTTTTGGGTTCAATCTAACTTCTAAGCCAAATAAACACACGGTTGATCCTATTAGGTTTATACAAGGTCAAGTTTATTTTTTGTACAACAATAATGCGGCTTGTGATAGGTTATCGCACTTGTGCACGGAGGGTGGTGGGGTGGATGGCACAAGAGGGTTCTAAGATCAAGAAGAAGAACGGAGAGTTGGAGTTTATTGCTAGTGGTTTTTGTTTTCGATCCCGGCGGATCAAAGTTGCAAAAATTGAGGACAATTCTCTTCGAAGAGAGAGGGAATGATACGAAAATAAAAGTATCTAATTAGTCGTTTAGGAAATTATTAATATTGATATTCTTTGTTTAGTCGTTTTCCTTATTTACAAATATAAGTATCTAATTAGTTTATTTTCTAGTGATATTTAGGAATTATATTAGGCTAGAGTATAACTTCCATACTTAGAATTAGTTTTATCTTAGTAGTATAAATAAGGGATTAAGGTTGTATTTTGAAAGACAGATGATTCAAGAAATAAAAACGCAGTTTTATTAAATACAACAAGGTTCGTTGTGTTCATAAATCGAAAAGTTACTTCGATTTTTCGAGTTAAGGCTGAATCCGCGTTCATCCTTGCTCACCGATATCCGTGAGATCGGTGTCTCATTAATATCACATATCCATTCTATTCGTTTCGCTTCCGTTACGCAGTATAAGTGGTATCAGAGCTACAACTCTTGATTTTGATTGAATCAAGACGGTCCAAGGGTGTGTCAAAGACAAGTTATTGGTTGAATTTCTGGTTGCGATTGGAATTCAAAGGTTAAACTCGGGCGAGGTAGTTCTAGGGTTAATCGATTTTGATTGTCTAGTGGTTCTTGTTGAGTTTCGATTTTTTTCAAAATTTTTTTTTAAAAATTACTGTTCACGTGTACTGTTCACGAAGAGAGAAAAAAAGGAAAAAAAAAAAGTTGGGAATATTTTCGTTGGAAAATACAGTTGAGGAAAGTGTGGCTTTTGATCCAACGTTGCCACCGATTTTTGATGATTACGGAGATGAAGGAACCATTGTTATTGATGTTATGGAGCCATGTTTTACACTTGATTATGGTTTTGGGTTCAATCTAACTTCTAAGCCAAATAAACACACGGTTGATCCTATTAGGTTTATACAAGGTCAAGTTTGTTTTTTGTACAACAATAATGCGGCTCGTGATAGGTTATCGCACTTGTGCACGGAGGGTGGTGGGGTGGATGGCACAAGAGGGTTCTAAGATCAAGAAGAAGAACGGAGAGTTGGAGTTTATTGCTAGTGGTTTTTGTTTTCGATCCCGGCGGATCAAAGTTGCAAAAATTGAGGACAATTCTCTTCGAAGAGAGAGGGAATGATACGAAAATAAAAGTATCTAATTAGTCGTTTAGGAAATTATTAATATTGATATTCTTTGTTTAGTCGTTTTCCTTATTTACAAATATAAGTATCTAATTAGTTTATTTTCTAGTGATATTTAGGAATTATATTAGGCTAGAGTATAACTTCCATACTTAGAATTAGTTTTATTTTAGTAGTATAAATAAGGGATTAAGGTCGTATTTTGAAAGACAGATGATTCAAGAAATAAAAACGCAGTTTTATTAAATACAACAAGGTTCGTTGTGTTCACAAATCGAAAGGGTACTTCGATTTTTCGAGTTTAGGCTGAATCGGCGTTCATCCTTGCTCACCGATATCCGTGAGATCGGTGTCTCATTAATATCACATATCCATTCTATTCGTTTCGCTTCCGTTACGCAGTATAAGTGGTATCAGAGCTACAACTCTTGATTTTGATTGAATCAAGACGGTCCAAGGGTGTGTCAAAGACAAGTTATTGGATGAATTTCTGGTTGCGATTGGAATTCAAAGGTTAAACTCGGGCGAGGTAGTTCGAGGGTTAATCGATTTTGATTGTCTAGTGGTTCTTGTTGAGTTTCGATTTTTTTCAAAAATTTTTTTTAAAAAATACTGTTCACGTGTACTGTTCACGAAGAGAGAAAAAAAGGAAAAAAAAAAGTTGGGAATATTTTCGTTGGAAAATACAGTTGAGGAAAGTGTGGCTTTTGATCCAACGTTGCCACCGATTTTTGATGATTACGGAGATGAAGGAACCATTGTTATTGATGTTATGGAGCCATGTTTTACACTTGATTATGGTTTTGGGTTCAATCTAACTTCTAAGCCAAATAAACACACGGTTGATCCTATTAGGTTTATACAAGGTCAAGTTTGTTTTTTGTACAACAATAATGCGGCTCGTGATAGGTTATCGCACTTGTGCACGGAGGGTGGTGGGGTGGATGGCACAAGAGGGTTCTAAGATCAAGAAGAAGAACGGAGAGTTGGAGTTTATTGCTAGTGGTTTTTGTTTTCGATCCCGGCGGATCAAAGTTGCAAAAATTGAGGACAATTCTCTTCGAAGAGAGAGGGAATGATACGAAAATAAAAGCATCTAATTAGTCGTTTAGGAAATTATTAATATTGATATTCTTTGTTTAGTCGTTTTCCTTATTTACAAATATAAGTATCTAATTAGTTTATTTTCTAGTGATATTTAGGAATTATATTAGGCTAGAGTATAACTTCCATACTTAGAATTAGTTTTATCTTAGTAGTATAAATAAGGGATTAAGGTTGTATTTTGAAAGACAGATGATTCAAGAAATAAAAACGCAGTTTTATTAAATACAACAAGGTTCGTTGTGTTCGTAAATCGAAAAGTTACTTCGATTTTTCGAGTTAAGGCTGAATCCGCGTTCATCCTTACTCACCGATATCCGTGAGATCGGTGTCTCATTAATATCACCTATCCATTCTATTCGTTTCGCTTCCGTTATGCAGTATAAGTGGTATCAGAGCTACAACTCTTGATTTTGATTGAATCAAGACGGTCCAAGGGTGTGTCAAAGACAAGTTATTGGTTGAATTTCTGGTTGCGATTGGAATTCAAAGGTTAAACTCGGGCGAGGTAGTTCGAGGGTTAATCGATTTTGATTGTCAAGTGGTTCTTGTTAAGTTTCGATTTTTTTCAAAAAAAATTTTAAAAAAATACTGTTCACGTATACTGTTCACGAAGAGAGAACAAAAGGGAAAAAAAATGTTGGGAATATTTTTGTTGGAAGATACAGACGAGGAAAGTGTGGCTTTTGATCCAACGTTGCCACCGATTTTTTATGATTACGGAGATGAAGGAACAATTGTTATTGATGTTAAGGAGCCGTGTTTTACACTTGATTATGGTTTTGGGTTCAATCTAACTTCTAAGCCAAATAAACACACGGTTGATCCTATTATGTTTATACAAGGTCAAGTTTGTTTTTTGTACAACAATAATGCGGCTCGTGATAGGTTATCGCACTTGTGCACGGAGGGTGGTGGGGTGGATGGCACAAGAGGGTTCTAAGATCAAGAAGAAGAACGGAGAGTTGGAGTTTATTGCTAGTGGTTTTTGTTTTCGATCCCGGCGGATCAAAGTTGAAAAAATTGAGGACAATTCTCTTCGAAGAGAGAGGGAATGATACGAAAATAAAAGTATCTAATTAGTCGTTTAGGAAATTATTAATATTGATATTCTTTGTTTAGTCGTTTTCCTTATTTACAAATATAAGTATCTAATTAGTTTATTTTCTAGTGATATTTAGGAATTATATTAGGCTAGAGTATAACTTCCATACTTAGAATTAGTTTTATTTTATTAGTATAAATAAGGAATTAAGGTTGTATTTTCAAAGACAGATGATTCAAGAAATAAAAACGCAGTTTTATTAAATACAACAAGGTTCGTTGTGTTCATAAATCGATACGGTACTTCGATTTTTCGAGTTAAGGCTGAATCGTCGTTCATCCTTACTCACCGATATCCGTGAGATCGGTGTCTCATTAATATCACCTATCCATTCTATTTGTTTCGCTTCCGTTACACAGTATAAGTGGTATCAGAGCTACAACTCTTGATTTTGATTGAATCAAGACGGTCCAAGGGTGTGTCAAAGACAAGTTATTGGTTGAATTTCTGGTTGCGATTGGAATTCAAAGGTTAAACTCGGGCGAGGTAGTTCGAGGGTTAATCGATTTTGATTGTCTAGTGGTTCTTGTTGAGTTTCGATTTTTTTCAAAATTTTTTTTTAAAAAATACTGTTCACGTGTACTGTTCACGAAGAGAGAAAAAAAGGAAAAAAAAAGTTGGGAATATTTTCGTTGGAAAATACAGTTGAGGAAAGTGTGGCTTTTGATCCAACGTTGCCACCGATTTTTGACGATTACGGAGATGAAGGAACCATTGTTATTGATGTTATGGAGCCATGTTTTACACTTGATTATGGTTTTGGGTTCAATCTAACTTCTAAGCCAAATAAACACACGGTTGATCCTATTAGGTTTATACAAGGTCAAGTTTGTTTTTTGTACAACAATAATGCGGCTCGTGATAGGTTATCGCACTTGTGCACGGAGGGTGGTGGGGTGGATGGCACAAGAGGGTTCTAAGATCAAGAAGAAGAACGGAGAGTTGGAGTTTATTGCTAGTGGTTTTTGTTTTCGATCCCGGCGGATCAAAGTTGCAAAAATTGAGGACAATTCTCTTCGAAGAGAGAGGGAATGATACGAAAATAAAAGTATCTAATTAGTCGTTTAGGAAATTATTAATATTGATATTCTTTGTTTAGTCGTTTTCCTTATTTACAAATATAAGTATCTAATTAGTTTATTTTCTAGTGATATTTAGGAATTATATTAGGCTAGAGTATAACTTCCATACTTAGAATTAGTTTTATCTTAGTAGTATAAATAAGGGATTAAGGTTGTATTTTGAAAGACAGATGATTCAAGAAATAAAAACGCAGTTTTATTAAATACAACAAGGTTCGTTGTGTTCATAAATCGAAAAGTTACTTCGATTTTTCGAGTTAAGGCTGAATCCGCGTTCATCCTTGCTCACCGATATCCGTGAGATCGGTGTCTCATTAATATCACATATCCATTCTATTCGTTTCGCTTCCGTTACGCAGTATAAGTGGTATCAGAGCTACAACTCTTGATTTTGATTGAATCAAGACGGTCCAAGGGTGTGTCAAAGACAAGTTATTGGTTGAATTTCTGGTTGCGATTGGAATTCAAAGGTTAAACTCGGGCGAGGTAGTTCTAGGGTTAATCGATTTTGATTGTCTAGTGGTTCTTGTTGAGTTTCGATTTTTTTCAAAAAAATTTTTTAAAAATTACTGTTCACGTGTACTGTTCACGAAGAGAGAAAAAAAGGAAAAAAAAAAGTTGGGAATATTTTCGTTGGAAAATACAGTTGAGGAAAGTGTGGCTTTTGATCCAACGTTGCCACCGATTTTTGATGATTACGGAGATGAAGGAACCATTGTTATTGATGTTATGGAGCCATGTTTTACACTTGATTATGGTTTTGGGTTCAAATTAACTTCTAAGCCAAATAAACACACGGTTGATCCTATTAGGTTTATACAAGGTCAAGTTTGTTTTTTGTACAACAATAATGCGGCTCGTGATAGGTTATCGCACTTGTGCACGGAGGGTGGTGGGGTGGATGGCACAAGAGGGTTCTAAGATCAAGAAGAAGAACGGAGAGTTGGAGTTTATTGCTAGTGGTTTTTGTTTTCGATCCCGGCGGATCAAAGTTGCAAAAATTGAGGACAATTCTCTTCGAAGAGAGAGGGAATGATACGAAAATAAAAGTATCTAATTAGTCGTTTAGGAAATTATTAATATTGATATTCTTTGTTTAGTCGTTTTCCTTATTTACAAATATAAGTATCTAATTAGTTTATTTTCTAGTGATATTTAGGAATTATATTAGGCTAGAGTATAACTTCCATACTTAGAATTAGTTTTATTTTAGTAGTATAAATAAGGGATTAAGGTCGTATTTTGAAAGACAGATGATTCAAGAAATAAAAACGCAGTTTTATTAAATACAACAAGGTTCGTTGTGTTCACAAATCGAAAGGGTACTTCGATTTTTCGAGTTTAGGCTGAATCGGCGTTCATCCTTGCTCACCGATATCCGTGAGATCGGTGTCTCATTAATATCACATATCCATTCTATTCGTTTCGCTTCCGTTACGCAGTATAAGTGGTATCAGAGCTACAACTCTTGATTTTGATTGAATCAAGACGGTCCAAGGGTGTGTCAAAGACAAGTTATTGGTTGAATTTCTGGTTGCGATTGGAATTCAAAGGTTAAACTCGGGCGAGGTAGTTCGAGGGTTAATCGATTTTGATTGTCTAGTGGTTCTTGTTGAGTTTCGATTTTTTTCAAAATTTTTTTTTAAAAAATACTGTTCACGTGTACTGTTCACGAAGAGAGAAAAAAAGGAAAAAAAAAAGTTGGGAATATTTTCGTTGGAAAATACAGTTGAGGAAAGTGTGGCTTTTGATCCAACGTTGCCACCGATTTTTGATGATTACGGAGATGAAGGAACCATTGTTATTGATGTTATGGAGCCATGTTTTACACTTGATTATGGTTTTGGGTTCAATCTAACTTCTAAGCCAAATAAACACACGGTTGATCCTATTAGGTTTATACAAGGTCAAGTTTGTTTTTTGTACAACAATAATGCGGCTCGTGATAGGTTATCGCACTTGTGCACGGAGGGTGGTGGGGTGGATGGCACAAGAGGGTTCTAAGATCAAGAAGAAGAACGGAGAGTTGGAGTTTATTGCTAGTGGTTTTTGTTTTCGATCCCGGCGGATCAAAGTTGCAAAAATTGAGGACAATTCTCTTCGAAGAGAGAGGGAATGATACGAAAATAAAAGCATCTAATTAGTCGTTTAGGAAATTATTAATATTGATATTCTTTGTTTAGTCGTTTTCCTTATTTACAAATATAAGTATCTAATTAGTTTATTTTCTAGTGATATTTAGGAATTATATTAGGCTAGAGTATAACTTCCATACTTAGAATTAGTTTTATCTTAGTAGTATAAATAAGGGATTAAGGTTGTATTTTGAAAGACAGATGATTCAAGAAATAAAAACGCAGTTTTATTAAATACAACAAGGTTCGTTGTGTTCGTAAATCGAAAAGTTACTTCGATTTTTCGAGTTAAGGCTGAATCCGCGTTCATCCTTACTCACCGATATCCGTGAGATCGGTGTCTCATTAATATCACCTATCCATTCTATTCGTTTCGCTTCCGTTATGCAGTATAAGTGGTATCAGAGCTACAACTCTTGATTTTGATTGAATCAAGACGGTCCAAGGGTGTGTCAAAGACAAGTTATTGGTTGAATTTCTGGTTGCGATTGGAATTCAAAGGTTAAACTCGGGCGAGGTAGTTCGAGGGTTAATCGATTTTGATTGTCTAGTGGTTCTTGTTAAGTTTCGATTTTTTTCAAAAAAAATTTTAAAAAAATACTGTTCACGTATACTGTTCACGAAGAGAGAACAAAAGGGAAAAAAAATGTTGGGAATATTTTTGTTGGAAGATACAGACGAGGAAAGTGTGGCTTTTGATCCAACGTTGCCACCGATTTTTTATGATTACGGAGATGAAGGAACAATTGTTATTGATGTTAAGGAGCCGTGTTTTACACTTGATTATGGTTTTGGGTTCAATCTAACTTCTAAGCCAAATAAACACACGGTTGATCCTATTATGTTTATACAAGGTCAAGTTTGTTTTTTGTACAACAATAATGCGGCTCGTGATAGGTTATCGCACTTGTGCACGGAGGGTGGTGGGGTGGATGGCACAAGAGGGTTCTAAGATCAAGAAGAAGAACGGAGAGTTGGAGTTTATTGCTAGTGGTTTTTGTTTTCGATCCCGGCGGATCAAAGTTGAAAAAATTGAGGACAATTCTCTTCGAAGAGAGAGGGAATGATACGAAAATAAAAGTATCTAATTAGTCGTTTAGGAAATTATTAATATTGATATTCTTTGTTTAGTCGTTTTCCTTATTTACAAATATAAGTATCTAATTAGTTTATTTTCTAGTGATATTTAGGAATTATATTAGGCTAGAGTATAACTTCCATACTTAGAATTAGTTTTATTTTATTAGTATAAATAAGGAATTAAGGTTGTATTTTCAAAGACAGATGATTCAAGAAATAAAAACGCAGTTTTATTAAATACAACAAGGTTCGTTGTGTTCATAAATCGATACGGTACTTCGATTTTTCGAGTTAAGGCTGAATCGTCGTTCATCCTTACTCACCGATATCCGTGAGATCGGTGTCTCATTAATATCACCTATCCATTCTATTTGTTTCGCTTCCGTTACACAGTATAAGTGGTATCAGAGCTACAACTCTTGATTTTGATTGAATCAAGACGGTCCAAGGGTGTGTCAAAGACAAGTTATTGGTTGAATTTCTGGTTGCGATTGGAATTCAAAGGTTAAACTCGGGCGAGGTAGTTCGAGGGTTAATCGATTTTGATTGTCTAGTGGTTCTTGTTGAGTTTCGATTTTTTTCAAATTTTTTTTTTAAAAAATACTGTTCACGTGTACTGTTCACGAAGAGAGAAAAAAAGGAAAAAAAAAGTTGGGAATATTTTCGTTGGAAAATACAGTTGAGGAAAGTGTGGCTTTTGATCCAACGTTGCCACCGATTTTTGACGATTACGGAGATGAAGGAACCATTGTTATTGATGTTATGGAGCCATGTTTTACACTTGATTATGGTTTTGGGTTCAATCTAACTTCTAAGCCAAATAAACACACGGTTGATCCTATTAGGTTTATACAAGGTCAAGTTTGTTTTTTGTACAACAATAATGCGGCTCGTGATAGGTTATCGCACTTGTGCACGGAGGGTGGTGGGGTGGATGGCACAAGAGGGTTCTAAGATCAAGAAGAAGAACGGAGAGTTGGAGTTTATTGCTAGTGGTTTTTGTTTTCGATCCCGGCGGATCAAAGTTGCAAAAATTGAGGACAATTCTCTTCGAAGAGAGAGGGAATGATACGAAAATAAAAGTATCTAATTAGTCGTTTAGGAAATTATTAATATTGATATTCTTTGTTTAGTCGTTTTCCTTATTTACAAATATAAGTATCTAATTAGTTTATTTTCTAGTGATATTTAGAAATTATATTAGGCTAGAGTATAACTTCCATACTTAGAATTAGTTTTATTTTAGTAGTATAAATAAGGGATTAAGGTCGTATTTTGAAAGACAGATGATTCAAGAAATAAAAACGCAGTTTTATTAAATACAACAAGGTTCGTTGTGTTCACAAATCGAAAGGGTACTTCGATTTTTCGAGTTTAGGCTGAATCGGCGTTCATCCTTGCTCACCGATATCCGTGAGATCGGTGTCTCATTAATATCACATATCCATTCTATTCGTTTCGCTTCCGTTACGCAGTATAAGTGGTATCAGAGCTACAACTCTTGATTTTGATTGAATCAAGACGGTCCAAGGGTGTGTCAAAGACAAGTTATTGGTTGAATTTCTGGTTGCGATTGGAATTCAAAGGTTAAACTCGGGCGAGGTAGTTCGAGGGTTAATCGATTTTGATTGTCTAGTGGTTCTTGTTGAGTTTCGATTTTTTTCAAAAAATTTTTTTAAAAATTACTGTTCACGTGTACTGTTCACGAAGAGAGAAAAAAAGGAAAAAAAAAAGTTGGGAATATTTTCGTTGGAAAATACAGTTGAGGAAAGTGTGGCTTTTGATCCAACGTTGCCACCGATTTTTGATGATTACGGAGATGAAGGAACCATTGTTATTGATGTTATGGAGCCATGTTTTACACTTGATTATGGTTTTGGGTTCAATCTAACTTCTAAGCCAAATAAACACACGGTTGATCCTATTAGGTTTATACAAGGTCAAGTTTGTTTTTTGTACAACAATAATGCGGCTCGTGATAGGTTATCGCACTTGTGCACGGAGGGTGGTGGGGTGGATGGCACAAGAGGGTTCTAAGATCAAGAAGAAGAACGGAGAGTTGGAGTTTATTGCTAGTGGTTTTTGTTTTCGATCCCGGCGGATCAAAGTTGCAAAAATTGAGGACAATTCTCTTCGAAGAGAGAGGGAATGATACGAAAATAAAAGTATCTAATTAGTCGTTTAGGAAATTATTAATATTGATATTCTTTGTTTAGTCGTTTTCCTTATTTACAAATATAAGTATCTAATTAGTTTATTTTCTAGTGATATTTAGGAATTATATTAGGCTAGAGTATAACTTCCATACTTAGAATTAGTTTTATTTTAGTAGTATAAATAAGGGATTAAGGTCGTATTTTGAAAGACAGATGATTCAAGAAATAAAAACGCAGTTTTATTAAATACAACAAGGTTCGTTGTGTTCACAAATCGAAAGGGTACTTCGATTTTTCGAGTTTAGGCTGAATCGGCGTTCATCCTTGCTCACCGATATCCGTGAGATCGGTGTCTCATTAATATCACATATCCATTCTATTCGTTTCGCTTCCGTTACGCAGTATAAGTGGTATCAGAGCTACAACTCTTGATTTTGATTGAATCAAGACGGTCCAAGGGTGTGTCAAAGACAAGTTAATGGTTGAATTTCTGGTTGCGATTGGAATTCAAAGGTTAAACTCGGGCGAGGTAGTTCGAGGGTTAATCGATTTTGATTGTCTAGTGGTTCTTGTTGAGTTTCGATTTTTTTCAAAAATTTTTTTTAAAAAATACTGTTCACGTGTACTGTTCACGAAGAGAGAAAAAAAGGAAAAAAAAAAGTTGGGAATATTTTCGTTGGAAAATACAGTTGAGGAAAGTGTGGCTTTTGATCCAACGTTGCCACCGATTTTTGATGATTACGGAGATGAAGGAACCATTGTTATTGATGTTATGGAGCCATGTTTTACACTTGATTATGGTTTTGGGTTCAATCTAACTTCTAAGCCAAATAAACACACGGTTGATCCTATTAGGTTTATACAAGGTCAAGTTTGTTTTTTGTACAACAATAATGCGGCTCGTGATAGGTTATCGCACTTGTGCACGGAGGGTGGTGGGGTGGATGGCACAAGAGGGTTCTAAGATCAAGAAGAAGAACGGAGAGTTGGAGTTTATTGCTAGTGGTTTTTGTTTTCGATCCCGGCGGATCAAAGTTGCAAAAATTGAGGACAATTCTCTTCGAAGAGAGAGGGAATGATACGAAAATAAAAGCATCTAATTAGTCGTTTAGGAAATTATTAATATTGATATTCTTTGTTTAGTCGTTTTCCTTATTTACAAATATAAGTATCTAATTAGTTTATTTTCTAGTGATATTTAGGAATTATATTAGGCTAGAGTATAACTTCCATACTTAGAATTAGTTTTATCTTAGTAGTATAAATAAGGGATTAAGGTTGTATTTTGAAAGACAGATGATTCAAGAAATAAAAACGCAGTTTTATTAAATACAACAAGGTTCGTTGTGTTCGTAAATCGAAAAGTTACTTCGATTTTTCGAGTTAAGGCTGAATCCGCGTTCATCCTTACTCACCGATATCCGTGAGATCGGTGTCTCATTAATATCACCTATCCATTCTATTCGTTTCGCTTCCGTTATGCAGTATAAGTGGTATCAGAGCTACAACTCTTGATTTTGATTGAATCAAGACGGTCCAAGGGTGTGTCAAAGACAAGTTATTGGTTGAATTTCTGGTTGCGATTGGAATTCAAAGGTTAAACTCGGGCGAGGTAGTTCGAGGGTTAATCGATTTTGATTGTCTAGTGGTTCTTGTTAAGTTTCGATTTTTTTCAAAAAAAATTTTAAAAAAATACTGTTCACGTATACTGTTCACGAAGAGAGAAAAAAAGGGAAAAAAATGTTGGGAATATTTTCGTTGGAAAATACAGACGAGGAAAGTGTGGCTTTTGATCCAACGTTGCCACCAATTTTTTATGATTACGGAGATGAAGGAACCATTGTTATTGATGTTAAGGAGCCGTGTTTTACACTTGATTATGGTTTTGGGTTCAATCTAACTTCTAAGCCAAATAAACACACGGTTGATCCTATTAGGTTTATACAAGGTCAAGTTTGTTTTTTGTACAACAATAATGCGGCTCGTGATAGGTTATCGCACTTGTGCACGGAGGGTGGTGGGGTGGATGGCACAAGAGGGTTCTAAGATCAAGAAGAAGAACAGAGAGTTGGAGTTTATTGCTAGTGGTTTTTGTTTTCGATCCCGGCGGATCAAAGTTGCAAAAATTGAGGACAATTCTCTTCGAAGAGAGAGGGAATGATACGAAAATAAAAGCATCTAATTAGTCGTTTAGGAAATTATTAATATTGATATTCTTTGTTTAGTCGTTTTCCTTATTTACAAATATAAGTATCTAATTAGTTTATTTTCTAGTGATATTTAGGAATTATATTAGGCTAGAGTATAACTTCCATACTTAGAATTAGTTTTATCTTAGTAGTATAAATAAGGGATTAAGGTTGTATTTTGAAAGACAGATGATTCAAGAAATAAAAACGCAGTTTTATTAAATACAACAAGGTTCGTTGTGTTCGTAAATCGAAAAGTTACTTCGATTTTTCGAGTTAAGGCTGAATCCGCGTTCATCCTTACTCACCGATATCCGTGAGATCGGTGTCTCATTAATATCACCTATCCATTCTATTCGTTTCGCTTCCGTTATGCAGTATAAGTGGTATCAGAGCTACAACTCTTGATTTTGATTGAATCAAGACGGTCCAAGGGTGTGTCAAAGACAAGTTATTGGTTGAATTTCTGGTTGCGATTGGAATTCAAAGGTTAAACTCGGGCGAGGTAGTTCGAGGGTTAATCGATTTTGATTGTCTAGTGGTTCTTGTTAAGTTTCGATTTTTTTCAAAAAAAATTTTAAAAAAATACTGTTCACGTATACTGTTCACGAAGAGAGAAAAAAAGGGAAAAAAATGTTGGGAATATTTTCGTTGGAAAATACAGACGAGGAAAGTGTGGCTTTTGATCCAACGTTGCCACCAATTTTTTATGATTACGGAGATGAAGGAACCATTGTTATTGATGTTAAGGAGCCGTGTTTTACACTTGATTATGGTTTTGGGTTCAGTCTAACTTCTAAGCCAAATAAACACACGGTTGATCCTATTAGGTTTATACAAGGTCAAGTTTGTTTTTTGTACAACAATAATGCGGCTCGTGATAGGTTATCGCACTTGTGCACGGAGGGTGGTGGGGTGGATGGCACAAGAGGGTTCTAAGATCAAGAAGAAGAACGGAGAGTTGGAGTTTATTGCTAGTGGTTTTTGTTTTCGATCCCGGCGGATCAAAGTTGCAAAAATTGAGGACAATTTTCTTCGAAGAGAGAGGGAATGATACGAAAATTAAATTATCTAATTAGTCGTTTAGGAAATTATTAATATTGATATTCTTTGTTTGGTCGTTTTCCTTATTTACAAATATAAGTATTTAATTAGTTTATTTTCTAGTGATATTTAGGAATTATATTACGCTAGAGTATAACTTCCATACTTAGAATTAGTTTTATTTTAGTAGTATAAACAAGGGATTGAGGTTGTATTTTGAAAGACAGATGATTCAAGAAATAAAAACGCAGTTTTATTAAACACAACAAGGTTCGTTGTGTTCATAAATCGAAAAGGTACTTCGATTTTTCGAGTTAAGGCTGAATCCGCGTTCATCCTTCCTGACCGATATCCGTAAGATCGGTGTCTCATTAATATCACATAATCCATTCTATTTGTTTCGCTTCCGTTACGCAGTATAAGTGGTATCAGAGCTACAACTCTTGATTTTGATTGAATCAAGACGGTCCAAGGGTGTGTCAAAGACAAGTTATTGGTTGAATTTCTGGTTGCGATTGGAATTCAAAGGTTAAACTCGGGCGAGGTAGTTCGAGGGTTAATCGATTTTGATTGTCTAGTGGTTCTTGTTAAGTTTCGATTTTTTTCAAAAAAATTTTTAAAAAAATACTGTTCACGTATACTGTTCACGAAGAGAGAAAAAAGGGAAAAAAATGTTGGGAATATTTTCGTTGGAAAATACAGACGAGGAAAGTGTGGCTTTTGATCCAACGTTGCCACCAATTTTTTATGATTACGGAGATGAAGGAACCATTGTTATTGATGTTAAGGAGCCGTGTTTTACACTTGATTATGGTTTTGGGTTCAATCTAACTTCTAAGCCAAATAAACACACGGTTGATCCTATTAGGTTTATACAAGGTCAAGTTTGTTTTTTGTACAACAATAATGCGGCTCGTGATAGGTTATCGCACTTGTGCACGGAGGGTGGTGGGGTGGATGGCACAAGAGGGTTCTAAGATCAAGAAGAAGAACGGAGAGTAGGAGTTTATTGCTAGTGGTTTTTGTTTTCGATCCCGGCGGATCAAAGTTGCAAAAATTGAGGACAATTTTCTTCGAAGAGAGAGGGAATGATACGAAAATTAAAGTATCTAATTAGTCGTTTAGGAAATTATTAATATTGATATTCTTTGTTTGGTCGTTTTCCTTATTTACAAATATAAGTATTTAATTAGTTTATTTTCTAGTGATATTTAGGAATTATATTACGCTAGAGTATAACTTCCATACTTAGAATTAGTTTTATTTTAGTAGTATAAACAAGGGATTGAGGTTGTATTTTGAAAGACAGATGATTCAAGAAATAAAAACGCAGTTTTATTAAACACAACAAGGTTCGTTGTGTTCATAAATCGAAAAGGTACTTCGATTTTTCGAGTTAAGGCTGAATCCGCGTTCATCCTTCCTGACCGATATCCGTAAGATCGGTGTCTCATTAATATCACATAATCCATTCTATTTGTTTCGCTTCCGTTACGCAGTATAAGTGGTATCAGAGCTACAACTCTTGATTTTGATTGAATCAAGACGGTCCAAGGGTGTGTCAAAGACAAGTTATTGGTTGAATTTCTGGTTGCGATTGGAATTCAAAGGTTAAACTCGGGCGAGGTAGTTCGAGAGTTAATCGATTTTGATTGTCTATTGGTTCTTGTTGAGTTTCGATTTTTTTCAAAAAAAAATTTTAAAAAATACTGTTCACGTTTACTGTTCACGAAGAGAGAAAAAAAGGGGAAAAAATGTTGGGAATATTTTCGTTGAAAAATACAGACGAGGAAAGTGTGGCTTTTGATCCAACGTTGCCACCGATTTTTTATGATTACGGAGATGAAGGAACAATTGTTATTGATGTTAAGGAGCCGTGTTTTACACTTGATTATGGTTTTGGGTTCAATCTAACTTCTAAGCCAAATAAACACACGGTTGATCCTATTAGGTTTATACAAGGTCAAGTTTGTTTTTTGTACAACAATAATGCGGCTCGTGATAGGTTATCGCACTTGTGCACGGAGGGTGGTGGGGTGGATGGCACAAGAGGGTTCTAAGATCAAGAAGAAGAACGGAGAGTTGGAGTTTATTGCTAGTGGTTTTTGTTTTCCATCCCGGCGGATCAAAGTTGCAAAAATTGAGGACAATTCTCTTCGAAGAGAGAGGGAATGATACGAAAATAAAAGTATCTAATTAGTCGTTTAGGAAATTATTAATATTGATATTCTTTGTTTAGTCGTTTTCCTTATTTACAAATATAAGTATCTAATTAGTTTATTTTCTAGTGATATTTAGGAATTATATTAGGCTAGAGTATAACTTTCATACTTAGAATTAGTTTTATTTTAATAGTATAAATAAGGGATTAAGGTTGTATTTTGAAAGACGGATGATTCAAGAAATAAAAACGCAGTTTTATTAAATACAACATGGTTCGTTGTGTTCATAAATCGAAAAGGTACTTCGATTTTTCGAGTTATGGTTGAATCGGCGTTCATCCTTACTCACCGATATCCGTGAGATCGGTGTCTCATTAATATCACCTATCCATTCTATTCGTTTCGCTTCCGTTACGCAGTATAAGTGGTATCAGAGCTACAACTCTTGATTTTGATTGAATCAAGACGGTCCAAGGGTGTGTCAAAGACAAGTTATTGGTTGAATTTCTGGTTGCGATTGAAATTCAAAGGTTAAGCTCGGGCGAGGTAGTTTGAGGGTTAATCGATTTTGATTGTCTAGTGGTTCTTGTTGAGTTTCGATTTTTTTTTAAAAAAAAAATTTAAAAATACTGTTCTCGTGTACTGTTCACGAAGAAAGAAAAAAAGGGAAAAAAAATGTTGGGAATATTTTTGTTGGAAGATACAGACGAGGAAAGTGTGGCTTTTGATCCAACGTTGCTACCGATTTTTTATGATTACGGAGATGAAGGAACAATTGTTATTGATGTTAAGGAGCCGTGTTTTACACTTGATTATGGTTTTGGGTTCAATCTAACTTCTAAGCCAAATAAACACACGGTTGATCCTATTAGGTTTATACAAGGTCAAGTTTGTTTTTTGTACAACAATAATGCGGCTCGTGATAGGTTATCGCACTTGTGCACGGAGGGTGGTGGGGTGGATGGCACAAGAGGGTTCTAAGATCAAGAAGAAGAACGGAGAGTTGGAGTTTATTGCTAGTGGTTTTTGTTTTCGATCCCGGCGGATCAAAGTTGAAAAAATTGAGGACAATTCTCTTCGAAGAGAGAGGGAATGATACGAAAATAAAAGTATCTAATTAGTCGTTTAGGAAATTATTAATATTGATATTCTTTGTTTAGTCGTTTTCCTTATTTACAAATATAAGTATCTAATTAGTTTATTTTCTAGTGATATTTAGGAATTATATTAGGCTAGAGTATAACTTCCATACTTAGAATTAGTTTTATTTTATTAGTATAAATAAGGGATTAAGGTTGTATTTTCAAAGACAGATGATTCAAGAAATAAAAACGCAGTTTTATTAAATACAACAAGGTTCGTTGTGTTCATAAATCGATACGGTACTTCGATTTTTAGAGTTAAGGCTGAATCGTCGTTCATCCTTACTCACCGATATCCGTGAGATCGGTGTCTCATTAATATCACCTATCCATTCTATTCGTTTCGCTTCCGTTACGCAGTATAAGTGGTATCAGAGCTACAACTCTTGATTTTGATTGAATCAAGACGGTCCAAGGGTGTGTCAAAGACAAGTTATTGGTTGAATTTCTGGTTGCGATTGGAATTCAAAGGTTAAGCTCGGGCGAGGTAGTTCGAGGGTCAATCGATTTTGATTGTCTAGTGGTTCTTGTTGAGTTTCGATTTTTCTCAAAAAATAATTTAAAAAAATACTGTTCACGTGTACTGTTCACGAAGAGAAAAAAAAAGGGGAAAAAAATGTTGGGAATATTTTCGTTGGAAAATACAGACGAGGAAAGTGTGGCTTTTGATCCAATGTTGCCACCGATTTTTTATGATTACGGAGATGAAGGAACCATTGTTATTGATGTTAAGGAGCATTGTTTTACACTTGATTATGGTTTTGGGTTCAATCTAACTTCTAAGCCAAATAAACACACGGTTGATCCTATTAGGTTTATTCAAGGTCAAGTTTGTTATTTGTACAACAATGCGGCTCATGATAGGTTATCGCACTTGTGCACGGAGGGTGGTGGGGTAGATGGCACAAGAGGGTTCTAAGATCAAGAAGAAGAACCGAGAGCTGGAGTTTATTGCTAGTGGTTTTTGTTTTCGGTCCCGGCGGATCAAAGTTGCAAGAATTGAGGACAATTCTCTTCGAAGAGGGAGGGAATGATACGAAAATAAAAGTATCTAATTAGTCGTTTAGGAAATTATTAATATTGATATTCTTTGTTTAGTCGTTTTCCTTATTATAAGTATCTAATTAGTTTATTTTCTAGTGATATTTAGGAATTATATTAGGCTAGAGTATAACTTCCATACTTAGAATTAGTTTTATTTTTGTAGTATAAATAAGAGATTAAGGTTGTATTTTGAAAGACAGATGATTCAAGAAATAAAAACGCAGTTTTATTAAATACAACAAGGTTCGTTGTATTCATAAATCGATAAGGTACTTCGATTTTTCGAGTTAAGGCTGAATCGGCGTTCATCCTTACTCACCGATATCCGTGAGATCGGCGTCTCATTAATATCATCTATCCATACTATTCGTTTCGCTTCTGTTACGCATCATAAGTGGTATTAGAGCTACAACTCTTGATTTTGATTGAATCAAGACGGTCCAAGGGTGTGTCAAAGACAAGTTATTGGTTGAATTTATGGTTGCGATTGGAATTCAAAGGTTAAACTCGGGCGAGGTAGTTCGAGGGTTAATCGATTTTGATTGTCTAGTGGTTATTGTTGACTTTCGATTTTTTTCAAAAAAATTGTAAGAAAAATACTGTTTACGTGTAATGTTCACGGAGGGAGAAAAAAAAGGATAGAAAATTGTTGGGAATATTTTCGTTGGAAAATACAGACGAGGAAAGTGTGGCTTTTGATCCAACATTGCCACCGATTTTTGATGATTACGGAGATGAAGGAACCATTGTTATTGATGTTAAGGAGCCGTGTTTTACACTTGATTATGGTTTTGGGTTCAATCTAACTTCTAAGCCAAATAAACACAAGGTTGATCCTATTAGGTATATTCAAGGTCAAGTTTGTTATTTGTACAACAATGCGGCTCGTGATAGGTTATCGCACTTGTGCACGGAGGATGGTGGGGTGGATGGCACAAGAGGGTTCTAAGATCAAGAAGAAGAACCGAGAGTTGGAGTTTATTGCTAGTGGTTTTTGTTTTCGATCCCGGCGGATCAAAGTTGCAAGAATTGAGGACAATTCTCTTCGAAGAGGGACGGAATGATACGAAAATAAAAGTATCTAATGAGTTTATTTTCTAGTGATATTTAGGAATTAGATTAGGCTAGAGTATAACTTCCATACTTAGAATTGGTTTTATTTTAGTACTATAAATAAGGGATTAAGGTTGTGTTTTGAAAGACAGATGATTCAAGAAATAAAAACACTGTTTTATTAAATACAACAAGGTTCGTTTTGTTCATAAATCGATAAGGTACTTCGATTTTTCGAGTTAAGGCCGAGTCGGCGTTCATCCTTACTCACCGATATCCGTGAGATCGGTGTCTCATTAATATCACATATCCATTCTATTCGTTTCGCTTCCGTTACGCAGTATAAGTGGTATCAGAGCTACAACTCTTGATTTTGATTGAACCAAGACGGTCCAAGGGTGTGTCAAAGACAAGTTATTGGTTGAATTTATGGTTGCGATTGAAATTCAAAGGTTAAGCTCGGGCGAGGTAGTTCGAGGGTTAATCGATTTTGATTGTCTAGTGGTTCTTGTTGAGTTTCGCTTTTTTTAAAAAAAAAATTTTAGAAAATACTGTTCTCGTGTACTGTTCACGAAGAAAGAAAAAAAGGGAAAAAATTGTTGGGAATATTTTCGTTGGAAAATACAGACGAGGAAAGTGTGGATTTTGATCCTACGTTGCCACCGATTTTTTATGATTACGGAGATGAAGGAACCATTGTTATTGATGTTAAGGAGCCGTGTTTTACACTTGATTATGGTTTTGGGTTCAATCTAACTTCTAAGCCAAATAAACACACGGTTGATCCTATTAGGTTTATACAAGGTCAAGTTTGTTTTTTGTACAACAATGCGGCTCGTGATAGGTTATCGCACTTGTGCACGGAGGGTGGTGGGGTGGATGGCACAAGAGGGTTCTAAGATCAAGAAGAAGAACGGAGAGTTGGAGGTTATTGCTAGTGGTTTTTGTTTTCGATCCCGGCGGATCAAAGTTGCAAAAATTGAGGACAATTCTCTTCGAAGAGAGAGGGAATGATACGAAAATAAAAGTATCTAATTAGTGGTTTAGGAAATTATTAATATTGATATTCTTTGTTTAGTCGTTTTTCTTATTTACAAATATAAGTATCTAATTAGTTTATTTTCTCGTGATATTTAGGAATTATATTAGGCTTGAGTATAACTTCCATACTTAGAATTAGTTTAATTTTAGTAGTATAAATAAGGGATTAAGGTTGTATTTTGAAAGACGGATGATTCAAGAAATAAAAACGCAGTTTTATTAAATACAACATGGTTCGTTGTGTTCATAAATCGAAAAAGTACTTCGATTTTTCGAGTTAAGGCTCAATCGGCGTTCATCCTTACTCACCGATATCCGTGAGATCAGCGTCTCCTTAATATCACCTATCCATTCTATTTGTTTCGCTTCTGTTACGCATCATAAGTGGTATTAGAGCTACAACTCTTGATTTTGATTGAATCAAGACGGTCCAAGGGAATGTCAAAGACAAGTTATTGGTTGAATTTCTGGTCGCGTTTGGAATTCAAAGGTTAAACTCGGGCGAGCTAGTTCGAGGGTTAATCGATTTTGATTGTCTAGTGGTTCTTGTTGACTTTCGATTTATTTTCAAAAAAATTGTAAGAAAAATAATGTTTACGAGTAATGTTCACGGAGGGAGAAAAAAAAGGATAGAAAATTGTTGGTAATATTTTCGTTGGAAAATACAGACGAGGAAAGTGTGGCTTTTGATCCAACATTGCCACCGATTTTTGATGATTACGGAGATGAAGGAACCATTGTTATTGATGTTAAGGAGCCGTGTTTTACACTTGATTATGGTTTTGGGTTCAATCTAACTTCTAAGCCAAATAAACACACGGTTGATCCTATTAGGTTTATTCAAGGTCAAGTTTTTTATTTGTACAACAATGCGGCTCGTGATAGGTTATCGCACTTGTGCACGGAGGATGGTGGGGTTGATGGCACAAGAGGGTTCTAAGATCAAGAAGAAGAACCGAGAGTTGGAGTTTATTGCTAGTGGTTTTTGTTTTGGATCCCGGCGGATCAAAGTTGCAAGAATTGAGGACAATTCTCTTCGAAGAGGGAGGGAATGATAAGAAAATAAAAGTATCTAATTAGTTTATTTTCTAGTGATATTTAGGAATTAGATTAGGCTAGAGTATAACTTCTATACTTAGAATTGGTTTTATTTTAGTAGTATAAATAAGGGATTAAGGTTGTATTTTGAAAGACAGATGATTCAAGAAATAAAAACGCTGTTTTATTAAATACAACAAGGTTCGTTTTGTTCATAAATCGATAAGGTACTTCGATTTTTCGAGTTAAGGCCGAGTCGGCGTTCATCCTTACTCACCGATATCCGTGAGATCGGTGTCTCATTAATATCACATATCCATTCTATTCGTTTCGCTTCCGTTACGCAGTATAAGTGGTATCAGAGCTACAACTCTTAATTTTGATTGAACCAAGACGGTCCAAGGGTGTGTCAAAGACAAGTTATTGGTTGAATTTCTGGTTGCGATTGGAATTCAAAGGTTAAGCTCTGGCGAGGTAGTTCGAGGGTTAATCGATTTTGTTTGTCTAGTGGTTCTTCTTGAGTTTCGATTTTTTTTAAAAAAAAAATTCAAAAAATACTGTTCTCGTGTACTGTTCACGAAGAAAGAAAAAAAGGGAAAAAATTGTTGGGAATATTTTCGTTGGAAAATACAGACGAGGAAAGTGTGGCTTTTGATCCTACGTTGCCACCGATTTTTTATGATTACGGAGATGAAGGAACCATTGTTATTGATGTTAAGGAGCCGTGTTTTACACTTGATTATGGTTTTGGGTTCAATCTAACTTCTAAGCCAAATAAACACACGGTTGATCCTATTAGGTTTATACAAGGTCAAGTTTGTTTTTTGTACAACAATGCGGCTCGTGATAGGTTATCGCACTTGTGCACGGAGGGTGGTGGGGTGGATGGCACAAGAGGGTTCTAAGATCAAGAAGAAGAATGGAGAGTTGGAGTTTATTGCTAGTGGTTTTTGTTTTCGATCCCGGCGGATCAAAGTTGCAAAAATTGAGGACAATTCTCTTCGAAGAGAGAGGGAATGATACGAAAATAAAAGTATCTAATTAGTCGTTTAGGAAATTATTAATATTGATATTCTTTGTTTAGTCGTTTTCCTTATTTACAAATATAAGTATCTAATTAGTTTATTTTCTAGTGATATTTAGGAATTATATTAGGCTAGAGTATAACTTCCATACTTAGAATTAGTTTTATTTTAGTAGTATAAATAAGAGATTAAGGTTGTATTTTGAAAGACGGATGATTCAAGAAATAAAAACGCAGTTTTATTAAATACAACATGGTTCGTTGTGTTCATAAATCGAAAAGGTACTTCGATTTTTCGAGTTAAGGCTGAATCGGCGTTCATCCTTACTCACCGATATCCGTGAGATCGGTGTCTCATTAATATCACCTATCCATTCTATTCGTTTCGCTTCCGTTACGCAGTATAAGTGGTATCAGAGCTACAACTCTTGATTTAGATTGAATCAAGACAGTCCAAGGGTGTGTCAAAGACAAGTTATTGGTTGAATTTCTGGTTGCGATTGGAATTCAAAGGTTAAACTCGGGCGAGGTAGTTCGAGGGTTAATCGATTTTGATTGTCTAGTGGTTCTTGTTGACTTTCGATTTTTTTCAAAAAAATTGTAAGAAAAATACTGTTTACGTGTAATGTTCACGGAGAGAGAAAAAAAAGGATAGAAAATTGTTGGGAATATTTTCGTTGGAAAATACAGACGAGGAAAGTGTGACTTTTGATCCAACATTGCCACCGATTTTTGATGATTACGGAGATGAAGGAACCATTGTTATTGATGTTAAGGAGCCGTGTTTTACACTTGATTATGGTTTTGGGTTCAATCTAACTTCTAAGCCAAATAAACACACGGTTGATCCTATTAAGTTTATTCAAGGTCAAGTTTGTTATTTGTACAACAATGCGGCCCGTGATACGTTATCGCACTTGTGCACGGAGGATGGTGGGGTGGATGGCACAAGAGGGTTCTAAGATCAAGAAGAAGAACCGAGAGTTGGAGTTTATTGCTAGTGGTTTTTGTTTTCGATCCCGGCGGATCAAAGTTGCAAGAATTGAGGACAATTCTCTTCGAAGAGGGAGGGAATGATACGAAAATAAAAGTATCTAATTAGTTTATTTTCTAGTGATATTTAGGAATTAGATTAGGGTAAAGTATAACTTCCATACTTAGAAATAGTTTTATTTTAGTAGTATAAATAAGGGATTAAGGTTGTATTTTGAAAGACAGATGATTCAAGAAATAAAAACGCAGTTTTATTAAATACAACAAGGTTCGTTGTGTTCATAAATCGATAAGGTACTTCGATTTTTCGAGTTAAGGCTGAGTCGGCGTTCATCCTTACTCACCGATATCCGTGAGATCGGCGTCTCATTAATATCACCTATCCATTCTATTCGTTTCGCTTCCGTTACGCATCATAAGTGCTATTATCACAGCTACAACTCTTGATTTTGATTGAATCAAGACGGTCCAAGGGAGTATCAAAGCCAAGCTATTGGTTGAACTTGTGGTTGCGATTGGAATTCAAAGGCTAAACTCGGGCGAGGTAGTTCGAGGGTTAATCGGTTTTGATTGTCTAGTGATTCTTGTTGAGTTTCGAATTTTTTTTAAAAAAAATTTAAAAAAATTACAGTTCACGTGTACTGTTCACGGAGAGAGAGAAAAAGGAAAAAAAAAATGTTGGGAATATTTTCGTTGGAAAATACAGACGGGGAAAGTGTGGCTTTTGATCCAACATTGCCACCGTTTTTTGATGATTACGAAGATGAAGGAACCATTATTATTGATGTTAAGGAGCCGTGTTTTACACTTGATTATGGTTTTGGGTTCAATCTAACTTCTAAGCCAAATAAACACACGGTTAATCCTATTAGGTTTATTCAAGGTCAAGTTTGTTATTTGTGCAACAATGCGGCTCGTGATAGGTTATTTGCACTTGTGCACGGAGGGTGGTGGGGTGGATGGCACAAGAGGGTTCTAAGATGAAAAAGATGAACCGAGAGTTGGAGTTTATTGCTAGTGGTTTTTGTTTTCGATCCCGGCGGATCAAAGTTGCAAGAATTGAGGACAATTCTCTTCGAAGAGGGAGGGAATGATACGAAAATAAAAGTATCTAATTAGTCGTTTAGGAAATTATTAATATTGATATTCCTTGTTTAGTCGTTTTCCTTATTTACAAATATAAGTATCTAAGTAGTTTATTTTCTAGTGATATTTAGGAATTATATTAGGTTAGATATAACTTCCATACTTAGAATTAGTTTTATTTTAATATATAAATACGGGATTAAGGTTGTATTTTGAAAGACAGATGATTCAAGAAATAAAAATGCAGTTTTCTTAAATACAACAAGGTTCGTTGTGTTCATAAATCGATAAGGTACTTCGATTTTTCGAGTTAAGGCTGAATCCGTGTTCATCCTTACTCACCGATATCCGTGAGATCGGCGTCTCATTAATATCACCTATCCATTCTATTCGTTTCGCTTCCGTTACGCATCATAAGTGGTATCAGAGCTACAACTCTTTATTTTGATTGAATCAAGATGGTCCAAGGGAGTGTCAAAGCCAAGTTATTGGTTGAATTTCTGATTGTGATTGGAATTCAAAGGTTAAACTCGGGCGAGGTAGTTCGAGGGTTAATCGGTTTTGATTGTCTATTGGTTCTTGTTGAGTTTCGATTTTTTCCAAAAAAAATTTAAAAAAAATACTGTTCACGTGAACTGTTCACGGAGAGAGAAAAAAAAGGAAAAATAATGTTGGGAATATTTTCGTTGGAAAATACAGACGAGGAAAGTGTGGCTTTTGATCCAACGTTGCCACCGATTTTTGATGATTACGGAGATGAAGGAACCATTGTTATTGATGTTAAGGAGCCGTGTTTTACACTTGATTATGGTTTTGGGTTCAATCTAACTTCTAAGCCAAATAAACACACGGTTGATCCTATTAGTTTTATTCAAGGTCAAGTTTGTTATTTGTACAACAATGCGGCTCGTGATAGGTTATTTGCACTTGTGCACGGAGGGTGGTGGGGTGGATGGCACAAGAGGGTTCTAAGATGAAGAAGAAGAACCGAGAGTTGGAGTTTATTGCTAGTGGTTTTTGTTTTCGATCCCGGCTGATCAAAGTTGCAAGAATTGAGGACAATTCTCTTCGAAGAGGGAGGGAATGATACGAAAATAAAAGTATCTAATTAGTCGTTTAGGAAATTATTAATATTGATATTCCTTGTTTAGTCGTTTTCCTTATTTACAAATATAAGTATCTAAGTAGTTTATTTTCTAGTGATATTTAGGAATTATATTAGGTTAGAGTATAACATTCATACTTAGAAATAGTTTTATTTCAGTAGTATAAATAAGGGATTAAGGTTGTATTTTGAAAGACAGATTATTCAAGAAATAAAAACGCAGTTTTATTAAATACAACAAGGTTCGTTGTGTTCATAAATCGATAAGGTACTTCCAATTTTCGAGTTAAGGCTGAATCGGGGTTCATCCTTACTCACCGATATCCGTGAGATCGGCGTCTCATTAATATCACCTATCCATTCTTTTCGTTTCGCTTCCGTTACGAATCATAAGTGGTATCAGAACTACAACTCTCGATTTTGATTGAATCAAGACGGTCCAAGGGATTGTCAAAGCCAAGTTATTCGTTGAATTTCTGGTTGCGATTGGAATTCAAAGGTTAAACTCGGGCGAGGTAGCTCGAGGGTTAATCGGTTTTGATTGTCTAGTGGTTCTTGTTGAGTTTCGATTTTTTTCAAAAAAAATTTAAAATAAATACTGTTCACATGTACTGTTCACGGAGAGAGAAAAAAAAGGAAAAAAAAATGTTGGGAATATTTTCGTTGGAAAATACAGATGAGGAAAGTGTGGCTTTTGATCCAACGTTGCCACCGATTTTTGAGGATTACGGAGATGAAGGAACCATTGTTACTGATGTTAAGGAACCGTGTTTTACACTTGATTATGGTTTTGGGTTCAATCTAACTTCTAACCAAATAAACACACTGTTGATCCTATTAGGTTTATTCAAGGTCAAGTTTGTTATTTGTACAACAATGCGGCTCGTGATAGGTTATTTGCACTTGTGCACGGAGGGTGGTGGGGTGGATGACACAAGAGGGTTCTAAGATCAAGAAGAAGAATCGAGAGTTGGATTTTATTGCTAGTGGATTTTGTTTTCGATCCCGGCGGATCAAAGTTGCAAGAATTGAGAACAATTCTCTTCGAAGAGGGAGGGAATGATACGAAAATAAAAGTATCTAATTATTCGTTTAGGAAATTATTAATATTGATATTCTTTGTTTAGTCGTTTTCCTTATTTACAAATATAAGTATCTAAGTAGTTTATTTTCTAGTGATATTTAGGAATTATATTAGGTTAGAGTATAACTTCCATACTTAGAATTAGTTTTATTTTAGTAGTATAAATAAGGGATTAAGGTTGTATTTTGAAAGACAGATGATTCAAGAAATAAAAACGCAGTTTTCTTAAATACAACAAGGTTCGTTGTGTTCATAAATCGATAAGGTACTTCGATTTTTCGAGTTAAGGCTGAATCCGCGTTCATCCTTACTCACCGATATCCGTGAGATCGGCGTCTCATTAATATCACCTATCCATTCTATTTGTTTCGCTTCCGTTACGCATCATAAGTGGTATCAGAGCTACAACTCTTTGATTTGATTGAATCAAGATGGTCCAAGGGAGTGTCAAAGCCAAGTTATTTGTTGAATTTCTGATTGCGATTGGAATTCAAAGGTTAAACTCGGGCGAGGTAGTTCGAGGGTTAATCAGTTTTGATTGTCTAGTGGTTCTTGTTGAGTTTCGATTTTTTCCAAAAAAAATTAAAAAAAATATTGTTCACGTGAACTGTTCACGGAGAGAGAAAAAAAGGGAAACAAATGTTGGTAATATTTTCGTTGGAAAATACAGACGAGGAAAGTGTGGCTTTTGATCCAACGTTGCCACAGATTTTTGATGATTACGGAGATGAAGGAACCATTGTTATTGATGTTAAGGAGCCGTGTTTTACACTTGATTATGGTTTTGGGTTCAATCTAACTTCTAAGCCAAATAAACACACGGTTGATCCTATTAGTTTTATTCAAGGTCAAGTTTGTTATTTGTACAACAATGCGGCTCGTGATAGGTTATTTGCACTTGTGCACGGAGGGTGGTGTGGTGGATGGCACAAGAGGGTTCTAAGATCAAGAAGAAGAATCGAGAGTTGGAGTTTATTGCTAGTGGTTTTTGTTTTCGATCCCGGCGGATCAAAGTTGCAAGAATTGAGGACAATTCTCTTCGAAGAGGGAGGGCATGATACGAAAATAAAAGTATCTAATTAGTCGTTTAGGAAATTATTAATATTGATATTCTTTGTTTAGTCGTTTTCCTTATTTACAAATATAAGTAACTTATTAGTTTATTTTCTAGTGATATTTAGGAATTATATTAGGCTAGAGTATAACTTTCATACTTAGAATTAGTTTTATTTTAGTAGTATAAATAAGGGATTAAGGTTGTATTTTGAAAGACAGATTATTCAAGAAATAAAAACGCAGTTTTCTTAAATACAACAAGGTTCGTTGTGTTCATAAATCGATAAGGTACTTCGATTTTTCGAGTTAAGGCTGAATCCGCGTTCATCCTTACTCACCGATATTCGTGAGATCGGCGTCTCATTAATCGGTTTTGATTGTCTAGTGGTTCTTGTTGAGTTTCGATTTTTTCCAAAAAAAATTTAAAAAATTACTGTTCACGTGAACTGTTCACGGAGAGAGAAAAAAAGGAAAAAAAATGTTGGGAATATTTTCGTTGGAAAGTACAGACGAGGAAAGTGTGGCTTTTGATCCAACGTTGCCACCGATTTTTTATGATTACGGAGATGAAGGAACCATTGTTATTGATGTTAAGGAGCATTGTTTTACACTTGATTATGGTTTTGGGTTCAATCTAACTTCTAAGCCAAATAAACACACGGTTGATCCTATTAGGTTTATTCAAGGTCAAGTTTGTTATTTGTACAACAATGCGGCTCGTGATAGGTTATTTGCACTTGAACAAGGTTCGTTGTGTTCATAAATCTATAAGGTACTTCCATTTTTCGAGTTAAGGCTGAATCGGCATTCATCCTTACTCACCGATATCCGTGTGTAGACACCCACATTTTGACTGCCAGGTGTCTATAGCAGTTTCCGACAAACACCCGATGATGATCGGACGTAAACGTGCTTTAATATATTCGGAAACGGGCTCAAAATCATTGGCATTTGGCTTCGGCTTTTTATGGAGTACATATTTCACAAAACCAACCTCAAAATCAGGCTCAGTGGGTCATTTCGAGTCAAATAAGACTAATTTGGGTCGAAACCGGCACCAGGGGTAAAACCGTCTTTTAGCGACCGAGTCAAAACCCGGTCAAAGATATTCTCGAGACACACGGACCAGCCGTAACACCTCACACGTCCGGTTTAGACTCCAACACTACAAAAAATCAGCTACGCAAAGTATTAAACAAATCTGTTGAAAGATAGAATTCGATCTCAAGTAGGAATTCTATCCGAAAACCGAATCAAACACCCGACCAAGCGTAGGACACTCGGCCGAGCAGGCTGTTTTAAGCCGGTTTTCCTTGCTTCCTCGTCAAGCAAACTGAATTCTCACGCCTCTCAGCTTCTTACGTTTCCTATCCTAAACGGTAGTTCTAACCCAAACACCTCTCCTAGCTTCAATCGAGGACCACTCCTATAAATAGGACCCTCTCACAACACAATATTCACACACATCAATCATCCAACATCTAAGATTCAGAAAAATCATCAACTTTTTTACACATCTACGATTCATACACTTAACATCGAAAAACCGATAGTAGAACCGGAGATCCCGCCGCTCTAGCCCGACGAAACCGACCTCCTACCCTACACTTTACACGTCCCACCAAACCACCATAACTCACCGACATTAAACTCGGCGCTCCCGTGCCTAAGCCACATTCCGGCGAGCCCCGATCCGAGTACACAAAGCATGTAGGTTGAGGGTGCAAATTCAAACCCGTTTCTCTCCTTTCTCTTCCTCTTCCTCTCGTCTTTTCCCTTTTTTTTTTGCGTCGTCGGTCGATTTCTTTTTACGGGTCATCATCGTATTTTTTATTATTTCTAATATCGATACTACAAAACTATTTTTATAAAACAAACGTTCTTAAAGATACGATATCAATTCTCTATAATCGAATATTGTATCAAAAAGAACTAAATTAATCTCGTTGATGCTAAAAAATCGTTACATAATTTTCTTAAAATAAAATACAACGATTTTAACGCGGAGAGAGTCAAACATCATTTTTTTAGTTTAATTTTTAAAACGATTTACAAAAAACCTTTTTTTACATTTTCTAAAAAAATCATTCCGAGTATTTAATATCGATTTCATAGTCGAATATTGAATATAACGAATATCGCAAAATTAAGTCGAGTATAAATTATGCAATATTTATACGCGATTTAATAAAGCAAAAAAATTTCGAAAATCAATTTCGAAAACAGCCCGGGACGCGAGTCGCGTGCGTCCCGGGCGAGGCGCGCGATTCCCTGAAAACGCGACACAAAAATCGATTTCGCTCTATGTTTTTATTATTCTTCGAACATCGTTTTTTAGACAAAACAGCGGGTTTAGGCATATTTCAGATCTCGATATTTTTTCATTGACCTCGGTCAACACGTGTTAATCCATCACGTGAAACTTTTCAAAATCATGCATAATATCGTATTCATATTTTTTATTCAATCGTTACTAACACGTTTGTTCATCTTTTTAGCAATTTCCTTTCATTATTTGTTTTATTATACTAAAACGAATCTCACATGCTAAATTCAACTTTGACGTTAATTTTCATGCATTAAACCGACTTATCAACCAATTCAATTCCTCGCATGTTTAGGGAAAACAATGTTTGCATATCATTCATTGTATTACTAACGCACGTATTCAAAAATCAAACGATATCCTAGTAGAGGCCGCTAATGTGCGGGCGGGGTTGGGTGTTCTTTGTGAACTTCCCAATACGTACCCTCACCCCTTAATCAGAACCTCGGTTTCCGGATGTCCGAAACCATTGGCAACGAGAGTCATTCAATACACGGTATCCGATCAAGTCGGTATCGGTATCAAATGCAAAGGGACGAAGCCGATAAACTCTGACATCGGAAATGGGCCGTATTTTGTACACGGCCCACTACGACATAGAGTGCGTTCGAACGGGCCCGAACTCCCACAAAGTTCGGTGGCGACTCCAACTTCGATTTAAATTTCAATTTGACCATCTCATATGGAGATTCATTCGCCTCCCCAAACCCGCGCGTGGCCGCGTCGGGGTGGACCTATGTCATGTTCACAATTTGGCGACTCCGCTGGGGATTAACTGATGCGTGACTTACCATCGGCATCCTCAGGGTGAGACTCGATTAGAAATCGTTTGACTAGTACAATACGCGTTTTAGTTTTACGGTTCATGCATAACCCCACATTTTCCCGGGCCGGTACTGGTGACCGACGTCCCACTATACTATCGATGTAGTTCAAATTGGATATGTCGAAGGTGTCCATTAGCCGATTCGTATGGGTTTTACGGCATGTTCTAAGCTCAACTCGACTTCGGAAGTCCGCCCCGATTCTCGATAGGCTGTGTACACTGGTATAGACCCTTACAGACTGACCGAGACTTATAATTAGAGCATACATGGCATCGTTATACTGTTTCCTTGACTACGTGTTACCTGATTTACAAGTCGTCTTTCAAAAACCGTCATTTTCAAAATTGCATCCTTTTTCAAAATATCCAATTTCAAAACCCGGGACATATACCGAATTTAGGATCCACGATTTTACTCAAAATAGCCTATTTTTAGCCTGTATTATGCCCATTTCAAAACTCGAAAATATTTTCGAAACTTTCAAAACCATCGCCCGACCCACCTTTTCCGTTTTTCGAAAAAAGGGCCGGTTCTCCCGGAATTTCTTCGGGCTTTCAAAAATTCATTTTCAAAACCTTCCTTTTCTTAGGGCTTCCCGTATTTAGCAGTGTCGGGTCGTGTCTTAAGTTGTCAAGGTCTCTAGCGTCGAAACTCCGTCGATCTTATATCACGGATTTCCTCCCTATCCCAGTCCGCCTTATTAGACTAAGGCAAGGCCCACCTACGTAGGACATACTCCTACAAAGGTTGGCCCGTTTACGCAAATCGAATCCAAAGTCTGGGGAACGTCTCACGTGAACCTCCTTTCGAACAGGGCCCAGCCCACACGGTTGGATCCTAAAGGAGGCCCACCTTTCACAAGTCACCCGTTTAGGAGTCTTTTCCGAGTCAACCTTTTACAAGGCATAACCCTATAACAAAAGGTTCGTGACCCTTACGTCTAAGGGTCACTCGTCCGACACTCGAGTCTTAACCAAATTTTCGATCCCACTCGGGGGCTACCTTTCAGCAGAGCGATCAACCACGGTTGCTCTAAGGGTCATGTCTTACACGTTTCTCACGTACCCCCACTTTCGAGCCACTTAGATGCCACACCATCTGAGTCCTACCAGGGTCATGGCTGTCCTCCACCCGAGCAGTCAACCGCGGTCACCTTAAGGGGTCACCATATGTCCATCCTGCACCGGCGTCCTTATGATGCTTTCTTCGAGACGTACCTATGCTACGAATACTCGAGTCACCTAGGTTTAGGTCACCACGGTTGGTCCGAGCACGCGGCACGGTCAAACACGGTCGCCCCATTTTTGGACTCACCCTTCTACAGATCGAGTCTAATTCGCGGTCGTTACTTTGTCTAGGTCAACGTTCGGGTATCCCGATCCAAGAGTCTTAGTCATTCCCGTCTCCCCGGGCCATGTCTAGTTTGACTCCCTCTCTTGCATTTGCGCAAAACCGAGTTTAGGCGAGTCATGGCACCTGTCGAAGACCTTACCAAAAAAAACAACCAACCGAGCATCCGAATCCAGATCTGATTCGAGTCTAAGTCCGAGTCCGATTCTAGGATACCCTACGTCCTCATTTCCAAATCAGAGTCAGAGTCTTTTGCATTCTGTCCTCTTTTTCAAAATTCAATAAAATCAGCTTTTCTATTGCTCCTATATACTTTCCTTATGTGTTTCCGAGAACATGATGAACACCGTCATACACTGTGAGCACATGCACGTGACTATTACAGGCACATCTATAATGACTGCAGGAAATCGAAACCCGTGCTTTCCTTTACCTGTTCCATGCCTGACATAGAAAGCCACAAAACTACCCGTAGCAGGAGCGGTATCGAATCTTATGACGAATCTAGGTAATCTCCTTGTTTGGGTTCAAGACGGGAGGCAAGCCTATTTACCACAATAAAACACCCCTCCAATAAGACCCACCAATCCCTACCTTAGGTGTTAGTCTGGCCATCAAAAAAAAAAGCAAAAGGCCAAAACAAAAAGCAGGCCATTAAAAAAAAACTGGACACAAAAAAAAAAAATCAAAAGTCCATAAAAAAAAAAGAATCAAAAGGCCAAAACAAAAAAGCAGGCCATCATACCCGTGACCGTAGTAAAAACGGTCAATTCAAACAATTCAAAATTATCAAAACCCATACCATCCAATAGGGGAGCAACAATCAAGCGGGTCAGCTAACACCACACTCAGCCTTCCCACATTACAACCCTCAAGACTTTCTCGAGACCCAGGCTAGAGACAGCCCGGAATTTTAAGGATTCAAGCTCCATAGGATACCCCAAACCATTAGGGCCAGACATGGAAACCAGATCCCGTATTATCAAAACCAATCCCCGAGAGCAAAACTCGTTAAAATCCCCAAGAGCAAAACTCGTTAAAATCCCCGAGAGCAAAACTCGTTAAAATCCCCGAAACCAAAACTCGTTAAAATCCCCGAGAGCAAAACTCGTTAAAATCCCCGAGAGCAAAAATCATTAAAATCCCGTCCCAATTCCTCTCATCCAAACTAGTTACCAACCCCAAGCATGGGAATTCAACCTGCGGTTGGCATAGAACATGCCTAAATAGTTTACACCACCTCTGGGGGCTACCCCGGAAAACGCTCACGGTCACAGGATCAATATCCTAACCATTCTAACCCTTTGATCAATACATCATTGGGAATGCACCTAGCCTGCACCATCGCTATGGCTAGTTACACACAAAGTCCTATTAGACTAGGCATCATAATATATCTTCCGACACTGAACTACGGCTTGGTTTGATTTCACTATACGTGAATACGTAGGCAGCCTTTCAACAGAGGCACAACCACCCACATTGACACACATTCAAAAAGGACCATCATTCCGGTCACGACACCGTCATGTTCTCAGCAGCTAGCTTTGTCGTCCTGGGGGCTTTTCTTAGGCAGAAAACCTCCATCACGCACAAAATCCAGATAAAATCCAAAAAATCTAGCCTCCTTTCTATAGTGTGTCCTAGTGCTCGGCTCAGTCGAAGACCATTGGCAACGAGAGTCATTCAATACACGGTATCCGATCAAGTCGGTATCGGTATCAAATGCAAAGGGACGAACCCGATAAACTCTCACATCGGAAATGGGCCGTATTTTGTACACGGCCCACTACGACATACAGTGGGTTCGAACGGGCCCGAACTCCCACAAAGTTCGGTAACGACTCCAACTTCGATTTAAATTTCAATTTGACCATCTAATATGGAGATTCATTCGCCTCCCTAAACCCGCGCGTGGCCGCATCGGGGTGGACCTATGTCATGTCCACACCGTGAGATCGGCGTCTCATTAATATCACATATCTATTCTATTCGTTTCACTTCCGTTACGCATCGTAAGTGGTATCAGAGCTACAACTCTTTATTTTGATTGAATCAAGACGGTCCAAGGTAGTGTCAAAGCCAAGTTATTGGTTGAATTTCTGGTTGCGACTGGAATTCAAAGGTTAAACTCGGGCGAGGTAGTTCGAGGGTTAACCGGTTTTGATTGTCTAGTGGTTCTTGATGAGTTTTGATTTTTACCAAAAAAAATTAAAAAAAATACTGTTCACGTGTACTGTTCACGGAGAGAGAGAAAAAGGAAAAAAAATTGTTGGGAATATTTTCGTTGGAAAATACAGACGAGGAAAGTGTGGCTTTTGATCCAACGTTGCCACCGATTTTTGAGGATTACGGAGATGAAGGAACCATTGTTACTGATGTTAAGGAGCCGTGTTTTACACTTGATTATGGTTTTGGGTTCAATCTAACTTCTAACCAAATAAACACACTGTTGATCCTATTAGGTTTATTCAAGGTCAAGTTTGTTATTTGTACAACAATGCGGCTCGTGATAGGTTATTTGCACTTGTGCACGGAGGGTGGTGGGGTGGATGACACAAGAGGGTTCTAAGATCAAGAAGAAGAATCGAGAGTTGGAGTTTATTGCTAGTGGATTTTGTTTTCGATCCCGGCGGATCAAAGTTGCAAGAATTGAGAACAATTCTCTTCGAAGAGGGAGGGAATGATACGAAAATAAAAGTATCTAATTATTTGTTTAGGAAATTATTAATATTGATATTCTTTGTTTAGTCGTTTTCCTTATTTACAAATATAAGTATCTAAGTAGTTTATTTTCTAGTGATATTTAGGAATTATATTAGGTTAGAGTATAACTTCCATACTTAGAATTAGTTTTATTTTAGTAGTATAAATAAGGGATTAAGGTTGTATTTTGAAAGACACATGATTCAAGAAATAAAAACGCAGTTTTCTTAAATACAACAAGGTTCGTTGTGTTCATAAATCGATAAGGTACTTCGATTTTTCGAGTTAAGGCTGAATCCGCGTTCATCCTTACTCACCGATATCCGTGAGATCGGCGTCTCATTAATATCACCTATCCATTCTATTCGTTTCGCTTCCGTTACGCATCATAAGTGGTATCAGAGCTACAACTCTTTGATTTGATTGAATCAAGATGGTCCAAGGAAGTGTCAAAGCCAAGTTATTGGTTGAATTTCTGATTGCGATTGGAATTCAAAGGTTAAACTCGGGCGAGGTAGTTCGAGGGTTAATCAGTTTTGATTGTCTAGTGGTTCTTGTTGAGTTTCGATTTTTTCCAAAAAAATTTAAAAAAAATACTGTTCACGTGAACTGTTCACGGAGAGAGAAAAAAAGGGAAAAAAATGTTGGGAATATTTTCGTTGGAAAATACAGACGAGGAAAGTGTGGCTTTTGATCCAACGTTGCCACAGATTTTTGATGATTACGGAGATGAAGGAACCATTGTTATTGATGTTAAGGAGCCGTGTTTTACACTTGATTATGGTTTTGGGTTCAATCTAACTTCTAAGCCAAATAAACACACGGTTGATCCTATTAGTTTTATTCAAGGTCAAGTTTGTTATTTGTACAACAATGCGGCTCGTGATAGGTTATTTGCACTTGTGCACGGAGGGTGGTGTGGTGGATGGCACAAGAGGGTTCTAAGATCAAGAAGAAGAATCGAGAGTTGGAGTTTATTGCTAGTGGTTTTTGTTTTCGATCCCTGCGGATCAAAGTTGCAAGAATTGAGGACAATTCTCTTCGAAGAGGGAGGGCATGATACGAAAATAAAAGTATCTAACTAGTCGTTTAGGAAATTATTAATATTGATATTCTTTGTTTAGTCGTTTTCCTTATTTACAAATATAAGTATCTTATTAGTTTATTTTCTAGTGATATTTAGGAATTATATTAAGCTAGAGTATAACTTTCATACTTAGAATTAGTTTTATTTTAGTAGTATAAATAAGGGATTAAGGTTGTATTATGAAAGACAGATTATTGAAGAAATAAAAACGCAGTTTTCTTAAATACAACAAGGTTCGTTGTGTTCATAAATCGATAAGGTACTTCGATTTTTCGAGTTAAGGCTGAATCCGCGTTCATCCTTACTCACCGATATTCGTGAGATCGGCGTCTCATTAATCGGTTTTGATTGTCTAGTGGTTCTTGTTGAGTTTCGATTTTTTCCAAAAAAAATTAAAAAAAATACTGTTCACGCGAACTGTTCACGGAGAGAGAAAAAAAGGAAAAAAAAATGTTGGGAATATTTTCGTTGGAAAATACAGACGAGGAAAGTATGGCTTTTGATCCAACGTTGCCACCGATTTTTTATGATTACGGAAATGAAGGAACCATTGTTATTGATGTTAAGGAGCATTGTTTTACACTTTATTATGGTTTTGGGTTCAATCTAACTTCTAAGCCAAATAAACACACGGTTGATCCTATTAGGTTTATTCAAGGTCAAGTTTGTTATTTGTACAACAATGCGGCTCGTGATAGGTTATTTGCACTTGAACAAGGTTCGTTGTGTTCATAAATCTATAAGGTACTTCCATTTTTCGAGTTAAGGCTGAATCGGCATTCATCCTTACTCACCGATATCCGTGTGTAGACACCCACATTTTGACTGCCAGTCTATAGCAGTTTCCGACAAACACCCGATGATGATCGGACGTAAACGTGCTTTAATATATTCGGAAACGGGCTCAAAATCATTGGCATTTGGCTTCGGCTTTTTATGGAGTACATATTTCACAAAACCAACCTCAAAATCAGGCTCAGTGGGTCATTTCGAGTCAAATAAGACTAATTTGGGTCGAAACCGGCACCAGGGGTAAAACCGTCTTTTAGCGACCGAGTCAAAACCCGGTCAAAGATATTCTCGAGACACACGGACCAGCCGTAACACCTCACACGTCCGGTTTAGACTCCAAAACTACAAAAAATCAGCTACGCAAAGTATTAAACAAATCCGTTGAAAGATAGAATTCGATCTCAAGTAGGAATTCTATCCGAAAACCGAATCAAACACCCGACCAAGCGTAGGACACTCGGCCGAGCAGGCTGTTTTCAGCCGGTTTTCCTTGCTTCCTCGTCAAGCAAACTGAATTCTCACGCCTCTCAGCTTCTTACATTTCCTATCCTAAACGGTAGTTCTAACCCAAACACCTCTCCTAGCTTCAATCGAGGACCACTCCTATGAATAGGACCCTCTCACAACACAATATTCACACACATCAATCATCCAACATCTAAGATTCAGAAAAATCATCAACTTTTTTACACATCTACGATTCATACACTTAACATCGAAAAACCGATAGTAGAACCGGAGATCCCGCCGCTCTAGCCCGACGAAACCGGCCTCCTACCCTACACTTTACACGTCCCACCAAACCACCATAACTCACCGACATTAAACTCGACGCTCCCGTGCCTAAGCCACATTCCGGCGAGCCCCGATCCGAGTACACAAAGCATGTAGGTTGAGGGTGCAAATTCAAACCCGTTTCTCTCCTTTCTCTTCCTCTTCCTCTCGTCTTTTCCCTTTTTTTTTTTGCGTCGTCGGTCGATTTCTTTTTACGGGTCATCATCGTATTTTTTATTATTTCTAATATCGATACTACAAAACTATTTTTATAAAACAAACGTTCTTAAAGATACGATATCAATTCTCTATAATCGAATATTGTATCAAAAAGAACTAAATTAATCTCGTTGATGCTAAAAAATCGTTACATAATTTTCTTAAAATAAAATACAACGATTTTAACGCGGAGAGAGTCAAACATCATTTTTTTAGTTTAATTTTTAAAACGATTTACAAAAAACCTTTTTTTACATTTTCTAAAAAAATCATTCCGAGTATTTAATATCGATTTCATAGTCGAATATTGAATATAACGAATATCGCAAAATTAAGTCGAGTATAAATTATGCAATATTTATACGCGATTTAATAAAGCAAAAAAATTTCGAAAATCAATTTCGAAAACAGCCCGGGACGCGAGTCGCGTGCGTCCCGGGCGAGGCGCGCGGTTCCCTGAAAACGCGACACAAAAATCGATTTCGCTCTATTTTTTTATTATTCTTCGAACATCGTTTTTTAGACAAAACAGCGGGTTTAGGCATATTTCAGATCTCGATATTTTTTCATTGACCTCGGTCAACACGTGTTAATCCATCACGTGAAACTTTTCAAAATCATGCATAATATCGTATTCATATTTTTTATTCAATCGTTACTAACACGTTTGTTCATCTTTTTAGCAATTTCCTTTCATTATTTGTTTTATTTTACTAAAACGAATCTCACATGCTAAATTCAACTTTTGACGTTAATTTTCATGCATTAAACCGACTTAGCAACCAATTCAATTCCTCGCATGTTTAGGGAAAACAATGTTTGCATATCATTCATTGTATTACTAACGCACGTATTCAAAAATCAAACGATATCCTAGTAGAGGCCGCTAATGTGCGGGCGGGGTTGGGTGTTCTTTGTGAACTTCCCAATACGTACCCTCACCCCTTAATCAGAACCTCGGTTTCCGGATGTCCGAAACCATTGGCAACGAGAGTCATTCAATACACGGTATCCGATCAAGTCGGTATCGGTATCAAATGCAAAGGGACGAACCCGATAAACTCTGACATCGGAAATGGGCCGTATTTTGTACACGGCCCACTACGACATAGAGTGCGTTCGAACGGGCCCGAACTCCCACAAAGTTCGGTGGCGACTCCAACTTCGATTTAAATTTCAATTTGACCATCTCATATGGAGATTCATTCGCCTCCCCAAACCCGCGCGTGGCCGCGTCGGGGTGGACCTATGTCATGTTCACAATTTGGCGACTCCGCTGGGGATTAACTGATGCGTGACTTACCATCGGCATCCTCAGGGTGAGACTCGATTAGAAATCGTTTGACTAGTACAATACGCGTTTTAGTTTTACGGTTCATGCATAACCCCACATTTTCCCGGGCCGGTACTGGTGACCGACGTCCCACTATACTATCGATGTAGTTCAAATTGGATATGTCGAAGGTGTCCATTAGCCGATTCGTATGGGTTTTACGGCATGTTCTAAGCTCAACTCGACTTAGGAAGTCCGCCCCGATTCTCGATAGGCTGTGTACACTGGTATAGACCCTTACAGACTGACCGAGACTTATAATTAGAGCATACATGGCATCGTTATACTGTTTCCATGACTACGTGTTACCTGATTTACAAGTCGTCTTTCAAAAACCGTCATTTTCAAAATTGCATCCTTTTTCAAAATATCCAATTTCAAAACCCGGGACATATACCGAATTTAGGATCCACGATTTTACTCAAAATAGCCTATTTTTAGCCTGTATTATGCCCATTTCAAAACTCGAAAATATTTTCGAAACTTTCAAAACCATCGCCCGACCCACCTTTTCCGTTTTTCGAAAAAAGGGCCGGTTCTCCCGGAATTTCTTCGGGCTTTCAAAAATTCATTTTCAAAACCTTCCTTTTCTTAGGGCTTCCCGTATTTAGCAGTGTCGGGTCGTGTCTTAAGTTGTCAAGGTCTCTAGCGTCGAAACTCCGTCGATCTTATATCACGGATTTCCTCCCTATCCCAGTCCGCCTTATTAGACTAAGGCAAGGCCCACCTACGTAGGACATACTCCTACAAAGGTTGGCCCGTTTACACAAATCGAATCCAAAGTCTGGGGAACGTCTCACGTGAACCTCCTTTCGAACAGGGCCCAGCCCACACGGTTGGATCCTAAAGGAGGCCCACCTTTCACAAGTCACCCGTTTAGGAGTCTTTTCCGAGTCAACCTTTTACAAGGCATAACCCTATAACAAAAGGTTCGTGACCCTTACGTCTAAGGGTCACTCGTCCGACACTCGAGTCTTAACCAAATTTTCGATCCCACTCGGGGGCTACCTTTCAGCAGAGCGATCAACCACGGTTGCTCTAAGGGTCATGTCTTACACGTTTCTCACGTACCCCCACTTTCGAGCCACTTAGATGCCACACCATCTGAGTCCTATTAGGGTCATGGCTGTCCTCCACCCGAGCAGTCAACCGCGGTCACCTTAAGGGGTCACCATATGTCCATCCTGCACCGGCGTCCTTATGATGCTTTCTTCGAGACGTACCTATGCTACGAATACTCGAGTCACCTAGGTTTAGGTCACCACGGTTGGTCCGAGCACGCGGCACGGTCAAACACGGTCGCCCCATTTTTGGACTCACCCTTCTACGGATCGAGTCTAATTCGCGGTCGTTACTTTGTCTAGGTCAACGTTCGGGTATCCCGATCCAAGAGTCTTAGTCATTCCCGTCACCCCGGGCCATGTCTAGTTTGACTCCCTCTCTTGCATTTGCGCAAAACCGAGTTTAGGCGAGTCATGGCACCTGTCGAAGACCTTACCAAAAAAAAACAACCAACCGAGCATCCGAATCCAGATCTGATTCGAGTCTAAGTCCGAGTCCGATTCTAGGATACCCTACGTCCTCATTTCCAAATCAGAGTCAGAGTCTTTTGCATTCTGTCCTCTTTTTCAAAATTCAAAAAAATCAGCTTTTCTATTGCTCCTATATACTTTCCTTATGTGTTTCCGAGAACATGATGAACACCGTCATACACTGTGAGCACATGCACGTGACTATTACAGGCACATCTATAATGACTGCAGGAAATCGAAACCCGTGCTTTCCTTTACTTGTTCCATGCCTGACATAGAAAGCCACAAAACTACCCGTAGCAGGAGCGGTATCGAATCCTATGACGAATCTAGGTAATCTCCTTGTTTGGGTTCAAGACGGGAGGCAAGCCTATTTACCACAATAAAACACCCCTCCAATAAGACCCACCAATCCCTACCTTAGGTGTTAGCCTGGCCATCAAAAAAAAAAGCAAAAGGCCAAAACAAAAAGCAGGCCATTAAAAAAAAACTGGACACAAAAAAAAAATCAAAAGTCCATAAAAAAAAAAAGAATCAAAAGGCCAAAACAAAAAAGCAGGCCATCATACCCGTGACCGTAGTAAAAACGGTCAATTCAAACAATTCAAAATTATCAAAACCCATACCATCCAATAGGGGAGCAACAATCAAGCGGGTCAGCTAACACCACACTCAGCCTTCCCACATTACAACCCTCAAGACTTTCTCGAGACCCAGGCTAGAGACAGCCCGGAATTTTAAGGATTCAAGCTCCATAGGATACCCCAAACCATTAGGGCCAGACATGGAAACCAGATCCCGTATTATCAAAACCAATCCCCGAGAGCAAAACTCGTTAAAATCCCCAAGAGCAAAACTCGTTAAAATCCCCGAGAGCAAAACTCGTTAAAATCCCCGAAAGCAAAACTCGTTAAAATCCCCGAGAGCAAAACTCGTTAAAATCCCCGAGAGCAAAAATCATTAAAATCCCGTCCCAATTCCTCTCATCCAAACTAGTTACCAACCCCAAGCATGGGAATTCAACCTGCGATTGGCATAGAACATGCCTAAATAGTTCACACCACCTCTGGGGGCTACCCCGGAAAATGCTCACGGTCACAGGATCAATATCCTAACCATTCTAACCCTTTGATCAATACATCATTGGGAATGCACCTAGCCTGCACCATCGCTATGGCTAGTTACACACAAAGTCCTATTAGACTAGGCATCATAATATATCTTCCGACACTGAACTACGGCTTGGTTTGATTTCACTATACGTGAATACGTAGGCAGCCTTTCAACAGAGGCACAACCACCCACATTGACACACATTCAAAAAGCACCATCATTCCGGTCACGACACCGTCATGTTCTCAGCAGCTAGCTTTGTCGTCCTGGGGGCTTTTCTTAGGCAGAAAACCTCCATCACTCACAAAATCCAGATAAAATCCAAAAAATCTAGCCTCCTTTCTATAGTGTGTCCTAGTGCTCGGCTCAGTCGAAGACCATTGGCAACGAGAGTCATTCAATACACGGTATCCGATCAAGTCGGTATCGGTATCAAATGCAAAGGGACGAACCCGATAAACTCTCACATCGGAAATGGGCCGTATTTTGTACACGGCCCACTACGACATACAGTGGGTTCGAACAGGCCCGAACTCCCACAAAGTTCGGTAACGACTCCAACTTCGATTTAAATTTCAATTTGACCATCTAATATGGAGATTCATTCGCCTCCCCAAACCCGCGCGTGGCCGCATCGGGGTGGACCTATGTCATGTCCACACCGTGAGATCGGCGTCTCATTAATATCACATATCTATTCTATTCGTTTCACTTCCGTTACGCATCGTAAGTGGTATCAGAGCTACAACTCTTTATTTTGATTGAATCAAGACGGTCCAAGGGAGTGTCAAAGCCAAGTTATTGGTTGAATTTCTGGTTGCGACTGGAATTCAAAGGTTAAACTCGGGCGAGGTAGTTCGAGGGTTAACCGGTTTTGATTGTCTAGTGGTTCTTGTTGAGTTTTGATTTTTACCAAAAAAAAATAAAAAAAATACTGTTCACGTGTACTGTTCACGGAGAGAGAGAAAAAGGAAAAAAAATTGTTGGGAATATTTTCGTTGGAAAATACAGACGAGGAAAGTGTGGCTTTTGATCCAACATTGCCACCGATTTTTGATGATTACGGAGATGAAGGAACCATTGTTATTGATGTTAAGGAGCCGTGTTTTACACTTGATTATGGTTTTGAGTACTTGTCAAGGACACTAAAGTATGCCACTACAAGAAATCTATTTCAGTATCATCCGTTGTGTAAGGAGCTGCAATTATGCCATTTGATGTTTGCGGACGACTTGTTGATGTTTTGTAAAGGAAATGCTTCATCAATTCTTCTATTAATGAAAGCGTTTACTACTTTCTCGAGGTCGACGGGACTGCAAAAGAACTCCGCCAAACCTGAAGTGTACTTCAGTGGTATCGAGCCGGATTTGAAGCGCGATATTTTATCTGTAACTGGATTCAAGGAAGGACGGATGCCTTTACGATACCTGGGTGTACCGATTAAACCAAGGAGATATCAAAAGAGGATTCCAAAGTTCTCACGGACAGAATAGTGGCTAGAATCAGAAGCCTTGGAGCGAGAAAGTTGTCGTATGCTGGTAAGATTACTCTAATTTACTCAGTACTGAATACATTACACTCGTACTGGGCGGCCATATTCAAATTGCCAGCAGCGATTACTAAAAGAATCGAAGCCATTTGTAGAAATTTCCTTTGGTCCGGAACGAGTGAATTTCAGAGAATTCCGCCTATAGCATGGGACAGAATCACAGTTCCAAAAAATGAAGGAGGATTGAACATCAAGTAGGTTGCAAACTGGAATAAAGCTGCTATAGCTAAGTTGGTGGACTGGGTTTACACCCAACCGAATAAATTGTGGATTAAGTGGGTAAACCAAGTCTGCCTGAAAGGGATGAGTTGGGATGAATACTCTCCAAAACCCTCTCACAATTGGTCCTGGAAAATGATATGCAAAGTTAAGGAAGAAATGAAACAAGCGTATCTTGATAACGATTGGCAGGAAGCACCTGGTGGATACTCTATAGCCAGTGGATATGAATGGATTAGAACTAAACATCCACCTAAGGATTGGACTGACGTGGTCTGGTCCAACTAGATCATCCCTAAGCACTAGGTCATTATGTGGATGGCTCAGATGGGAGGAATGAACACCATGGTACGCCTTCATAGCTTTGGATGCACTGACACGGACAGATGTTGGTTGTGTCAAGACTACCCTGAAACTATAAACCATATGTTCATGTCATGTATTTTTAGCAGAAAGGTCTTGGGATGCATTGAAGAGCGATGTGGACATGTCAAGGAACTGAGCCACCTGATTGGAAATGCTAAAGATGGAATTGAATGGAAGACTAACGTAGTCATGCTTGCTGCTTGCTATTATTATATTTGGACACAACGGAATAATGCAAGAATAAATGGGATGATTATCAGACCGAAGAATGTTGCTGCGAGAATTAGGACAGGCGTGAAAATTAGGATAAAGGCTATGATGCCTGGTCATACTTTGAGCTGGTAGACTTGATTAGATGATTTGATTTGTGTAGTTTCTGTCAGCTGAGCTTAAAAGGAAGGAACTGTTCCTGTCCTTGTTACGGTATTTTTGGTTTGTAATTTGTAAATCTCTGTTTTTTTGATATATTGAATCACATTTTATCAAAAAAAAAGGTCATGTTTGTTATTTGTACAACAATGCGGCTCGTGATAGGTTATTTGCACTTGTGCACGGAGGGTGGTGGGGTGGTTGGCACAAGAGGGTTCTAAGATCAAGAAGAAGAATCGAGAGTTGGAGTTTATTGCTAGTGGTTTTTGTTTTCGATCCCGGCGGATCAAAGTTACAAGAATTGAGGACAATTCTCTTCGAAGAGGGAGGGAATGATACGAAAATAAAAGTATCTAATTAGTCGTTTAGGAAATTATTAATATTGATATTATTTGTTTAGTTGTTTTCCTTATTTACAAATATAAGTATCTAATTAGTTTATTTTCTAATGATATTTAGGAATTATATTAGGTTAGAGTATAATTTCCGTACTTAGAATTAGTTTTATTTTAGTAGTATAAATAAGGAATTAAGGTTGTATTTTGAAAGACAGATGATTCAAGAAATAAAAACGCAGTTTTATTAAATACAACAAGGTTCGTTGTGTTCATAAATCGATAAGATACTTCGATTTTTCGAGTTAAGGCTGAATCGGCGTTCATCCTTACTCACCGATATCCGTGAGATCGGCGTCTCATTAATATCACCTATCCATTCTATTCGTTTTGCTTCCGTTACGCATCATAAGTGGTATCAGAGCTACAACTCTTGATTTTGATTGAATCAAGACGGTCCAAGGGAGTGTCAAAGCCAAGTTATTGGTTGAATTTCTGGTTGCGATTGGAATTCAAAGGTTAAACTCGGGCGCGGTAGTTCGAGGGTTAATCGGTTTTGATTGTCTAGTGGTTCTTGTTGAGTTTCGATTTTTTTTTTAAAAAAAAAAAAAAAAAAAAATACTGTTCACGGGTACTGTTCACGGAGAGAGTGATAAGTGTATTTTGTAGTGCCTATTTTATTGTGTTTGTTCCCTTTTTACCTTGTGGAATCGCTCCTTGTGAGCGGTTTGTGGGTTACTTATGCTTCCTTTAGTTCGTTTTAGGTTCCCGAGACCATTTGTGAAGAATTGGAGCGAATCTGACTCGATACATACACTTTTTGGAGCCAACGAAGTGAAGGAACGATCACTCGATGCCTTGGATTCGACCTTGGGACCCGATCCCGAGCCTCTTAAACTCGATCCCGAGCCCCGAGAATCGGTGAGAAGCCCATGAGAACCAAGGAGGGACCAAAAAGATCATAATGGAGGCCTACAAGGTCCTTCCCGGGCGGGATGATGCCTTCCCGACCGGGAAGGAGTGTGCAATTGAAGCGGGTTCTGTCTTGAGCCGTCTCGGCCGAGATGACTATCGTCCCGGTCGGGACTGTCTCGTCCCGGGCGGGACGGCTGAGCTGTAGCCCGCATTTCCTTCTTTCTTCTCCTCCACTCTTGTAACCTTATAAATACTTCCCTCTTGTATTGTTTAACTATCATACATTACCCTATACTCTCTTAGGCCTCCATTAAGCATTCAAACCCTAGATTAGTGTTCCTCTTATTAGTTTAAATCTCTCTTTAATCCTTCGTTAATCTTTGTTAATCTAGTTTAGTTAGTCTTGTATTAAGATGATTCTTGAAGACTCTTCCAAGCTTGACAACCTTGGAGATTGTTTGGGTTTCTTATTTATGCAAGTTTACATCTTTTTCATCATCTTTTTGTTGGTATAATCTCTTTACTCTTGTTCTTGTTTATTCATCAAGTTTGAATCTTTACATATTGTTATTGTTATTGTTTGTTCATTATGGATGTTTGGATGCTTGGATGCTTGGTTTGGTTTCTCTTGTTTTTGTTAGTCTTAGTCTCATAATGAGTGAGTAGATTACTTGTGGGATTAGTAGGGGGATTAGGGGTAGATTATGGGTGATTAGGGTTGATTAAGAGAAAAGGGTGAATCTTTTGTTGCTAGTCACATATTGGGCACTCTATGTGTTTGTTGAAATGCTTGTGTGGGTAATAGTGACAAATGCTTCCTATACTTGCTCTCTTCTTCTCATTGTTTGGCTAGTGTGTTATTGTGTCGGGTTTAGTCTTAGTCACGAGAGTGCGGACTTGGGTTTAGACGCGAGAGCGCAAACCGACCTTGACCTAGGTTTAGACGCGAGAGCGCAAACCGACTCTAGTAACTTAAGAGGCACCTACACCCTTGATCATCCTATTGTCCTTCTACACTTAAGAACCCGACCTAACACTACTCTCCTTCCATATTTGATTTTATCCGCCTAGTTAGTCATCATTTTCTCTAGTTTGCTAGTTTGTTTAATCTTTAGTTATTTCATTTAGTCTTGTTATAGCTAGTTCATTGTCACTCTAGTTTGTCAATTATCACTTTCTTTGTGTTGTTTTGGTAGCCTAGTCTCGTTCTTAGGTCGTCTTAGTCTAGACTTTACTTTACCGTCTCCGTGGACACGACCCAACTTACTCTAGCTACCCACTAGGTTTAGTTGGTTATTTATTGACGGTTGGGGACACGGGAAAACCCTACCATCAGAGAGAAAAAAAGGAAAAAAAAATAGTGGGAATATTTTCGTTGGAAAATACAGACGAGGAAAGTGTGGCTTTTGATCCAACATTGCCACCGATTTTTGATGATTACGGAGATGAAGGAACCATTGTTATTGATGTTAAGGAGCCGTGTTTTACACTTGATTATGGTTTTGGGTTCAATCTAACTTCTAAGCCAAATAAACACACGGTTGATCCTATTAGGTTTATTCAAGGTCAAGTTTGTTATTTGTACAATAATGCGGCTCGTGATAGGTTATTTGCACTTGTGCACGGAGGGTGGTGGGGTGGATGGCACAAGAGGGTTCTAAGATCAAGAAGAAGAATCGAGAGTTGGAGTTTATTGCTAGTGGTTTTTGTTTTCGATCCCGGCGAATCAAAGTTGCACGAATTGAGGACAATTCTCTTCGAAGAGGGAGGGAATGATACGAAAATAAAATTATCTAATTAGTCGTTTAGGAAATTATTAATATTGATATTCTTTGTTTAGTCGTTTTCCTTATTTACAAATATAAATATCTAATTAGTTTATTTTCTAGTGATATTTAGGAATTATATTAGGTTAGAGTATAACTTCCATACATAGAATTAGTTTTATTTTAGTAATATAAATAAGGAATTAAGGTTGTATTTTGAAAGACAGATGATTCAAAAAATAAAAACGCAGTTTTATTAAATACAACAAGGTTCGTTGTGTTCATAAATCGATAAGCTACTTCGATTTTTCGAGTTAAGGCTGAATCGGCGTTCATCCTTTCTCACCGATATCTGTGAGATCGGCGTCTGATTAATATCACCTATCCATTCTATTTGTTTCGCTTCCGTTACGCATCAACTCTAACGACAATCCATCCACACGCAGCTTCAGGATGTGTTGTCCGTACTCTCATTGCAAAAGCTCTCTGGGAAATCTCCCATCACATCGATCTCTAAACCTCGACATAATATTGCCCAACACGTAACGATACTACGATATAGATTGTCTATATGAGACATATAAGGATACTGAACACTTAGACTCCCGTAGGATCATTGGTTCAGACAACCAGAATGATCGCATACCATCCCGAAGGTACAGTTGCTATTTATGGGTCACTTGGTATCGAACAGTCGGACTCCCGTAGGACCTTAGTTCAGATAACCTAAAGGATGCATACTGTCCCTGTAATCCCCTAGAAATTCTAACGCAATACAGTGGCGGAAACACTGTAGAGTCGGGATTAAAAACACACTGACAAACTATATCTTATTAAAAGAAATGGTAAGTCAATACAAAGGCCTCTTTTTACAAAAGGGCTAAAAGGAAATTCTCCAAACAGTATTATACAAATCCATAAATAAACATGAATGAAGAAAGAGTAGGATCCACGCTACTCGCTAGCTCACACCCAAAACCCAGCAGCAAATACCTGTCATGTTATAAATATAACAGCCACGTCAATGGGGAGTAACTCGGACGTTCTCCCAGCCATATTATATCATATGGGAAAATAATAGTATTATTATATCAAAATATTTAAAAAGAGAAAACATTAAAACGATATAATAAAAATAAGTATTCGGAGAAAACTTAAAGCACTTGCCAATCTGCAAGTCAAAATCAATCGATAATAATAATATTCAAAAATGGCATTATGGAAATTCGATCAGTGTGCACAAGGCTAGACTTTCACTAGGATAATACTGGAAACTAGTTTCGAGAACTGTAGACTTAACTTATAACAGAATCCAGTCTCTAACTAGGCAACTCTACTATAACAGGACTGCGTGCAGCGAGGTCCTGGTTTAAGTAGTATACACCCCTCCTGGATACAAACCATATCCAGTTCAACCCGACGCGACTTACACGATGCGATATCTAAGTTTAAGGGCACAATGCACACTCTCTTGAACACAAACCATGCTCAGTTCAACAGCCAAATGTGCCCCAAATGGGCACACCGGCTTTATAGCTGATGGCAAAACCGTACATCCCAGACTATATTATTCTAACCCCACACTTCTCTTTATTCCATAACTCCAAAATAAGCAATTATCGATAGTCAAAAGTAAATATAATCAATATAAATGTTACGAAGATAAAAAGGAATAAACATTTTATATTAGAAAGGGAAAATTTCTATAAATAGAAACTTACTAATTTTAGAAACTTACTAAAAATAGAAATATTATTACAGAAAATACGTAAGTGATTAAAATGAGTGAAATGTATAAAAAAAATAGCATTTCTAACGAAATTAACATTTTATTATTATCGTCGTTATCGTAACTTTGATATATTTCTAAATTCGTTACTCAAAATATAAATAAAATATAATAAATCATTTTATAGTATTTTATAAATAATTAGGAAATCGAGTTAAAAACTATAAATTTTAGAAAAGATATGTTTTAAGATAAACAATATCAAAATTAATTGAGTCAACGGATTTTATAAATGAAACGAGATTTTATAAAGCTTTCAAATTAATTTTAGTAAATAGATTTTATCAATAAATAATACTGGTTTTACTAAAATAATCAATCGTAGACAAATGAGAAATTATTAGGAGAAATAGTCTCGACTAAAAATGTATTTAAAAAACAATTGACTACTTTCTCATTTATTAGTATAAAGCATAAAACGAAAATTAATTTATTAAACAAGTACATAAATCTTGATTATTGTATTAAAATACGATTTTGAGTTAAAATTATAAATTAATGAAATATGTATGAAGAAAATACGAAATCATTATTATTTAGTTACTAGTGTCACGATAAACAACAAAATATTATAACGATCGTAAATAATTAAATTACTAACGATTTATAAAACGATATCGAAACTTGTAAAGATATTTATAAGGTACGCAAATTAAAATAATATTTTTAGCAAATAATAAATAGCTAAAATTAGAAAACCGAAGTTAAAATATTTACTACATACTACTACTCAAACATATGATATAAAACCGAGTAACGTCCTAAAGTTACCTTCAGTCGATATCCGAAACGATCCAGCGCTCGTCCTTCTGAGGTCCTCACGAAAGTCACACTAGAACATGACATCGAGACAGTAACAGTAAAGAACGATGGATCAAGAAAACAGCGGCAACGAACCTGAATTAGATAATAGACAAGAAACGGAGGGATTGAGGTTGGTTAAGTAGCAGGATAAGGAAAAGAACAAGGAGCGAGGTGACAGAAATAAGAAGAGGAAAACGAAACAACGAACGAAATTTGATAAACTGAACTGTAGCAGCAACAACACGAATGAAAGAAGGAGAAGAAGAAAAACGAGCATGTCACAACAGCATACACCAGCGGTAACAGTACACGACAACACTAGTAAGAACCAGAAGCGACGAGATACAAACCGACAGCAGCAACGAGAAAAAGGGAGAAACAGCAGCAGAACGAAACTTAACAGAACAGAACAACCGCGATCGAATACGAACGACAACGGACGAGATGCAAGAAAAAGAAGAAACGAAGAAGAAGACTAAGGGAAAGAAGACGAGAAGAAGAAATAGATCGACAACCGGAAGTAGCAGCGCACACAGAAGGAACAAAAACCGATTAACGACAACACAAAACGCTGCAGCGAGAAAGACAACAAGTACGAAGAAGGAGAAGAACGAAGCAGCAGCCGAACAAAACGAAGAAATAAGAGAATTGAACTTCAACCCGACATATGTGTCAGCATCAACAAAGCAAAAAACAACAGTAAAAACCGCACGACACAGACAATAGCAGCAGTACACAAAGAGGACGGAAAAAGAAGGTGGGAAACACGAATTACCTTCACGAGTATAGGCAACGGGTGAAAGACGGACGCAGCAGCAGCGAGACAATCCATGAATAAAAAATGAGGAGGAAGAAGAAAGGAACAGATTACTCACCGATTCCGACGCCGAAAAGGAAAAAGACAGGGATGCTTGGACAGCGAGACGGACGCAGCAGCAGAAGCGCTGGTACAGTAGTAACAGAAACAGAGCAGCAGCAAAACGAGAAGGAGATGGGAAAACCAAGGAGAAAGCGGACAGATGATGAAAAAAATAGAAGAAGAACAAAGCAGGAAGGAGGATGAAAGAATTAAACGAAAAGGAAATAAAGAGGAAAAGGTTGGTGAAGCGGTGGGAACAAAATGGCAGGGGGAAGTGTGATAGTGAGGGAGATGTACGCATAAATGTGGGAAACGGTGGAATGGGAAAAGGAGGAAGTGAAATGGATCAAGGAATGTGAAAGGGACACGTTAACCACAAATGAGATGAATTCCACTCACAAAGAAGGGAATCAGATAGACGGATAAGTTAAACGAATTGGATAGCAAACGAATTCCGTAACGATAAGGTGACTAGCACGAATCGAATTAAGAACGGGTTAATAAAATTATTAAATAATCGGACCGTCGAATAAAATGAGTAAATAAATTATTTGAGACGAAAATGAAGTTTATAGAAATAAATAATTAGACGGTGAAATAATATTTCCCGATAAATAATAAATTTTCAACGAAGTGCATTAAATTTATTTCTCGAGGAAAGGTAATAAATATTTTGACGAAACTTAAAATAAATGAGTTTCGAGCTGAAAAATAGAAAATTCGAGCTTAATAAAAATGAATAAAAAGAATATAGAATTTAAACGTCGAAATAGACTTTCGATAAAAATTAAATTAAATGTATAAAATGAATCGAAACATAAATAAAAATATGTTTTAAATATCAGAAGAGTTTCCGAGTCAAATAGAGTTTTAGAAGTTTGAAACGATTAAATAATAAATTTGTTTTATAATAATTTTAAGAATTACGTGTTAAATCGTAAATAAAATAAAAATACGAATAGAACTTTAATTTAATTTAATTTATAAAATCAGGGGTGTTACAGTCCCGTAGCTACAGAAGCCCCAAGAAATGGAACACTGGGAAGGTAGGTCCACTACTGATTCATGTAGGACACTGACTGACCCGAAGGTACAACAGTTCCTTAAGCTAATTTGGAAACGATTTACTAAACGATCATCATAATTATGTTAAATGTATATTACTTGACTGATCATTATGTACTCCGTATATTTGATGTTAGAAATTTGGAACGTTTTATTTGATATATATTATTTGAACGTTCATTATTTGAAATTTGATTAAAATGCATTTATTTCTAAGTACATTATTTAAGATTGGTTCTTTTATCTTGACTTGGTCTATGTTGACTTAAAAATTTAAAGTTTGACCAAGATGGATTAGTCAACCCTTAGTTTTGACTTAGTCACTAATTAATCTTTAAGTGCATATTATAAAGTTTAAGTGTTGTTTTGCACATTTAAGCATTGTTTAACTTAGTACTTTTAGGTTATTCGTCTTTAGTACACTATACTTTTTGGGCACAAGTTTTAGTACATTTGTTGTTCAAGTGTACATATTTAGTATTTTTATACGGTTTCGTATTTGAACAAGTATATTTATCTCTTAAAACCTATTTATACTAGGTAAAATTTTTCAAACATCAAATAAATCTATAATAATTATAAAAATCATTTTAAACCTTATTATGTTTTTTTTCATAAAACAGAGAGGTTTACAAAAATAACTTCAAGTAATAACGAAATCGATAATATTATTAAGGATACTAAATGAGTCATTTTTCAAATGTTATTTTTAACTTTTGATTTTCATACTCAACATACGTTTATGAGTTAGGTTTCCAGATATAAAGTCATTTTTCAAAAATAATAAGGTTTATTAATTTTAACAAATTAAAAACGAAAATAGTACGGTTTTCAGTACTTTCTTTTAAATCGTTTAAAATAGTTAAACATCAGAAAAGTGAACCAAAGTTTTATTTTGGATAACTATACTTGTACATAACGTATCACCAAAAATTTAGATTAAAATACTTTATAAATATTCTTATATAAAATCTTCTTTCCAGATCTGACCCGTGTTAGTACAAATTTTATAAATGAAAATATATATGATGAATTTATATGAAATTTGACGGAAATATAACAGACATCATCAAGAAAGTAATAAAAATTTTCCAAGGCTAAAAAAGAACGTTTAATATCAGGAAACATATTTGTTTCTCGGGCAGTACATAAAATCATACAGTACCATTGTACGAAATAAATCATTATTAAATAAATGTTTTCATAAAAACTTACTTTCATATTTGTCTCATATTCTAGACATTCAGATATACAACTTTTATGAAGGAACCTAAGACTACTTCGAAACATATTTTACACAGAAAAATCGTGAACATACATCATACATCACAAAATCCATTTTACAGCATGTATTGTTAAGTGATAAATCAACAAATAGTTAACTTTATACTTGGCGATCTAATGATTTAGTTCAAAACATGATGTTATATGTTATTTAGAGTCTAAACACTATATGACGAGATTTGAGGGCGAAGAAAAGTTAGGTCACCTTAAGCATAAATAATTGATTCTACAACATATATGAAAACGAAGATCGATGCTCCATTTTCTCTTGCTCCTCTTCATAAATTAGTTAGAAGGACACAAAAACAATCTAAGTTAGTAATTATAAGACTAAATAAATTTGACAAGAGAGATTAGGATATAAGAGAAATAAAGGATGAGAGCTCTTGAAAAATGGTGGTTGAAACACCTTAAGAACTTATGAAAACTTGTGTTGTTTTCTTTGGTTTTTAGAAGAGAGTTGAAGGAGGGTAATAGATGGATGAATAAGTAAGCTAAATGGAGTCCTAAGGCTGTTTATAGGGAGTTATAGTCGTCCATTTGATGAAGGGAAAAAAGGATAGACAAACAATTGACAATTGCTCAAAATGGCTAATCATGCTTTTGGAAGGTACATTACTAGAAATGGTGTTTTTGATTAGTTAGGCCTATTTTGCGGCTTCGATTTCATAGTGACGGTATGACATGACTTAGGGTGATATTGTTGAGTTTATTTGGTCATACAATGGTTAGGAATGGAGTACAGAAATCGAATGTCAAGAAACGATTCGTCGGGTGACGATTTTCGTAGTAAAGGAGCTGTCCAGTACAATGTTTTTATGATGCACTTATAAATTGAATTTTTACTATCATCATTGTGTAGATCCTGGACAATTAATAAAGTTAGGCTTTTGAAACGCCTCAATCGGAGTTCGTATGGGAAAATAGGATCCGTTTTACAAAATCGCGCAGAATTGCGATAACGATTGAAATTTCAGTTTTGCAGACAATGAAGTGAAATAGAAAGGTTCCAAAGACACAAGAATTGAATATTAATATATAAAATAGTTGGTCGAGACTCGATTTATTAATATTAATCGTTATTATAAATAACTAAAATGGTCAAAAAACAGGGGGTGTTACGGGTTACCTGTTTGTTGGGTTTCTCATTGTCATTGCATAAAATATTTTTGAAACCAAAATTGCAGTTAAAAAGAGACAAGTCGTAAGCAGAACGGTTGTTATTATTGATTGAAAATTTTGAAAATAGCTCGAAAAGAGCAGCCATCTGATCATTGGTCAGTGGTGGGATAGGTAAGGTACTCAGGACAGACCCCGAAGCACTTGCAGGAGTAGCTAAAGGGAGAGGGGTTATAGGAGTGACTCTAGCAACGGACCCCATAGACCCGACCTCAAACTCTGACTCCGACTTAGACTTAGAAGCAGGCATTTCCTCTTCACCGGTGACCAGCTTGTATGTCCTCCCTTGACTGTCAGTCTACTTGACAGTCTTCCTCCAAGCCCTGTTTCCCGTCTCGGAGCCAACATCCGAGATAAGCTTGGTTGGATCGAATCTGTTGCTACGAAGGATGAGGTTGACCAGGTCTTCCTTTGGAGTCGAGGCTATTGTGTCTTCCTCGAAAAGTAGCCCCAACGCGGGCTCAACATCGCCGACGCCTTCCTTCGGCTCCGATTGGATGAGCGTGTGTTGTGTGTCAAATTTGGACTATTTCTTCTCCCATTTAAGCCTTTTTTTCCTCCGTTTTGCGAGAATAAAGTGCGAATATCGCCGTATTTAGAGTAATTCTCGCATTAGACTCTCTCTTTTACATTTTACGTGTTTTTTGTAGTTTCTATCTATTTTGATAGGATTTTCGACCGAAAACGCGTCCGAGCTTCTATGAGCAAGAAAGAGAGAGTTACAGTTTGAAGAGAAAAGCACACGGCTGAAAGTTCGAGTAATCCAATCGATCGACAAAGAAAGAGGCGGAAAAACCATCGGGTAAAGTTTCGCCCGATGGGATATCACCGGGCGAAATTTCGCCCGACGACATTTTCCCTCCCCGAAGATTTTCCACCACCGGGCGAAACACTCACCACCGGGTGAAATTTCGCCCGACGGTAATGCAACGCTAAAATCGCATTTCTGGAGAAATTCCACCGGGTGAAATTTCACCCGGCGGTATTAACTCGTGAATGCCAATTAATCGCGGGGTGAAGTTTTGCCATGTGAAGATGCATAGGGTGAAGGTCTAAACTAAAGGAAGAAGGATTGGATTATGGGCTTAAGTAGTGTGACCCATTAAGGGTTAGTATATATATATATTAACCCTATGTTTTCATTTCAAGGTGTGCCTTAAGTGTGCCTCCTTAGAGTAGGATAGTTAGTAGATCTCCTTATTATTATTAGTAGTAGTAGTAGTAGTTCACATAGTAAAAAATTCCATAGATTTAGTAAGTTTCCATTAGTTTTAGATTAATCTACTCTATAATTTCCACAATCAAGTTCTTGTATTAGTTGAAGATTTGAGTTTTATTTCGAAGATTGAAGAGTATTGCACGGATTGGTGACAAAGTTCTTGTATTTTCTCTTCCAAGATTCAATCTTTATATTACTCTTTATCTTCCTCCTTTAGTTTTTTCCATAGTTGGTAGTTTCTTTCTTCTCCCTTTCTCCATTAATTAGTTTATGTTAGTGTTCTTTTTCATTGTTTGTTTGTTTTTCTCTCTCCTTTATTTGTTTCTCCATAATTTGTGTGTTTGTTTATTTTCCTCTTTATTGATATTTTGTTAGTGTAGTTTCTTTTATTGTTTTAAATTATTTATTTCTCCCTTAGTTCAAGCATGTTTAGTCTTTCTCCTAGTCTCCTTAGTGTTAGTTTTATTATGTTTTGTATGGGTTGTGAGTAGATTTCTTGTTGGAGAGTTTATGGATGAGGACTTGGATTATTTGAATTGAGGGATGTTGGTGGGTTGCTTGGTTGTTGATTTATCAAGTTTGAGGTTTTTGTGTCTTTGTTAACTTAGAACCTCGGTTAGGTCGACCTTGACTCACTCTTATCAATATGGGGAAACTCGGGGTAGGAGTTACCTTGACTTGAGACTTACCCTTTTTCGCCGCGAAAGCGGGTTTTTAGATGGGTTGGGTGAAGAAACCGAAAGGTGGCATTCTCCCTTTATCAACGTTGTGACTAAAACCCGATTCCGAGATTCTTAGACCCCAATTTCCGAATCCCGACTCTCCGTAACGTTTTTCCCATTATTGTTTCTCGCTTTAGCTGTCTAATTCGCCTGCATTAGTTCAATCCTTCTCGTCCCAAAACCCCCATCTCAACCCCAATCACAATCAACACTAGACTTGCCCGACAACACTTAACCGCCTCCCTGTGGTTCAACCCCGACTTGCCGCTACTACACAGTAGTGAGTTGGGACTAAAAGTATTGTTTGCATGCGCATCAACGACAGCGCGCATCAAAATGGCGCCGTTGCCGGGGAGGCGGCGATTAGTTAATTGATTAAGTCTCTGTTTTGATTGTGTTTGGTTAATTGTTTTTCCTTCCTCCTACCCTAGTGCCATTAGGTGCTAGGAGGCTCATCGTTTGTTAAGTTTTTGCTAGGTATACTTTTGATTTAGGTTGCTTGATCGCTATTCGGAGAACAAGTCGCTTGGAAATATTATGGACCGAAGCAACAACTTGATATTGTGATCTTCCACCAATTTCTGCATTCCTCAACACCCCATCTTTGTTCAACCAACATCCAAGGATTCAAGTATGGCTACACTTGGGTCCCATTCTCAACTATCCAGTGAAGAAATTTTGGTTGCAAATCAATTCAACCAAAGTTATTCTTATTCTCAAGGACCACCTCGAACTAGCTATGATCTTCTTTTTGGAATCTATTCTCCACGTAATCAAGGTCATCCAAGGCATTCTCAAGGCAACTTTCAACCTTTTTATGACATTCAACAAACGATCAAGTATCTATTTGAAGAAAATGCATCAAATCGAGCTAGACTTCAAGCTTTAGAGGCACGTGCCGCCTCGCAAGCTCGATTTTCTCATGAACCGACCAATTCTTCCAATCAAGCATCCGTGAATGCCATTAAGGTATTAAGCAACAAGGGACCGGTGAAACCCTTTGATCCAGAAACTCCTACATCTCATCCCTCAATCAATGAATTTGATGAGAATGTGGTCAAGGGTGTAACCGAAAGACGGAAAAGAGATCCATCCAAATACCTTGTAGTAGACCTTACCTACGTCATTGAACAGATTCCAATAGAAGACACGAACCTAGTCAATAGAATGGAAGTACCACCCTTGAATGATAAGCCTCAAAACCCCTCAAATAGTGAAGCTATGGAGCAAATAACCTTCACCGATTTGATAGAGAATTTAGAAACTAGTCCCTCCATGCCAACTCCAACCGAGTATATGTAGACACCCGCATTTTGACGGCCATGTGTCTATGGCAGTTTCCAAAAAACACCCGATGATGATCGGACGCTAACGTGTTTCTATGCGCTCGGATACGGGCTCAAATCCATTAATCGTTGGCTAACACACTTACGGAGTACAAATCTCACCAAACGGACCTCAAATCCAGGCCCAGTGGATCATTCCGAGTCAAACAAGACTAATTTGGGCCGAAACCGACAATGGAAATAAAACCGACTTTTTGTGATTGGGTCAACCCCGATCAAAGTCGTTTCCGAGACACACAAAAACAGCCATACAACCATCAAAAGTCCAAGTCAAACACAAAACCCATCAAAGTCAAAGTCACGGTCCAAAGTCAACGGACCTGCGCGATCCAGTTGGGCCACTCGATCGAGTGGGCTTATTTCGAGCCCGACGGCTGGCATAACGGACCACTCGACCGAGTTGGCCTCCTACTCGGTCGAGTAACCCTAAACCGGGTACCCTAGCTTGCCTATATAAACAACCCCCATGCAACAACTTTTGACATCTTTTTGCAACCTCAAAACCCTAGAGCAATCATACACACACTACATCCTTACAAACCCTAATCAAAAACCTAGTAATCCTACACTAGCGAAAAAACCCTAAACCTAGTTTTAAGAAATCCATCCCGAGCCACCATAACTTAATCTACATAAAACCTCGAAGACTCTTGTGTTGAAGCCACGGTTACGAGTCCGCATCGAGACAAGAACATGTAGGTTGAGGGTGTCAAAACCCTCTATTTCCTTCCTCCCTTTCTCACGTCATCTTCATCTTCTTTTTTTTGTTTTTTTTTTTGTTTTTTTGTTATTTCATTTATTGCACCTTAATATCGATAATACTACTAATATTAAAATACTAAAATATTTATCGATTTGTGTCGAGTAAGAAGGATACCGGGATAAGGAAAACATCATATGCAAGTGTACTGCACATGCGTCGTCGGTCGCTTATCCCGGTACCCCGATTATTTGATTATTGAGATAAATCAACTTAAACAACAATTCGTTATTATTTCTCGTCATCATCATCATCGATTTTTACATTCATCTTTTTCTAAAATCAATTTTAATAAGGGTCGAAACCCGTTGACACGGATTCGACATCACAATCCCTAGGGATTTTTTTTCGATGTCGGAGAAGTCGAGGGAATCAAGTTTTTATTCATGTAAAGCGTCGATTTTAGATTCGATACCAATTCCATAATTGGATATCGAATCTAACAATCAAGTCATATGAATTAATTAGCGTGATTTGTTCATATCACGATAATTAATTTAAAACGACTAAAATCAATTTATATTTTTTTCTTTTTTTTATTTCACTCTAATATTCTATATCGATTCAAATAATCGAATATGGGATATAACGAGAATTCAAAATTAGAATCGAGTATAAATTCAACAATGTTTATATTCGGTTCAACAAATTCGCGATTTATAAAAAACCAAGTCAGAAACATTACAAATTAAAAAAAGCCCTACTGTGAGGCGACTGCGGAGGCGATTTGGCGTGGGGATTGCGACACTATCGTCCGGTCTCCCTCGCCGGAATTCGCATCACTGGTTAACATCACAAAGAGGAAGCAGAAAAAGCGATCTTTGGAACGAGAAAACTTATTGGAAGGTGATGTTAGGAGGAACCCTACCATGGACGAACCTTTACGTGAGAAATCCATGCAGGATATTATGGGCATCTCGTCTTACGATATCCAGGATGAAACTATCGATGATGAGGATGTGATAGGAATGACGCAAGATGGAATGAAGTCTGGACTAGAAGAGGAAAACCAGACAGACCAAAATGATGATGAAGGGCCATGGCTAATCAGGCAAGGTCGAAAAACCGTTCAGGTACATAATGAAGAGATACTCCAATTGTCGATAGAAGATGTTCAACCGGAAATTGAGTATTGGAGATCTTCGGTTTATGGTTTTGTGGTAGGAGCAAACCCCCCATGCCAAGTACTTGAAGGCTACTTGAGAAGAATATGGAGAACTCATAACATTGACAAAATTTCATTCTTCCCGAATGGAGTTTTCTTAGTGCGGTTTCCTACTGAGGCTATTAAGAACATTGTGTTACAGGCGGGTTACTATTTATTTGATAACAAACCTGTCATAATTAAGGGCTGGCTTCCGGATATCGATTTGGAAAAGGAAGAAGTGAAGGTGTTGCCAACATGGATTCGTCTGCAGCGTTTGCCATTAAAATTCTGGGGGGCCAGTCTCAGCAAGATTGCGGGGATTATTGGTCCAATGATTAAACAGGATGAGCCTACTGCACAAAGAACAAGATTAGGATATGCAAGAGTCCTTATTGAAGTTAAAATGGGTCAGAACTATCCTGATTTTGTGCAATTTAAAGATGAACTGGGGAATTTGCTTAAGATCAAAGTTGAATATGATTGGAAGCGCACTTTATGTGACAAATGTAAGAAAATGGGGCATGAACATAGTGACTGCAGGTTGCAAAGACCTAAACCAGTGGAGAAAATGCAGAAGAAGGTTTGGAAGGTGGTCACAAAACCAACAGGTCAGACTCAGGAGAACCAAGATGATAACATTGAACCGGCAGCTAAAGTTATCAATTACCCTGATTTACCTAAGACTGGGGTAAGTCAGGGGACAGATAATCCTAAACGTGAGAATAATATGCTGAGGAGTGGGACGGGAGATAAGGGCTCGGGGTAGAATTCCACTGTCAGGGATGCTAATGAAGTGTGTACTAGTCCTACCTACATCCAGATCCTCTCAAGGAACCAGGCTCCGATTGGAGGTAATAATGTAACTCCCAAACCAAATATCAATCCATGAATTTTGGTTTTTGGAATGTTCGGGGGATGAATAAGGTGGAGAAGCAGTGTGCAATAAATAAGTTCTTAGAGTTGAATAATGTTGGCCTATTTGGTTTACTAGAGACCAAAATTAAGCCTCACAATGTGAATAAAGTCATAAGCAGTAGCTTAAATAAGTGGAGCATATCCACAAACAGTCATACGAATCATAGAGGACGGATTTGGGTTGTTTGGGACCATAAACAATGTGTGATCCAGTTTATCAAGTACACATCTCAGATGATACATTGCTTAGTTCGAGATATAGTTGAGAATGTGGAGTTTAATGTTACCTTTGTGTATGCATTCAATGTGTTAGCGGATAGAGAGGAGCTGTGGTCTGACTTATGTCAAGCTCGCTGCAACATTCATGGCCCTTGGATTGTTGTAGGTGACTTTAATTGCGTACTTACTCCTGAGGAAAGACTCGGTGGTACTTTTAATCCACATGAAGCTTACCCGTTTCAGAATTGCATAAATAAGTGTGAGCTTATGGATAGTCCGGCGATGGGAGCTTTCTATACTTGGAATAACAAACAGCCTCCGGAGGATAGAGTTTATAGTAGGCTGGATAGAGTACTTATTAATAAAGAATGGATTGATTTGTTTGAGAGTTTCAGAGCCCACTTCTTGCCGGAAGGCTTATATGATCACAGCCCGTGTGTCATCAGGAAATCGGGAGGGCAAACCAGGCATAATAGGTCGTTCAAATATTATAACATGTGGAGTCAGTCTACTGAGTTTATTCCCATTGTGCAATCGTCTTGGAACCAGGAGGTAGAGGGGACGAAGATGTACAGGCTTGCCTCGAAGCTTAAGAGACTGAAGAAGCCTTTGAAGCAATTGGACAGAGATTATTTTGCGGCTATTGAACATCAGGCAGACCGTGCGCAGGTCAAGTTACTTGATATTCAGAAGAAATTATGCATAAATGCGGGTAATCATGATCTGATCAGGGAGGAAATTGAAGCAGCTGAGTCCTTCAGAAGTCTAGATAAGGCGAGGATGAGCTTCATTCGTCAAAAAGCGAAGCTCCACTGGTTGAAAGATGGTGACGCCAATACAGCCGCGTTCCATGGGTTCCTTAAATCGAGACGAACAAAGAACACGGTGCACCAGATTATTGATAGTCAAGGTAATTTTCATACTGATGCTATCTCTATCCAAGAGGCTTTCCTTTCGTATTACAAAGGACTCTTGGGTGAGCGGAGAGAGACTACCAAGGTCATTGATCGAATTATGCAGCTGGGCACAAAATGTAATACTGACCATTGGCATATTCTAAATGCGTCAGTCACAAGAGATGAAATTCGGGACACTATGTTTAGCATCCCGAATGAAAAGGCACCCGGGCCCGATGGGTACTCAAGCAAATTTTTGAAGGATGCCTGGAGCATTGTGGGTGATGACGTATGTAATGCGGTCTTGGATTTTTTCGATTCTGGGCGACTCCTAAAGTAGATAAATTCCACGGCCATTACCCTTATCCCCAAAATTGAGAGACCTGAGTCGGTTCTCCAATTTAGACCGATTGCGTGCTGCAACATGGTTTATAAGTGCATATCGAAATTATTATGTGAGAGACTAGCGAGGGTTCCGCCTGATATTATCTCCCCCGTTCAGGGAGGCTTTGTCCGAGGTCGGAGTATTCTTGAAAACATTCTAATTTGTCAGGATCTCATCCGGCTATATTCGAGGAAAACAGTATCCCCGAGATGCATGATAAAAATGGATATGCAGAAGGCGTACGACACGGTTGAATGGGACTTTTTAGACCAGATGCTCCTGCATTTGAATTTTCCGCCGCTGTTTCGGAATATGATAATGCAATGTGTCTCCACGGCCTCCTTTTCGCTAAAGCTTAATGGAGAATCTTTCGGTTTTTTCCAAGGTAAACGGGGATTGAGGCAGGGAGACCCGTTATCGCCGCTCTTGTTCACAATCTGTATGGAGTACTTAACTAGACTGCTCAGATACACCACGGAGAACATGGATTTTAGATTCCACCCGCAATGCAAGCAGATGAAGCTTGTGAATCTCATGTTCGCTGATGACCTGTTACTTTTTAGTAAAGAGGACGTCTCTTCGATGATGGTGCTTCTACGAACCTTCGCGACATTCTAAAAGGCGTCGGGACTACAGCTCAGTAAAGGAAAATCGAATATTTACTTTAACGGGGTGAAGAAGGACGTACAGGAGGACATTATAGCAGTGTCAGGCTGTAAAGCCGGGACGCTCCCGTTCAAGTACTTGGGTGTGCCCATTAAGGCGTCGAGACTCACGATCCAGGATTGCCAACCCCTGGTGCACAATATCACGGAGAGAATAAGAAGACTGGGTGCGAGGAAATTGTCCTATGCGGGAAGGTTAGTATTGATTAAATCCATCTTATCCACGCTCCATAATTATTGGGCGAGCATCTTCCTACTCCCGACTGGGATAATCAATCAAATCGAAGGGCTTTGCCGGACATTCCTTTGGGAAGGTGGAACCACTTATACCAGGGCTCCTCTTGTAGCTTGGTCGAAAATTTGTATGCCTTATAAAGAAGGAGGGTTGAATCTGACTCAATGCTCCAATTGGAACAAAGCTGCGATAGGTAAACTGGTTTGGTGGATTGTGAAGGACCCTAACAGGCTGTGGGTGACTTGGGTTCACGCTGTTCATCTAAAAGGGCAGAATTAGATGCTTTATGTACCGCCAGCAGACGTAGGATGGGGATGGAGGAAGATTTGTAAAGTTAAGGAAAAATTCAAACCAGGCATCGAACGAGGGGATTGGAACGATAGCAACAGGTATACTACGGCCAAGGGTTATAATTGGATCAGAGACAAAGAGATGGAAATGGATTGGTGTAGGCTAGTGTGGAATAAATGGACCTTACCGAAACATAGATTTGTAGCGTGGTTATATCAGCATGATGCCATGAATGTGAAGACCAAATTGTTTGGTCTTAACCTGATTCCAGACGATAAGTGTTGTGTTTGCAGTAATGATCCGGAGGACAGGAACCACCTGTTCTGGGATTGTGACTATAGCAGCAAAATTTTGAGAACCTTGAACATGGGGATAGACCATGATTTTACCTCCACACGAAGCAACGCCCAGCGTGACGGATTGAGAGGTAGCAAACTCCAACGGGCTGTGATTAATAGCGTGATTAACGCTTCTATTTACTATATATGGAAGCAGAGGAACAAAAGCAGAATAGAGGGCATTTTATTGAGACCGAATGTAGTCAGTAAGAACATTATTAAAGAGTTGAAAATGTACTTTAGTAGTGTTCAGAAAGGGAAACTCTCCCCTAGAGATGACCTCTTCGTCACTAGGATGATGGATACCTAATATATATTTGATTATTCTTTGATTAATATACATCTTACACGTTCCCAAAAAAAAAAAACCAATTCGAACATAAATTGTGCAATATTTATGTCCGATTCGGTAAAACCGTCGAATTATCAAAAATCAAAAGCAATTTCAAAATCAATAATTAAATTGCAAACGAACCAAGTTCGTACAGGTGCCACTCGACCGAGTTGCTTTGTCACTCGATCGAGTGACACCCTAAAATCGAGTCAGAATGCTAATTATGACCACCACTCGATCGAGTCTCACAGTGACTCGGTCGAGTGGCCATGTACTCGACCGAGTTGGTCAATAACTCGGCCGAGTACGGTCATAAACGCAAAACATAAATCTTTTTTAAAGGTCTACTCGATCGAGTCTATTGACCACTCGATCGAGTGACCACATAACGACTAAAACGCGAGTCGTACACTCGCTTATTTTTCAAACTCGATAGTATTTTGCGATTTGGGTCAACACGTGCTTAATTAATCACGTGTATACTATCTTTTCAAACCATGCATCTCATGTTTACATCTCGTTTACATCATTCAATTCGATTCATCGTTTGCACAAACCGTTATTATTCTTTACATCGTTTACTAACGCGTTTGTTATTTCTTTTGTCAATTTAATTATTGTTCGTTTATTATACTAAATGAACCCACATGCTAAAATTCCACTTTGACGTAGAATTAACTGCATTAAATTGACTTAGAAACCCGTTTCAATTCCATTCACATGTTTAGGGAAAATAAATCTTTGCATATCATTTTCCCGTTTTACTAGCACGCGTATTAGAAAGTCACTCGAGTTCTTAGTAGAGGCCGCTAATGTGCGGGCGGGGTTGGGTGTCCTTTGTGGGCTTCCCAACACGTACCCTCACCCCTTACTCAGAACCTCGGTTTCCGGATGCGCGATACCGTTGGCGCACGAGAGTCATTCAATACACGATATCCGATAATGTCGGTATCGGTATCAAATGCAAAGGGACGAGCCCAATAAACTCTGACATCGGAAATGGGCCGTATTTTGTATACGGCCCACTACGACATAGAGTGGGCTCGAATGGTTCCGAATAACCACAAAATTCGGTGGCGACTCCACATAGACCTAAATTTCAATTCGATCCTTCTCATATGGAGATTCATTCGCCTACCCAAACCCGCGCGTGGCCGCGTCGGGGTGGGCCTATGTCATGTCCAGAATTTGGCGACTCCGCTGGGGATTAACTGATGCGTGACTTACCATCGGCATCCTCAGGGTGAGACTCGAATAGAAATCGTTTGACAAATACAATACGCGTTTTAGTTCTACGGTTCATGCATAACCCATATTTTCCCGGGCCGGTACTCGCGACCGACGTCCCACTATACCGTTGATGTACTCCAATATGGATATGTCAAAAGGTGTCCATAGTCGATTCGAGTGGGTTTCGCGGCATGTTCTAAGATCAACTCGACTTCGGAAGTCCGTCCCGATCAACGTCTAGACAATGTACACTGGTATAGACCCTCTATAGACCGACCGAGACTTAGTATAGAGCATACATGTCGTCGTTATAATGCTTGTGTGACTACGTGCTACTTGGTTTCCGAGTCGTTTTCAAAAACCGTCAATTTCTCCAAAATTTCATTCTTTTCGAACTATTCAATTTCAAAACCCGGGACACATACCGAATTTAGGACTTATGATTTTTACTCAAAATAACCTATTTTCTAGACGGTATGCTGCCCAATTCAAAACTCGAAAATACTTTCGAACTTTCAAAACCCGTGGCCCAATGACTTTCCGCCTTTTTTCGGAAATTTGGGCCCTTCACCGAGTTTACTCGGTCCTTTTTTTGCAAAAATCATCAAATTTTCAAAACCTTCCTCTTCTAGGACTTCCCATATTTAGCAGTGTCGGGTCACGTCTTAAGTTGTCAAGGTCCATAGCGTCGAAACTCTGTCGATCTTACATCACGTGTTTCTGCCCTTTCCAAGTCTGCCTTATTAGACTAAGGCAAGGCCCACCTACAAAGGAGGGCCCGTCAATACAATCGAGTCTAAAGTCTGGGGATGTCTCACGTGAACCTTCTTTCGAGCAGGACTAGGCCCACCCGCCGAATCCTAAGGAAGGCCCACATTTTGCAAGTCACCCGTCTAGGTGTCTTTTCTGAGTCATTTTCCTTTCTTAGTCTTGTTCGGGATGTAATTTCTACTTCGGGATTTTGGGCTAGTTTCTGATTACGTGGTGTTCTTACAGATAGGCCACCCGTGACTAGACATCAACGCAAGATGGACGAATTGAAAGATGCTCTCGCCAAGCTCGAGACTCAACTAACTTCCATCCAGGCTAACCAAACAACGTTAGCCACCCGACTGAGCGCCGTAGAGAAGACGGCCCCTTTTGAAGGATCCGAGCCCAATGGGCCCATGGCCGAGCTGGTCAGTATTGTTCGTAGGCTCGAGGAACAAGTCTCCCTATCGACGAACAACTCGATCCACACCGAGAATGCTCGTATTTATTCACCTTTAGATAACGAGCTTCCTGCTAACCTCAACTTAACGGGACTTCCTATGTTTGAGGGTACCGAAGACCCGGTCCACCACATCCGGGCTTTCAAAGACTTCATGGCGGTAAAGGGGGTGAAGTCAACTATGTTCAAGCACTTGTTCCCTTCTTCCCTGGAGAAACACCCTAAGGCCTGGTTCTACAGGCTCGACCCCAAGAAATACAAAACTTGGGATGATGTGGCGACCGAATTTGCTCGGAACTACGCCGATAACACCGAAATCCAGACAACAATTCGTACTCTGGAGGTAATGGCCCAAGAGCCCAAAGAAGGGTTCACAAAATATCTGCAATGGTGGAGGGCGGAGAGTGTGAAGCTGGTCGACAAGCCCGGCGAGAATGCTCTAGTGGAAGCCTTCGTCAAAAATCTACTCCCATCCTACCGGGTCCATCTCCGGTATGCTATTATCCCAAACTTTGTTGTCCTTACTGAAATGGGCACAAGGATCGAAGATGATCTAAGGTTGGAGAGCCTGACTAAGGCCTCTACCAAAGGCTATCAAGGGGCTAGTTCGTCCACAAATAAGCCCGTACCTGCAGCTGCAACCCGCAGCATCTTCGACGAGGTAAATCTGCTCGACACCTCAACCAAAAAGAATACACCAAATTGGGTATTCACAGATATAGGGACTACCTATACTTATGCCTTACAAAGGCTATCTTCAAAGGGCCTGATCCAACCGATAGGCCCAACTGCGGAGCCTCCAGTAGAAAAGAGGCCCAAAGCTTATAACGCCCAAGCCTACTGTCAGTATCACCGCGGCAACGAACATGATACTGAAAAATGTTGGAGGCTAAAGCATCTAATCCAAGATCTTATCGAGAGCGGGAAAATCCCGTTGCCCGGGGACAAGCCGAGCAACAAAGAAAACCCGTTCAGCGCCCATGCCATATTCACAGGGGAGGTAATCGATTGTTCTCACCTCATTTCTCCTTTTATCCCACAAATCAATGGGATATGGTTCGATGACGAGGACGATGTGTACTTAGCCAAGGGGGAAGCTGTCCCCATCACCCTTGAAGAGGTCCGAAAAGCCAAATCCAAGGCTTTAGTCACCAACCACCTCGCCACTGCTGGGCGCGCCACTCCAACACCCGTCACTGAACCTGCCAGAATGGAGCCAACCCTCGAAGAACCAAGCGATGATACAGCCTTGGTCCAACAAATGAAGAGGGTTGGAGCTGATCTAACTATATGGCAACTGTTGGTTAGCTCACAGGCACATCGAGAAGCACTGACTAAGGCTCTCGATGAAATCAAGGTCAACTCGCAAGCTACCCCCGCTGAAATGGTAGCTACTATCATGCCCTACCTCAAGGGTAGGTCCAAGAACAAAGGCCCACTCATAACCTTCGATCAATCTGATCTGCCGCCATTTGGGCCCAATCACAATCTGGCCCTATACATCACAGTCATCTGCAAGGGTAAGTACCTTCCGATGACCCTTATCGACGATGGATCAGCAGTGAACGTCCTACCCCTAAGGACTGTTAGGGCCCTCGTCATCACCGATGCCGACTACATCCCGACGGCCCAAACTATCCAGGCTTTCGACGGAAGCCCAAAACCAGTCGCCGGGGCCGTTAAATTAAAGATTATAACGGGCCCAATCGAAAAGGAGTTGGAATTCCAGGTGATAGATGCCACCTCATCATTCAACCTCTTATTAGGAACGCCTTGGATCCACGCAGTGAAGGCCGTGTCATCTACCCTCCATCGCAAAGTCAAGATGCCACTTCAAGACGGTATCATAACACTGGAAGCAACACCGATGACCGTGGCTAGCTGCAATGCCACGACCCGGGCCGAACCACGAGGTTTCGATTTCGTGGGTATGATCGAAGAAGAATATCTTTTCAAGCCCTACTTCGCCCCTAGCATCGACACGATGCTACAAAATCTGGGTTACCTACCCGGAGCCACTTCAAGGCCATATCTTCCGGCAGGGAAGATCATCGAGGTTCTAGACAACGCAGAGTCTCGACTCGGACTGGGATATACTATAAGCTCGGAGAATGTGGGCCGAGCCTATGCAATCAAATTCGTCACTCCGGTCTTCGGAGCCATTCAAGTGGGCCTCTACCAACCCACCATCACATATCCCGAGACCAAAACGGCTCGGGAATGCAACTATATCCCCGATGATATATTCACCATCCTCAAAGACGAGTCCAAAAAAGAAGGTGACTCCGAGCCCGTGCTGGGGCTATTATTTGGAGAAGATAAGACCGTCCCTGCTCCGAAAGATGACCTGGTCAATCTAATCCTCCGCAGCGATCGGTTCGACCCAACAAAGCTGATCACAGAAGTGGGTGCAGATACGGGGACAAGGGCCTGGAGGAAGACCATCAAATGGACCGACAGTCAAGGACGGGTCTACAAGTTGACCACCGGCGAGGGAGACATGCCGGATACCGAGTCCGAGTCTGAGTCAGAGTCAGAGTCGGAGTCTGAGTCCGAGTTTAGAGGGTCTGGTGCTGGAGTCGAGTCTATAACCCCTCTTCCCTTAGCCACTAAGGTCTCGGGGTCTGTCCCAAGACCTCTCCCTATCCCGCCACTGACCAACGATCAGATGGCAGCTCTATTCGAGCTATTTTCAAAATTTACCATCAATAACGAACACCGTTCTGCTTACGACTTGTCTTATTTCCAAAATTATCTCAAATTCAAAGATTTTATATGCAATGACATTGAGAAACCCGATGAACAGGTACCTCTACCACAACATATGGTCGAGCAGCTCGAGCACAGGGAATCCCGGGATCCGGTAATCGAAGAAACCGAGTCCATCAACGTGGGAACCACTTTAGAGCCCCAGATGCTTAAGTTGGGCCAATCTTTAGATCCAGAGGAGAGACAACAGTTCACGGACCTCCTCCTAGAATTTAAAGACGTCTTTGCATGGTCCTACAAGGACATGCCGGGAATAGATCAAGAAATAGCTGAACACCGAATACCCATCAAAGATGGGTGCAGACCGGTAAAGTAGAAGCTCAGAAGAATGAAGCCCGAATGGTCTCTTAAAGTCAAAGAAGAGGTCGATAAACAATTCAAAGCAGGCTTTATACAAGTGTCTGAATATCCAGACTGGGTTGCAAACATCGTACCAGTACCCAAGAAGGACGGCAAGGTGCGAGTATGCATGGACTTCCGGGACCTAAACAAGGCCAGCCCAAAAGACGATTTTCCGTTACCACACATCGACATATTGGTGGATAATACAGCCGACCATGCCCTTCTATCATTCATTGACGGGTATGCCGGATACAATCAAATTAAAATGGCGGAAGAGGATATGAGTAAGACTACCTTCATCACACCTTGGGGTACTTACTGTTACACCGTCATGCCATTTGGGCTGATTAATGTAGGAGCCACTTATTAACGGACCGCCACCACCTTATTTCACGACATGATGCATAAGGAAGTGGAGGTCTATGTGGACGATATGATCGTTAAGTCTAAAGACCGATACGGGCACATCACGGCCCTAAGAAAGTTCTTTACCAGACTGCGAAAATACAACATGAGACTAAACCCACAAAAATGCAGTTTTGGGGTAACGTCAGGCAAATTACTGGGCCATATCGTTAGCCAGCGCGGCATCGAGGTCGACCCAGCTAAAATCAAGGCCATCACCGAGATGCAACCACCCAGGACCGAAAAGGAAATAAGGGGGTTTCTCGGGAAAGTCCAATACATCAGCCGTTTCATTTCAAAGCTAACCATGGTATGTGAACCCATTTTCAAGAAACTGAAGATCGGGGAACGGGTCCTATGGGATGATAAATGTCAGGCGGCCTTTGATAAAATCAAGGAGATCCTATCTGCTCCGCCGGTACTAATGCCACCTCAACACGGTCTGCCTTTGTCGTTATATCTAACAACAACCGAGACAGCCATGGGGGCTATGCTGGCCCAGGCGGTCGAATCAGAAGAACGGGCTATTTACTACATTAGTAAAAAGTTCCTCGAATACGAATGCAAATACACAATGCTCGAGAAGACGTGCCTAGCATTGGTTTAGGCCACTAAAAAGCTCCGACACTACATGCTCAGTCACGAGGTACATGTGTTATCCAAAATGGATCCAATCAAGTACCTATTCGAGAAGCCCATCCTCAACGGCAGGATGTCAAGATGGACTTTTATGCTGTCCGAGTTCGACCTCAAGTTCGTACCATTAAAAGCCATCAAAGGCCGGGTAGTTGCCGAGTTCCTCGCTGGCAGCCCAATATCCGAAGAAGGCCACACTGATACATTGGCCTTTCCTGATGAAGACATATTCCATACCGATACCGAGACATGGGATTTGTATTTTGATGGAGCATCCAACTTCCGAGGATTTGGGGTCGGAATTCTGATAATCTCACCCCGAGGGGAACACACTCCCTTATCCATCAAGTTGGACTTCGACGTGACCAACAACGCAGCCGAATACGAAGCATGCATTCACGGGTTGCAAGCCGCCGCTGATTTAGGGGTAACAAACCTCCGGGTCCACGGTGATTCATCACTAGTCATTAACCAAGCACTCCAAAAATGGAAAACTCGGAATGCCAATCTCGTGGCTTACCAAGCACGGGTACGGATTCTAGAGAAACAATTCCAGAAGATGGAATATATCTACCTGCCTCGGGAAGAGAATCAGTTCGCTGATGCACTCTCCAAATTAGCATCTTTACTGAACATCCCGGATCACCGGACCAGCATGCCAATCTGTGTCGAAAGGCGGTCCGAACAAGCATACATTCATGCCATTCAAGATATCGAGATAACTAACCCAGAACCTTGGTATCAAGCCGTCTTAACGTACCTGACAACGGGAGAATATCCTCCGGAAGCTGAAAATCGGGCCAAAAAGGCCCTACGAAGATTAGCAACCCAATTTGTTCGTACTGATGACGGGCAATTGTATAAAAAGACGGCATAGGGGGCTCTCCTCCTATGTATCGACAAAATTCAAGCCGAGAAGGTCATGGCCGAGGTCCACGACGGTGAAAACGGTCCGCATATGAACGCCCATATGCTATCCCGTAAAATCATGAGGCTCGGGTATTACTGGAACACCATGGAGACAGACTGTCAGTTATACGTCAAGCACTGCCATAACTGTCAGATCTTCGGTAATGTACAGCATATGCCATCTTCCCTATTATATACCATGACATCACCATGGCCATTTTCGACAAGGGGTATTGACATAATTGGGAAAGTGCACCCTTCCGGGACGGGAGGACATTGCTTCATATTGGTGGCCATCGACTACTTCACCAAATGGGTCGAAGCTGAGTCATACCGTGTCTTGAACGCCAAGCACGTGGCCAAATTCATCCAAAATAAGATCATATGCCGATACGGGATCCCGCATGAATTTATCAGTGATCACGGGACCCATTTCCAAGCTGAAACCACTGCATTACTGGCGAAATACAAAATTCAGAGGCACACATCTTCACCTTACCGACCACAAACAAATGGAGCGGTAGAAGCGGCCAACAAAACAATTGTCACCATACGAAAAAAGATGGCTGAGAATTATCGAGACTGGCCCGACAAGATACCATTTGCCTTATGGGGGTACCGAACTTCAATTCGCACCGCAACCGGAGCAACTCCATATTATCTGACATATGGAATGGAAGCAGTCCAACCGGTCGAGCTAGAAGTACCATCCCTAAGAATTTTGCTTGAAAGCCAAGTACCCGAAGCAGATTTGGTCCAAGCCCGATACGATTCGCTAGTCCTTTTGGATGAACGGCGATCCCGGGCCCTCAATAATATTCAAGTGTATCAAAAGAGAATTCAACGGGTTTTCAACAAAAGGGTTAGGCTCAGGAAAATCAAAGAAGGTGATTTGGTTCTAAAATCGGTTCGTGCCTTACTACCGGTTGACCCAAGGGGAAAATTCAAACCCAATTGGGCTGGGCCATACTAAGTCAAGAAAATCCTATCGGGAGGAGCGGTGATGCTAACGGACCTGGATGGTAACAAGTTCGTCAACCCGACCAACTTGGACCAGCTGAAGCGCTACTACCCATAAAGCCCAATCTCAATGTCATTTACAAAAATTTATAAAACTTAGTCTTTTTATAAATTTTCAAAATTTTAGACAAGTCAATAAGTTAGAATTAACTATTCTATCGTCGCACATCTCGAATTAATAATCTTGATGTATTTCGAAAATTGAAAAAAAAAATCAATCAAATTTTGAACTACGTTTGGTTTGATTCCGCTAATTGTGGATACGTAGGCAACACCTCAAAAGGGTACAACCACTGCAATAAACGTAAAGACGGGAGCGGTATTCAATAATACGTCTTTTATTAATATCTCGATAAAAATCGAAATAAAAAAAAAAAAAAAAAAAAAAAAAAAACGCCAAAACGCCAAAATACAAAAAAATCACACCAAAAAAATAATAGTAATACTCAAATAATAAAATACGGAGACTAATATCCGGGCATCTTCCCCTTTCCCTTGTCCTTCGGGTCGCGTGGAGCCCGGGGTCGTCGAGGTGGGGACGAGTGTTCCCTAAATACCAGGGGAACCTCCTTAGCACGAGCCCGCTTCTTTGAGGACGGGTCTGCAATCACAATCTTTGGCCCAAGTCGGGCTCGCACATGCTCAGGTAGCTTATCCCGTGGGCCAAGTCGGTCCTGCACGGCTAGTCTAGGGCCTAGTCTCCTTTCCAAATCCGTCTGGGGGCTCACTTTCCCCCGAGCACCTTTAGCACCGGACCCTTCAGCTTAGTCTTAGCCTTCTTCTTATGCCCTGATATTAGACGAACTAGGGTAGCCGGAGTGTCTCCCTCATCAAAGAATCCTCTGTTGTCTTTAGCTTGCTCTCTCCTCAGCAGGTCAAAGGCTTCATCAACTTTCAAAGCAGCTCAGGCTTTAGCATCACCTGCTTTGGTCCACTTCACATATGAGTCTGAAACCCAGATCGAGTGGCGAGATTTAGGAATGGGCCAAGTATGCCGGGTGTACAATCTTTGCATCCACGTGTCACACATCACATTTGTCAATTGGGTAGGGTCACTCACAATTGCCTCTACTCTGGTATTCGCTGAGTTCGTTCATACTGCCTTAGTATGCGATCTGGGTAAAGATGAACCGTTTGGTTGAAAGACAAGATGACTTGGTAACGGGCCCGCTCCCTCGGGTCCAAACCTGACCAAACTTGGATGGGCCACCATGGCACGACCCATCGAATCAACCGCCCACCGTGGATTGATAGCACCTCATCCCAATATTTTTGGCTAATCAAGCGAGAAAAATCGATGGCCCGTCTCCTCGTCATCAATTGGTTATGGCGGTAATTGCTAGCATCGAGTGGGGGATCTATCACCGAAAGCCTCTCATAAAGCCAAATCTGAAAAAAAAAAAGAGAAAACAAAAGCATCAGATCCCGAGACAAAGCAGACGACACTCGATCGAGTGCCGGCATGACTCGATCGAGTGGCGTCACTGGAAACGGACAGAAGCCTTTCTACGAAGGCACTCGATCGAGTGCCCACTGCAGTAGCCAGATTCTCGGAAAAAAAATTCAAAAAATCGAGGAATAAAGAAAAAAAAAATTCAACGTACTTGCAGCAAACGGGTGCTTCCGGTGAGACGAACGGAGGAGTCCCTTTTGCGATTATCCAATCCTTGGATGATTTCGCCCGTAATTAACCAAGCCGAACTATGTTCAGTCTCCATCAAATCCACCACGATTATGAGACGGGCATTACCCATACAAGATAACCAGTCCATGTGACCTTCAAAAGCGTAAACATGGAGCATGCAGAAAGAAAAGGCCCTACGGCTATGGGCTGACCTCACCCGGACATCATACGGGTTCATGAATTTCTCAGCCAAGTCGATCAGAGAAATATTGCCACCTTCCATCATACGGGACACTTCGTTATGAGATAGCCCCAGAAATTTCCTCAGCTTCCTCTTTGGGTCATAGACTGAATACGGGACGGCGGGCCGAAGCATCGGGTTCCATCCTCCTATAGCTGCAATCTCTTCGAGTAGAGGGCAGATCTCGCCCCGAGGGAAAGCAAAGACATGATATATGTCATCCCAGTAAGCTAAGCATGCATCCAAGAAGTAACGATCAACCACCATCTGACGGAACGGGTACAGCTGAGTTATACCCGTCTGATTCAAGACTACCCTATCGGCATCCCTAAATTGACGGGACCACGCCTGCAACATAGCACTCAATCTATCGATTCCCATGATGGATTTTCTTAAACGGATAAAGAGACTTTCTTTTTGCCTTAAGGGAAATAAAAGATTTTCTTGTAATGGAATTACGAAGAAAATCAAGAGCATAAGGGGCTATATATAGCATTAGCCTTGCAAATCCCTTTCCATATCACTTCTAGGAAAAGTTTCCTAATTCCAAAAGGGAATTAACCCACAAGCCTAGTCCCAATACTAGCAAGGAAATAATCATCCCGAACTTTCCTAATTTCTTTAGGAGTCGATTTCAAAATTTTCAATATTTCAAATTTTCAAATTTTCAAATTTTCAAAATTCGAGGCATTTTCCCCAGCACGAGTCATTTTACTACCTACGTGTTGCATGCATTTTATGTGACTTATATAGGTACGACTCAAACAGGGACATGCAAATCATCAAATCTCCCCAGCAGCATTTTCCGGGATATCACGGGATGGGCCAACACACGGACACACCTAGGGCTTACGCGACAAGCCCAATTTCCCCACGGAGTACGATCATCCAGCGCAGGTATATGATCTCTGTCTTACGGCTGGCGAGCCCTTCACGCGAGTCTAATGGACTATAAACGACCCGAACGGAAGCCTACCAGGTCTTAACAGGCTTGGTAGCTACTCTGATTTTCGCCCTGTCCAAGCCTCAATCAGAGTGGGGGCTCTGTAGACACCCGCATTTTGACTGCCAGGTGTCTATGGCAGTTTCCAAAAAACACCCGATGATGATCGGACGCTAACGTTTTTCTATGCGCTCGGATACGGGCTCAAATCCATTAATCCTTGGGTAACACACTTACGGAGTACAAATATCACCAAACGGACCTCAAATCCAGGCCCAGTGGATCATTCCGAGTCAAACAAGACTAATTTGGGCCGAAACCGACAACGGAAATAAAACCAACTTTTTGCGATTGGGTCAACTTCGGTCAAAATCGTTTCCGAGACACACAAAAACAGCCATACAACCATCAAAAGTCCAAGTTAAACACAAAACCCATCAAAGTCAAAGTCACGGTCCAAAGTCAACGGACCTGCGCGATCCAGTTGGGCCACTCGATCGAGTGACCCACCCACTCGATCGAGTGGGCTTATTTCGAGCCCGACGGCTGGCATAACGGGCCACTCGACCGAGTTGGCCTCCTACTCGGTCGAGTAACCCTAAACCGGGTACCCTAGCTTGCCTATATAAACAACCCGCATGCAACAACTTTTGACATCTTTTTGCAACCTCAAAACCCTAGAGCAATCATACACACACACTACATCCTTACAAACCCTAATCAAAAACCTAGTAATCCTACACTAGCAAAAAACCCTAAACCTAGTTTTAGGAAATCTATCCCGAGCCACCATAACTTAATCTACATAAAACCTCGAAGACTCTTGTGTTGAAGCCACGGTTACGAGTCCGCATCGAGACAAGAACATGTAGGTTGAGGGTGTCAAAACCCTCTATTTCCTTCCTCCCTTTCTCACGTCATCTTCATCTTCTTTTTTTCGTTTTTTTTTTCGTTTTTTTTGTTATTTTATTTATTGCACCTTAATATCCATAATACTACTAATATTAAAATACTAAAATATTTATCGATTTGTGTCGAGTAAGAAGGATACCGGGATAAGGAAAACCGCATATACAAGTGTACTGCACACGCGTCGTCGGTCGCTTATCCCGGTACCCCGATTATTTGATTATTGAGATAAATCAACTTAAACAACAATTCGTTATTATTTCTCGTCATCATCATCATCGATTTTTACATTCATCTTTTTCTAAAATCAATTTTAATAAGGGTCGAAACTCGTTGACACGGATCCGACATCACAATCCCTAGGGATTTTTTTCGATGTCGGAGAAGTCGAGGGAATCATGTTTTTATTCAAGTAAAGCGTCGATTTTAGATTCGATACCAATTCCATAATTGGATATCGAATCTAACAATCAAGTCATATGAATTAATTAGCGTGATTTGTTCATATCACGATAATTAATTTAAAACGAATAAAATCAATTTATCTTTTTTTTTTTTATTTCACTCTAATATTCTATATCGATTCAAATAATCGAATATGGGATATAAAAAGTATTCAAAATTAGAATCGAGTACAAATTCAACAATATTTATATTCGGTTCAACAAATTCGCGATTTATAAAAAACCAAGTCGAACATAAATTGTGCAATATTTATGACCGATTCGGTAAAACCGTCGAATTATACAAAAATCAAAAGCAATTTCAAAATCAATAATTAAATTGCAAACGAACCAAGTTCGAACAGGTGCCACTCGACCGAGTGCCTTAGTCACTCGATCGAGTGACACCCTAAAATCGAGTCAGAATGCTAATTATGACCACCACTCGATCGAGTCTCACAGTGACTCGGTCGAGTGGCCATGTACTCGACCGAGTTGGTCAATAACTCGGCCGAGTACGGTCATAAACGCAAAACAGAAATCTTTTTTAAAGGTCTACTCGATCGAGTCTATTGACCACTCGATCGAGTGACCACATAACGACTAAAACGCGAGTCGTACATTCTCTTATTTTTCAAACTCGATAGTATTTTGCGATTTGGGTCAACACGTGCTTAATTAATCACGTGTATACTATCTTTTCAAACCATGCATCTCATGTTTACATCTCGTTTACATCATTCAATTCGATTCATCGTTTGCACAAACCGTTATTATTCTTTACATCGTTTACTAACGCGTTTGTTATTTCTTTTGTCAATTTAATTATTGTTCGTTTATTATACTAAATGAACCCACATGCTAAAATTCCACTTTGACGTAGAATTAACTGCATTAAATTGAATTAGAAACCCGTTTCAATTCCATTCACATGTTTAGGGAAAATAAATCTTTGCATATCATTTCCCCGTTTTACTAGCACGCGTATTAGAAAGTCACTCGAGTTCTTAGTAGGGGCCGCTAATGTGCGGGCGGGGTTGGGTATCCTTTGTGGGCTTCCCAACACGTACCCTCACCCCTTACTCAGAACCTCGGTTTCCGGATGCGCGATACCGTTGGTGCACGAGAGTCATTATCCGATAATGTCGGTATCGTTATCAAATGCAAAGGGACGAGCCCAATAAACTCTGATATCGGAACTGGGCCGTATTTTGTATACGGCCCACTACGACATAGAGTGGGCTCGAATGGTTCCCAATAACCACAAAATTCGGTGGCGACTCCACATAGACCTAAATTTCAATTCGATCCTTCTCATGTGGAGATTCATTCTCCTACCCAAACCCGCGCGTGGCCGCGTCGGGGTGGGCCTATGTCATGTCCACAGTATATAAGGGACATGGTCTTGAATTCTACCATGAAGAACAAAATTCCAACACTACCAAGGGTCACCCCGAAAATTACCATTCCTACTAAACTTGGTGACCCCGGTATCTTTCATACCTTGTTCGATCAACAATGTTGAGATACGCCGAGCATTATGTGATCTAGGGGCGGACATTAGCCTTATGCCATTGATTATTGCTCAAACGATTAATATTCCAAGGTTGGTACACTTTCCGCTTAACGTTCAGATGGTCGACGATACTTCGAAAGCGCCAATCGGGTGAGCACGGAATCTTATGGTCAAGGTGGGTCCTTTATACATACCTACCGATTTCCTGGTTCTTGACATGCCCATTGAAGAACGCAATCCTATCTTATTAGGGCGGCCTTTCCTTGTAACTGGCGGAGTAATTATTGTCGTGAAAAAGGGAAAAATATCTTTCAATGTTGGTAATAGCACCCTTAAATTTGTATTGCCCTCCTTCTTGCCAAATATCCCTTTCGGTAAGGAATTGTTGGACCATAGGGTGGAAATACCAACCGATGACGAATTTCAAGCACAAGATAGTTACCAAAATTCTAATCCACTGAACTTTGCACTGTCATTTGACTATGCCACTGAGGAACCATCCATAGAAGATGTCCACTATGATGATAGTGATGACGATGGCATTTTTCTTATAATTTGTCAAGCTCCCGAAGAAGAAGTTATTAATGAGTGGGGGATGCTACCGGAGGTAGCTCGCCTTATGGGTTTGCCAAGGCCAAGGAAAGAGTGTATGATTGGTAGCGTTATCTTCAAGAGCAAGAAACATGGTACTCCAGGTTGCTTTTCAAGCAACACCGACTAAGCTCAAACGATTTGATTTGGTTTGGTGGTGTCCATAATAACCACCTTGTAAAAATTTGTATATTCTTATCTCCTTTAGTTTTCCTTAAACAATAGCTTTTGGTTTTTCCTTTGGTTCCTATTTCTTATGGCACTTGCAGGAATTATGAAGATTTCTTTTGGAGTTTTTGGGATGCTCTACAATGATTATGAGAGTTTATCTCCATGTATTTAATACATGGATTGAGAAAATCGGTATTATCGAAGAGTTGAGGTTGGTTTGGACCAAGTCGAGGAGAATTTTCGCAGCAAAAGGCTAATAATGAGTGGAGGATCTCACCGGGTGAAATTTCACCCGGTGGAATTGTGACCCAAGATCCGTTGGGTGAAACTTCATCCAATGACAATTTTGCTTGAATTACTAGAATTGACGGAAAACCCGTCGGGTGAAATTTCACCCGGTCGAATCACACCGGGCTAAATTTTGCCCTACTGTAAATTTATTTGCGACTTGGATTTAACGAAATTCCGTCGGGTGAAATTTCATCCGATGGTGACCACCGGGTGAAACTTCACCCCGCGTCACCCTTATACCCCAAACACCCTTCTTTTTCTTCATATCACCCTTTTCCCTATCTCTCTCCTCAAATAAACCCCAAAAACCCAAAAAACCCCAAATCCTATCACCCTAAATCCATTCTAATCACCCAATTTCTCCACTAAAAATTAATCCAACTCCATATTCTTCATCCTTATCAAATTCCTATCGTCTTTTAGAATTTTTTTTAAGGAATCGTTCCTATTTTGACAACCTCAAACCCTAACCTCCATCACCATAATCACCTACTTCAATCATCAATTATGAAGAGAATCAAGCAAACTGCAAGGAAGAGGTTATCAGCTATGCTCAATCGCCATTCGGGTTCGACGTCCTCTTGTCATTACAACGGGCCGACCGAGGCCCTAGACGAATCTGTCCCGAGGCCCGTTCAAGCACAAGGCTCCGTCTCGCAGGAACAACCTGTTGCGCTAGAGGTACGTTACCCTCCTATTCGTCGTAATTTCCTGCATTCAGGCTCTGGTGTTAGTTTCGCTAAGAAAGCTCAGCTTGAAAAATTTAAGAAATTTGGGAATTTTAAAATTGAACCAACTCGTTGGGCTGCTAGAGATATTCTTCAGCGAATGGGTATTAAACCGCAGGTCCGAGAAATGTGCCAAAATCTCGGACTCATTAGATTTTATATGTCAAAAGAGGAGACTTTTCAGAAACTCACTTGTGAACTTTTCGCAACTTTTGAGTTTGGTGGTGGTGACGACCCCACCGTTACTTTTCAGTTGGGAGAAATTCAGTATGTTTTCTCCTTGAGAGATTTTGGTGCATTGCTTGGTTTACCCACTTCAGTTTTGAGAGGGCCTCGGGCGGGGCAAACTGATAAGTGTAGTTTGTAGTGCCTATTTTACTGTGTTTTGGTCCCATTTTCCTTGTGGAATCGCTCCTTGGGAGCGGTTTATGGGCTACTTATGCCTCCTTTAGTTCGTTTCAGGTTCCCGAGACCATTTGTGAAGAGTTGGAGCAAATCCGACTCGATACATACACTTTTTGGAGCCAACGAAGTGAAGGAACGATCACTCGATGCCTTGGATTCGACCCCGAGACCTCGGAACCCAATCTCGAGCCTCTTAGACCCGATCCCGAGTCCCAAGAATCGATGAGAAACCCATGAGAAGCAAGGAGGGACCAAAAAGAGCTTATTTGAGGCCTACAAGGCCCATCCCGGTCGGGAAGGCCTCAACCCGTCCGGGATGAGGTGTGCATTTAGCAAAGCTACTGACCTGGGTCCGTCCCGATCGGGACAATCCCTTCCCGGTCGGGACCGGTCCGTCCCGGTCGGGACCGTGGGTCTGCTGCGCGTGACTCTTTCCTTTCTTCTCCTTCATTCTTGTAACCTTATAAATACTTCCCTCTTGTATTGTTTATGTATCTTATCTTACATTAGACTCTCTTAAGCCTCTCTACAACTTTATAAACCCTAGATTTAGTGTTCCTCCATTTAGATTAATCTTCCTTTAATCTTTAGTTAATCTTCCTTTAATCTAGTTTAGATAATCTTATATTAAGTGGGTTCTTGAAGATTCATCCAAGCTTGACAACCTTGGAGTTGATTTGGGTTCTTATTTATGCAAGTTTACATCTTTTCCTTCATCTTGTTGTTGGTATAATCTTCTTTACTCTTGTTCTTGTTTATTTAATCAAGTTTGAATCTTTATATTTTTTTTATTGTTATTGTTCTTGTTGTTCATAATGGATGTTTGGTTTATGATGTTGTTTTCTCTTATTATTGTTATGGTTAGTTTCATAATGAGTGAGCAGTCTTCTTGTGGGGTTAGTATACGGATTAGGAGTAGATTATGGGTGATTAGGACTTGATTAGGGGTAAAGGTGACTCTTTTGTTGTTAGTCACATATTGGGCACTCTATGTGTTTGTTGATTTGCTTGTGTGAGTAGTAGTGGCAAATGCTTCCCATACTTGTGCTCATCTTCTCATTGTATGTCTAGTATGTGATTATGTTGAGAATAGTCGTAGACACGAGAGTGCAGACTAGGGTTTAGACGCGAGAGCGCGAACCTACCTCGACATTGGTCTACGTAGCGAGAGCCCGGACCGACTCTAGCAACTAGGAGACACCTACACCCTTGATCACCCAATTACCCTTCTACACTTAAGAACCCGACCTAACCCTACTCCTTTCCATATTTGGTTCATCTTCCTAGTTAGTCGTTATTTCTCTAGTTCATTGTCTAGTTTGTCTTAGTTATTTCATTTAGCTCATATCATAGTTAGTTCATTGTTAGCTTAGTTCATATTTCTTCTCCCATCATAGTTTGTCAATTATCACCTCCTTTGTGTTCGTTTGTGTGACATAGTCTCGTTTTTAGGTCGACTTAGTCTAGACTCTACAATACCGTCTTCGTGGACACGACCGGACTTACCCTAGCTACCCACTAGGATTAGTTGGTTATTTTTAGTTGGTTAGGACCCACGGCAAATCCTACCATCAATTTGGCACCGTTGCCGGGGACGGTGCATTGTTTAGACTTAGTTTACTTATAGCTAGACTTAGTTACCCTTCTTTGTGCTCTTCTATCATCTTTTGTGCATATTTTGTAGTTTTGTCTTGTTTTCTTAGCTTTCTTTTCTTTTTGTCTTTCGATTGTGCTTGTTTACTGTCGTTGCCTACTGCCCATAAAGCACTAGGTGTTCTCACGTTTGTTCTAGTGTGTAGTGTATGCCTAGGAAGGGGAGGCGATTTCTTTCTCTTTAATCCAGAGCCGGAAAGACTCTTTCGAGCCTTTCGCCAACGGACGATTGACCGGGTTAGAATCTCTCAACCAAGCGCTAGCAATACCCATCAAAAGCAAGCTCAAGGATCCGACTTTAACGAGTCACCTCGAGAGACGGCCGAAGGGATCTTCATAAATCCCTTTGGTTCATCTATCCATTCTTCTTCTCCTAGTTTCCCGTCTAGTTCTACATCAACACCGTCTACACCATCATCTCCCGCAAATCCAATCATGCCGAAGTTTTCATCTCACTCCACTTTTACCGAGGATGTCTTGCCGGGACCGAGTGCTTTACCGGATACTTATACCGGGAATTTCGTGACAAAGACATAATTCATACAACTTTTGGAGAGAAATCAATTTAGTGGTTTGCCCACCAAAGACCCGCACCAACACATGGAGACCTTCTCCGATTATTGCGATGCTATTTCTCAAACCGGGTTACTCAAGATCAAATTCGTTGGGTACTTTTCCCGTTCTCCCTCATTGGAAAGGCAAAGCAATGGATTAAGAGTCTCGATAGCGCAACCATGGGTATCGATACTTGGAAGAAACTTGCATTGGCGTACTACCAAAAATTTTACCCTCCGGAGAAGACAAATTTGCTTAGGGCCTCCATCACCGGTTTCCAACAACGAGATGAAGAGAGCCTTTATGAAGCTTGGGAACGGTTTAAATCTTTGGTTAGATCATGCCCCCACCATGGACTTTCACAATGGTTCTTAGTCCAACAGTTTTGGAACGGTTTATATGAGGACTCAAGAGCTATACACAATATGGGCTCCAATGGTAGGTTTACCGAGGTCGATGACGATCAAACTTCGGCAAGAATCGAGGAGATGGCGGTGCATGATAAGTGTAGTCTATAGTGCCTATTTTGCTATGTTTTGGTCCCATTTCCTTGTGGAATCGCTCCTTGGGAGCGATTCATGGGCTTCTTATGCTTCCTTTAGTCCGTTTCAGGTTCCCGAGACCGATTTGGAAGAGTTGGAGTGATTCCGACTCAATACATACACATTTTGGAGCCAACGAGATAAAGGAACGATGACTCGAGGCCTTGGAATCGACCCCGAGACCTTGGGACCCAATCCCGAGCCTCCGAGACCCGATCCTGAGTCCCGAGAATCGACGGGAAGCCCATGAGATACAAGGAGGGACCCTAGAGCTCTTATTGGAGGCATACAAGACCCTTCCCGGGCGGGATAGTGGCCTTCCCGATCGGGAAGGGGTGCACGATTAGGAGCGCCACTGTGGGTCCGTCCCGGTCGGGTTGAACCCTTCCCGATCGGGATGACAGAGCCATCCCGATCGGGATGATCCGTTCCGGTCGGGATGGGCTACAGCTCACCCGCATTGTTTCCTTTCTTCTCTGTTCCACTTGTAACCCTATATATACTCCCTTCTTGTATTGTTAAGACATCTTATCTTACCCTAGACTAGTTTAAGCCTCCATTAACATTCAAAACCCTAGATTAGTGCTACTCTCATTAGTTTAATTCTCTCTTTAATCTTTAGATAATTATTGTAATTAGTCTTGGACTAAGGGATTCTTGAAGATTGTTCCAAGCTTGACAACCTTGGGATTGTATTTGGGTTTCTCATTAATACAAGTTTTCATCTTTTCTTCATCCTAGTGTTGGTATAATCTTTCTTACTCTTGTTCTTTGTTTATTCAATCTAGTTTCATCTTTTCATATTGTTAGTATTATTGTTCTTGTTATTCATTATGGATGTTGGTTTTGTAGTATTGATTTCTCTTGTGAATGTTAGTTTTCTCTTTATAATGAGTGAGTAGTGATCTTGTGGGGTTAGTAGGGGGATTAGGGGTAGATTATGGATGATTAGGGTTGATTAAGGGGAAAAGGTTACATCTTTGTTGTTAGTCACATTGTGGCACTCTATGTGTTTGTTGAAATGCTTGTGTGAGTTGTAGTGGCCATGCTTCCCATACTTTTGTTCATCTTCTCATTGTTTGTCTATGATGCGGAAATGTTGAGAATAGTTTAGTCGCGAGAGCGCGGACTAGGGTCTAAGTTGCGAGAGCCCGGACCCACCTTGACATCGGTCTAAGTTGCGAAAGCCCGGACCGACTCTAGTGACTAGGAGACACCTATACCCTTGGTCACCCCAATTACCCTTCTACTCCTATGAACCCGACCTACCCCACTTTCTTCCATATTTGAGTTCATCGTCTTAGTTAGTCATCATTTCTATAGTTTCATTGTTTAGTTAGTTCTCATAGTTAGTTCATCATTAGTCTAGCTATCTCTTCTCCTCCATCATAGTTTTCCATTTATCGTTTCTTTGTGTTTGTTTCGGTAGCATAGTCTCCTTATAGGTAGACTTAGTCTAAACTTCGCCTTACCGTCCTCGTGGATACGATCCCGACTTACCCTAGCTACCCACTAGGTGTAATCGGTAGTAAATTGACGGTTAGGGACGTGACAAATCCCTAACATCAATTTGGCGCCGTTGTGGGGGACGGTGCATTGTTTAGACTTAGTTTGCTTATTTCTAGACTTAGTTACCCTTCTTTGTGTTCTCCCATCTTCTCTTGTGATTATTCTCTAGATTTTTCTTCTTTCCTTAGTTTTATTTCTTCTTTTTCTCTTTGTCTCTAGTTGTGTTTGTTTATTGTCGTTGCCTAGTGCCCACAAACCACTAGGTGTTCTCACGTTTGTTCTAGTGTGTAGTGTATGCCTAGGAGGGGAGACGACTTCTATCTCTTTAACCCAGAGCCGGAGAGACTCTTTCGAGCCTTTCGCCAACGGACGATTAATCGGGTTAGGATCTCTCAACCGAGTGCAAGCAATACTCAACAAGGGCAAGCCCAAGGAGCCGACTTGAACAATCCACATCGAAAGACGGCCGAAAGGAATTTCGTAAATCCTTTTGGTGATTCTTCTTCTCCTAGTTCCCCCTCTTCATCTACATCAACACCGTCTACACCACCATATTCTCCCTTATATCCAATCATGCCTAAGTTTTCTTCTCACTCAACCTTTACGGAACACGTTTTGCCGGGTCCATCCACTTTACCGGACGCATATACCGGGAATTTTGTGGCGAAAACGCAATTTATCCAATTGGTCGAGAGAAGTCAATTTAGTGGGTTACCAACCGAAGATCCTCATCAACACATGGAAACCTATTCGGATTATTGTGACGCTATTTCGCAAACGGGAATAACTCAAGACCAAATCCGGTGGGTATTATTTCCTTTCTCTCTTATTGGTAAAGCGAAGCAATGGTTCAAGGGGTTGGACAAAGAAAGACTTGGCATTGACACTTGGAAGAAGCTAGCTTTAACCTTCTACCAACAATTCTATCCCCCGGAGAAGACAAATCTATTGAGAGCCTCTATCACGGGTTTCCAACAACGTGATGATGAAAGCCTCTATGAATCGTGGGAAAGATTCAAAGCCTTGATCCGTTCTTGTCCACACCATGGTTTATCACAATGGTTCCTCGTACAACAATTTTGGAACGGGTTATATGAAGACTCGAGGGCCATACTCAACATGGGATCTAACGGTAGGTTTACCGAAGTGGAGGATGACCAAACTTGGTCGAGAATCGAAGAGATGGCGGTGCATAATTCGCAATACTCTAGGCCTAGGAAAGCACATCGAGGAGGCATGCATGAGGTCGATGCTATCACCAAATTAAGCATTGACCTTGGAGCTCAATTGAAAACGCACATGGAGACTCTTGACAAGAAGCTCCAAAGCCACCTTAACCAAGTCCAAGGCACTAGTTCCTCCCACCATCAACCGATTCAAGAAGTGAATGCTTTGGGGTTCGCACCTCCTACACCTTACTTTGGGATGTGTGACACTTGTGGAATCGTTGGTCATGACCCTATAAATTGTAGAGGGAGTACTGAGCAAGTGAACGCCTTTCAAGCGTTCAAGCAAGGTGCCTCCTACTCTAATCAATACCAAGCTTCCAATCAAGTCCCTCAACAACAAGCACTTCAACATCAACAACAACATCGTCCCTATGTTCCACCTCCCTTAAGGGACAACAATGAAGGTTACCAAGGTTATGTGGGTAACCAAAGACCCTTCAACAACTTCAAGCAAAATAACCAAGGTACCTTCCACAACAACAAGCAAGGGTTCCAACAAGGGAACTTCAATCATGGTGGTTTCCAAGGAAACCGAAACTTTCAAGGACAACAAAACCACAACCAAGGCCTTAATCAAGGCAATTCTCATGGGTTCCAAGGGAACCATCAACAACAACAAAGCAAGCCTAGGAGCCGGTCTCCTACTCATGATTATGGCATACCTCTCGCCATCACCGATACTCCACATAATCCATCATCCCCACCTCGGGATTTTGACATTCAAAGGACTTTGATGGATATGCAAAAGAATACTCAAGATGTGCAAAAATGTCAAATGGATATGTCAAGAACCCAACAAGAGCTCTTTGCATATGTTCAAGGGGAAAATTCGGTAAGAGATTCTCGTATGAAGATGCTTGAAACTCAAGTATCCCAACTCGCTTCGGGGAGCTCCTCAAGGCAAAAGGGGCAACTACCTTCTCAAGGTGAAACACCAATATTTGAGCATGTAAATGCTATCACCACAAGGAGAGGTACCTCTTATGACTCCCCTCCATATCCTAATGAGCAAGAGCCAACGCAAGAACCGACAATGGAAATGACATCTCCAAATCAAGAAGAGTCAAGCTTTGATAATCCAATTGAGGAGCAATTCTTATGGGAGGTCGAGAAACCCCAAGAAGACAACCCTCCCCCACATCAAGAGAAAGACAAGGGTAAAAGGAAAGTGTCCTTTGAAGAGTCCACCCTTAATGATCAAAACAAGTACCAAATCAAGTTGCCTTACCCATCAAGGCAAATGAAGACTAAGATGGACACTCAATACGACAAGTTCCTTAGTATTGTAAAGAAATTAGATGTTAGCGTCCCGTTTACCGAGTTACTTACACAAATCCCGGCATATGGTAAATTCATGAAAGAAATCTTGGCTAGGAAGCGGTCCATTGACACGGAAGAGACAATAGCGTTCACAAGGGTGGTGAGCGAGCTTATTCAAGGTTCCATGCTTCCGAAGTTGAAGGACCCGCGTAGTTTCTCTATCCCATGCACCATTGGCAATTACAAGATCGAGAGGGCTATGTGTGATTTGGGTGCGAGTGTGAGCATTATTTCCTACACCATTTGTGAGCGATTAGGGATGACGAAGCTGAAATGTACTTCCATTATACTCCAAATGGCCGATAAGTCTCTTAACCGACCATTGGGAATGTTAGAGGATGTTCCGGTACGAATAGGGAAATTCTTCATTCCGGTCGACTTCATTGTGGTTGACATGCCGGCGGATGATAACACTCACATCATCCTTGGACGCCCATTTCTACACACCGCCGGTGCCGTGATCGATGTGAAGAAGGGTAGGATTACTTTTCAACTAGGCGACGAAGAGTTAGTGTTCGACCTCCAAGGCAACACTTCGCCTATGACCGAGACATGTAATATGATCCATGCCACGGAAGACATCGATCTAGAGGGAGAACCGGGACAAAGCTTGAAGAAGTACTCTTATGTACTTGAGGATGATGACTCCGAGAGTGAGGAGGATGAGAGCCCACATCATGGGTTAGGTGACAAATGCAATGACAAGGAGCAAGATGAGCCTCCCTTGGGGACACATGAGGATCGTTGGACGTTTGGGTATATCCCGAAGGATCGCAAGTACAAGTTCAAGCCATTGAACTTAGTAGATCGGGATGCCCCGAGGCAAGGCCATGAAGAGTCTTGGGATGTGGTTGGTTATATGACATGCTTGATTGAAGACTTTGCTAGGGCCTTCGACTTGTTCTTACGTGCCCTTGATGGAGATGGAACTAGTTATGGTTGTTGAAAAAGAATGAAGATGCACCATCCTTGGTTTGACGGAGTTCCACAAGAACCGTCTCATTGTATATATTTCTTACTTGTAGTTAGTTTGAGTTTTGTGATATTCTTGTTGTTTGGATTGATTGATGAGCGTAGTGAGGGATAGAATTTGATGTGTATATGAGCTTTGTTAATAGGTGAAGTGCATGTGATCCCTAGAAAGGAATGGTTGATAATGGAGTTTGGTTTGCGAGCGAGGAAGTCGGTTTTTGAAGCTTACGATAAGCTTTTGGGTTTGGGGAAGGCCAAGAAGACTCATCCCGACCGGGAAGAGGGCTTCCTGACCGGGAAGGATGAGGAATCTCGACCGGGAAGGAGCCATCCCGATCGGGATGAAGGTGCAGAAATTAGGACTCACTGGAGTGCATTCCCGACCGGGACGAGAGCTTCCCGATCGGGAAGGGGTTATCAACCCGATCGGGACCATCCATCCCGACCGGGATGGTCCCCTTTCTCCCTTTTGAGCCTTTTCTTAGGCGTTTGACTCCACCCATCCATTATACCCCCTCCCAACCTCCCTACTCCTCCTTACTCCTATCATATCACCCGTACACCTCACCTTACACCGAAATCCACATAAATTTTCATCCCCTCGCACCATTACTACCCCGACCGTGAGTCCTTCTTGAGTGTGAAGCGAGATGGCAACCGAGAAGGCAAGCGACGAGCCTCTAATGATCATCGAGACGATGGAGCAAGTGAGTTACTAGCCGCTCGGTTTGGGTAACTATCCTTACTTTTTTACGTCTTTTTATCGCTTGTTTTTCATTGTTTGCCCCCTTCCCTTGAGTCATGGTATCTAGTGGCCTTCGAGGCCGTAGTATGGTCGCTCCCGACTCCCGACGACGTGATTACGTCGAGAGTCAATCGATTAATCCAATTTTACAAGATTTTCACCCCTTTTTAGGATTTAGTCGAATTTAGGCGAAATCCGGGCTAGGTGACTTGATTACACCTAGCCCTCCCCTCCCATTTCTTTCTACTTCCTTCTTTTTATTTTCTTCCCCCATCCATATCTTTTTCTCGTCTCGGCCCATGGTGACTTGACTACACCCCGGCCGGACGCCTTCTACCCTTTTCTCCACTTTTCTTTTTGATTTTTAGCGTTATTTTCGTAGTTTCTTTTCCTTTTCTTTTGTCTCTCCGCACACTACGATTGAGCATATGAGGACATTGCTCGGTTTAAGTGTGGGGGAGCGATATTCTATCGTAGTTAGTTTTATTTTTCCCTTCTTCGAAAAAACCTTTAAAAACCCTAAAAATTTGAAAAATTTTCACAAAAATCAAAAAGATTTTCTTTTTGTGTCTTTTTCTTTTGTGTCGTTGTGTCGTACATTTGTTTTGTATTGTGTGTGTTTTGCCTCCATTTTTCCTTATAGGTTGCTTAATCACCGTTGTTTGGAAAGCCTTGAAGACATCCGGTAACATCTTCTAACCCTCTTTCCCTCTTTATTCCTTGTGATGCTTGGAGAAGGTTGTGTTGAGGTGTGCTCGGGTGGAGCTTGTACATATTTGTGGTGGTTTTGATGACTTGTTTTGGAATTTCGGGGTGGTGTGTGCTTTGTTTATGTGATCGTTTTGTCTTGTTTTGTTTTATTTTGTTTACCTTTCATTCTCGTTGAGTCCTTGTAATGTGTTATGTTTGTTGAGTTTTGTGTGTAAATGGTTTTCGAAAACCCTGTTTAGAGGTTAGTGTGTGAGTGTCTATTTTCCCTTTCTAATAGTGTAAATTGAGTCTTGGACTTTAGCCTAGTAGAATGACCCTAAATCAATGAATCCGTTGGTCCTTTACCTTGAGTCCACCTAGCTTACTAGGAATTTACTACGGGATTTGCACTTTTGACCATTATGACCACCCACGGTGTGAAAAGGCCTTGGTTACCGAGTCTCGTCCCTTAGGTGACCGTGTTTAGGATCATTTGATTAGTCCAAATTCTTCCCTTTTTTGTGAGTATGAAGGGAAAGACGTCATCCCAACATACCCATTTCCCTACCTCCTACACATACCCGCACAATAAATTGCAATTTGTTGATTCTCTCTTTCTTAATTGCAAGAAATGCCAAAAAGCCAAATCTTGCCAAAAAAGGGTAAAGAAAAGAAAAGAAAGAAAAATGAAAGAAAGAATGAAGAAAAAGAAAGGGCACAAAAGCCAAAAAGAAAATAGAAAAGAAGAAAAAGAATTGGCATGGCAACGAACAAATCAAAATGTCGAAAAGAAAGAAAATGCCAAAAGAAAACCCGTCTCACAAAAAGAAATCCTCACGAAAAATAAGCCTTTTTCCGACTTTTGCCGTGAAGAGCCTACCAAAGGACCGAGTCCCGAGGAAGGATGATAGCGGCATTAGTCGGTCTTCCCTCATTTTGCATGTTTTCCACCTTTTTACTTGGACTAGTTAGGCGGTTTTGGACACAGGACGACCCTCTTGGCTCACGCTAAAGGGGGCGGGGTCTCACTTACCTACAGTGTCGACTAACACCGTGTTTCTTCACTTTTCCACTCCGCCGATCGTCCCGTAGTACGTTTTTAGAAAGTTAGGAGGACCTAGGTAAGTTACCAACGTTTTTGTTGCTTTATCGTCATACTATTAGGGTTTAGTCCACCTTGGTTTGTATTGCTAGCTTGGGAACGTTGTCACTTACCTCGAGTCCTAAACCGGTGCTTCTTTCACCGCTTTTAGAGGGAAGCGACATTTCTTTTGTTTTGGGTGCAACCGATTATGTGTTTGTTTGTGTGTTTGGTGTCCGGTTGCATCCACAGTTTTGTCGCAAGACCCGACTTGCCTTGCGGGGTGCACTTCTCCTCTAAGTGTACTCGCATGAGTTGAAGGGGCGTAGGGTGCGCTAATACCCGCTCGGATAGTTTAGTAATTAGTATGTGCTTACTCGAGGGCGAGTAAGGGTTAAGTGTGGGGGAGTTGATAAGTGTAGTTTGTAGTGCCTATTTTGCTATGTTTTGGTCCCATTTCCTTGTGGAGTCGCTCCTTGGGAGCGATTCAAGGGCTTCTTATGCTTCCTTTAGTCCGTTTCAGGTTCCCGAGACCGATTTGGAAGAGTTGGAGTGATTCCGACTCAATACATACACATTTTGGAGCCAACGAGATAAAGGAACGATGACTCGAGGCCTTGGAATCGACCCCGAGACCTTGGGACCCAATCCCGAGCCTCCAAGACCCGATCCCGAGTCTCGAGAATCGACGGGAAGCCCATGAGATACAAGGAGGGACCCTAGAGCTCTTATTGGAGGCATACAAGACCCTTCCCGGGCGGGATAGTGGCCTTCCCGATCGGGAAGGGGTGCACGATTAGGAGCGCCAATGTGGGTCCGTCCCGGTCGGGTTGAACCCTTCCCGATCGGGATGACAGAGCCGTCCCGATCGGGATGATCCGTCCCGGTCGGGATGGGCTACAGCTCACCAGCATTGTTTCCTTTCTTCTCTTTTCCACTTGTAACCCTATATATACTCCCTTCTTGTATTGTTAAGACATCTTATCTTACCCTAGACTAGTTTAAGCCTCCATTAACATTCAAAACCCTAGATTAGTGCTACTCTCATTAGTTTAATTCTCTCTTTAATCTTTAGATAATTATTGTAATTAGTCTTGGATTAAGGGATTCTTGAAGATTGTTCCAAGCTTGACAACCTTGGGATTGTATTTGGGTTTCTCATTAATACAAGTTTTCATCTTTTCTTCATCCTAGTGTTGGTATAATCTTTCTTACTCTTGTTCTTTGTGTATTCAATCTAGTTTCATCTTTTCATATTGTTAGTATTATTGTTCTTGTTATTCATTATGGATGTTGGTTTTGTAGTATTGATTTCTCTTGTGAATGTTAGTTTTCTCTTTATAATGAGTGAGTAGTGATCTTGTGGGGTTAGTAGGGGGATTAGGGGTAGATTATGGATGATTAGGGTTGATTAAGGGGAAAAGGTTACATCTTTGTTGTTAGTCACATTGTGACACTCTATGTGTTTGTTGAAATGCTTGTGTGAGTTGTAGTGGCCATGCTTCCCATACTTGTGTTCATCTTCTCATTGTTTGTCTATGATGCGGAAATGTTGAGAATAGTTTAGTCGCGAGAGCGCGGACTAGGGTCTAAGTTGCGAGTGCCCGGACCCACCTTGACATCGGTCTAAGTTGTGCGAGCCCGGACCGACTCTAGTGACTAGGAGACACCTATACCCTTGCTCACCCCAATTACCCTTCTACTCCTATGAACCCGACCTACCCCACTTTCTTCCATATTTGAGTTCATCGTCTTAGTTAGTCATCATTTCTATAGTTTCATTGTTTAGTTAGTTCTCATAGTTAGTTCATCATTAGTCTAGCTATCTCTTCTCCTCCATCATAGTTTTCCATTTATCGTTTCTTTGTGTTTGTTTTGGTAGCATAGTCTCGTTATAGGTAGACTTAGTCTAAACTTCGCCTTACCGTCCTCGTGGATACGATCCCGACTTACCCTAGGTACCCACTAGGTGTAATCGGTAGTAAATTGACGGTTAGGGACGTGACAAATCCCTACCATCAGTGCACAACTCCCAATACTAAAGGCCTAGAAAGGCGAATCGAGGAGGTAGGCACGAGGTCGATGCCATTACACAATTGAGCATTGACCTTGGGGCGCAATTAAGAACTCACATGGAGACTATTGACAAGAATCTCCAAAGCCACCTCAATCAAGTTCAAAGCTCTAGTTCCTCAACCCAACACTCGATTCAAGAAATTAATGCTTTGGGAGTTGTGTCTCCTACACCTTATTATGGGATGTGTGATATGTGCGGGATAGTTGGACATGGGCCTACACATTGTCGGGGAAGTATTGAGCAAGTGAACGCCTTTCAAGCGTTCAAGCAAGGTGCCTCCTATTCTAATACATTCCAAGCTTCCCATCAAGTCCCTCAACAACAAGCTCTACAACATCGTTCCTATGTTCCACCTCCCTTAAGGGATAACAATCAAGGTTACCAAGGTTATGCGGGTAATCCAAGACCATTCAACAATTTCAAGCATTATAACCAAGGTAATTACTACAACAATCAAGGGTTCCAACAAGGGAACTTCAATCAAGGAGGTTTCCAAGGAAACCAAAACTTCCAAGGAAACCAAACCCACAACCAAGGGCAACAAAACTACAACCATGGCCACAATCAAGGCCTTAATCAAGGCAACTCTCATGGGTTCCAAGGGAATCATCAACAACAACAAGCAACTCAAGGTAATAGACAAGAAAGCAAGCCTAGGAGCCGGTCTCCTATTCATGATTATGGTACTCCAATGGCCCTCACCGATACTCCGCACAATCCACAATCTCCACCTCGAGATTTCAACATGCAAAAATCTATAATGGATGTGCAAAGAAGCCAAATGGAGATGGCAAGAAACCAACAAGAGTTCATTGGTTATATTCAAGGGGAAAACATGGCAAGAGATGCCCGTACGAAGATGCTTGAGACCCAAATATCTCAACTTGCTTCGGGAAGCTCTTCAAGACAAAAGGGGCAACTACCTCCTCAAGGTGAAACACCGAAATTTGAGCATGAAAATGGTATTACCACGAGGAGTGGTACGTCTTATGATTCCCCCTTAGCCCCTAGTGAGCAAGAACCAATGCAAGAAGTTACACCCTCCTCTCAAGGCAATTCAAGCAAGGAAAGTCCAATGGAGGAGCAAGTCTTATGGGAGATTGAGACACCCATTGAAGACAAACTTCCCCCACTTCAAGGAGAAGACAAGGGAAAAAGAAAAGTGTCATTTGAGAAGTCTACCCCGATTGAGAAAAACAAGTTCCATATCAAGTTGCCTTTCCCAACAAGGCAAATGAAGACCAAGGTGGATTCTCAATACGAAAAGTTCCTTAACATTGTGAAGAAATTGGATGTTAGTGTCCCATTCACCGAGCTACTTACCCAAATCCCGGCATATGGAAAATTTATGAAAGAGATCTTGGCTAGGAAGAGATTCATCGACAAGGAAGAGACCATAGCGTTCACGAGGGTGGTGAGCGAGCTTATTCAAGGTTCTACGCTTCCCAAGTTGAAGGATCCGGGTAGTTTCTCGATCCCTTGCACCATAGGCAACTTCACGGTTGAAAGAGCACTTTGTGATTTGGGTGCGAGTGTAAGCATTATTCCCTACACCATTTGTTTGCGACTTGGTATGAAGGACCTCAAGCGTACTTCCATTACACTCCAAATGGCCGATAGTTCACTCAACCGACCATTGGGGATATTGGAAGATGTGCCGGTAAGAATCAGAAAGTTCTTCGTTCCGGTTGATTTCCTCGTACTTGACATGCCGGAAGATGCTATCAATCCCATTATACTTGGGCGCCCATTTCTACATTCCGCCGGTGCTATGATCGATGTAAAGAATGGTAGGATCACATTTGAGTTAGGCGAAGAGAAGCTCGTGTTCGACCTCCAAAGCAACACCTCGCCTACTAATGATAAGTCTTGCAATATGATCCATGCCACGAAAGACGTCGATCTAGGGGAAGAATCGGGACAAAGCTCGAAGAACAATTCCTATGAGCTTGAGGATGATAATTCCGAGATTGGGGCGGATGAATGCCCATATCATGAGTTTGATGACAAGTGCCATGACAAGAAGCAAGATGAGCCTCCCTTGGGGCCACATGAGGATCGATGGACGTTTGGGTATATACCGAAGTATCGCAAGTACAAGTTCAAGACATTGAACTTAGTAGATCGGGATACCCCGGGAACATTGAGGTTGGAAGGCGATGATCCTTAGAGTGGAGGTTGGTATTCCACTAGCTTGATTGAAGACTTTGCTAGGATCTTCGATTTGTTTCTTCGTGCCCTTGATGGAGATGGAATGGTTTATAGTGTTGTTGAAAAAGAATTGAAGATTCCACCATCCTTGCTTTGACGGAGTTCCACAAGAACCGTCTCATTGTATATAATTCTTTCTTGTAGCTTCTTTGAGTTTTTGTGATATTCTTGTTATTTGGATGGTTGATGAGCGATGTGAGGGAGAGAATTTGATGTTGTATTTGAGTTTATTGTGATAGGTGAAGTGAAGATGACTCCTAGAGAGGATTGGTTACCGATAGAGCTTGGATCGTGAGCAAGGGAACGGGTTTTTGAAGCTTTGAATAGCTTTTGGGGTTTTGGAGGCCACGAAGAGATCATCCCGACCGGGAAGGATGAGGCATCCCGACCGGGAAGGAGTCATCCCGATCGGGATGAGGGTGCCATATTTAGAGTTTACTGGAGTGTCATCCCGACCGGGAAGGGAGCTTCCCGACCGGGACGGGTGAGGCATCCCGACCGGGACCATCCATCCCGACCGGGATGGTCCCCTACTCCCCTTTATGCCTCTTCTTCGTCATTCGAGTCCACCCAGCCATAGTATACCCCCTCCCAACCTCCCTACCTCTCCGTGCTCATATCATATGACCCATATACTTCATTTGCATACCCTCACTTCATTTCCTATTCACTTTACACCAAGCCTCACATCAAATCTCACCTCCTCACACCATTGCAAGCTTACTACCTCAACCATGCGATACTTTCAAGCTTGAAGAAGGATGACAATGATGAAGACTAGCAAAGTGCCTATATTGACCATTGAAGACGATGGAGAGAGTGAGTTGCTAACCTATGGGTACGGCAACTATCCTTTCTTTTCCGTTTTTGTTGTTGCTTGTTTTTCCCTTGTTTATCCCCTTCCCCGTTTACGCTTATGTGTCATGGTGGCCTTCGAGGCCTTGGTAGTTTTTTCTCCCGACTCTCGATGATGTGATTACATCGAGAGTCATTTCGAAAATCCAAATTTATAAGATTTTTCACCTTTTTTTTTCTTTTAGGATTTAGTCGGATTCGGGCGGAATCCGGACTAGGTGACTTGATTACACCTAGTCCTCCCCTCCCATTTCCTTTTATTTCTTTCTTTCTATTTTCTTCCCCCAATCATATCTTTTCTCGTCCGGCCCATGGTGACTTGACTACACCCCGGCCGGACGCATTCTACCCTTTTCTCCGCTTTTTCTTTGATTTTTAGCTTTATTTTCGTAGTTTCTTTTCTTTTCTTTTGTGTCTCCGCACACTACGACAGAGCATGAGGACATTGCTCGGTTTAAGTGTGGGGGAGCGATATTCTATCGTAGTTAGTTTTATTTTTGTAGTTTTTCGAAAAATCTTTAAAAAAAAAACCCTAAAAATTTGAAATTTTTTCACAAAAATCAAAAAGATTTTCTTTTGTGTGTTTTCCTTTTTGTGTCGTTGTATCGTATTTTTGTTTTGTTGCGTGTGTTTTGCCTCCCCATTTCCTTGTAGGTTCCGCAATCATCGTCAAGTTTCGAAAAGCAAGACATCCGGTAATATCCCTTCATTTCTTTCTTCTTTTTCCTTTTTTGTGGAGTTTGGAGGATGTGTTATGATTGTGTGTGCTCGGGCGGAGCTTTTTGAAGTTGTGGTTGATTTGGTGGCTTGTTTGGAAGCTCGGGGTGGTGTTTTTGTTGTTTATGTGTTGGTTTTATTTTGTTTTTGTTTTATTGATTATGCTTCTTTTTCTTTCGTTCTTTGTTGAGTCTTTGTTTTGTGGTGTGTAATTGTGTCTAGTGTGTAAATGGTTTTCGAAAACCCGGTTTAGAGGCTAGGGTGCGAGTGTTTGATTTCCCTTCCTAGTAATGTAAATCGAGTCTTGGTCTTTAGTCTAGTAGAATGACCCTAAATCAATGATTTCGTTGGTCCTTTACCTTGAGTCCACCTAGCTTTCTAGGGATTTACTACGGGATTTGCATTTTGACCATTACGACCAACCACGGTGTGAAAAGGCCTTGGTTGCCGAGTCCCGTCTCTTAGGTGACCATGTTTGAAATTGTTTGATTAGTCCAAGTTTTCCACCTTTTTGTGGGTTTGAAGGGAAGGACGCTCCCCGACTCACCCATTACCCTACCTCCTACACATATCCGCACAATAAATTGCAAATTGTTGAAGTCTCTCTTTCTTAGTTGCAAAGTAATGCCTATCAATCAAATCAAGCCAAAAAGGGCAAAGAAAAGAAAATGAAAGAAAGAAAAGATTGAAGAAAAAGAAAAGGCACAAAAAGCCAAAAAGACAATACAAAAGATGAAAAAGAAATGGCATGGCAACACAAATAGCAAATATGCAAAAGAAAGAAAAATGTCAAAATAAAACCGTCTCACAAAAAGATCTCAACCCCACAAAAGTAAGCCTTTTTTCGACTTTTGCCGTGAAGAGCCTACCAAAGGACCGAGTCCCTAGGAAGGATGATAGCGGTAATGGTCGGTCTTCCCTCATTTTGCAAACCTTATCCACCTTTTTACTTGGACTAGTTAGGCGGTTCTTGAACATGGGACGACCCTCTTGACTTATCGCTAAAGGGGGCGGGGTCTCACTTACCTACAGTGTCGACTAACACCGTGGTTCATCCTTTTTCCATCCCGCCGATCGTCCCGTAGTACGTTCTTAGAAGGTTAGGAGGAATCTAAGTAAGTTACCAACGTTTTTGTTGCTTTATCGTCATACTATTAGGGTTTAGTTCACCTTGGTTTGTATTGCTAGCTTGGGAACGTTGTCACTTGCCTCGAGTCCTAAACCGATGTTTCTTTCAACGCTTGTTTGAGGGAAGCGGTATTTGTTTTCTTTTGGGTGCAACCGATTGTTTGTTTGTTTGTATGTTTGTTTGTTTTTGTGTTTTGTGTCCGGTTGCATCCACAGTTTTGTCGCAAGACCTTACTTGCCTTGCGGAGTACACTTTTCCTCTAAGTGTACTCACGTGAGTTGAAAGGGCGTAGGGTGCGCTAATACCCACTCGGCTAGTTTAGTAGTTAGTTTGTGCTTACTCGAGGGCGAGTAAGGGTTAAGTGTGGGGGCGTTGATAAGTGTAGTTTGCAGTGCCTATTTTACTGTGTGTTGCTCCCAGTTCCCTTGTGTAATCGCTCCTTGGGAGCGGTTTATGGGCTACTTATTCTTCCTTTAGTTCGTTTCAGGTTCCCGAGACCATTTGTGAAGAGTTGGAGCAAATCCGACTCGATACATACACTTTTTGGAGCCAACGAAGTGAAGGAACGACCACTCGATGCGTTGGATTCGACCCCGAGACCTCGGAACCCAATCCCGAGCCTCTTAGACCCGATCCCGAGTCCCGAGAATCGATGAGAAACCCATGAGAAGCAAGGAGGGACCAAAAAGAGCTTATTTGAGGCCTACAAGGCCCATCCCGGTCGGGAAGGCCTCAACCCGTCCGGGATGAGGTATGCATTTAGCAAATCTACTGACCTGGGTCCGTCCCGGTCGTGACCAGCCCGTCCCGGTCGGGACCATCCCTTCCCGGTCGGGACCGGTCCGTCCCGGTCGGGACCATCCCTTCCCGGTCGGGACCGTGGGTCTGCTGCGCGTGACTCTTTCCTTTCTTCTCCTTCATTCTTGTAACCTTATAAATACTTCCCTCTTGTATTGTTTATGTATCTTATCTTACATTAGACTCTCTTAAGCCTCTCTACAACTTTATAAACCCTAGATTTAGTGTTCCTCCATTTAGATTAATCTTCCTTTAATCTAGTTTAGATAATCTTGTATTAAGTGGGTTCTTGAAGATTCATCCAAGCTTGACAACCTTGGAGTTGATTTAGGTTCTTATTTATGCAAGTTTACATCTTTTCCTTCATCTTGTTGTTGGTATAATCTTCTTTACTCTTGTTCTTGTTTATTTAATCAAGTTTGACTCTTTATATTTTGTTTATTGTTATTGTTCTTGTTGTTCATAATGGACGTTTGGTTTATGATGTTGTTTTCTCTTATTATTGTTATGGTTAGTCTTCTTGTGGGGGTTAGTAGGGGGATTAGGGGTAGATTATAGGTGATTAGGGCTTGATTAGGGGTAAAGGTGACTCTGATGTTGTTAGTCACATATTGGGCACTCTATGTGTTTGTTGATTTGCTTGTGTGAGTAGTAGTGGCCAATGCTTCCCATACTTGTGCTCATCTTCTCATTGTTTGTCTAGTATGTGATTATGTTGAGAATAGTCGTAGACACGAGAGTGCAGACTAGGGTTTAGACGCGAGAGCGCGAACCTACCTCGACATTGGTCTACGTAGCGAGAGCCCGGACCGACTCTAGCAACTAGGAGACACCTACACCCTTGATCACCCAATTACCCTTCTACATTTAAGAACCCGACCTAACCCTCCTCCTTTCCATATTTGGTTCATCGTCCTAGTTAGTCGTTATTTCTCTAGTTCATTGTCTAGTTTGTCTTAGTTATTTCATTTAGCTCATATCATAGTTAGTTCATTGTTAGCTTAGTTCATATTTCTTCTCCCATCATAGTTTGTCAATTATCACCTCCTTTGTGTTCGTTTGTGTGACGTAGTCTCGTTTTTAGGTCGACTTAGTCTAGACTTTACAATACCGTCTCCGTGGACATGACCCGACTTAACCTAGCTACCCACTAGGATTAGTTGGTTATTTATTGTTGGTTAGGACCCACGGCAAATCCTACCATCACAAACTAGGGATGAAAAATTTGCCCGTCATCGGTTATGGTTTAAAATTGCCTGTCAAAGGACCTTCAAAGGGGGTAAGATGAGTTCTTTCTCGATTCGAAACCCCATCCTCAAATACTTGGCACGTATGATAGCCAATTCATTTCTGTCGAGCTATGATACGCACCATAACTATAGTGCCACTGCTGTGCAATTGTTAGAGGATGCGGTTCTGAATAGAGACCCTTCTATTGACATGTCTGAGGCCCTAGCTACGCATTTCGCCCAGGTTGCAAAGGGCAACCGCAAGAACATTTCTTGTGGTGGGGTAGTCACAATGATAGCTAGAGCCTTGAACGTGGACTTTAGTGACTTAGCACTAGTAATTGAAGTCGGGATTTACTTAGATGAAACCTATTGCTCTTTTCTTGTTTGGCCCCAAAAAAAGGATTATAACAGTTTGTTTCTGTATAAGATCACTGAGTTTTGAGCTATTGAAATGCCTAACCCCGATTGGGTGAGGCTTGATGTTGAGGAAAACACCGGCATGCCAAAAACGTCAGGGGAGTACATTCGGGATAACACCCGTGGTAAGTTCTTTCAAGTTAATTACCCCGATGGACCCCTAGATTTTGGTGATGATGATGTCGAAGTAGTAGATGTGTCAGAGGAGGAACCGGAAAATGAAACCTTCTGGGATGAGGGTCAAAGAACATTACCGTCTTCATCCCGCGGACCCTCTTCCTCTCGTCAGACCGAACCACAGACCTCACAGTTCTTCATCCCCGACTTTTCTAACTTCAACCCGCACCAACACTCCACTTTCCAAGGTTTACATGAGGACATTAATATGAGTCCTCCGAGACACTCTTCGTTCTTCGGTTCAGAGGAGTTTTATAACTAATGGGGAGAACTCTATGATCGTACACATTAGACTTGGGAGAACTCGACCACTTCCCTCAACTTGGCCCAAAATGCTTATAACCTTGCTAGGGATGCGCGCGATACTGCGCATGATTCCTACGCGTATTCCAGAGACGGGTTTGAGTGGGCCCGAGACGGCTACGAGGTAGCTAGGGACGCTGCTAGAGATGCCCAAGCAGCGAGGTTGGCGGCGGAGGAGAGCCAGAGGATGTTGCAACAACAGCAACATTACTTTGACCGGTTCTTTGGTATGCCTCCGCCTAGGTCTTACTACCCACAACCTCGTCCCCCGGGTCCTGCATGAGTGGTTGAGTGTTGTCAGTGTTAGTGTGGGGTGTGTCGGGTGTTGGTCGTCGGTAGTCATATTTATCCTGTTCTCAATAATTTTTGTCAGTTTCTGCTGCGCCAGTTTTGGCATTTGGTGATTATTGATTGGTTATTGTTGTGATAATACTTTTGTTGGTTTGAGGAAGTTCCTACTTGGGTCGTTGCAGACGTGAGGTTTTATGCAGGTGGCCTTGATGAGAGAAGGACCTGATTGTATGCTCCCGGTCTTCGGTGATTTGATCGCACCAAGACCAAATGGAAAATCAAAATATTTTTTAACTTCTTTTTCTTATTTTTCCCGATTCGTGCGGAATCGCGGCGAGGTGATGTGATTACACCTACGTCCTTTTTCCCTCTCGGTTTTTCTGTTTTTCATTTTTCATTTTCTTTATTCCCCTAATTTTTGAAAAACACAAAAAAAAAATTCGAAAAAACCACAAAAATTCAAAAAGATTTTCCAATTTTTCTCTTTTTCTTCTTTTTTGATTCTTCCCCTATTCATGCATTGAGGACAATGTACAGTTTTAGTGTGGGGGAGGGATCTACTATCCTCTTCTCTATCATTTTCTTGCTTTTCTTTTTCATTTTTCCTTTCAAAAATCAAAAACCCACAAATTTTTCCTTTTCCTCTTCATTTTAATTTTCTTTTCGTTTTTCTGTCACTTGTATTGCCTGGCATTCTCCTTCTTGAAGGTACACCACCAACCATTTAGCATGGGTACATAAAGTAGCGAAAATGAAGACCTCTTAGTAATATTTTCTATCTTCGTTTTATCCCCTTCTCTTAATGTTTGGGAGTATGAGCATATATGCTATTTGGAGGTTCACTTGGTGAACATTTTGGATTTGGTGGTTGTGGATTGTGTTGACTTGATGGAGTTTGGAGTGCTTGGCTATATTTGTGTTTTTGTTCTGTTTTTCTCGTGTTTTTGTCCTTTTTGTGTTCTTTTTCATTTGTGTGTAGTTTGTCTAGGTAATGTTTTTGAAAACCCGATTTTGAGTTTAGGCCAAGTGTCTACTACTCCCTTGTTAGAAACCCTGTTTGAATTTTGGACATTGTTCTAGTAGAATGACCTTGAACCAATTTTTGCATTGGATTTTTACCATGAGTCCATCTTTTCTACTAGGAGTCTACATCGGAATTTTCATTTGACCACCTTGACCACCCATGGAGTGATAAGGCCTTGGTTACCGTTTCCCGTTCTCTTAGGTGACCTTCCTTGAGAGGCCGTCCTTTAGTCCAAATTTCCATCCTTTTGTGGGTTCGGAGGGGATGCATACCCGACTAGCCTATTTCTCTACCATTCATCCATTACCACAAATAAGTTTGCAAAAATATGCTTGATCTCAAATGTACCATCTAATCAAATATGGGCTACTCAAAGGAAAAAAGGGAAAAATTAAGAAGAAGGGCATTCAAAAAAAAACCCTCAATCGAAATAATGGGGAAAGAAAGAAAACCGAAAAGAAATTCAAAATCTCAAAAATCGTTCCCAAAACTCAAATAACCCCTTGGTTGACTTATTAACGTGAAATGCCTACTAGAGGACCGAGTCCCAAGGAAGGAAAATAGCGGTAATTTGCCAATCCTTACCAGTTTGCAAACACTTGTCCATCTATTTGGTGTAATTGGCTTTCTCGAGTTTGGAACGGCCCTCTAGGCTTAGCTTAGGAGACGGGATAACACTTACCTACAGTGCTTACTAATTCCATGGTTCTCGCACTTCCACTCCATTTATCGTCCCGTTGTAGGCATCTCTAGTGGAATTAGAAGGACCTTGGTAAATTTTCAATGTTTTTATTGTTTGATTGTCATCCGATTAGGATTTTGTCCATGTCAATTTGTGTGACTAACTTGGTAGTGTTCTCACTTATATTAAGTTTAAAATCGGTGCTTTCTCCGCCGTTTCGATGAGGGATTCGGTGATTTATTTTCTCTTTGGATGCGTCTATCTTTTTGTGTGTCTTCTTTGTTTTTGTGTGTTTGTGTGTGTGTGTGTGTTAGTCGCATCCCCAATTTTAAGCAAGACCCGACTTTCCTTGCATGGAGGTACTCTACCTCATGGGTATCTCGATGTGAGTTGAAGGGACGAATGTAACACCCGCTATTTTTCCTAGCATTTTTATCCTTACCATTATGACTCTGTCACATTTCGGCCTTGCATTTCATCTTTTTCCATGCTTCATTTTTCAATTTTTGAATTTAATGATATTTATTTATGTTTTAAAAGATTTTAATTCTTTTAAATATATTTATTTTATTTTCTTCATAAATTAATTAATTTTCCGCAAGGAATTCTACTTCTCCACGAATTAACGTTTTTAAACTCGAATTTAAGTTATTTCTTTTCCTACAAATGTGTAATTATATTTATATAATATTTTCAACTAGGAAATATTTTTATTTATGAAAATTTAGCCATTAATGATTTTATTACGAAATTTCGTAAATAATTATTTTCCAACGTGAGGTTTACTCGAATTGCTTTCAAATACCTTTAATAATTTTACGATTATCTTTTTAATCAACCTACAATTATTTTTGGACCCCTTTCCACCATTTTGGACGGTGACCCCCATGTCACACTACTACTACTATTTTTACAACTTATTATTTTTATGTTTTTAAGAGAACAATTATTTCACAAGATATTTTTACCATGTTTTAATGTGATGATTCATGCAAAAACTATTCAACCTCCACATACATCATTTTGGCCAAGTTGTGTAGTATGCATGTACCTAGTTTTCATCAATTTTAAATGCATCATTTATGCTTAATCCTTTCACTTTTTTTTTCTCATTCAATTTACAATAATTTTAATCAAGGCAAATACCTCCTCTTTTGGTTCATGAAATCTGAATTTTTCCAGAAGCCATTTCTGGCCAGAAAACCGTCTTCAAGCATCGCCTTCCGTCTCCTTTTTCTCTTATTTCGATCCTCTTTTCGTCTCCTTCGTTAAGGTATTAATCGATGTTATTTCCGATCATTATTTACCTCGATTCTTTTAGTTTTCTCATGGTATTTTGGACCATGTATGTTGTGTATTGAAGGATTCTTGGATGACCCCAAAGCCGATGAATTTATCGTAGACTCAGATTTGGATTACAGGTAACATCGATGTTACTCGGTATTTCATGATTTTAATTGTGTATTTGCATGTATATATTTTTATGTTTTATTTTGGACAATATATGTATGTCATAACATATGGAAATTTTTAAAATTTGAAAATTTGCATGTTTCGGTATTTTTATCGCTTTTACGAGATTAACGATTAAATCGTCATATTAATTTGTAAAATCGTAATATTCGGCCTAAACATGTAACATATGTTTATATTCTGTAAAAATGATGTTTTTGAAGATTTTTAATAATTTAGTATTTTTCTGATATTTTAGTTATCGATTATTTAATTATTACCGTTTACGGACAAAAATGATTAAAAGCCGATTTTTAATTCTGGTACCTAAATATTTTTATTTAATCTGATTTTTGACGTGGTGAAACGTTCTGATAAAATAGAATTTTATAAAAAATTTAATAATTTTTCAGAATTTTTAAGTGGATGAATTAATTAATCACTTTAAATCATCGTTTATCGTTAAAACGGCGTTTTTCGTTTAAATTCTCGATTTCTGGTCTTTTGATTAAATCTGGAAAAAAAATATGATTCTGATGATTTCACGAAAAAATGTAATTTTATGATTTTTAGTGCTTTAATAAAATGTTAGGAACGATAAGTTTTATTAATGGAATCGTTAATTGTGAAAACGAGTTTTAAAGACGGTTTTGACGGGATTTATTAAATCTGAAATTTTTGGAAATCTGGAAAAATGGTAGATTCTGGAAAAACATGATTTTTAAGTTTACTAATAATTTTTGGATATTAATAATTTAATCGTTTTGTAATTACTAATTTTATTTATCGTTATTGTCGAGATTAGACGATTAATGAGAAAACCCTTTAAAAACCAAGTTTTAGGATTCTGGAAAATTTTCTTTTCTGGACAGAATGTCCATAAATATATTTTATCTATTTTACGTAATTTTTGTACTATTTATTAAAGTCTTTAGTTAATAAGTATTGATTTCTGGACAAATTGAGATTTATCGTTAAAATGCTTCATCTTACTAAAAGAATTATTTTTCCAGCCATTTTGAAAATATTTAAATCTGAAACTTTAAGAGTTAAATCGTCCCTTAATATATTCTTAATATATTCAATGGTTTAGTTAATTAAAGGACGTTAAAAGGTTCAATTTGACATTTGCCGTAAAATCCTATTTATAATCGTATGGTCGTAACTAATAATAATTAGGGAATTTTAGTTTTATAAATTTTGGAAACACCCTAATTAGTAGTACTAAAGTGTTTAAGACATTTTTAATTATTTTGTAAACACTTGTATGATTTTTCAATAATTTCATAAATCTAAATACTCTCACTTTGATAAGTAATATCGTTAAGGCCGAAAGTACTAGTTTTTATAAATCTATATCGTTTACTAAAATGTCGAATTAGTATAAACTAATATTTTTGCTATTTCGATATAATGCTATTTTTAGTAAGGTTTCTAAAAATAGAAGTTTCCTAAAATAGAAGTTTCCTGTTTTGGAAAGTGATCCTTTTCTTTTTGTTCTCTTATTATTTATAATGATTATATATTTTGAATATCGATAACGGCTTGTTTTGGAGTTATGGAGTAAGGAGAAGTGTGGGTTTAGAGTAATATAGTCTGGGATGTACGTTTTTGCCATCAGCTATAAAGTCGGTGTGCCTATTTGGGGCACATTTGGTCGTTGAACTGGGCGTAGTTTCACCCAGGAGAGTGTATGTTTTGACCTTAAGCTAGATATCGCATCGTGTTAGTCGCCGTCAGCTGAACTAGACATATATATTGTCTAGGAGGGGTATGCACTAGTTAAACAAGGACCTCGCTGCACGCAGTCCTGTTATAGTTGAGTTGCCTAGTTAGAGACTGGATTCTGTTATGAGTTAAGTCTACAGTTCTCGAAGCTAGTTTCTAGTATTATCCTAGTGAAAGTCTAGATTCTACATTAATCCTATCCATAACGCCATTTGGAATATTTTTATATTATCGATATAAATTGGTTTGCAGGTTGGCAACTATTTTTATGTTTCTTGGGAAACTCATTTTAATATTTTGGTTTTAGCGCTGAAAACTTATTTTAATATGATGTTTTACTGTTTTCCATTTTTACTATTTTTCTATAATAGTAATTATAGTTTTAAAATCCTGTTATACGGCTGGGCGAACGTTGACGTTGCTCCCCACTAATTGTGGCTGTTATGTTTTTAACATGGCAGGTATATGTGTTTTCCTTCGGGTGGGCTAGCTAGTAGTTACGGATCCTGCTTCGCTGATTAGTAATCTGTACTATGGATTGTTATAACCCTTTTTATGGATTTTATTTCATTTTTAGTCTGTAGCCATTTTTATTTTATGGCCTTTGTACAGACTTACCATTTCCTTTAATAAGATATAGTTTGTCAGTGTGTTTTAATCCCAACTCTACAGTGTTTCCGCCACTGTATTGCGTTAGAATTGCTAGGGGATTACAACGAAGCTGGCCCGTTAATTGCCCCGTATCGGCTTAGCATAGTCTAGCTTAGTAGTAGCTAATTTCTTGTTGGGTTTTTGCTAGAGGACGAGCAACGGTTTAGTGTGGGGGAGTTGTTGTGTGTCAAATTTGGACCATTTTTCCTCCCATTTAAGCTTGTTTATCCTCCATTTTGCGAGAATGAAGTGCGATTATCACCGTATTTTGAATAATTCTCGCATTAGAGTCTTTTTTACATTTTACGTGTTTTTGGTAGTTTTCTGTCTATTTTAATAGAATTTTCGACCGAAAATGCGTCCGAGCTTCTATGAGCATGAAAGAGAGAGTTATAATCTGAAGAGCAAAGCACACGAATGAAAGTTCGAGTAATCCAATCGATCGACAAAGAAAGACGCCAGAAAAGAGGTAGGAAAACCATCGGGTAAAGTTTCGCCCGACGACATTTTCCACCTCCCCGAAGATTTTCTACCACCGGGCGAAATGACCGGGCGAAATTTTTCGCCCACCGGGTGAAATTTCGCCCGACGGTAATGCAGCACCAAAGGAAGAAGGATTAATCGTGGGGTGAAGTTTTGCCCTGTGAAGATGCATAGGGTGAAGGTCTAAACTAAAGGAAGAAGGATTGGATTATGGGCTTAAGTAGTGTGACCCATTAAGGGTTAGTATATATATTAACCCTAGGTTTTCATTTCAAGGTGTGCCTTAAGTGTGCCCCCTTAGGGTAGGGTAGTTAGTAGATCTCCTTAGTAGTAGTAGTAGTAGTAGTAGTAGTAGTAGTAGTAGTAGTAGTTCACATAGTAAAAACTTCCATAGATTTAGTAAGTTTCCAATAGTTTTAGATTAATCTACTCTATAATTTCCACAATCAAGTTCTTGTATTACTTGAAGATTTGGGTTTTATTTTGAAGATTGAAGAGTTTTGCAAGGATTGGTGACAAAGTTCTTGTATTTTCTCCTCCAACATTCAAATCTTTATATTAATCTTCATCTTCCTCCTTTAGTTTTCTCCATAGTTGGTAGTTTCTTTCTTCTCCCTTTCTCCATTAATTAGTTTATGTTAGTGTTCTTTTTCATTGTTTGTTTGTTTTTCTCTCTCCATTATTTGTTTCTCCATAGTTTGTGTGTTTGTTTATTTTCCTCCTTATTGATATTTTGTTAGTGTAGTTTCCTTTATTGTTTTAGATTATTTATTTCACCCTCAGTTGAAGCATGTTTAGTCTTTCTCCTAGTCTCCTTAGTGTTAGTTTTATTATGTTTTGTATGGGTTGTGAGTAGATTTCTTGTTGGGGAGTTTAGGGATGAAGACTTAGATTAATTGAATTGAGGGATGTTGGTGGGTTGCTTGCTTGTTGATTTATCAAGTTTGAGGTTTTTGTGTCTTTGTTGACTTAGAACCGCGGCTAGGCCGACCTTGACTCACTCTTATCAATATGGGGATACTCGGGGTAGGAGTTACCTTGACTTGAGACTTACCCTTTTTCGCCACGAAAGCGGGTTTTTAGGTGGGTTGGGTGAAGAAACCGAAAGGTGGCATTCTCCCTTTATCAACGTTGTGGCTAAAACCCAATTCCGAGATTCTTAGACCCCAATTTTCGAATCCCGACTCTCCCTAACGCTTTTCCCAATATTGTTTCTCGCTTTAGCTATCTAATTCGCCCGCATTAGTTCAATCCTTCATGTCCCAAAACCCCTATCTCAACCCCAATCACAATCAACACTAGACTTGACCGATAGCACTTAACCGCCTCCCTGTGGTTCGACCCCGACTTGACGCTACTACACAGTAGTGAGTTGGGACTAAAAGTGTTGTTTGCATGCGCGTCAGCGACAGCGCGCATCAGCGTGAACATATCATCCAGGATATAATTGCAATATTGGGCCAATTGGGTCCCGAGATATACGATAGTTGGTCGGAACAGACTGACCTGAATGGCCCCAAATACTGGCGTAACAAAGTAGTCGGTCAACCGTGGGCTATAAGGGCTCAAGTGGATACCCTTAATGATATTACAGGCCTTTTCGATACCTTCTCCGACAATGTTGCCCGGTGTTGTGGCATAACCGAGGCCGAAGTGAGAGTCTTAGCCCTTAAGGACCTCGATAATCTTCCCAGCTGGAAGATATTGCCTAGAGGTAGCCCCCGCGAAATATCCCAAGTTCTGCAGCATCGTGTCGATACTGGTGGTGAAGTAGGGCTTGAAGAGGTATTCCTCCTCGATCATTCCCATAAAATCGAACCCTAGAGGTCCGTGCCGAGGCGGACCATGGCGTTGCAGCTAGCCACGGTTATAGGGGTTGCCTCCAACGTGATAACAGTATCATGCAAGAGCAACTTGATTTATCGGTGGAGGGTGGAGGATACTACTTTGACAGCATGGATCCAAGGCCTCTCTAGGAGAAGGTTGAAGGAAGAGGTGACATCGATCACCTGGAACTTCAACTCTTTTTCCACTGGGCCCGTTATGATGGTCAGTTCAATGGCCCCATCTACCGACTTTGGGCTCCCATCAAATGCCTGGGTGCTTTGAGCAGTCGGGATGTAGTCAGCCTCGATAATGACGAGGGCTTTGGCAGTCGTTAAGGGAAAGACATTGACCGCAAACCCGTCATCAATTAGGGTCATCGGGAGGTACTTCCCTCGGCAAATCACCGTAATATAATGAGCTAAGTTATGGGAAGCCCCAAACGGTGAAAGATCGGACTCGGAGAAGGTAATTAAGGGCCCTTCTTCCTTAGCTTTGCTCTTTAAGTGGGGCAGGACTGTGGCTACCATTTCAGCAGGGGTAACCGTGGAGTCGATCTTGATTTGATCGAGAGCCTTAGGAAGTGCCTCTCAATGTTCTTGTGAACTAATTAGGAGTTGCCATATAGTGAGGTCAACTCGGGTCTTCTTTAATTGTTTCACGAGAGTCGTGTCGGTAGTAGGCTTCTCAGGGGAGACTTCCGTCCTAACCGGCTCAGTGACGGTTGCGAGGATAGGGGTGTCCCTAGAGCTAGTAGCTTGATAGGGACGACCAGAGAACGTGAGGTTGTTAATGGCTAGGACTTTGGAGTTAGCTTTTCGGACCTCTTCACTGGTAATGGGGACAGTTTCCCCTTTGACGAGGTAGACGTCGTCCTCATTATCGAACCAGATCCCGTTCACTTGTAAGATGAAAGGAGAGATAAGCAGGGAACAGTCGATCACCTCCCCGATAAAGTTAGCGTCACGTGGGAGCTGAAGGGATTATCCGAGCAAATTCCGTAGCCACATCATCCCAAGTTGCGTATTTTTTCGGGTATAGCCTATAGTATCAGGTCCGTGGGTGCTTCTCAAGGGAAGCAGCGAACAGGTTCTTGAACATGCTTGATTTTACTTCCTTGATGGCCGTGAACTCCTTGAAGGCCCGAATGTGGAGTAATGGGTCGTCAGTCCTTTCGAACAACGGCAGGCTCGTGAGGTTCAGATTGACGGGTAACTCGCCGTGAAAAGGAGAATAAACATGGGACTTCTCCATGTGGATGGTGTTATTCCCGGACAAGTGGACATGTTCCTCTAGTCGGCACACTGCGCTAACCAGTTTGGCTGTGGGCCCAGTGTTTTCAGTCCCAGTGTTAGGAGTCCCTTACTCCACAAAAGGCAAACGAGCATTGATGCCCGTTTGATCGGCCCTCATTGCTATCAGTTGGGCCTCAATCTCATTTTTCTTGGAGACCATGACGTCCATAGATGTTTTCAAGTTGTTCAAACCTTGCTCCATTCTGAGACTTGTTGACAGTGGCATGTCTGTAAGAATATCACATAATCAGAAACCTCGAACCCAGACCTTGGAACCAAGGCAGTATATCCCGAGCGATGAAAATACCTAACGAGAAAATGACTCAAGAAAGACGCCTAGACGGGTGACTCGAGGGTGGTGTGACTTCCTTAGGATTCGGCGGTGTGGGCCGAATACTGTTCAAAGGAAGGACCACATGAAATTTCCCCAGACTTTGGATTTGAGTGTCTAGACGGACTTTCCCTTGTAGGGGTATGCCCTACACGGGTCGGTCATGCCTTCGAGACAATGCAGACTTGGGATTGGGAGAAAACCTGTGATGTAAGATCGACGGAGTTTCGACGCTATAAACCTTCGACGACTTATGAAAATACCCGACATTTTGAAAGGATGCATTTTTGAAATGACATTTTTTGGAAAATGACACGGAAACCAAGTAGCACATAGTCACACAAGCATTATGACGACAACATGTATGCTTTAAACTAAGTCTTGGTCGGTCTAAAGAGGGTCTATACCAACACCGATGGCTCTCTCGTAAATCAGGATGGACTTCCTAAGCCGAATTTGTCTTAGAACATGCCGCAAAACCCATACGAGTTCGGCCATAGATGTCTTTAGCGCACCCATATAGGAATGCACTACGGTATAGCGGGACGTCGGTCATAAGTAACAGGCCCGGGCAAATATGGGTTATGCATGAACCATCGAACTAATGCGCGCACGTTAACAACCGAACGATTTCTCTTCGAGTCTCATCCTGAGAATCTCGATGACAAGTGGTACATCAGGTATCCCCATCGGAGTCACCAAATTGTAGACATGGCAAAGTCCACCCTGACGCAGCCACGCGCGGGTTTGGGTAGGCGAATGAATTTCGCGGTAAGATTGTTCTCGGGTCGAATTTTAAATCGAAGTTGGAGTCGCCACCAAACTTTGTGGGAGTTCGAGCCCGTTCGAACCCACTCTATACTTAGGCGTATCGTGCACAAAGCACGGCCCGCTTTAGTTCTAGAGCTTATGGGGGTTCGTCCCTTTGCATAACGATACTGATGCCGAATTATCGAGTATCGTGTATCGAATGACTCTCGTGCGCCAACGGTTTCGGATATCCGAAAACCATGGTTCTGAGTAAGGGGTGAGGGTACATGTTGAGAAGCCCACAAAGGACACCCAACCCCTCCCGCTCTTAGCGGCCTCTACTAAGTTATCGTTCGGTTTTCGTGTACGCGCATTAGTAAGACGATTGAAATGTTATGCAAACATTGTTTTGCGATACATAAAATATGATACGTGTTACTACATCATTGAACGCATCTCGGTTTATGTAGAAGTGGTTTAGTGTGCGATGTTCATTTAAATGTGATAAATGGCAAACATCAAGAATAAAGCTCGTAAATAAATTACAAATTACACAGGAGGAAATACAACCCGAAATTCATAATACACAAAGCAATATTAGAATAATCGAATTAGCAACGGTAAGTATGGACTAAAGACGGACTCGTGAATAGACAACATAAATTGAAACCGTAAGCAGGATATTGGACAGACTCTAATCGATCACGAATTATGTTACGTATCAACTAGAGGATATAGGCTCAAACGCGTAAAAGTCTGCGGCCTGGAACTCAGGCGCTTGGATTAAGGCGGTTTGTTGTTCAGGCGCCTGTCGTGGGGCGTCTGGGTAGGCCGGGTTCGGGACCAAAGCGTGATGCTAGCTTGATCGTGAAGTCTCGATGTCTCGTCCCGAATCCTCATGGCGAAGAGTGGCTGTCTCGGTACGTCATATACCGAATTCGACTAGGAAGTCGTCGGTACAAGACATATGTAACGAGACGTTCGCTCGGAGTAGTTAAAGAGCAAAATAAATACGTATAATATAGATTTGAAAAGGAAACGCGCGTCGACTTAATGTCGCAAGTATTGTTCCCTAGGCGAAATGTGTATCGCTATGGACTGCGTCGAAAGTCTACGATAATCTTATTTCGCTATAATTGGGTAGTTGTCCTTAACCGATCCAATTTTATGTTAAATTGATTACATCTACTTGATACAAATATCAGAGCCCTTCGTATCGCTTTGTCATTATCGGGTCACGTGGACCGTACGACTCTCGGATTGACGTCGTAGGGTTTTGATGGAGGGATTTGTCGTGGATCCCGACACCAAATAAACCAACTAATGCTAACTAGTAGCTAGGGTAAGTCGGGTCGAACCACGGAGACGGTAAAGATTAAACTAAAGTTGCCTAGATACAAGACTAAGTCACAAGATCAAAATGGAGGATAATTATGGAGAATTGAATGACTACAACGAATACTAAGCTAAGAAACAAGGTTAAACAAACTAAGGAAATGAAAGGGGAGAAAACTATGACTATGAACGAAGAATAAACTAACGATCCAACTAAAACTAAATTGAAACAATAAACAAGAAGAACAATGGCAAGGATGAAGAAGAAATCAATAAGGGGAAGAGTAGGGTTAGGTCGGGTTCATAGGTGTATTAGGCTAGAGGGGAAATCGAGGAAAAAGGTGCCACCTGGTTGCTAAGGTAAGCCCGCGCTCTCGCGACAATAACGAACCCGAAAATCTATGCAAGGAACTACCCAAAACAAGGGAATTCAACCACCAACCATGCATACAACAAGAAGGAAGAAACAAGCGAGAGTAGTATTGGCCACTACCACCCTAACAAACATTTCATCAAACATATAGCATACATGACAAGAGATTAGCAACAAAGGTTCAACCTTTACCCACAATCAACCCTATTCACCTATGATTAACACCTAATCCCCCTACTAACCCTACAATAATCTACTCACACATGTTTAAACTAAGACTAACACAAACTAAAGAAACCATCATAAGAACAAAAACATTCGTTATAAAGATTAAACAAGGATGAACAATAACCAATAGATAAAGATTGAAGCTTTACTAACAATGGAAAATTAAGAGAAAAAGAGAGAAAAAAGATTATACCAACTAGAAGATGAATGAAAATATTGAAACTTGCATAAAAAGGAAACCCAAATAAATCTACCAAGGTTGTCAATCTTGATAGATTCTTCAAGAAATCCTATAATACATTAGTAACTTGCTATGATTATTCTAAGATTAAAGAAAGATTAGGAAAAGATTAAGGAGAGATTAAGCTAAGGATGATGGTTTTGTAATTAGGGTTTCGTGCTTATAACATTACAAGAAGGGGGGTGCATGAATGAGGGAAAAAAATCGATGAAGCGCGAGGGGGAGCGGAGCCGTCTCGGCCGTGTTGTGGTGGCTCCCGGCCGTGACCCAGGCCCGTCCCGACCGTGACAGGTGGGCCTCACGACCGTGAGCTGCTGCTGTAGCTCGCTTCTCTCGTCTTTACTTCATGGCTTGCTACACGGCCATGTAGCTTCCCGGGTCGACTCTTTCTTGCTTTTCCTTTGCCCTATGGATATCTCGTGACTCGCAATAGGTCCTTACGACGTAGAATTGAGCTCTGAAAGCCGTGTTTTTGCCACACGAACCTAGAAACACAAAATATCTCTAGAGAAGACATTAGTAGAACAAAAATCGCTTCTAGAAGCGATTAAACTAAGGAAAAACAAGTAAAACATGAAGGAAAGACAAAACGAATTAAGCATATCAACTCCCCCACACTTAACCCTTACTTGCCCTGTAGTAAGCACGAACTAACTAACTAAATAACTAAAAAACTCTAAACTACTAGCCGATCGGGTATTAGCGCACCCTACGCCCTTTCAACTCACGCTAGAAAACTTAGAGGAAAAGTGCTCCTCGCAAGGCAAGTGAGGTCTTGCGACAAAACTGTGAGTACAACCGAACACGAAAACACACATAAAGACAAATTAACAAACAAACGATCGGTGTCATCCAAAAAAGAAAAATAAATACCGCTTTCCTCAACAAAGCGGTGGAAGAAATTGGCTTTTCTCTTACCCTTCATCTCTTCTTGGGATCGCTTCACGGCTACCAAATTACAAGACCTGGCCGATTCTTGGTCGCCGTATAGCTTGCCTGCTGTGTTATTTCCGGTAACGTAAGCCTTGGTTAGGGCTTGTATGGAAACTAGGGTGTGTACCGTCTAGGGTTATCCAGCTGATCAGCGCGTTATAGGCCGACTTGGCGTCTACTATAACGAACTAGGTCGTCGCCGTCTTGGCCGGTGCCCCTTCTCCGAATGTTACAGGGAGGTCTATCGTCCCCATGCGTATCACGTCTATACCCGAGAACCCATATAGCGTGTCGGTCGTCGGCTTATAGTAGGTTGGTTTAGGCACCGATATCTATCATACATCTCTTGACCAAGTGGTCACTGTTTTTTATTGCCAGAACCAACGGGTCACTGTGAGGGTAAATCACCTGTCCATAATCGTCGGTTGTGATACTGAGGGTTGGGATGGCGGCTGGCTTCGGCTTGTCGGCGTAGTAGATGTACTGCGACAACTCCCTTAGATGTCACTTAACCTCTCACTGGCTTCTTCCACCTCTGGGTGCCTCAACGTCCACTGCGTGGATGACATTGGTTTCCTTTCTCCTTTCAGGTTTATCCTTGTATTTGTCATTGTTGTTGTATGTTGTTGGTGGTGCTGAGTTGGTTCCTTGCTTTATACGCCGGCAACGAGCCTCGGCGTATGAGGCCTTCGATTTCATCTTTCAACTTTCGACACTCTTCAGTGGTGTGTCCCTTCTGGTCATGGAACGCGCAATACTTGCTTTGATCACTTCTGGGTCCAACCCTTATCGGCTTAGGGTTCCCCCACTTCCCGTTCCGCTTTCCTACGTCGAAGATCTCCGCTCTTTGCTGGTTAAGTATGGCGTAATGCTCAAACCTTGGTATGTAAGTCGTCTTTTCTTTTCTCCTCTCCCCGCGGCTTCTGTCTCTTACAGAAGACTCCTTATCGTCTTCCGGGCTCGTGGCCCTCTCGTTGGGAGGACGATGCGTTCTTGGCGGCAACAGATCTTCGTGTCGCTTCTTGTATTCTTCCTCGTTCATATATCGTGCTGTTATTCACCTGACCTCTACCAACGACGTCGATCTCTCGTGTAGCAACTGGGACTATAAAAAATCACATCTTTAGCGGCGTTTATATAGGGGTTAGGCGGCATAAATAAATGCCACCAAAAGTGCTAGCAGCATTTACTCTTATGCTGCTATATTCAATGTCGCGAAAAGGTATTGTGGCATTTATGCAAATGCTGGTGAAGCCTTATATAAATGTCACTAGAGACCTGTTATTAATTCCAAGATTTCATTTATTTTTTCAATTATTTTTTTGTGCTGATTTTTTTTCCCGCCAACTTTGTGCTGAATTTTTTTCCCGCCAATTTTGTGCTGAACTTTTTTCCCGCCAACTGACGTGCTGATCTTACTTTCGCAGTTTTTTTAAATATTTAATGGTATTATTTTAATTTACAAAATAATGAAAACCAACCAAACATGTAAAATAATTGCTTTTATAATATTGAAAATATAATTTGTAGTCAAATAATCATTACAAAAGGCTATATGGGTATAACAAAAGCCTAACTAAATAAGTACCATCCAAAAAATCCCAGTTACTAGAGTTATATATCTCTATCAAAATTGGCAACTAATAAAAGTTGCTAGTCGTCCTAAAAAAAGAACAAGTAGCAAAATTGTGCCAACTATGTACGAGGATTAAGAATATCTCTACCAAATAAAGTCATCTTTAGCATGGTTAACTCCTCTTGCATTTGTCTTTGCACTTCTAAATTGTCCTCTTGTATCTTGAGACATTTATCATTCACCTTCTTAAGCTCACACTCCAAAAATTATATTTTTTCGTTACATAAAATGTGATCATCATCCAAACCCTCTTTGTTACCAGCCATAACATGTCGTAGATGGAAGAGACGTTGGCCCTCTACCAAGCCCGCGGACTCATCCTTTTCTCTCTGGACCTATAATTTCATTGATAACATGAGAATATATGTCTCCATCCCTAGCAACAACTCCATTTGTGACCTCTTTATTGTTTGGAAAATCAATTAATTTCGCATTGATCATTTCCTAAAAGCAACTAAAGAAGTATATAACTTTATGTGAAATTCACATAAGTGTGACCAAAGATTTTATATAATCAAAGCTAAGAGCAATTAAATAAAAGTTTGAACATAGTTCTTACCACCGCTTGCTTTGATTTTTCATCCATTGGAGTAGGAACAGTTTTTCGATGCTTATGAGTCTCCAAAAACACATGAGCACGAGATGATGGTACTCCATCAATTATCTGTCCATAAAATATTTAAATAATCATTACTTTTGAACATATAACCTCCAAGTTATCAAATTGTTACCATAGAAAAAATTACAAACCTTTTCTTCAATTACACACACAAAGCTTTTGGATCCAGAGGTGTGTGCCATAACTTGGCACCCACGACTCTGTCTATTTTCAACACTGCGGCCCTGTCCACATCAATCCATTCCTATTAATTAAAGAATATACCTATTAACTAAAATTATTAACTATTTACAATTAAGTTGATGAACTAATCATATTCAAAAAATCCATTACCCCACTCAAAAATTCATATTGATTATCACTAGCAATCCATTTGCGATTTCTATTTTCCATGGTCCTAATAAGATAATAACAAATAAACTTGTTTGAAAGAAAAAACAATGAAGTTGTATGTTTACGTTTTGACATTATTTACGGGTAGAAAAATCTCTAGGATTATCTCTACTATATAGCATTAAACATAGTCAGGTAGAGTTTTTTTAATTGTATGAATCAAGTAAAGGAACATTACGAGGAAGAACAACCAAATGAAAGAATATATCAAAATCACCAATGCACCAGAACACTAGTAAGGGATGGTTATGAAAATCACATTGAACACAACACTAATACGTACAACTTTTTTTTATTAAGATCACTAGCTATTAACATTGCACAAGCAAATAAAACTACACGAAAGTTAAGAGCACAAACACTAATTTATCAAGAACAGAAATTAGATAGCATACTAACAGCAAACAAAGAAGAATAAAATAATTCTTTATAACTAGACTAAATTGTGTATACTGTATACTGTATAGCAAATTTTTGTTCGCGTTGGCATGTTGGGTAATTATACTACATCAGTACATCTCCCTGGGTTTAGACTTTAGAGATTGGGATGATTGAAGGATTGTAGTATTGGCTCTTCTGTATGTACGTATGCATATATATATATATATATATATATACACGTGTAACAGTGTTGGCTCCCCTGTATGTATATATTTGTGTTATATCGTGGGTCTCTCTTACGACGGACCTATCCGTCGTAATAATGAAACGGATCAAATACGTACTACATGTATGAATAAGACTTTATTTTTGTCTTTAGCATAATACTTGACCCGTTAGAAGTTTGTGACGGATACTTCCGTCACAAACCAAGAATTTGTGTTATATTATTAATCCGTTGAGACCTACATACTTTATAGTACTAGTGTCTGCCTTTATAAATACGATACATCGAGATGGTTAAACCATATGCTAAGAAACTAATCCATGAATCGCTTTCCACTGTCTATTACAGCTTCTTCTTCTTCTTCCTATCTTACCATTACCATTTCCAATTCCGACCCCTTTCCCTTTCCCTTTCTGGTTTCTATTTCACCTTGTACTAGTTGTGTTATTATTCATCTTCCTAGACTCACTTAATTGAAAATTGCACAAACAATTAAATAATTACACAAATTAAGTAACACACGACAACCCCCTCAACCAAAAATTGAAATTTTGGTTATCGATCATTGCACAAATAAACTAACACAGTACAATTTTAAAATCAAAAACTGAAATATTGGCAAAAAAATTCGGCCATAGATAATCAGTCACACCAACAAATGACAATAAATTAACTTAGATTTTCAATCAGACGATTAATATTTGTAATTGATTTGTAAATCTAATTACAATCAGATGATAATAGCAAACAAGAAGGGAAAGTAATATCTAAATTAAGACCAAGAAGAAAGAAGAAGAAGAACCTGTTATCCAGTGGATTGCCTCAAGCGGGTGGAATGGCGATGGTGAGTATTGTGAAATTAGGTTTGGGAAATAAGGTTTTGGGAAATAAAATTTTAGCAAACGAGAAGGAAACGTAAAGATTCGTCTGAGAGGTGGGTGAGTGAATTTTTTAGCAGTAAGTGAATATACGTATTCTAGCTTATTAGAGTGGGTGAGTGAATTAATTAGCACTTTAGGTGGCATTTAGCTTATTTGCAAAGTTTAATTGTCAATTTAAGGTTATTTTGGGTGGCATTTCTACTTATGCTATTAAATAAATGTCGTCTAACCATTAATCTCTTGTAGTGTGGCTTTTAAGCGAGCCATCAAGTATGGTGTGAGTCATAGCACAAGCAGTCGTTGACGCGTCCACGGTTCTTATCTACTGACCTTCCAAGTCAAATCTCCTAACATACTCCCGGATCGTCTCCTTCGGGCCTTGGCGCATCATCATGAGGTCTACCGTGACTTCTAGGTATTGTATTATTAACCTGGAGATGAAGCTAAGAATGAATATTGCGAAAATTACCCACTTTCATATAGGTATGAAACTGAATTACGTACTAGTAAAATAATGCAATCCTGCTGCTACCGCCTTCTCTGACTGAACCATGCAGAAAATTTCACAACTCAAGCAGAATAATTCGTCTTCTTGTTTGGCTCAAAAACGTACTTGATCAGCGAGTCCTTGATATGAAGCAATTCAGGAAATTCTGCCTTCAACTTGGAGGCATCCATCTCATTATTGCTTCTAGGAGCAACTGTCAGCGGCGACTGCCGACATACTAGTCGACAAAAGTTGTGCCGAGATTTTTGAAGGTACGAATGGATGCCCTAGGTAGCCCCCTGAACCATGACTGGGCGAAACTGGTGAGGGTGGTAGAGAACACCCTGCACCAGACGGCGTTGTCGAGCTCGTACATGGCCATATAGATTTCATATGCTGCTAGATGATCTTCAGGGTCTGTTGTCCCGTCAAACTGGGTGTTCGACACTTTCACCCTTGGCATTGTGTATTCCGTCACCTTTGGGTGGAACGACGACATTGTGGGTCGTCCCTTCCCCGGGGGTTTTTTTTAGTGGGTGTAGTCGTTCACTAGGATTCTCCCTCAGGGTCAAGTTTGTTCTTCTATTGGAGTGGTTTGTCATCGAGGTGGCTTGTTATGGGGACACACTCCTATGGGTGTACTCAAAATCTCGACCGGCGGTTATGTCTGTCAGTTGTGTGAACACCGAACTACGCCCCACCGGGGCTATTAGGCTTGTCTCGTTCTTCTCTTTCGCCCAGCCGATCACTCAAAGTTCTCGCGGGTCTGCCATCCCTCTACCTATGACCAAGGCGATGGTGGACCGTCCTCTTGGCGGCTATGGCTTCTTTTGGCCTTTGTGGGGGTGTGGCTCCTGCTTCACTCACGTCTCCTCTGCACTAGGGGAGAGTCAGGTACTCTTTTTCTGGCGCTAACGACGGGTGTTAAGACAACTTGACCCGCCGCCAGCTGGTGGGGCGACGACCCTCGAGGCATGTATCCTTGCTTTCTCGTGTTTTGTTCAATCCTTTCCGTGGCCAAGCGCTCACACTTCTGCTGGTACTGGCGCCTCCTTTACTCGAAGGTGCGCGGTTCAAGGAACAGCTCCCTAGGCGGGACATTGCCCTCTTGCGGGAACAGCTCAGGGGTCACCCTGACGGGAGTTATGGCGGCGGTGGCCGTTAGTGTCGATGCCTTCAGGAATGCGGCAAAGAGGTGCTGGGCGGCTGTCAATTGTTCGGGGGTAAACATGTCCGCTGACGCCTGGGCTGAAACTACCACGGTTGGCGTCGAAGTCTCCACTATTGGTGCCTTCTCTTTGTCGGCGCATTTTGGTTTTGCGCAAGGGGAGAAAATCTTGATTGGCTCGGGATTGGAGCCATGCCTGCCTCCCGAGGGGAACTAGTTGCACCTTGGTCAGTCATCTTCTGATGTCTTGATTGATTTCCAGCGTAGGAAAACTTTTTGTTCAAGTTCCCCACAGACGGCGCCAAATTGTTTAAGGATCCAAAGTATCCTCCTCCAAGCTGGTGTTGGTCGGCTGGGTGCTCCCCGATTCACTTCCTTGAGAAGCCTGCCGTCTGGTCACTGCACAGTCAACACACAAGGGCCTCAGAGGGTGTCTGAGGTTGCCTCTCAAATGCTCAAGTCGGTGATGGGATTTGGTGTGGAATTAATTCTAAGTATTAGTCTTTACCACTATTCTAGTGAGATAAGTGCTCTTTTTGTGCTTATTTTGTGAACCCTTGGTTAGTGGCATGTGGTCTTGTATTTATAGGCATGTGAAGATATCTTTGAGCCCTAACGGCAGGCTTGCCGTCTAGGTGCACTCCTTGGCCAGCGAGGTACAGACTGGACCCATTCCTACTGGGGCCCATGGGCAACCGTCAAGATCCGTAACGGGGGAGGTGGCCTGCTTGGTCTAGTTGGCCAGAAGTCGACTCCCATAAGGTATTTTTTTTGTTTATTTTTAACGATGTTTGGTTAAGAATATCTGGAGAGAAAAACTAAATAATATTTTAATTTAACATGAATTTTTTATCTTCATTGGACCACATAAGGTTAGCTTTTGGGTCGGGTCATTTTCGGGTCGGGTCAGCTTTCGGACCGAGTTGGGTCGGGTCGGGTCAGGTCAAATAATTTATCGGTCGTTACGGGTCATCTTGGGTCGGGTCCGGGTCGGCTCGAAGCGGGTCGTATCAGGTTACGGGTCATCATCGGGTACGGGTTGAGTCGGGTCATGCCACTACTTTTTCGGGTCAGATCGGGTTATTTTTTACTCAGGTTTTAGGTCGGGTTTGTCGGGTCGGATCAGGCTTGCCAGCTCTACTATCGGACTTCATAGTTGGCGTCCGACGCATATATAAAAAGACGTTTGGGGAAACACTATAAAAAAGCGGGCGTCAACTATCGCAAGCCAAATGGCGAGTACTCGCGTGCGATAGCGGACGCCATACGAAGACTTGGGCGTCCGCTGTCAGACGCCACATGGCAACAACCTGGCGTCTGACAGTGGAGGCCATAAAAGAAAAACGGGTGCCCACTGTCGGAAGCCCCCTTCGCTGAATTTGCCACGGATACACGCATACCCGCTTCGCCAATATCGTTACTTAAAAAAAATTGTTTCTAACTTCTCTCTACATATCGCGCGCGCCTTGCCCTTTCTTCCATTTTTTCCCTAGTTCTAAGGTATGTTTCATGTTTATTATTATACTACTTATTAAGTTTTATGTTTCTTAAATTTGATTTCAGTTAGGTTGAATAATTTATTTAAATTTTTTCTGTAATTATTGTCAATTTGATATTTAATTTTGTTAAGGCCTCAATTAAGTTACATTGTTTGGTTGCCCAATAGTTTCTCCCAATCTTGATTAGGTAGATTGTTGGTATGACCGTAGGGTTTGTTGATTGATTATGTGATGAATTGGGTGAGGATATGAATATATTGGGTGAGAATTATAAATTGCTACTAAATTGTTTAGGTTGAATTGGGTGAGAATTGTGAGTAAATTGTTGGTATAATTATGCATTACAAATTAAGTTATAAGGTTTAGGTGAATTCTAAACTAAAAATATTAAGTTTAGGTGAAATCTAAATTAATTTATAAGGTTTATAATGTTTTCTGACATGTTAGATACTTCGAAAAAACCGTTTTATGGAGGGTGCGATATGACTTTGTTAGAAGTCGCATCTATGATACTGAGCCTTAAATGTGAGTTTAACCTACCCTTCGCTTGTATAAACGGTTTTGCGTCCTTGCTTGAGGGAGTCATCCTAAAAGATAACATCATGACCCGAACATTTTGTATTACCAAAAAATTTGTTAAAAGTCTTCAACTTCCGCATCAAAAGATTGATGTTTGTCTCGATGGATGCATGCTATTTTGGAAGGATGATGTCACGCTTGTTGAATGTAAGAGATATGGTAAAGGTAGGTATAAATCGTTTGAGGGGGGGGTATTGTTTTGAGGGGTAGGAAAGAAAAAGTGGTGATAGGGGTAAGAGACCGATACCAATTAGTCAACTTACTTACTTCCCCATTGCACCTGGCCTAGACTTCAGAAAATATATGCAACCAAAACCATAGACGAGCAAATGTAGTGGCACAAAGAAAAAATTAGGGAAAGATGTGTCATCCGAGTGACGGTGAGGACTGGAAGCATTTTTACAGAATTTATCCTCAATTTGCAGAAGAACCCCGAAATGTAAAGCTTGGGTTGTGTACTGATGGATTTGCGCCCTTCGTTCAGTTTGGTAAGTCTTACTCTTGTTGGCCTGTGATGGTCACACCTTATAACTTATCTCCTTTATTGAGTTTAAAATAACCTTTCATCTTTCTATCACTTATTGTCCCTGGACCCAAAAACCCGAAAAATCATTTGGATGTTTACTTACAACATGTGGGAAGTAAGGGTGGAAACACATGATGTATCTTTGAGACAAAACTTTTAGCTGAAAGCATCTTTGTTGTGGACTATAAACGATTTCCCAGCATATGGTATGCTCTCGAGGTGGTCTACTGCCGGTCAAAAAGCATGTTCGTGTTGTTTGGATGAAAGCAAAGCATTTTGGCTTCCAAATAAATCCTGGTAAATTAGTTGGTTTGATTGTCACAGACAATTTCTATCAGAGGGTCACCCATATAGGAAGAACAAGAGATCATTCAAAAAGGGTGAGGTAGTGCTTGTTGATCCACCTATTCGACTCTCGGGAGATGAAATATGGGAGTTGATATCCGAGTTTCCCTCTTCTATTGATGGCACCGATCAGGAGTTCAAGGCTCTAAAGAAGTTGAAAATTGGTTGGTTTAAACGAAGCATTTTCTTTGACCTTCCATATTGGAGTACTTTGTTTCTTCGTCATAATTTAGACGTGATGCACATAGAGAAAACCTTTTTTGAACAGTTTATTCACATTGTGATGGATATATATGGTAAGAGTTGTGACACTACAGGCTCCCGACGAGATACAAAATTTTTTTATGACCGTCCTCAGTTGCACATAAAACCAGATGGGTCCAAACTTAGAGTCGTATACAGCCTTGACAAGGCTCAAAGAAAGGCATTGTTGGAGTGGTTTGAGAAGTTGAAGTTCCCTGATGGGTATGTCTCTGACTTTAAGCGATGTGCTGATCATAAGAATCTAAAGCTGCAAGGTTTAAAGATTCATGATTGCCATGTATTTATTGAGAGGTTACTACCAGCGTCATTAAAGCAGCTTTAGCCACTGACGGTGTGGAATTCTATAACTGAGATATCTCAGTTTTTCCGAGATTTGTGTTCTTCATTCTACAATATCAATTGAAGACATGACTCGGCTGGAGGATCAAATTCCACAAATACTCTGCAAACTTGAGATGATCTGCCAACCATCGTTCTTTAATTCGATGGATCACCTACCGGTCCACTTGCCCTACAAAGTTAAGGTTGGAGGACCTGTCCAATATAGATGGATGTACCCATTTGAAAGGTACTTAATTTTTATTAATTTAATTTGTAATTCTAATTAAAACATAGTTAATATTTATTAATTGAATTGCTTAACTTTTATATATAGGTTCCCTAACCATTTCAAGAAAGAAAGTGGTAACAAGGGTAGGATAGAGGGTTCTATTTGTAATGCCTATTTAACAGAGAAGATTGCGAAGTTGATATGCGTGTTTTGTAGTGTTTATTTTGTGTGTTTGGTCCCGCTTTCTTTGCCGGAATCGCTCTTTGGAGCGGTTTTCGAGACTACTTTCTCTTCTTCTAGCATGTTTTAGGTTCCTAATGCTCATCATGGAGAAGTGGAACGATTCTGTCTCGTTTCCGATGCATATGGAGCCAATGAAGAGAAGCGACAATGATTCGGTGACTTAGACTCGATCCCGAGTCCTTTTGGAGCCCATTTGAGAATATCCCGAGCACCGAGCATCGATAAGAAGCCTAGGAAGAGAAAGTAGGTACCCATCACGGCCGGGAAGCACTCCATCATGGCCGGGAAGACCCATCACGACCGGGAAGTACTCCATCACGGCCGGGAAGCAAAGACGAGAAGAATCGGGCTACAGCATGACCATCACGGACGGGACGGCCCTATCCCAACTGTGACAACCACCATCACGGCATGGATGTCCCTGTTTCCCCTCGCGCTTCATCGATTCATTTCCCTTATTCATGCAACCCTATAAATACCCTCCTCTTGTATTGTTTTAAGCAGAAAACGAAACCTTAGATATACTTTAGGTTAGATTAGCTTAGATTAGTGTAGATTAGGTTAATCCCTCCTTAATTACTCTTCCATTAAACCTTAATCTAGTTCCTAATTCTTGTATTATCTTTGGATTCTTGAAGACTTGTAGTAGATTATTTAATGTTGACAACATTGGATATCTCCTTGGATTGATTTTTTTCAAAGTACTCTCCTTTCATTCTCCCTTGTGTTGTTGGTATAATTTCTTCTTCTCTTTTGTTTAAAGTTTGAATCTTTGTTTAAGTTTTGTTATGTTAATTGTTTAGATTTCATTATGAATGCTTTAATCATGAGTCCTCTTACAATTGTTGATTGTTTTAGTTTAGTTATGTGTGAGTAGTCCTCTTTCTAGGATTAATAGGGGGATTGGGTGTTTTCATGGGTGATTAAGGGTTTGTTTAAGATGTTGGTGGTAGTGTTGGTTGCCTCTTGGTTCTATGCATGGATCATGTTTGATGAAATGCTTGAATGAATTGTAGTTGCAAATGCATGTTTTCTTGCCTTCTTCTTGTGACGTTGTATGCTGCTAGGATGGGTTCTTGTGCGAGAGCGGGGAACCTCTAGGACGTTTTTGGAGTGAGAGCCCGGATTATGCCTAGATATCTTGACTACCCTTTCGTTCTTGTTCTCCCTTGATTGTTCGACACCCTTGAACCCGACCTAATCCTAGTCCTTCTCTTATTGAGTTCTCCATCCGTTTAGTCATTGTTTCTCTTGTTAGGTTAGTATTAGTTGAATCGTTGTAGTCTATGCAACTCTTAGTCCTTAGCCCTTGTCTAACCTAAATAAACTCTTTTCCTTGTGTCTTATTCATTTAGTAGACCTTAGTCTAGTTAGCACTCTATCTCGGTAACTTTCCTTCACTGTTCGCCTAGAATTTAGTCTAAATCGTGGCATACTTTAGTTGGAACTCCCGTTCATGAAGATCGACTCGACTTACCCTGGCTACCTAGCATAGGTTCGTTGATATTATTTTGATCGGTAGGATAGACGACAAACACCTACCATCAGAACTTCTGCTCCCTCTACTTTGAGAAAGATGTCCAAACCAAAACAAAGAATCTTAACCTAGAGAAATCGGGGGTAATTGGTCCTAACATACCAGAGTTTTTTCAAATTAAGGATGAGAAAGGAACTTCATCATTGGGGGTTCTAGGATGTTAGATGAAAAAGAATACAATCAAGCTCACCTTTATCTCCTTTCCAATTGTGAGATTTTGGAGCTTTATGAGAAGCAGTTGGTAACCGAGTTTGTCGCTGCAAACCCAAATGTCAATGCTGATGATGTTTGGAATAAGCACGATGAAAAGTTTCCTAAGTTGCTTAAGGATCATGTAAGTTCCTTAGATATACAGGATGATTTGTTTAGAAGTTTGGCATGCGATCCTTTGCGAGAGGTTAAAACCTGGAATCGCTACTCGGTAAATGAGTTTAATTTTCATACATTCGACTACGGGAAGAATAAGGCAACATGTAATTTTGGTGTGAATGTTTCTTCTCTTGATGGTGAAGAATACTACGGTATTTTGGAGGATATTTTCGAGTTGTGTTACGCTGGTAAAGAACGTGGGTATATGGCTGTGATATTCAAAAGCGAGTGGAAAAACAACTCAGTGAATGGTACAAGAGTGCATGAACGTTACAAACTAGTTGAAATTAATCATGACAAGAAATATCATAAGTATGATCCTTTCATATACTCGCACAGCAAGTGTAGTTTGCTTCTTATCCAACCACGAGAAATGATAGAAATCAAAGTCAATGGTGGGAAGTCTTTAAGAATAAATTGCGGGGGCAAATAGATAGTACTCTTTTTCAGGAAGATGTTGTTTTAAAGTGGTACGCGCTTATCTCCAAGTGATAAAGCCATATTCTCAAATGAAAATCATAATGAAGGGGTGGGTGAATATTTAGAGGATGATGATGGTGGTGATAATGATGTCATCATTATGGATGTTCGGGAGATGCTCAAGGAGGACGACGGACAGGAGCAGGAGGATTTGGATGGTTTAGAGGATGATGATGTGGATGGCGAGGAGATGGAAGAGGAAGATAAGAATGAGGAGGATGAGGGTGATGGCGATAGGGATAGGGAATTCGATTATGAGAACGGTATTAATTGGTTTTATATATCACTGTTTTACTCATTTGGTTTACTGTTTTATCGATAATAGTGATTGTTTTTACGATGATGATTTTTGTAAGGTTAAGATGCCAGACAGAGGAAGGAGTCACAGTGGAAGTAGTAGGACGCAGACCTCCTGGTACCAAGGCGTAGAGGATGAAGTGGTCCTCGAAACGGGAGTAGAGCAGCATTAACAGTAGAGGGAACCGCAGTAGGGGGGACAATATCAGGGAGCACATCCTCCACCCAGGTTTGGCGAGGACGAGAGGATGATCCTCAATATGGACAACTTCTAGTGATATAATTTAACATATCAAAAAACATTTGTTTGAATATTTTCTAACATTTCATAGATATGCGATTCTCAAAACGGTGTGGGTTTTGGCATACAGATATGGTGAAAGGATGCACTGCGAGCTACATGGTTGGCCATGGCTTGGCTACACCTGTTGAACACAAGTGCCACTACCCCAGCGTGGACAGTTGTTCAACAATTTCAAGGTGCATTGGTTTTTTTATTCACGTTGTTATTATTTGAAATGTAGGCTTTGTATATATTTTCAATACTAACAATCCGGATCGCTTTTGCAGCTGAAACATTCTTGGACGCCTGAGCTGGAAGGTATAGCGTGGGATTGGTACAATGAGAATTATACACGGCGTTTTGCGGACGTCATGTACAAACGCCTTGAGCGACGGATTGCGATGAAAGACCATGAAGGTGTAGTTTTTTTTAGAATACTCGGTTCTTAAAAAATAATCTAACTTCAATCTGCTCTTAATTAATATCTTAATAATTCAAATTTTAGGTGAAGCACTGGAGAGGTAGAACGCAAATCATCCCTACCCAGAGTTCAAGAAAAGATCAGAACACGCGAAGGAAAAAAAGTTGAAGAACGCAGAAGTAGAGGGAAAGGCAAACCCTACACATCATCGGTGGGCTCAGTCATCTTTCCATCGGGTGTTGCATGCATGATTTTTATTAATATAGTACTTTTTAGATTCTCATAAATTATATTCGCATAATAATTACCTAACATTCAACTACATGTATTAGATACGAAAGGAAAGAGGGAAATTGGCCACCGCTCCCGAATTGTTCTTGGACATGCATGCCAAGCCCAATGATAAAGGAGAGGTAACCTTTGTCACAAAGAGGGATCAACAAATTTAGGTGAGTAATACCTATTTCAAATAAAACAACTTTCTCTTAGTCTATGTGTTAAATAACTATACCAATGATTACATATAATATCTACAACTGATCAAATAACTGTTGTTTGTTTAGGATGCCTACGTCAACCGGATCGCCGACACCTCTTCTCAACCTACTCAAGACCCAAATGCATCATATTTTGAGGTCCTCAACGGGCATAGGTAGGGCGCTGTGTACGGCATAGGGAATGCGCACCCCATGTTTTTCACACCTCCTCCGTCACGTGTTAGCACCTCTTCACAGACGGACTATACGACTGCGGCTCTAACCCATATGAGATCGCAGCATGACGCGGACAAAGCGAAACGCAACCGAAGTGAGCAAGAAATGAGAGAACATATGGTGCGTCAAGATGAGAATATTAGGAGGATGCGCGTAGGAATGCAACGATGGAGCACCTATTTTGCAAACTGCAACCAAGGACCAAATTCTCGTCCTCCTGACGATAGAGACCCCTTTAACAAGGAAGGTGGGAATTCTGGTGCTTCAGCTAGCTTCTCGGTTAGCTGATAGATTATAGTTACTATAAAGTTAATTAGGATTACCATATATTCAAATTAAACTAACTTTTATATATGTCGAACTAATTATATTTTATGTAGTTGTGTATTATGACGACGGATTTGTCATTATTTGTTTATATTAGCATCATTTTATCTTCAATGGCATGTTGCGGAATGGGCATCCTATGGATGCGTGGTCTGGATGAATGTGTTGAGTTTTGAATGCGTTGCGAATTTTGTTTTTTTCTGTAGATTTTGGCTATACATAAAACGCACGTTTACAGCTTTGAAGCAGCATCCATGGCGTCCACTATCCGACTCCACGCTAGACGCGATGTACACAATAAAATGTCAAATATTCAGAGACCTGATGTTTGACAATGGACATCAGTACTGTGCAACTGGCGTCCACTATTAGACGCTATATCACGTGCCTAGCGTCTGACAATGGACGCCTGTTGCATAATATTGGTGTCCACTATTAAACGCTAGGTCTCCCAATTTGGCGTCTGTGGACATGATGACATAGGTCCACTCCAACGCGGCCACTCGCGGGTTTGGGCGGCGAAATGTTTCCCATGTAAGATGGTTCTCGGGTTGAAATTTAAATCGAAGTTTGGAGTCACCACCGAACTTTGTGGGAGTTCGAGCCCATTCGAACCTATTCGAACCCACTCTATACTTGGATGGATCATGCACAAAACACGGTCCGCTTTGATACTAGAGCTTGTCGGGTTCGCCCCTTTGCAAAACGATACCGATGCCGAGTTATCGGGTATCGTGTATCGAATTATTTTCGTGCGCCAAAGGTTTCGGGCATCCGAAAACCGAGGTTCTGAGTAAGAGGTGAGGGTACGTGTTGGGAAGCTCACAAAGGACACCCAACCCCACCCGCACATAGCGGCCTTTTCTAAGATATCGATCGGTTTTTTAATACGCACGCTAGTAATTCAGTAAAATGAAATGCAAACATCGTTTTAGCTAAACATGTGAAATATGTTTGAACTACGTTATTTTAGTGCAACTTAGATTATTGTCGAAGTTGAATTTAACATGCGATGTTCATTTAAGGCGATAAATGGCAAGAATCAAAAACAAAGCTCGTAAATAAATTACAAATTACATGGGCGGAATACAACCCGGAATTCACAATACAACAAGCAATATTATAATAATCAAATTAGAAACGGTAAACACATATGATAAATGGACTCATAAATGAATCGTAGATCGAAAACCGTAAACCGGATAGCTGGACAGACCCTAATCAATTACGTATTTTGTTACGTATTAACTAAAGGACGGAGGCCGGAATGTGCAGAAGGCTGGAGCCTGGAACTCAGGTGCTTGAAGTGAGGCGGCCTGGAGTTCAGGCGCCTGAGGGCAGGTGGCCTGAGATTCAGGCGCCTAACCTTGGGCGTCTGGTAGGCTGGTTTCGAGAACAAAACGTGATGCTAGCTTGACCCCGAAGCCTCGTTGTCTCGTCCCGACTCCTCATGGTGAAGGTTGACTTTCTCGATACATCATGTACCAAAACCGACTACAAAGTCGTCGGTACAAAATGTATGTAATGAGGCATTTGCTCGAAATCGTAAAAAAGAGCAAAATAAATGCCAAATGTATATCTCAAAAGGGAAACGCGTGATTAATCAACGCGTGTTGACTTAATATCTCAAGTATTGTTCCCTAGGCGAAATGTGTATCGTTGTGGAATTCGTCGGAAATCTACGATATCTCATTTTACCATAATTGGGTACTTGTCCCTAATTGATCCAATTTTATGATAAACCGGTTATATCGACTTGGTACGAATATCAGAGCCCTTCGTATTGCGATGTCGTTATCGGGTCGCGTGGACCATGCGACTCTCAGATTGACGTCAAAGGGTTTCATAACATTTTGATTATTGACGGCTCTTTTACGTGCGACATCTAACTACGGAGTCAATATCGGGCGATTAGAGCGATATTCGAAATTGATGTAGGATACACTCGATAATCGAACAACTGCGATCGCGTTTCTACCCGTAGGGTCAAGCGCACGCCGTAAGGCGCCCTGACCCTTAGGTGCTTGGGGCGTCGCGCCTCAAAATATGGACGCCACCTCCGTTGCGTCCTATTCGGGTATTATTCGGACTTTGGGCAATGTTTGATTATCGAATGCGTTCTACTTGACTTTGAAAGTAGTTTCGTATTATCGTAATAGACGCGGTATTTACATATGACGGAAAAGAAAATGACGATAAAATAAATATTAGATGGTTAACGGTGTTAGTATAAAAAAACACGTTTTAAAGGGTTGATTCGCCTTAAACAACCAAAAACGCGGGGTGACGAGATAAGCGACCGGCAACGCGAGTGCGATACTCTTGTATTCGTGTTTCCTTATCCTGTCAACCTTTGTTTTCGATCCTTAAAAGGACCAATATTTTAAAGTCGAATTAGTATCTAGGGTTAAGATAAAATAATATTAGCATTACGATAAAATAAAAGTTGGTAAACGAAATTAAAAGAAAACGAGATCAAGAGACAGACGGGGTTTGTTTACAACCACAACCTACATGCTAAAAATCTCAAAATACGGACTTGTCTAGTGGCGGCATAGGCATGGGAGCGTTGAGAATGTAGGTGAGTTAAGTTGTGTTTTGGGGTGGGAAAGGCTCTTGGTTTTCATAAACGAGTTTCGAGAAAATGATGTTGTTCCCTCTCGACGTTGGACGAGAGGATGTATTTATAAGGTTTTGCGAAAATGCTTTGGCTCAAGACTCGGATGCCTGGTGGGATGCGGTACATGACTCGGGCGCCCTAGCTGAAGTGGATTAGTTCTGGGACGCCTGGTTGCGAGCAGTCCAATTCGCGTATATCAGAAGTTGCTCAAAATACGAATTGATATCCGTGTTAAATGAGGTATGATTTAATGCGATTTTGACTTGGTTGATTCATGTATTTTGACGCCATTATGGCGCTTTTGGTTTTTGGGTTTCGACTTTGACCGGTTTCGGCTCGGTCCCAAAAGATGGTTTTACCCCCGGTGGCTGTTTTGGCTCAAAATAGTTTTAATTTTTTGGAAACGACCCACTGAGTCTGGATTTGAGGTTGGTTTTGAGAGATTTGTACTCCACTAAGTGCCCATGTCGGTTACTATTGATTCCGAGACCGTATTCAAGCGTATTAAAGCATGTTTACATCCGATCATCATCAGGTGTTTTGTTGGAGACTGCAATTGACACAAGCAGTCAAAATGCGGGTGTCTATAGAGTCCCCACTCTGAGTGAGGCGTGGACAAGGCAAAAGTCAGAGTAGCTACCAGTCCAATCGAGGATTACGACCTGGCAGCCTTCCGGTCGGATCGTTTATAGTCCATTAGACTCGCGTAAAGGGCTCGCCAACCATAAGGTAGAAATCATACCTGTCCTGATGATGATGGCTTCGTGGGGAGTTGGACTTACCTACGAAGTCCTGGGTGTACCTGTATGCAGACACATCACATCTTGGATGTAGCATTCAAGGAGAAACACTGCCTTGGTTCTCCCACTGGGGAGTAAAAAAGCTGCACGGGGACTTGCTTCTGAAGTCTTGGGTGTGCCTATAAGCGGTCAGATAATAATTTGCATGTAGCATTTAGGTGAGACACCGACTCGTTTCTGCTGGGGAGTAAAAAGATTTTGAATTTTTGAATTTTTTTGAAATTTTATTAAGGAGGAATGCTTGGGATGACTTGATTCCTATATTGGGCATAGAGAGGCATCAGAATGCTGATTAGGCCTGCATACTCTAGCGCGCAAGCTAGGGCAGTCCAAGGATTAGTCGCGGGTTCCCGTGCGCCTTAGTATTCGGGCGCCCAAGCCTAAGTGGCCCAACTTTTGGATTTCGCTCTTTCGCGCTGCGAAGCGGGCTTCGAGGCGTGTTGTAGGGCTTTGCGCTATATATGCGACCCCTAGCTTCGATTTTTCGTCATCATTCACTCCCCTTCTCAAAAATTCTTGTTTCTTCTTCTTCTTAAGAATTTAGTTATGGGTATTGAGCTTCTGTCCGAGAGGTTGCACGCTTGGTCCCGAAGCTTTAGGGACGCGGTAAAGGTGGCTCTAAACCAGACGGGTATTTCTCAGCTGTTCACAGTTCGCCAGCTGCAGGTGGACAATTTTTTTTTATGCTTTCTTATCGTACTGGGACAATATTTATCATGTCTTTGCTTTTCCTCGTGGCAAAATTTGTCCTTTACCCGAGGAGATTGCTGCTATTGGTGGGTGGAACCCTTTGCTTCGTACTGCTGTCCCTTTTTCTGTTTATGACCCGAGAAGGAAATTACGGGAATTTTTAGGCCTTTCTCACATAGAGGTGTCTCGTATGCTAGTCGGGGATACCGTTTCACTGTTAGCTTTAGCTGACAAATTTATGAACCCTAATGACGTCAAAGTCATGCCGGTCCATAGCCGTAGGGCATTTGCTTTTTGTATGCTCCATGTTTATGCTTTCGAGGGTCACATGGATTTGTTTTCGTGCATGGGCGACGCTCGAATCCTGACTATCGCTGACCTAATGGAGACGGAGCATAGCTCGACATGGCTTATTCTAGGGGAGATTATCCAGGGTTTGGATAACCGTAAGAGGGACCCGTCAGTTCGTTTGACCTGGAGCACCCGTTTGCTACAGGTATACTGCTTCAGTTTTTTTTTGCCGCGGTGGCTTGCTACATGGAATACTCGATCAAGTGTCCTCAGGCGGACCTTAGTTTTGTCTTCTCTCGCGTCTTATAATCCCATGTTTTGTTAGGTTTGGCTATTTGAGAGACTATCAATTATCAAGTCTCCTCTTGACCCGAGCCAGGCCAGTATTGGTTCAGCCAAGTGATTACTAGAAGGCTGGCCATCAACTCGACCTATCTTATTAATAGGAAATTTTGGGACTAAGAGTTGTCGTTCCACCGAGGTCCACTGATCCGGTGGGTAGTCCCATGGGGGTTCATTCTTGTTTGGACTGGGTTGGCCACGAAGGACAAGGCCCGCTACTAGGTGATTTAGTCTCTCAGCCAGACAGTTCACCTCTATCCCGACCGCATCCTTACGCAGTTTGGTTGGTCTCAAGGGATCCCGGAGGTCGAGGCAATTGTCAGTGACCCCATTCAATTGACTAACGTGATGTGTGACACCTGGATGCAACAGTGGTATACTCGGGTTACATGGCCCCCAGACAGATTTGGAAAGGATACTCGGGCCAAGACTGGCCGTCAAGGACCGACTTGGTCCCCGTGACAGGTTACCGGAGCATGTGAAGGCTCGACTTCGATCGACTATCATAGCAGATGACCCGCATTCAAAGTAACGGGTTCGAGCTAAAGAGGTTCCCGTTGTGGTTCGGGAGCGCTCGCCTCTGCCTCGACAACAATGTGCCTGGAGGGATTCTAAAGATAAGGGTAAAGGCCAGATGCCTTGAATACCCGACTCCTTAATTTTATTATTTGAATAATACTACTATTTTGTAGTGTCCTTTCATTGTGTTTTTATTATGATGTAATTTGGAATTCTCGAGTTCATCGGGATTTGGCAATAATAAAAAGATGTTTTTTTTAGTTAAACAGTTTCTGTCTTTTTCGCGATTGCGGTGGTTGTGCCTTTTTGAGGGGCTGCCTACATATCCACATTTAGTGGAATCGAACCAGACGTAGTTCGAGCTTTAGAATTTTTGCAATCTCAAAGTACACCAAGACTAGTAGTTCGAGATGTGCGTGAGAATAGGACATATAATCCTAGCTTATTGACTTGTATATTTTTGAATGTTTATGTTTTAGAGAATAACTGTAGACACCCGGATTTGGACCTGGTGGCTGTAGAGGTGCCCAACAAACACCCGATGACGATAGGATTGCAACTTGACGCGGGTTCGCGGTGTTCTAGATATTTTTTCTATAGAACGGATCAAATAAATTATTCGGGAAAATTAAACTAACACGATGGCAGCCTTAGTCGCGTCGTTACGGTCGCATAGACACTAATTAGAGTCAATTCTGACACCGGGACCCCGAGTCGGTCCCGAAACTCGAACCGAGTCAACACCGCACCAAACGAACCTCGGGATGAACACCCGAGGCCCACTAAACCCACGGCGCTAGGTCAAGCCGCGGGGATCCTTAAGCCCTAAGCTTAGTATCATACACCCGTCTCTCGGTTTTGGAAAGTATCAAAATCGTATCCTCAAAACTCCGACCGCACCACCTACGCGCCTGGGTCTCCCAACGCCCGTACCAAGGCGCCTGAGTCTTAGTCCGCCCCAGATCACGGGCCTATATGGACGACGAGGGCCGAAAACACCTATAAATACCCCCCTTCACGCCCTCATTTCGACACAACTCAACTCTCTCTTCTCCCTATAAACTCTCGCTAAGGGCTCGCACTCTGACACCCGAGCCAAACGATCCACTCGATCGTAGTTCCGATAATAATAAAATCAAAATCGACGCTACTCTTCACCTTCGAGCACTCCACTCGATACCTAGTGCCTGTGATCAACTAGCTTCAAAAATAGTACCTAGGTTCTGCCGGATTTGCCGCAGAACTAGTCCTTAGCAACGAAACTCTGCCAGAGTAGCCTCGGGAAGGTCAAACGGTAACGGAGCTCTGCCGGAGTCATTGGTCAAGCTAGGAGGATCCGTCTGTTGATCGAGTCGTCACTAGGTTGCCATATAAACAAAACTTTCCATATTCGAACGCTCTATTATTATGCACTACGACTACACTAGATGTGGGCACTATGCCCACAAATATCTACTAAAATACGTAACGTCCCAACTTCAATCACAAATACTAAAACACACTAAATAGACTCGAGTAATTCCGAGATCCGTTCTCAAACTATCTATGCATCGAGTCCCGTTTAGTGTACACTCCGAGGGTGCAACTCCTCACTATGTGATTTACTTACATTCGCATTTACAGTTTTTCATATGATTTACTGCTTTTATGACCTTATAATCGCATGCTAAATCACCTAACACGGAATTCAAAACATAAAACAACTAAAACTGAACAATGTGATGGCCGGGTTCCGTATTAGTCCCAGTGCGCGCCTTATTAGGTTCGACGCATCCCTATTAATACCGAACCGACGCATCTTAAGCAGAATACCAGGTAAGGTATACCACGAGAACGACTAATATCCGTATTATCGCGTTAAAAATGATTTGCTAATACGTATAATACTGGTACTCTCTACTCTCCTACGTGCATCTTTTCATGGCCTGCTTGTCACGTGAAATCGCATGCAAAGAATGTAAACACAACTACCTCGACGACAAAACTTACTTGTCTTTAAACAACCGACATATCAAAAGGTTTAGGGTTAAAACAACGGATGTTACAGTACTTCCACCATAACAAAAGAACTAGGATATCACCCCACCGATTGATTAGTTGAGGCCGCTATAGTGCGGGCGATATTGGGCGTTGACATCTATCGGATGTTGGCTTCCCAATACGTACCCTCACCCCTTACTCAGAATCAAAGGTTTCCGGATGTCCGAAACCATTGGCAACGAGAGTCATTCCAGGCATGGAGTGCTTAAGGGTACAAGTCATTATCTTTAGGTCCCGTACCACTCACCTTTGAGCCGGCAAGGGATCAAAGTTGACTTGAACGGTTTCCGAGTCCCCATAATTTGACTCGGTGGCGACTCCACAAATCAAAGACAACTTCAGTTCACTAAAAAGGTCGCCTTACTAAACAAAACGACCTTTAAACATTTACAACCACGACTCGATCGATTCCCAAACGGAAGCACGGGTACCCCATACCCGTCTAGTACAAGTCCGGTTCGTCATCCAAATCAAGGTCCGACACTTCACCCCGTATGCGAGATCGGACCGGCCCCCGGCAGAGAGGGGGCCGCGTGGGTGAGCGCCGCCACACGTTGAAAACCAGGTCAGTTCCGCGCGGGCACGCGCGGGGCGGCGGGCAGTGCGGACGGACGTCCACAATAACTTTTAATAAACATTTGCAAATGACATTGAGATAAGGTAAAAGGTAGTAGCATTTCAGCCAGTCTAGGTTGGTGGGATTGGTAAAGTCATTCCCGTCCAAGTCTGTCAGCTTCAAAGCACCACCTGATAAAACCTTTTTTACCAGATATGGCCCGGCCCAATTGGGTTTCAACTTTCCCCTCAGGTCAACTGGTAGTAATGCTCGAACAGATTTGAGGACTAAGTCCCCTTCTTTAATATTTCTGGGCCTGACTTTTTTGTTAAAGGTCCGTTGTATTCTTTTTTGATATATTTGAATGTTGTTGAGGGCCCGGGACCGCCATTCATCTAAAAGAACTAACGAGTCATACCGTGCTTGGACCCAATCGGCTTCAGGTACATGACTTTCTAGTAAAATCCTGAGAGATGGTACCTCCAACTCGACTAGCTGGACTGCTTCCATCCCGTATGTCAGGTAGTAGGGCGTTGAACCGATTGCGGTGCGGATTGATGTCCGGTATCCCCATAGAGCGAATGGTATTTTATCGGGCCAGTCTCGGTAATTATCGGCCATCTTTTAAAGTATGGTGATAATTCTCTTATTGGCTGCCTCTACCGCTCCATTTGTTTGGGGACTGTAAGCCGAAGATGTATGCCTTAGGATCTAGTATTTGCCTAGCAAAGTAGTTGTTTCGGCTTGGAAGTGTGTCTAGTGATCAGGGATGAATTCGTGCGGGACCCCGTAACATCATATGATTTTGTTTTGAATGAACTTGGCGACATGCTTAGCATTCAAGATCCGATATGACTTGGCTTCGACCCACTTGGTGAAATAGTCAATTGCTACCAAGATAAAACAGTGACCGCCCGTCCCGGAAGGTTTACTTTCCTAATTATGTCAATTCCCCATGTCGAAAATGGCCATGGTGATGTCATGATGTATAATAGAGATGTCGACATATGCTGCACGTTGGCGAAAATCTGGCAGTCATGACAATGTTTGACATATAACTGACAGTCGGTTTCTATATTGTTCTAGTAGTATCCGAGTCTCATGATTTTTCGGACCAACATCTGGGCGTTCATTTGTGGGCCACATTCACCGTCGTGCACCTCGGCCATAACTTTCTCGGCTTTCATTTTTTCGACACATAGGAGGAGAGCCCCCCTGTGCCGTCTTTTTGTGTAGTTGTCCATCGTTCGTTCGGAGGAACTAGGTAGCTAACCTTCGCAAGACTTTGTTGGCCAGGTTTTCAGTTCCCGGAGGATATTCTCCCGTCGTCATGTAGGTTAGAATAGCCTGCTACCAAGGTTCTGGATTGGTTATTTCGATGTCTTGAATAGCGTGAATGTATGCCGGCTCGGATCGTCTTTCGACACAAATCGGCATACTAGTTAGGTTATCCAGGATTTTTAGCAAGGTTGCCAGTTTGGAAAGTGCATTTGCGAACTGGTTTTCTTCCCGAGGTAAATATATGTATTCTACCTTTTTGAATTGTTTTTCGAGAACCCTTACTCGCGCCTGATAGGCTACAAGTTTTGCGTTCCGAGTTTTCCATTTTTGGAGAGTTTGGTTGATGCCCAAAGATGAGTCGCCTTGTACCCGGAGATTTGTGACTCCTAAATTGGTGGCATCTTGCAACCCGTGAATCCATGCTTCGTATTCGGCGGCGTTAGTTGTAACGTCGAAGTCCGGTTTGATGGACACGGGAGTGTGTTCTCTCTTTGGCGAGATTAAAAGAATCCCGACTCCGAACCCTCGGAAATTAGACGCCCTGTTCAAAAACAAATCCCATGTTTCTGTGTCCGTATGGAATATATCTTCGTCTGGGAAGGAGCAAGTGTCGGTGTGTCCTTCTTTAGTTATGGGTATCAGCGAGAAATTCGGCTACTACTCGGCCTTTAATAGCTTTTAACGACACAAATTTGAGGTCGAACACTGCCAACATTAGAGTCCACCTAGATGTCCTTCCATTAAGGATGGGCTTCTCGAAGAGGTACTTGATATGATCCATTTTGGATAATACATGTACCTCGTAACTGAGCATATAGTGTCGGAGTTTCTTGGTGGCCCAGACCAGGGTTAGGCATGTTTTCTCGAGCATGGTATATTTGCATTCATACTCTAAGAATTTTTTGTTGATGTAGTAAATGACTCGTTCCTTCGAGGCGACCGTCTGTGCTAGCATAGCCCCCATGGCTGTCTCGATCGTTATTAGGTATAACAACAGAGGCAAACCGGGTTGAGGTGGCATCAGAACTGGCAGAGAAGACAGGATCTCCTTGATTTTGTCGAAAGCTGCTTGGCATTTATCGTCCCATACTTTCGTTCACCCACTTTTAGTTTTTTGAAAATCGGTTCGCATACCATGCATGGTTAGTGTGGATATGAACTGACTGATACATTGAACTTTCCCGAGAAATCCCCTTATTTCTTTTTCGATTTTAGGGGGCCTCATCTCGGGGATGGGTTTGATTTTAGCTGGATCGACCTCGATACCACGTGGGCTAACGATATGACCCAGTAATCTGGCTGATGTTACCCCGAAGCTGCATTTTTGAGGATTCAAGCTCATATTGTATTTGCGAAATCGGGTAAAGAACTTCCTTAGGGCAGTAATGTGTCCGTCTCGGCTCTTAGATTTGACGATCATGTCGTCTAAATAAAATTCCACTTCCTTACGCATCATATCATGTAATAAGGTCGTGGCGGTTCGTTGATAAGTGGCCCCGGCATTGATGAGACCGAACGACATGACAGTGTAGCTGTAAGTACCCCAAGGTGTAGTGAAGGTGGTCTTACGCATATCTTCTTCAGCCATTTTAATCTGATTGTACTCGGCATATCCATCCATAAAAGATATAAGGGTGTGATAAGCGGTTATGTCCACCAGTATGTCGATGTATGGCAATGGAAAGTCATCTATCAGGCTCGCCTTGTTAAGATCCCAAAAATCCACGCACACGCGCACCTTACAGTCCTTTTTAGGCACCGGCACGATGTTTGCAACCGGTTTCGGATATTTGGACACTTGTATGAAGTCGGCTTTGAATTGTTTGTCAACTTCTTCTTTGACCTTGAGAGAACATCCGGGTCTCATTCTGCGGAGTTTCTGTTTTACCGACTTACAACTGTCCTTGATGGGTATACGGTGCTCAGTTATTCTTCAGTCTATCCCCGACATGTCCTTGTAGGACCATGCGAAGACATCTTTGAATTCTTGGAGGAGATTTTGAATTGTTGTCTCTCCTCGGGATCTAAGGTTGTTCCCACATTAATGGATTCGGTTTCCTCGATTACCGGATCCCGGGATTCCTTTTGTTCTAGCTGCTTGATCAGATGCAGTGGTAAGGATATTTGTTCGTCGGGTTTCTCAATGTCATTGCATAAAATATTTATGAAACCGAAAACATTTTTAAAATAATACAAGTCATAAGCAGAACGGTTGTCATTATTATCGATAGAAAATTTTGAAAACAGCTCGAAAAGAACGGCCATCTGATCATTGGTCAGAGGCGGAATTGGAAGAGCATTCGGGAGACACCCCGAGGCCCCAGCAGGAGTGATTACAGGGAGAGGAGTTACAGGTTGGACTCTAGCACCAGACCTTTTAGACTCGACCTCAAACTCTTACTCTAACTCAGACTCGGACTCAGAATCGGTCTCAGGCATGTCCCGTTCACCAGTGATCAGCTTGTAAACCCAACCTTGGCTGTTGGTCCATTTGAAGGTCTTCCTCCATGCTCTGTTCCCGGTCTCGGAGCCAACTTCCGAGATTAGCTTTTTAGGGTCGAACCTGTTGCTTGGGAGGATGAGGTTCACTAAATATTTCTTAGGAATCGGGATGGTTTGGCCTTCCTCAAATAGCAGTCCCAGCACGAGTTCAGCATTATCGGCACTTTCCTTGGATTCCGACTGAATGAGGGCAAATATGTCATCCATTTGGTCCTGGGATGCGTAAAGGTTGGTTGATACAGACGAACTTCTACAGCCCCGAATACCAGCGTAACGAAGTAATCGGCCAGTGTCGGGCTATATGGGCTCAAGTAGATACCCTTGATGATATTGCAAGCCTTTTCAATGCCCACGCGGATAACGTTGCCTGGTGTTGTGGGATAACCGAGGCCGAAATGAGAGTCCTCATCCTTAACGACCTCGATGATTTTCTCAGCTGGAAGTTATGGCCTTGAGATAGCCCCCGGAAAGTATCCCAAGTTTTGTAGCATCGTATCGATGCTAGTGGTGAAATACGGCCTGAAGAGGTATTCCACCTCAATCATCCCCACAAAATCGAAACCCCAAAGGTCCGCGCCAAGATGGCTCGTGGCATTGCAGCTAGCCACTGTCATGGGTGTCGCCTCTAGAGTAATGACAATGTCTTGGAGAGGCAATGTGATCTTTCGGTGCAAAGTGGAGGACACTGCCTTGACAACATGAATCCAAGGGCATCCCAAGAGCAGATTAAAAGAAGAGGTGACGTCGATCACTAGGAACTCTAGCTCTTTTTCTATTGCGCCCGTTACGATCGTTAATTTAATGGCCCCAGCTACTGACTTTTGGCTCCCATCGAAGGCCTGAATGGTTTGAGCAGTGGGAATGTAGTCATCCTCGGCAATGCCGAGGGCTTTGGCAGTCCTTAAGGGAAGGACATTCACAGCAAAACCATCGTCAATTAAGGTCATATAAAGATACTTTCCGCGGCAATTCACTGTTATGTAAATGGCTAAATTATGGGAGGCCTCGAATGGTGGCAGATCAGCCTCGGAGAATGTAATTAATGGTCCTTCCTCAGCTTTGCCCTTCAAGTGGGGCATAACAACGGCTACCATTTCAATGGAGGTAGCGGTGGAGTTGATCTTGATCTGATCGAGAGCCTTAGTAAGTGCCTCTCAATGCTCTTGAGAACTGACTAGAAGTTGCCATATAGAGAGGTCAACTCGGGTTTTCTTCAATTGCTTCACGAGATCCGTGTCAGTAGTCGGATCTTCTGGGGCCACTTCCGTCCTGACTGGCTCAGTGACGGTTATCGGAACAGGGGCATCCCTAGAGCTAGTAGCTTGATAGGGACGACTGGAGCGGGTGAGGTAGTTACTGGCTAAGACTTTGGACTTAGCCTTTCGGACCTCGTCACTGGTAATGGGGACAGTTTCTCCTTTGACAGATCCCATTGACTTGCGGGATGAAAGGAGAGAAGATGAGAACAGTTGATTACCTACCCGGTAAAGATGGCGTGGGAACTGAAAGGATTATCTTTATTACTCAGTTTGTCCCCGGGCAACAGAATATTACCACTCTCGATCAGGTCTTGAATGAGATTCTTCAACTTCCAACATTTCTCGGTATCATGCCCGTTGCCTCGGTGGTATTGGCAATAGGCTTCGACATTATAGCTCTTGCACCGTCGGTTGACCGAAAGTTCAAGGGTTGGGCTTATCGGTTGGATTAGTGACAAGTGTGTTTTGTAGTGTTTATTTCACGTGTTTGGTCCCGCTTTCTTTGGTGGAATCACTCTTTAGAGCGGTTCGAGGCTACTTACGCTTCTTCTAGCATGTTTTAGGTTTCTAAGGCCTATCATGGATAAATGGAACGATTCCATCTCGTTTGCAATGCATATGGAGCCAATGAAGAGAAGCGACGATGGTTAGGTGATTTAGACTCGATCACGAGTACCTTGGAGGCCATTTGAGAATATCCCGAGCACCGAGCATCAATAAGAAGCCTAGGAAGAGCAAGTAGGGACCTACATGACCGTGTCAGAAGCCTACATGGCCGTGTAGTGAGTTGGAAAGCAAAGACGAGAGGAAGCGAGCTACAGCAGCAGGTCATGGCCGTGAGCCACTACGTCATGGCCGGGACGGGGCCCTCTCACGGTCATGAGCCACCACATCACGGCCGAAAGGCCTGTGATCCCTCTCGCACTTTGTCGATTCATTCCCTCATTTGTAGAACTCTATAAATACCCCCCTCTTGTATTGTTTTAAGCATGAAACCCTAGATAGAAAAACATCATCCTTAGCCTAGTTTCTTGATGGGAGGGATTTGTCGTGGATCCCACCGTCAAATAATAACCAACTAACCTAACTAGGGTAGCTAGGGTAAGTCGGGTCGAATCCACAGGGACGGGAGGTCGGACTAAGGTGTCCTATGGTTTAGGACTAGGTTCGAGACGAGCAATTCTAAAAGGGGGTTGGCTAAGGACTAGACTAAGGTCTAAAGCAAGAAAAGAAAGACAAAACCAAAGACTAACGACTAAGGGAAGCTAGGATAACACTAAGAAGGAAGACTAGGGTTAGGTCGGGTTCATGGAGTGATGGGATGGTCGAGGAAGAGCTAAGGTGAAGGGGTAGTCGGGTAATCTAGGTGTAGTCCGGGCTCTCGCTACGTAGACCGACCTAGAGGTTCTTGATAGATCCCACCTCAGTGACACATATGACAAACGGGGTTACTAGCATGCTATCGTAGCCTAGGTCACATCCGGGCTCTCGCTACGTAGACCGACCTAGGGGTCGTCCTCATCGGGCTCTCGCTACGTAGTGAGGGTACCAAACCCACAAGAGAAACTATCACCCACAAGAGAAATGGCAAGAAAAACAAGCATATGAACATACATGTCATTCAAGCATTTCATCAAACATGTTCCATGCATCTAACCAAGAGGAAACCCAAAACTTCCACCAACATCTCCAACAAACCCTTAATCATCCACAATCACAACCAATCACCCTAATAACCCTAGCAAAAGTCTACTTTAACATATCTATACTAAAACTAACAAGAACAAGAGGAATCAACATAACAATCAAAACAAACATAATGAAACTAGTAAAAAATGAACAATGAACAAAACAAGAACTAATGATTGAAACTTGAATGCATAAACAAGATTAAAAGTAAAAAGGATGAGAAGATTATACCAACAAACATAGGAAAGAAAAGTAGAACACTTGCATAGAAGAAAACCCAAACAATTCCACCAAGGTTGTCAAGCTTGATAGATTCTTCAAGAGATCCAATATTACAAGAGTTAAACTAGGATTAAGGAGTAATTAAGGACTAATCTACACTAATCTAAGCTAATCTAACCTCAAGTAGTCTAGGGTTTGATGTCTAATCAAGTATATCCATAAACAAAACAAGGGAAGAGTATATATAGGGTTCCAAGTGGAAAGGAGATGAAAGGAAGTAGGCGCGGGTAGCAGCAGGCCCGTCCCAGCCGAGACGAGGTGGTCCCGGTCGGGATGGGGTCGGTCCTGGCCGGGAAGACCTGCTCCCGGTCGAGAAGGGCTGCAGACAGTAGCTCCTCTATTTGCTCCTTCATCCCGGACGGGATGAGGCCATACCCGTCGGGGATGAGTCTTGTAGGCCTCCTATATGAACTTTTTGGTTCCTCCTTGGTTCTCATGGGCTTCCCATTGATTCTCGGGACTCTGGATCGGGTCTCGGAGGCTCGGGATTGGGTCCCAAGGTCACGGGGTCGACTCCAAGGCATCGAGTGATCGTTCCTTAGCTTCGTTGGCTCCAAAAAGTGTATGTATTGAGTCGGAATCGCTCCAACTCTTCATGAATGGTCTCGGGATCCTGAAACGAGCTAGAGGAAGCATAAGTAGCCCATAAACCGCTCCCAAGGAGCGATTCCACAAGGAAAATGAGACCAAAACACTACAAAATAGACACTACAAACTACACTTATCATTTCTCCTTTATATTTCCTTAATCTTTCCTTAATCATAGCTTAATCTTAGCTAGTTACTCTTGTATTATTGGAATTCATGAAGAATCTACCAATCTTGACAACATTGGTAGATGTTTTGGGTTTTCTTATATCCAAGTTTCAATCATTTCATTCATCCTCTAGTTTTGGTAAAATCCTTCTTTTCTCTTAATCTTTGATTGTTAGTAAAGTTTTAATCTTTGTCAATTGTTTATTGTTCATCCTTGTTTATTCTTCATAATGAATGTTTTTGCTCCCACTACTACAAATCCCATGGTTTCTTGTCGCTTTAAAGGTAGGTTCTCGACTCTTTAAAGTGTCTCAAATTTAATTCTCGATGCTTTCCAAAAGCGTGGAGATTTTGGGTGTCAGGAATTCTCGACGCATTTTTGTGTCAACATTTTTGACGTATTAAAACGTTGAATATTTTATTGGTGAAGCTTTGTTGCATCGCCACATGTATGGTTAAACTTCGCTACCTCGACGCTTCTCTACGTCGGGATATTTTTGTTACCGCCAATATTTTTTCTAAACACAAATTTCTACTGTTAAAAGAGTCGAGAAATAATATTATAAAATTCACATATCGACATTTTGACATTGAAAAAGCGACAAGAATGGTGTCACAGAAAGAGTATATTAATACTCCGTAATAATATATATCGATCCGATATCTAACTGTTTGCGATTGAAAATGTATGTCTTAGCGACTCTACATTTTACAAAATTTATATCAATAATACACAAAGAGTTGGGCTTATTTTCAATAATTACAACAAAAAAGCACATACAAATTAAATAAAGTTTCATAAAATGAACACTTTGAATGGGGCATTGCAGACTGCTTTATTCATTGACGCATACTGCATTTCTACTTAGTACAAACTAGTTCGTAGCAGGTTGAATGGGGAATGTTATGCCTCAATTCAGCAGACCCGCTTCCTTCTATTTCCAGCAGCATATATCAGGCTTCATTACTACTCTTATATTACTGATGTTGCATCTCAATTAATATAAAACAATTTGTTCATTGTGCAAAATCAGGTTATAGGGATGTTATGCCAATTTCAGGCTGCATTCATATGTACGACCAGGCTGCCTTCAGTTTCAGTCTTTGTCCATGTTTGAGCTGAAATTTGAAGGTCCACTCTCCATTTGCTTTAAAGATTATTCCATGTGTACCTGGTAGCGATGGAGGAAGAGATTAATGTTTGACATTCCAAGCTTTTCTCATGCGTTATTGCACCGTTAGCTAATGCACATTTAGCAGCGGAGGAAGAGATCAATTTTTCATACTAATGAACCCTAAAAAAAAAGTATTACTCACATTTTTCATACAAGAATTAACCAATATCCTCTCAATAAACTACAAGATTTGTTTGCCCAAGCCTAATGGATATATAAACACACGTAACAGTTTGAGTCATTTTGGGAGCAGTTGTGTGTTAAAGAAAGGAACTATTTCTCATTCTTTTATTCTTGAAATGTGACATCATTGAACTTCAAACAAACACTGATCATCGATCTAGCTCATTGCTTAAATAATAACACTAGAAGAGGAGTGACAATATTATAGAAATAACATTACGATAAACATCGAATTATTAATCACTCGGCAAATAAAAAGGTTATAGTGACGTATAAGGTTAATAAGTCGGTCTCACACATACAAGAATGAGATTACGGTAACTGAATTGATTTAGGGATTTCACCATATGTTTTAAGTTAATTAGAATCATCAGACTTTTTGGGATCTCTAAATATATATACAGTAAAATAAACTACCTAACCACACCGAGTAGGGCACTTATAGGACCGTCATGTATTACAATATGTGATTTAATAGGAATAATTTTTAGGGAAAAAATTCGAAGAACCCTAGAAATGGGATTGAAAACCAACCAACTTGTGACAAACCCTAAATAAAGCCAAAATTTAACAATAGTTTAGAACTAACCTTAAACCAAATTAATAAAAATAAAAGGAATTAGATTGAAAAAACAACCTAGGATTGAAAAAAAAACGTTCCTAAGTATTTTCTTCTTGTTAAGCCCACTCAAACTTTGCAACTGGAAGAGACTTGCCTATATATAACTTGATGTTTAACTAGCCTTACATATATATGAAACATGCGTGACCAAACACCGCAAATATGAGAAATGCGCACAAAAACAACTAAACAAAAGCATTGAATTAATCTTCTTAAATAGACGCCGCCTAATTAGAAGAATTAGCGTTATTAAAATTGTCAAATTTAGTGTTAAACACCAGTTAACTAATTAATAACGTATCCGTTGCCATTTCTCTTTACCATTAGATCACACAACCATAATGGTTCTAATAAATTAATAATGGGGGGGGGGGTGAGGAAGTTTACTAGTACCAGCTCTAGTGCTTTTTCTACTGAAGTTAGAAGGATCAATTATTGTCTTGATATACCTGATGTAAAAAGAGCCCGAGTATAAAAATCATATAAGAGGTCAAAGTCGAGAAAAATGAGTTTGATCGAGTCATGGTGTTGCTAGATTGGTAACAGTGGTGAACGTGGATGTTGGTGTTCATGATCACGTTGTGTATTTTAATGTTATGCATCCTCCTTCGATTATGTGAATGTCTGCTCCTCTCCCGTCTAATGTCTTGCAGCTGTTGAATATTAGCTCATGTATTGTATTATAATAAAAGTTAATAAATCAATTCATATCGTATTAGCTAGATAATCCTACTTGATACTTAATTACTAATTACCTGGGATACGTGAGGGACCATGTTGGAAGCGAAGATAATCCAAAGTTATTCTGTTTGAATAACAGCATAACGAAGCGTATCAGAAGCAAGATTAACAACATGATCGTAAAACTCATTGACCATGTAGAACTGTCCACCTTTCTAGTCCACCGTATGCAGCCCGAACTCTATGACACCATAGTAAGTCGTTGCCGGTTCTTACCCCATTCCAGGTCACACCAACTGCAATCGATAACCGGGTTGCTCGTTAAGCAATTTAAGTCTTCATCTTGTACTAGATGTCTTCTTCTTATTAAACCATTCACCTTTCTGGACTCATCAAAAACACTAGCATTAACATTAACATTAACCTTCTTGGAATGTAGCATTCATTAAGGTCCGATTATTTTGAACTTATTTTTAAGTCACTTTAATTTAATTTAGTAAAACATCTTTAAGTACAATTTGTTTAGGTGGCTTCAACTAAATTAAGTTCTTTAAACTTCACTTGAAAAGAACCCTACAAGTCATTTAATTAGCCCCAAAAATATAAGACCTACCCGTATAAAGAAGTGTTTGGTACAAAAGAGCATGACATCACGATTAGGTAGCCAAAGTGTTATTTTGAAAAAGAACTAGTCTTCAAATTTACATTATTCTCAAGAAATTGAATAAGATTGCTACTGAATCTTATTTTAATACTCCGTTGCAAGCATCTTTCCATAGAACTTAAAGAATCATAAAAAAATCGAAAGAACAAATAGATGAAGAAGGAATAAGAGAAAAAGAAATAACAAACTAGAATTACTGTAAATAATCCTTCAAATCAGATTGCCCATGGAAAGTCAACTCTGAATATTCATGAAATGGTATTTGATTATGCATCTTTCACAACTTTAATAGTTTGATGTGATGCGATAAATCAACCTCTATAAAGCTATCATCCTCACAACTCAGAAGACATGGCGATTAATATTCCTCATCAACTATGAATAATAAAAAATGTAAAATTGTATCCCTAAATTACAAGTAAATAAAAAAAATAACAACAAAATAACATATAAATTCCGAATATAATCAGTAATAAAATTACTCATAAAAGAGGAAGCTTTGATACGTATGCTGGATTAGATATCGCCGATGATCGATAATGATTGTCTTCTGAGTATTGATTGTTTAATAGAAGATGAAGATTGATGATTTGCGTATTGATTGTATCGAAGATGATGATGAAGATCAGATATAATTGGATTATAAGAAGAAGCTTGGTTATGTTTGTCGGCTACACTTCAGTTTTTAGTTCTAGGGTTTTGTTTCTAGGTGGAGCTAGAGAGATGTGAAAAGTGGTTTGCAGTAATTAAAATACGCCAAACTAAAATCCATATTAAAATAATGGGCTTTTAATATGATAGAAGGAAATAATTTTGACTCTTACGAAAGCGTCGATCCAAATGCGTCCAGAAACTAGGGGATTTGTAGTAGTGTCCTATCTTGGTTTCTCTTGTTCATCTTAGTCTTAGGTTAATTATCTGTAAGTAGATTCTTGTAGGGTTAGTAGGGGGATTAGGTGTTAACCATGGGTGATTAAGGTTGATTGTGGGTAAAGGTTGAATATTTGTTGCTAGTCACTTGTCATGTATGCCACATGTTTGATGAAATGTTTGTTAGGGTGGTAGTGGCCAATACTACTCGTGCTTGTTTCTTCCTTCTTGTTGTGTGCTTGGTTGGTGGTTGAACCCTCTTCTTTTGGGTAGCACCTTGCATGAGTTTCCGGGTTCGTTCTTGTCGCGAGAGCGTGGTCTAACCTTAGTGACTAGGAGACACCTTTAGCCTCGATTACCCCACTAGCCTAATGCACCTATGAACCCGACCTAACCCTACTCTTTCCCTTATTGAATTCTTCATATTCATAATCAAAGTTTTCTTCCCTTTCATTGTTTTAGTTTGTTTAGTTTGCGTTCTAATATAGTAATCATTGTAGTCATTCATTTCTCTACATTTCTCCTCCCTTGTTATCTTGTGACTTAGCCTTGTCTCTAGGCGAACTCTAGTTTAATCTCTACCGTCTCCGTGGTTCAACCCGACTTACCCTATCCACTAGTTAGGATTAGTTGGTTTATTTGGTGTCGGGATCCACGACAAATCCCACCATGACTAAGTGGAGCTTTTGGTGACTGGTCGTTTTGACGGCGCCACATGAAGGGAGGGCTGCCTCTTCTTGGGCTTAGCGGCCTTGGCCTTGGAATAGTTCATGAGTGTGGGACGCTCAACTTCTAGAAGTTCGGGATGGCAGGAGACAGAGACAAGCTAGGAATTGACCCCAGCAGCTGAAATTCCTCCGGCGACCAGACGGTGGATTTGCCGTCGCCTGAAAAGAGAAAACAAAGAAAGTATTAGGAATGACATGTTGAATGAGCAGATGACAGCGTGAGGTAAACACACCCCCAACTACCTGGGTCAGGAGAGCTACTTATCCACAGCCTCGCAAAGTATGGATTAGATGAGATTAGGTCAATGAGAGGAAGCCAGACGACAGGCAACGCTTTCTTCTCTTTACCAACCTTCTCCACCACCGCCTTGAATAAGCTACGGATAGCCACAACATCCTGCCCTAAAGATGCCTCGGGAATAGCGTGTCATCGGTCCCCCAACTAATTGTCCTTTTCCATGTAAGGACGGACTTGATCCTCGAAGGAAGTAGGAAAGGACCATACTTCGGAAGACCGGACATAGAGAAACCTACCCTTCCAGTCGTGGTAGATGGAGATGGTGGGATAGACGGTAACGTAGTCTCCCGAACAGCACAGTGCCCAATAACGGAAAGACGGTAGAGATTTCAGGAACATCATTGACCTAAATGCGTCTACCGTGGGGTGATACTTCCTAAATAGGTAGTCCCATCAAAAAGAGATGACATAGCGAATATCCTGAGGGGTTAGTTGGTATAGCGCCACATTTATCCTAGCTAATAATCTCCTAAAGGAAATGGGAAGGGGGAACCTCAACCCAAACTTGAGATCCTCAACTTAGACCGCGATCCTACTCGACGGGGGGTTACAGGCCATCTACCCCTCCGCCGGCAGTTCATACTCATATCCCTCCCCTAAGGGATACAAGACATTCACCCTAGCAAGCCGACCCCCGTCCAAGATATTCTGCCACCAGGCAGACTCGATGGTAGTTGGCAAAGGTGGCTGGGTCTCCACCGTCCTACGGTTCCCTTGCCGGATACGCTTGCCAAAGGCTCACCCGAGTTGTCGCCGATCGGACGGGGAGGTAAAGCTTCGACTTGCCCTCCATCGGACGACGTCCCCTCCACGATAAAACGCTCCGAAGAGGAAGGAGAAATTGCACGAAGAGGGGTAGGGGACAACACGTCATCAGTCGCCTTGCCCGCCAGCGACCTAGTCGTCGTCTCCTCACCAGAGGCGAAAACCCTTTCCTCAAAATGGACGGTCCGACGTCAAGTTGTCATGATTGAAGGGGCAAGAGAAGAAAAAAGCGAGTAAAGAAAGATCGAGTAAGGGAGATTGACCTATGGAAGAGTCGACAACAGAGAAATTGCCGGAAGCAGACAAAGGTCAAGCAAGAAAAGCCGGTTAGGTCGAATAGCGAAAAAGGACGGAACCACAGAAAATTAGAGAGAGGATGGTTGGAAGTAAAAGCAATTTTGAAGAAAATTGGGGCAAATGAGAAGGAACAAAGGGATGACTCATTATTTATAAGGGATGGGACATTGATTCCAAGCCCACCGACTCTCTGCCAAGTGTCAATCAAGGAAGTTGAGAGGACAAGCATAGAAAATCACGAAATGCATTGGAAAGGAACACACGGTACATTAATTTCAAAATAAAGCAGATTTTCATTAATAAGAGGCACAAGGCCAAGGTACATACTAAACGGGCAGACACCCAAAGCTACACGGAGGCCGGGACCACGCACAGACACCCGGAAACTAAGAAAATAAAAACTAAGGGGCATGAAGCCACCAACAAAGCAACCAATTATTAAGACAGCTGACTGTCGCCACAAAAACATGGTCACATAGGCCACGAAAAACTTACACCTTGCCGTCTACGCCCGTGAAAACTTGACGCCTTCACAAACAAAACGAAGCCCGGTCAAACCGCGCCCTAGGGACGCTTAGCTGCCGGGAAGGTGACGGTCGTACGCCACCCAGTAGGCGTAGGCAAACTGCTCCCAGAGAGCCTCTACGTCTGAATCCTCCCGGGAAGGGGAGGAGGAAGGCAGGGGGCAGATGGGATCACCAAGCTCACCGGTGAACGGGGCCCGGACGAATAGGGCAGGGAAGATGCCCTACGAGGAGGGGAATGGTAGTTGTCATCCTCCTCCTCCGAGTCAAGGAAGAAATATTCATTGTGAACATGGGGACGGCGAGGCTCACGCCTGGTAGGCACGGCAGCAGAACGGGTAGGACGAGAAGGCCGACGACCCCTTCTCGCCTGTCTACTCAGACGAGCCCTACGTCTGACTGATACCCCAGTTGAAAGGAGTCCGCTAGAGGAGTTCGGACACGGGCGGTTACATCTTGTCCTAGAGGAAGAGCCAGATAGCACGTTGGAGGAGCTAGCATTGGACATACTTGCAGAAGGGAAAGTAGAGATCAAGAGTGAGAAAGTAGAGTGAGTGAAAAATGACCCAAAAATGGCAAAAACACAACCCTTTTATAAGCCAAATTGGGGTATTTATGGCTGCTCCAACTACTCTAACGTAATGATTACTAGGGCTTCTCTCATTGGGCAAGAATAATTTTGCTACTTCCCTAGAAACAAGATGGAGAGGTTATATTCAGAATCCACCCATCCAAAGCACATAGCCAGTAAAAGCCATAGACCGACCCTGATGTCAAGACAGCAGCCTCACGTTGACGGTAGGGTAATTGATGGGGGTCACCTTCTGGCCAACTAGACCTAGCCGGTGACCAGCTTGTAGATTCTTCCTTGACTATCAATCCACTTGACATTCTTCCTCCAAGCCCTGTTCCCCGTCTCGGAGCCAATATCCGAGATCAGCTTTGTTTGATCAAACCTATTGCTGCGAAGAATGAGGTTGACCAGGTCTTCCTTTGGAGTCAAGGGTATTGTGTTTTTCCCGAAAATTAGCCCCAGCACGGGCTCAACATTGTTGGGACCATCGTACAGGATGAGGGTGAACACATCATCCCGAATATAGTTGCAGTCCCGGGCCAATTGGGTTTCGGGGTGCACAGCATTGGCTTGGAACAAACCAACCTGGACAGCCCCAAATACCGGCGTGACGAAGTGGTCAGTCAGCCGTGGGCTAAAAGGGCTCAAGTGGATACCCTTAATGATATTGCAGGCCCTTTCAATTCCAGCTCAGACAACATGGCCCGGTGTTGTGGCAGAACCGAGGCCGAAGTGAGAGTCTTCGTCCTTGAAGACCTCGATAACCTTCCCAGCTGGAAGATAAGGTCTAGAGGTAGCACTCGGAAAGTACCCCAAATTTTGTAGCATCGTGTCGATGCTAGTGGTGAAGTAAGGCCTGAAGAGGTATTCCTTGTCGATCATCCCCACGAAATCGAACCCCAAAAGATCCGAGCGACTTGTGGCGTTGCAGCTAGCCACGGTCATATGGGTTGCCTCCAAGGTGATAACACTATCGTGCAGGGGCAAATTGATTTTTCGGTGGAGGGTGGAGGATACCGCTTTGACGGCATGGATCCATGGCCTCCCTAGCAGGTTGAAGAAAAAGGTGACATCGATCACCTGGAACTCCAGCTCCTTTTCTACTGGGCCCGTTATGATTGTCAATTTATGTCCCCAGCTACCGACTTTGGGCTCCCATCAAAAGCCTGGATGGTCTGAGCAGTCTGAATGTAGTCGCCCTCGGTAATGCCGAGGGCTTTGGCAGTCCATAAGGGAAGGACGTTAACTTATACGAGTCGTCTCAGCACTCAAATTAATAAATTATAAAACCTACATTAATCTCAAAAATATAAACAATAGTCAAGGATAAGTAGGGTCGATCCCACGGAGAGATTGGAAGAACTAATTAACTATAGAAAATACTATTCTAACTCACATATTTATAAGTTATTCACATATTTAACAATTTAGGGGGGGTTTGTTTATGATACTAACCGACTAGAACAAATAAACTAATAATACTACGTCTAATAATCAGGAACAACTTCGACTACTCCTTTAAACTTATTATTCTCGATAATAATCTCTCTATCCTCCCATGAAAATATGCCTCGTTTAACACTAAGACTATCCATAGATTGACTGCGGAACTTAAGATAACAAAAATTCCCTATATTCCCTTATTACAACCGACTGAACTAAGTCTAGCTCGATTCTTAACCAACCGTTCAACGCACGTTTTTCACACCGCACTAAGGACCGATTTAGTAGCATTAATGAATGGAGAATACATCATCAACCCTACTAGTCCAAAAGTATCGTCGCTACTTATGAATTAATAGATTAAGTTTTGCTCCTAGAATTAACCAAAACCGATTTGCAGGCATCAACTAAGACTAGTTGCTACTAGTATTACGCGAACCGAACTAACTCTAATTCACGTAATTAGCTAAAAAGGCAATCAAGAATCACAATAAGATAACAAATTATGATCAAAGATTAAATCTTTTAATTTAAACAAGCAAAACTTAAATAGAAAAATCAAAGAGATAAACAAGTAAAGATTATCACGAGTTATCAGAGTAATTGAATATAACGACTTCCAATCATAAATTAGATACAAGAGTAGTAAGGAGAACTTATTGTATGCCCGAAATTCGCAGCGCAAGATTCAGATATCACACCTCCAATTGCACACGAATCCACCCTTACTCCGTTGTGTACTAAGACTATGCCGGAGTACCGTCTCCTACCGCCTCTGGATCTAAATTAGGTTGAAAGACGCTTGATTACCCTCGTCCAACTGCTATGCTTTTTTTTCGATGATGAGACTCGGGATTGGCCTCCGTATTTATACTTGTCTTGGGTCGTATTTTGGGCAAGAATCAGAAATTATTACATGGAAATAATATGGAAATAAGATGAGTTTGGGAGATACGGAGGATAATTCGACTTTCCATTGTCGATGCCCTTGATTTCTTTATTCCAAGATCTTCCTGATTTCCCTCTTTCATCTTCCCTGATAATAGCCTTTTCCTTCTTTGTTTCCTTCTTTTTCTTATTACGTAATTTTGATTTTATCTTGGGATGACCTTTGATTTTATTAGCATTCTTCTTTTTTAGTTATGTCGGTAGTATCTGCTCTCACAAGTGGGCCTCCGTCTCAAATTGAGTTAAATGTGTACCTGTTAATTTAAAAGTGAGTAATTTAATCAATTTGATATTAAACGTGACGAGAAAGTGATCCAATTACGAAATAACTAAAAGTATAATAAATAATGTATATGTGTGTTTTGTAGTGTTTATTTCGCGTGTTTGGTCCCACTTTCTTTGGAGGAATCGCTCTTTAGGGTGGTTTCGAGGCTACTTACGCTTCTTCTAGCATGTATTGGGTCCCTAATGCTCATCATGGAGAAGTGGAACGATTCCATCGCGTTTCCGATGCATATGGAGCCAAAGAAGAGAGAAGCGACGATGATTCGGCGACTTAGACTCGATCCCGAGTCCCTTGGAGCCCATTTGAGAACATCCCGAGCATCGAGCATCGATAAAAAGCCTAGGAAGAGCAAGTAGGGATCCATCACGGCCAGGAAACACTCCATCACGGTCGGGAAGCAAAAACGAGAGAAGAAGGCTACAGGTACACCATCCCGGCCGGAAAGCCCACCATCCCGGTCGGGACGGGACCCATCACGGTCGGGAAGCCCACCATCTTGGCCGGGCCGACCCTGTTTCTACCCCCGCTTCGACTCTTCACCTCCCTCATTTGTATAGCTCTATAAATACCCCCATCTTGTATTGTTATTGGAAGGACACATAACCCTAGATAGAGAACCTACATCTTTAGCTTAGTTTCTCCTTAATATTTCCTTAATATTTCTTTAATCTTAGCTAGTTACTCTTGTATTATTGGAATTCTTGAAGATTCTATCAAGATTGACAACCTTGGTGGATGTATTTGGGTTTTCTTTTATGCAAGTTTTCATCTTTTCAACTCCTTTCTAGTTGGGTATAATCTTTCTTCTCTCTTTTCCTTTAATCTTTCATTATTAGTAAAGTTTCAATATTTATCTTTTGTTTATTGTTCATCCTTGTTCGTTCTTCAATATGAATGTTTTTGTTCTTATGTTGATTTCTCTTGTTTATGTTAGTTTTAGTTTAAAGATGTGTGAGTAGATTCTTGTGGGGTTATACTACAAAAAACAGCGGAAATTGCGGCGGACGTCTTGCGGTGGACTATTAATCCGACACATGTTTTTATGTCGCGTCGGATATGCGTCGGATTGTGCGACGCGAAATGATCATGGCGAAATTTTCCACGCAAGATGGACGCATGTTCAGGGAGCCCATAGAAGGGAGTTTCGCGCTAAAATATGCGGCGTATAATCCGCCGCATAAACCAATATGCGGCGGATTATCCGCCGCGTAGTACCTTACACCGACGCATAGGTGAACGAGCAAAATAGATTAAAATGACGTGCGATGTGGCGGAAAATCCGACGCATACATAACTGTATGTGGCGGACTTGCGTGGGAGTTTCTGCTGCATACAGGTGAAATATTTAAAAAAAACACGCGTACGGACATATTACTAGTCCCCCCAAATCAATTCACCCTAGTTACCCAATTCACCCAAAAACCCTAGTTACCCAATTCCCCTCCCCCCTTCCCTTCCTCCTCCACCGGCGACGGCAGACCCCGCTGGCGCCACTGCCGGCGCACCCTCTCACCGCCGCGCCTCCCCCCTGTGTCGCGCCCTCCTGCTCACTCTCCCCCTTGCCGCGCGCCCTCCTTCTTTTGGTGCTATTTTTTCGTCTTTTCTTCAATAAAGTATGTTCAAACTGTTAAATTGTTTAAATTATTGTTAATGTTATTGTTAATACCACTGTTATTGTTATTATTGATTAGGTTATTGTTGTGGTTTGTTGTGGGTTGTGTTAGTGTTGGGCTGAGTTTGTGTGAGTTCTGGTTTGTGTTAATTTAATGGTGACAGTGTTGGTCTGTTTGAAATAATATTGGTTGTGTTAGTAGTGTTGTTGTTGTAATGGTGGTAGCAGTAGAAGTAATGGTGGTAGTAGTTCATATAATGAATTGTGAATTAGTATGATATGATATGAATTAGTAGTGTTGGTCTGTTTGAAATAATATGAATTGTGAATTAGTATGATATGATATGATATGAATTAGTATGATATGGTAGTAGTTCATAGAATTAATACGCAAAAAAAAAATGGAAGTTGATCCTCTACAGTCACTTTTGAAATACGAGTATAAACAGAAGAGGAAACACAAAATATTGAAGTTATTCATCTTTGATTTATAAGAGATTGAGTGATGATATTTTTTTTTATAGTTTTAACTTGTAACCTACCGTACTGTGCTAAATTAAGATATCATGGTAGTGTGTATATATTTCCACCATTGACATTTGCGTCATTAAGTGTTGTCAAATCAAAAGACTTGCTTTGCAGTTTTTAAATACAAAATCATGCAATTGATGTGTAACTTGAGTTAAAGTAATGTAATGATTTGTTGTTATCCTATTATTTCACTTGGTTTAATGGAGTACATATTCTTCTGTTCTTCGTGGCATTGTGATGTTGGAGCTGATTCATAGGGTTTGAGTGACTTGTGGGATGAATGCATTTGATCTCTAGATTTGTGTCCAGATAGTTTTATACTCGGAAGAGTTGTTCAAGCTCCCCTCTGGACAATATATGCGCTTTACCAGTTTCATTGGCAATATATACAAAGGGGCCATCTTATCGTGTGTGAGACCGTTTCACACACTAACTACCGAGTGATGTAGTAATCAATTTAACTACTACACTACTACTACTAATATTATTTCACTAATACCACAAATACTCCTAAACTATTAATCTACTACTACTAATCTACTAATAGTACTACTAATCTACTACTACTAATTTACTACTACCACTACACTAATCTACTACTACCAATAATACTACTCAACTACTACTAATAATACTACTAATCTTCTACTACTAATACTACTAATCTACTACTACTACTACTACTACTACTACTACTAATACTACTACCACTACTAATCTACTACTACTACTACTAATAATACTACTAATCTTCTACTACTAGTACTACTAATAATACTTAACTACTATTAATAATACTACTAAGCTTCTACTACTACTACTAATACTACTAATCTTCTATTACTAATACTACTAATACTACTAATCTACTAGTACTAATAATACTACTAATCTACTACTACTAATAATACTACTACTAATCTACTACTACTACTACTACTAATTTACTACTACTACTAATACTACTTAACAACTACTAATAATACTACTAATCTTCTACTACTAAGTTGGCAAAAAAAAAATTCTTCTACTACTACTACTACTAATACTACTAATCTTCTATTACTACTCCTACAAATACTACTAATCTACTAGTACTAATAATACTACTAATCTACTACTAATAATAATACTACTAGTCTACTACTACTACTACTACTACTACTACTACTTTACTACTACTACCTAACTACTACTAATAATACTACTAATGTTCTACTACTACTACTACTACGACTACTAATACTACTAATCTACTACTAATTTACTACTACTACTACTACTACTAATCTACTACTAATACTACTACACTACTACTACTAATATTCTACTACTAATAATACTACTAATCTTCTTCTACTACTAATCTAAATGGGTCCCAAGGTGGTGAAATTGTTTAGAAATGATGTCTTAATGGGTTTACGGATTTATGAAAGCATGTTCAATTGACTGCTCTTGGTTTACATTGTTCTGTAGATAATGTCCATAATATTAGGCGTTTTGCAACTATGGTTCTCGTAGCGGAAACGTAATAATGGCAGGTACTGGGAACAACGACGATATACCGGATGCTGATAAGAAATACCTTTCGCGGAACGAAACCGGCGTTTGGTAAGAATTCATGTATTGTATTAATGTCTTCCTAACATATGATATTTATTTCATTTACGATATACTACTAACTCGTTAAATTGTCGTTGTAGGTGGGAAGATGACGACATTGTCGACTACCTACGCGAGTCCATCATCGGCACTTACATGAACGCCTCTGGCATTTACAGGAACTGGACTGAGGCGCCCCAACAGGAGAGGGACGCCATGTACTCCCACTTCGCAGTGAGTGTTTTTTATTTTATTTTGGGCTACTACTTGAACTAATTTGTTAATCTTCTAATAACTTGTTTGTCTTTTGCAAACAGAAACGAGTGAGGGTCGATCCGGGCTATGAGTTGAGAAACGCGTACGAGGTATGAGTTGAGATCCGCGCCTACTTGGATCCCGGAGAACAAGTACCAGGAGCTGCAACGTAGGGCGATGGATACTAAATTCCTGAAGAAAGTGGAAGTGAACAAAGCGAACCGTCGTGGCGGAAACAACGACGGAGTAGCGAAAGGGACGAACTGCCTAGGGTGTAGTAGCGCGACAAAAGCTTTCAATAAAATGGTATGCATTTTGAAAATTCATTATTAGTTTTTTGTGTTCAATATAACATGGTTTGTACTGTGTTCTGACATTTTATTTTGAAGGGACCGGATGCGACCCCGATTCAGCTGCTTCACAAGATAAAGAAGAACAAGAAAGGTCAATGGGTTGATCCCACTGCAGAGGAGGTGGACGTAAGTTCTCCGACAATAGAATTCAAATCAGATTAAATTATCTCAACTTCATCATTTGGTGTTAAGCTACTTATAATTTAACATTTGAATGTCATGTCCCAAGGAGGGGAGGGGATATCACGTGTGGACGAGTTTCGTTTATACCATGACGCCTCGGGGGGGTTCAACAAGAAGAAACGTGTGTTTGGGGTTGGAAGTGTAGCCAAAGAACTGTTCAAACCGTGCATGAACCATACCAGCACCGCGGTTGATGACTCGTACGTACCCACCGCCGCCACCCAGCAACGGACCGAGAACATGAGAATGAAAGAGGACTTGAAGAGAATGGAGAAACGGCAGCTGCAGCATGAGCGCGAGATGCAGGACCAGAGGAGGACGATAGAGATGCTGAAGGAGAGGATCGCTATGACCGACGAAGGCTGTGGTTCCATGCCATGGGGTCAGAGGCGTGACAACAACGCTGACGATGGACACGCGTTTTGTAGTAACATGGAGGTAGACCCGACCCATTAGGTAGACTCGGTAATATGGATTTTCTAATTACTAGTCCTCGAACTTGTTAACGGAATATATATTAGTTTCTTTCGAATTAGGTAGACTTATGAACTTGGTAATTAGGTAGACTTGGAAATTAAGTAGACTTGTGAATTTGGGAATTAAGTAGACTTGAAAATTAGGTAGACTTGTGAACTTGTGAAGTTGTGAACTTGGGATTAGGTAGACTCAGTAATATATTAGTTTCTTTTCCATCATTGAGCATGTTCTGGTTCTGCTGGTTCTGCGTGAAAACTTCGATGTGGAATTTGCTCGGGAGGAGCACATTTGGTTGCACGTGATGTGCTTTTATTTTTTTCAGGTCGCTTTTCATTTTGGGGACGTTCAATATACGGTAATTGTGAGCCTATATACATAAGCTTGCGTGGGATTTTCCCATGCAAATTGGTCGCGCATACCCATTTTGCGTGGGATTATCCCACGTGAAACTGGTCACGCACACCCATTCTGGAAGGGAAAATCCCACGCAAATCGGTCACATATACCCATTTCTGCGTGGGAAAATCCGCCGCAAACCAACCTATTTCCGACGTTTGAAAAGTTGACCACGAATCCCCCTTGACTTCGCAAGCGTCGCCCAATCCGCCACAAGTCCGACGCATAGTATCTTGCGGCGGCCAATCTGACACACATGCGCCTTTTTGCGTCGAAAATTAATGGCGCCCTTTCGCGTCGCGTAATCCGCCGCAAACATGATTTCGCATCGGATTATCGTGTGTTGCGGCGGATTTTTCCGCCGCGACAGACCCTTCATTTTTGTAGTGATTAATAGGGGGATTAGGTGTTAAATATGGGTGATTAGGGTTGATTTTGGATAAAGGTTGAATCTTTGTTATTAGTCACTTATCATGCATGCCATGCATTTGATGAAATGTTTGTTAGGGTTGTAGTGGCCAATACTACTCTTGCTTGTTTCTTCCTTCTTGTTGTATGCATGGTTGGTGATTGAATCCTCATGGTTTGGGTAGTTCTTTACATGAGTTTTCGGGTTTGTTCTTGACGCGAGAGTGCAGACCTACCTTAGCAACTAGATAACACCTACACCCTCGATTTTCGTTACTAGCTTGTTACATTTATGAACCTGACCTAACCCTACTCTTTTCCCTTATTGATTTCTTCTTCATCTTAGTAATTGTTCTTCTTGTTTATTGTTTGAATTTAGTTTATGTCATCCTTTGTTCCTTCGTAGTCATAGTTTCTTGTTTTTTTCATTGTCCTAGTTTGTTTTGTTGCCTCCTAGTTATTCAATTCTTGTTAGTTCTCCTCCCTTTGTGATCTTGTGACTTAGTCTTGTGTTGTAGGCAAAGTCTAGTCTAAACCGTTTCTCGTCCTTGTGGTTCGACCCCACTTACCGTAACTACCTTGTTAGGATTAGTTGGTTTATTTGGTGTCGGGATCCACGGCAAATCCTACCATAAATTTGGCGCCATTGCGGAGGACGGTGTTTGTTTAGACTTTGTTTGCTTATTTTCGTGAATTAGTTACCGTTTTTGTGTGTTCTTCTTTCTTTGTCTTCTGTTGTGTGCGTTTATTGTTTCTACCTAGTGCCCATAAAGCACTAGGTGTTCTCACGTTTGTTCCAAGTGTGTAGTGCATGCCTAGGAGGGGAGACTAGTTCTTACTCTTCAATCCAGAACCGGAAAGACTCTTTTGAGCCTTTCGCCAACGAACAATTGCTCGAGTTAGGAATTCTCAACCGGGTACTAGCACCAACATTGTGGAGCATGCTCAAGGACTTGACTTAAACGAAGCATCTCAAGAGACCACCGAAGGGACCTTCTTGAATCCCTTTGGTACCTTATTCGAATCACCTCCTACATCTCTTTCAACATCTCAATCAAGTTCTACACCGTCAACTCCCTTACATACAAACATGCCTAAGTTCTCATCCCACTCTACTTTCACCGAGGATGTCTTGCCGGGACCGAACACTCTACCGGCCGCTTATGCCGGAAATTTCGTGGCTAAGACACAATTCATTCAACTTGTGGAGCGAAATCAATTTAGTAGTTTGCCCACCGAAGACCCGCACCAACATATGGAGACATTCTCCGATTATTGTGATGCTATTTCTTAACCCGGGATTACTCAAGATCAAATTCGATGGGTTCTTTTCCCGTTTTCTCTTATTGGAAAAGCTAAGCAATGGTTTAAGAGTCTCGATTAGGCGGCCATGGGAATTGATACATGAAAAAAGCTTGCATTAGCCTTCTATCAAAAGTTCTACCGCCCCGAGAAGACAAACTTGCTAAGAGCCTCCATCACCGATTTTCAAAAACTATCACCTTGAGGAGTGGTGCATCCTTTGATTCTCCCTTGTTTCCTAATGAACATGAAGCTATGAAAGAAGTGGAATCTCCGTGCCAAGGCAATGAAAATTTGGGGAATCTCTTGGAGGAGCAAGTCTTATGGGAAGTTAAAAAACAGATTGAAGACAAGCCTCCTCCACCCAATGAAGAAAATGAAGCAAAGAAGAAGGTAAGTGAAAAATCCAAGCTCAAAGAAGTCATCAAGAACATGTAGACACCCAGATTTGGACCTGGTGGCTGCAGAAGTGCCCAACAAACACCCGATGACGATAGGACTGCAACACGACGCGGGTTAGCGGTGTTCTAGGTAGCTTTTCTATAGAACGGATCAAATAAATTATTCGGGAAAATTAAACTTACATGATGGCAGCCTTTGTCGCGTCGTTACGATCGCGTAGACACTAATTAGAATCAATTCTGACACCGGGACCCCGTGACGGTCCGAAACTCGAACCGAGTCAGCATCGCTCTAAGCGAACCTCGGGACAAACACCCGAGGCCCACTAACATTCACGGCGCTAGGTTAAGCCGCGGGAGCCTTAATCCCCAAGTAAAAATTATCCTCCTCCCTCTCGGTTTTGGAAAGTATCAAAACCGTATCATCAAAATCCCAACCGCACCACTTGTCGCGCCTGGGTCTCCCCGCGCCCGGACCCAGGCGCCTGGGTCTCAGTACGCCCCAGCTCGGGCGCCTATGTGGGCGATGAGGGCTGAAAACACCTACAAATACCCCCCTTCATGCCCTCATTTCGACAATTAAATTCTCTCTTCTCCCTCTAAACTCTCGCTAAGGGCTTGCACTCTGACACCCGAGGCAAACGATCAACTCGATCGTAGTTCCGATAATAAAGCGACATCGACGATACTCCTCACATAATAATTATGCACTACGACTACACTAGATGTGGGCACTAGGCCCACAAACATACGCAAACACTAAAACACACTAAAATAGACCCGAGTAATTCCGAGATCCGTTCTCAAAACTATCTATGCATTGTCCCGTTTAGTGTATAATCCGAGGGTGCAACTCCTCACTATGTGATTTACTTACATTCGCATTTACAGTTTTTCGTATGATTTTTTGCTTTTATGACCTTATAATAGCATGCTAAATCACCTAACACGGAATTCAAAACGTAAAACAACTAAAACTGAACGAAGTGATGGTCGGGTTCCGTATTAGTCCCGGTGCTTGCCTTATTAGGTTTGATGCATCTCTATTAATACCGAGCCGACGCATCTTAAGCAGAATACCAGGTAAGGTATATCACGAGAATGACTAATATCCATATTATCGAGTTAAAACTGATTTGCTAATACGTATAATAATAGTACTCTCTACTCTCCTACGTGCATCTTTTCATGGCCTGCTTGTCACGTGGAATCGCATGCAAAGAATGTAAATACAACTACCTCGACGACAAAACTTACTTGTCTTTAAACAAACGACATATCAAAAGGATTAGGGATAAAACAACGGATGTTACAGTACTTCCACCACAACAAAAGAACTAGGATATCAGCCCACCGATTGATTAGTAGAGGCCGCTATAGTGCGGGCGGGATTGGGTGTTTACATCTATCGGATGTTGGCTTCCCAATACGTACCATCACCACTTACTCAGAATCGACGGTTTCCGGATATCCGAAACCATTGGCAATGAGAGTCATTCCAGGCATGGAGTGCTTAAGGGTACAAGTTTTTATCTTTAGGTCCCATGCCACTCAACTTTGAGCCGGCAAGGGATCAAAGTTGACTTGAACGGTTTTCGAGTCCCCATAATTGACTCGGTGGCGACTCCACAAATCAACGACAACTTCAGTTAACTAAAAGGTCACCTTACCAAACAAAATGGCCTTTAAACATTTACAACCACGACTCAATCGATTCCCTAACGGAAACACGGGTGCCCCACCCGTCTAGTATAAGTCCGGATCGTCATCCAAATCGAGGTCCGACACTTCGCCCCGTACGCGAGATCGGACCGGCCCCTGGCAGGGAGGGGGCCGCGTGGGTCGCAGCCGCCACACGTTGAAAAACCGGGTTGGTCCCGCGCAAGCGCGCGCGGGGCGCCGGGTGGTGCGAACGGACGTCCACAGTTTGGTGACTCCGCTGGGGATTTGGAAACAAGTTTCCAGCGGTGTGTAACTTGAACGAGGTCGGTGAAGCTCATCTTTTAGTCCTAGTTGTGGTCACTACTGGTTTTGGCCCTAAAAAGCCCACCCTAACCGATATCAGGACCAATCGACCTCTTCGCGGTAAGATCTTTAGGGACACGCGGAGAGATCCTCGGTCGATTGGTATGACACTCATCTCCCCCGATCATTGTCAATACCTAAGTTAGGACTATTTGTGGGCGGTAGCCTACCCTAAACCTACCCGAGTCTGCATCCTGCATGAGTGTATGCATTCCTAGTTACGTGTAGTGTGTTTGAACAATCCAGCCCAAATAAAACACTAAAATCCGGATTCAACCAGGCCAACATATTCAACCACACCCAATTCCGTTTTTGAAAAAATATCTCATCTTTCCAAAACAATTTATGGAACACCGATACTCCGGTCAAATCATGTTTTCTAAAAAAAAAAAATAATAATTTTTGAGACACCGTTGTCATGACAAATTTTACACTCAATGTTTTCAAAAAAAAAAGAAATACATTTTTCGAACTCCATCACATGGCTAAAGTAAAACCCGTCAAAACGACAAACACCGTTAATATTAACGAGACCCTAATTAATGAGATCAAGGGACACCAAACGGTTACATTTTGCTTTAAAAAAAAAGAAGAAGTTTTTTTTACAAACATACCGTTAACACAACCGAAGCTTGAATTAATGAAGTCAAGGAACCCAAAACGGTTACATTCCCGAAATACTTTTCACAACACACCACCATCCCCTATCGAATGCTATTTACAGCAGCCAACAAATGTGGATCACTCGTTTCAAAGAAGAAAAAAAAGGTACTTTTCTAAAAACACTATTCTCTACCTAAACCCTTGACGAGAATTTAGTCACACCTTTAAAGCACCACACACATCCGATATCGAACTAGCTAATTAATATTAGTCTCAATAAGAAAAAAACACTTGCTCACATTTTAAAACCGGTCCACCAAGGGACCGTGTTTCTTTAAAAAAAAAATAATACAGTTTACACTTTTGCTATCGTCGGATTCCCGACACACACATAGTAACGCACGTTTCACACTACCAACGATGTTACCGCACCATCGACGCCATAATTTTGCAAAATCACTTTTTCAAAAAAAAAGAGAAAAAAACAAGTTTTCCCTACGAGTATTGGTTGTTTTCAAAAATGTCAAAATTCTTTACTCTTGAGCCGGGATCACAATCAATTCTTCACGTCGTACAACCGTGTGATTAACTGACTGTGTTAGCTCCTAGGATCGCCTCTGCTCGAGGTCTTACATTTTGGGTCGTCTCCTTTTAAGTAGTCCTCTTTAAGCCTCACCTACGAGGCTTGTGTCATATCGTCTCTTACGATTCATTAGGCGTCTCGCCAACTTACACCAAGAGTGTAAAAGCACTCGAGTCCTTAAGTCAGTGACCGCACACACTCGCAGATCAAGGGTCTCATTTCTGCGTCGCTCATGTCACGAGTATCTTTCGAGTCTTTACGGCGTCCGACGAAATTCCCCTGATCCCCGATGTTGTCTTGCAGAGATCGTGGTTTTTCTTGCTTTGTTATTGTTTTTCCTAGTAGATCTTGTTCTTGGTTTTATTTTTCTCTCACTTGTATTAGATTAATTTCCCCTCTTTTTATTAGTATGGATTGTTTTTACCTAATTTCTTTGTTAGTTATTCTAGTTAGTTTTACCATGATTAGTTAGTAGATCTTTGTTAGGGGTTAGGGGAGGATGGATTTGGGCAACATAGATTAAGGATTCTTGTATTGAATGCACTTGGGTTGATTTGTCTATTTTGGAATTGTTGTATGCTTGTTGACTTTACTTGATCAATTTAGTTGACTCGTATTCACCCTCGTCAATATGGGGAACTCGGGGCTTGGGTAATTCCGACTTAGTGACCTAGCGTCTTCGTCGCGAAAACGAGTCTTAGTGAGGTCGGGTGTACAGACCGAAAGGTGACCCATCCCTTATCAATTGTGTATTGTTTGCTTGATTCCTTGTTTTTGTGTCCCATTTCCGATTCCCCGTCTCCCCCTAATGCTTTTCCTATATTGACTCTCTTTTTAGCTATTAGACCGACCACCTTAGTCTAGTTTAATTACCTCAAACCCCCTTAGAACCCAAACGTATTTAGACTTTTACTCGACCGACTTTACGAAGACCGTACCTTGGATCGATCCCGACCTACCACTACTACATTAGTTAGGTTAGTCGGTGTTAAAAATATTGTTAGATCGTGCGGGTCGCGATGCCCGCGCATCAAAATGGCCCCGTTGCCGGGAACTTCGATTAGAGTCTTATGAGAATGCTAGAATATATAAGGACAAAACCAAGGCTTTTCATGACAAACACATAGCTAGGAAGTCATTCACAGTTGGCCAGAAAGTATTATTGTTTAATTCCCGTTTGAATTTGTTTCTAGGTAAGCTATAAACTAGGTGGCTTGGTCCATTTGTTGTGACTAACGTTTTTCCTCATGGTGCCATAGAAATTAAGGATCCGCATACGGATAAAAATTTTAAGGTGAATGGTCACAGACTGAAACCATTTCAGGAGAGCATTGAGCTGATTATGGGTATGGAGGACATAACTCTAGAACTACCGAATTATTAAGGTCACTCCGTCGAGCGAAAGACGTTAAATTAGGCGCTTCTTGGGATGCAAACCAAGCTTACTTGTATTAATTTGTATGTTTGTTTTAGTATTTAATCGAGTCGGCTAAAGTGCCTCCCTGAGTTTTTGCAACTTTTGTAAGGGGATGTTAATAGTGTCAGTTGCACAAAAAATAATCTAGTATTAGATAGAATATCTAAATAACACATTTCACGCTGCGGATTTTGGGTATCAGCCTTCACTTGTCCTTTGTCTAGTGGTTATATTTTGCAGGGTTGCTGGTTTTATGAGTACAAGCTTCTGTATGGTCTATTAGTAGTTCCTCTGGATCATGGAACAACAGTGGGACGATGAGAATTGGATGCGTTCTATGGTAGCGGCTAGCATCTGATATCATAGCATCATATATATCGAATCCGCTAAGTGCCTCTTCTCCTCACTTAATTTTTATATATGCTGAATTTTTCGTCTCGGTGTCCTTTTTTTTTTGACATTGAGGACATGTCCATTTTAAGTGTGGGGGAGAGTTAATTAAAATATTGATAAAATGGGTTGATTTTAAATTTTTCAATAATTTGAGTTTATAGTTACAACCTCCATCTTCATTAGACTAACTAAATAAGGAAGTCGACGACAAGCTCTAATCTAACTATTAAAAAAAATTACTAACACTAATAGTAATTTCTATTATTAATAATACTGAAGTTATGTATGCATTATTTTTCCTCCTGAACGAACTTGGATTGATTAATTTAATGGTATATGATATATTAATTTTTTTTAAAATTTGATTTATAAATGAATAATAAAGAATAACACTTATTTTTGCTACCTTTACTACATTTTTTTTAATTGACTTTAGAGGTACGAGAAGTAAGCCGGTCTTGTTCAACTAATTTACTTTCCTAGGTGACTCTTAATTAGGGCACTAAGGAAGATTAGACAACTCAAGAGTGAGTCGTTCTTGTGACTCGAGTTAGTAAATCCGAGGGGAACCTAATGCTAAGGGGATTGGGAGAATGCCTAATGCCTTGTCCGGAAGGGCGGGAGTCATTGGTTGAAAGCTCGCTACATGGGTCACTTGATCGAAAAAAATAAAAATAAAGATAAAACAAAATAAAAAGGGGAAGAAGAATGAAAAGAAAAAATATATAGTTGTGGAAAAAGTGAGATGAGGTGTTGTAGACACCCAGATTTGGACCTGGTGGCTGCAGAGGTGTCCAACAAACACCCGATGACGATAGGACTGCAACGCGACACGGTTTCGCGGTGCTTTTGGTAGTTCTTCTATAGAACGGATCAAATAAATTACTCGGGCAAATTAACTAACATGATGGCAGCCTTAGTCGTGTCGTTACGGTCGCATAGACACTAATTAGAGTTAATTATGACACCGGGACCCCGAGTCGGTCACGAAACTCGAACCGAGTCAACACAGCACCAAGAGAACCTCGGGATGAACACCGGAGGCCCACTAAACCTACGGCGCTAGGTCAAACCCGGGGATAACTTAACCCCCAAGATTCATATCACGCTCCTCCCTCTCGGTTTTGGAAAGTATCAAATCCGTATACTCAAAACTCCGACCGCCCCACCTGAGGCGCCTGGGTCTCCCCATGCATAGACCCAGGCTCCTGAATCTCGGTGCGCCTCAGCTCAGGCGCCTATATGGGTGACGAGGGCCGAAAACACCTATAAATACCCCCCTTCACGCCCTCATTTCGACACACAATCACGAGTTCGTGCCTACTTCTACACAACTCGTGCTTCCCTCTCTTTTCTCTTGCTAAGGGCTCGCACTCCGACACCCGAGGCAAACGATCCACTCGATCGTAGTTCCGATAAAGCAAAATCAACGCTACGCCTCACTTTCGAGCACCCCACTCGATACCGAGGTGCCTGTGTTCGACTAGCTCAAGTCTAGTAACGAAGTTCTGCCGGATTACCCACAGAACCGGTCCATAGTAACGAAGCTCTGCCGGAGTAGCCGCAGGAAGATCAAACGGTAGCGGAGCTCTACCAGAGTCACTGGTCAAGCTAGGAGGATCCGCCTGTTGATCAAGTCGTTAGTAGGTTGCCATCTAAACAAAACTTTCCATATTCGTACTTTCTATTATTATGCACTACGGTAATATTAGACATGGACACTAGGTCCACACACATTCACTTAAATACTTAACGTCCCAACTTCAACCACTAACACTAAAATACAGTAAATAGACCCGAGTAATTCCTAGATCCGTTCTCAAACTATCTATGCATCGAGTCCCGTTTAGTGTATACTCCGAGGGTGCAACTCCTCACTATGTGATTTACGTACATTCGCATTTACAGTTTTTCGTATGATTTATTGCTTTTATGACCTTATAATCGCATGTTAAATCACCTAATACGGAATTCAAAACGTAAAACAACTAAAAATGAACAAAGTGATGGTCGGGTTCCGTATTAGTCCCGGTGGTCACCTTATTAGGTTCAATGCATCTCTACTAATGCCGAGCCATTGCATCTTAAGCAGAATACCAGGCAAGGTATACCACGAGAATGACTAATATCCGTATTATTGCGTTAAAACTAATTTGCTAATGCGTATAATACTAGTACTCTCTAATCTTCTACATGCATCTTTTCATGGCTTGCTTGTCACGTGAAATCGCATGCAAAGAATGTAAACGCAACTACTTCGACGACAAAACTTACTTGTCTTAAAACAACCGATGTAGCAAAATGTATAGGGTTAAAACAACGGATGTTACAGTACTTCCACCACTAGAAAAGAATTAGGATATCAGCCCACCGATTAATTAGTAGAGGCCTCTATAGTGCGGGTGGGATTGGGTGTTGACATCTATCGGATGTTAGCTTCCCAATACGTACCCTCACCCCTTACTCAGAATCGACGGTTTCCGGATGTCTGAAACCATTGGCAATGAGAGTCATTCCAGGCATGGAGTGCTTAAGGGTACAAGTCTTTATCTTTAGGTCCCGTGCCACTCAACTTTGAGCCGAAAAGGGATCAAAGTTGACTTGAACGGTTTCCGAGTCCCAATAATTGACTCGGTGGCGACTCCACAAATCGGCAACAACTTTAGTTCACTAAAAAGGTCGTCTTACCAAACAAAACGGCCTTTAAACATTTAGAACCACGACTCGATCGATTCCCAAATGGAAACACGGGTGCCTACACCCGTCTAGTACAAGTTCGGATCGTCATCCAAATCAAGGTCCGAAACATCGCCCCGTACGCCAGATCGGACCGGCCCCCGGCAGGGCGGGGCCCCGTGGGTGGCCGCCTCCACACGTTGAAAAACCAGGTCGGTCCCGCGTGGGGCGCCGGGCAGTGCGGACGGACGTCCACAGTTTGGCGAATCCGCTGTGGATTTGGAAATTTTTTTCCAGTGGTGGCGTAATTTGAACGAGGTCGGTGAAGCTAATTTCTTAGTTCCTAGTTGTGGTCTGTAACAACCCGTTTCTTCCAATGACATTAATTAACAAGGCGGAAATATAATTAAGTCGTAAAAAGTGGTAAAAATTAAAAAGCGTCGACTCATGTGAGTCTTTTACCGATAAATGAACCGTTGTTAAAATACAACAACTGAAAACTGAATTACAAATTTCTAAATACAATAGTATGATAAAATTTGTGTTATGGAATTTATAGATTGACACTCTCATCTGCTACACTGTATCTCTTGCACTCATGCATACCCCCATGTCCAGTCTTGAGGGTTCGTCAACCTGAATGCATATTTAAATATACATGTCCCACTTAGTGGGAGTAACCTAACCATCATTCTTACACGGCCCCGAATAATCAATGTAGTATAACGTTTAGGTTATCTAATTAACAGATAAGCAGGCATGTCACATTACAAATCGACATGTATACAATGTGAGATACACATGAAGTGATTTCAGTTATCATGCGAATTAATTTACATATATAAGACAAGTAGGTTATATAGAATAAAGTAATACATACATCATATGAGTATCATGTGAGTAGAATACAGTAGAGCATGGATCATGGATTCATAGAAGTGTCATGTGAAAATAGAGTAAGACATACATAATACAAATCATATGAAACATAATATCAATCATAATCAATGTTCAGGCAAGACATATAACAAAACATCACTTCCCATTATCAAGCATTTCAATCACATTATTAGTCATAAGAGTATAGAACAGTAACGAAGCATACTAACACAAGTGATTTAGAAAACTGTAGTCATTTACTTTTAAAAACAATGGTTTTCTTTCACATAATGCACGGGACGTGACTACTAATGTCTCATGCACACTTAAGGCTTGCATCTCACCATAACTGCGGATGGGAACATCAATCCCGCCAATCATATCGATACTAGGAGGTTTACATCTCACCCCTAGTGCTCAATAGGATCGAACACCTAAATTGACTCGGTTTAGTCGACTGACATACGGAGAAGAAGGACTGCAAGTGCATGGACTCAGAGGCCTCGCTAAACCGAACATGTCCCATACACTGCTAAGGCAAAGGTCGGAAGGTATTCCGCCCCCAAAGATATCCGATATAGAGAGTGAGAGCTAATCAGTGCCCTTATCTATGTATGCGCACACACCCAATCCATACTCTTGGTCTCAGGAAAGAGAACCTTTACACAACCGAGCACCTCAATGGCAACTGGACGACTACTACTCTACCGACAAACTCATAAAGAGATGGCTGCACATTTACTTCTTAGCATTTTCTCGCACCGGCAGGATGCATCATGGCCTCCCATGAGCAGTGACTCCGAGTGTCGTAGTCTACTTTCGAAGCTGTCTTCTATCGCATCGTCTTCTAAACTTTACCAAGATAGCGCCCAACACGAAACGTAGGCTGAATTTGGGTGTCTTATAAAGACAGAGTCTCTGGAATATCGAGCTCAGCGGTCATCGTGGGGCACATGTAAGATGTCCAGAGGGATGAAACAATACCGGGTTCCATAAGGATGACCGGTCTGTGGGCTCTGTATTGACTCGGAACAAGTCATTACAACATGGAATGGTGAAGACGACTCGGAGGGTACTGCCAGGGCACATGTTCATTTTCACCATGATTGGTATCGATAACATCGTTCGTGAAAACGTGTCTGATCACCGGCTTAGGTAACACACCGACTAGAAGTACGGTTGTTCCTATGGAATTTGAGTGTGTCGATTTCAAGATTAATAAACAATATCAATCGTCGTAAAAATTTATCTTAACTGATAGTTTTAGTATACTGATGTAAGAGATTTGGAACATTTTATTTGAGATATATTATTTGAAGCGTTCATTAGTTGAGATTTGATTAAAGATTCAATTATTTCTATGTACATTATTTAAGATGGGTTCCTTTATCATGACTTGGTCTATGTTGACTTAAAAAGCCAAAGTTTGACCAAGATAGACTAGTCAACCCTTAGTTTTGACTTGGTCACTAATTAGTCCTTAAGTGCTTATTATAAAGTTTAAGTGTTGTTCTGCATATTTAAGCATTGTTTAACTTAGTTATTTTGGGTTATTCGTCTTTTAGTACTCTATAGTTTTTGGGTACAAGTATTTAGTACATTTATTGTTCAAGTGTACGTATTTAGTATTTTTATACGGTTTCGTATTTGTACAAGTATACTTATCTCTTAAAGCCTATTTATACTTAGTAAAATATTCCAAACACCAAATAAATCAATAATAATTTTAAAAATCATTTTTAACCTTATTAGGTATCATATTTCTCAAAACATAGAGTTTTACAAAAGTAACTTTAAGTAATAACGAAACCGATAATATTATTAAGGATACTAAATGAGTCATTTTTCAAATGTTATTTTTAAGTTTCGATTTTCATACTCTACATACGTTTATGAGTTAGGTTTTCAGATATAAAGTCATTTTGCAAAAATAATAAGGTTTATTATTTTTAACAAATTAAAAACGAAAATAGTACGGTTTTCAATACTTTCTTTTAAATCATTTAAAATACTTAAACGTCATTATAGTGAACCAAAATTTTATTTTCGATACCTATACTTGTACATAACGTATACCCAAAAATTTAGATTAAAATACTTTATAAATGTTCTTAAGTAAAATATTCTTTCCAGATCTTACCCATTTTAGTAGAAATTTTATAAATGAAAATATATATTATAGATTTATATGAAATTTGACATACACATTATAGGAATCATCAGGAACATAAAGTAATATTTACAAGTCCAAAAGAAACGTTTAACATCACAAAACATATCATTTTCTCAGATAGTTCATAAAATCATACAGTACCAGTTTACGAAATAAATAATTACTAAATATATATTTTCATAAGAAAAACTTACTTTTCATATTGTTATTGTACTCTAGACATTCGGATCTACAACTTTCATGAAGGAATCTAAGGCTAATTCAAAACATATATTACACAGAAAAATCGTGAACATACATCATATATCACAGAATCCATTTTAAAGCATGTATTGTTAAGTGATAAATCAACAAATAGTTAACTTTAAACTTGGTGATCTAATGATTTAGTCCTAAACATGATGTTATATGTTATTTAGAGTCTAAACATTATACTACGAGATTTGAGGGCGAAGAAAAGTTAGGTTACCAATTAGCAATTCTCCGGATCAACTATGAAATCAAATATACTAAGATTGAAGCCCCCTTCCTCTTGCTCCTCTTCATGAATAAGTTAGAAGGACACACAAACAAAGTAAGTTAGTAAATATAATAGGAATAAGACTTAAACATAAAGAGTATAAGGTAAGTAAAAGAAAGAGTATGTGCTCTTCAGATATGGTGGTGTAAACACCTTAGAACTTAAAAGAACTTGTATGATTTTCTTTGGTTTTTAGATGGATCTTTGAATGAGTGTTTAAGTGAGTGAATGAATGATTAAATGAATAGAAAATGGCTGGTTATAAGCACACAAGTCGTGCATTAGATGGGGGAGCAAAGGGTGGACAAGAACTTGACAATTACCAAAAGTAGCTAAGCATACTTTAAGAGGTACATACCCTATTTGGTGTATTTGATTAGAAAAGCATATTTTGAGGCTTGGACTTCAAAGTGAAGGTATGGCATGCCTTAGGGTGATATTTATGAGTTTATTTGGTCACACAATGGTTAGAAAAGAAGTACGGAAATCGAATGTCGAGAAATGATTCGTCGGGTGACGATTTTCGTAGTAAAGGAGCTGTCCAGTACAATATTTTTATGATGAAATTATAAATTGTAATTTTGAATATCACCATTATTTAGATCTTGGAAAATTAATAAAGTTAGGCTTTTGAAACGCCTCAATCGGAGTACGTATGAGAAAATAAGAACCGTTTTACGAAATCGCACAGAATTGCGATAACGATAGAAATTTCAGTTTTGCAAACAATGAAGTGAAATAGAAATGTTCCAAAGGTAAAAGAATTGAATATTACTATATAAAATAGTTTTTCGAGACTCGATTTATTAATATTAATCGTAATTATAAATAACTAAAATGGTAAAAAACACGGGGTGTTACATGGTCACTACAGGTTTTCGCCATAAAAAGCCCACCCTAACCGATATCAGGATCAATCGACCTCTTCGCGGTAAGATCTCTAGGGACACGCGGAGTGATCCTTGATTGACGCTCCGGCCGCCTAACGCGTACCCTGCGGGAATAAAAAGCGGATAGTTCCAAACGGATGGTAGGACACTCGTCTCCCCAGGCCATTGTCAATGCCTAAGTGAAGACTATTCGTGGGCGGTAGCCTACCCTAACCTACCCGTGTCTGCATCCTGCATGAGTGTATTCAACCGCACCCAATTCCGTTTTCGAAAATATCTCGTCATTTCTAAACGCCTTCTTAAACGCCGATACTCCGACCAAATCATGATTTCTAAAAAAAACGTTTTCAAATGCCATCGTCATGGCAAATTTTACACTCGACGTTTTTAAACATTTTCAAACATCATCACGTGACTAAAGTAAAACCCGCCAAACAACGAACACCGTTAATACTACCGAGACTTCCAATTAATGGGATCAAGGAACACCAAACGGTTACATTTTATTTTCAAAAAAAAAAAGTTTTTTTTTACACATGTACCGTTAACACAACCAAGGCTTCAATTAATGAAGTCAAGGAATCCAAAACGGTTACATTCTCAAAACGCTTTCCGCAACACACCACAATCCACCATCAAATGCTATTTATTGCAACCGACAAACGTGGATCACTCGTTTTAAAGAAAAAAAACTTTTCTAAAAACACTAACCACTACTTAAACCCTTAACGAGGATTTAGTCACACCTTTAAAACAACATACACACCCACTACAAGTATCGAACTGGCTAACTAATAGTAGTTTCGATAAAAGCATCACGTTACCACTTTCAAAACCGGTTTACTTAAAGAACCGTGGCCTTTTCAAAAAAAAAATTTCTACACTTTTGCTATCGTCGGATTCCCGACACACACACATAGTAACACGTCTTTCACGTCACAAACGATGTCACCATGCCATCGTCTCCCTAATTTTACAAAATCGTCTTTGTCGAAACTCTCATTTGGCAGTATCGGTCGTTTTCGAAAAAATATCAAAATTCTTTGATCCTGAGCCGGGATCGCGATCAGTTTCTTACGTCATACAACCGTGTGTTTAAATGTCTGTGTTAACTACTAGGATCACCTCTACTCGAGGTCGTACATTTTGGGTCGTCTCATTTTGAGAAGTCCTCTTTAAAAACCTCTTCTCCGAGGTTTGTGTCAAATCATCTCGCTACAGAGATCTAAGAATTCATTAGGCGTTTCGCCGAATACACTAAGAGTCTAAAGCACCCGAGTCCCTAAGTCGTTGACCGCACGCACCCGCGAGTCAGAGTGCCTCATTTCCGCGTCACTCAGTTAAGAGCATTCCTCGAGTCCCTAAAACATCTGGTCGATTCAGCCTCACCTTTAGCCCTGTTTCGCAGATCTAGAAATGTCTTCCAGTGACAACACCGAACCACTCAACGCAATGTTAAGGCTTGTTAAGGAACTTCGAAATAACCTGGCCCAGATAAATGACACCATGACAGCATTCTACTACAGCTCGGTAGGCTGGAAGATGCGGCCAATGGGACCCGAAACACCCCTGGAGAGGAGGTGGAAGAGAAACCTATCATCCCTAGAGAAAAATTAAGACTAGGGCCGGCTAGGTTCGTCCCAGCCCTTTGAGGTCGTCCCTATAGAAGCCTTACAGACCTAGGCATGACCTATGCTGAGGCCCTTAGAATTGCCAACGAGGACTGGCAGCTATCCCAGCTCGTCCCTACCCCGGATCCACCTCGTGAGGCCCGAGGGGCGGATTGGTATCCCAGAACCTATTGCCTCTATCATCACGGGAGGGGACACGATACTGAGGACTGTGACCGCCTCAAGCACGACATCCAGGACCTGGTGGATGCCGGAACCTTCCCCCTAGTAAAGAAGCAGACGCCACAGCCAGTTGACGATGGGGCTAGCGGCAGAACAACCGCGTCTGTGATAGTGAAGACTAGCGGCACCATCAAGGTGTTATTCCCTTGGGGGATCCTCGAGTCTTAGAGGCATGACCGGTCGTAGTCAGAGTCTAGTTCATCCTAGGGCCTAGACTAAAGTAATAATAAATGTTTTGTTTTTCTTTATCGAGTCCAGGGAAGCGCGAGGGACATGTCCTCCACCTCCCCCAATATAAAATCACGGGCATCTAGCCCGTCTACTATAATATCAACAAAGTAACTCTTTTTTTTACAAACATGCCTCGACAATCGCTCAATATTCTTTCAACAATTTACTTTAAACGCTTAAGAACTCGACTTTGTGCCAACTATCGATAGCAACTGACTAAAACGCAAGGGCTACAACGAACGGCCCACTTAACTTCACCCTAAACAAGAAATCGGAAACAACGACCCTAGGCTTAACCCATCGTCGACCCCATCACCAAACAACAATAAATGTAATCCGATCCCCTATAAATTGTAATGCAATACAGTGGCGGAAACACTGTAGATTTGGAAGTAAAACACACTGATGTTATGTATTTTATAGAAAGAACGACCAGTCAATACAAAGGCCAATTTTTACAAAAGGGCTAATAATAAAAATTCTCCAAATGGGTTTAACAATCCATAAATAAACATAAATCAAGCGGAGTAGGATCCACGCCACTCGCTAGCTCACACCAAACCCCGGAACAAATAATACCTGCCATGTTATAAACATAATAGCCACAATTCAGTGGGGAGCTACTCAGGCAGTTCTCCCAGCCATATTACATAATATTAAAGCATAATTACTATTATGTCAAAATAGTTGAAAATGGAAAACATTTAAAATGATACGGTAAAATACTTCAAGATGATTGCCAACCTGCAAATCAATGTCAATTAATAACAATAACAGCATTATGGAAATCAATTAGTGTAACGGAATAGACTTTCACCAGGATCATACTAAACTAGGTTCGAGAATTCTGTCAAAACAAATTAGACTTCGGTCTCTAACTAGGCAACTCAACTATAACAGGACTGCGTGCAGCGAGGTCCTGGCTTAAGTAATGTACACCCCTCCTGGACACCAACCGTAATCCAGTTCGACCCGACGGCGACTTACACGATGCGATATCTAAGTTTAAGGTCAAAATATACACACTCCAACCATGATCAGTTCAACGACCAATGTGTCTCAACATAGACACACAAGCTTTATAGTTGATGGCAAAACGTATAACCTAGACTGTATTACTCTACCCGTACACTTGTCCTTATTCCATAACTCCAAACCAAAGTCGTTGTCATAATTCGGTAGGATTATCAAAACGTTCTTAAAAAGAAACTTGCTAATTTGGGAAACTTTCTTCAGATATTAACTTTCCAAAATAGGTATTATTATAATTAGAAATCGTTTAACATTTGAATTATATAAAATAGTTATATTAGGCCTCGAGACATAAACATTATACTTATTTTATAAATATAAGTTTAATGATCAAAAGTCAACGAAAGTCAAAAACATAATTATTTCTCAAAAGGTTGAAATATAAGTAATTAAAAGTATTAAATTACAAATTTACAGATTTTCCGGAACAGCATTGTCTTACTATAAAATTCGTAATTAAATCGATAAAAATCAAAACAACGTAAGAACAGTGGGGTTGAAAACTTTAGAAACTTATTTACAAGTTTTATTTCTGGAGAAAATCCAAATTCCAAATAAAACATTGGTTTTTATTTGTATTTTCACAAACTGACATAATTCGAAACCCGATGGTATCTCATTAATAAAATACGTTTAATAATTTATTTTAAAGCAAAACCAATTGGAAACATTAATCAAACTCTTCAAAGATTATGTAGGTAAATTACCCAAATTAAATTCAAAGTGTATCAAAGGTTTTAAATTAGTTTTACAACAACTGACAGATTGGCGGATTATTTCGACATCTGTTCGTAAACATTTTATTGTGACCAAAATTCTTGGAATTAATTTACGAAATTTTATAGACGTATAATAGACTTAAAATAAATAGTAGTATAATAAAGTCTTATTTGTATGTTTTAGTCTCGGCCTTATAATACTTTTAGAAGATCCAATGTGAAATAAATTGATAAGATTAAAAGCGATAGAAACACGAAATCGATTTAAGCATATTATCGCAATATAATTAAAACATGCTTATTCGTATAAAAATTCGATTTTAAAAACAATACTACAAACAACTACAACATATATAAATCATGCAATACCGAGTCATGCCATCATGTGTTACCTTAAGCGAGATCCGGGTCAATTATGATAATCATCTTCGTTGGAACTAGCACGATTTCCTACGAAATAGTTAAAACATATGGTATTAAAACCATATCGAAAGTTCTTAAAAAGAGGGAAACGAGACGGGGATGAAAGTAAAAAAATTACCCTCCAGAAGAGAACGAATAAGGGAAGAATAAGAGTGAATCGATGAATGAAATTAGATGGAAATACGCTCCAAAGTCGAGCAGCAGTAGCGTCAAAACCGCAGCACAATAGCATCAACAAACAACAACAACATCCGCAGGACAACGACAAACCAGCAGCAGCACATCAGTGAATAACGACCCTGAACAGCAGTGAGACAATAATTAAACCACGAAATCAAAGACAACGATAACATTAACCATTAGACGAGATGGATAAATCAGCAGAACACCCACAAAACAGCAGCAACAGCACGACAAACAGCAGCAGTGGTATCAATCACGACCGAGGGACGAAAATAGAAGACAGAAATGGAAGGGCAACAGGTCGGCAACAACAAAACGGCAATAGTCGTGGACAGCAGTTGCATCAAGAAGAAGAACGAATAGCAGAGGAACGATAAAGAAATAAAAGGCAGGGGCGTCGACAATAGTAACAACATACGCAAAGCAACAACAAACGACGACAGAGGACAGACAGAACGAAGAAGAAGAAGAAAGGAAAACGAAGAGAAATGAATGAACTACCTGAGTCCAGATCGAAGATGTCAGCCCGAAGGACGCACACAGACTGGCAACAAAGACGACAGTAGTAAAAGCAAAATGAGAAGGAGACGGAAAAAAAAAGATTCCAGAAGAAGATTGACAATGGTGAAGATGGGTGAACGGCAGTTGAAGAGCGTGAAGATAAAAAAAAGGAAATGGGGGTGTGAGGTGAGCGTCTACTTGAGACCAAAACAAAAGGGGTCAAGCGATTTAGGTTAAAACGAATTGGGTCGGAAATTAAAACAATGAGACGGGTCAAGTAAAAGTGTAACGATATAAAAGGTCATTAAATCAAAAGTTGGCCCAAGGAGAAATCGGGTTAGAATCGAGATAAGTAAAATTATAATTAGTTGAGCCGAAACACGAAAAAGAGTAATTAAAAATACTTCTCGGGCTAAAATGAATATTCACAACGAAAAGGAAGTTAACGAAAAGAATTAATTCGTCCCACAGGACGAATAAATCGTATCTCAGAGTAAAATAAACGTTTTGAGTTTTGAAATAATGTTTCATAATTTATAAATTTTTTTTGACGATAATGAATTAAATTGATTTCTCGAGGAAAAGTAATAAATTTTTTGACGAAACTTAATATAAATGAACTTCGAGCCAAAAATAGTAATTCGAGCTTAAATACAAATAAATAAAAATAATTTAGAATTTCAATCGTCGAAATAGAAATATGTTTTAAATATAAGAGGAGTTTCCGAGACAAATAGAATTTTAGAAGTTTGAAACGATTAAACGATAAATTCATTTTATAATAATTTTAAGATTTACGAGTTAAATCGAAAATAAAATAAAAATAAAAATATAACCTTAATTTAATTAATTTTATAAAATCAGGGGTCTTACAATTTCCCCCACTAAAAAGAAGTTTCGTCCTCGAATCTAATAAAAAATAATAATAGAGTGGAAAACAAAGTTATATCATTTGAAAAAAAAAATAAGAATGCTTAACTTGCATCAATTTTTTTTTACAACTTATTTCAAGATATTTTGGGCTTGGTTACCTAAAGTTTAAAATCATTTAAATTAATAAAATCGCAAGTTAAAAATTGTTTTATAAAATAATGACGATAAATAATATTTGTAAACGAACTCGAGGGTGAGAGTACCCCAAATATTTTCAAAACAACAGCAAAACATTTTGGTTAAGAATTTTTACAATATTTTGTTTTAAGACCAAACAAAAATTTGAGAAATCAAGTTTTGTGGTTAGTAAATAAGAATCGACTAAGTCGACCAACATTTTCAATAACAGATGTAAAGTCCAACGACAATAAAACAAAAATTTAGACGTACGAAGTTTTTCGAAAATATTAAATCGTTTTACATAATAATCTTATAAAAATCCAAAATATTTGCAATTACGAAAGTTTTTATAAAATCTCCATCACGCGAAAATCAAATTGAAATTTTAAAGAATTTCGAAATACTTTAAAATAAATTATTAATACCCTTTTGAAATATGACCAAAATAAAACAAAAACGAAATAAAAAGTTTGGAAATTTATAACTCAAAATGATAAAATTTTATGAAAATCAAAATTTGTAGATTAGTCAAACTTTTCATAACACAAGTTTGGGGAAAATAATAAATGGATGAATAGACTCAAAGTCAACGACAAATCGAAACAAAAATTTTCAAACCCGATAAGGTAGTCGAAGAGATTGGCCAAAGAAGAAGTAGCAGGATTGAAGAAAACTAAGGGAAGGACGAAATTGAGAGTCAAAAAGAGCTCTCAAGGGTTAGAGAATAAATTAAACGTCTCGAGATTCCCGATACGACTCCCACAACACGGGTTCCTAATTTCTATCAAATAGCGTTAAGTCCAATATTAGGCACTAAGTGGTACTACTGGTCGCAATCCCAAAAATGTCTTACGTGACTATTCAATGATTCAAACGACACGATACCAATCCACAATTGTTTTACAATCTAATTTCATCAATTAAAATTTCAACGGCCATCACTACAACACATCCAAACTCGCAATCGATAAGGCTCCTAAATCCAAAGTTCATAAGGTTTGAACTCGAGGTGTACTCAAAATATCTCGAGTAAGGAACTCTAAACAAGGTCCACCAATTTAACAATGCTCGTGTACGAAATCCTCAAATAATCATCAACATACTCTTAACACAATAAACAGATAGGGATTAGGAAGTACACCAACCTAAGGTACACTCAACCTCAATATATAATAACAGATACTCACATCTTCAAACACGTTGTTCAACTAAGGTTCCCGAGAAGTCCATCAAATGCCTGATTACAACAAGGCAACCACAAAATATTTAATAACTCAACGAAGCCACAATATTGTTGGTCGAAGGTTCTAAACTGAAAGTCCCAAAAAATGATATGTATTATAGTATTCCTCAAAACAACACAATAATCCCAAATCACGGTTGTGCAAGATATTTCTCTTCTTCAAGATTAAGAATAATTCATCTAAGTTTAGATAACTCAACTTCAAGGTTCGTAGGTTATAACCTTAAACAACGATCAACGATCTAATCCTTAAGAAACACGGGAGATCTATGTCCACCAAAATCTCTAACGACATTATTGAAAATCTTCGATGGTACCTCAACACTCAGGTTAACACTTTAAACAGTACTCTATGATCCCAACTATTCACGATGCATCCATCAGCATTAGGTAAGAATCCCAAAGTAATATTATCAGTTACACTTACTTCGGTTCTAAGTTAGTTACTAAGTATCCGTCAAAATAAAATATAACTGTACTATCCAAAAGCTTATTCTCTTTAAGTACTTTATATAATCAAGTAAATTATAATCCGATCTCAAAACTTAAGGTACAATCCTAATTCCATCAATCAATTAATACCATCGAAATTAATCCTCAAAAAGTTCTTACTTGCATAGAAATAGGGTACAACTTACAACTCTCAAACCATGTAACAAGCGGTTTACTAAACCTCAAACATCTTTAACTATTGCGGGGTTCACTAAGACAAGAGTCTAACCAGAGAATCTCAAGACGATAGAGGGTAAAATGAGAGAATAAAATAAGGATTCGCCACGAGAATGAAGATGACCATTTATATGAGAAGGATTGGAAGAGGAAAAGAGAAACTGACAGGGAGAGCAGTGGCAGCCCATGGCCAGCAGGTATAACAACACGTGACAGTGTAAAGCCGAACAACATTAGGCCGTAGCAGTACAGCAACACAACAACATCAGTATGGAGAAGATGAATAAGAAAAGAAGTAAACGAAGAAGAAGAATGAAAGAAGAGGAAGAAGAAGAGACTAGGAGAAGAGAACAAGGATCCTAGACTACTAAGGTCTTGAACGTAACCAGAGAGGAGTCTTGGTGTCTCCGGAGTTCACAAGGGAACTCGTTGGATCTCTTCATCTCTTGTAGAGAAACGAGCACACCAGTCTTCTTCGGTCGCTCCATCTGGATCTAAACTGAAATGAAGTTGCAACTGGGTAGAGTGAAATCACATATGGTTCTACTACACCATCGCGGACCGGAATCTACTCTTGATCATCTGGCCTATAGCTTGAGCAAACTGAATCTGGGCTGGAAAGTCACCATTGTATCTTCCTTGTAGCGCCAAGTCGTCCACTCGAGTCATCAGGTCTTAGAAGTGCTAAGTAGGTTTTGTCCCGATCTGGAGCAGCATCACGTAAACATCTTGTCCACTCGTGTTCTTCTTGGACAAATAAAACAAACATTCAATGCTATACATTGAGTTACAAGAACATGTAACCTAACAATTAAGTCCTTAATTTGGTTTCTACCCATCACTCACTATTATTCTATTAATATTCAAATCGTTTACGGGTATTTTTCCTAAAATCAGATGTGAGCGTCGGGAGAAACGATGCTCTGATACCAACAGTAATCCCCTAAAAATTTTAATGCAATACAGTGGCGGAAACACTGTAGATTTGGGATTAAAACACACCGATGTTCTATATTTTACAGAAATCACGATCAGTCAATACAAAGGCCACTTTTTACAAAAGAGCTAAAAAAAAATTCTCCAAATGGGTTTAACAATCCATAAATAAACATAAATCAAGCGGAGTAGGATCCTCGCCACTCGCTAGCTCACACCAAACCCCGGAACAAATAATATCTGCCATGTTATAATAAACATAACAGCCACAATTCAGTGGGGAGCAACTCAGGCAGTTCTCCCAGCCATATTACATAATATTAAAGCATAATTACTGTTATGTCAAAATAGTTGAAAATGGAAAACATTTAAAATGATACGGTAAAATACTTCAAAATGATTGCCAACCTGCAAATCAATGTCAATCAATAAAAATAACGGCGTTATGGAAATCAATTAGTGTAACGGAATAGACTTTCACCAGGATCATACTAAACTAGGTTCGAGAATTCAGTCAAAACAAATTAGACTTTGGTCTCTAACTAGGCAACTCAACTATAACAGGACTGCATGCAGCGAGGTCCTGGCTTAAGTAATATACACACCCCTCCTGGACACCAACCGTAATCCAGTTCAAACCGACGGCGACTTACTCGATGCGATATCTAAGTTTAAGGTCAAAATATACACACTCCTGAACACAAACCATTCTCAGTTCAACGACCAATGTGTCTCAACATAGACACACCAGCTTTATAGTTGATGGCAAAACGTATAACCTATACTATATTACTCTACCCATACACTTGTCCTAATTCCATAACTCCAAACCAAAGTCGTTGTCATAATTCGATAGGATTATCAAAACGTTCTTAAAAAGAAACTTGCTAATTTGGGAAACTTTCTTCAGATATTAACTTTCCAAAATAGGTATTATTAGGCCTCGAGACATAAACATTATACTTATTTTATAAATATAAATTTAATGATCAAAAGTCAACGAAAGTCAAAAACATAATTATTTCTCAAAAGGTTGAAATATAAGTAATTAAAAGTATTAAATTACAAATTTACAGATTTTCTGGAACAACATTGTCTTACTATAAAATTCGTAATTAAATCATTAAAAATCAAAACAACGTAAGACCAGTGGGGTTGAAAACTTTAGAAACTTAGTTACAACTTTTATTTCTGGAGAAAATCCAAATTTCAAATAAAACATGGGTTTTTATTTGTATTTTCACAAACTGACAGAATTCGACACCCGATGGTATCTCATTAATAAAATACGTTTAATAATTTATTTTAAAGCAAAACCAATTGGATACATTAACCAAACTCTTCAATGTTTATTTAGGTAAATTATCCAAATTAAATTCAAAGTGTATCAAAGGTTTTGAATTAGTTTTACAACAACTGACAGATTGGCGGATTATTTCGACATCTGTTCGTAAACATTTTATTGTTACCAAAATACTCGGAATTAATTTACGAAACTTTATAGACATATAATACACTTAAAATAAACAGTAGTATCTTTTCAATCTTTTCGAAAATAAAGTCATTAAATAGGAGTAATAAATCGTTCAAAAACACTAATCGATTCTGAAACATGCAGTAATTATCTTAAAAATAATAAAAACTTTCACTTTGCTACTTTATATTAAAATCACGAAAATTCAGAAATAAAGTCTTATTTGTATGTTTTAGTCTCGGCCTTATAATACTTTTAGAAGATCCGATGTGAAATAAATTGATAAGATTAAAAGCGATAGAAACACGAAATCGATTTAAGCATATTATCGCAATATAATTAAAACATGCTTATTCGTATAAAAATTCGATTTTAAAAACGATACTACAAACAACTACAACATATATCTATATCATGCAATACCGAGTCATGCCATCATGTGTTACTTTAAGCGAGATCCGGGTCAATTACGATAATCATCTTCGTTGGAACTAGCACGATTACCTACGAAATAGTTAAAACATACGGTATTAAACCATATCGAAAGTTCATAAAATGAGGGAAACGAGACGAGGATGAGAGTAAATAAATTACCCTCGAGAAGAGAACGAATAAGGGACGAATAAGAGTGAATCGATGAATGAAATTAGATGGAAATAGGCTCCAAAGCCGAGCAGCAGTAGCGTCAAAACCGCAACACAATAGCATCAACAAACAACAACAACATCCGCAGAACAACGACAAACCAGCAGCAGCACATCAGTGAATAACGACCCCGAACAGCAGTGAGACAATAACGAAACCACGAAATCAAAGACAACGATAACATTAACCATTAGACGAGATGGATAAATCAGCAGAACACCCACAAAACAGCAACAACAGCACGACAAACAACAGCAGTGGTATCAATCACGACCGAGGGACGAAAATAGAAGACAGAAATGGAAGGGCAACAGGTCGGCAACAACAAAACAGCAATAGTCGTGGATAGCAGTTGCATCAAGAAGAAGAACGAATAGCAGAGGAAAGATAAAGAAAAAAAGGCAGGGGCGTCGACAATAGTAACAACATATGCAATGCAACAACAAACGACGACAGAGGCCAGACAGAACGAAGAAGAAGAAAGGAAAACGAAGAGAAATGAATGACCTACCTGAGTCCAGATCGAAGATGTCAGCCCGAATGACGCACACAGACTGGCAACAAAGACGACAGTAGTAGCAGCAAAATGAGAAGGAGACGGAAAAAAAAGATTCCAGAAGAAGATTGACGATGGTAAAGATGGGTGAGCGGCAGTTGAAGAGCGTGAAGAAGAAAGAAAGGAAATGGAGGTGGGAGGTTAGCGTCTGCTTGAGACCAAAACAAAAGGGGTCAAGCGATTTAGGTTAAAACGAATTGGGTCGGAAATTAAAACAATGAGACGGGTCAAGTAAAAGTGTAACGATATAAAAGCTCATTAAATTAAAAGTTGGCCCAAGGAGAAATCGGGTTAGAATCGAGATAAGTAAAATTATAATTAGTTGAGCCGAAACACGAAGAAGAGTAATTAAAAATATTTCTCGGCCTAAAATGAATATTCACAACAAAAACGAAGTTAACGAAAAGAATTAATTCGTCCCATAGGACGAATAAATCGTATCTCAGGGTAAAATAAACGTTTTGAGTTTTGAAATAATGTTTCATGATTTATAATTTTTTTTTGACGATAATGAATTAAATTGATTTCTCGAGGAAAAGTAATAAATGTTTTGACGAAACTTAATATAAATATACTTCGAGCCGAAAATAGAAATTCAAGCTTAAATACAAATAAATAAAAAGAATTTAGAATTTCAATCGTCGAAATAGAAATATGTTTTAAATATAAGAAGAGTTTCCGAGACAAATAGAATTTTAGAAGTTTGAAACGATTAAACGATAAATTCGTTTTATAATAATTTTAAGAATTACGAGTTAAATCGAAAATAAAATAAAAATACGAATATAACCTTAATTTAATTAATTTTATAAAATCAAGGGTCTTACAATAAACCTGCAACAACCGGACCATCCACCTAAACCTCCCCAACATGACCGAATGTAACAACCCGGATTTAAAAAGACTAAATAATAATATCAATAGTATTAATAATAGGGTCAAGGGTGGCGGAAACACCCGACCAAATCCGAATCATTACTATCTCTACTGTCAAACTAATACATTATTCAAAAGTGTTCAAAATGAAAATCAAAAGAAACTTAAATAAAGGTGTCTCTCTCCACAGGTCTTCCCCAACAATATTCCATTCATCAGCATCTCGAAAGACCTGAAAGGGGTCCACAGTCAGTGGGGAGCAACTAGATGTTCTCCCAGTCATGGTTATAACAAGTTGAACATGAATAACAATAATAATGAGAGATAACATAATCAAACGACATGTGAAGATATCAATACACATGACCAACGTGTTATTAGACACGGTCATATAATTTATTGCAATCCATAAATAATCATAACGATCGAGATAGATACTATGTATCCATCCATACAAGTCGGAGCAAGTAACAACAGACTTCCTACAAAGATGTATAGGACATAGAATGAACACCAGCTAGAGTATGTAACTGATACTCTAACTAGTCAGAGCGTGTAACTGACCCTCTGACACGGAGCGTGTAACTGACCCTCCGTTTTGTGAAGTATGTAACTGATACTCCACGGTACTATGTATAGCGTGTAACTAACGACTATATGTCTAAGACCTGGCCAGAGCTCTCGACGCAGTAACTGTACGTCGAACGACACACGGGAACCCAGAACGTGTAACTGACGAATCTGAACCCACCGAACATAGACCAATTAAACCTCTTGCGAGCAGTATTGGTTCATTCCGATAGTATGTAACTGATACTACCGTCATCTATATCACTAACCATCATGTACGTTGCACCGTGTAACTGACTGCCAACTGCGTGAGCAATCTCACGACTTCTACGTAGTACAGTGTAACTGACTGCACTATGTAGTAATCAGACCTAGTATAGTGTCACTGACTATACCAGGGAAAATCAGCCCTAGATAGTGTAACTGACTATACCAAGTGTTACCCATTCATGATAAATATCACGGCTCAAACGTAGAACAATGTAACTGATTGTTCTAAAGGAACGAGTATAGAAGTAATCAAACAACGATAACATAATGAAGCTATAGCACAACCGACTATAACCTTCAAATAGTAATAGGGTTAAGGTCTAACGGACTATAACCCTGAACATCTAACGTGTATTAGTGTTCAAGGTCAAGGTAAGGCTACATAAACCTTGTCTACTAAACTGAAGTTATGTATATAACGTCAACCCGAAGGTGGTGTCATAGTATAACTACTACAACGTCAACTTCAAGTTAAGATTACATTAACCTCGACTATAACCTTGTGAGGTTACCTTAACCTCAGTGAGATTATAGCTTCATAACGGTGTTACGTAATCCTCAAGTGAAGGGTATTGTAACTTCCCATTGAAGTTACTTGACTTCAATTAAGGTTACATTATCCTTGTTATAACCTCGTGAGGTTACGTTAACCTCCGTGAGATTATAACACGCAATAAGGTTACATTAACCTCGTGAGAAGTTGTATAGTAACTTTCCAATAAAGTTACGTAAACCTCAACTAACGTTACCTTAACCTTGATCATAACCTCGTGGAGTCACTTAAATTGATCCCATCGAGACTATAACCCCGCATTGAAGTTACCTTAACCTTAAGTGAAGTTGTATAGTAACTTTCCAATAAAGTTACATGATCTTCAATCAAGGTTAGATTAACCTCAACCCTAACCTCCACATCGGGTGATGATTGGACGAGTCATCTAACACTTAGGGTTGGAACCCTAAAGCCATCGATGAAACAACCCTAGCATCTCCAAACAGAGAGGCCAAGCGGCTCACGTACGAATTTTAAATGTTACAACGGATTAGATTTAACAATTCTAATATAAGCGTAAACGACAATTATAGATCTAACGATAATAATAAATATTCAATTAACATACTAATTAATTAGACTCTTTAAATCATGAATAAAGACACAACACAAATCAATTAAATCATGTTACAAATCATTAAATCACACAACACATTCAAAATGCATAAACATGAAAAGAATCACATCTAGTTACCTTGAAGCGTGCTAATTCTCGATCTCGTCTTCAATGACGTAGATGTCGTCACCCGGACCCGTCTCCACGCCTAGTCCATCATCAATCACGTGCCAAACATCAAAAGGAAACCCTAATCAAAACTACTAAAAGAACTACGAAAAACTAGCGCGAAAAGAAGCAAAACTTACGAAGCAATGCAAAGGATTGCGCTAGGATCGATTAGGATTCGAAAGGGATGAAGATCAACTCTTTAATGAAGAGGAGGAGACACGAAATTAAGGAGAAGGAGTAGGGTGTGCCGTTGCTAGGAGGAGGAGAAGAAAGGAGAGGGTGAAAACCTAGAATTAGGGTTTGCAAATGAAAATAAGGGGTGGAAATCTCCACACTAATCACCTATATATAGGGAAAAGTCATGGGTAAAGCTAACTTGGGCCCAAATCCCAATGCTCCCTCATCAAACCACACATGGGAAGCAAGGATGGGTTAGTCTTGGCCCAAAATTCAAGCTAAACCGACAAAAGGTTACAAGGATGCGGTTTTCAGACAATTAAACCGGAAAAGGAAATATCCGAATAGAAAAATTAGAGAAATTGAATTAAATAAATAATTTTGGATATTAAAATATATGAAATGGAATAAAATAATTATGTCCGAAAATTCGGGGTGTTACAATCCAACCCCCTAAAAAGAAGTTTCGTCCTCGAAACTGGAAAGATGATTACCTCAATCAAAGAGATGCGGATGCTTCTCCCGCATAGACGCCCCGGTCTCCCATGTTTCCTCTTCGTACCTCTGGTTCCTCCAGAGAACTCGTACCAAGGGAACCACCTTATTCTTCAGAATCTTATCTTTCCTATCCAAGATACGGACTGGATGTTCCTCATATGTCAAATTCGACTGAAGCTCAATCACATCTGCTTCTAATACATGGGAAGGATCACTCCGATAACGTCTCAACTGAGACACATGAAACACATCATGAACCTTCGACAGATTCGGAGGTAGGGCCAACCTATAGGCCACCTCGCCAACTCTCTCAAGTACCTCGTAGGGGCCAATGTACTTAGGGCTTAGCTTGCCCTTGAGTCCAAATCTCTTAACGCCCTTCATTGGAGATACCTTAAGGAGAACCTTATCCCCAACTTTGAACTCGATTTGTCTACGTCGTAAATCTGCATACAACTTCTGACGGTCCTGGGCAGCCTGCAATTTCTCCTGAATCAACCTCACTTTCTCCATTGATTCCTGTAGCATTTCTGGACCGAGCACAACTGCCTCGCTACTGTCATCCCAACACATCGGGCTACGACACTTTCTCCCATACAGAGCCTCAAAGGGAGCCATCTGGATACTGGCATGGTAACTGTTATTGTAGGAGAACTCCACCAAAGGTAAACTCTTTTCCCAACTTACCTGGAACTCCAAGGCACATGCACGCAACATATCCTCAAGTGTCTGGATCGTCCTTTCGGTTTGACCATCAGTAGCCGCATGAAATGTTGTACTCATCTTCAACTCACTTCCTAAGGCTTCTTGTAACTTCCTCCAAAACTGAAAACAGAACCTCGGGTCACGATCTGAGATGATGTCTTTAGAAATTCCATGCAAATGAATGATCTCTCTCTGATAGGCATTTGCAAGCTCATCGAGACTCCAAGTCTCCTTCATTGGGATGAAGTGGGCAACCTTTGTCAACCGATCCACAACAACCCAAATAGCATTCATACCCCTCTGCGATCTCGGTAATCCCATCACAAAGTCCATCGAAATAGAATCCCATTTCCAGGCGGGGATCTCAAGAGATTGCAACAAACCTCCAGGTCTCCGATGTTCGAACTTAACCTTTTGGCATACCAGGCAACAACTGACGAACTCGGCGATCTCCTTCTTCATACCTGGCCACCAAAATCGTAGCTTCAAGTCCATGTACATCTTGTCACTTCCAGGATGTACGGAATACGGAGTACTGTGAGCTTCCTTGAGAATCTTTCCCTTCAGGATTTCACAGCTTGGGATACACCATCTTCCGTGGAACTTCAAACCACCATCGGTTCCAACCTCGAAACCTTCAGCTCGAGCCTCACCCAAGGCAACCCGAATTCCTTCAAGGAAGTCATCTCCTCGTTGCTTAGCTCGGATCTCATGGAAGACTCAGGCTCAGCAATCATCGCGCCCAATTTTAAGGAACCTGGCAAAACTACTTCAAGGTTCAACTTCTGGAACTCTCGAACTAGATCATCCGGTAACACCCTCATGGCATGACAAGTCTTGCGGCTCAAAGCATCAGCGACCACATTTGCCTTACCCTCATGATACAGAAGCTCAACTTTATAGTCATTAATCAGCTCTATCCAACGCCTTTGCCTCATATTGAGATCTTTCTGTGTGAAGATATACTTTAAGCTCTTATGGTCGGTGTAAATGTTGCAAGAAATACCATACAAGTAGTGTCTCCACAACTTTAGCGCGAATACCACAACATCTAAATCCAGATCGTGAGTTGGATAGTTCACCTCGTGAACCTTCAACTGTCTCGAAGCATAGGCAACCACTTTACCCTTCTGCATCAGAACACAACCCAATCCAGACTTCGATGCATCGCAATACACATCGAATCCAATACCTTCCTCGGGAAGTGTAAGCACTGGAGCAGTAGTTAACCGCTTCTTCAACTCTTGGAAAGCAGCCTCACAAGCTTCCGTCCAAAGGAACTTGGACTCCTTCTTCATCAACTGAGTTAATGGCCTTGCTATCCTTGAGAAATCATTGACAAAGCGGCGATAATATCCAGCGAGACCAAGGAAACTGCGGATCTCGGTGACATTCTTCGGACTCTGCCCATCAACCACGGCTTGAATCTTAGTCGGATCGACCATAACTCCTTCACCAGAAATCACATGGCCTAAGAAGGTCACTTCTCTTAGCCAAAACTCACACTTCGAGAACTTGGCGTACCATTTCTGCTTTCGGAGAGTCTCCAAGATGATGCGGAGGTGACTCTCATGTTCTTGATTATCCCTAGAGTAAATGAGTATATCATCTATGAACACCACAACACACTTATCCAAATACTCACTAAAGGTACGGTTCATCTGATCCATGAACACCGCAGGTGCATTCGTCAAACCAAATGGCATAACCACAAATTCATAGCGACCATACCTCGAACGAAAAGCGGTTTTTGGAATGTCATCCTTTCTAACTGGGATCTGATGATACCCTGACCTCAGGTCAATCTTAGAGAACACACTAGCTCCTCGAAGTTGATCAAACAAATCTTCAATCCTCGGCAGTGGGTACTTGTTCTTGATTGTAACCTTGTTCAATTCTCGGTAGTCAATGCACAGCCTCATGCTACCATCTTTCTTGCGAACGAACAAGACTGGGGCACCCCAAGGAGGAGCACTCGGCCTTATAAAGCCCTTTTCGATCATCTCCTCAAGTTGCTTCTTTAGCTCTTGCAACTCAGCTGGCGCCATACGATAGGGAGCCTTAGAAATTGGACCTGTACCAGGCAACAGATCGATAGAGAACTCAACGTCTCGCTCGGGTGGGATACCTGGAAGGTCTTCTGGGAAGACATCAGCATACTCCCTGACCACAGGAATATCCTCCAACTTCATCTCATTAGACACATCACGGATACTACACAAGTAAATCTGATGGCCTTTCCTACCCATGTTGACCATCTTCATTGCAGACACTCAACGAATAGTTGGTCTAGTCTTGACACCCTTATACGATAGCCTTGCATCGTCCGGACTCTTGAACACGATCTTCTGGTCACGACACTGAAATCTTGCATCATAACGAGCCAACCAATCCATGCCCAAAATGATGTCAAAATCAGCTAGCTGGAAGCTGATCAAATCAGCCGGAAAGGATACCCCCATAATGAAGATCGGGATGTCCTTGAATAGGATATTACAAGGAACTGTGTTACCCGTGGGAGTGGAAATAAGAGTATTCACGGATGAAGATGAAACAAGTCCAGCTCGGACGGAAAAACATTCAGACACGAACGACATCGACGCACCCGTATCAAATAGAACAAAATCAGGGAAAGAGTGAACTAGAAAGGTACCCGTAATCACATCTGGATTAGCCTCTGCCTCTGCACGGGTCATCATGAACACTCGGCCTTTCTTCGGAGCTTCCTGCTTAGGCTTCTGAGGACAATCAGCAGCTCTATGCCCAATACCCTTGCAAGTGAAGCAAGTAATTGGAGTCCCATCACAGTACTTACCAGCATGGTAAGCTTTCTGACACTTATAGCATGTCCAATCACTCCTGGACTGGCCCGAAAATGGCTTGTCGAACGTCATAGCCTCAAACTTCTGCTTCTTCTTCGCAGGTTGGTAAGATGATAAAGAAACATAAGGCTTCTTAGAATAACCCTCAGACTTTATGCGGTCTTCAGACTCAACAGCCATCACTGAGCCATAGATGCTCAGAGCACGGTCATAAGCTTGTTGGAAGGAAGTAGACGGGATCCCCGACATAGCTGCTCGGACTCTAGGAGCCATATTTTTCTCATAGAGACGAGTTTTAGAAACCTCGTCCATGGCGACCAAAGTGACAAAGCGGGACAACTTCAGAAACTTGTTGGTGTACTCCTCAACAGTCATCGAGCCTTGTTCCTAGCGTAGGAACTCCTGTTCCTTCTGCCATCTCAGCTCCTTCGGATAAAATCTCCTGGTTAGAGCCTAAGTGAAGTTTCTCCATCCAAACCCAGCCTTTGCTTGAAGATCTACCCTAGCTACAGGCCACCAGGTGTCGGCCTCTTCCTTCGAGTAATAGGAAGCCATGTTCACCTTTTGTTCATCCGGGCACTCTGTAGCCAGAAACAACTTCTCCATTTCCCGAATCCATGATTCCAAGGCGACAGGGTCAGTGTTGCCCTCGAAGGTTGGAGGACGATGACGGGCGAATCGGTCGAACACCGTCTGGTTGTTGTGCTGCTGGTTGTTGGGTTGATTGTTTGCGTTGTTGACTTGAGTGGCTAACCCTTCAGCTATGGTTGCCAAGGCTTCCTCGATACATCTGATGCAAGCGGCCTCCTGGTCATTGTTGTTACCATTGCGGGCCATCTGCAACAACGTACCCTAGGTTATGAAGTGGTTCAGGCCTAGGCACCACTTACAAGCAACTACTCAAACACTCTACAATGCCACTAAGGCAAGCAAGTCCTTAATGGTGTCTACCCCATTTACTCTCACTCATTTACTAAGTCAAGTTATTCTTTTAATGATTAAGCGAGAGTTGGGAGCGTGTTCGCTCTGATACCAACTGTAACAACCCGGATTTAAAAAGACTAAATAATAATATCAATAGTATAAATAATAGGGTCAAGGGTGGCGGAAACACCCGACCAAATCCGAATCATTACTATCTCGACAGTCAAACAAATACATTATTCAAAAGTGTTCAAAATGAAAATCAAAAGAAACTTAAATAAAGGTGTCTCTCTCCACAGGTCTTCCCCAACAATATTCCATTCATCAGCATCTCGAAAGACCTAACTAGTCAGAGCGTGTAACTGACCCTCTGACACGGAGCGTGTAACTGACCCTCCGTTTTGTGAAGTATGTAACTGATACTCCACGGTACTATGTATAGCGTGTAACTGACGACTATGTGTCTAAGACCTGGCCAGAGCTCTCGACGCAGTAACTGTACGTCGAACGACACACGGGAACCCAGAACGTGTAACTGACGAATCTGGACCCACCGAACATAGACCAATTAAACTACCGTCATCTATATCACTAACCATCATGTACGTTGCACCGTGTAACTGACTGCCAACTACGTGAGCAACCTCACGACTTCTACGTAGTACAGTGTAACTGACTGCACTATGTAGTAATCAGACCTAGTATAGTGTCACTGACTATACCAGGGAAAATCAGCCCTAGATAGTGTAACTGACTATACCAAGTGTTACCCATTCGTGATAAACATCACGGCTCAAACGTAGAACAATGTAACTGATTGTTCTAAAGGAACGAGTATAGAAGTAATCAAACAACGATAACATAATGAAGCTATAGCACAACCGACTATAACCTTCAAATAGTAATAGGGTTAAGGTCTAACGGACTATAACCCTGAACATCTAACGTGTATTAGTGTTCAAGGTCAAGGTAAGGCTACATTAACCTTGTCTACTAAACTGAAGTTATGTATATAACGTCAACCCGAAGGTGGTGTCATAGTATAACTACTATAACGTCAACTTCAAGTTAAGATTACATTAACCTCGACTATAACCTTGTGAGGTTACCTTAACCTCAGTGAGATTATAGCTTCATAACGGTGTTACGTAATCCTCAAGTGAAGGGTATTGTAACTTCCCATTGAAGTTACTTGACTTCAATTAAGGTTACATTATCCTTGTTATAACCTCGTGAGGTTACGTTAACCTCCGTGAGATTATAACACGCAATAAGGTTACATTAACCTCGTGAGAAGTTGTATAGTAACTTTCCAATAATGTTACGTAAACCTCAACTAACGTTACCTTAACCTTGATCATAACCTCGTGGAGTCACTTAAATTGATCCCCATCGAGACTATAACCCCGCATTGAAGTTACGTTAACCTTAAGTGAAGTTGTATAGTAACTTTCCAATAAAGTTACATGATCTTCAATCAAGGTTAGATTAACCTCAACCTTAACCTCCACATCGGGTGATGATAGGACGAGTCATCTAACACTTAGGGTTGGAACCCTAAAGCCATCGATGAAACAACCCTAGCATCTCCAAACAGAGAGGCCAAGCGGCTTACGTACGAATTTTAGATGTTACAACGGATTAGATCTAACAATTCTAATATAAGCGTAAACGACAATTATAGATCTAACGATAATAATAAATATTCAATTAACATACTAATTAATTAGACTCTTTAAATCATGAATAAAGACACAACACAAATCAATTAAATCATGTTACAAATCATTAAAATCACACAACACATTCAAAATGCATAAACATGAAAAGAATCACATCTAGTTACCTTGAAGCGTGCTAATTCTCGATCTCGTCTTCTATGACGTAGATGTCTTCACCCGGACCCGTCTCCACGCCTAGTCCATCATTAATCACGTGCCAAACATCAAAAGGAAACCCTAATCAAAAACTACTAAAAGAACTACGAAAAACTAGCGCGAAAAGAAGCAAAACTTACGAAGCAATGCAAAGGATTGCGCTAGGATCGATTAGGATTCGAAAGGGATGAAGATCAACTCTTTAATGAAGAGAAGGAGGTACGCAATTAAGGAGAAGGAGGAGGGTGTGCCGTTTCTAGGAGGAGGAGAAGAAAGGGGAGGGTGAAAACCTAGAATTAGGGTTTGCAAATGAAAATAAGGGGTGGAAATCTCCACACTAATCACCTATATATAGGGAAAAGTCATGGGTAAAGCTAACTTGGGCCCAAATCCCAATGCTCCCTCATCAAACCACACATGGGAAGCAAGGATGGGTTAGTCTTGGCCCAAAATCCAAGCTAAACCGGCAAAAGGTTACAAGGATGCGGTTTTCGGACAATTAATCCGGGAAAGGAAATATCCGAATAGAAAAATTAGAGGAATTGAATTAAATAAATAATTTCGGATATTAAAATATATGAAATTGAATAAAATAATTATGTCCGAAAATTCGGGGTGTTACACCGAATACGAAGCCTGCCTAATAGGTCTCAAAGCAGTCATATCTCTAGGAGTCAAAAACCTTAGAGTACATGGAGATTCATCCCTAGTAGTCCACCAAGCCAAGGGTATCTGGAAGGTTTATAGCGAAAGCCTAACGCCATACCAAACCAAAGTGGAAACAATACCCGGGAATTTACTGAAATTGACTTCATACACATACCCCGCGAGGAAAACCAATTCGCTGACGCACTATCTAAGCTAGCCTCACTAGTAAACATACTCGATCACCTTTTCTCTATGCCCATTTGCGTAGAGAAGAGCGAAGAACCGGCCTACATCCATAGCCTCGAAACCGACGACACCCTCGAAGAACCTTGGTACAGAGCAATCTAGACCTTAAAACCCACGGGTCATACTCGCCCAACACTAACACAAAGAACAAAAGAGCCCTACGAATACAAGCCACCCATTACGTCCTGAATCAAGGACTACTATACAAACGAACCCCACAAAGAGTCCTCCTTAGGTGCATAAACAAAAACCAATCCGAGATGGTCATGGAAGAGGTACATGATGGAGAATGCGGACCCCACATGAGTGCACACTTACTAGCCCGAAAAATAATGAGACTGGGCTATTATTGGATTACCTTAGAGGCAGACTGTCGACGTCATGTCCGACACTGCCACAATTGCCAAATATTTGCTAACATCCAACACCTACCTCCATATCCTCTGCACACCAGACCCACACCCTGGCCTTTCTCTACCTGGGGAATAGACATCATAGAAAAAGTACACCCATCAGGAGCCGGCGGACACTGCCTTAGACCAGTGGTCGTCGATTATTTTACGAAATGGGTAGAAGCCGCCTCTTACACGTACTGTACTAACCTCCAAACAAGTAGTAAAATTCTTACAAAATAATATCATCTGCCGCTACGGCATACCTTCCGAGATCATCAGTGACCAGGGAGATCACTTCAAGTCCGACACCCAGAAACTCCTCGACAAATACAAAATCCAAAGACACAAGTCATCACCCTATAGACCATAACCAAACGGGGCCGTAGAAGCAGCCAACAAAACCATAACCACAATCCTTAAGAAAATGATAGGCAATTATCGGGATTGGCCAAACAAGATCCCCTTTGCCTTATGGGGATACCGAACATCCTATAGAACACCCACTGGAGCCACACCGTATTACCTATCCTACGGTTCCGAAGCCGTGCAACCCGTACAGCTAGAAATACCGTCACTAAGAATATTAGCCGAGAGCGGTATTCCCGAAAAAGAATGGAACTAAAAACGATATGACGAACTAGTACTCCTAGACGAGCATAGGATACATGTCCTATCTAACGTCCAAGTCTACCAATAACGCATCCAACGAGCCTTTAACAAACGAGTGAAATCCCGAAACATACACGAGGGAGATTTAGTAATCAAATCCATTAGAGCACCCCTTCCCGTCGACCCTAGAGGGAAATTCAAACCAAACTGGGAAGGCCCCTACCTCGTTAAGAAAATACTCACGGGGGGCGCCGTGATCCTCACCGACTTAGACGGTCAAGAGTTCTCAACCCCGACAAACATGGACCAACTGAAACGATACTACCCATAGATACCATAGCAACCACATCCTGACCTCCGACTTAGGGGAAGCAAAAAAACAAAAAAATATTTAATCAGGTTCGCATCGATAATTGGCATAAACGAGTCTAAAGAAAAATCACTCACGTTTTTTTAAAGAACTACGAACATGGTTTGATTCCGTCTAAACGCTGATACGTAGGCAACCCATCCCCGGGTACAACCAACCAACCAAACAAACAAACAAAAAATCGATTACTCAATCTACGTAAAAACCGGGACTCCTCCCACGTCCCCGCCAATGAGTGATTTAAAATGACGAAGCACAAACGACGAGCCGAGGACGGGGTGAAAACCCGAAAGGGCGCCCGGGTCAAAATGAAGAAATGAGTTGCGAGCCGTCGTCAAAAATAAATAAGTTAATATGACGAGCCGAGGACAGGGGAAAACCCGAAACGGCGCTCCGGGCAAAATGAAGAAACAAGTTGCGAGCCGTAAAAAAAAAGGTGAGCCAAGGACGGAGTGAAAACCCGAAAGGGCGCTCCAGGTAAAATGAAGAATCAAGTTGCGAGCCACCACAAAAAAAAAATTAATAATAAATACAAAAAATGTACTTCTCATTAATAACAAAATTGGTTAAATCGAGCCTTTGTCGAGGCATTTACATGAAGCATCTGAAATCCGGACATCCCGGAAAACAACAACGTGTCAAAACTCTACAAAAACTAGTACTAATACGCCACATATTATCAACTAATAAGACATGATACAAAATGGCTGGGCTCTACCTGTCCAACTTTTCCTTCCCTATGCCATTCGTGTGTGCCTGCTTGCGTTCTTCGTCCTCGATTTTCCGAAAACAAGCTTTTAACGCCCTATCGAAACGCGAGCCTAGCAAATCCCACTTTCTGTCCTCTGCCATATTTTCCATATGGGTCTCATTAGTCTTGGCCCGTTCAGATGAACTGACGAAACTAGGATCGGTAATGCTGTCTTTGGTTAGGCACTTAGTCTCTCGAGTCTCCTCCTCGCCTCCTAACGGCCCTGTCTTCCTAACCTTTAAGTTGCTCTATCCTGACGGGTGTTCATAAACCCTTCGCCGGATGGAAACATTGTCAGTCGGTCGAACACTCTCAATAACAACGGGACGCAAGAATTTTTGCTCCCAAGAGACCCTGAACTCCCTAAGCGAATCCCCCGTCCACGGGTCAGAACTAGAAACAACTTTAGCGTCCTTCGGAATAGGAAGTTGGACACCCATTTGATGTGACAATACGCCCGGGTAAATATAAACCTGATCCCTCATCGATAGTATTAACAAGGCCCAAGTCGAAGATGAAATGGAAACCCGGTACGCCCACTAATATTCCACCACGTGATGACAACATCTCCTCCGACCAAATAGGAATGCCAATCCTCTTCCTTTTGACCCTTGCTCCACACCTGCACCGTCTTCCGGCCCGTGAAACCCCTGTAACTATAATTTTTAAAGCACCGGGGAGGGACGACCAACCGAGCTGCTCCTGCAACCACACCTGTACAAACCGCTACAAAATATCACGCCTCCAGACCAAAACAACCACAAAAAAAAACTAAACCAAAAAAATGGGTTACAAAAACACAACACCAACAAAAAAAAAACAGCACAAGAACACGCCTGTAAGATAATCCTAGAGCCACGGGAAGGTGTCCCCCGTAACCTAGCACTAGCATCAAGACCCAAAATAAGCTCACCCATTATAAGCAAAGAGGGTGATCGACCGTGTTCCATTGCATCCAAAACACAAGGATTACCCCAACCTTCATGTGACCGCACACCCTCAAAAAGATGATAACAAGCAATAACAATGTTAAAAGCACGCCTACATGCTAAGGTCGAAACGTGACGAGAGCCAACTTGTGAGAATGTCCTAGAAAGCAACTCTAAGTTAAGACCGTCCACACCAAAATAACCTTTAGCCTCCTCTAATGAAGAAAGATCCAAAAAGTGGTAAAACCGCTCTACGTAAGCATCATCCCCATAAGGAATACAAGGGCGAGCCGAGCTCCACCCACGTATAACATCTATCTCCTTGGGTAAAGGACAAATTTTACCCTCTGGAAAGGCAAAAACATGGTACTTCGGGTCCCAAAACCTAGAACATGCCCGTAAGAAGCTATCTTGTACATTGACTCGAGTAAGCGCAATAACCGTTGACAAACCGTCATTTGAACTAACCTCGGGGTCACATTTCTTAAAATAACCCGCCCACTCGGTTATGATACTCCCAAAACCCGACATGACCCAAGATATAAGTGCGCTATACCCTAAGGATATTCTAGCATGTCTAAAACAAGCACCCACAACCCGTTTATATAGCCCTAATCCCACAAGAATTAGGAAAAACACGGAAAATTTCCATAACCCGGGCTCAAACCGCACAGCCTCACGCGCCCGAGCCTAAGCGGCCCGGAACCCGGTAGCCTCAGTCCAAGCGCCCATGGCCAGGCAGGCGACATCCCGAGCATCCACAGGGAAGAAATTTTGACCCCGCAGCTATCATCCTACACCTTGGACATCGGGAACGACATCCCAAAATCACTCAAACCCGTCCCGAAAACCAAGACACCCTTGCAAGAACTATAGAAACGCGAATTCACTCGTCGGACGCACGAGACTTAGACGTTTTTTTTTTAAGGTGGATAAGCTACCCCACGTAGGCGTGTTGTAGCCTTTTAACGGTCATCGTCAAATCGCGTCTGTAGCCTAATAAGGCAATATTATGAATATATAAAAGGGTTATTTAACAGGAATAATACCAACTATGGGTGGTATTCCATGAATAAAACCAACTTTGATTAATACGGGAATAAAACCATGTATGAGAGAAATTATACGGGAATGAAATACTCTAACTGGCTACCGCCTATACCTGTCAATATTTCCCTAATACAAGTATTATTGGCTAACAGTAGAGTATTAAATGTAAATATTTAAACTTCAAACTTCATCTTCTTCTCCTTCTCTTTCACATCAAATCGTCATCTTCTTCTTCCTCTATTCATCATTCACTTCATCTTCCTCAATTCATCTTGCGGAAGGTAATTTTGTTTTCGAAACTTTTGATTATTTATCTTCTTCAAACTTTTGTTCGTCCGTATTTAAAAGTAATTACCATTAATATTGTCGAAAATTCATTTTCAGGGTTATAGAAGTTAATTCCTCAATAATTTGCGTCGGCAATGTCAACGGTGAGTATTGTTTTCATTTCCACAAATTGATTTTTCTGGGTTTTTCGTATTCTGGGTTTCATTTAGGGTTTCTTATTCTGAAGTTAATTTAGGGCTTTAATTGTCGAATTAGTGTCTTTTTAATTGGTTTGATTGAAAATGTAGGTTGATCCATGGAGATTTGTGGTTGCAGAAAACATCTTTCGAGTTTGATCCCCATAAATTAGAAGAACATGAATTTGATGGGTCATGGATTTGGAGAAATTTTGGTTTAGGAGAGATAATTTGATTTAGGGGAAAATGGAGTTTGTATTGTCAATGAAGAAGATGAAGATGTGTGTTAATTAATAATATGGGACCCACAAAAACCTACTTTATCCGGTCATTTAAGAGACTATTTCATTCCCATATAATTTCTCTCATACATTGTTTTATTCCCGTATTAATCAAAGTTGGTTTTATTCATGGAATACCACCCATAGTTGGTATTATTCCTGTTAAATAACCCTATATAAAAAGTGGTCTAACCTTTTTTTCAAAAATCGCCTGAATTTCAACTTCGGTCTCGTTCTGAATGTCAAAATAATCGCACTCATCTCTTAACACATTTGGTCAAAGCACGTTAATGTCTCACACCTCGAGTCAAAAACATTTTAATCAACGTACCACCTGATCTGATTCCCGCCTCCAAACTAACGCATTTGGAAACATCCGAAAGAAACGATTTTCGTACTCTCACGCAATGCTAACGCACCTTAAACTAGGTCGAATCGCAAAACAAATGAACGCAAGAAGTGATTACTTGTCAATTTAGGTAAACAAATTCGCCAAACACAAGACTAATTCAAATACTAAAGAATCTAAAACGAACATACAACATATACCAATTTATACACAAATCGAGGCTAGGGAGGACCCCTAGAAGCCGCGCCGATGGCTATCACAAGCTCACCTAGGTTGTCGTCCAGACCTAGGTCTTCTAAGTCGAAGGTAGGATACTCAGTACCGTCCATCCCCGACAGCATGTCTAGGGTAGCTGTCTCGGGGACTTCTCCCACCTCCTCGTTAGCACCCGTAGCCTCACCCTCAGCCTCAGTCTCCCTCTCGACCTGATGCCTGGCCTCACTCTGTGTAGAGGTCTCACCCCGAAACCGAGCCAGCTGCTCCTTAAGGAAGGCAATCTCGTCAGCCCGAGTTTGCAGGAGCCGCTGCGTCTCAACGTCTCTCGCCTCGAGCTCGGTCACCCGAGTCTCCAACTGTCCCACCATATCCAAGACATCCTGCGAGTACACTCGAACATCAGGAAAATACAAAAGCAACCTAGAAAACCACCTTAGTCACACAAACTCACTAATCCAGGCCCCGAAGTATCACGGGAAACTCTCGAGGCATAGGCCCGGAAGCAATTGGCAGCCTGCCACAACCGCTGATGGCAAGCCGACGAAACCTGAGAGGTAAAACCGTAGAGGTTAGATAAACCAATCCTAAACCTTAGGACCCAAATCGAAAACGAAAGCCAAAAACTCACCGGGTATACCCGGTCACGCCACTCTATCCCAGCATCCATTTCCTCGGAAAAACATGGGGGGAGGAGGCTCAGTAAAGGGTATCCCAGCCGTATCCACCCTAAGCAGAGTCAGGGGAAAATCTGGGGGCTGGATTTCATCAGCCGGATCGGCAAGCTGAAAGGACAATAGATTGGTCAGAAGGAAAAGAAATAACAAGCCGCAACAGAAACTTTAGAGCCAAAGATTAGAACATTACCACGAGACGATACCAAGCTAACCGCCGGGTGACGTGAGATAGATAGGAGGCACCAGGCACCAAGAGTGTATAGCCTCCTTCTCCGTTCCTATCCTTGAAGACCTCTGCGGTGGTCGGTGGTCTGAACATGGTCCGGGGAGGATCAACCGGTACCCTAAAATCGTCGTACAGACATTGACGCACCAACCGCTCGCCCAGATACCAAACTGGGAGAAACAACGTAGGAAGAAGCATCCTCCTATAACTCCGAGGCCTCAGCTCCGTGGCCACATACTCTGGCACGCCCTCATAATTGGCCCAAGGGCGGGCCACAAACTACACAAGTAAAACCAATATCCTAGTAAATCCCGAACCTTGGGGGCTATTGAACAAAATAGGCTATTAGAAGAAAACTTACATCGTCAAGGCCTAGCTTGTTAACCAGCGCATTCTCCATCGGATAGTGGCTGATTGTGCTCTTCGGCTGAGCCAGCCTCCACTCGATTCACGCCGGGAATCTCTTCGGGTGCACTCGGACCGTCGTAGGTGCAAAACACTGGATGTAGGAATAGATCCAAGCCTGTAAGATCCCGAAACAACATTAGCAGCCCCAAACCAAAACTAAGTTAACTCAAAATCCAAGAGTGAAAACGATAAATAACCTCCAGTATAAGGCCCGAACCCACGATGGGCACAGCTGCGGCCGACCCTATAACCAACGGCCTCACCATGACTTGCAGGCAGCGAGTCATCTCCGCGAAAGCCGCGGTCACCCAATCGTAGCGCCCTAGCTGAGTCAGGTCAGCTAGGAAGGGCAAAATCCTAGTGTTGAACCTCTCACCCATGTCCGAAAAGTAGGTCGACCCTAGGAAGTGCCACAGCCACAACCAGGCATCCTGATCCGGCGTGTTGGGTTCTCGACTCTCTAACACCGCCACCCGCTCGAAGTGGTCGGTGATGTAAGAACTCACCAAAGCGTGAGGCGCACTATATGCCTCACACGGTAAACAATCCTCGATGAGGCCCCGCACCTCATCAGTATCTAGACTAGGACCCTCGACGGCCCACGTAATCCTATCCGGCCCCCAGGGCAGGCTGCTAATCATCCCAAGATCCTCTAGAGTCATCCCAACCTCCTCAAAAGCCATGTGGAAGGTCGAGGTAGTATCATGAAAGCGATCTATCATCGCCCTAATCACCATAAGGTTGCACTTAGTCTTGAAACCCACCAATCTAACCCACTGGCCGACTACGGAACCTAGAGCGGTCCTCGCAATAATCCCCTTTACCGTAGGAGTCAACTTCTGGAAATAAATGTCAAGACACGTAGTAAAGCCTGAGAAAGTCCTCATCGGACCTGGGGGCTGTAAACCGAAATAATACCAGTATAAACAAAACAGGCCTAGCCTAAAACGAGGAAAAAAAATGAAATCTAAGGCATAACTAACAAACACGAACAGGACACTCACCAGGCCCCGCACGATGCGGTTAGAAATATGACGGTCAAGGTGAAACATCAACTGATAACCATCCCATTCTCGAGCCCAATTGGGGTCTTCGTAAACAGCCTCCTCATCCTCTGGTATAGGAACCGGGACATGAACCCTTCTAGCGACGGTCTCCGGAAGCTTACGCTTCTTCACTCTATCAAAATCAGCCTCCTTCACAATCTCGGGATCACGACGCTGAGACGAGATACTCCGATGTCTCCTGCGAATGCCTCGAGTAGTCTATAAACTCGCCCCAACAACCTCCTCGCTAGCACTAGCACTAGCACCAACCGAAGAAGTTCCCTCGGGACGCTCGGTAGCATCTCTAGCTATAAACAAAAAAACATAACCCCAGTCAGGCTAAATCAGTTTAAACAGGTCAAAATAGGGTCAAAAATTCGGATAAGGATATCAAAATTCCGAAAAGGTCGCTAACACCCATTTTCGCTCCCGATCACAATACAAGTGGTTTCGGGAAAATCAGGCATCATTACGACACCTTTTCGTCCGTCTTAAGACACACAAAACCTTACGGAGGGTCCTAAAAGTCATCCTAGCCCATAAGAATCGACAAGAGAGCTACCCATATACTCATAAGCACTATTTGAACAAAATTACGCAAAATAATCATAGGAATAATCGGGAAACTGTCCTTAACCCTAGCAACACATTTCCATAAGAAGCCATTGTCGCACCTCGAACATCCTTATCAATCTCAAAACTACTTCAACAAGCTCTAATCAACTTTAATTGAACAATGAGACTAAGCACACACTACAAAAAATCACATCTTTAGCGGCATTTATATAGGGGTTAGGCGGCATAAATAAATGCCACCAAAAGTGCTAGCAGCATTTACTCTTATGCTGCTAGATTCAATGTCGTGAAAAGGTATTGTGACATTTATGCAAATGCTGGTGAAGCCTTATATAAATGTCACTAAAGACCTGTTATTAATTCCAAGATTCCGTTTATTTTTTCAATTTTTTTTTTTGCTGATTTTTTTTCCCGCCAACTTTGTGCTGGATTTTTTTCCCGCCAATTTTGTGCTGAACTTTTTTCCCGCCAACTGACGTGCTGATCTTACTTTCGCGGTTTTTTCAAATATTTAATGGTATTATTTTAATTTACAAAATAATGAAAACCAACCAAACATGTAAAATAATTGCTTTTATAATATTGAAAATATAATTTGTAGTCAAATAATCATTACAAAAGGCTATATGGGTATAACAAAAGCCTAACTAAATAAGTACCATCCAAAAAATCCCAGTTACTAGAGTTATATATCTCTATCAAAATTGGCATCTAATAAAAATTGCTAGTCGTCCTAAAAAAAGAACAAGTAGCAAAATTGTGCCAACTATTTACAAGGATTAAGAATATCTCTACCAAATAAAGTCATCTTTAGCATGGTTAACTTCTCTTGCATTTGTCTTTGCACTTCTAAATTGTCCTCTTGTATCTTGAGACATTTATCATTCACCTTCTTAAGCTCACACTCCAAAAATTATATTTTTTCGTTACATAAAATGTGATCATCATCCAAACCCTCTTTGTTACCAGCCATAACATGTCGTAGATGGAAGAGACGTTGGCCCTCTACCAAGCCCGTGGACTCATCCTTTTCTCTCTGGACCTATAATTTCATTAATAACTTGAGAATATATGTCTCTATCCCTAGCAACAGCTCCATTTGTGACCTCTTTATTGTTTGGCAAATCAATTAATTTCGCATTGATCATTTCCTAAAAGCAACCAAAGAAGTATATAACTTTATGTGAAATTCACATAAGTGTGACCAAAGATTTTATATAATCAAAGCTAAGAGCAATTAAATAAAAGTTTGAACATAGTTCTTACCACCGCCTTCTTTGATTTTTCATCCATTGGAGTAGGAACAGTTTTTCGATCCTTATGAGTCTCCAAAAACACATGAGCACGAGATGATCATTACTTTTGAACATATAACCTCCAAGTTATCAAATTGTTACCATAGAAAAAATTACAAACTTTTTCTTCAATTACACACACAAAGCTTTTCGATCCAGAGGTGTGTGCCATAACTTGGCACCCACGACTCTGTCTATTTTCAACACTGCGGCCCTGTCCACATCAATCCATTCCTATTAAGTAAAGAATATACCTATTAACTAAAATTATTAACTATTTACAATTAAGTTGATGAACTAATCATATTCAAAAAATCCATTACCCCACTCAAAAATTCATATTGATTATCACTAGCAATCCATTTGCGATTTCTATTATCCATGGTCCTAATAAGATAATAACAAATAAACTTGTTTGAAAGAAAAAACAATGAAGTTGTATGTTTACGTTTTGACATTATTTACGGGTAGAAAAATCTCTAGGATTATCTCTACTATATAGCATTAAACATAGTCAGGTAGAGTTTTTTTAATTGTATGAATCAAGTAAAGGAACATTACGAGGAAGAACAACCAAATGAAAGAATATATCAAAATCACCAATGCACCAGAACACTAGTAAGGGATGGTTATGAAAATCACATTGAACACAACACTAATACGTACAACTTTTTTTTATTAAGATCACTAGCTATTAACATTGCACAAACAAATAAAACTACACGGAAGTTAATAGCACAAACACTAATTTATCAAGAACACAAATTAGATAGCATACTAACAGCAAACAAAGAAGAATAAAATAATTCTTTCAAAATCTTTGCCTATTTCGTTGGGATGGAGGGAGTATTATAATGTACTTTATAACTAGACTAAATTGTGTATACTGTATACTGTATAGGAAATTTTTGTTCGCGTTGGCATGTTGGGTAATTATACTACATCAGTACATCTCCCTGGGTTTAGACTTTAGAGATTGGGATAAATGAAGGATTGAAGTATTGGCTCTCCTGTATGTACGTATGCATATATATATATATATATATATATATATATATATATATATATATATATATAAAACTCTGTATTGTGGCACATATACATACATATATATATATATATATATATATATATATATATACACACACACGTGTAACAGTGTTGGCTCCCCTGTATGTATATATTTGTGTTATATCGTGGGTCTCTCTTACGACGGACCTATCCGTCGAAATAATGAAACGGATCAAATACGTACTACATGTATGAATAAGACTTTATTTTTGTCTTTAGCATAATACTTGACCCGTTAGAAGTTTGTGACAGATACTTCCGTCACAAACCAAGAATTTGTGTTATATTATTAATCCGTTGAGACCTACATACTTTATAGTACTGGTATCTGCCTTTATAAATACGATACATCGAGGTGGTTAAACCATATGCTAAGAAACTAATCCATGAATCGCTTTCCACTGTTTGTTACAGCTTCTTCTTCTTCTTCCTATCTTACAATTACCATTTCCAATTCCGACCCCTTTCCCTTTCCCTTTCTGGTTTCTATTTCACCTTGTACTAGTTGTGTTATTATTCATCTTCCTAGACTCACTTAATTGAAAATTGCACAAACAATTAAATAATTACACAAATTAAGTAACACACGACAACCCCCTCAACCAAAAATTGAAATTTTGGTTATCGATCATTGCACAAATAAACTAACACAGTACAATTTTAAAATCAAAAACTGAAATATTGGGCAAAAAAATCCGGCCATAGATAATCAGTCACACCAACAAATGACAATAAATTAACTTAGATTTTCAATCAGACGATTAATATTTGTAATTGATTTGTAAATCTAATTACAATCAGATGATAATAGCAAACAAGAAGGGAAAGTAATATCTAAATTAAGACCAAGAAGAAAGAAGAAGAAGAACTTGTTATCCAGTGGATTGCCTCAAGCGGGTGGAATGGTGATGGTGAGTATTGTGAAATTAGGTTTGGGAAATAAGGTTTTAGGAAATAAAATTTTAGCAAATGAGAAGGAAACGTAAAGATTCGTCTGAGAGGTGGGTGAGTGAATTTTTTAGCAGTAAGTGAATATACGTATTTTAGCTTATTAGAGTGGGTGAGTGAATTAATTAGCACTTTAGGTGGCATTTAGCTTATTTGCAAAGTTTAATTGTCAATTTAAGGTTATTTTGGGTGGCATTTCTACTTATGCTATTAAATAAATGCCGTCTAACCATTAATCTCTTGTAGTGACAAGCATCGAAACTTGGTGAATAAAAAACACCCAAACCGACTTTCTAGGGTTTTCAACAAAACCAACTCATAATCAATCAAATCAAGCAAAAGCGACATTAAACGGTAAAGAACACTAACCCGGAGTCGACATTGTCGTAAATAACGGAAATCGGAACGAAATTTGGCAAGAAAAATCGAAGAAGTCGAGTTTGGGGCGAAGAAGATGACACGTTCGAATTCTTTGTGAAATGAACGAGCGCCCAAATTTTCGATTACTTAAGCAGACCCGTACCACAAAAATCCGGCCGCCCCGAGTGACGCGCCCGAGTCCTGGCGCGCTGGGGGCTAGCCGCCTGAAGACTGGGCCGCAGACAGATGCACACCCAAATAGTCCAGTACAGTCTACAACTGATGGTAAGGATTTGCCGCGTCCCCAACCGTAAAAAAATAACCAACTATACCTAGTGGGTAGCTAGGGTAAGTCGGGTCGTGTCCACGGAGACGGTATTGTACGGTTTAGACTAAGTCGGCCTAAAAACGAGACTATGCTACCAAAACAACACAAAGAGAACGATAATTGGTAAACTATGGTGGTTGGAGATGAATAAAGTGGACTAACAATGAACTAGCTATAATAAGATTGAAAGAAATAACTAGAGACAAACTAAAAAAAGAACTAGAGAAATAATGACTAACTAGGAGAATGAATCAAATATGGAAGGGAGTGGGGTAGGTCGGGTTCTTAAGTGTAGTAGGGTAATTGGGTGACCAAGGGTTTAGGTGTCTCCTAATTGCTAGAGTCGGTTTGCGCTCTCGCGTCTAAACCTAGATCACGGTCGGTCCGGGCTCTCGCTACGTAGACCAATCTCCGCACTCTCGTGACAAAGACTACCCTAACACAATCACACACTAGCCAAACAATGAGAAGAAGAGAAACAAGTATAGGAAGCATTGGCCACTACTACCCACACAAGCAAATCATCAAACACATGGTGTGCCCAATATGAGACTAGCAACAAAGATGTAACCTTTACCCCTAATCAAACCCTAATCACCCATAATCTACCCTTAATCCCCCTACTAACCCCACAAGAGAACTACTCACTCATTATCATACTCAAACTAAAATGAACAAGAGAAAACAAACTAAACATCCAAACATCCATAATAAACAAACAATAACAATAAACAATAAATAAAGATTCAAACTTGATTAATAAACTAAGAACAAGAGTAAAGAGGAGAAGAGGATTATACCAAACTAACAAGGACGAAAAAGATGAGAACTTGCATAAATAAGAAACCCAAATCAACTCCAAGGTTCTCAAGCTTGGATGAATCTTCAAGTATCTTCTTAATACAAGACTAATTAAAACTAGATTAACTAAAGATTAAAGGAAAATTAAACTAGTTAGAGGAACACTAAATATAGGGTTTGAAAGTTGTAGAGAGGCCTAAGAGAGTATAATGTAATGTATCCTACATAAACAATACAAGAGGGAAGTATTTATAAGGTTACAAGAACGAAGGAGGATGAAACAATTGACGCTGGCCTGTATCTGTTGCTTCCCGCCCGGGACGGATTGGTCCCGCCCGGGACGGTGTGGTCCCGACCGAGACGGTCTGGATTTGCCGTGGATCCCCACCGTCAATAAATAACCAACTACACCTAACACGTAGATAGGGTAAGTCGGGTCGAATCCACGGGGACGGTAAGAGGTGTCTAGACTAGGTCTACCTAAACACGAGACTAGGTCAACGAACTAAACTAGACTAAGGCGATAAGAAGGGGATGAATTTATGACTATGACTAAGGTAACGAATAAATCAAATAAGGAAAGGGTAGGGTTAGGTCGGGTTCATAAGTGTAGTAGGATAGTTGGGAGATCGAGGGTGTAGGTTTCACCTAGTTACTAAGGTCGGTCCGGGCTCTCGCTACGTAGACCAATGTCCGCACTCTCGTGTCAAAGACAAAACCCGAATACTTATGCAAGTTGTCACCCAATACACAAGGATTCAACCACAAATCCATCACACAATGAGAAGAGGAAGACAAGCAAGAGGAGCATTTGCAACTACTACTCTAACAAGCAATTCAACAAACACATGGTGCTCTTAATATGTGACTAGTAACAAAGAATCCACCCTTACCCACAATCAAACCCTAATCATCCATAATCAACACTTAATCCCCCTAATAACCCCACAAAAAGTCTACTCAAACATAACTAAACTAATCCTAACCATAACAAAAGAAATCAACACAAACAACAAAACATTCATAATGGAATAACAAGAACAATGAACAATAATCAAAGATTGAAACTTGAAAGATTAAACATGAAAGATTAAAGGAAAAGAGAAAGGAAAGATTATACCAAACTAGATGAATGCAAAAGATGAACACTTGCATAGAAGAAAACCCAAACAATTCCACCAAGGTTGTCAATCTTGGTAGATTCTTGAAGAGATCCAATAATACAAGAGTAATCACTAGATTAAGGAGTAATTAAGGACTAATCTACACTAATCTAAGCTAATCTAACCTAAAGTAGTCTAGGGTTTAATGGGTAATGAAGAACATAACCTAGGATTACAAGAGGGGGGTATATATAGGGTTACAAGAATGAAGGAGAAGAAAAGAAGCAAAGGCGTGCTGCAGACCCATGGTCCCGCTCGGGACAAGACGGTCCAGACCGGGATGAGGTCCTTCTCGGCCGGGACGGGCTCAAAACAGTGGCCTCTCCTTTTGTGCACTCCTTCCTGGTCGGGAAGGCATTATCCGGCCCGGGAAGGACCTTGTAGGCCTCCATTACGATCTTTTTGGTCCTTCCTTGGTTCTCATGGGCTTCTTACCGATTCTCGGGTCTCGGGATCGAGTCTAAGAGGCTCGGGATTGGGTCCCAAGGTCTCGGGGTCGAATCCAAGGTATCGAGTGATCGTTCCTTCACTTCGTTGGCTTCAAAAAGTGTATGTATCGAGTCGGATTCGCTCCATTTCTTCACAAATGGTCTCGGGAACCTAAAACGAACTAAAGGAAGCATAAGTAACCCGTAAACCGCTCCCAAGGAGCGATTCCACAAGGAAAACGGGACCAAAACACAGCAAATTAGGCACTACAAACTACACTTATCAACAACAAAGCAAACAAACTCAAAATTCGGTGCACATAAAACATGCAGCCTTTAAAACAAACAAAATCACAATGAATGAGATAATTGCTAATCAACGTCAATAAAACACTCTCGATAACGAAACAAACATGAGAACCGCACTTAACCTAAACCCTCCACTCAAACGCATAATAGGCAATTCGAACTAAACTAAACTAAGCAAACTTTGAACAAACCCAAATGCACATCAAACTAAGACCGAGCAAAAGTTAAACCAAACGAGATAAGACAAACTTGCAAAACAAACATTTTACTAAACCAACAAGCAAACAACAATTTTGCCCGAGGGATCTAAAATCCCGGAGGCACAGCAACAGCAATTTTGCCCGAGGGTCAAAGTTATCCCGGAGGCACAGCAACAACAATTTTGCCCGAGGTTCAGAGTTATCCTGGAGGCATAGCAATTTTGCCCGAGGGATCTAAGATCCCGGAGGCACAGCAACAACAATTTTGCCCGAGGGTTAGAGTTATCTCGGAGGCACAACAACAACAATTTTGCCCGAGAATAAGAGTTATCCTGGAGGCACAACAAATTTGCCCGAGGGATCTAAGATCCCGGAGGCACAGCAACAACAATTTTGCCCGAGGGTCAGAGTTATCCCGGAGGCACAACAATTTTGCCCGAGGGTCAGAGTTATCCCGGAGGCACAACAATTTTTGTCCTAGGGGTCATAAACATCCCAAAAGACAACTATTTGAGTGGAGACTAACGCCCTTGAGTAGTTTTATATCATTTTATTTTATCCTAGGGGTCATAAGCATCCCGAAAGACAGCCGCTCGAATGGAGACTGACGCCCTCGGGTAATTTATCGTAATTTATTTTGTCCTAGGGGTCACAAGCATCCCAAAGACAGTTGTTCGAGTGGAGACTGACGCCCTCGAACAATTTATATCATTAAGGGTTCACAAGCATCTCGAAAACATTTGCTCAAATGAAAGCCAATGCATGTACGCCTAAAACATAAAAGCGCTTAAAATTAAACAAAACCTTTAAATAAACCAAAGAAGACATAGCACGCGCGCACAAAGAATCAAGAACGAGATGACAAGCAACGGCCCGGGCCCAAGCAAGCAACCGCAAGCGAAGACGTCAGGTATGACTTCTAAGCCTTGGCTGGCGAGCCTCAAAACGTAGTCCAATGGACTTAAAACGACTCGATCGGACAGCCACCAGGTCGGAATCTTTGATTGACCTGGGCGGCTATACTTTGACTTTCGCCTTGGCCAAGCCTCAGTCAAAGTGGGGTCTTCTGTAGACACCCAGATTTGGACCTAGTGGCTGCAGAGGTGTCCAACAAACACCCGATCACGATAGGACTGCAACGCGACGCGGGTTCGCGGTGCTTTAGGTAGTTTTTCTATAGAACGGATCAAATAAATTACTCGGGAAAATTAAACTAACATGATGGCAGCCTTAGTCGTGTCGTTACGGTCGCATGATGACGCGAGATGAGGTTTTTAGTTTGCCTTGAGCTCAGGATAACGATCCTCGTACTGAACTGGTAATAGGAATGTACGGAAAGTAAATCCCTTCCCCCAAGATCTTAAATTGCCGAAACCCATCGTCTTGAGTCAATTGTTATATAAGTTTTTCTTAAGGTGGTTTAGCCGAGTATGAAAAGTAATGAGTTCATTTCAAATTTAAATTAAGAAGCGGTCTAAAATGTCACATATCGTTAAATTAGTCAGTTGGATAGTTCAATATGGAGGAAAATTTTTGTATACGTTGCTTCCTAATCTAACTTCAGATTTTTATTAACTTTCTAACTTAGTGAACTGATTTGTCTAACCGAAAATATTTAGTTTGTCAGCGGTGATCTTGTTTTGGTTTGTCCGAAATCATCGAGGCTGTTATATTTATTCGTGGCTCATGGTTCATCATTGTCGAGGACGACAGTAAATTAAGTGTGGGGGAATTTGATAACTCGAGAATTGTTCATATTTATACCCTGTTATTATATAATGTTACATTCGTCCTCCGATTTGTTTAAGTTATTGATGGTAGGATTTGTCGTGGATCCCGACACCAAATAAACCAAATAATCCTAACAAGGTAGCTAGGGTAAGTCGGGTCGAACCACAAGGTTGAGAAACAGTTTAGACTAGACTTTGCCTACAACACAAGACTAAGTCACAAGATCACAAAGGGAGGAGAATTAACAAGAATTGAATAACTAGAAGGTAACAAAACAAACTAGGACAATGGAAAAAAGAAGAAACTATGACTATGAAGGAACTAAGGATGACATAAACTAAATGATTCAACTAAAGTCAAATTCAAACAATAAACAAGAAGAACAATTACTAAGATTAACAAGAAATCAATAAGGGAAAATAGTAGAGTTAGGTCGGGTTCTTAGATGTAACAAGCTAGTAAGGAAAATCGAGGGTGTAGGTGTTATCTAGTTGCTAAGGTAAGTCCGCACTCTCGCGAAAAGAACAAGCCCAAAAAATCATGCAAAGAACTACCCAAACCATGAGGATTCAATCACCAACCAAGCATACAACAAGAAGGAAGAAACAAGCAAGAGTAGTATTGGCCATTACCACCCTAACAAACATTTCATCAAACACATGGCATGCATGACAAGTGACTAACGACAAAGATTCAACCTTTATCCACAATCAACCCTAATCACCCATATTTAACACCTAATCCCCCTACTAACCCCACAAGAATCTACTCACACATGTTTAAACTAAAACTAACATAAACAGGAGAATTCAACATAAAAACAAAAACATTCATACTGAAGAACAAACAAGGATGAACAATAAACAAAAGATAAATATTGAAACGTTACTAATAATGAAAGATTAAAGGAAAAGAGAGAAGAAAGATTATACCCAACTAGAAAGGAGATGAAAAGATGAAAACTTGCATAAAAGAAAACCCAAATACATCCACCAAGGTTGTCAATCTTGACAGAATCTTCAAGAATTCCAATAATACAAGAGTACCTAGCTAAGATTAAGCTAAGATTAAAGGAAGATTAAGGAAATATTAAGGAGAAACTAAGCTAAATATGAAGGTTCTCTATCTAGGGTTATGTGTCCTTCCAACAATACAAGATGGGGGTATTTATAGGGTTATACAAATGAGGGAGGCGAAGCGTCCAAGCGGGGGAGCAAACAAGGTCGTCCTTGCCGGGATGGCGGGCTTCCCGATCGGGATGGTGGGCTTCCCGGCCGGGATGGTGTACCTGTAGCCTTCTTCTCTCGTTTTTGCTTCCCGATCGTGATGGAGTTCTTCCCGGTCGTGATGGGTCCCTACTTGCTCTTCCTAGGCTTCTTATCGATGCTCGGTGCTCGAGATGTTCTCAAATGGGTGCCAAGGGACTCGTGATCGAGTCTAAGTCACCGAATTATCGTCGCTTCTCTTCATTGGCTCCATATGCATCGGAAACGAGACGGAATCGTTCCACTTTTCCATGATGAGCATTAGGAACCTAAAACATGCTAGAAGAAGTGTAAGTAGCCTCGAAACCACCCTAAAGATCGATTCCTCCAAAGAAAGTGGGACCAAACACGCGAAATAAACACTACAAAACACACATATCAACTCCCCCACACTTAACCCTTACTCGTCCTCGAGTAAGCACGAACTAACTACTAGCTAATAGAAACAAGACTACTAATAACCGAGCGGGTATTACCGCACCTTAGGCCCTTTCAACTCACGCGAGAACACTTAGAGGAAAAGTGCTCTCCGCAGGGCAAGTGAGGTCTTGCGACAAAACTGTGGATACAACCGAACACGAAAACACACAAACAAACAAACAAACAAACAATCGGTTGCATCCAAGAAGAAACAAATACCGCTTCCCTTTACAAAGCGGTGAAAGAAACACCGGTTAAGGACTCAAGGCAAGTGACAACGTTCCCAAGCTAATAACACAAATCGATATGGTCCAAACCCTAATAGTATGACAACAAAGCAATATAAACGTTGGTAACTTACCTAGGTCCTCCTAACCTTCTAAGAACGTACTACGGGACGATAGGCGGGACGGAAAGGGGATGAACCACGGAGTTAGTCGACACTATAGGTAAAGTGAAACCCCGCCCCCTTTAGCGATAAGCTAAGAGGGTCATCCCATGCTCAAAAATAACTCAACTAGTCCAAGTAAAAAGGTGGATATTATTGCAAAGTGAGGGAATACCGACCATTACCGCTATCATCCTTCGTAGGGACTCGGTCCTTCGGTAGGCTCTTCACGATAACAATCGGTAAAAGGCTTATTTTTGAGGGGGTAAGATTTTTTTTGTGAAATGATTTTCTTGGCATTTTTCTTGTTTAGTATTTTACTTTTGACTTGCTGTGCCATTTCTTTTTCTCCTTTCTCCTTTTGTTTTTGATTTGTTGTGCCTTTTGTTTTTCTTCTTTCTTTTCTTTCTTTTTGCCTTGGTTTGCCCTTTTGGCTAAATTTTGTATTGATCATCACGACCAAGTATAAAAACCTCGATAAAATGCAACTTATTTGTGAGATATGTGTAGAAGGTAGGGAGATGGGTTTGTCGGGGGCGCCTTCCCTTCAAACTCACAAAACGGTGGAAACTTGGACTAATCAAACAATTTCGAACACGGTCACCTAAGAGACGGGACTCGGAAACCAAGGCCTTTTCACTCCATGGGTGGTCAATATGCAAATCCGGAAGTAAATCCCTAGTAGACTAGGTGGACTCAAGGTAAAGGACCAACGAAACTATTGATTTAAAGTCATTCTATTAGATTAAAGTCCAAGAAACGATTCGTGTCACTAAAAAGGGAAAGCAAACACTTGCGCACTAGCCTCAAAACCGGGTTTTCGAAAATATTTTCTACACTAAACTCACAAACTATACAAGACAAAACAAAGTCGAATGACAATTGAGACAAACAAAAAAAAAACATAAAAAAAAAATTAAAAAAAAAACCAACACCACCCCAAACTTTCCAAGCAAGCAACTGCATCTACCAAAATCTCCAAAAAGCTCCACCCGAGCATCCATCAACACAAAAATACCAACCTCCAAACTCCGCAAGAGACAAAGAGGGAAAGGGATAAAATGATGTTACCGGATGTCTTCAGAGCCCTCCAAAGTTAACGGTGATCAAGCAACCTACAAGGAAAAAGGGGGGCAAAACACACAAAAAACAACAAATATACGACACAAAGACACAAAAGAAAATCTTTTTGGTTTTTATGAAAATTTTCAAATTTTTAGGAATTTTAAAAACATTTCGAAAAAACTACGAAAATAAAACTAAACTAGACTAAGATATCACTCCCCCACACTTAAACCGAGCAATGTCCTCATGGTCGATCGGTAGTGTGTGGAAGACACTAAAAAAAAGAAAAATAAAGAAATTAAAACGAAAAGCCAAAATAAACATGAAGAAAGGGTAGAATGTGTCGGGCCTAGGTGTAATCAAGTCACCTAGGTCCGACATGAGAAAATATATGGATGGGGGAAGATATAAAAAGAAGAAAATAAAAGGTAATGGGAGGGGAGGGCTATGTGTAATCAAGTCACCTAGCCCCGATTCCGACTAAATTCTACCAAAAGGAAATAAAAATAAAGAAAAAGTGAAAAGAACTTGCCAATTTGGATTTTCAATGGATTTTCGATGTAGTCACGTCATCAAGAATCAGGAGCAATAACCAAAAAGGCCCCGAGGGCCGCCATGACACCAAAAGCATAAAAGGAAGGGAATAAACAAAGAAAGACTAAACAAATAAAAGACGGAAAAGAAAAAAAGAGTCGTGTCTACCAAACGGTTTGCAACTCAACAATCTCCATCGTCTCAATGATCATTTTCGGCACTCTGCTCGTCTTTGTCATTGATATTTCTCTTCCTTCTAAATGTAGTCTCAAGTTTAAGTATTGGGCCTGCATTAGTGTAATGAGGTTTGGATTTAAGGGGAAACTCGGAGTTTAGTGATGAGAAGATAAGATGAAGATGTATTAGTGAAGTGTAAGGATGAAATGATAGAGGCAAAGGTGAGTAGGGAGGTGGGGTGGGGCTTAAATTTTGTCGGCGAATTTGGTCGGATCACCTATCCACTATTTACTCGCTATAATATCAATTCCCTCCTACCCAAATAACCCACATAACTTTCCCTCCAAACACAAACACCAAATATTCACAATCTACCTTTCAAACTTTCCTTCCCTCCTCAATTACCTTTATTTATATCACCTTTACCTCACCCTCATTTCACCTTATCACTCCTCATAAAATCAAACCAACATACCCCAGCCACATTCATACCTCCTCTCCATATTGGGTGATTATTTTGGGTGCTTGAAGAAGTGAAGTTAAAGTTTTTGGGAATATTCTTGCAAATATGTTATTATGGAGACAAGAGCAAGGCGAGCCGCTCGTAAACAAGGTATGGCTTCAACTTCTACACCTTCTAAATCTTCTAAATCTTCTAAGTATTCTAAACCTACAAATTTACCTTGTCTTAATACTTCTTTAGCTCAGACCTTCTCTGAAAAGATTTTTCAGAGCACTAGGTGGCCTTGTTCCCACACAATGACCAATTTAGGAATAGTAGACGATATTAAAGAGTTATCGTCGAGGACCATAACTAGCGAACTCCTTAGTCTCACGGCCTTCACCTATAAAGACCTTACTTGCGAGTTCCACTTGCAATTGATTTGTGACTCTTTGTTGGGTAACCCTAACCCTTTAGACCTACCACTTGTCGTGGCATTGCACTTCCACCATATCATTATTACCCAACGCCCCTCCTTAGATTGTGGAGGTCTTGTGACAGTAATTGCGAACAAATTGGGTTATTCGAGCGACCACCTCACCCCACTAGACGATTCCATATGGCTTGACGAGGCTTATTTTCCGATCTGGATCTTTCATGTACCTCATCAGCGCCTCGTCTACATTACCCATGGAAGAGCTTTAATAGTTGCGAACACACACCGAACCACTATCCTTATTCACCACAATTGGGACCTACCCTCAGGTCCCGGTGAATTCCGACTAACCAAGATTAAGTCGGGAAGAAGAGGAGTTCGGGAGTATGCGCACTCACGTTGCCCAAAGGCCGTACGATCTATGACCTTTGTGAGATAGAATCCGACTATGCCCTCTCGTTTAGCGACGGTCCAGAGGAGTTTTTTCCCGAGCCATCCTCCGAGGGTATACCCTTTTTCTATGGGTCTCCTAGCGCTTCATTTGTGTCGGACGATCACTCAGACTAGACCCTCTCCCGGAGTCGGTGGTGTGTGTGTGTTGTGTATTTGTGTGTGGGTTGGGTCGGTGAGTCTTTAATTATCTATAATTGCATATCCTTTGGTTGATTCCGTTCTTATTTCTTTTATCCTATTGTCATTGTGATTGATTTATCTCTAACATAACTTTGCAAGCTGCCCCATTGTCCGATTGTTGCGGCCAAAGCGACCTTGGTATTGCTCCCGGCCATTAGGCGATGTGATTACGCCATTGACCTTTTGAAAATCCAAATTCTTCTCATTTTTTCAAAATTTTCTTAGTCCAGGCTAGGTGATATGACTACCCCTACGCCCATTTTTTATCCTTTCTTTTAATTTCTTTTCTTTTATTTTAGTCTCATTTTCTTAGCCACTTGGCTAGGGTCTAGGTGATGTGATTGCACCTAGGCCCGCCACCCTTTTATCGTTTTCTTTTCGTTTGTTTTCTTTCTTCAAATATTTCGAAAAATCCAAAAACATTTGAAAAATTATAAAAATCCAAAAAGATATTTCTTATTTTTCTTTTTCCGCCTTTTTCGATCTTTTCCCCTACTCGTGCATTGAGGAAAATGCACTGTTTTAGTGTGGGGGAGAGATCTACTATCTTTTATTTATCAAAAATCTTTCCAAAAACCATAAAAATTGAAAAATTCCGAAAAACTAAAAACATTTTCTTTTTCTCTTCGTTTTCTCTTTCCATTTTTGTTTACTCGTTTCTTTATGTTTTCGTGTCCTTTGTATAGTCATGTTCTCTACTCTTACAGGTACCCACCACCTTGATAGCACGATTTGAAGAGATTATGAAAGCACCCCGCTTGGTAACTTCCTTCCTTCTTTCTTCTTACTTTCTTAGAGGAGTTAGGTTGTTGCTATTGAGAGGCTCTCGAAGAGATGAGCATTTTGGGTGTTGTGGTTGATTTTTGTGCTTGAATGTCGATGGAGCACGGAGTGCATGACTTTACTCGTATTTTCTTTTATTTGCCTTCTCTTTTTCGTGTGTTCCTTTTGCTTTTGCATAACATGTCTGGGACTAAATGTTTTCGAAAACCCGATTACAAACTTATTGCAAGAGTTTACATTCCATTGTAGATAACTCATTGTAGATATTGGACCCTAATCTAGTAGAATGACTCTAAATTAATGAACTTGTTGATCCTTTAGCTTGAGTCCACCTTTTGTACTAGAGGTTTACTTTGGGGTTTGCATTTGACCACCTTGACCACCCACGGAGGAGTTAGGCCTTGGTTTCTACATTCTGTTTTCTAAGTGACCTTGCTCGAATGACCATTGCACCTTTAGTCCAAATTCTATTCGCCTTTTTGTGGGTTATCCGGGGAAGGCGCCGTTCTCGGTTACCTATTTTTCCTCCACCTATATATCACCACAATAAGTTTACACAAAAATAACCTTCAAACTTGGTTCTGAACCACATCAAAAAGCCAAAAAAGGGCAAACCAAATCAAGTGAAAAAGGGCACAAAAATATGAAAAACAATGGAGAGAAAAGAAGCTTCAAATCAAATCATAACATAAAAAACATCTCCTTCAAAAAAAAAAAAAAAAAAAAAGGCCCTCTAATCAATTCGTCGCCGTGAAGTGCCTACTAGAGTACTGAGTCCCGAGGTAGAAAGATAGCGGTGATTGGTCGATCCACCCCAAAAATTATAAACACTCCACTTTTTGTTTGGGCTAATTTAGGAAATTCGAGTTTGGAACAACCCTCTTGACCCTAGTCAAAGAGAGAGGGATTGCACCTACCTACAGTGTCGAACAAATCCATGGTTCACTTTTTCCACTCCATTTAACACCCCGTCGTACCCCTTTAGAAGATTAGGAGGACCTAGCTAAGTCATCAACATCTTTATTACTTTAATGTCATACTATTAGGCTTCGGTCCTTGTCCACGTGGGTGATTTGTTTTGAAATGTTCATAACTGTTTTAGGTAAGTAATCGTTGTCTTCCCGCCGTCTCGATGATGGTTTCGGTGTTTTTTTTTTGCTTTGGATGCGTCTATTATTTCGCGTTATTTGTTTTTGTGTGTTTAGTCGCATCCACCATTTTGAGCAAGCCTCAACTTGCCTTGCATGGGAGTACCTTACCTCATAGGTATTCCGATGTGAGTTGAAGGGACGGAGCGGGCCCGTTAATTGCCCCGTATCGGCTTAGCGTAGTCTAGCTAGTAGTAGTAGTATGTAATTTCTTTTTGGGTCTTTGCTCGAGGACGAGCAACGGTTTAGTGTGGGGGAATTGTTGTGTACTAAATTTAGACCGTTTTTCCTCCCATTTAGACGTTTTTTTCCCTTGTTTTGCGAGATTAGAGTGCGATTATTGCCTTATTTTGAGTATTTCTCGCATTATCGTCCCTCTTTTGCGTTTTACGTGTTTTTGGTAGTTTTTCTATCAATTTTGATAGGATTTGGCGCCGAAAGCAGGATCGAGCTTCTACGAGCACAAGAGAGGGGAATATCCTTCGAAAAGCAAAGCACACAACTTAAAATCCAAAGTCCAAACCCAAGATGTGAAACCTTGAGCAAAAAAAAACTATAGTCCATTGGGCATCTTCACCGGAGAGGTCGAACTTCAAATGAATATATCTAGAGTTCTAGACCTCGTATTGAAGCGATTCCAGTTGAAGGTGAAATATTATCTTCTTAGCTTTCCAACGAAATATCACATGCCCAATCGGAGTTTAAACGAGAGAGTTATGGCCCTCTGAAGTCACAGGGCGAAGTTTCACCCGATGAGATTTGACCGGGCGAAACATCGCTCGACGGTGTTCCTCCCCAGATTGCCATTTTGGACAAAAAGTTCATAGGGGGAAATTTCACCCTACGAGATTTTGACCGAGCAAAACTTCACCCTCTGAAGACTCATTGGGCAAAGTTTCATTCAAGGGAAAAGTTTCATTCATGGGCAAAGATTAGGATTGGGCTTTGGTTTAAGGGTCCATTAAGCAACTACGATATATATGTATACACTAGTTAGTTGCACAACATACACTTCATTATTATGCTTCATCAGATCTCTAGATTAATTACTCCATCTTCTTATGTTTTAGTAGTGTAGTTTTAGATCTAGTTAGGGAGATTGAAGAGTTTTTGCAAGGATTAGTGACAAGTTCTTATATTTTCTTCTTCAAGCTTTAACCTTTTTATATTAATATTCATCTTCTTCATTTGGTTTTTCCTCCATTGTTGGTACTTTCTTCTCTTGTCTATCCTCTCTAATTAGTTCCTTCTCTACATTTTCCCCTAGTTTATTGTTTTTCTTGGTTTTTCTTCCTTTGTTATTGTTTTTCCTAGTAGATCTTGTTCTTGGTGTTATTTTCTCTCACTTGTGTTAGATTAATTTCCCCTCTTTTTGTTAGTATGGATTGTTTTTACCTACTTCCTTTGTTAGTTATACTAGTTAGTTTTACCATGATTATTGAGTAGATCTTTGTTAGGGGTAGGAGGAGGATGGATTTGGGAAACATAGATTAAGGATTCTTATGATTGAATGCACTTGGGTTGATTTGTCTATTTTGGAATTGTTGTATGCTTGTTGACTTCACTTGATCAATTTAGTTGACTCGTATTCACCCTCGTCAATATGGGGAAACTCGAAGCTTGGGTAATTCCGACTTAGTGACCTAGCTTCTTCGTCGCGAAAGCGAGTCTTTGTGAGGTCGGGTGTAGAGACCGAAAGGTGACCCATCCCTTATCAATTGTGTATTGTTTGCTTGATTCCTTGTTTTTGTGTCCCGTTTCCGATTCCCCGTCTCCCCCTAACGCTTTTCCAATATTGACTCTCTTTTTATCTATTAGACCGACCACCTTAGTCTAGTTATAATTACCTCAAATCCCCCTTAGAACCCAAACGTATTTAGACTTTTACTCGACCGACTTTACGAAGACCGTCCCTTGGATCGATCCCAACCTACCACTACTACATTATTAGGTTAGTCGGTGTTAAAAATATTGTTTGATCGTGCGGGTCGCGACGCCCGCGCATCAAAAGTCAATCAAGTGAGTTCACTCATCTCCGAGCTACTCTCTAGCTTCTCACAATCGAGCATATCACAAGCATTCAAATTACCACACAAGGAAATTACACTTACACCATTTTCACACAATTTGTTGGCAACCTCCAAGCTTTCACTCACTTGATTCCCAACCTCAATGTCTTCAAAGACATGGATCATATGACATGACTCTTCATTTGTCCGTGAAGTAGTGCCTCGAAGGTCAAAAGCAAGCTTCTCATCACCGAACTCAAAAGTGATCCTACCCTTCTTGACATCGATTAATGCACCAGCGGTGTGTAGAAATGGTCGTCCGAGAATAACGGGGGTGTTAGGGTCCTCGCGCATATCGAGTACAAGGAAGTCAACCGGGATGAAGAACTTCCAATCCTTAACGGCAGATCCTCCAACATTCCTAATGGTCGATTAAGTGAACGATCCGCCATTTGGAGTGTAATCGAGGTATATTTGAGTTCTCTCATACCGAGTTGCTCACAAATAGAATAAGGGAGGATACTTATACTCGCCCCTAAGTCACATAATGCCCTCTCGATCTTCAAATTTCCGATGGCGCATGGGATTGAGAAACTACCCGGATCCTTTAGCTTAGGTAGATTGGGGCCTTGAATAAGATCACTCACCTCTCTTGTAAATGCTATTGTTTCTACCTTGTCCAAGGATCGCTTTCTTGCCAAAATATCTCTCATAAACTTCCCATAAGCCGGGACTTGGGTTATTAACTCGGTGAAGGGGATGTTCACATCTAACTTTTTCACAAGATCGAGGAATTTATCAAATTGAACATCCGCCTTAGTCTTCAATTGCCTTGATGGGAAGGGCAACATGATGTTGTTCTGTGGACGTCCGTCCGCACCGCCCGACGCCCCGCGCGCGCCTGCGCTGGACCGACCTGGTTTTTCAACGTATGGCGGCGGCCACCCACGCGGCCCTCTCCCTGCCGGGGGCCGGTCCGATCTCGCGTACGGGGCGAAGTGTCGGACCTCGATTTGGATGACGATCCGAACTTGTACTAGACGGGTGGGGCACCCGTGTTTCCGTTTGGGAATCGATCGAGTCGTGGTTGTAAATGTTTAAAAGTCGTTTTGTTTGCTAAGGCGACCTTTTTAGTGAACTGAAGTTGTCATTGATTTATGGAGTCGCCACCGAATCAATTATGGGGACTCGGAAACCGTTCAAGTAAACTTTGATCACTTGCCGGCTCAAAGTTGAGTGGCATGAGACCTAAAAATACAGACTTGTATCCTTAAGCACTCCATGCCTGGAATGACTCTCATTGCCAATGGTTTCGGACATCCGGAAACCGTCGATTCTGAGTAATGGGTGAGGGTACGTATTGGGAAGCCAACATCCGATCGATGTCAACACCCAATCCTGCCCGCACTATAGAGGCCTCCACTAATCAATCAGTGGGCTGATATCCTAGTTTTTTTGTTGTGGTGGAAATACTGTAACATCCGTTGTTTTAACCCTAAACCTTTTCCTATGTCGGTTGTTTAAAGACAAGTAAGTTTTATCGTTGATGTAGTTGTGTTTACATTCATTGCATGCGATTTCACGTGACAAGCAGGCCATGAAAAGATGCATGTAGGAGAGCAGAGAGTACTAGTATTATACGTATTAGCAAATCAGTTTTAACGCGATAATACGGATATTAGTCATTCTCGTGATATACCTTACCTGGTATTCTGCTTAAGATTCGTCGGCTCGGTATTAATAGAGATGCGTCAAACCTAATAAGGCGAGCACCGGGACTAATACGGAACCCGACCATCGCTTCGTTCAGTTTTAGTTGTTTTACGTTTTGAATTCCGTGTTAGGTGATTTAGCATGCAATTATAAGGTCATAAAAACAATAAATCATACAAAAAACTGTAAATGCGAATGTAAGTAACTCACATAGTGAGGAGTTGCACCCTCGGATTATACACTAAACGGGACACGATGCATAGATAGTTTTGAGAACGGATCTCGGAATAACTCGGTCTATTTAGTGTGTTTTAATGTTTGCTATTGAAGTTGGGACGTTACGTATTTTAGTAGATGTTTGTGGGCCTAGTGCCCACATCTAGTGTAGTCGTAGTGCATAATAATAGAAAGTGCGAATATGGAAAGTTTTGTTTAGATGGCAACCTAGTGACGACACGACTTCGACAGGCGGATCCTCCTAGCTTGACCAGTTATTCCGGCAGAGTTCCGTTACCGTTTGACCTTCCCGCGGCTACTCCGGTAGAGCTTCGTTGCTAAAGACTAGTTCCGCGGCTAATCCGACAGAACCTGGGTACTAGTTTTGAGCAAGTCGATCACAGGCACCTCGTTATCGAGTGGAGTGCTTGAAGGTGAGGAGTAGCGTCGATGTCGCTTTATTATCGGAACTACGATCGAGTGGATCGTTTGCCTCGGGTGTCGGAGTGCGAGCCCTTAGCGAGAGTTTAGAGGGAGAAGAGATAATTGAATTGTCGAAATGAGGGCGTGAATGGGGGTATTTCTAAGTGTTTTCGGCCCTCGTTGCCCACATAGGCGCCCGAGCTGGGGCGTACTGTGACTCAGGCGCCTGGGTCCGGACGCGGGGAGACCCAGGCGCGTCAGGTGGTGCGGTTGGGATTTTGAGGATACGGTTTTGATACGTTCCAAAACTGAGAGGGAGGAGGATAATTTTTGGGGATTAAAGCTCCCGCGGCTTGACTTAGCGCCGTGAATTTTCGTAGGCCTCGGGTATTTGTTCCGAGGTTCGCTTAGCGCGGTGCTGACTCGGTTCGAGTTTCGGGACCGTCTCGAGGTCCTGGTTTCGGAATTGACTCGAATTAGTGTCTACGCAATCGTAACAACGCGACTAAGGCTGCCATCATGTTAGTTTAATTTGCCCGAATAATTTATTTGATCCGTTCTATAGAAAAGCTACCTAGAACACCGCGAACCCGCATCGTGTTACAGTCCTATCGTCATCGGGTGTTTGTTGGACACTTCTGCAGCCACCAGGTCCAAATCTGGGTGTCTACAGAAGCCCCCACTTTGTCTGAGGCTTGGACAAGGCGAAAGTCAATGTATAGCCGCCCAATCGAAGATTACGACTTGGTGGCTGTCCGGTCGGGTCGTTTTAAGTTCGTTAGACTGTGCGTTGGGGCTCGCCAGGCAAAGTTTAGGAGTCATACCTGATGTCTTCGCTTGTAATTGCTTGCTTGGGCCCAGGCCGTTGCTTGTTGTCTTGCGCGCGCGCTTTGTCTTCTTCGATTTATTTAAGGTTTTGTTTAATTTTAAGCGCTTTTATGTGTTAGGTGTAAATGTATTTGCTTTTACTTGAGATGCTTATGAGCCCATAAAACATTCGAGGGCGTTAGTCTCCACTCGAGCGGTCGCCTTCGGGATGCCTCCGACCCCTAGGACGAAATAAAGTGATATAAAACTATTAGTGTGGGTAAATCTCAAGCGTACTTTGCCGGGGTCGATGATGACAGAAAGGCTGAGATATTCCAGTTCTCAGGCTGCATTGAAGGTACTTTTCCTTTTCGTTACCTTGGGTTTCCTATTCAGAGTACTCGATTGGGGAAAAGTGACTGTGGCATTTTGGTTTCTCGCATTATTGCGAGAATTTCGAGCATTGGTGCGCGTAAGTTGTCTTATGCAGGTCGGTTGACCCTCGTTCAATCAGTGCTTTCCCAGTTGCACAATTATTGGGCCATGGTGTTCATTATACCGAAATATGTTTTGAATCGTATTAGCTCTATATGTCGTAACTTCCTCTGGGAAGGAGGTGTGGAAGGAACTAATCGAGCCCTAGTGAGTTGGGAGAGTTTGTGTTGTCCGAAGAATGAAGGAGGACTGGGTATCAGAGACCTGAACATTTGGAATGAGGCTGCAGTGGCTAAATTGGCCTCGTGGGTGTTTGATCAGCCGAATCGTCTTTGGGTCCGATGGGTGAATACCATTTATCTGAAGGGGTGTAATTGGCGCGACTATAAGCCGAATACGGATGCTACTTGGGCATGGAGGAAAATTTGTCAGGTAAAGGAGAAAATTAAAAATATGTTCGTGAATGGTCGATGGCATGGGTCGCTCAATCGATATTCAATTTCAAGTGCCTATCACGAGATGAGGGTGGTGAAATCAAAGGTTGATTGGGCTAGACTTGTTTGGAGTGGTTGGAGTGTCCCGAGACATAGCTTCATTTCGTGGCTTGTGTTTAGGGGGGCTTTAAACACTAGGAAAAAATTGGCAAGAGTTGGTGTGTCGAGCTCGGATCGATGCTATCTATGTGAGTTGGAGGAGGAGAACCTAGAACACATGATGTTTGGTTGTGAGTGGAGCTCCCGGGTGATGGGCCTCCTTGGTGACTGGGTGTCGAAAGCAGTACCGAGGAGAGAAGGACTCAAATGGGCGTGTAAGGTGCGCAGATCAAAACTGCAGTGCCATGTTTTGAGAACTATGGTCAATGCAGCATTCTATCATATTTGGAAGAGTCGGAATATATGCAGAATCGAAGGAAAGCTTCAATATCCAGTGAGTATTGCTAGATTAATCCAAAATGATGTTAAGAATAGAATTATGTGTAAGATCAAATATCCGTTAAACGATAAAGACGCTAGATGGCTACATAAGTTGATGTAGTCTGATATTTGTACATTCTTTATTTTATATATACTTACCTTTTACCAAAAAAAAAAAAAAACTATTCGAGGGCGTCAGTCTCTACTCGAATACCTGTCATTTGGGATGCCTCTAACCCCTAGCACAAAAGATGTTGTGCCTCCGGGATAACTCTGACCCTCGGACAAAGTTGCTATGCCTCCGGGATATCTCTGACCCTCGGGCAAAATTGTCGTTGCTGTGCCTCCGGGATAACTCAGACCTCTCGGGCAAATTGATGTGCCTCCAGGATAACTCAGACCCCTTTGGCAAATTGCTGTGTCTCCGAGATAACTCAGACCCCTCGGGCAAATTGTGGTGCGTCCGGGATAAATCAGACCCCTCGGGCAAATTGTCGTGCCTCCGGGATAACTCAAACCTCTCAGGCAAATTGCCGTGCCTTCGGGATAACTCATACCCCTCGGGCAAATTGCTGTGCCTCTGGGATAACTCAGACCCCTCGGGCAAACTGCTGTGCCTCCGGGATAACTCAGACCCCTCGGGCAAATTGCTTTGCCTCCGGGATAACTCAGACCCCTCGGGCAAATTGTAGTTTATTTATTTGTTTTATTAAAATTTTGGTGTTGTGAGTTTGTCTTAGTTAATTTTGTTTTGCAGGCTTGTCTTGTTTGGTTCGGGTTTGTTCTTGCTTTTGTTTCGATCTTGGGTTTGTCGAGTTTGCTCAGAGTTTGCTTATGTTAATCTTGGTTGTTTTTGTTACGCGTCCGGATGTAGCGTTAAATGCTTGTTTTATTAGTCGAGAGTGCATTATCGATGTTAATTTGTAGTTGTCCCATTATTGTTGTTTTGCTTGTCTTAGTAGGTGCATGTGTATTGTCTTCGAGTTACGTTTGTTTTGCTTTGTTTTAGTCTGGGCTAGGCCGCTTAGGTGTGCGTCCTTCAGCGCTCCAAGACTCAGGCGCTCAGCCCCCTGCGCACCAGGACTCAAGCGCGTCAGCTGGGGCGGTCGGATTTTCGTGGATCGGGTCTGCTTAAGTAATGCGAAAATTGGGGCGCTCGTTCATACCACAAAGAATTCGTACGCGTCATCGTCTTCGCCCCAAACTCGACTTCTTCGATTTTTCTTGCCAAGTTTTGTTTCGATTCCGCTTTTTACGACAATGTCGACTCTGGGTTAGTGTTCCTTGCTTGCTTATTGTCGGTTTTGCTTGATTGAATTGATTATGAGTTAGTTTGTCGCAAACCCTAGAAAATCGATTTGGGTGTTTTTTATTTGTTAAGTTTCGATGCTTATGCTTGATTTCATTGTTAAATTGAGGTAGCTATAAGCTTGATGAGGATATTCGAGGTGTGACGACGCCTCTCTATGGAAACGTATTTGGAATGCTAGGGTTAAGGACCGTCTTCGGATTATTCCCGTGTTTATTTTGCATAATTTTGCTCAAATGGTGTTTATGGGGATATGGGTAGCTCTATTTTCGATTGCTAGGGCTAGGATGACCTTTAGGACCCTCCGTGAGGTTTTGTGTGTCTTAAGACGGACCAAAAGGTGTCGTAACGATGCCGGATTCTCCCGAAACCACTTCCATTGTGTCCGGGATAGAAAATGCATGCTAGCGGCCCTTTCGGAATTTTGATATCTCTATCCGAAATTTTGACCATATTTTGACCTATTTAAGTTGATTTAGCCTGACTAGGGTTATGTTTCGTTGTGTTTTTTGTTTTGGGTTTCACAGTTAGAGGTGATACCGAGCGTCCCGAGAGAACTTCCTCGGTTGGTGCTGGTGAGGAGGTTGTCGGGGCAAGTTCGCAGACTCCCCGAGGGATTCGCAGCAGGAGACGGAGCATCTCGTCTCAGCGGCGTGACCCTCAGACTTTTAATGAGGCCGAGTTCGATAGGGTGAAGAAACGCAAGCTACCGAAGATGGTGGCTAGGAGGGCTCATTCTCCAGTTCCGGTACGAGAGAATGAGGAGATTGTTTACGAGGATCCTGAGTGGGCTCGGGATTGGGATGGTCATCAGCTGATGTTTCATCTTGACCGTCACATTTCTAGCCGCATTGTACGGGGTCCGGTGAGTGTATTATTCGCGTTTATTAGTTATGCCTCAGATTCTATTATATATTTTTGCTTAGGTTACGCTAGCTTTGTTTTTGTTCATCCTAGCATTGTTTAGGTTTTCAGCCTCCAGGTTCGATGAGGACTTTCTCGGGTTTTACTACGTGCCTTGACGTCTACCATCAGAAGTTGACCCCCACGGTAAAGGGGATTATCGAGAGGACCGCCCTGGCTCCCGTGGTCGGGCAATGGATTAGGTTGGTGGGTTGCCAGACTTAATACAACCTTATGGTGATTCGGGTGATGATAGATCGCTTCCACGATACTACCTCGACCTTCCACATGTCTTTTGGGTAGGTCGGGATGACCCTAGAGGATTTTGGGATGATTAGTGGTCTGCCCTGGGGTCCGGATAGGATTAGGTGGGCCGCCGAGGGCCCTAGTCTAGATAGTGATGAGGTGCGGGGCCTCATCGGGGATTGTCTGCAGCGTGAGGCATATAATACACCTCACGCTATAAGGAGCTCGTACATCACCGACCACTTCGAGGGCATGCCGGTGTTTGAGGGTCGGGAGGCTAATACGCCGGAGCAGGATGCTCGATTGTGGCTGTGCTATTTCCTAGGGTCGACTCACTTCTCGGATTAGGGTGAGAGGTTTAGTACCATGATTTTGCCCTTTCTAGCCGACCTGACTCAGCTAGGGCTCTTTGATTGGGTGACCGCGACTTTCGCGGAGATGACTCGCTGCTTGCAAGTCATGGTGAGGCCGCTGTTGATAGGGTCGGGTTCAACTGTGCCCATTGTGGGTCCAGGCCTTATACTGGAGGTTAGTTATTTTTTTTTCGCTCTTTTGTTTTGACTTCTACTCAGTTTTCGGCTTGATTTCGCTAAAGTTGTTTTGGGGTTTTATAGGCTTGGATCTATTCCTACTTCCAGTGCTTGGCACCTAAGACAGTGCAGGTGCACCCGAAGAGGTTCCTGGCGGGAATCGAGTGGAGGCTGGCTCAACCTAAGAGCACAATCAGCCATTACCCGGTGGAGAATGCGCTGGTTAACAAACTAGGCATTGACGATGTAAGTTTTCTCTTATAGTTCATTTTCTCAATAGCCCCCAGGTTTTGGGATTCATTAGGATATCGATTTTGTTTTTGTAGTTTGTGGCCCGCCCTTGGGCTAATTAAGAGGGCGTGCCGGAGTATGTGGCTGCGAAGTTGAGGCCGCGGAGTTATAGGAGGATGCTTCTTCCTGCGTTGATTCGTCCAGTTTTGTATCTGGGCGAGCGGTTGGTGCGTCAGTGCCTATATGACGACTTGAAGGTGTCGGTTGATCCTCCCAGGACCATGTTCAGACTGCCGACTGCCGTAGAGATCCTCGAGGACAAGGACGGAGAAGGAGGCGATACACTCTTGGTGCCTCCTACCTATCTCACGTCACCCGGCGGTTAGCTTGGTACTGCCTCGTGGTAATGTTCTAATTTTGGCTCTAAGGTTTGTGTTGCGGCTTGTTATTTTCCTTGCCTTTTGACTGACCGATCTGTTGTCTTTTCAGCTGGCCGATCCGGCTGACGAAATCCAGCCCCGAGATTTTCCTATGACTCTGCTTAGCGTGGATGCGGCTGGGATACCCTTTACTGAGCCCCTCCCCCCGTGTTCTGCTGAGGAGATGGATGCCGGGATAGAGTGGCGTGACCGGGTATACCGGGTAAGTTTTGACTCTTTGTTTTTGATTCGGCTTTTAAGAATTAGGGTCAGTTTGCCTAACTTTGTGGTTTACTCTCAGGTTTTGTCGGCTTGCCATCTGCGGTTGTGGCAGACTGCCAACTGCTTCCGGGCCTATGCCTCGAGGGTCTCCCGTGACACTTCGAGGCCTCGATCGGTGATTTTGTGTGACTAAGGTGGTTTCTTAGGCTGCTTTTGTGTTTTCCTAATGTTTGAGTGTACTCGCAGGATGTCTCGGATATGGTGGGACAACTGGAGACTCGGGGGACCGAGCTCGAGGCGAAAGATGTTGAGTCGCAGAGGCTCCTGCAATCTCGGGCTGAGGAGATCGCCTTCCTAAAGGAGCAGCTGGCTCGGTCTCGAGGCGAGACCTCCACACAGGGTGAGGCCAGACATAGGATCGAGAGGGAAGCTGAGGCTGAGGCTGAGGTCACAGGCGCTACGGAGGAGGTTGGAGGGATTCCCGAGACAGCTACTCTAGACACGCTTTCGGGATGGATGGCCGTGAGTCTCCTACTTTTGACTTGGAAGACCTAGGTCTGGTCGACAACCTAGGTGAACTTGAGATAGCCATTGGTGCGGCTTCTAGGGGTCCTCCCTAGTCTCGATTTATGTATAAATTTGTATATTTTGTATGTTTGCTTTAAATTCTTAGTATTTGAATTAGTTGGATTAGTCTTGCACTTTTTGTTTGGTTAATCGTGCAGTTAGATTGGCAGGTAATCACTTTTGCGTTCACTTATTTGCGATTCGACCTAGTTTAGGGTACGTTAGTGTTGCATGAGAGTATGAAAGTCGTTTGTTTCGGAAGTTTTTTGAAATGCGTTAGTTTGAGCCGGGAATCGGATCAGGTAGTACGTCGATTAAAACGTTTTGACTCGAGATCTAAAGTAATAACATGCCTTGACCAAGTGTGTTAAGAGATGGGCGCGATTGTTTTGGCATTCAGAATGGGACCGATGTTTAAAATTCGAGAAATTTTTGATAAATAAAAGAAAAGTTAGACCACTTTTGATTCATTCGTAAAATTTGCCTTGTTACAGACGCGACTTGACGATAACCGCTAAAAGGCTACGACATGCCTAGGTGGGGTAGCTTATCCCCCTAAAAAAATGAATAAAAAATGTCTAAGTCTCGTGCGTCCGACGAGTGAACTCGCGTTCCTGTAGCTCTTGTATGGGTATCTTAGTTTTCAGGCGGGCGTTAGCGACTCCGGGAGGTCGTTCCCGCTGTCAAAGGTGTAGGATGATAGTTACGGGCATTCAAATTTCTATCCTTGGGTTGCCCGGGTTGAATCATGCCTGGCTTCAGGCGCTCGGATTGGTGCAGTGGGGTCCTGGGCCACTTGGGCTTCGGCGGCCGGAGACCCTGGCGCGTGGGCCGGTGCGGTTCGAACCCCTGGTTATGGAAATTTTCGTTGTTTCCTAATTCTTGTGGGATTAGGGCTATATATACGGGTTGTGGGTGCATGTCCTAGACATACTAAATATCTGTAAGGTATATAACCATATCTGGGGTCATGTTAGGTTTTGGGAATGTTCTGACCGAGTGGAAGGGTTTGTTTAAGAAATGTCATTCTGACGTTAGTTCAAACGATGGTTTGTCGACGGTTGTTACACTGGGTCGAGTCAAGGTACAGGATGATTTTCTGCGGGCATGCTCTAGATTCTGAGACCCGAAATATCATGTTTTTGCATTCCCCGGAGGTAAAGTTTGCCCTCTTCCCGAAGAGATAGACGCTATAGGCAGGTGGAGCTCGGTTCGACCTTGGGTGCCTTGTGAGGGATAATGCATATGTGGAGCGAATTTACCACTTTTTGGACCTATCTTCATTAGAGGAAGCTAAAGGCTATTTTGGTGTGAGTGGTCTTAACTTAGAGTTGCTCTCGAGGACATTCTCGCAAGTTGGCTCACGTCATGTTTCGGCCCTAGAATGTAAGCGTTCTTTTAACATTGCTATTGCTTGCTATTATCTTTTTGAGGATGCGCGGTCGCGTAAGGGTTGGGGTAATCCTCGAGTGTTGGATGTGGTAGCTGCTATGGAACATGGACGATCACCTTCTTTGCTCATTTTAGGTGAACTTGTTCTGGGTCTTGACGCTAGTGTTCCGATACAAGGGATTCCTTCTCGGGGTTCTAGGGTTATACTACAGGTGTGTTGCTTTGTTTCCCCTTTTTTGTAGCTTGGTTTTACTTGTTTTGTGGTTGCTTTGACTTTTGAGGTGCGAGTTTGTCGTGTTTTTGTACAAGTTTGGTTGCAAGAGCGGCTCAGTTTAATCGACCCTCCACAATGTTTCAAAGACTACAGCTACAGGGGTTTCACGGGCCGGAAGATGGTGTTGGTGTGGAGCAAAAATTCCGAAGAGGAGGACTTGCTTTACTATTTGGCTAGTGGAAATGTTGTCATCAGGTGGTCCATCCCGTGGTGGAATATTAGTGGGCGTGTCGGGTTTCCATTTTCGTCTTCGACCTGGGCTTTGTTACTACTATCCATGATGGATCAGGTTTATATTTACCCGAGCATGTTGTCCAATCAAATGGGTGTTCGACCTCTATTCCAGATGATGTTAAGGTCGTTTCTAGTTCTGATCCATGGACCGAGGATTTGCTTAGGTGGTTCAGAGTGTCCTGGGAGCGGAAGTTTTTGCACCCCGTGGCTCGACCGATCGACAATACTTCCGTCTGGAAGAGAATTTGTGGACACCCGTCCGGACAGACCGACTCAAAAGTTAGGGAGACAGCGCCGCTAAGAGGCGAAGAGGAGACTCGAGAGACTAAGTGCCTAGCCTAAGACAGTGGGACCGATCCTAGTTTAGTCAGTTCATCTGAACGGGCCAAGACTGACAAGACCCGTATTAAAGCTGCGAAGCAGCAAAGAAAGTGGAATTTGCTGGACTCACGCTTGGATAGGGTGTTAGAAGCTTGCTTTCCGAAAATCGAAGAGAAAGAACGCAAGCAGTCACACCCGAGTAGTGAGGGTAAGAAAAGGTTGGACCGGTAGAGCCCAACCGTTTAGTACTATGTTGTATTAATTGATATTATGTGGCGTATTAGTACTAGTTTTTTGTGGAGTTTAGATACGTTGTTGATTTTCCGGGACGTCCGGATTTTGGATGCTTGATGTTGATGCCTCGACAAAGGCTCGATTTAAACAGTTTTGTTTTTAATGAGAAGCACATTTTTTTTTTCCTACTTTTTTTTGTTTGTGGTGGCTCGCAACTCGATTCTTCATTTTACCCGGAGCGCCTTTTCGGGTTTTCACTCCGTCCTCGGCTCACCTTTTTTGTTTTGTTGTTTTTTGCTCATTTTTTTTTACGGCTCGCAACTCGTTTCTTCATTTTGCTCGGAGCGCCCTTTCGAGTTTTCACCCCGTCTTTGGCTCGTCATATATATATATATATATATATATATATATATATATATATATATATATATATATATATATATTAACGACGGCTCGCAACTTGTTTCTTCATTTTGCCCGGGGCGCCCTTTCGGGTTTTCACCCCGTCCTCGGCTTGTCGTTTGTGCTTCGTCATTTTAACTCACTCATTGAACGGGTCGTGGGGGGGGGGGTAGGGAATCCCTGTTTACGCATGAATCAATTATTCGACTACTTTGCTTAATTGTTTGGTTGTACCCGGAGAAGGGTTGCCTACGTATTCGCTTCTAAAACGAAATCAAACCATGTTCGTAGTTCTTTTAGAAAATTCATGTGAGTTTGCTTTAGACTCGTCTATGCCAATTATCGATGGGAACTCGATTGATTATTATTTTTTCTTTTCTGTTTTTGCTTCCCGCCCTAAGTCGAAGGTGGGGATGTGGCTGGCAGGGTGTTTATGGGTAATACCGTTTGAGTTGATCCTTGTTGGTTGGGGTTGAGAATTCTTGCCTGTCTAGGTCGGTGAGGATCACTGCGCCACCGGAGAGTATTTTCTTAGCGAGGTAAGGGCCCGCCCGGTTTGGTTTGAATTTCCCTCTAGGGTCGATGGGAAGGTATATATATATATATATATATATATATATATATATATATATATATTAACGACGGCTCGCAACTTGTTTCTTCATTTTGCCCGGGGCGCCCTTTCGGGTTTTCACCCCGTCCTCGGCTTGTCGTTTGTGCTTCGTCATTTTAACTCACTCATTGAACGGGTCGTGGGGGGGGGGGGGGTAGGGAATCCCTGTTTACGCATGAATCAATTATTCGACTACTTTGCTTAATTGTTTGGTTGTACCCGGAGAAGGGTTGCCTACGTATTCGCTTCTAAAACGAAATCAAACCATGTTCGTAGTTCTTTTAGAAAATTCATGTGAGTTTGCTTTAGACTCGTCTATGCCAATTATCGATGGGAACTCGATTGATTATTATTTTTTCTTTTCTTTTTTTGCTTCCCGCCCTAAGTCGAAGGTGGGGATGTGGCTGGCAGGGTGTTTATGGGTAATACCGTTTGAGTTGATCCTTGTTGGTTGGGGTTGAGAATTCTTGCCTGTCTAGGTCGGTGAGGATCACTGCGCCACCGGAGAGTATTTTCTTAGCGAGGTAAGGGCCCGCCCGGTTTGGTTTGAATTTCCCTCTAGGGTCGATGGGAAGGGGCGCTCTAATGGACTTGATTACTAAATCTCCCTCGTGTATGTTTCGCGATTTCACTCGTTTATTAAAGGCTCGTTGGATGCGTTGTTGGTAGGCTTGTACGTTGGATAAGGCATGTATCCTACGTTCGTCTAGGACTACTAGTTCGTCATACCGTTTTTGGTTCCACTCCTCTTCGAGAATACCGCTCTCGGCTAATATCCTTAGTGACAGTATTTCTAGCTCTACGGGTTGTACGGCTTCGGAACCATAGGTTAGGTAATATGGTGTGGCTCCAGTGGGTGTTCTATAGGATGTTCGATATCCCCATAAGGCGAAGGGGATCTTGTTTGGCCAATCCTGGTAATCGTCTATCATTTTCTTAAGGATTGTGGTTATGGTTTTGTTGGCTGCCTCTATGGCCCCGTTAGTTTGTGGTCTATAGGGTGATGACTTATGTCTTTGGATTTTGTATTTGTCGAGGAGTTTCTGGGTGTCGGCCCTGAAGTGAGCCCCCTGGTCACTGATGATCTCGTGAGGTATGCCATAGCGGCAGATGATGTTGTTTTGTTAGAATTTGGCTACTTGTTTTTAGGTTAGCACAGTGTAAGAGGCGGCTTCTACCCATTTGGTTAAATAATCGACGGCCACTAGTATAAAGCAGTGTCCGCCGATCCCGGATGGGTGGACCTTTCCTACGATGTCTATTCCCCAAGTAGAGAAAGGCCAGGGTGTGGCTATGGTGTGTAGAGGATATGAAGGTAGGTGTTGGATGTTAGCGAATATTTGGCAATTGTGGCAGTTCCGGACATGACGTCGATAGTCTGCCTCTAAGGTAACCCAGTAATAGCCCAGTCTCATTATTTTTCGGGCTAGTAGGTGTGCACTCATGTGGGGTCCGCACTCTCCGTCATGTACCTCTTCCATGACTTTCTCAGACTGGTTTTTGTTTATGCACCTAAGGCGGACTCCTTGTGGGGTTCGTTTGTATAGTAGTCCTTGATTCAGGACGTAATGAGTGGCTTGCATTCGTAGGGCTCTTTTGTTCTTGGTGTTAGTGTTGGGTGGGTATGGCCCGTGGGTTTTAAAGTCTAGGATTGCGTTGTACCAAGATTCTTTGGGGGTGTCATCGGTTTCGATGCTATGGATGTAGGCCATTTGTTCGCTTCTTTCTATGCAAATGGGCATAGAGAAGAGGTGATCGGGCATGTTTACTAGTGAGGCTAGCTTGGATAATGCGTCAGCGAATTGGTTTTCCTTGCGGGGTATGTGTATGTAGTCGATTTCGGTAAACCTTCGGGACATTGTTTCTACCTTGGTTTGGTACGGGGTTAGGCTTTCGCTATAGACCTTCCTGTTTCCCGTGGCTTGGTTGACTACTAAGGATGAATATTCATGTATTCTAAGGTTTTTGACTTCTAAAGACATGGCCGCTTTTAGACCTATCAGGCAGGCTTCGTATTCGGCTGCACTGTTGGTAACGGGAAAGTCTAATTTGACTGATATGGGTATATGGTCACCTATTGGGGGATATTAGGATTCCTACACCACACCCTCTGATGCTCGAGGCATCGTCAAAGTATAAGTCCCATGATTCGCTTTCGGCGAACTAAATGTCCTCATCGGGGAAAGACCAGGTGTCGGTTGTTGATTTTTCCTCTACCGGGTGTTCGGCTAAGAAGTCGGCTACGGCCCTTCCTTTGATGACCTTAAGGGGTATGTATGTTCAGTCAAATTCTGCCAACATGAGCGTCAATCGGGCTAGTCGTCCGTTGAGGACAGGTTTCTCAAAGATGTATTTGATGGAGTCTATTTTTGAGTATACGTGTACGGTATGGCTGAGCATGTAGTGCCAGAGTTTTTTGGTTGACCATACTAGGGCAAGGCATGTCCTCTCTAGGGGTGTGTATTTGGTTTCGTACTCGAGGAATTTTTTGCTAATGTAGTAAATAGCTCTCTTCTTTGTTAACGGTTTGTGCTAGCATGGCCCCCATTGCGGTTTCAGTTACGGTAAGGTAGAGGGAAAGTGGTAGTCTTTTCTTGGGAGGCATTAGGACCGGGGGTTGTGCTAATATTTCTTTCACCTTATCAAAGGCCCTTTGGCATTTATCGTCCCAGACGGTGGGTTCGGTTATTTTGAGTTTTTTGAGGAGGGGCTCACAGACTATGGTCAGTCTGGCAATGAAACGGCTAATGTATTGATAAGTGTAGTTTGTAGTGCTTATTTTGCTGTATTTTGGTCCCATTTTCCTTGTGGAATCGCTCCTTGGGAGCGGTTTATGGGCTACTTATGTTTCCTGTAGTTCGTTTCAGGTTCCCGAGACTATTCACAAAGAGTTGGAACGATTCCGACTCGATACATACACATTTTGGAGCCAACAAAGTGAAGGAACGATCACTCGGTGCCTTGGATTCGATCCCGGAACCTTGGGACCCGATCTCGAGCCCCTTAGACTCGATCCCGAGTCCCGAGAATCGATGAGAAGCACATGAAAGGCAAGGAGGGACCTTAAAGATCATATTGGAGGCCTACAAGACTCATCCCCGACGGGTATGGCCTCATCCCGTCCGGAATGAGGTGCACAAAAGCGAAGGGTTCTGCCAGTGGCCCGTCCCGGTCGGGACCAGCCCGTCCCGGGCGGGACCGATCCGTCCCGGGCGGGATGACAGTGCTGCAGCCGCGCCTTGTTTCTTTCATCCTCCTTCATTCTTGTACCCATATAAAAACATCCCTCTTGTATTGTTTATGTATCATATATTACATTAGACTCTCTTAAGCCTCTCTACAACTTTAAAACCCTAGATTTAGTGTTCATCCATTTAGATTAATCTTGCTTTAATCTTTAGTTAATCTTCCTTTAATCTAGTTGTAACTAGTCTTGTATTAAGTGGGTTCTTGAAGATTCATCCAAGCTTAACATCCTTGGAGTTGATTTGGGTTCTTATTTATGCAAGTTTACATCTTTCTCTTCATTTTGTTGTTGGTATAATCTTCTCAACTCTTGTTCTTTGTTATTTATTCAAGTTTCAATCTTTACTTAGTGTTATTGTTATTGTTTGTTTATTATGAATGTTTGGATGCTTGGTTTAGTTTCTCTTGTTTATGTTATTGTTAGTCTCATAATGAGTGAGTAGTTTTCTTGTGGGGTTAGTAGGGGGATTAAGGGTAGATTATGGGTGATTAGGGCTTGATTAGGGGTAAAGGGGAATCCTTTGTTGCTAGTCACACATTGGGCACTCTATGTGTTTGTTGAATTGCTTGTGTGAGTAGTGGCCAATGCTCCCCATACTTGTGCTCATCTTCTCATTATTTGTCTATTGTGTGGTTGTGTTGAGAATAGTCATAGACACGAGAGTGCGGACTAGGGTTTAGACACGAAAGCGCGAACCTACCTCGACATCGGTCTACGTAGCGAGAGCCCGGACCGACTCTAGCAACTAGGAGACACCTACACCCTTGATCACCCAATTACCCTTCTACACTTAAGAACCCGACCGACCCCACTTCCTTCCATATTTGATTTCTCTAGCTAGTTAGTCGTCATTCCTCTAGTTGTTAGTTTCATTAATCCTAGTTATTTCAATTAGTTCATGATTGCATCTTTTCATTGTCCTAGTCATTGTTAGCCTAGTTCATACCTCTTCCTCCATCATAGTTTGTCAATTATCATTCTCTTTGTGTTTGTTTGGTGATTTAGCCTAGTTTTAGGTGGACATAGTCTAGACTTGACCATACCGTCCCCGTGGATATCGACCCTACTTGCCCTAGCTACCCGCTAGGAATAGTCGGTTATTTATTGACAGTGGGACCCACGATGAATCCAACCATCAATTTGGCGCCGTTGCCGGGGACGGTGCATTGTTTAGACTTAGTTTGCTTATAGCTAGACTTAGTTACCCTTCTTTGTGCTCTTCTATCATCTCTTGTGCATATTTTGTAGGTTTTTCTTGTTTTCTTAGCTTTCTTTTCTCTTTGTCTTTCGTTGTGTTCGTTTACTGTCGTTGCCTAGTGCCCATAAAGCACTAGGTGTTCTCACGTTTGTTCTAGTGCGTAGTGTATGCCTAGGAGGAGAGGCGATTTCTTTCTCTTCAATTCATAGCCGGAGAGACTCTTTCGAGCCTTTCGCCAACTGACGATTGACCGGGTTAGAATCTCTCAACCAAGCGCTAGCAATATCCATCAAGAGCAAGCTCAAGGATCCGACTTTAACGAGTCACCTCGAGAGACGGCCGGAGGGACCTTCATCAATCCCTTCGGTAATTCTAGTCCTAGTTCCCCCTCTACATCTTCTTCAACATCGTCTACACCATCGTCTCCCTTACAACCACATATGCCGAAGTTTTCATCTCACTCCACTTTCACCGAGGATGTCTTACCGGGACCGAGTGCTTTACCGGATACTTATACCGGGAATTTTGTGGCAAAGACACCATTCATACAACTTGTGGAGAGAAATCAATTTAGTGGTTTGCCCACCGAAGACCCGCACCAACACATGGAGACCTTCTCCGATTATTGCGATGCTATCTCCCAAACCGGGGTTACACAAGATCAAATCCGTTGGGTATTATTTCCATTCTCATTAATTGGAAAAGCAAAGCAATGAATCAAAAGTCTCGATAGGGCAACCATGGGTATCGATACTTGGAAGAAACTTGCATTGGCGTTCTACCAAAAATTTTACCCTCCGGAGAAGACAAATTTGCTTAGGGCCTCCAACACCGGTTTCCGACAACGGTATGAAGAGATCCTTTATGAAGCTTGGGAACGGTTTAAATCTTTGGTTAGATCATGCCCCCACCATGGACTTTCACAATGGTTCTTAGTCCAACAGTTTTGGAACGGTTTATATGAGGACTCAAGAGCTATACTCAACATGGGCTCCAATGGTAGGTTTACCGAGGTCGATGACGATCAAACTTGGGCAAGAATCAAGGAGATGGCGATACACAATTCCCAATATTCAAGGCCTAGAAAGGCGAATCGAGGAGGTAAGCACGAGGTCGATGCCATTACGCAATTGAGCATTGACCTTGGGGCTCAATTAAGAACTCACATGGAGACTATTGACAAGAAGCTCCAAAGCCACCTCAATCAAGTTCAAAGCTCTAGTTCATCCAACCAACACTCGATTCATGAAATTAATGCTTTGGGAGCTATATCTCCTATACCTTATTATGGGATGTGCGATACTTGTGGGATAGTTGGACATGAGCCTATACATTGTCGGGGAAGTATTGAGCAAGTGAACGCCCTTCAAGCGTTCAAGCAAGGTGCCTCCAATCCTAATACGTTCCAAGCTTCCCATTAAGTCCCTCAACAACAAGCTCTACGACATCGTCCCTATGTTCCACCTCCCTTAAGGGACAACAATCAAGGATACCAAGGTTATGTGTGTAACCTAAGACCATTCAACAATTTCAAGCAACATAACCAAGGTAACTTCAACAACAATCAAGGGTTGCAACAAGGGAACTTCAATCAAGGTGGTTTTCAAGGAAACCAAAACCACAACCATGGGTATCAAAGCTACAAAAATCAAGGCCTTAATCAAGGCAACTCTCATGGGTTCCAAGGGAACCATCAACAACAACAAGCAACTCAAGGGAATAGACAAGAAAGCAAGCCTAGGAGCCGGTCTCCTATTCATCATTATGGTACTTCATTAGCCCTCACCGATACTCCGCACAATCCACAATCTCCACCTCGAGATGTCAACATGCAAAAATCTATGTTGGATATGCAAAGGAGTACTCAAGAAATGCAAAGAAGCCAAATGGAGATGGCAAGAAACCAACAAGAGTTCTTTGCTCATGTTCAAAGGGATAACATAGCAAGAGATGCCCATATGAAGATGCTTGAGACTCAAATATCTCAACTTGGTTCGGGAAGTTCTTCAAGACAAAAGGGGCAACTACCTCAACAAGGTGAAACACCGAAATTTGAGCATCTAAATGCGATTACCACGAGGAGTGGTTCATCTTATGATTGCCCCTTACCCCCTAGTGAACAAGAACCTATGCAAGAAGTTACACCCTCCTCTCAAGGCAATTCAAGTAAGGAAAGTCCAATGGAGGAGCAAGTCTTAGGGGAGATCGAAAAAACCCATGAAGACAAGCTTCCCCCACTTCAAGGAAAAGACAAGGGTAAAAGGAAAGTGTCATTTGAGAAGTCCACCCCAATTGAGCAAAAAAAGTTCCATATCAAGTTGCCTTTCCCAACAAGGCAAATGAAGACTAAGGTGGATGTCCAATTTGACAAATTCCTAGACATTGTGAAGAAATTGGATGTGAGTGTCCCATTTACCAAGTTACTTACCCAAATCCCGGCATATGGAAGATTTATGTGAGAAGTCTTGGCTAGGAAGAGATCCATCGACAAGGAAGAGACAATAGCGTTCACAAGGGTGGTGAGCGAGCTTATTCAAGGTTCTACGCTTCCCAAGTTGAAGGATCCGGGTAGTTTCTCGATCCCATGCACCATAGGCAAATTCAAGATCGAGAGAGCATTATGTGATTTGGGTGCGAGTGTAAGCATCATTCCCTACTCTATTTTTGAGCGACTTGGAATGAAGGAGCTCAAGTGCCCTTCCGTTACACTCCGAATGGCCGATAGTTCACTCAACCGACCATTGGGGATGTTAGAAGATGTGCCAATAAGAATCGGGAAGTTCTTCGTTCCGGTCGATTTTCTTGTACTTGACATGCCGGAAGATGCTATCACTCGCATTATCCTTGGGCGCCCATTTCTACATACCGCCGGTGCCATGATCGATGTGAAGAATGGTAGGATTACATTTGAGTTAGGCGAAGAGAAGCTCGTGTTTGACCTCCAAGGCAACACCTCGCCTACTAATGATGAGTCTTGCAATATGATCCATACCACGAAAGACTTTGATCTAGGGGATAAGTCGGGACAAAGCTTGAAGAACGACTTCTATGAGCTTGAGGATGATGAATCCGAGATTAGGGCGGATGAGTGCCCATATCATGATGTTGAAGACAAGTTGCATGACAAGGAGAAAGATGAGCCTCCCTTGGGGCCGCATGAAGATAGGTGGACGTTTGGGTATATCCCGAAAGATCGCAAGTACAAGTTCAAGCCGTTGAACTTTGTGGATCGGGATGCCCCGGGAACGTCGAGACAAGGTTGTGAAGAACCTTGGTATGTGGATGCTTATATCACAACCTTGATTGAAGACTTTGCTAGAGCCTTTGATTTATTTCTCCGTGCCCTTGATGGAGATGGAATTGGTTATTGTTGTTGTTGAAAAAGATTGAAGAATGCACCATCCTTGGTTTGACGGAGTTCCAAAAGAACCGTCTCATTGTATATATCTCTTTCTTGTAGTTTCTTTGGTTTTGTGAATTTCTTGTCATTTGGATTGTGATGAGCGTTGTGAGGGAGAGAATTTGATGTTGTATTTGAGTTTATTGTGATAGGTGAAGTGAAGATGACTCCTAGAGAGGATTGGTTATCAATAGAGCCTGGATCGTGAGCAAGGGAATGGGTTTTTGAAGCTTAGGATAAGCTTTTGGGTTTGTGGAAGGCTAGAAGACTCTTCCCGTCCGAGAAGAGGGCTTCCCGACCGGGAAGGGTATGGCATCCCGACCGGGAAGGAGCTGTCCCGATCGGGATAAGGGTGCATATTATCGAGCTTCCTGGAGTGCCATCCCGACCGGGAAGGGAGCGTCCCGACCGGGACGGGTGTGTCATCCCGACCGGGACCATCCATCCCGACCGGGACCATCCATCCCGACCGGGATGGTCCCCTACTCCCCCTTATGCCTCTTCTTCGTCATTTGAGTCCACCCAACCATTGTATACCCCCTCCCAACCTCCCTTCTTATCCTTTCTCATATCATATGACCCATATACTTCATTTGCATACCCTCACTTCATTTCCTATTCACTTTACACCAAGCCTCACATCAAATCTCACCTCCTCGCACCATTGCAAGCTTACTACCTCAACCATGCGATACTTTCAAGCTTGAAGAAGGATGACGATGATGCCGACAAGCAAAGTGCAATTATTGATCATTGAGACGATGGAGAGAGTGAGTTGCTAACCGATGGGTACGACAACTATCCTTTCTTTTCCGTTTTTTTTGTTGCTTGTTTTCCCTTGTTTATCCCCTTCCCCGTTTACGCTTATGTGTCGTGATGTCATGGTGGCCTTCGAGGCCTTGGTAGTTTTTGCTCCCGACTCTCGATGATGTGATTACATCGAGAGTCATTTCGAAAATCCAAATTTATAAGATTTTTCACTCTTTTTTTTTTAGGATTTAGTCGGATTTGTACGGAATCCGGGCTAGGTGACTTGATTACACCTAGTCCTCCCCTCCCACTTCCTTTTATTTCCTTTTTTTTTTCTTCCCCTTCCATATCTTTTCTTGTCTCGGCCCATGGTGACTTGATTACACCCCGGCCGGATGCATTCTACCCTTTTCTCCGCTTTTTCTTTGATTTTTAGCTTTATTTTCGAAGTTTCTTTTCTTTTGTGTCTCCTCACACTACGATCGAGCATGAGGACATTGCTCGGATTAAGTGTGGGGGAGCGATATTCTAGCGTAGTTAGTTTTATCGAAAAATCATAAAAATCCCTAAAAATTTGAAATTTTTTCACAAAAATCAAAAAGATTATCTTTTTGTGTATTTTTCTTTTGTGTCGTTATGTCGTGCTTTTGTTGTGTTGTGTGTGTTTGCCTCCCTTTTTCCTTGTAGGTCGCTTAATTACCGTTAGCTTTGGAAAGCTTTCAAGACATCCGGTAATACCCTTTTATCCCTTCCTCCTCTTTATCTCTTGTAATGTTTGGAGGAGATTTGTGATGAGGTGTGCTCGGGTGGAGCTTTGTAAAGTTGTGGTTGATTTGGTGACTTGATTGGAAGTTCGGGGTGGTGTTTGTTTTGTTTTTGTGCTTGTCTTGTTTTGTTTTATATTGTTGCCTTTTGTCTCTTTTTCTCTCATTTTCGTCATGTCTTTGTTTTGTGTTGTGTAATGTGTCATGTGTGTAAATGGTTTTTCGAAAACCCGGTTTAGAGGCTAGTGTGCGAGTGTTTACTTTCCCTTTCTAGTGATGTAAATCGAGTCTTGGACTTTAGTCTAGTAGAATGACCCTAAATCAATGATTTCGTTGGTCCTTTACCTTGAGTCCACCTAGCTTACTAGGGATTTACTACGGGATTTGCATTTTGACCATTATGACCACCCACAGTGTGAAAAGGCCTTGGTTGCCGAGTCCCGTCTCTTAGGTGACCATGTTTGAAATTGTTTGATTAGTCCAAGTTTTCCACCTTTTTGTGGGTTTGAAGGGAAGGACGCTCCCCGACTCACCCATTACCCTACCTCCTACACATATCCGCATAATAAATTGCAAATTGTTGAAGTCTCACTTTCTTAGTTGCAAAGAAATGCCTATCAATCAAATCAAGCCAAAAAGGGGCAAAGAAAAGAAAATGAAAGAAAATGAAAGAAAGAAAATATTGAAGAAAAAGAAAAGGCACAAAAAGCCAAAAAGAAAATACAAAAGATGAAAAAGAAATGGCATGGCAACACAAATAGCAAATATGCAAATATGCAAAAGAAAGAAAAATGCCAAAAGAAAACCGTCTCACAAAAAGATCTCAACCCCACAAAAATAAGCCTTTTTCCGACTTGTGCCGTGAAGAGCCTACCAAAGGACCGAGTCCCTAGGAAGGATGATAGCGGTAATGGTCGGTCTTCCCTCATTTTGCAAACCTTATCCACCTTTTTACTTGGACTAGTTAGGCGGTTCTTGAACATGGGACGACCCTCTTGGCTTATCGCTAAAGGGGGCGGGGTCTCACTTACCTACAGTGTCGACTAACACCGTGGTTCATCCTTTTTCCATCCCGCCGATCGTAGTTGAAAGGGCGTAGGGTGCGCTAATACCCACTCGGCTAGTTTAGTAGTTAGTATGTGCTTACTCGAGGGCGAGTAAGGGTTAAGTGTGGGGGAGTTGATAAGTGTAGTTTGTAGTGCTCATTTTGCTGTATTTTGGCCCCATTTTCCTTGTGGAATCGCTCCTTGGGAGCGGTTTATGGGCTACTTATGCTTCCTCTAGTTCGTTTTAGGTTCTCGAGACCATTCACGAAGAGTTGGAACGATTTATACATACACATTTTGGAGTCAACGAAGTGAAGAAACGATCACTCGGTGCCTTGGATTCGATCCCGGAACCTTAGGACCCGATCCCGAGCCCCTTAGACTTGATCCCGAGACCCGAGAATCGATGAGAAGCCCATGAAAGGCAAGGAGGGACCTTAAAGATCATATTGGAGGCCTACAAGACTCATCCCCGACGGGTATGGCCTCATCCCGTCCGGGATGAGGTGCACAAAAGCGAAGGGTTCTGCCAGTGGTCCGTCCCGGTCGGGACCAGCCCGTCGCGGGCGGGACCGATCCGTCCCGGGCGGGATAACAGTGCTGCAGCCGCGCCTTGTTTCTTTCATCCTCCTTCATTCTTGTACCCATATAAATACTTCCCTCTTGTATTGTTTATGTATCATATATTACATTAGACTCTCTTAAGCCTCTCTACAACTTTAAAACCCTAGATTTAGTGTTCATCCATTTAGATTAATCTTCCTTTAATCTGGTTGTAACTAGTCTTGTATTAAGTGGGTTCTTGAAGATTCATCCAAGCTTGACATCCTTGGAGTTGATTTGGGTTCTTATTTATGCAAGTTTACATCATTCTCTTCATTTTGTTGTTGGTATAATCTTCTCTACTCTTGTTCTTTGTTATTTATTCAAGTTTCAATCTTGACTTATTGTTATTGTTATTGTTTGTTTATTATGAATGTTTGGATGCTTGGTTTAGTTTCTCTTGTTTATGTTATTGTTAGTCACCTAATGAGTGAGTAGTTTTCTTGTGGGGTTAGTAGGGGGATTAAGGGTAGATTATGGGTGATTAGGGCTTGATTAGGGGTAAAGGGGAATCCTTTGTTGCTAGTCACATATTTGGCACTCTATGTGTTTGTTGAATTGCTTGTGTGAGTAGTAGTGGCCAATGCTCCCCATACTTGTGCTCATCTTCTCATTGTTTGTCTATTGTGTGGTTGTGTTGAGAATAGTCATAGACACGAGAGTGCGGACTAGGGTTTAGACGCGAGAGCGCGAACCTACGTAGCGAGAGCCCGGACCGACTCTAGCAACTAGGAGATACCTACACCCTTGATCACCCAATTACCCTTCTACACTTAAGAACCCGACCTACCCCACTTCCTTCCATATTTGATTTCTCTAGCTAGTTAGTCATCATTCCTCTAGTTGTTAGTTTCATTAATCCTAGTTATTTCAATTAGTTCATGATTGCATCTTTTCATTATTCTAGTCATTGTTAGCCTAGTTCATACCTCTTCCTCCATCATAGTTTGTCAATTATCGTTCTCTTTGTGTTTGTTTGGTGATTTAGCCTAGTTTTAGTTGGACATAGTCTAGACATTACCATACCGTCCCCGTGGATATCGACCCTACTTGCCCTAGCTACCCACTAGGAATAGTAGGTTATTTATTGACGGTGGGACCCACAACGAATCCAACCATCATGTATTGAACCTTACCTAGAAACCCTCTAATCTCCTTTTCATTTGAGGGTGCGGGCATATCTAACAGGGCTTTTATTTTGGAGGTGTCTATCTCAATTCCTCGCTGGCTCACTACGTGACCTAAAAGTTTCCCGGATGTGACCCCAAAGGCGCATTTTTGTGGGTTAAGCCTCATATTATACTGGCGTAGGCGTTTGAAGAATTTTTCGAGTGCCAGGACGTGCCCTTCTCGATCTTGGGATTTAACTATCATGTCATCTACATACACCGCGACTTCTTTGTGCATCATGTCGTGTAAAAGTGTGGTTGCGGTTCTTTGGTAGGTTGCCCCGGTGTTTTTAAGTCCAAAAGGCATTACAGAGTAACAATAGGTTCCCCAAGGTGTGGTGAAGGTTGTTTTAGACATGTCCTCTTTTGCCATTTTTATTTGATTATACCCAGCATACTCGTCCAAAAAAGAGAGTAGGACGTGATCGGCGGTATTATCTACCAGGATATCTATATGAGGTAAGGGGAAGTCATCCTTTGGGCTGGCTTTGTTAAGGTCTCGGAAGTCTACACAGACCCGAATTCTCCCGTCCTTTTTGGGGACAGGGACTATGTTGGCTACCCAATCGGAGTATTGAGAAACGTGTATGAACCCGGCCTTGAATTGTTTATCCACTTTCTCCTTGACCTTAAGGGCCCACTCGGGTCGCATGCGGCGTAACTTTTGTTTACTGGTTTATACCCGGGCTTGATTAGGATTCAGTGTTCGGCTATATCTCTGTCTATGCCTGGCATGTCTTTGTAAGACCAGGCGAAAACCTCGTTGTATCGTGTGAGTAAGTCCGTGAGTTGTTCTCTCTCAGTAGGGTCTAAGGAGGTTCCCATTTTCCGGATTTGGGTTTCCGAGGGAGTTCCAATGTTTGTGGACTCAGTGTCTTCGATTACCGGGGCTTCTAACTCTTGTCTGGCCAACTCTCTTAAGTTTTCTGGTGGGAGGTGAGTGTCGTGAGAGTCGTTTCCGTCACTTTTATTTTGTTCGTTATCTATAATGGCATTGCATGTTAAGGGCGACGAGTCATAAGCGAAATTATCTTTATTATTAGTTAAATCGAGCATGTCGAGGACTTTGGATAAGGAGACTCTATGTTCGTTTTACAGAGATAACATTACCGGGATTTCCGGGACAAGCCCCGGTTCATCCTGAACAGACTCAGATGTAGATGGGTGTAGACACCCGCATTTTGACCGCCAGGTGTCTATGGCAGTTTCCAAAAAACACCCGATGATGATCGGACGCTAACGTGTTTCTATGCGCTCGGATACGGGCTCAAATCCATTAATCGTTGGCTAACACACTTACGGAGTACAAATCTCACCAAACGGACCTCAAATCCAGGCCCAGTGGATCATTCCGAGTCAAACAAGACAAATTTGGGCCGAAACCGACACCGAAATAAAACCGACTTTTTGCGATTGGATCAACCCCGGTCAAAGTCGTTTCCGAGACACACAAAAAACAGCCATACAACCATCAAAAGTCCAAGTCAAACACAAAACTCATCAAACACCCAAAGTCAAGGTCCAAAACAATGGACCCGTGCAACCCGACTGGGCCACTCGATCGAGTGACCCACCCACTCGATCGAGTGGGCTTGTTTTGAGCCCGGCTGCAGGCTTCACGGGCCACTCGACCGAGTTGGCCTCCTACTCGGTCGAGTAACCCTAATTCGAGTGCCCTAGCCTTTCCTATATATACCCCCATGCAATACACATGCAACCAATCTTTTTTGCAACCTCAAGAACCCTAGAGCAACCCTACACACACATACTACGTCTTTTACAAACCCTAATCAAACCCTAGCAATTCTACACTAGCAAAAACCCTAAACCTAGTTTTAGGAATCAATCCCGAGCCACCACAACTCAACCTTCATCCACCTCGAAGACTTTTGTGTTAAAGCCACGGTTACGAGTCCGCACCGAGACAAGAACATGTAGGTTGAGGGTGTCAAAACCCTCTCTTTCATTTCCTTTCTCTCTTCGTCGTCCGTCCCCTTTTTCTCCGTCTTTTTTCGTTTTTTTTACTTATTTTCGTTGCATCATAATATCGATAATACTACTAATACCAAAGCATTAAAATATTTATCGATTTGTGTCGAATAAGAAGGATACCGGGGTAAGGAAAACCGCATATACAAGTGTACTGCACACGCGTCGTCGGTCGCTTATCCCGATACCCCGACTATTTGATTATTGAGATAAATTAACTTAAACAACAATTCGTTATTATTTCTCGTCATCATCATCATTAATCTTGCATTCATCAATTTTTAAAATCAATTTTAATAAGGGTCGAAACCCGTTGACACGGATCCGACATCACAATCCCTAGGGATTTATTTCGATGTCGGAGAAGTCGAGGGAATCAAGTCCTTTTTTATTCAAGTAAAGCGTCGATTTTAGATTCGGTACCAATTCCATAATTGGATATCGAATCTAACAATCAAGTCACATGAATTAACAAACAAGAACAATAAACAATATGTAAAGATTAAAACTTGAAAGATTAACAAAGATTAAGAGAAAAGAGATTATACCAACTAATAAGAGGATAAAAAGATGAGAACTTGCATTAATAAGAAAAACCCAAATAATCTCTAAGGTTGTCAATTGGATGAATCTTCAAGAATCTCCTTAATACAAGACTAATTAACTAGATTAATCTAAGATTAACAAAAGTTTAAAGAAAGTTTAAGCTAATGAGAGGAGAACTAAATCTAGGGTTTAGAACAATTTAGAGAGTCTAAGATAGTTTATGGTAATGTATGTTGGTTAAACAATACAAGGGAGGAGTATTTATAAGGTTACAAAAGTGGAGGAGAAAAGAAAGTCACGCGGCTACAGCATGCCCGTCCCGACCGAGACGGTTCATGGTCTCGGTCGGGAAGGCTGGTCCCGATCGAGACGGTTCTTGGTCTCGGCCGGGAAGGCCTAAACAGAAGCCTGCTCAATTGTGCACTCCTTCCCGACCGAGAAGGCACTTGGTCTCGGCCGGGAAGGGTCTGTAAGCCTCCATTATGAGCTCTAAGGTCCCTCCTTGCTTCTCATGGGCTTCTCATCGATTCTCGGAGCTCGGGATCGAGTCTAAGGGGCTCGGGAATGGGTCCCAAGGTCTCGGGATCGAATCCAAGGCACCGAGTGATCGTTCCTTCTCTTCGTTGGCTCCAAAAGTGTAGGAAACGAGTCGGAATCGTTCCAATTCTCCATGAATGGTCTTGGGAACCTAAAACGAACTAAAAGAAGTATAAGTAACCCAGAAATCACAAGGGAAAACGGGACCAAACACAACAAATTAGGCACTACAAACTACGTTTATCAACTCCCCCATACTTAACCCTTACTCGCCCTCGAGTAAGCACCAACCAACTAAAAACTAAAAGAAACTAGACTACTAACCGAGCGGGTATTAGCGCACCCTACGCCCTTTCAAATCACGCGTGTACACTTAGAGGAAAAGTGCACTCCGCAAGGCAAGTAAGATCTTGCGACAAAAACGTGGATGCACCCGGACACAAAATCACACAAACAAACAAACATACAAACAAACAAGTAATCGGTTGCACCCAAAAAGAAATAAATACCGCATCCCTCTAAAAAGCGGTGAAAGAAACACCGGTTTTGGACTCAAGGCAAGTGACAATGTTCCCAAGCTAATCATACAAATCGAAATGAACAAAACCCTAATAGTATGACAACAAAGCAATAAAAACGTTGGTAACTTACCTAGGTCCTCCTAATCTTCTAAGAACGTACTACGGGACGATCGGCGGGATGGAAAAAGGATGAACCACGGTGTTAGTCGACACTGTAGGTAAGTGAGACCCCGCCCCCTTTAGCGATAAGCCAAGAGGGTCGTCCCATGTTCAAAATCACTCAACTAGTCCAAGTAAAAAGATGGAATATGCTTGCAAAATGAGGGAAGACCGACCATTACTGCTATCATCCTTCCTAGGGACTTTGTTCTTTGGTAGGCTCTTCATGGTAATAGTCGGTAAAAGGCTTATTTTTTAGGGGTGAGGATTATTTTTGTGAGGTGATTTTCTTTGGTATTTTCTTTCTTTTGCATTTTTGCTTTTTGTGTTGCTATGCCATTTCTTTCTCATCTTTTGTATTTTCTTTTTGGCTTTTTTTGTGCCTTTTCATTTTCTTCAATCTTTTCTTTCTTTTATTTTCTTTCTTTCTCTTTGTTTGCCCTTTTGGCTAGATTTGAGTTGTAGGCATTTCTTTTTGCAACTAAGAAAGAGATTTCAATAATTTGCAACTTATTTTGGGGATATGTGTATGAGGTAAGGGAATAGGTATGTCGGGAGCGCGCTTTCCCTTCAATCCCACAAAAAGGGGAGAAACTTGGACCAATCAAACAATTCCGAACACGGTCACCAAAGGGATGGGACTCGGCAACCAAGGCCTTTTCACACCATGGGTGGTCATAATGGTCAAAATGCAAATCCCGTAGTAAATCCCTAGTAGACTAGGTGGAGTCAAGGTAAAGGACCAACGAAACTATTGATTTAGGGTCATTCTACTAGACTAAAGTCCAAGACTCGATTCATACTACTAGAAACGGAAAGTAAACACTTGCACACTAGTCTCAAAACCGGGTTTTCGAAAACCTTTTTACACACTAGACACAACTACACATCATACAACAAAGACACGACGAAAACGAAAGAAAAAATAGACAAAGACAACAAAACAAAACAAAATAAGAGAAAAGAAAACAAACATACAAACAAACCAAACACCACCCGGAAATATCCACATAAGCAACCAATCAACCACAAATCTTCACAAAGCTCCACCTGAGCACACATCATCACAAATCTCCTCCAAACTCCACAAGAGACAAAGAGGAAAATGGGATAAAAGATGTTACCGGATGTCTTGAAAGCCCTCCAATGTTAACGGTGATGAGGCGACCTACAAGGAAAAAGGGAGGCAAAACACGCACAACAAAACAAATATACGACACAACTACATAAAAGAAAAACACACAAAAGAAAATCTTTTTGATTTTTGTGAAAATTTTCAAATTTTTATGGTTTTTTAAGATTTTTCGATAAAACTACGAATATAAAACTAAACTATACTAGAATATCGCTGCCCCACACTTAAACCGAGCAATGTCCTCATGCTCGATCGTAGTGTATGGAGACACCCAAAAAAAGGAAGAGAAACTACGAAAATAAAGCTAAAAATAAAAAAGAAAAGCGGAGAAAAGGGTAGAATGTGTCCGGCCGGGCTGTAATCAAGTCACCATGGGCCGAGACAAGAAAAGATATGGATGGGGGAAGAAATAAAAAGAAGTAAATAAAACGAAATGGGAGGGGAGGACTAGGTGTAATCAAGTCACCTGGCCCGGATTCCGCCCGAATCCGACTAAATCCTATCAAAAGAAAGTAAAATCAAAGAGAAAGTGAAAATTCTTGCAAATTTGGATTTTGAAAGGACCCTCGATGTAGTCACGTCATCGAGAGTCGAGAGCAATGACTACCAAGGCCCCGAGGGCCACCATGACACAAAAGAAAAATGGAAGGGAACAAACAAAGGAAGACAAGCAATAAAAGACGGAAAAGAAAGGATAGTTGTCGTACGAATCGGTTAGCAACTCACTCGCTCCATCGTCTCAATGATCATTAATGGCGCATAGCTTGTCTTCGTCATAGTTATTCCCCTTCATTCACGATATGGTTGTATGGTCGAGGTATTAAGCTAGCAATGGTAGAAGGAGGTGGGATTTGATGTGAAACTTGGTGTAAAGTGAAGATAAGATGAGGTGAATGTATGTATATGAAGTGTAGGGGTCATATGATAGGTGCAAAGGTAGGTAGGGAGGTTGGGACGGGGTATAAAATGGTTGGGTGGGCTCGAATGTCGAAGAGGAATGCAAAAAGGGGAACAGTGCATCATCCTGGTCGCGATGACATACCCTTCCCGGTCGGGACGACACAACAGAAAGCTCGATTTTTGGTACACTCATCCCGATCGGGAGGGCTCCTTCCCGGTCGGGACGGCTCATCCTTCCCGGTCGGGAAGCCTTCTTCTCGGCCGGGAAGAGTCTTCTTGACCTTCATAATCTTGATAGCTTCACCCAAGGCCACCAATACAAACCCGACTTCCTTGCTCAAAATCCAAGCTCTATCAATAACCACTCCTATCTAAGATTCATCTTCACTTTGCACCTAGCAAATAGGCTCAAAAAATCCATCAAAATCCCTCCCTCACATCGCTCATCGATATACCAAATTACAGGGATTTCACAAAACTCAAAAGAATAAGAAAAAGATAAATACAAAAAGATGGTTCTTTTGGAACTCCGTCAAACCAAGGATGGTGCATTCTTCAATCATTTTTCAACAACACTTGGCCAATTCCATCGCCATCAAGGGCACGAAGAAACAAATCGAAGGCTCTCGAGAAATCTTCGATCAAGCTAGTGGAATACCAACCTCCACTCCATGGATCATCACATCCTAACCTCGACGTTCCCGGGGCATCCCGATCTACTAAGTTCAACGGCTTGAACTTGTACTTTCGATCCTTCGATATATGCCCAAACGTCCATCTATCTTCATGTGGCCCCAAGGGAGGCTCAACTTTCTTCGTGCCTTGCAACTTGTCCTCAATATCATGATATGGGCATTCATCCTCCCCAAGCTCGGAATCATCATCTTCAATTCCATAGAAGTTGTTCTTCAAGCTTTCACCCGACTCATCCGTTAGATTGATGTCTTTCATGGCGTGGATCATATTGCACGATTCATCATTAGTAGGCGAGGTGTTGCCTTGGAGGTCAAACACGAGCTTCTCGTCGCCTAGCTCAAATGTGATCCTACCGTTCTTTACATCAATCATCGCACCGGCGGTATGTAGAAATGGGCGCCCAAGGATAATGGGAGTGATAGCATCTTCGGGCATATCAAACACGAGGAATTCGACAGGAATGAAGAACTTCCCGATTCTTAGTGGCACATCTTCTAACATTCCCAATGGTCAGTTGAGTAAACGATCGGCCATTTGGAGTGTAATAGAAGTACACTTGAGCTCTTTCATCCCTAGTCGCTCACAAATGGAATAGGGAATGATGCTTACACTCGCACCCAAATCACATAATGCTCTCTCAATCTTCAAATTGCCTATGGTGCACCGGATCGAGAAACTACCCGGATCCTTCAACTTGGGAAGTGTAGAACCTTGAATGAGCTCCCTCACCTCTCTTGTGAACGCTATGGTCTCTTCCTTGTCGACGGATCTCTTCCTAGCCAAGATTTCTTTCATGAATCTTCCATAGCCGGTATTTGGGTAAGTAGCTCGGTAAAAGGGACACTCACATCCAACTTCTTCACAATATCAAGGAACTTGTCATATTGAACATCCACCTTGGTCTTCATTTGCCTTGTTGGGAAAGGCAACTTGATGTGTATCTTGTCTTGCTCATTAGGGTTGGACTTTTCAAATGACATTTTCCCTTTTCCTTTGTCTTTTCCTTGAAGTGGGGGAAGCTTGTCTTCATGGGGTTTCTCAATCTCCCACAAGACTTGTTCCTGCATTGGATTTCCCAAGCTTGAAATTTCTTGAGTTGGAGATACAACTTCTTTCATGCTTGTTGCTCACTAGGAAACACGGGGGAGTCATAAGATACACCACTCCTCAAGGTAATAGCATTCACACGCTCAAATTTTGCCGGTTCACCTTGAGGAGGTAGTTGCCTCTTTTGCCTTGAAGAGCTACCCGAAGCAACTTGAGCTATTTGGGTTTCGAGCATCTTCATATGAGCATCTCCTGCTATGTTCTCCCTTTGAATATGAACAAAGAATTCTTGTTGGTTCCTTAGCATCTCCATTTGGCTTATTTGCATTTTTTGGTTACTCTTTTGCACATCCAACATAGATTTTTGCATGTCAAAATCTCGAGGTGGAGATTGTGGATTGTGTGGAGTATCGGTGAGGGCTAAGGGAGAGCCATAATCATGAATAGGAGACCGGCTCCTTTGCTTGATTTCTTGTCGAATACCTTGAGACCCTTGTTGTTGTTGATGGTTCCCTTGGAACCCATGAGAGTTGGCTTGATTAAGGCCTTGAGTGTTACCATGGTTATAGTTTTGATGTCCTTGGTTGTGTTGGTTTCCTTGGAAACCACCTTGATTGAAGTTCCCTTGATGGAACCCTTGATTGTTGCTAAAGGTACCTTGGTTATGTAGTTTGAAGTTGTTGAATGGCCTTGGGTTGCCTACATAACCTTGGTAGCCTTGGTTGTTGTCCCTTAAGGGAGGTGGAACATATGGACGGTGTTGTAAAGAATGTTGTTGGGAAGCTTGATGGGAAGCTTGGAACATGTGAGGATAGGGGGCACCTTGCTTGAACGCTTGAAAGGCGTTCACTTGCTCAATACTACCTCGACAATGTAGAGGCTCATGTCCAAATATCCCGCAAATATCGCATATCCCATAGTAAGATGTAAGAGATACAACTCCCAAAGCATTGACTTGTTGAGTTGAATGTTGGTGGGAGGCACTTGCACTTTGACCTTGATCAAAATGGCTTTGGAGCTTCTTTTCAATAGATTCGGTGTGGGTTTTTAATTGAGCTCCAAGATCAATACTTAGTTGTGTAATGGCATCGTTCTCGTGCCTTCCTCCTCGATTCGCCTTTCTAGGCCTTGATTATTGGGAGTTGTGCACCGCCATCTCCTCGATTCTTGACCAAGTTTGGTCATCATCTACCTCGGTAAACCTTCCATTCGATCCCATGTTGAGTATGGCCCTTGAGTCTTCATATAACCCGTTCCAAAACTGTTGAACATGGAACCACTGTGATAGACCATGGTGAGGACAAGAACGAATCAAGGCTTTGAATCTTTCCCACGATTCATAGAGGCTTTCTTCATCACATTGTTGGAATCCTGTGATAGAGGCTCTCAATAGATTTGTCTTCTCCGGGGGATAAAATTGTTGGTAGAAAGCTAAGGCTAGCTTCTTCCAAGTATCAATACCAAGAGTCGCCTTGTTTAACCCCTTGAACCATTGCTTAGCCTTACTGATTAAAGAGAAAGGAAATAATACTCACCGGATTTGATCTTTGGTTATTCCCGGTTGTGAGATAGCATCGCAATAATCCGAAAAGGTTTCCATGTGTTGATGAGGATCTTCGGTTGGTAACCCACTAAATTGACTTCTTTCGACCAATTGGATGAACGGCGTTTTTGCCACAAAATTGCCGGTATATGCGGCCGGTAAAGCGGTTGGACCGGGCAAAACGTCTTCCGTAAAGGTTGAATGAGAAGAGAACTTAGGCATTGTTGGATATGCGGGAGATGATGGTGTAGACGATGTTGAAGTAGATGTAGAAGGGGAACTAGGTTGAGAGGAATGACTAGAAGTACCAAAAGGATTGATGAAATTCCCTTCGGCCGTCTCTTGAGGTGTTTCGTTTAAGTCAGATCCATGAGCTTGTTCTTCAATGGTATTGCTAGTACTCGGTTAAGAGGTTCTAACCCGATCAATCGTCCGTTGGCGAAAGGCTCTAAAGAGTCTCTCCGACTCTGGATTGAAGAGAAAGAAATCGCCTCTCCTCCTAGGCATGCACTACACACTTGTGAGAACACCTAGTGCTTTATGGGCACTAGGCAAAGACAATAAACGAACACAACGGAAGACAAAGATAAAAGAAAGCTATAAAACAAACAAAAACCTACAAAATATGCACAAGAGATAGAAGAAGAGCACAAGAAGGGTAACTAAGTCTAGCTAGTAAGCAAACTAAGTCTAAACATACGCCGTCCCGGCAACGGCGCCAAATTGATGGTTGGGTTTCGCCGCGTTCCCCACCGGTCAAATAGAGTCCAACTAATCCTAACGGGTAGCTGGGGTAAATCGGGTCGTATCCACAGGGACGGAAAATGGTGTCTAGACTAGGTCTACCTAAAAACAAGGCTAAGTCACACAAACAACACAAAGAGAAGAGAATTGACTAAGTATGATGGTGAAGAGGGATGAAACTACTAGACTAGCAATGAACTATGTATGACAAGAACTAATTGGAACAACTAAGATTAACTAAACAAATAAAATAGAGAAAAGGATCGACTAAAGAGATAGAGGAATCAAATATGGGAAAGAGTAGGGTTAGGTTGGGGTCATAAGTGTAGTAGGATAGTTGGAAGGTCAAGGGTATAGGTTTCTCCTAGTCACTAAGGTCGGTTTGCGCTCTCGCGCCAAAGCCTACGTCCGCACTCTCGTGTCTAAGACTAGACCCGAATACTCATGCAAAGTATTACCCAAAACACAAGCATTCAACCACAAATCGATTACAAGATGAGAAGATGAAAACAAGTATGAGAAGCATGGCCACTACAACTCAAACAAGCAATTCAACAAACACATAGAGTGCGCAACATGTGACTAGTAACAAAGATTCCACCTTTTCCCTTAATCAAACCCTAATTACCCATAATCCACAATTAATCCCCCTACTAACCCCACAAAGAATCTACTCACTCATAATCAATCTTGTAACACCCGTTATTTTTCCTAACACTTTTATTCTTTCCGTTAGGACTCCGTCTTAACTCTGTCACTTTTCGGCCTCATATTTCATCACTTTACTAAGCTCTATTTTAATTTTTGAGTTTAATGATTTTTATTTTTAATTTTAAAGATTTTAATTCTTTTTAAATCCATTTATTTGGTTCTTCGTAAACTAATTAATTTTCCGCGAGGAATTCTATTTCTATTCGAATTGACGTTTTTAAACTCGGATTTAAGTTATTCCTTTGCCTAAAAATGTTTGAATACGTTTATATAATATTTTCAACAAGTAAATATTTTTATTTACAAGTATTTAGTCGTTAATAATTTTATTTCGAAGCTTCGCGAATAATTATTTTCTTATGCGAGGTTTACTCGAATTGCTTTGAAATGCCTTTAACTATTTTACTATTCTTCTTTTTATCAATTTATAAATCATTTGAGACCTTTTCCTCATATTTTGGTCCGACGAAGCTTCTTGTCGCAATTTAACTACGTTTTATTAATACGTTTCATTTTATCATATTAAACCGTAAACATAGGATTCTTTTCTTTTCATTGAATTGAGGCTTTACTACTCAAGCTCTTCCTACTCCTCTTCTTATCCCTTTGGCTAGCTATATTTGTCTAGATGCACTTAGGATTCTTCAACTATTTTACTATCATTTATGCTCTTTAAGTGTAGTAACCTCCTTCTCCTTTAATCTACTCTACATTCATTTTGTGCATTAAAAAAAAAAAATTACTACAACATATTCATCATCCTTTTTTTTCCTTCTTGGCCGAGTACTCCCTCCCCGATTCCAGCCTGATTTTTGCTCCATTTTGAGTCTCAATCGAATTGTTTTTATCGTCATATTAATCCTCTTTCCGATTCCTTCGTTAAGGTAATAATCGACGTCGTTTTCGATCAATATTTACCTTGATTTTTGTTAGTTTTCTCATGGTATTTTTCTGCCATGATTTTCGTGTTTGGAAGGATTTGTGGACAATCCCGAGGCCGACGAGTATATAATTGATTCAGACTTGGAGTAGAGGTAACGTCGATGTTACTCGGTATTTCATGATTTTAATTGTGTATTTGCATGTATATATTTTTATGTTTTATTTTGACAATATATGTATGTCACCAAATCTGTAAAATTTTTAAAAGTTGAAAACTTGCATGTTTCGGTATTTTTATCGCTTTTTCGAGATTAACGATTAAATTGTTATATTAATTTTTAAAATCATAATATTCGGCCTAAACATGTAATATATGTTTATAATCTATAAAATTGATATTTTTGATGATTTATAATAATTTAAGATTTTTCTGATATTTTAAATATCGATTATTGAATTATTACCATTTACGGACAAAAACGATTTAAAGCCAATTTTTAGTTCTAGTACCTAAATATTTTATTTTAATCTGATTTTTGGCGTGGTGAAACTTCTGGTGAAATAGAATTTTCTGATTTTTTTCATAATTTTACGGAATTGTTAAGTGGATGAATTAATTAATCACTTTAAATCATCGTTTATCGTTAAAACCGTGTTTATTGTTTAAATTCTCGAATTCTGGTCTTTGGTTTAAATCTGAAAAAAAAAATGTGATTCTGATGATTTTATATTAAAATGTATTTTTATGATTTTTAGTGCCTTAATAAAATGTTAGGAACGATAAGTTTATTAATGAAATCGTTAATTGTGAAAACGGGTTTAAATGACGGTTTTGTTGGAATTTCTTGAATCTGGAATTTTGGAAAAATCTGGAAAATTTATATTCTGGAAAATCAGGATTTTAGAGTGTAATAATAATTTTTGGATATTAATACTTAAATCGTTTTGTAATTACTATTTTTATTAATCGTTATTGTCGAGATTAGACGATTAACGGGAAAACCCTTTAAAAACCGAGGTTTGGGATTCTGTAAAATTTTATTTTCTGGATAGAATGTCCATAATTATGTTTTAACTATTTTACGTAATTTTGTTTACTATTTATTAGGGTCTTTAATTAATAAATATTGATTTTCGGACAAATTGTGCTTTATCGTTAAAATTCTTTGTCTTACCTAAAAGAATTATTTTTCCAGCAATCTTAAAAGTATTTAAATCTGAACATTACGAGTTAAATCATCCCTTAACATATTCTAAATATATTCAATGGTTTAATTAAATAAAAGATGTTAAAAGATTTTATTTGACATTTGCCGTAAAATCCTATTTATAATCGTATTGTCGAAACTAATAATAATTAGCGAATTTTAGTTTTGTAGATTTTGGAAACACCCTAATTAGTAGTATTTAAAATGTTTAAGACATTTCTAAATTATTTTATAAAGACTTGTATGACGTTTCAATAATTTCACTAACGCAAAAGTTCTCGTTTTAAGAATTAATATCGTTAAGGCCGAAAGTACTAGTTTTATAAATCTATATCGTTTACTAATATTTTGCTATTTTCATATGATGCTATTTTTAGTAAGTTTCTAAAAATAGAAGTTTTCCTAAAATAGAAGTTTTCCTCTTTTGGAAAGTGGTTCTTTTTCCTTTTGTTCTCTTATGGTTTATAGTATTGAATACATCTTTTAATTATCGATAATGGCTTGTTTTGGAGTTATGGAATAAGGAAAAGTGTGGGTTTAGAGTAATATAGTCTGGGCTGTACGTTTTGCCATCAACTATAAAGCTGGTGTGTCTATGTTGAGACACATTGGTCGTTGAACTGAGCATGGTTTGTGTTCAGGAGAGTGTATGTTTACCTTAAACTTAGATATTGCATCGTCTAAGTCGCGTCGGGTTGAACTGGGTATGGTTTGTATCCAGGAGGGGTGTGCACTACTTAAACCAGGACCTCGCTGCACGCAGTTCTGTTATAGTTGAGTTGCCTAGTTAGAGACCAAAGTCTGATTTGTTTTGACTAAGTTCTCGAAACTAGATTTTAGTATTGTCCTAGTGAAAGTCTAGATTCTACATTAATCCTATCCATAACGCCATTTTGATTATTTTATTTATTATCGATATAAATTGGTTTGCAGGTTGGCAAATATTTTTATGTTTCTTCGGTAACCCATTTTAATATTTTGGTTTTGTGCCGAAAACTTATTTTAATATGATGTTTTACTGTTTTCCATTTTTATTATTTTTCTATAGTAGTAAGTACAGTTTTAAAATCCTGTTATACGGCTGGGAGAACGTTGACGTTGCTCCCCACTGATTGTGGCTGCTATGTTTTAACATGGCAGGTATACATGTTTGTTTCCGGTGGGTGTGGGCTAGCGAGCAGTCTTGGATCCTGCTTGATTTTTTTAATTATGTCTTACGGATTGTTTAACCTTTTTACGGATTGTTTTAAATTTTTAGCCATTTTTATGTATGGCATACGTTTGACTTTACCAATTTAATTTACTAAGACATAGTTACAGTGTGTTTTAATCCTGACTCTACAGTGTTTCCGCCACTATATCGCATTAGAATTTCTAGGGGATTACAATCTAATACTAACAATGATAAGAGAAATCAACATAAACAACCAAACATTCATCATGAACAAACAAGAACAATAAACAATATGTAAAGATTAAAACTTGAAAGATTAACAAAGATTAAGAGAGAAGAGATTATACCAACTAATAAGAGGATAAAAAGATGAGAACTTGCATTAATAAGAAAAACCCAAATAATCTCCAAGGTTGTCAATCTTGGACGAATCGTCAAGAATCTCCTTAATACAAGACTAATTAACTAGATTAATCTAAGATTAACAAAAGTTTAAAGTAAGATTAAGCTAATGAGAGGAGAACTAAATCTAGGGTTTAGAACAATGTAGAGAGTCTAAGATAGTATATGGTAATGTATGTTGGTTAGACAATACAAGGGAGGAGTATTTATAAGGTTACGAACGTGAAGGAGGAGAAAAGAAGGTCACGCGGCTACAGCATGCCCGTCCCGACCGAGACGGTTCATGGTCTTGGCCGGGAAGGCTGGTCTTGACCGAGACGGTTCTTGGTCTCGGCCGGAAAGGCCTAAACAGAAGCCTGCTCAATTGTGCACTCCTTCCCGACCGAGAAGGCACTTGGTCTCGGTCGGGAAGGGTCTGTAAGCCTCCATTATGAGCTCTAAGGTCCCTCCTTTCTTCTCATGGGATTCTCATCGATTCTCGGAGCTCAGGATCGAGTCTAAGGGGCTCGGGAATGGGTCCCAAGGTCTCGGGATCGAATCCAAGGCACCGAGTGATCGTTCCTTCTCTTCGTTGGCTCCAAAAGTGTAGGAAACCAGTCGAAATCGTTCCAATTCTCCATGAATGGTCTTGGGAACCTAAAACGAACTAGATGAACTATAAGTAGCCCAGAAATCGCTCCAAAGAGCGATTTCACAAGGGAAAACGGGACCAAACACAACAAATTAGGCACTACAAACTACACTTATCATTGTATATTCCTCTTTCCTCTTCTTTTGAGTTTTTATGTTTGTATTTGTGTGATTTGTTGGTTTGTCTTTAGGTTTTATTTGTTTTGTGGAGTTCTTGTCATTTGGAATTTTCTTGAGTGATGTGAGGGAGGGATTTTTGATGGTGTTTATTGAGTTTACTTGATAGGTTGACAGTGAAGATGAAGTTTTGGGAGGAGTTGTTGATGATAGAAGCTTGGAGCTTGGGCAAGGAAGTCGGTTTTTGAGCTTATTGTAAGCTTTTGGGTACGGGATTTTTATCCCGTAGTTGGTAATGTTCTTTGGGTGCAAGGCTTGGGACGATCAAGAAGAATGAAGAACTAGAGAGGTGTCACGGCCGTGATGAACCCTTCACGACCGAGATGAAATGAGCCAAAAATCAGAGGCTACTGTGAAGCCATCCCGCCCGTGAGCCACTTTATCCCGGCCGTGATGAGGCCTTCCCGGTTGTGATGCCGCCGTCACGCCCATGACGGGTTCCAGCCAGCCACCTTCGCCTTCTTTTCTTCATTTAAGCCCCACCCCACCACTTTACACCCCTAGGCCACCCAACCTCCCTACTCACCTTTGCCTCTATCATTTCATCCTTACACTTCACTTATACATCTTCATCTTATCTTCTCATCACTAAACTCCGAGTTTCCGCTTAAATCCCAACCTCATTACACCAATGCAAGCCCGATACTTAAACTTGAGACTACATTTAGGAAGAGGAAGAATATCGATGACAAAGACGAGCAAAGTGCGATGGAGATTGTTGAGTTGCTAACCGTTTGGTAGGCACGACTCTTTTTTCTCTCCGTCTTTTATTTGCTTAGTCTTTCTTTGTTTATTCCCTTCCTTTTATGCTTTTGGTGTCATGGCGGCCCTTGGGGCCTTTTTGGTTATTGCTCCCGATTCTTGATGACGTGACTACATCGAGAATCCATTGAAAATCCAAATTGTCAAGTTCTTTTCACTTTTTCTTTATTTTTATTCCTTTTTTGGTCGAATTAAGTCAGAATTGGGCGAAATCGGGGCAAGCTGACTTGTTTACACCTAGCCCTCCTCTCCCATTTTCTTTATTTTTATTTCCTTTTGGTAGAATTTAGTCGGAATCGGGCGGAATCGGGGCTAGGTGACTTGATTACACCTAGCCCTCCCCTCCCATTTCCTTTTATTTTCTTCTTTTTATATCTTCCCCCATCCATATCTTTTCTCGTGTCGGACCTAGGTGACTTAATTACACCTAGGCCCGACATATTCTACCCTTTCTTCATGTTTATTTTGGCTTTTCGTTTTAATTTCCTTAATTTCCTTTTTTTTAGTGTCTTCCACACACAACCGATCGAGCATGAGGACATTGCTCGGTTTAAGTGTGGGGGAACGATATCTTAGTCTAGTTTAGTTTTATTTTCGTAGTTTTTTCAAAAAAAAATTAAAATTCCAAAAAATTTGAAAATTTTCATAAAAACTAAAATGATTTTCTTTTGTGTCTTTGTGTCGTATATTTGTTGTTTTTTGTGTATTTTGCCCCTCTTTTTCCTTGTACGTTGCTTGATCACCGTTAACTTTAGAGGGCTCTCAAGACATTCGGTAACATCATTGTGTGGATGTCCGTCCGCACCGCCCGGTGCCCCGCGCGGGACTGACCCGGTTTTCAACGGGTGGCGGCGGCCACCCACGCTGCCCCCTCCTTGCCGGGGGCCGGTTCAATCTCGCATACGGGGCGAAGTGTCAGACATCGATTTGGATGACGATCCGCACTTGTACTAGACGGGTGGGGGCACCCGTGCTTCCGTTTGGGAATCGATCGAGTCGTGGTTGTAAATGTTTAAAGGCCGTTTTGTTTGGTAAGTCGACCTTTTTAGTGAACTGAAGTTGTTGCCGATTTGTGAAGTCACCACCGAGGTAATTATGGGGACTCGGAAACCGTTCAAGTCAACTTTGATCCGTTACCGGCACAAAGTTGAGTGGCATGGGACCTAAAGATAAAGACTTGTACCCTTAAGCACTCCATGCCTGGAATGACTCTAATTGCCAATGGTTTCGAACATCCGGAAACCTTTGATTCTGAGTAACGGGTGAGGGCATGTGTTTGGAAGCCAACATCCGATAGATGTCAACACCCAATCCTGCCCACAATACAGCGGCATCTACTAATCAATCGGTGGGATGATATCCTAGTTCTTTTGTTGTGGTGGAAATACTGTAACATTCGTTCTTTTAACCCTATGCTTTTTGCTACGTCGGTTGTGTAAGGACAAGTAAGTTTTGTCGTCAAAGTAGTTGTGTTTACATTCTTTGCATGCGATTTCACGTGACAAGCAGACCATGAAAAGATGCACGTAGGAGAGTAGAGAGTACTTATATTATATGTACTAGCAAATCAGTTTTAACGTGATAATACGGATATTAGTCATTCTCGTGGTATACCTTACCTGGTATTCTGCTTAAGATGCGTCAGTTCGGCATTAGTAGAGATGCGTCGAACCTAGTAAGGCGAGCACCGGGACTAATATGGAACCCGACCATCACTTTGTTCAGTTTTAGTTATTTTACGTTTTGAATTCCGTGTTAGGTGATTTAGCATGCGATTATAAGATCATAAAAGCAATAAATCATACGAAAAACTGTAAATGCGAAGGTAAGTAAATCACATAGTGAGGAGTTGCACCCTCGGAGTATACACTAAACGGGACTCGATGCATAGATAGTTTTGAGAACGGATCTCGGAATTACTCGGGTCTATTTAGTGTATTTTGGTGTGTGTAGTTGAAGTTGGGACGTTACGTATATTAGTAAGTGTGTGTGGACCTAGTGTCCACGTCTAATATTATCGTAGTGCATAATAATAGAAAGTACGAATATGGAAAGTTTGGTGTAGATGGCAACCTAGTGAGGATTCGATCAACAGGCGGATCCTTCTAGCTTAACCAGTGACTCCGGCAGAACTCCGTTACCGTTTGACCCTTCCTGCGGCTACTCCGGCAGAGCTTCGTTACTATGGACCGCTTCTGCGGCTAATCCGGCAGAACTTCATTACTAGACTTGGGCAAGTCGAACACAGGCACCTCGGTATCGAGTGGGGTGCTCGAAGGTGAGGAGTAGCGTCGATGTCGCTTTTTTAATAGGAACTACGATCGAGTGGATCGTTTGCCTCGGGTGTCGGAGTGCGAGCCCTTATCGAGAGTTTAGAGGGAGAAGAGAAGGTTGAGGTGTGTCCAATGAATGAGGTGAAGGGGGGTATGTATAGGTGTTTTCGGCCCTCGTCACCCATATGGGCACCTAAGCTGGGGCGCACCAAGACTCAGGCGTCTGGGTTGAGGCGCGGGGAGTCCTAGGCGCGTAAGACAGGCGGTTGGAGTTTTGAAGATACGATTTTGATACTTTCCAAAACCGAGAGACGGGAGTGTGATACTTAGCTTAGGGCTTAAGGCTTCCTGCGGCTTGACCTAGCGCCGTGGATTTAGTGGGCCTCGGGTGTTCATCCCGAGATTCGCTTGGCGCGGTGTTGACTCGGTTCGAGTTTCGGGACCGACTCGGGGTCCCGGTGTCAGAATTGACTCTAATTAGTGTCTATGCAACCGTAACGACACGACTAAGGCTGCTATCATGTTAGTTTAATTTGCCCAAGAAATTTATTTGATCCGTTCTTTAGAAAAACTATCCAAATCCACTATCGTCATTGCAGTCCTATCGTCATCGGGTATTTGTTGGGCACTTCTGAAGCCACTAGGTCCAAATCCAGGTGTCTACAGAAGCCCTCACTTTGACTGAGGCTTGGACAAGGCGAAAGTCAAAGTATAGCCGCCCAGGTCAATCTAAGATTACGACCTGGTGGATGTCCGGTCGGGTCGTTTTAAGTCCATTAGACTGCGCGTTGAGGCTCGCCAGCCAAGGCTTAGAAGTCATACCTGACGTCTTCGCTTGCGGTTGCTTGCTTGGGCCCGGGACATTGCTGGTTATCTCGTTCTTGATTCTTCGTGCGCGCGCGCTTTGCCTTCTTCGGTTTGTTTAAAGGTTTATTTAATTTTAAATGTGTTCGTGACGCGTTGAGCGTAAGTGCATGCGGTGTTCACATTTGTTGACCTTTATTTGAACAAACATTTTTGGGTTGCTTATGAACCCTTGATGACGTAAATCGTTCTATGGCGTCCGTCTCCACTCGAACGTTTGTTGTTGGGATGCTTGTGACCCCTAGGACAAAACAGATAAACTACTCGAGGGCATTAGTCTCCACTCGAATAGCTGCCTTTCGGGATACTCGCGTCCCTTGGGCGAAATAAAAATAAGATGATAAAATAAACTACTCGACGGCGTTAGTCTCCACTCGAATAGCTGGCTTTCGGGATACTCGCGTCCCTTGGGCAAAACAAAAATGATAAAATAAACTACTCGAGGGCTTTAGTCTCCACTTGAATAGCTGCCTTTCAGGATACTCGCGTCCCTTGGGCAAAACAAAAATGATAAAATAAACTACTCGAGGGCGTTAGTCTCCACTCGAACAGCTGCCTTTCGGGAAACTCGCGTCCCTCGGGCAAAAGCGAACCATCCGAGGGCGTTCGTCTCCCTCGAATAGCTGCCTTTCGGGATACTCGCGTCTCTAGGGCAAAATTGAACCATCCGAGGGCGTCCGTCTCCCTCGAATAGCTGCCTTTCGGGATACTCGCGTCCCTAGGGCAAAATTGAACCATCCAAGGTCATCCGTCTCCCTCGAATAGCTACCTTTCGGGATACTCGCGTCCCTTTGGCAAAATTGCTGTGCTTCCGGGATACTAACGTCCCTCGGGCGAAATTTCTATTGCGTGCCTTTGGGATCTTAGATCCCTCGGGAAAAATTGCTGTGCCTCCGGGATCTTAGATCCCTCGGGCGAAATTGCTGTGCCTCCGGGATACTAGATTCCTCGGGCAAAATTGTTGTGCCTCCGGGATCTTATATCCTTCGGGCAAAATTGTTGTGCCTCCGGGATACTAGATCCCTTGGGCAAAATTGTTGTGCCTCCGGGATCTTAGATCCCTCGGGCAAAATTGCTGTGCCTCCCTGATACTAACGTCCCTTGGGCAAGATTATTGTGCCTCTGGGATCTTAGGTCCCTCGGGAAAAATTTTTGTGCCTCTGGGATCATAGAACCCTCGGACAAAATTGCTGTGTCTATTTGTCTTAGTTAAATTTTGTTTTGTGGGTTTGACTTATCTTGTTCGGGTTTGTTTTTGCTTTGTCTTGGTTCGCTATGTATTTGAGTCTGTTCAGAGCTTGTTTTTGCTGTGTTTAGTCTCGTGTTTGTTTCATTATCTAGAGTGTATTATTGACGTTGATTAGTAATTGCTCAGTCATTGTTGTTTTGCTTGTCTTAGGGGTGCGTGTTTTTATGTGTATCGAGCTTTGAGTTTGTTTGCTTTGATTCGTTTTAGTCTGGGCTGGGCCGTTTAGGCGCACATCCTTCAGCGCCCTAAGGCTCAGGCGCCTAGCCCCCAGAGCATTATGACCCAGGCGCGTCAGCTGAAGCAGTCGGGTTTTTGTGGACCGGGTCTGCTTAAGTAAACAAAAATTAGGGCGATTGTTCATTCATCATCGAACTCGAACGCGTTGCCCCTTTCGCCCTAGAATCGACTTTCCCGACTTTTCTCGCCAAATTTCGTTTCGATTTCCTCTATTTACGACAATGTCGACTTTGGGTGAGTGTTGTTTGCTTGTTTATTGCCGGTTTTACTTGATTTAATTGATTGTGAGTTGGTTATGTTGAAAACCCTAGAAAACCAATTTGGGTGTTTTTTATTTATTAAGTTTCAATGCTTGTGGTTAATCTCATAGTTAAATTAAGGTTGATTAGAGCTTGTTGAAGTAGTTATAAGTTTGATAAGGATTTTCGAGGTGCGACAAATGCTCACTATGGAAATTTGTTTGGAATGCTAGGGTTAAGGATCGTTTCCCGATTATTCCCGTGGTCATTTTGCGTAATTTTGTTCAAATAGTGTTTGTGAGGACGTGGGTAGTTCACTTGTCGATTCTTATGGGCTAGGATGACCTATAGGACCCTCCGTGAGGTTATGTGTATCTTAAGACGGACCAAAAGGCGCCGTAACGATGTCGTATTTTCCCGAAACCACTTTCATTGTAACGGGATCGAAAATGGGTGCTAGCGGCCTTCTCGGAATTTTGATATCCTTATCCGAAATTTTGACCCTATTTTGACCTGTTTAAGCTATTTTAACCTGACTAGGGTTATGTTTTTGGTTGTTTGTTTGGTTTTTCAGTTAGAGATGACACCGAGCGTCCCGAGGGTACCTCTTCGGTCGGCGCTAGTGAGGAGGTTGTTGGGACGAGTTCACAGACTCCCTGAGGAATTCGCAAGAGACATCGGAGTATTTCGTCCCAGCGCCATGATCCCGAGACTATTAATGCGGCTGATTTTGATAGAGTGAAGAAGCGCAAGCTTCCGAAGACAGTGGCTAGGAGGGCTCATGTTCCGGCTCCTATACCGGAGGATGAGGAGATCGTTTATGAGGATCCCGAGTGGGCTCGGGACTAGGATGGTCATCAGCTAATGTTTCACCCCGACCTTCACATTTCCCATCGTATCGTGCGTGGTCTGGTGAGTGTCCTATTTATGTTTATTAGCTATGTCTTAGATTTTATTTTGGCTCGGGTTAGGTTAGGTTTTTTTATTCTCGTATTGTTTCGGTTTGAAGTCCCCAGGTCCAATGAGGACTTTCTCAAGTTTTACTACGTGTCTCGACATTTGTTTTCAGAAGTTCACCCCCGAGGCAAAGGGGATTATAGCGAAGACCGCTCTAGGTCCCGTGGTCGAGTAGTGGGTCCGGCTAGTGGGTTGTAAGACTAAGTGCAACCTTATGGTGATTAGAGCGATGATAGATCGCTTTCACGATAATACCTCGACCTTCCACATGGATTTTGGGGAGGTCGGGATGACCCTAGAGGATTTCGGGATGATTAGCGGTCTGCCCTGGGGTCCGGACAGGATTAGGTGGGCTGCCGAAGGCCGTAGTATAGATAGCGATGAGGTGCGGGGCCTCATCGGGGATTGTTTATCGCGTGAGACATATAGTCCGCCTCATGCTTTGGTGAGTTCTTACATCACCGATCACTTAGAGCGAGTGGCGGTGATAGAGGGTCTAGAACCCAACACACCGGTGCAGGATGCCCGGCTGTGGTTATGGTATTTCTTAGGGTCGACGCACTTCTCGGATAAAGGCGAGAGGTTTAGTACGAGGATTTTGCCTTTCCTAGCTGACTTGACTCAGCTGGGACGCTAAGATTGGGTGATCGTGGCTTTCGCGGAGATGACTCGTTGCCTGCAGGTCATGGTGAGGCCGTTGGTGGTAGAGTCGCCTTCAGTTGTGCCCATTGTGGGTCCGGGCCTTATACTGGAGGTTAGTTAATACTCTCATTCTTGTATTTCGAGTTAACTTACTCTCGGCTTGGTTTCGCTAATGTTGTTTTGGGATTTTACAGGATTGGATCTATTCCTATTTCCCGTGTTTGGCAACTAAGACGGTGCGGGTTCACCCAAAGATATTCCCAGCGGGAATCGAGTGGAGGCTGGCTCGGCCTAAGAGCACAATCAGCCACTACCCGACGGAGAATGCGCTGGTTAACTAGCTACGACTCGAGGATGTAAGTTTTCTTCTCATAGCCTATTTTGTTCAATAGCCCCCAAGGTTTGGGATTCATTGGGATGTTGGTTCTATTTGTGTAGTTTGTGGCTCGCCCTTGGGCTGATTATGAGGGCGTGCCCGGGTATGTGACTGCGGAGCTGAGGCCTCGGAGTTATAGGAGGATGCTTCTTTCTGCGTTGTTTCGAACAGTTTTGTATCTGGGCGAGCGGTTGATGCGTCAGTGTCTATATGACAATTTCAGGGTGCCGGTTGATCCTCCCCGGACCATGTTCAGACCACCGACTGCCGCAGAGGTCCTCGAGGATAGGGACAAAGAAGGAGGCGATACAATCCCGGTGCCTGGTGCCTCCTATCTATCTCACGTCACCCGGCGGCTAGCCTGGTACCGCCTCGTGGTAATGTTCTAGTCTTTGTTTCTAAGGTTGTTTTGCGGTTTATTATTTCTTCCCCCTTTGACTGACCAATCTGTTGTCTTTTCAGCTGGCCGATCCGGCTGATGAAATCCATCCCCCAGATTTTCCTCTGACGCTGCTTAGGGTGGATGCGGCTGGGATACCCTTCACCGAGCTTCTCCCCCCGTGTTATGCTGAGGAAATGGACGCCGGGATAGAGTGGCGTGACCGGGTATACCGGGTAAGTTTTGGCTTTTGTTTTCGATTTGGGTTCTAAGGTTTAGGATTGGCTTATCTAACCATTATGGTTTTAACTCTCAGGTTTCGTCGGCTTGCCATCAGCGTTTGTGGCAAGCCTCCATCTGCTTCCGGGCCTATGCCTCGAGGGTTTCCCGTGACACTTCGGGGCCTCGATCGGTGAGTTTTAGTGACTAGGGTGGTTTTCTAGGCTGTTTGCGTGTTTTCCTAATGTTTGAGTGCGTTTGCAGGATGTCCCGGATATGGTGGGACAGCTGGAGACTCGGGTGACCGAGCTCGAGGCGAGAGAGGTTGAGTCGCAACGGCTCCTGCAACCTCGGGCTGACGAGATCGCTTTACTTAAGAAGCAGATGGCTCGGTCTCGGGGTGATACCTCTACACAGGGTGAGGCCAGGCATCAGATCGAGAGGGAGACCGAAGCTTAGACGGAGGCTACAGGTGATGAGGTGGGAGGAATCCCCGAGATAGCTACCCTAGATATGCTGTCGGGGATTGATGGTAGTGCGTCTCCTCTTATAGACTTAGAGAACCTTGGTTTAGATGACAACATTTGCGAGGTCGTGATGGCCTAGCCTCGATTCGTGTATGGATTTGTATATGTTGTATATTTGCTTTAAATTTTTAGTATTTGAACTAGTTGGATTAGCCTTGCGTTTTTTATTTGGCTAATTTTTTAGCTAGATCGACAAGTAATCACTTTTTTTTTGCGTTCATTTGTTTGCGATTTGACCTAGTTTAGGGCGTATTAGTGTTGCACGAGAGTATGAAAACAGTTCCTTTCGGATGTTTTGAAATGCGTTAGTTTGAGCCGGGAATCGGATCGGATATAACGTCGATTAAAATGTTTTGACTCGAGATGTAAAATATTAACGTGCTTTGACCGAGTGTGTTAAGAGATGAGCGTGGTTATTTTTACATTCAGAACGAGGCTGAAGTTGAAATTCGGGCGACTTTTGAAAAAACGTTAGACCACTTTTTTGTATATTCAAGACAATGTCGTACTGGGCTTACTGACGCGACTTGACAATAACCGTTAAAGGCTACAACACGCCTAGGTGGGGTAGCTTATCCCCCTAAAAGAAAAAATGAAAAGACATCTAAGTCTGGTGTATCCGATGGATGAAATGTACCGTTCGTGTGGACCTGACACTCTTGTTTAGGTATTTTGGCTTTTGGAAAGAGGTTTAGCTACTTCAAGAGGTCATTCCTGATGTCCGAGGTTGTCGAATGTGGAGATGATTGTACTACAGAATAAGGAAGCTATACGGGCTAATGTCGCTAAGTGCCCGACCGAAGACGGCGTTACCGATCCTAGTATTCGTCAGTTCATCTAGATGGGCCTAGACTGACAAGACCCATTGATAAGTGTAGTTTGTAGTGCTTAATTTGCTGTGTTTTGGTCCCGTTTTCCTTGTGGAATCGCTCCTTGGGGGCAGTTTATGGGTTACTTATGCTTCCTTTAGTTCGTTTTAGGTCCCGAGACCATTTGTGAAGAATTGGAGCAAATCCGACTCAATACATACACTTTTCGGAGCCAACGAAGTGAAGGAACGATCACTCGATGCCTTGGACTCGACCCCGAGACCTTGGGACCCAATCCCGAGCCTCTTAGACCCGATCCCGAGTCCCGAGAATCGGTGAGAAACCCATGAGAAGCAAGGAGGGACCAAAAAGTTCTTATTGGAGGCCTACAAGACTCATCCCCGACGGGAATGGCCTCATCCCGTCCGGGATGAGGTGCACGAAATGCAGCAGTTCTAACCTAAGCCCGTCCCGGTCGGGACCAGCCCGTCCCGGTCGGGACCACGCCGTCCAGGGCGTGACCAATCCGTCCCGGGCGGGAAGCAACAGATACAGGCCCGCGTCAATTGTTTCATCCTCCTTCATTCTTGTAACCTTATAAATACTTCCCTCTTATATTGTTTGTGGATCTTACATTACCCTAGACTCTCTTAGGCCTCCATTAAGCATTAAAACCCTAGATTAGTGTTCCTCACATTAGTTTTAATCTTCCTTTAATCTTTAGTTAATCATTGTAATTAGTCTTGTATTAAGGAGATTCTTGAAGATTATTCCAAGCTTGACAACCTCGGAGTTTTATTTGGGTTTCTTATTAATTCAAGTTCTCATCTTTTTCATCCTTGTTAGTTTGGTATAATCCTCTTCTCCTCTTTACTCTTGTTCTTAGTTTATTAATCAAGTTTGAATCTTTATTTATTGTTTATTGTTATTGTTTGTTTATTATGGATGTTTGGATGTTTAGTTTGTTTTCTCTTGTTCATATTAGTTTGAGTATGATAATGAGTGAGTAGTTCTCTTGTGGGGTTAGTAGGGGGATTAAGGGTAGATTATGGGTGATTTGGGTTTGATTAGGGGTAAAGGTTACATCTTTGTTGCTAGTCTCATATTGGGCACACCATGTGTTTGATGATTTGCTTGTGTGGGTAGTAGTAGCCAATGCTTCCTATACTTGTTTCTCTTCTTCTCATTGTTTGGCTAGTGTGTGATTGTGTTAGGGTATAGTCTTCGTCACGAGAGTGCGGACATTGATCTACGTAGCGAGAGCCCGGACCGACCTTGATCTAGGTTTAGACGCGAGAGCGCAAACCAACTCTAGCAACTAGGAGACACCTAAACCCTTGATCACCCAATTACCCTACTACACTTAAGAACCCGACCTAACCCTACTCCCTTTCTTATTGATTCATCCTTGTTATTAGTCATAGTTTCCCTTGTCCTTTGTTTAGTTAGTCTCTAGTTATTTTATCTAGTCTTGTTTTAGCTAGTTCATGGTTAGTCTAGTTCATACCTCCTCTCCATCATAGTTTGTCAATTATCGTTCTCTTTGTGTTGTTTTGGTAGCCTAGTCTCGTTTTTAGGTTGACTTAGTCTAAACTTTACAATACCGTCTCCGTGGACACGACCCGACTTACCCTAGCTACCCACTAGGAATAGCCGGCTGTTTATTGAAGGTAGGACCCACGGCAAATCCTCACCACCAATTTGGTGCCGTTGCCGGGGACGGTGCATTGTTTAGACTTGTTTGCTTATAGCTAGACTTAGTTACCCTTCTTTGTGCTCTTCTATCATCTCTTGTGCATATTTTGTAGTTTTGTCTTGTTTTCTTAGCTTTCTTTTCTCTTTGTCTTTCGATTGTGCTTGGTTATTGTCGTTGCCTAGTGCCCATAAAGCACTAGGTGTTCTCACGTTTGTTCTAGTGTGTAGTGTATGCCTAGGAGGGGAGGCGATTTCTTTCTCTTTAATCCAGAGCCGGAAAGACTCTTTCGAGCCTTTCGCCAACGGACGATTGGCCGGGTTAGAATCTCTCAACCAAGCGCTAGCAATACCCATCAAGAGCAAGCTCAAGGATCCGACTTTAACGAGTCACCTCGAGAGACGGCCGAAGGGATCTTCATAAATCCCTTTGGTTCATCTATCCATTCTTCTTCTCCTAGTTCCCCGTCTAGTTCTACATCAACACCGTCTACACCATCATCTCCCGCAAATCCAATCATGCCGAAGTTTTCATCTCACTCCACTTTTATCGAGGATGTCTTGTCGGGACCGAGTGCTTTACCGGATACATATACCGGGAATTTTGTGGCGAAGACTCAATTTATCCAACTTGTGGAGAGGAATCAATTTAGTGGTTTGCCCACCGAAGACCCGCACCAACACATGGAGACCTTCTCCGATTATTGCGATGCTATCTCTCAAACCGGGGTTACTCAAGATCAGATCCGTTGGGTACTTTTCCCGTTCTCCCTCATTGGAAAAGCAAAGCAATGGATCAAGAGTCTCGATAGGGCAACCATGGGTATCGATACATGGAAGAAACTTGCATTGGCATTCTACCAAAAGTTTTACCCTCCGGAGAAGACAAATTTGCTAAGGGCCTCCATCACCGGTTTTCAACAACGGGATGAGGAGAGCCTTTATGAAGCTTGGGAACGGTTTAAATCTTTGGTTAGATCATGCCCCCACCATGGACTTTCACAATGGTTCTTAGTCCAACAATTTTGGAACGGTCTATATGAGGACTCAAGAGCTATACTTAACATGGGCTCCAATGGTAGGTTTACCGAGGTCGATGACGATCAAACATGGGTGAGAATCAACGAGATGGCGGTACATAATTCCCAATACTCAAGGCCTAGGAAGGCGAATCGAGGAGGTAGGCACGAGGTCGATCCTATTACTCAATTAAGCATTGATCTTGGAGCTCAATTGAAAACTCACATGGAGACCATTGACAAGAAGCTCCAAAGCCACCTCAACCAAGTTCAAAGCTCTAGTTCCTCCAACCAACAATCGATTCATATAATTAATGCTTTGGGAGTTGTACCCCCTACACCTTATTATGGGATGTGCGATACTTGCGGGATAGTTGGACATGAGCCTATACATTGTAGAGGAAGTATTGAGCAAGTGAACGGCTTTCAAGCGTTCAAGCAAGGTGCCTCCTATCCTAACATATTCCAAGCTTCCCATCAAGCTTCCAATCAACAAGCTCTACAACCTTGTCCCTATGTTCCACCTCCCTTAAGGGACAACAATCAAGGATACCAAGGTTATGTGGGTAACCCAAGGCCATTCAACAACTTCAAGCAACATAACCAAGGTACATTCAACAACAATCAAGGGTTCCAACATGGGAACTTCAATCAAGGAGGTTTCCAAGGAAACCAAAACTTCCAAGGAAACCAAAACCACAACCAAGGGTATCAAAACTACAACCACGACAACAATCAAGGCCTTAATCAAGGCAACTCTCATGGGTTCCAAGGGAACCATCAACAACAACAAGCAACTCAAGGGAATAGACAAGAAAGCAAGCGTAGGAGCCGGTCTCCTATTCATGATTATGGTACTCCATTAGCCCTCACCGATACTCCGCACAATCCACAATCTCCACCTCGAGATGTCAACATGAAAAAATCTATGATGGATATACAAAGGAGTACTCAAGAAATGCAAAGAAGCCAAATGGAGATGGCAAGAAACCAACAAGAGTTCTTTGCTCATGTTCAAAGGGATAACATAGCAAGAGATGCCCATATGAAGATGCTTGAGACTCAAATATCTCAACTTGCTTCGGGAAGTTCTTCAAGACAAAAGGGGCAACTACCTCCTCAAGGTGAAACACCGAAGTTTGAGCATGTAAATGTTATTACCACGAGGAGTGGTATATCTTATAATCCCCCCTACCCCCTAGTGAGCAAGAACCAATGCAAGAAGTTACACCTCCCTCTCAAGACAATTCGAACATGGAAAATCCAATGGAGGAGCAAGTCTTATGGGAGATCGAAAAACCCCATGAAGACAAGCTTCCCCCGCTTCAAGGAAAAGACAAGGGTAAAAGGAAAGTGTCGTTTGAAAAGTCCACCCTTATCGAGCAAGAAAAAGTGCACATCAAGTTGGCTTTCCCAACAAGGCAAATGAAGACCAAGGTGGACTCTCAATACGAAAAGTTCCTTAACATTGTGAAGAAATTGGATGTTAATGTCCCATTCACCAAGCTACTTACCCAAATCCCGGCATATGGAAAATTTATGAAGGAAATCTTGGCTAGGAAGAGATCCATCGACAAGGAAGAGACGATAGCGTTCACAATGGTGGTGAGCGAGCTTATTCAAGGTTCTACGCTTCCTAAGTTGAAGGATCCGGGTAATTTCTCGATCCCATGCACCATAGGCAACTTCAAGATTGAGAGAGCACTATGCGATTTGGGTGCGACTGTAAGCGTCATTCCCTATTCCATTTGTGAGCGACTAGGGATAATGGAGCTCAAATGTACGTCCATTACACTCCAAATGACCGATAAATCTCTTAACCGACCATTGGGGATGTTAGAGGACGTGCCGGTACGAATCGGGAAGTTCTTCATTACGGTCGACTTCATCGTGCTCGATATGCCGGAAGATGATAACACTCACATTATTCTTGGGCGCCCATTTCTACATACCGCCGGTGCCATGATTGTTGTGAAGAACGGTAGGATCGCATTTGAGTTAGGCGAAGAAAAGCTCGTGTTCGACCTCCAAGGCAACTCCTCGCCTACTAATGACGAGTCTTGCAATATGATCCACGCCACGAAAGACATCGATCTAGGGGAAGAATCGGGACAAAGCTTGAAGAACGACTTCTATGAGCTTGAGGATGATGATGCCGAGCTTGGGGCGGATGAATGCCCATATCATGATTTGGAAGACAAGTGCAAAGACAAGGATAAAGATGTGCCTCCCTTGGGGCCACATGAGGATAGGTGGACGTTTGGGTATATCCCAAAGGATCGCAAGTAAAAGTTCAAGCCATTGAACTTAGTAGATCGGGATGCCCCGGGAACGTCAAGACAAGGTCATGAAGAACCTTGGGATGTGGATGCTTATACCACAAGCTTGATTGAAGACTTTGCTAGAGCCTTCGATTTGTTGCTTCGTGACCTCGATGGAGATGTAATTGGTAATAATGTTGTAGAAAAAGATTTAAGAATGCACCATCCTTGGTTTGACGGAGTTCCAAAAGAACCGTCTCATTGTATATATCTCTTTCTCTTGTAATTCATTTTTGTTTTGTGAAATTCTTGATTATTTGGATTGTTGATGAGCGATGTGAGGGAGGGAATTTGATGTTGAGTTTGAGTTTGTTTGATAGATATGAAGTGAAGGTGATTCCTAGAGAGGATTGGCTATTGATAGAGCATGGACTGTGAGCAAGAGAATTGGTTTTTGAAGCTTTGGATGAGCTTTTGGGGTTATGGAGGTGATGAAGACTCTTCCCGGGCGAGAAGAAGGCTTCCCGATCGGGAAGGATGAGCCATCCCGACCGGGAAGGAGCCATCCCGATCGGGATGAGGGTGCATAATTTCGAGCTTCCTGGAGTGCCTTCCCGACCGGGATGAGGGCGTCCCGACCGGGACGGGTGAGGCATCCCGACCGGGACCATCCATCCCGACCGGGATGGTCCCCTACTCATCTTTATCCTCTTCTTCGACATTTAAGCCCACCCAACCATTGTATACCTCCTCCCAACCTCCCTACCTCTCCTTATCCATATCATTTGACCCTTGCACCTCATTTCCATACCTTCACCTCATTTCCTCCTCACTTTACACCGATATTCACATCAAACCCCATCCCCTCGCATTATTGCTAGCTTACTACCTCAACTGTGCGTTATTATCAAGACTGAAGCGGGATAACAATGAAGAAGCCAAGTTTTGTGCAAATATTGATCATTGAGACGATGGAGCGAGTGAGTTGCTAAACCATGGGTACGGCAACTATCCTTTCTTTTCCATTTTTTATAGCTTTTTTTCCCTTGTTTATCCCCTTCCCCGTTTACACTTTTGTGTCACGGTGTCATGGTGGCCTTTGAGGCCTTGGTAGTTGTTGCTCCCGACTCTTGATGACGTGACTACATCGAGAGTCATTTCAAAATCCATATTTACAAGTTTTTCACCCTTTTTTTGTAGGATTTAGTCGGATTTGGGCGGAATCCGGGCTAGGTGACTTGATTACACCTAGTCCTCCCCTCCCATTTCCTTTTATTTCCTTCTATTTATTTTCTTCCCCTTCCATATCTTTTCTTGTGTCGGCCCATGGTGACTTGACTACACCCCGGCCGGACACACTCTACCCTTGTCTCCGCTTTAATTTTAATTTTTAGCTTTATTTTCGTAGTTTCTTTTCTTTCCTTTGTCTCTCTGCACACTACGATCGAGCATGAGAACATTTCTCGGTTAAAGTGTGGGGGAGCGATGTTCTATCTCAGTTAGTTTTATTTTCATAGTTTTTCGAAAAATCTTTAAAAACCCTAAAAATTTGAAAAAATTTCACAAAAATCAAAAAGATTTTCTTTTGTGTGTTTTACTTTTGTGTCATTGTATCGTATATTTGTTTTGTGTGCGTGTTTTGCCTCCCTTTTTCCTTATAGGTTGCTTAAATCACCAATAGCTTTGGAGAGCTTTCAAGACTTCCGGTAACATCTTTATCCCTTTTTCTTCTTTATCTCTTGCGGAGTTTGGAGGAGATTGTGATGTTGTGCGCTCGGGTGGAGCTTTGTAAAGTTGTGGTTGATTTGGTGGCTTGTTTGGAAAATCGGGGTGGTGTTTGTGTTCTTTATGTGTTCGTTTTGTTTTGTTTTTGTTTTGTTGCTTTTGCTTCTTTTTCTTTCGTTCTTTGTTGAGTCTTTGTTTTGTGTTGTGTAGTTGTGTCTTGTGTGTAAATCGGTTTTCGAAAACCCGGTTTAGAGACTAGTGTGAGAGTGTTTACTTTCCCTTTCTTGTAATGTAAATCAAGTCTTGGACTTTAGTCTAGTAGAATGACCCTAAATCAATGATTTCGTTGGTCCTTTACCTTGAGTCCACCTAGCTTACTAGGGATTTACTACGGGATTTGCACTTTTGACCATTATGACCACCCACGGTGTGAAAAGGCCTTGGTTGCCGAGTCCCGTCCCTTAGGTGACCGTGTTTGGGATTGTTTGATTAGTCCAAGTTCTCCCTTTTTGTGGGTTTGAAGGGAAAGCGCACTCCCGACTCACCCATTCCCCTACCTCCTACACATATCCACAAAATAAGATGCAAATTGTTGAAATCTCTTTCTTTGTTGCAAAAGAAATGCCTACAACTCAAATCTAGCCAAAAAAAGGGCAAAAAAAAGAAAGAAAAGATTGAAGAAAAAGAAAAGGCACAAAAAGCCAAAAAGAAAATAGAAAACATGAAAAAGAAATGGCATGGCAACAAACAAAGCAAGAATGCAAAAGAAAGAAAAATGCCGAAAAGAAAATCGTCTCACAAAAAGATCTTAACCCCACAAAAATAAGCCTTTTTCCGACTATTGTCGTGAAGAGCCTACCAAAGGACCGAGTCCCAAGGAAGGATGATAGCGGTAATAGTCGGTCTTCTCTCATTTTGCGATAATATCCACCTTTTTACTTGGACTAGTTGGGCGGTTTAGAACATGGGACGACCCTCTTGGCTCATCGCTAAAGGGGGTGGGGTCTCACTTACCTACAGTGTCGACTAACACCGTGGTTCATCCTTTTTCCATCCCGCCGATCGTCTCGTAGTACGTTCTTAGAAAGTTAGGAGGACCTGGGGTAAGTTACCAACGTTTTTGTTGCTTTATCGTCATACTATTAGGGTTTAGTTCATCTTGGTTTGTACTATTAGCTTGGGAACGTTGTCACTTGCCTTGCGTCCTAAACCGGTGTTTCATTCACCGCTTTTTAGAGGGAAGCGGTATTTATTTCTCTTTGGGTGCAACCGTTTATTTGTTTGTTTGTGTGTTTCTTGTTTTTGTGTTTTTGTGTCCGGTTGCATCCACGGTTTTGTCGCAAGACCTTACTTGCCTTGCGGAGTACATTTTTCCTCTAAGTGTACTCGCGTGAGTTGAAAGGGTGTAGGGTGCCCTAATACCCGCTCGGCTAGTTTAGTAGTTAGTATGTGCTTACTCGAGGGCGAGTAAGGGTTAAGTGTGGGGGAGTTGATAAGTGTAGTTTGTAGTGCCTAATTTGCTGTGTTTTGCTCCCGTTTTCCTTGTGGAATCGCTCCTTGGGAGCGGTTTTATGGGTTACTTATGCTTCCTTTAGTTCGTTTTAGGTTCCCGAGGCCATTTTTGAAGAATTGGAGCAAATCCGACTCAATACATACACTTTTCGGAGCCAACGAAGTGAAGGAACGATCACTCGATGCCTTGGATTCAACCCCGAGACCTTGGGACCCAATCCCGAGCCTCTTAGACCCGATCTCGAATCCCGAGAATCGGTGAGAAACCCATGAGAAGAAAGGAGGGACCAAAAAGTTCTTATTGGAGGACTATAAGACTCATCCCCGACGGGAATGGCCTCATCCCGTCCGGGATGAGGTGCACGAAGTGCAGCAATTCTGTCCTGAGCCCGTCCGGGTCGGGACCACGCCGTCCCGGGCGGGACCAATCCGTCCCGGGCGGGAAGCAACAGATACAGGCCCGCGTCAATTGTTTCATCCTCCTTCATTCTTGTAACCTTATAAATACTTCCCTCTTATATTGTTTATGGATCTTACATTACCCTAGACTCTCTTAGGCCTCCATTAAGCATTAAAACCCTAGATTAGTGTTCCTCACATTAGTTTTAATCTTCCTTTAATCTTTAGTTAATCATTGTAATTAGTCTTGTATTAAGGAGATTCTTGAAGATTATTCCAAGCTTGACAACCTTGGAGTTTTATTTGGGTTTCTTATTAATTCAAGTTCTCATCTTTTTCATCCTTGTTAGTTTGGTATAATCCTCTTCTCCTCTTTACTCTTGTTCTTAGTTTATTAATCAAGTTTGAATATTTATTTATTGTTTATTGTTATTGTTTGTTTATTATGGATGTTTGGATGTTTAGTTTGTTTTCTCTTGTTCATGTTAGTTTGAGTATGATAATGAGTGAGTAGTTCTCTTGTGGGGTTAGTAGGGGGATTAAGGGTAGATTATGGGTGATTAGGGTTTGATTAGGGGTAAAGGTTACATCTTTGTTGCTAGTCTCATATTGGGCACACCATGTGTTTGATGATTTGCTTGTGTGGGTAGTAGTGGCCAATGCTTCCTATACTTGTTTCTCTTCTTCTCATTGTTTGGCTAGTGTGTGATTGTGTTAGGGTATAATCTTCGTCACGAGAGTGCGGACATTGGTCTACATAGCGAGAGCCCGGACCGACCTTGATCTAGGTTTAGACGCGAGAGCGCAAACCGACTCTAGCAACTAGGAGACACCTAAACCCTTGATCACCCAATTACCCTACTACACTTAAGAACCCGACCTAACCCTACTCCCTTTCTTATTGATTCATCCTTGTTATTAGTCATAGTTTCCCTTGTCCTTTGTTTAGTTAGTCTCTAGTTATTTCATCTAGTCTTGTTTTAGCTAGTTCATGGTTAGTCTATTTCATACCTCCTCTCCATCATAGTTTGTCAATTATCGTTCTCTTTGTGTTGTTTTGGTAGCCTAGTCTCGTTTTTAGGTTGACTTAGTCTAAACTTTACAATACCGTCTCCGTGGACACGACCTGACTTACCCTAGCTACCCACTAGGAATAGCCGGTTGTTTATTGAAGGTAGGACCCACGGCAAATCCTCACCACCACCCATATTGAAAATGTGAATGAGGAGGGGAAGTGAGATTGGTTGGGCTCGCTTTTGGCTAGTGTGGTGGCAGCTTGCGTTAGGAGGGTTAGTGGTGAGAGACCCAAGCAAGCACGCCCGAATGGCAAAGGAAAGGAAAAGTTGGACCGGTAGAGCCCAACCGTTTAGTACTATGTTGCATTAATTGATATTATGTGGCGTATTATTACTAGTTTTTTGTAGGGTTATGCTTGACACGTCGTCATTTTCCGGGGTAGCCGGATTTCGGATGCTCGATGTAAAGGGCCTCGACAAAAGCTTGATTTAACTGATATTTTTTTTATTTTTATATTAATGAGAAGCACATTTTTTGTATTAATATTTTTTTTTGGTGGCTCGCAACTCGATTCTTCATTTTACCCGGAGCGCCCTTTCGGGTTTTCACTCCGTCCTCGGCTCACCCTATTTTTATTCTTTTTTTTGCTCTTTTTTTTACGGCTCGCAACTCGATTCTTCATTTTGCCCGGGGCGCCCTTTCGGGTTTTTACCCCGTCCTCGGCTCGTCGTTTGTGCTTTGTCATTTTAAATCACTCGTTAACTGGGGCGTGGAGAAGGGTTCTGGTTTGTATGTGAATCGAGTAATTGATTTGTTATTTGGTTGTTGGTTGTACCCTTGGAAGAGTTGCCTACGCCCACCTGCAGCCCCGCGCTTCATTCTTTCTTCTCCTTTCCTCTTGTAACCATATAAATACCCTTCCTCTTGTATTCTTTCGTTATGTTATTCAATATCCACTAAACCCTAGACTACTTTAGCATAGATTAGCATAGATTAGTGTAGATTAGTCTTTAGTTAATCGCTAATCTTAGATTAATCCTTGTATTAAGGGAATTTTTGAAGAATCCAACCAAGATTGACAACCTTGGGTGATGTATTTGGGTTTTCTCTTTTATGCAAGTTTTCATTCTTCCATTCATCTTGTTAGTAGGTATAATCTTCTTTTCCCTTCTCTTAATCTTGTTTTATCATTAAAGTTTGAATCTTTGTTCATTATATTGTTCATTGCCCATTGTTTCACTAGTTTCATTATGCATGTTTTGTTGTTTGTGTTGATTTCTCTTGTTAGTGTTAGTTTTAGCATAGATATGGTTGAGTAGACTCTTGCTAGGGTTATTAGGGGGATTGGGTGTGATTATGGTGAATTAGGGTGAGATGGGTGGTACTAGATGTTGTTTTTGTTGTTTCCCATTAACCTTGCACTCCACATGTTCGATGAAATGCTTGTGAGACTAGAGACGATCAATCCTTGTTTTTCTAGCATCTTCTCTTGTATGTATGTGTTTAGTTGGTTGGTTTGGTCGCCCCATTACGTAGCGAGAGCCCGGTGAGGACGACCCCTAGGCCGATTACGTAGCGAGAGCCCTATCGGTGGAACCTAGGCCTCGAAAGCATGCTAGTAACCCCGTTTTTCCCCTTTTTGTCTTCGTTGCATCCATGAACCCGACCTAACCCTAGTTTTCCTTCTTTTTGATTTCGTCGGTACCTTAGTCGTAGTCTTAGCCTTCTTCCCTTCTTATCATTGCTTTGTTTAGCTTAGTTCGTTGACCTAGTCTCGTATTTAGGTGACCTTAGTCTAGACGCCTCTTACCGTCCCCGTGGATTCGACCCGACTTACCCTATCTACGTGTTAGGTGTTGTTGGTTATTTATTGTTGGTTAGGACCCACGACAAATCCTCACCATCAATTTGGCGCCGTTGCCGGGGACGGTGCTAGTTTAGACCTTGTTTGCCTATTTGCTAGACTTTGTCTTTGTTTTTGTGTTTTTCTTTTTGTTTTCTTTTGCTTATTTTGTGTGTGAAGTTTATTTCTCTCTTGTCTAGTGCCCAAAAAGCACTAGACTTCTCACGTTTGCTCATAGTCCACAGTTTTTGCCTAGAGGTGGTCGTCATCCTCTTCTTTACAACTTAGAGCCGCATAAACGGACAGTTGCTAGATTGAGAGGTTTCCAACCGGGTACAAGCCAAGATTTCGAGCGAGCATGAGGTTTGATCTAAACTCCCCACAGTTAGGAGCCAATATGAGCTACTCCTCTCCCTCTATGGATCAAAGCTATGACATGATGACTCCTAATTACTATCAAGCTTCTTGGGATAATCAAGACACCAGTGGGTATGAGCTTCAAGGATATGGAAACAACTACCAACAAGTGAAGGCTTATTAATCCTATGATCATGGTGACTATTACTCAAGCTATGAATGCGAACCCACCATGTTTAATCATGATTCACCGTATGGAAGCCAATTTCCCCAAAACCCACCACATTACCCTCCACCCCAACCACAATATGAACCCCAAAACCCACAATACTACCAATCATCTCAACCTCACTACCAACAATATGACGCCCCACCCCTTGGGCATCATCAAGATCTTCATGGAGCATTGTAAAAATCTAATGACCGCCAAATGCCAAACTTGGAGTTAGATCAATCGATTCTTCAAATGCTAAAGAACCAACAAGAAATGGCCATCCAATTGCAAAAGGATTATGAAATCTTGGCCCAACTCCGAAGGGAAAGAGAGGAATGTAAAACTAGATTGAATGCTTTAACGGCTCAAACCCTAATGTTCTTAACTCGATCTTCACAACTTGATGAGGGATGTTCATTTGAGGAAGGGGAACAACCCAATGACGAAGCGGTTAATGAATTCCCTATGAGGAGCGAACTTTGCTTTGAAGAACCTCAATCGTCTACCCAAAAAGAGACGAATGAGGATATGACCCTTGGTGAAGGCATCATTGGTGATGAATTGGAAGAGGATAGTGAGTTGGATGGGTTGGTGGAATTTGTGAAGTTGTTAGGTGAAATTGATAGCCTCAAGTTGCCCTTGTGCGAGAACGTGGATAAACATCAAGAGCCCCTTGTAAGTAAACCAAGCAATGGTTTGGAAGAGATTGAAACCGCCGGTAGAAGTTTCAATTCTCTCCTCCAAGATGATGTGGGGACGAGTGATGAAGATGGGGAACCACAACATGAGGAAGGTGTTGGGATGTGCAACAAGGAAATGGGGCCAAAGTCGTTTTTTGTGCCTCATGATGAAGACTTGAAACTTGCTAGTGATTGGAGACGATGCTTAGGGAGGAAGAGGTCGGTGAAGCTCGTAGGATGGATAGACCTCGGAGACAACACGAAATATTACGTTGGGTCATTTGAGGACTACTTCTTGCCTCCACATTGGTGGCCGTGGAGGATAGCTTGGCTCGAGCACTCTTTGGGCCTTCATTACGATGTCGGTCGTGCGTTTGACTTGCTCCTCCAAGCCCTTGAGGGTTACGGTTGAAGAATGAGAGTCCACCATCCTCGGTTTGACGGAGTCCCTAAAGAACCGTCATGTTGTCTGTTTCTCTTTTCTCTTCTCTTTAGTTTCTTGTGTTTGTAATTGTGTTGTTTATAACTTTGTTTCTAGGATTTGTTTGTTTTTGTGGGATCCTTGTAATTTTGGTATTTTGATGAGCGATGTGAGGGAGAGATTTTGATGAATGCTTTGAGCTTTTTTGGTAGGTGTGAAGTGAAGATGAATCCTAGAGAGGAATGGTTGTGGTTAGAGTTTGGATTTTGAGTTAGGGAGTCGGTTTTTGAAGCTTTGGATAAGCTTTTGGGGTTCTGGAGAGTTGGAAGACTCTTCCCGGCAGGGAAGAGAGCGTCCCAACCGGGAAGGATGAGGCATCCCGACCGGGAAGGAGTCATCCCGATCGGGATGAGGATGCAAGAATTTGGGTTTTCTGAGGAGCCATCCCGACCGGGACGAGGGCTTCCCGACCGGGAAGGGTGTGCCATCCCGACCGGGACCATCCATTCCAACCGGGATGGTCCCCTGCTCCCCTTTTTGCCTCTTCTTTGTCTTGTGAGCCCACCCAACCACTATATACCCCCTCCCAACCTCCCTACCTATCCTTGCCCATATCATATAACCCATATACCTCATTTACATACCCTCGCCTCATTTTATCTTCACATTACACCAAGTTTCACATCAAATCCTACCCCCTACTACCATTATTACCTCAACCATACGTTACTATCAAGTTTGAAGCGGGATGACAATGACGAAGACAAGCAAAGTGCCTATATTGATCTATGAGACGATGGAGCGAGTGAGTTGCTAACCTATTGGTACGGCAACAATCCTTTCTTTTCCGTCTTTTATCGCTTGTTTTCCTTTGTGTTTGTTCCCTTCCCCTTGTACACTTTTGTGTCATGGTGTCATGGTGGCCTTCGAGGCCTTGGTAGTTATTGCTCCCGACTCTCGATGACGTGACTACGTCGAGAGTCATTTTAAAAATCCAAATTTACAAGTTTTTCACTTTTTTTGTAGGATTTAGTTGGATTTAGGCGGAATCCGGGCTAGGTGACTTGACTACACCTAGTCCTCCCCTCCCATTTCCCTTTATTTCCTTCTTTTTATTTCTTCCCCCATCCATATCTTTTCTCGTCTCGGGCCATGGTGACTTGACTACACCCCGGCCGGACACATTCTACCCTTTCTTCACTTTTCTTTTTGATTTTTAGCTTTATTTTCGTAGTTTCTTTTCTTTTCTTTTGTGTCTCCACACACTACGATCGAGCATGAGGACATTGCTCGGTTTAAGTGTGGGGGAGCGATATTCTAGCGTAGTTAGTTTTGTTTTCGTAGTTTTTCAAAAAAAAAAATCTTTAAAAGCCCTAAAAATTTGAAAAAATTTCACAAAAATAAAAAAAAAATTCTTTTGTGTGTTTTACTTTTGTGTCATTGTATCGTATATTTGTTTTGTGTGCGTGTTTTGCCTCCCTTTTTCCTTATAGGTTGCTTAAATCACCAATAGCTTTGGAGAGCTTTCAAGACTTCCGGTAACATCTTTATCCCTTTTTCTTCTTTATCTCTTGCGGAGTTTGGAGGAGATTGTGATGTTGTGCGCTCGGGTGGAGCTTTGTAAAGTTGTGGTTGATTTGGTGGCTTGTTTGGAAAATCGGGGTGGTGTTTGTGTTGTTTATGTGTTCGTTTTGTTTTGTTTTTGTTTTGTTGCTTTTGCTTCTTTTTCTTTCGTTCTTTGTTGAGTCTTTGTTTTGTGTTGTGTAGTTGTGTCTTGTGTGTAAATTGATTTTCGAAAACCCGGTTTAGAGACTAGTGTGCGAGTGTTTACTTTCCCTTTCTAGTAATGTAAATCGAGTCTTGGACTTTAGTCTAGTAGAATGACCCTAAATCAATGATTTCGTTGGTCCTTTACCTTGAGTCCACCTAGCTTACTAGGGATTTACTACGGGATTTGCACTTTTGACCATTATGACCACCCACGGTGTGAAAAGGCCTTGGTTGCCGAGTCCCGTCCCTTAGGCGACCGTGTTTGGGATTGTTTGATTAGTCCAAGTTCTCCCTTTTTGTGGGTTTGAAGGGAAAGCGCACTCCCGACTCACCCATTCCCCTACCTCCTACACATATCCACAAAATAAGATGCGAATTGTTGAAATCTCTTTATTTGTTGCAAAAGAAATGCCTACAACTCAAATCTAGCCAAAAAAAGGGCAAAGAAAAGAAAGAAAGTGAAAGAAAGAAAAGATTGAAGAAAAAGAAAAGGCACAAAAAGCCAAAAAGAAAATAGAAAAGATGAAAAAGAAATGGCATGGCAACAAACAAAGCAAAAATGCAAAAGAAAGAAAAATGCCAAAAAGAAAATCGTCTCACAAAAAGATCTTAACCCCTCAAAAATAAGCCTTTTTTCGACTATTGCCGTGAAGAGCCTAACAAAGGACCGAGTCCCTAGGAAGGATGATAGCGGTAATAGTCGGTGTTCCCTCATTTTGCGATAATATCCACGTTTTTACTTGGACTAGTTGGGCGGTTTAGAACATGGGACGACCCTCTTGGCTCATCTCTAAAGGGGGTGGGGTCTCACTTACCTACAGTGTCGACTAACACCGTGGTTCATCCTTTTTCCATCCCGCCGATCGTCCCGTAGTACGTTCTTAGAAAGTTAGGAGGACCTAGGTAAGTTACCAACGTTTTTGTTGCTTTGTTGTCATACTATTAGGGTTTTGTTCATTTCGGTTTGTATTTTTAGCTTGGGAACGTTGTCACTTGCCTTGAGTCCCAAACCGGTGTTTCATTCACCGCTTTTTGGAGGGAAGCGGTATTTTTTCCTTTTTGGGTGCAACCGATTATTTGTTTGTTTGTGTGCTTGCTTGTTTATGTGTTTGTGTCCGGTTGCATCCACAGTTTTATCGCAAGACCTCACTTGCCTTGCGGAGTATACTTTTCCTCTAAGTGTACTCGCGTGAGTTGAAAGGGCGTAGGGTGCGCTAATACTCACTCGTCTAGTTTAGTAGATAGTATGTGCTTACTCGAGGGCGAGTAAGGGTTAAGGTTGGGGGAGTTGATAAGTGTAGTTTGTAGTGCCTATTTTGTTGTGTTTTGATCCCGTTTTCCTTGTGGAATCGCTCCTTGGGAGCGGTTTTTGGGTTACTTATGCTTCCTTTAGTTCGTTTTATGTTCCCGAGACCATTCATGAAGAATGGGAACGATTCCGACTCGTTTCATACACTTTTGGAGCCAACGAAGAGAAGGAACAATCACTCGATGCTTTGGATTCGATCCCGAGACCTTGGGACCCATTCCCGAGCCCCTTAGACTCGATCCCGAGTCCCGAGAATCGATGAGAAACCCATGAGAGGCAAGGAGGGACCTTAAAGATCTTATTGGAGGCCTACAAGACTCATCCCCGACGGGAAGGACCTCATCCCGTCCGGGATGAGGTGCACGAATTGAACTGCTGCTGACTTGAGCTCTTCCCGACTGGGAAGGGGGCTTCCCGGCCGGGACCGACCTCTTCCCGGCTGGGAAGGCCCACCTGCAGCCCCGCGCTTCATTCTTTCTCCTTTCCTCTTGTAACCCTATAAATACCCTTCCTCTTGTATTCTTTTGTTATGTTATTCATTACCCACTAAACCCTAAACTACTTTAGCATAGATTAGCTTAGATTAGTGTAGATTAGTCTTTAGTTAATCATTAATCTAAAATTAATCCTTGTATTAAGGGAATTCTTGAAGAATCCAACCAAGATTGACAACCTTGGGTGATGTATTTGGGTTTTCTCTTTTATGCAAGTTTTCATTCTTCCATTCATCTTGTTAGTAGGTATAATCTTCTTTTCCCTTTTCTTAATCTTGTTTTATCATTAAAGTTTGAATCTTTGTTCATTATATTGTTCATTGCCCATTGTTTCACAAGTTTCATTATGCATGTTTTGTTGTTTGTGTTGATTTCTCTTGTTAGTGTTAGTTTTAGCATAGATATGGTTGAGTAGACTCTTGCTAGGGTTATTAGGGGGATTGGGTGTGATTGTGGTTGATTAGGGTGAGATGGGTGGTACTAGATGTTGTTTTTGTTGTTTCCCATTAACCTTGCACTCCACATTTTCGATGAAATGCTTCTGAGACTAGAGACGATCAATCCTTGTTTTTCTTGCATCTTCTCTTGTATGTATGTGTTTAGTTGGTTGGTTTGGTCGCCCCATTACGTAGCGAGAGCCCGGTGAGGACGACGCCTAGGCCGATTACGTAGCGAGAGCCCGATCGGCGGAACCTAGGCCTCGAAAGCATGCTAGTAACCCCGTTTTCCCCCTTTTTGTCTTCGTTGCATCCATGAACCCGACCTAACCCTAGTTTTTCTTCTTTTTGATTTCGTCGGTACCTTAGTCGTAGTCTTAGCCTTCTTCCCTTCTTATCATTGTTTTGTTTAGCTTAGTTCGTTGACCTAGTCTCGTATTTAGGTGACCTTAGTCTAGACGCCACTTACCGTCCCCGTGGATTCGACCCGACTTACCCTATCTACGTGTTAGGTGTAGTTGGTTATTTATTGTTGGTTAGGACCCACGACAAATCCTCACCATCATCTAGGAAACACAAAAACGACCTACCAGCAAGTTTTTCTGACATCTGATGAATAAAAGGTAAAGGAAAATGGTCCTTCCGAGTGGCCTTATTCAACTTCCTATAGTCGATACAAGCTCGCCAACCATTGGAGACCCTAGTGGGTACTAGCTCACCTTTAGCATTCTCAATCACAGTAGTACAAGACTTTTTGTGGACAACATGAATCGGGCTAACCCACTTAGAGTCCGAGATAGGATATGACACCGGCATCTCTCCATTTTACCATTTCCTTTTTACGACCACTAACATGGATGGATTTAATCTTCATTGTGGTTCTCTAAAAGGTTTAGAGTCCGCTTCTAAAAATATTCTATGCATGCAAAGAGTGGGACTAATTCCCTTAATGTTTGCCAAAGTCCATCCTATAGCTAGCTTCCTTATATGTGCTAAGGACCTCTAACAATTTTTCTTCCCGTGTGGAGGAAAGTGAGCTGGAAAGTATCACTGGTAGTGTGTTATTATCACCAAGAAAAGCGTACTTTAAATTATCGGGCAAAGGCTTAAGCTCAAGTTCAGGGGCCTGGATAATAGATGGAACAAGTTTTGAGCTTTCGGGAAGAAAACTAAGTGATGGAACACTCTTACCGGAATCAACAGAACAAGTGTGAGCAACATCGAGTATAGACGGAAAATCATCGAACGCATCAGAACACTTAGCTTCAAGGTCAGAATCAAAAGCTTGCTGTGAAATCCAATCAATAACATCAATATAATCAAAAGAGCAAACATTACCAATGTTATTAGAACACTTCATAGCATCAAAAATATTAAATGTAATAACCTCCCCGTCGACTTCAAATGTTAACAGACCATTGTGCACATCAATCTTAGCTCTAGAGGTCTTAAGGAAAGGCCTTCCTAGCAAAAGTGGTACATTAGATGTATCCCGAGACTCACTCATATCAAGAATGTAGAAATCAGCAGGAAAAAGTAAATCGCCTACTTGAACCAGAACATCTTCCAAAACTCCTAACGGATATGCATATGATCTATCTGCTAACTGTATGACAACATCGGTTTCAGCAAGTTCACCACCGAGCAATGATTCATAAACTGATTTGGGCATAACATTTATTGACGCACCTAAATCTAGCATGCATCTCTCAATTTTAGAAGAACCAATGGTACATGGAATAGAAAAAATCCCTGGATCGCTACATTTTGGTGGAACCTTTCTGTGAATTACAGTAGACACATTTACACCCATACTTATTGGTTCAGCACTTTTCAAGTTCCTCTTGTGCGTACAAAGTTCTTTAAGAAATTTTGCATACTTAGGAATTTGTTTGATGGCATCTAGTAATGGTATATTTACCTCCACTTTCCTAAAGGTTTCAAGAATTTCATTCTCAAGCTCAACTTTTTTAGCCTTAGCAAACCTAGATGGAAAAGGGGGAGGATCTTTTAAACTAGTGACACCCAAATCAAACTGATTTCGCTTATCCTTAGTAATTTCATGCTCCCTCACTTCTGCTCGTGTGCTTACAAGTTGAACCTCAAGTTCCTGTTCAAGTTTGTTCTTATTCTGATCAGCTAAGACCTTTCCACACCTAAGTGTTACAGCTTGTGCACTCTCTCTAGGGTTAGGAATTGGTTGGGCAGGCCTTTTTCCACCTAAGGTGGTTTGAATATTACTAACAGTAGTGCAGATTTGTCTCATTTATGAGTCTAGTTGTTGTAAATGAGAATCGGTCTTTTGTTGATATGAGACACCCTGATTATGAACCTTACTAACTATAGTAGTCATTTGCTTAATCATGACTTCAAGCAACACGGAATAGGGTTCCGGTGCAACATGTCTAAAATGTTTTGATTAGGTCTAGGTCCTGACCCGTATCTAAAATTTGGGTGATCCTTCAATCCCTCATTATAAGTGTTTGAGTATGGGTCATATTTCCTATTTTGGTTACCATTAAAATTACCCAAAGCATTGACATCCTCTTGCACACAAGGCTGCCCAACACTATTAACTAACAGATTCTCAGGGTTTACAGCAAACACAATCTATTTGGACTGATCAGTAACAAGTTTAGAGACAAGAGGGGTCAAAGTAGCTATTTGTTGGGCATTTTCTTGCATTTGATCCCTTAAACCAGTTATCGCAGCACTACTGATTCCATTTACTTCCCCCACATCCTTCCGAGAACTAAATTGTTGGGTATTTAACGCCATATTATTTAGCAGTTTTTGTAGACACCCGCATTTTGACCGCCAGGTATCTATGGCAGTTTCCAAAAAACACCCGATGATGATCGGACGTTAACGTGTTTCTAGGTGCTCGGATACGGGCTCAAATCCATTAATCATTGGCTAACACACTTACGGAGTAAAAATCTCACCAAACGGACCTCAAATCCAGGCCCAGTGGATCATTCCGAGTCAAACAAGACTAATTTGGGCCAAAACCGACATCGGGATAAAAACCGACTTTTCGCGATTAGGTCAACCCCGGTCAAAGTCGTTTCCGAGACACACAAAAACAGCCACGCAATCCTCAAAAGTCCAAGTCAAACACAAGACCCATCAAACTCAAAGTCAAGGTCCAAAACAATGGACCCGTGCAACCCGACTGGGCCACTCGATCGAGTCACTCACCCACTCGATCGAGTGGGCGTGTTTCAAGCCCGACGACAGGCTTCACGGGCCACTCGACCGAGTTAGCCCCATACTCGGTCGAGTAACCCTAAACCGGTGCCCTAGCCATGCCTATATAAGCAACCCCCATGCAACACTCAAAGGAATCCTTTTACAACCCTAAAAATCTTTTTGCAACCTCAAAAAACCCTAACTTTTTCGAAACCCTAGAGCAATCATACACACACACTACGTCTTTACAAACCCTAATCAACCCTAAGCAAACCCTAAGCAATTCGATAGTAGCAAAAACCTTAAAACCTAGTTTTAGGAATCAATCCCGAGCCACCACAACTTAACCTACATAAAACCTCGAAGACTCTTGTGGTGAAGCCACGGTTACGAGTCCGCACCGAGACAAGAACATGTAGGTTGAGGGTGTCAAAACCCTCTCTCTTCTTCCCTTTCTCTCTTCGTCGTCTTCATCCTCCTTTTCGCACTTTTTTCGTTTTTTTATTATTTTGTTTGTCGCGTCATAATATCGATAATATTATTAATACCAAAGCCTTAAAATACTTATGGATTTGTGTCGAACGTGAGAGATGGTGGGATAAGGAAAACCGCATATACAAGTGTACTGCACACGCGTCGTCGGTCGCTTATCCCACCATCCCGATCGTTTGATTATTGAAATAAGTCAACGTAAACAATAATTCGTTTTTATTTTTTGTAGTCATCATCATCCATCTTGCATCCATCAATTTCCAAATCAATTTTAATAAGGGTCGAAACCCATTGACACGGATCCGACATCACAATCTCTAGGAATTTTTCGATGTCGGAGAAGTCGAGGGAATCAAGTTTTTTTATTCAAGTAAAGCGTCGATTTTGGATTCGATACCAATTTCATATTTGGATATCGAATCTAACAATCAAGTCATATGAATTAATTAACGTGATTTGTTCATATCACGATAATTAATTTAAAGCGACGAAAATTAATTTATCTTTTTTTTTATATTTCACTCTAATATCCCATATCGATTCAATAATCGAATATGGGATACGATGAGTATTCAAATTTAGAATCGGGTATAAATTCAACAATATTTATATTCGGTTTAATAAAATCAATGATTTATAAAAAAACCCGAATTGAGCATAGGTCATGCAATACTTATGCCCAATTCGGTAAAACTGTCGATTCATCAAAAATCTAAAGCAAATTTGAAAATCAGTATAAAATTGCAAGCGAATTACAATTCGTACAGATGCCACTCGACCGAGTGCCTTAGTCACTCGATCGAGTGACATCACAAAATCGAGTCAGAATGCATGTCACGACCACCACTCGGTCGAGTCTCACAGTGACTCGATCGAGTGGCCACGTACTCGACCGAGTTGGTCAGTAACTCGGCCGAGTACAGTCTGTAGCGCAAAACAGAATCGTCTTTTACAAGTCCACTCGATCGAGTCCATCGACCACTCGATCGAGTGACCCATAACGATTAACACAATAAGTCGTACATTATTCTATTTCCAAAACTCGGTAGTAATTTGTGATTTATGTCAAGACGTGTTTAGTCAATCATGTGTATTACTACCTTTTCAAATCATACATCATCGTATTTGCATCTCGTTTACATCATTCATCTCATTCAATATTCGCACAAACCGTTATTATTCGTTATATCATTACATAGTTACTAACGCGTTTGTTATTTCTTTTGTCAATTTAATTATTGTTCGTTTATTATACTAAATGAACCCACATGCTAAATTCCACTTCGACGTAGAATTAAATTGCATTAAATTGACATAGAAACCCTTTTCAAATTCCATTCACATGTTTAGGGAAAATAAATCTTTGCATATCATTTTCCCGTTTTACTAACGCGCGTATTGTAAGTCATTCGAATTCTTAGTAGAGGCCGCTAATGTGCGGACGGGGTTGGGTGTCCTTTATGCGCTTCCCAACACGTACCCTCACCCCTTACTCAGATCCTCGGTTTCCGGATGCCCAAAACCGTTGGCGCACGAGAGTCATTCAATACACGATATCCGATAATGTCGGTATCGGTAACAAATGCAAAGGGACGAGCCCAATAAACTCTGACATCGAAAATGGGCCGTATTTTGTATACGGACCACTACGACATAGAGTGGGCTCGAATGGTTCCGAATAACCACAAAATTCGGTGGCGACTCCACATAGACCTAAATTTCAATTTGATCCATTCTCATATGGAGATTCATTCGCCTAACCAAACCCGCGCGTGGCCGCGTCGGGGTGGACCTATGTCATGTCCACAATTTGGCGACTCCGCTGGGGATTAACTTATGCGTGACTTACCATCGGCATCCTTAGGGTGAGACTCGAATAGAAATCGTTTGACAAATACAATACGCGTTTTAGTTCTACTGTTCATGCATAACCCATATTTTCCCGGGCCGGTACTCGCGACCGACGTCCCACTATACCGTTGATGTACTCCAATATGGATATGTCAAAAGGTGTCCATAGTCGATTCGAGTGGGTTTCGCGGCATGTTCTAAGATCCACTCGACTAAGGAAGTCCGTCCCGATCAACGTCTAGACTATGTACACCGGTATAGATCCCCTATAGACCGACTGGGACTTAGTATAGAGCATACATGGCGTCGTTATAATGCTTATGTGACTACGTGCTACCTGGTTTCCGAGTCGTTTTCAAAAAACCGTCACCTTTTCAAAATTGCATCCTTTTCAAACTATCCGATTTCAAAACCCGGGACACATACCGAATTTAGGACTTATGATTTTACTCAAAATAGCCTATTTTCTAGCCGGTATGCTGCCCAAATCAAAACTCGAACTTTCAAAACCCGTGGCCCAATGACTTTTCGTCCTCTTTTTCGGAAATTTGGGCCATTCACCAAGTCCACTCGATCCTTTTTCAAAAATCATCAATTTTCAAAACCTTCCACTTCTAGGACTTCCCGTATTTAGCAGTGTCGGGTCGAGTCTTAAGTTGTCAAGGTCTTTAGCGTCGAAACTCCGTCGATCTTACATCACGAGTTCCTTCCCTATCCCAGTCCGCCTTATTAGACTAAGGCAAGGCCCACCTACGTAGGACATACTCCTACAAAGGAAGGCCCGTCTACACACTCGAGTCTAAAAGTCTGGGGATGTCTCACGAGGACCTTCCTTCGAGCAGGACTCGGCCCACATAGCCAAATCCTAAGGAAGGCCCACCTTTCACAAGTCACCCGTCTAGGTGTCTTTTCCGTGTCAACCTTTTACAAGGTATAGCCCTATAACAAAAGGTTCACGGTCCTTACGTCTAAGGGTCACTCGTCAACAATCGAGTCTTAACAAAATTGTCAATCCCACTCGGGGGCTACCCCTTAGCAGGGCGATCAATCACGGTTGCCCTAAGGGTCATGTCTTACACGTGTCTCACGTACTCCACCTTCAAGTCAATTAAGATGCCACACCATCTAAGTCCTTAGTCTCACATTGGGGGGCTATTCTCCGACGGAGTGACTAATCACAGTCACTCCGAGAATCGTACCCTATACGTTCGTCTTAGGAGGGTCTAACCCAAGTCAAACATGGTCGCCCCATTTTCGGACTCACCCTTCTGCAGCTCGAGTCTAATTTGCGGTCGTTACCTCGTCTAGGTCAACATTCAAGTATCCCGGTCCGAGAGTGTTTGTCGACTCGTCACCCCGGGCCGTGTCTAGTTTGACTCTCTCTCTTGCGCAAAGCCGAGTTTAGGCGAGTTCTAACACCCGTCGTTTCTTCCGATCAGGAACCCTATGAACGAGACACTACCAAACCACTACAAATCCCACGCCGTCAAGAAAGGGGATATCCAGGGGAGTATGCTTATGCTATCTTGCTCCATTAACAACATCTTCTCGAAAATTAATACTGCTCTAGATAACCTAGGTTCCAGGGTAACCATCATTGAAGAAGACCTTGCAAGAACACGATCTCGTCTAACATAGCTAGAGCGGGCAAGGCAGGCGATCACCCAACCGAGCCATTTGAAGGGTGAACAATCTTACGAAACTGGCCGATACCCTCAAGATGGCAAGGCCGAGAGAGGTAACCCTCAAGTCACCTCTCCAAACATTAAGAACCAGTCAAAGGAAAGGACATTTATCTACTTGGGTATGTCCTACACCGTCGCTTTCCAGAGGTTGGTTCCGAAGGGCCTAGTGCTACCTATAGGCCCAACAGCCGACCCACCTGTGGAGAAACGTTCCAAAGCATGGAACGCCGAGCATTACTGCAAATTCCACAGAGGGAGGGGACACGATACAGAACAATGCTGGAAGCTGAAACACCTCATTCAAGACTTCCTCGATGCCGGGAACACTCCCGTTTTGGAAACATTGTCACTTGCCAAGTTCCTCGTGGACTACACGGGGTCCGATGACCGAAGCATCCAATCTACCTCTCATGCACCCAAGAGTCCGGATTTGATTTAAGTCCGAGTCTGAGTCCGAGTCTAGGATGTTCAATTCCAAAGTCAGAGTCAGAGTCAGTTGTATTCTGTCCTCTTTTTCAAATTCAATAAAATCAGCTTTCAATATTCTTTCTCATATATACTTTCCTTATGTGTTTCCGAGAACATGATGAACACCATCATACACTGTGAGCACACGCACGTGACTATTATAGGCACATCTATAATGACTGCAGGAAACCGAGCCCGTGTTTTCCGTTTACCTACTCCGTGTCTGGTATAGAAAAACCACATAACTACCCGTAGCAGGAGCGGTATCGAATCCTATGACAAATCTAGGTAATCTCCTAGTTTGGGTTCAAGACGGGAGGCAAGCCCATTTCCCACAATAAAACACCCCTCCAATAAGACTGACCAATCCCTACCTTAGGTGTTAGTCTGACCGGCAAAAAAAAAAGCAAAAGGCCAACACAAAAAAAACAGGCCAGCAGAAAAAAGAAAACTGGACACAAAAAAAAACAAAAAAAAATCGAAAGTCCGTGAGAAAAAAAAAAGCAAAAGGCCAAAAGAAAAAAGCAGGCCATCATCAAAAAATTCAGAATACCCATGACTGTGGTCTATGGTCAATTCAAGTGAAAGCCCCACGACCAGGGTACGGTCAAAATTATCAAAACCCATGACCGCGGCTAAGAGGTCAATCAAAAAAAAAATCAAATACCCATGACTGTGGTCAACGGTCAACTCAAGTGAAAATCCTTTGACCGTGGTACGGTCAAATTCAAAATTATCAATACCATCCAATAGGGGAGTGACAATCAAGCTGGTCAACTAACACCACATCTAGCCTTCCCACATTACAACCCTCAAGACCTTCCCGAGACCCAGGCCAGAGACAGCCCGGAATTTTGAGAATTCAAGCTCCATAGGATACCCCTAACAATTAGGGCCAGACATCGAAACCAGATCCCGCATTATCAAACCGGCTCTCGAAGCCTTAGCTCCACAGAACCGAGCTCCAGATTTCGAGTCGTCAAGGCCATTTACTTCATTATCAAACCGGCTCTCAAAGCTTTAGCTCCACAGAACCGAGCTCCAGATTTCGAGTCGTCAAGGCCATTTACTTCATTATCAAACCGGCTCTCGAAGCTTTAGCTCCACAGAACCGAGCTCCAGATTTCGAGTTATCAAGGCCATTTACTTCATTATCAAACCGGCTATCAAAGCCTTAGCTCCACAGAACCGAGCTCCAGATTTCGAGTCATCAAGGCCATTTACTTTCTAGCACCACATTCCCAAATACATCAAATCCCGAGAACAAAACTCGTTAAAATCCCGAGAGCAAAACTCGTTAAAATCCTCGAGAGAAAAACTCGTTAAAATCCCCGAGAGCAAAACTCATTAAAATCCCCGAGAGCAAAACTCGTTAAAATCCCGTCCCAATTCCTCTCATCCAAACAAGTTACCAACCCCGAACACGGGAACTCAACTTGCAGTCGGCATAGAACATGCCCAAATAGTTCATACCACCTCTGGGGGCTACCCCGGAGAATACTCACAGTCACATGATTAATATCCTAACCATTCAAGCCCTTTGATCAAGACATCACTGGGAATGCACCTAGCCTACACCGTCATTATGGCTAGTTACACACGAAGTCCTATTAGAATAGGCACCATAATACATCTTCCGACACTAAACTACGGCATGGTTTGATTTCACCACACATGAATACATAGGCAGCCTTTCAACAAAGGCACAACCACCCACATTGACACACATTCAAAAAGCATTATAATTCCGGTCACGACACCATCATGTTCTCAATAGCTAGCTTTGTTGTCCCGGGGTCTTCTCCTAGACAGAAGTTCTCCATCCACTCACAAAATCCAGATAAATCAAACAAAAAATCTACCCTCCTTTCTGTAGTGTGTCCTAGTACTCAGCTCAGTCGAAGACAAGAATCTGTCAGAACTCGAGGCAATACCCACTTTGGAAATGTATCCTAAAATAGGAAATCCAGAAGGGCACCGGACTAAAACAGTCTCATTACGGACTACTGCGGTCCCCCCATAACATATCTATCCCATTTCGATGTGCGACCGTGTTGCCACTCGCCTAGGCTACGGGATAGTGCAACTTAAGAGTCTTGTTAGGCGGCCCACACCCCCACCGAGTCGCGGTCCAACCCTTAGAGAGTCCAGTCCGTGTCAGTCAACTTGTCCTGTCGTGTCCAGAGTCGAGTCTGTCAGTAGCTCCCTCTCTTCAAATTCCACTTTGATATTTGCAAAAATTTAGCCATTTGAAAAAAAAAAAAAAACTTTTTCGACAAGGTCAGATTTCAGTCTATTTAAATTGCGAATTTCTTTTATATCCCTTTCCATTTTGAAAACCTAGCTCGTGATTTCTTTCAGGATTTCAAATTCAAAATTTCAAAAACTTCAAAAAAAAAATTCCCCAGCACGAGTCGTTTTATTATCTACGTGTTGCATACATTTTTATGTGACTTATACAAGTACGACTCAAGCGAAGACATGCAAGTCATCAAATCTCCCCAGCAGCATTTTCCGGGATAGCACGGGATGGGCCAACACACAGGCACACCCAGGGCTTACACGACAGGCCTAAATTTCCCACGGAGTACAATCATCAAGCTCAGGTATGATTTCTGTCTTGCGGCTGGCGAGCCCTTCACGCGAGTCTAACGGACTATAAACGACCCGACCGGAAGTCTACCAGGTCTTAACGGGCTTGGTAGCTACTCTGACTTTCCCCTTGTCCAAGCCTCAGTCAGAGTGGGGGCTCTGTAGACACCCGCATTTTGACCGCCAGGCGTCTATGGCAGTTTCCAAAAAACACCCGATGATGATCGGACGCTAACGTGTTTCTATGCGCTCGGATACGGGATCAAATCCATTAATCGTTAGCTAACACACTTACGGAGTACAAATCTCACCAAACGGACCTCAAATCCAGGCCCAGTGGATCATTCCGAGTCAAACAAGACTAATTTGGGCCAAAACCGACACTGGGATAAAAACCGACTTTTCGCGATTAGGTCGACCCCGGTCAAAGTCGTTTCCAAGACACACAAAAACAGCCATGCAATCCTCAAAAGTCCAAGTCAAACACAAGACCCATCAAACTCAAAGTCAAGGTCCAAAACAATGGACCCGTGCAACCCGACTGGGCCACTCGATCGAGTGACCCACCCATTCGATCGAGTGGGCGTGTTTCAAGCCCGACGGAAGGCTTCACGGGCCACTCGACCGAGTTAGCCCCATACTCGGTCGAGTAACCCTAAACCGGTGCCCTAGCCATGCCTATATAAGCAACCCCCATGCAACACTCAAAGGAATCCTTTTACAACCTTAAAAATCTTTTTGCAACCTCAAAAAACCCTAACTTTTTCGAAACCCTAGAGCAATTATACACACACACACTACGTCTTTACAAACCCTAATCAACCCTAAGCAAACCCTAAGCAATTCGATAGTAGCAAAAACCCTAAAACCTAGTTTTAGGAATCAATCCCGAGCCACCACAACTTAACCTACATAAAACCTCGAAGACTCTTGTGTTGAAGCCACGGTTACGAGTCCGCACCGAGACAAGAACATGTAGGTTGAGGCTGTCAAAACCCTCTCTCTTCTTCCCTTTCTCTCTTCGTCGTCTTCATCCTCATTTTCGCACTTTTTTCGTTTTTTTATTATTTTGTTTGTCGCGTCATAATATCGATAATATTATTAATACCAAAGCCTTAAAATACTTATGGATTTGTGTCGAACGTGAGTGATGGTGGGATAAGTTAAACCGCATATACAAGTGTACTGCACACGCGTCGTCGGTCGCTTATCCCTCCACCCCGATCGTTTGATTATTGAAATAAGTCAACGTAAACAATAATTCGTTTTTATTTTTTGTAGTCATCATCATCCATCTTGCATCCATCAATTTTCAAATCAATTTTAATAAGGGTGGAAACCCGTTGACACGGATCCGACATCACAATCTCTAGGGATTTTTCGATGTCGGAGAAGTCGAGGGAATCAAGTTTTTTTTATTCAAGTAAACCGTCGATTTTGGATTCGATACCGACTCCATAATTGGATATCGAATCTAACAATCAAGTCATATGAATTAATTAACGTGATTTGTTCATATCAATAATTAATTTAAAGAGACTAAAATTAATTTATCTTTTTTTTTTATATTTCACTCTAATATCCCATATCGATTCAATAATCGAATATGGGATACGATGAGTATTCAAATTTAGAATCGGGTATAAATTCAACAATATTTATATTCGGTTTAATAAAATCAATGATTTATAAAAAACCCGAATTGAGCATAGGTCATGCAATACTTATGCCCAATTCGGTAAAACCGTCGATTCATCAAAAATCTAAAGCAAATTCGAAAATCAGTATAAAATTGCAAGCGAATTACAATTCGTACAGATGCCACTCGACCGAGTGCCTTAGTCACTTGATCGAGTGACATCACAAAATCGAGTCAGAATGCATGTCACGACCACCACTCGGTCGAGTCTCACAGTGACTCGATCGAGTGGCCACGTACTCGACCGAGTTGGTCAGTAACTCGGCCGAGTACAGTCTTTAGCGCAAAACAGAATCGCCTTTTACAAGTCCACTCGATCGAGTCCATCGACCACTCGATCGAGTGACCCATAACGATTAACACAATAAGTCGTACATTATTCTATTTCCAAAACTCGGTAATAATTTGTGATTTATGTCAACACGTGTTTAGTCAATCATGTCTATTACTACCTTTTCAAAACATACATCATCATATTTGCATCTTGTTTACATCATTCTTCTCATTCAATATTCGCACAAACCGTTATTATTCGTTATATCATTACATCGTTACTAACGCGTTTGTTTTTTCTTTTGTCAATTTAATTATTGTTCGTTTATTATACTAAATGAACCCACATGCTAAATTCCACTTCGACGTAGAATTAAATTGCATTAAATTGACTTAGAAACCCTTTTCAATTTCCATTCACATGTTTAGGGAAAATAAATCTTTGCCTATCATTTTCCCGTTTTACTAACGCGCGTATTGTAAGTCATTCGAATTCTTAGTAGAGGCCGCTAATGTGCGGGCGGGCTTGGGTGTCCTTTGTGGGCTTCCCAACGCGTACCCTCACCCCTTACTCAGAACCTCGGTTTCCGGATGCCCAAAACCGTTGGCGCACGAGAGTCATTCAATACACGATATCCGATAAAGTCGGTATCAGTAACAAATGCAAAGGGACGAGCCCAATAAACTCTGACATCGGAAATGGGCCGTATTTTGTATACGGACCACTACGACATAGAGTGGGCTTGAATGGTTCCGAATAACCACAAAATTCGGTGGCGACTCCACATAGACCTAAATTTCAATTCGATCCATTCTCATATGGAGATTCATTCGCCTACCCAAACCCGCGCGTGGCCGCGTCGGGCTGGACCTATGTCATGTCCACAATTTTCTAACCTCGGTCGGTGTTTTATCAGCCAACATTCCCCCACTCGCAGCATCAATGTACTGTCTATCCTTAGTTAAGAGAACCTCATAAAAATAAAACAGTAACAATTGCTCAGTTATTTGGTGTTGAGGACACGATGCACATAGCCTGTTAAATCTTTCCCAATACTCACATAAAGACTCATCATAACGTTGTTTAATACCACTTATTTCCTTTATAATGGAAGCGACTCTACTAGCGGGTTGAAATTTTTCTAGAAAAGCAATCTTTAATGTATCCCAACTAGTGATAGAACTCGATGATAAGTAAAATAATCATTGCTTAGCAGCCCCTTCTAACGAGAATGGAAAAGCCCTTAATTTAATGTCTTCTAGTTTAACCCCCTCACATTCCATAGATGAGCACGTCTAATCAAAAGCAACTAGATGAGCCTGAAGTGCAGAGGATTGAAGTTACGGAGACAGATCCTGAACGCTGTAGTCAACGCAATAATATATCACATATGGTTCGAGAGGAACAAAGGGAGAGTCGAGCTCAGTATTTGCAGGCCTGAAAGTGTGTTGAACCGCATGAAGAGGGAACTAAAGACGAGGATACAAGAATGCATTAGTGGCAAGCTAAATAATAGTGATAGAGTATGGATTGAGAAAATTGCGATGTAAATGTCTGACCTTTGGGTCATAAACATTGTAATCATTATTATTCTTTAATTCAACTTTTACCAAATTCCAAAAAAAAAAAAAACTAGATGCATATCAGGCAATTCATCTGATTTACCGTAAAACTTAGGAAGTAAACTAAGAAAACCAGAATTTAACTTTAAAGTATTTTCAAGAGTAGGAAATACAATACTCAAGGGTGTTTGTCACATCCGGTGTGGCCAATTAGTTCAACGTCTTCTCACCCATCTTTACTTCTTCTTCTTCGATAAAAAACTTTTCTAGATATAACGGCTCTTCTGCCTTCCTCTGTAGAAATTCTTTGTTTGCCTCCTTGCAGTTCATTCGATTTCTGAATCAAAATGTACTGCCCCTCTCGAGCGACGAGTGTTGTGCATGTACCTGGATGAAAGGATAATAAGAGAGAAAAAACTAAGACAAGTGAGTAATTATGTAGGTAAGTGTAAATCCTACTACAACTTGCATAATTGTTATTATAAGGTGTCAAGATAGGTGAAAATAAAGATGAAAATAGTTGGCTATTATGAGTCAATCAAGCGTAAAACAGAAAGACAGGTAGTTAGCTAGGCTACTATCTCCCTAAAAAAACGTCCTTTAACCCCAAATCCCCAACTCAAATGTGATACCAGATTATCGTACTGTCATGATCACAAAAATTCATTTATGCACTTATTTCCTAATTCCAAGTGACTGCTAGCGCGAGTTCCTTTAGTCCGCAATAATGAAAACAAAAATAGCATACACACATAGGTAGGGCTGTGATCGAGCCAAACTATACCGAATAATGCCGTTATTTGGTTTGATTTGAAAAAATTTCGAGCCGACGTTTGATTTGGTTTGATACCGTCGAATAATGAAAATAATTATTTGATTTGGTATTTGATTTTTCGAATCGAATAATCGAATAATATTTGATTTGACCCGACAAAATAAAAAATTAAATAGAAGCACAAAATGAATCGACCTTAAGTATAGGTACTATTCTTACTATGGTGGCAACAACCAATTGTTGGAAATATTGGGTCACTATAGGGGCGATATATAACGAGAGAATATACATTGTTGTGTCGTGATATGGAGGCCACTGAATGAGAAACGAAATCGCCCCGACTACGGTACAAATCGGAATGGGTTTCGTCCCCCAAGGTCACACAACACTCCTAAAAGGTTGTATACTCAACCATTAGGAGTTGGAACTCGATGGTATACTCAGAATTTATCAAAGAGATTTGGATGATGACATTTTATGTATATACTCATATGTCTTATCATTCTCATACTTATATAATAAGTGTCATATGAGACTAACCTCAAAAGGTATCCAAAGTCCCTTTATGATGGAAAATGAATTGTCATTATTCTAAATATAATGACATTCATAACCACCCTAATAAATTAGATTTGATATGCTACTAATGGGAGATTCTCTTACTATGCAAGAATGGTCAACAATTCCACTTTGCATTATTTCTAACAATCCCCCACTAATGCAAATGGCAAACCGGAAACAAAAATCCTGAGCATATGAAAAGGTTGACACTTAGACGTTAATATCTTTCGATTTGAATTAACGTATTAGTGAAATGAGTCAACAACTTACTTACAATAAGAGAATATCTTTCAATTTGAATTCCTTATTGAATTTCGGTTGAATTACCCTCACAACACATATCATACCTTAAGTTCCACACGAGTTCCGCAATACAATTCAACAAATTTATGGCCAAATGAACCTTGGGATTTTGATGAGTGCTCTAGAAAGATAACTCAATCTCTCATAGAAGGAGGCCATCCTTCACACTCACTTAGGTGATTCTATCAAGGATATCTCCATATAACCCACTCAGTTATGAGCTATAGAATCATTATGAGCTCTAAAGCTCAACCTCTCAACACTACGGTGAATCCATCCTTCACAACAGGACCACCCAAACATAGGGATATAGATTCATTAAGAGAAATATCTCAACCTCTATCACTATAGTGATCTCATCAAGTCCGTCTCACAAGGACCACCCAGATTTGGGCTATAAGACCATTAAGAGCTATATGCTCAACCTTTATCATTACGGTGATCTCATCAAGTCCGTCTCACAAGGACTACCCAAATTTGGGCTATAAGTTCATTAAGAGCTATATGCTCAACCTTTCAAATACACCAAATTATATTCCATAGAAATTGATGCCCCCACAATTATGCAATAAATAGTAAGCTCCCAATCACCATGCATTACCCCGGTAAGGTTAAAAGAGCAAAATAATACGCATACATAATATATTAAATTATAACAATATTCTCAATAGACTTATAATAAAATTATGATAAAGATGAAAGTTTACTCATGATCATTCTGCATCTTACCTTGTGATCCAACATCTTTATAAATATCCAACATGTTGCAATTCTCATTATTGCACCATATATACATCATTATTCTTATATTAGAGAACAATGATATCGATGATTGTTTCACTTATATTTTCTTTTTGCAAATCCACAAATTAAAATATATAACCTTTACTCACATAAAATCAATCATCATAATCTCATATGTTGTGGTGTAAGCCAGATGTACAACATAAATAAATGAACCTTACGCAACCATTATTTATTGACTTAGTCAACAAATTAAAACTCTTATATTTGGTTCAATTATTCATGTATAAAACATGCTATCGATCATCACTTTCCCCCACAATTAGAGATATACATACTCTTCACAAATTATAAGATATCAACTCAAAAATCGATGCATGAATAATTTTATTAAATAAGCTGAATGACTTCCCCCACATGTTGTCACACCACGAAATAGTGACAAACATAATCATTCAAACAAAATATACAAATTATTCATTCATTAATCATCCCAACTTTTAGATATCAAATAATTATGCCTAACAATTTATCTATTCCATAATCTATTCTTAGAGTAATTTATCAAATAATTCATCCAATTATTTAATACATACTTGATCAAGATTATGCATGTCATTAAAAATAAGATATTTAACCCCCACATATAGCTTATTTTACTCAAGTGAGCATTAATGCGTCTCTAGTGTAAAGTTAAATTCTTCTTCCAAATGTATCCAAAATAATTTACAAGACAAGTACACACGTGTCTTTTCAAAACATTAATAAGGATACGAAAAATCACACTAATATATAATCCCAACATATATTATACATATTCAATTTTCTCAAGCAAAACATACATAATGTTCTTAAATTGATTAATGAATAATATTCAATATTATATATATTAAGTGCATAGAATAAATTTATAACGGCTCTATAATGAATTTATAACGGCTGTATAATAAATCCAAATATTGCTCTCATTACTCATAAGAGCATTTAATCTCCACATGATCATCTTCCAACCATCATAATTTGCACAATAATCCTTTATAATTAATCATTATTATATTACACCACTAATAATCGCATTAATTATTTTATTTGACTATACACATACCATTTTCCATAAACATGAGTCTAAATCTTCTTTCCAAGATGTAATATCAAGACTCGATAAAAGTTTAGGAAAATGTTCACCTTTTTAGTCATATAATATTAAAAAATATATGTGCAAATTCATCATTCATCATGAAGTATTGAGACTAGCACATTCAACATATGTTCAGAAACAACATAACATCCTACTCTTATCAGATAATAATTTATCTTCCAATCAATGACGATAAATGATACTCATCTATCAAACGTAATTATTTTATCATCATGAATCACAAGAAGACAAGAACTAAACTGATAGATACCATACCTCATTCTCAAGGATGAATATTGATAATAAAATAAGATAATATCATTTACTCATAAACCTTCAGCATACTACCACGACACTGTATCCTATTTTCCGAAGGGTAAATGGCTGAATCAGCTCACAACTTCAACTAAAGAGTTGTAGCCCTTCTTCTTAGCTTTCCAACGCCATATTACACTTCCCAATTGGAGGTCTAGAGACCGAGTTATTGTCATAATACCGAACTGCTGTCTCACCCTCGCTAAACGGGCTAAATCTTACACGCAAAAGCACGTATCTTTGCCAAAAGAAATCATTCCAATGACAAGAATGATGAACACAACAGCAATAATAGTGACATAATTTCATTTTCTCAATTGTTGGAAATATTGGGTCACTATAGGGGCGATATATAACGAGAGAATATACATTGTTGTGTCGTGGTATGGAGGCCACTAAATGAGAAAAGAAATCGCCCCGACTACGGTACAAATCGGAATGGGCGTCGTCCCCCAAGGTCACACAACACTCCTAAAAAGTTGTGTACTCAACCATTAAGAGTTGGAACTCGATGGTATACTCAGAATTTATCAAAGAGATTTGGATGACGACATTTTATGTATATACTCATATGTCTTATCGTTTCCATACTTATATAATAAGTGTCATATGAGACTAACCTCAAAAGATATCCAAAGTCCCTTTATGATGGAAAATGAATTGTCATTATTCTAAATATAATGACATTCATAACCATCCTAATAAATTAGGTTTGATATGCTACTAATGGGAGATGCTCTTACTATGCAAGAATGGTCAACAATTCCACTTTGCATTATTTCTAACACCAACTAATTCAACAAGCAATCTCAAAAACACAAAACATTTCGGAAAACAAAATAAATCTAGTTTCAAGTTCTTCTTTTAGGTAAGTTTTAAAAAATTGGATCGTAAATTTAAGTAAAATGGACCGTGAAGGCGTGAATATCTAACTTTCAGGTAAAAATTTAGGATAGATTTTCTAAATCAGCCATGAATTTAGATGGATCGAAAAAAATGGAACAAGTAATGGATTGAAACGAATTGAGCCGAATATTATTTTGATTTGGTTCGAATACCAAATTATGATTTGGCCCTATATTTGATCGCCCGAATCGAATACGAATCGAGCTTTTTTCGAGCCGAGCTTCACGAATCAGATCGAATAGTTCGGCTCACTCACGGCCCTAGACACAGGCATTCCACTTGTTAATAAAGTCAGGTTTGATGATTTGAGTCCATTATACGCTGCTGCTGCAATGTTAAGGCCATTAGCTACATATTCTAATAACATGCCACATTCAAGTTTAAGCAATTCAAGTATAGAAGGGTAGTACAAATGTAGATTACTAGTACTTACTTTGAACAAACAAACAATATAATTACATGTTAATATGACTGGATTTAGAAACCTGAAAGAATAAGCAAATAACATGTAAAAAAAATGTCTACGAGCATATTGCTCACTTAAAATTTCCAGCAAAACAACATCCAATCCCAGTTTTAAGTAACCTGATATTACAAAATACTAGTAGAACCAGATTTGGAAATAAGAGGAAACACGAAAAACAAGTAACATGTAAAAATGATTAGATAACACGTTGTATGCTAAGACGTTCCAAATACTTCAAATCCGGCAAAACAATTGTTCTCACTGATTAGTAAATTAAAAAAATATATCTATATATATGACGCAAGTTAGTAGTAAAATCTACAAAGTACATGGAAAATTAAGTCAAACATCAATCTCCCCGGGAACGGCGCCAAAATTTGATACAAGTCGTCTCCGCACTCAAATTAATAATTTATAAAACCTACATTATTCTGAAAAATAAAAAAATAGTTAAGGATAAGTAGGGTAGATCCCAAGGAGAGATTGGACGAACTAATTAACTACAGAAAATACTACTCTAACTCACATATTTACAAGTTATTCACATATTTAACAATTTTGGGGGGGGGGGGGGGTTGTTTATGATACTAACCGACTAAAACAAATGAACTAATAATACTACGTCTAATAATCAGGAACAACTTCGACCACTCCTTTAAAATTATTATTCTCGATAATAATCTCTCTATCCTACCGTGAAAATCTGCCCCGTTTAACACTAAGACTATCCATAGATTGACTGCGGAACTTAAGATAACAAAAATTCCCTATATTCCCTTATTACAACCGACTGAACTAAGTCTAGCTCGATTCTTAACCAACCGTTCAATGCACGTTTTTCACACCGTACTAAGGACCGATTTAGTAGCATTACTGAATGGAGAATACATCATCAACCCTATTAGTCAAAAAGTGTCATCACTACTTATGAATTAATAGATTAAGTTTTACTCCTAGAATCAACCAAAACCGATTTGCAAGCATCGACTAAGACTAGTTGTTACTCGTATTACGCGAACCGAACTAACTCTAATTCACGTAATTAGCTAAAAAGACAATCAAGAATCACAATAAGATAACAAGTTATGACCAAAGATTAATCTTTCAATTTAAACAAGCAAAACTTAAATAGAATAATCAAAGAGATAAACAAGTACAGATTATCATGAGTTATCAGAGTAATTGAATATAATGACTTCCAATTGTAAATTAGCTTATTGTTTGCCCGGATTCGCACCGCAAGATTCAGATATCACACCTCCAATTGCACTCGAATCTACCCTTACTCCGTTGGGTACTAAGACTACACCGGAGTGCCGTCTTCTACCGCCTCTAAATCTAAATTAGGTTGAAAGACGCTTGATTACCCTCGTCCAACTGCTGTGTTTTTTTTCGATGATGAGACTCAGGTATTGGCCTCCGTATTTATACTTGTCTTGGGTCGTATTTTGGGTAAGAATAGGAAATTATTACATGGAAATAAGATGAGTTTGGGAGATACAGAGAATAATTCGACTTTCCATTGTCGATGCCCTTGATTTCTTTATTTCAAGATCTTCCTGATTTCCCTCTTTCATCTTCCCTGATAATTGCCTTTTCCTTCTTTGTTTCTTTCTTTTTCTTATTACATAATTTTGTTTTTATCTTCGGATGACCTTTTATTTTATTAACATTCTTCTTTTTTTGTTTGATTTGTAGTATCTGCTCTCATAAGTGGGCCTCCGTCTCAAATTGGGCTGAATGTGTACCTGTTAATTTAAAAGTGAGTAATTTAATCAATTTGATATTAAACGTGACGAGCAAGTAATCCAATTACGAAATAAATACAAGTATAAGAAATAACTTAAATAATGCGGAGGACGACTGTAACATTATATAATAACGGGGTATAAATATGAATAATTCTCGAGTTATCATTAACCACGGACCCGTCATCAATTAGGGTCATCGGAGGTACTTCCCGCGGCAAATCACCATAATATAAAGGGCTAAGTTGTGGGAAGCCCCGAACGGTGGCAGATTGGCTTCGGAGAAGGTAATTAGTGGGCCTCCTTCCTTGGTTTTGTCCTTCAAGTGGGGCAAGACAGTGGCTACCATTTCAGCAGGGGTAACTAGGGAGTCGATTGATAAGCTAATCGTACACCTATCAAAGATAACCTACTTAGGTCTAACTAAAAATATAGCTAGGGAAGTCAGGATCGTATCCACAAGGAGATAAATAAATTCTACTCGTAATTAAAGTTTATCTAAGTAACCGAATCGGGTTTTTTTTTGAGTTGTTTTTAACTAATCTAAAAGTAGTGAAGGAAGATAAGTAAAAAGAAGAATAACTAAATTAAATAAGATGAATAAAGATGAATAAATATAGAGAGAAAACTACGATTGTCAGTTCACTACAAATCTCATATGATTACGGTCTAAGTCACAGGTCTATCGCAAATAATGGTCTAAGGGGTAATGAAAAGGTCCTTCCGGTCCGCTATTCACCCTAACATCCGTCTAAAGGCTTCCGATCTTAGTAGGGATTCCAATGTGTTGCAGCAGGTCTAACTTTTATCAGACTTCCGATCTTAGGTTCAAGTTTACCAGTTCAATTAATCAATTACGTCGTCTTAATCAATTAATCTCAATTAAATGCTACAATTGACAACACAGACACAATATCATTGACAGATCTATAAATTATTTAGCGACCACATTCAATTCACAAATCCCCTAAATCCTAGCGAAAGAAATTAGCTACTCATAATTAAATCAAGAACAACAATATTAATAAACGATTTTTCTAGATTAAACATGATGAATAATAATAAAATTACGACAAGCATAAGAGAACAATCAAAGATTAAGAACAATCAAGAACGAAGAAGAAGGAAGAAGGAAGAAAGATTAGATTAAACTACCAAGAAGAATGAAGGCGATTCGAATGTTGCAATCTTACAATAACCGAGTTTCTAAGAGGAAAATTAAACTAAAAGTAATTCAAAGAGAATAAGGAGAATAGATCTAAAGAGAAGTTTAAGGAGGAGTGGAGAAGTATGGAGAAGTAAAAAGTAAAGAGTGATTTCTAATGTGGCTGAAAAAGCCCTATTTATACAATTTAGAGAGAGTTAAAACTGATTAGGAAACTGCTTGCGGAACACGAAACTATCCGCGGCCCAGATAATAGTCGGCCGACTATTTTAATAGTCGGTCGACTAATATTGACTAATTTGATCTCCTGCTATCACCCAAATAGTCGGCCGACTAAAACAATTGTCGGTCGACTATCGTCATTGTTGGCCGACTATTCTGATAGTCGGTCGACTATTATACCCAGTTCATCGATCAGCTCTTTCCAGCTTCGTTTTGGCTCGTTTTTGGTACATTTTAGCTCCTGTGGCTTCTGTTTCTGCAAAAAGACATTTCACACCACAAAGTAGCCAATTCGGGGTAAAATGGTAGCTTACACGGGAATGCGCATATAAAAGGCATAAAAAGTGTATATAAAATACGCGCATCAAATCTCCCCAAACCAAACCCTTGCTTGTCCTCAAGCAAGCACAAAATGATGAACTCATCCTAATGAAATGTATATAATAACTCATAGCGGAATATTCTTCAAAGTTACTCACACCAATGCGCACCGATTAAAATTAATGTAAACAACCACATACAACAAGCTTGACCAATGACAACAATACTGAACCTTTAACCTTGCAAGACTCGTCTATGTCGGACTCTCGCGGATCGCTCATCACACAAAACGAGCGATACTGTGAGTTTATGTAAAAACGGAAAGACAAAACACTCACCTAAACTGCGACCTACAAGAACATGCATGCAATCTAACATGAGATCAATCTCTAATAACCGTACATACGTGATGGTGGGATTTGTCGTGGATCCCGACACCAAATAAAACCAACTATGAACCACAAGGACGGAAAAAGGGTTTAGACTAAGGTTCACCTAAAGACTAGACTAAGTCACAAGGAAACAAGGGAGAAGAATTAACAAGAATTGATTAGCTACAACGATTACTAAGCTAAGGAACAAGACTAAACAAACTAAGACAATGAAAGAATGAAAGCTATGACTAAGAATATGAAGAACTCAATAAGACAAGAACTAGGATTAGTCGGGTTCAAGGGTATTGAAACAATCAAGAGAAAGCAAGAATGAAGGGGTAGTCAAGCTATCTAGGCATAATCCGGGCTCTCGCTCAAAAACCGTCCTAGAGGTCTCCCGCTCTCGCGCAAAAACCCATCCTAGCAACATACAAGGTCACAAGAAGAAAGCATGAAAACATGCATTTGCAACTACAAGTCATTCAAGCGTTTCATCAAACATGATCTATGCATACAACCAAGAAGCAACCTAAACAACCACCAACACCCTACACAAACCCTTAATCACCCATGAAGACACCCAATCCCTCTACTAATCCTAGCAAGAGGACTGCACACACATAACTAAACTAAAACAAGATGATTAAAGCATTCATAATGAAATCTAAACAATTAACAAAACAAAACTTAAACAAAGATTCAAACTTTAAACAAAAGAGAAGAAGAAATTATACCAACAACACAAGGGAGAATGAAAGGAAAGAGCTTTGAATAAAATCAACCCAAGGATATATCCAATGTTGTCAAGACTGAATAATCTACTGCAAGTCTTCAAGAATCCAAAGATGAAACAAGTATTAACACTAAATTACGGATTAATGAAAGTGATTAAGGAAGGATTAAGTTAATCTACACTAATCTAAGCTAATCTATCCTAAAGTATATCTAGGATTTTATCTAAGCTAATGTCCTTAAAACAATACAAGAGGACGGTATATATAGGGTTCTATAAGTGAGGGAACTGAAAGAAAGAAGCGGAATGCGAGCTGGGCCCGTCCCGGCCGGGATGGCGGGTGTCCCGGTTGGGAAGGGTCCCATCCCGGTCGGGAAGGTGGTGGTCTTGTCCAGGAATGCCCTGCAGAGGATGGTTTCTTCTCGTCTTTTCATCCCGGCCGTAATGGGTCCTTCCCGGCCGTGATGGGTGTAACACCCCTGATTTTTATAAATCTAAATTAAATTAAAATTATGTTCGTATATTCCTATTTACGATTTAATTCGTAATTCTCAAAAATTTTATAAAACGAAGTTATCGTTTAAATAGTTTCCAACTCCTAAAATTTTATTTGACTCGGAAACACTTCTTATATTTAAAACATATTTTCAATTCTGTTTCGATTTATTTTATACAATTAATTTAATTCTTATCGAAAATCCATTTCGATGATTTAAATTCTAAATTATTTATTTATTTATTAATATTTAAACTCGAATTTCTATTTTCGTCTCGAAGTGCATTTATATTAAGTTTCGTCAAAACATTTATTACATTTCCTCGAGAAATCAATTTAATCCACTTTATCGAAAATTTATTATTTATCGAGAAATACTATTTGATCGTCTAATTATTTATCCATTAGCCACATTTTCGTCTCAAATATTTTATTTACTCATTTTATTTGACGGCTCGATTATTTATTAATTTTATCGAGTCGTTTTTGATTCAACTCGTGGGTCAGTCAACTTAGTTACAGAATTCGTCTCCTTCCCAATTCGTTTAAATTAACCGTATCTTTAATCCGTTTCTTTAAGTGATGATTCAACCCCCTTTGTTTGTTTTCCCCAACTCTTATACGTTCACCCCCTTTACACTTATTATATTCCACCTCTTCATTCTCCCTTGCTCTCCACCGCTTTTCATATACGTTCATCTCCCACTCTTTTCCTCTTCCTTTTTCGTCTTTTGCTGCCCTGTTCAGCCGCCTCCTCCCTCCGTTCTCTTCTTCTTTTCTCGTCTTCCTCTGTTTTCCTCTGCCGATCCTGCCGCTGCTGCGTTCTGCTCTGTTTGTGTCGCTGCTGCCGCGGTTTTGTGCCTTTGTTGCTGCAATTTTTGTCGCCTGTTTTGTCTTAGGTAATCCCCGCTTCCTCCGTTCCTTCTTCTTCTTTTTTGTTCTGTCCTTTCTCTCTTCGTTTTGTTGCTGCGATACGATTCGTGTTGTGCCGTTTCGTCGTCACCGCCTGCTGTTGTTTTATGGCGTTCTGTCTCGTTTTCCCTTCTCTGTTTCTGCGGTTTGTTGTTGTTATTTTGTCGTTGTTTCTGATGCTATTTATGTCCGTTGCTGCAGCAATTCTTCAGTCTGTCTTTGCCGTTCTTCTCCTTCGTTTTGTCATTCGTTTTTGTCTTGTTTTGTGCGTTACTGCTGCTACCGACCTGTTGTACGGTACTTCTTCTTTTCTGTTCTTCGCTCCCTCTTTTCGTTTCTCTGCTGTTTCTTCTTCTTCTTCTTCCTTTTTCGATCGATAACTGTTGCTGCTGCGTTTACTGCTTTGCTGTTGTCGTTTTGCTTTCCTTCGTTGATCTGATGCTACTGTTGCTGCTATATCAATTTGTTGCCGTTGTTTAGAAACGATGATGCTGTCACATTGTTCCTGTTTCTCGTGGGTGTCGTCATTTCCGCTACTGCCTTCTGCATTATTAGCCTGCTGCTGTCTGTCCGTCTATTTGTCTGTTTTTTTTCATTCTCTTCCTTCTGTCCGTATTGTGCTGTTCACCGGGATTTGGCTCCGTTTTGCTTCGTTGTTGGGTACTATTGCTATTGCGCTGCTGCTGTCATTTTTATTTTCGTGCTCATGTTTCTCTCGGTTGCATGTCGTTGTTTTAGTCCTCTAGTTTGCTTGTCTCGGTTCATGTTGGATGTAGTTTTGTTTGCACCTGCTGCTGTTCATGAAGCAAGCTGTCCTTGTTCGCTATTGCTATTTCTACTCTCTTTCGATGCTTCACTCCTCGTCTTGATAATTCGATCATCGATTCCATAGTTTTTCTATTTCTGACTTGTGTCAATTACGCTCGTCTCATTCTTTTATTTCGTTTTTCTCGCGTTCCGTGGTGGACCTTGCTAAGAGGACTAATGATTTTAAAACTTGGAGCTTAAAGACATGATTAGCAATTTGAAGCTTGGACTGATCAAAGACGAGTACGAGTTCGTTTCGGTTGTCGACTTAAGGTAACTTTAGGACGTTACTCGATTTTATATCGTATGTTTGAGTAGTAGTATGTAATAAATATTTTAACTCGGTTTTCTGATTTTAGCTATTTATTATTTGCTAATTATATTTGTGGACATGACGTAGGTCCACCCCGACGCGGCGAAGCGCGGGTTTGGGTAGGCGAATGAATCTCGTGGTAAGATTGTTCTCGGGTTCGAAATTTAAGTCAAAATGGAGTCGCCACCGAATTTTGTGGTTATTCGGAACCATACGAGCCCACTCTATGTCGTCATGGGCTTTACACAAAGTAAGCCCACTCCGATTTCAGAGTTCATGGGGCTCGTCCCTTTGCATTGCGATACCGATACCATCTATACCGGTAATCGTGTAAAGAATGACTCTCGTGCGCCAAGGGTTTCGGACATCCGGAAACCAAAGGTTCTGAGTAAGGGGTGAGGGTACGTGTTGGGAAGCCCGCTAAGGACACCCAACCCCGCCCGCACATGGCGGCCTCTACTAAGACACCGTTCGTGTTCGTGTACGCGCGCTAGTAAAATGATTAAATGATATGCAAACAGCGTTTTGTCTAAACATGCGAATTTTGCGTTAACTACGTCATTTAATGCATCTCATTATTGGTCGAAATAATTTAGCATGCGGGGTTCATTTATAAAACGTAAAAGCAAGTAAATAAACGAAGCTCGGAAGTAAATAAAAATAACGTACAAATTACACGGGCGGAAATACAACCCGGAGTTCACAATACAACAATACGTAAAGAAATGAAATAAAAAAAATAATGCGATATAATTAAAGGGACGGACCCGTATGTAAACTAGACCGCGAAAATATGTAGGCGGACTAACCTCAATTAAATACGCATTATGTCGCATATTAAACGAAGGACGGGAACATGAGACTGCGGCATATTGCTAGCCTAATCTCACGTCCCGTAGTCTTGTCCCGACTTATCACGTCAAAGTGGTCAAAGTCGTTCTACGTGTCGTGCTGTGTGTGAGTTTTGAAAAATAGGAAGGTCGGATGATGGTCTAAAGTCGATAAAGAACGGGGCTCGAAATATGTGTCCAAGCCCTCGGTATTGTGGGTTATGAGACCCACTCGATCGAGTCATTGACTGACTCGGTCGAGTGTGTCATTAGCGTGGCTACCGCCTACTTTTTGGGGTGCTACTCGATCGAGTGGCCTATGGCACTCGATCGAGTGCCCCCTGTACGAGTGATGGCTCGCTCGGTTTTATGACTCGAAATCGATAATCGGCCAAATCAAATACAAATATCGCACGACTTGTATTTGACTCGGCCTTCGGTACTATAATAGTGTATGAACGATTATAATACCGTTATCGGAGTTTATGAAAAATGTTTACGTTAGATTAGGAAATTTTTAGAATTGGTGACGAAATGCATCCCTCTACGTCACGACATCGGAACTAACCCTTTCGGGTTACATGATGTCGATTTTCGTGTCAACGGGTTTCGTACCAATTATAGAAATGGAATGAAATTCATTCAACTACGACCGTTTGCGATCGCGTTACGCCCTTGAGTACATTGGGGCGGGGCTCCTCGAAAGGGCTCCACCTCCGTCGTTGCTCGTAAAGGGATTAAACGGATCTTTGGCAAACATCGTAGTCAAACGGATTTTAAACCGAAATTTGATACTATTTTTATATATACGCGGTATTATTAATGATGTTAGTAATAGAAAAATGACAATACAAAATAAAGATGCAAAAAAAAGTATAAAAAAACGTTAGTGTTAGTGTCGGTGTTACTACGATTATGATACAATAATGCGAAAATGTACGTAAAATCGATATAAAAAAGAGATAAAAAAGGGGTTTACGACACCCTCAACATACATGCTAGTATAGACCTCGGAAATGGACTCGTGAATAGCGACAAAGCTTGAGAGTATCGAGGATGTACGCGAGTTAGGGTGTGTATGGATGCTTGTGTGTATGTGTCGGTTTCCGAGGGTCAAAAGAGGCTCGGAAATGGTGTGCTTTTGGCTTAGGTTTGTAGTGTAGAATGTAGGGTTGAAGTAGGTAAAAGGTGATTGAAGTTGTAGGGTAAAAAGTTTAGTGAAAGTCTGAAATGCATGGGGATGTCGTGGGGTATTTATAGGCATTACCCCACGACATAAGGGCACTCGATCGAGTGGCCCTAGTGCACTCGATCGAGTGCCTAAGCAAATGGGCCTTATCCAGTTCAAGGCGTTCCCCTCGACCGAGTGGGTCAATCCACTCGATCGAGTGGATCAGTTGGGCGAGAAAAATTAGGAAGACTTGGTCTTGTTTGTTTTGGTTGCTTTTTTTTGAATTCAAATTTATGCGCCAACTGAACTTAGCTGATTTATGAGACGGTTTCGTCTTTGACCGAGTTTTGACCCGGTCGCCAAAAGACGGGAATTATTTTTGGTGTCGGTTTTGGCCCAAATTAGTCTTATTTGACTCGGAACGACCCACTGGGCCTGAATTTGAGGTATGTTTTGTGAGATTTTTACTCCGCTAAAAGTCCATGTCGGATATTATGAATTCCGAGCCCAAACCCGAGTATACTAAGTCACGTTGACGTCCGATCATCATCGGGTGTTTTTCGGAGACTACCATAGACACGTGGCAGTCAAAATGCGGGTGTCTACAGAGCCCCCACTCTGACTGAGGCTTGGACAAGGCGAAAGTCAGAGTAGCCACCAAGCCCGTTAAGACCTGGTAGACTTCCGGTCGGGTCGTTTATAGTCCAGTGGACTCGCGGGAAGGGCTCGCCAGCCATAAGCAGAGGGTCATACCTGTCCTGATGGTGATAGCTTCGCGGGGGATCAGACTTGTAGCATAAGTCCTGGGCGCGCCTGTATGTTGGCCCATCCCACATTATTTCGGGAAAAATGCCGCCTCGGGCGTTCCGCTGGGGAAATATATGAGCTGCACAGGCTTGCTCTTGAAGCCTTGAGTCGCACTTGAGCTGATGATGATGCTCCATGGGGAGTAAAGACTGCCTCTTTTGGGGAGTAGATGTACCCGTATGCCGACACATCGCACTTTGGATGTAGCACACCGGGGAAAAGCTGACTCTGTTGGGGGAAGTTAAATAGTTTCGCGGGGACTTGCTTCTGAAGTCTGGGGTGTACCTGTATGCTGACACATAACAACTTGTATGTAACACGTAGGTAAAATGTTGACTCTCGCTGGGGAGAAAAAAAATTAATATTTTTTTTTTTTTTGGAAGGACAAAAATTTTAACGCGATATTTTTTTTTCTTTTAGAAACTCTTAGGAAAGCTCGGGACAGCTTGATTCCTATTCTGGGTTCTAGTTGGAAATCAGGCCTGCGCGCGCATAGGGCCCATCTTGCTGAGGAGGCAGGGTAGTTAGGTTTTCTGTTAGGTTTCCTTATTATAAATATGAGAATCCCTGCTTCAGTTTTCTGCATCTCAACTCAAATTCTTCTTTTCCTTCTCAAAATCTTTTAGACTTTCAAGAAAGTTAGAAATCTTTGCTATGGGTATCGACCATTTAACGGCTATGCTTCTCGCCTGGTCCCAATACTTTCGAGACGAGGAGAAAGTCCGACTGACTCAGATGGGGATAGTCAATTTATTCCCTTTTCAGCGTCTGATAGTTGACTCGCATTTTCTGGAAGCCTGTCTGTCGTTTTGGGACACCACCCATCACGTGTTTGCATTCCCGAGGGGCGAGATGTGTCCTTTGCCCGAGGAGATTGCGGCCATAGACGGCTGGGGTCTTGCTATTCAGCCCGCTATTCCTCCGTTCTACCCGGATCCAAGGAGGCGTTTGAGGGAATTTTTGGGTTTGTCTCATGCTGAGACAAACCGAATGGTGCAGGGAGATACCGTTTCCCTGTTTGATCTGGCCGATAAGTTTATGAACTCTCGAGATGTAAGGGCCACCCCTGCTCATAGGCGTAGGGCATTCGCTTTTTGCATGCTGCACTGCTATGTCTTCGAGGGGCTGATGGAGCTTGACTCATGCAGGGGTCAAATCAGGCTAATTGGAGTGGTTGACCAGATGGAGACTGGTCATAGCCCTGCTTGGCTAGCCACTGGGGAGATTATTACGGGTCTGGATGCTAGACGGCTCGACCCGACCCGACGGTTGATGGGGAGTACCCGTTTCCTGCAGGTATACCTCTCGATTTTTTTTTTTCGTTCGTGTTTCACGCGAATTTTCTGATTCTCGTAAGTCACTCGATCGAGTGGACCTGTCACTCGATCGAGTGACAATCGTACCGGGCTACTGCCTGTTTTTGATAGGCCTACTCGATCGAGTCAGCTGCTGTGCTCGATCGAGTGGGCTGTAGCGGACCACTCAATGGCTTACGAAGCTTGTGTATGCTTTTCAGATATGGTTGTCGGAACGGCTCTCAATCATAGAGACTCCTCCGAGCATTCCCATTTATCGGAGCAGTCAGATTAGCTCCCGAAGGCGGAAAATAAGCTCGAGTCATCGGATAGATCGAGCTTACTGGGACAAGGAGTTGGTGTTTCACGGAGGTCCTTTGATCAGGTGGACCGTCGCTTGGTGGTTCCTTTCAAAATTGACTGGACTGGCTAAGAGAGACCAAGCCCGGTACCTGACGATCCTGTCCTTAGACTGGACAGTTCACATTTATCCGGACCGCCTCCTAAGGCAGTTCGGTTCGTCTCAGCGCATTCCTGAGACTGAAGCCATTATCAGCGTCCCGCTCCAATTGACGGACGCTATGTGCGACACCTGGTTGCAGAGATGGTTCACTCGTCCTACATGGACTATACCCAGCCCTTGCCAATCCGCTTGGGTGTCACGGGCTTATCAGAAGTGGACTTCTGAAGAGTCCGAGGAAGCTCGAAAGGCCTTAAAGGTTGATGAGGCCATCGAATTGGTTCAGCGTGAGTCGGCGAAGGACAACAGGGACTTCTTCACCGGGGAACACATTCCTGAGACCACAGTCCGGGGAGAATCGGGTCTTAAGTCACAAACTAAGACTCGATCTAAGGAAGTCGGTTCTAGCAGCACTCGAGGGCAGACTGACTTGGAACGACGACTTGGGCCGAGGTTGGCGGTTCGGGACCGACTTGGTCCGCGTGACCGGCTCCCTGAGCCCGTCAGGGCTCGACTCGGGCCCATTGATATGACAGGGGAGTCGGGCTCAAACACTCGAGCCCGAGCTAGAGAAGTTCCCGTGGTGATTCGGGAACGCTCCCCTCCGCGTCGTCGCCAGTGGACGACTAAGGAGGCTAAGGACAAGGAGAAGGGCAAGATGCCCTGAATGCCGTGTCCTTTAGCTTTATTAATATTTAAATATTATTATTTTTTGTTGTGTGCCCTTTTTTTGTATTTTTATGAATTCCTGCATTTTTGTAATTTTCCGAGTTTATCGGGATTTTTTTTTTGAATTAATAAAAGAAGTTTATTATTAAACCGCTCCTGTCTTTTCTTGATTGCATTGGTTGTGCCCTTTTGAGGGGCTGCCTATGTATCCGCGATTAGCACAATCAAACCAAACGTAGTTCAGGCATAGGAAATTTGCAATCTCGAATTACACCAAGACTATTGGTTCAAGATGTTTATGACAGTAGAATAAATAATTCTAGCTCATTGACTCGCTTTTTGTAAAAAAAATGATTTGATAAAATTTGCTAATGACATTGAGAAATGGCTAAGGGTAGTAACGCTTCAGCTGGTCCAGGTTGGTTGGATTGACAAACTCGTTCCCGTCCAGGTCCGTCAGCATCACTGCTCCCCCTGATAGGATTTTCTTCACCAGATATGGCCCAGCCCAATTGGGTTTGAATTTTCCCCTCGGGTCAACTGGTAGTAAAGCCCGGATTGACTTAAGGACTAGGTCGCCCTCCTTAATGTGTCTGGGCCTTACCCTTTTGTTGAAGGCCCGTTGGATCCTCTTCTGGTAGATTTGGATATTATTGAGGGCACGAGACCGTCGTTCGTCTAGTAGAACCAGTGAGTCATATCGTGCTCGAACCCAGTCAGCTTCGGGTACTTGACTTTCTAGCAGAATTCTGAGGGACGGTACCTCCAGTTCGACTGGCTGGACTGCCTCCATCCCGTAGGTTAGGTAGTATGGTGTCGCCCCGGTTGCGGTGCGAATTGACGTTCGATATCCCCATAGGGCAAAAGGTATTTTGTCGGGCCAGTCCCGGTAATTATCAGCCATCTTTTTGAGTATGGTGACAATTCTTTTATTAGCCGCCTCTACTGCTCCATCTGTTTGGGGACGGTAAGGCGAGGAAGTATGCCTTTGGATTTTATACTTGGTCAGTAGGGCCGCAGTCTCGGCTTGAAAGTGAGTCCCGTGATCACTGATAAATTCAGAGGGAATCCCATATCGACATATTATCTTGTTTTGGATGAACTTGTCGACATGCTTAGCATTGAGGATGCGATATGATTCAGCTTCGACCCATTTAGTGAAATAGTCGATAGCTACCAAAATAAAGCAATGCCCACCGGTACCCGAGGGATTTATTTTCCCGATTATGTCGATACCCCACGTTGAGAATGGCCAGGGTGACGTCATGGTATAGAGTAGCGATGACGGCATATGTTGCACATTGCCAAAGATTTGACAGTTATGACAATGTTTGACATACGACCGGCAATCGGCTTCCATGGTATTCCAATAATAACCGAGCCTCATGATTTTCCGGACCAGCATGTGGGCATTCATGTGTGGGCCGTTTTCGCCATCATGTACTTCGGCCATAACCTTTTCAGCCTTATACTTGTCAACACAAAGGAGGAGAGCCCCCTGTGTTGTCTTTTTGTACAGTTGCCCGTCGTCGGTACGGATAAATTGGGTGGCTAGCCTTCGTAAGGCTTTCTTGGCTCGACCTTCCGTCCCGGGAGGATATTCTCCGTTTGTCAGGTATTTTAACACAGCTTGATACCATGGTTCGGGATCAGTTATCTCAATGTCTTCGATGTCGCAAATGTAAGCTGGCTCGGACCGTCTTTCGACGCAAATCGGCATACTAGTCACGTGGTCGGGAATATTCAGTAAAGATGCCAATTTTGAGAGTGCATCTGCTTTTCTTCCCGGGGCAGATATATATACTCTACCTTTTGGAATTGTTTCTCGAGATCCCTTACTCGTGCCTGGTAGGCCACGAGATTAGCATTTCGAGTCTTCCATTTTTGAAGTGCTTGGTTAATGACCAAGGATGAGTCACCATGTACCCGGAGATTTGTAATCCCCAGATTGGCGGCGGCTTGTAGCCCGTAAATGCATGCTTCGTACTCTGCTGCATTATTGGTAACATCAAAGTCCAGTTTGATGGAGACGGGAGTATGTTCCCCTTTTGGTGAAATTAGGAGGATCCCGACTCCGAACCCTCGAAAATTAGATGCACCATCGAAGTATAAATCCCAAGTTTCAGTATCAGTATGGAAAATATCTTCGTCTGGGAAGGACCAAGTGTCGGTGTGTCCTTCTTCGGTTATCGGGCTATCGGCGAGAAATTCAGCTACTACTCGACTTTTAATAGCCTTTAATGGTACAAACTTTAGGTCGAACTCTGCCAGCATTAGAGTCCATTTAGAGATTCGGCCGTTGAGAACGGGCTTTTCGAAGATGTATTTGATGGGATCCATCTTGGATAGCACATGGACCTCGTAACTGAGCATATAATGTCGGAGTTTCTTGGTGGCCCAGACTAGAGCCAAACACGTCTTTTCGAGCATGGTATATTTGCACTCATACTCTAAAAAATTTTTGCTGATGTAGTAAATGGCTCTTTCTTCGGAGTCAACTGTCTGAGCCAGCATAGCCCCCATGGCTGTCTCGGTCGTCGTTAGGTATAACGACAGAGGCAAACCGGGTTGAGGTGGCATTAAGACCGGCGGAGCAGACATAATTTCCTTGATCTTGTCGAAAGCGGTTTGGCACTTGTCATCCCATAGTACCCGTTCTCCTACTTTCAGCTTCTTGAAAATTGGTTCACACACCATGGTTAGTTTGGAAATGAACCGACTGATGTACTGGACTTTCCCGAGGAATCCCCTTATTTCTTTTTCGGTTTTGGGAGGTTGCATCTCGGTAATGGCTTTGATTTTAGTTGGGTCGACTTCGATACCTCGTTGGCTAACGATATGACCCAGTAATTTGCCTGATGTTACCCCGAAACTGCACTTTTGAGGGTTTAACCTCATGTTGTATTTGCGCAATCGGGTGAAAAATTTCCTTAGGGCGGTGATGTGACCGTCCCGTTCTTTGGATTTGAAGATCATGTCGTCTACGTAAACTTCTACCTCTTTATGCATCATGTCGTTTAATAAAGTGGTAGCAGTCCTTTGGTATGCGGCCCCGGCGTTAATGAGACCGAAAGGCATGACGGTATAGCAGTAAGTACCCCAAGGTGTGGTGAAGGTAGTCTTACTCATGTCTTCTTCCGCCATCTTGATTTGATTATACCCGGCATACCCGTCCATGAATGATAGAAGGGCATGATCGGCCGTGTTATCCACCAGTATATCGATGTGTGGTAACGGAAAATCATCTTTCGGGCTCGCCTTGTTAAGATCCCGAAAATCTACACATACCCGCACCTTACCATCCTTTTTAGGAACCGGCACGATGTTTGCCACCCAGTCCGGATACTCGGACACTTGTATGAAGCCGGCTTTGAACTGTTTGTCGACTTCTTCTTTTACCTTGAGAGACCACTCGGGCCTCATCCGACGAAGCTTTTGTTTGACCGGTTTGCACCCATCTTTGATTGGTATGTGGTGCTCGGCTATTTCCCGGTCTATCCCCGGCATGTCCTTGTAGGACCATGCGAAGACATCCTTGAACTCTTGGAGGAGGCTTATGAACTGTTGTTTCTCCTCGGGATCTAAGGATAACCCTATCTTAAGTGTTTGAGGCTCTAAGGTTGTTCCCACATTTATGGACTCGGTTTCTTCGATCACCGGGTTTCGCGACTCCCTTTGCTCTAGTTGCTCGATCAGATGCGGAGGTAAGGGTACCTGTTCGTCTGGTTTCTCAATGTCATAGCATAAAACATTTTTAAAAGCAGAATTTGAAAGAGACAAGTCGTAAGCAGAACGGTTGTTATTATTGATTGAAAACTTGGAGAACAGCTCAAAGAGAGCAGCCATCTGATCATTGGTCAGTGGTGGGATAGGTAGGGCACTCGGGACAGACCCCGAAGTGCCAGCAGCAGGAATAATAAAAGGGAGAGGGGTTACAGGAGTGACTCTAGCACCGACTTCCCTAGACTCGACCTCAGACTCGGACTCAGACTCGGACTCAGACTCGGACTCAGACTCAGGCATGTCTCCCTCTCCGGTGACCAGATGTAAATTCTTCCCTGACTGTCAGTCCACTTGACAGTCTTCCTCCAGGCCCTGTTTCCCGTCTCGGAACCAACATCCGAGATCAGCTTGGTCGGGTCAAACCTGTTGCTGCGGAGGATCAGGTTGACCTGGTCTTCCCTTGGAGTTGGGGCTATGGTGTCTTCCCCAAATAGTAGCCCTAGAGCGGGCTCAGCATCTTCAGCTCCGTTGGATTGGATGAGGGCGAACACGTCATCCGGGATGTAGTTGCAGTCCCGGGCCAAGTGGGTCCCGAGCTGCAAAGCATTGGGTTGGTATAGACCAACCTGGATAGCCCCAAACACCGGTGTGACAAAGTAGTCAGCCAACCGTGGGCTATAAGGGCTCAAGTAGATACCCTTAAGGATGTTGCAGGCCTTCTCAATTCCTGCTCGGACAACATTGTCGGGAGTTATGGCATACCCGAGACCAAAGTGAGACTCTTCGTCTTTGAGAACCTCGATGATCTTCCCAGCTGGAAGATCAGGTCGAGAGGTAGCCCCCGGAAAGTATCCTAGGTTTTGGAGCATCATGTCGATACTCGTAGTGAAGTAAGGCCTAAAGAGGTACTCTTCCTCGATCATCCCCACAAAATCGAACCCCCAAAGGTCCGTGCGACCCGTGGCGTTACAGCTAGCCACAGTCATTGGTGTTGCCTCTAAAGTGATGACATCGTTAAGCAGAGGCATCTTGATTTTTCGGTGGAGGGTGGAGGACACCGCCTTGACCGCGTGGATCCATGGCCTACCCAGGAGCAAGTTGAATGATGAGGTGACATCGATCACCTGGAACTCGAGCTCCTTTTCTATCGGACCGGTTATGATGGTCAGTTTCACGGCCCCAGCTACCGACTTTGGGCTCCCATCGAAAGCTTGGATGGTCTGAGCAGTCGGGACATAGTCAGCCTCGGTAATGCCGAGGGCTCTTGCGGTCCTCAAGGGAAGGACGTTTACAGCAGACCCGTCATCAACTAGGGTCATGGGGAGGTATTTTCCTCGGCAGACCACCGTAATGTAGAGGGCCAGATTATGGGTGGCCCCAAATAGTGGTAGGTCGGCTTCGGAGAAAGTGATTACCGGTCCTTCTTCCTTAGCCTTGCCCTTTAGGTGAGGCAGGACCGTGGCTACCATCTCAGCAGGGGTAACCAAAGAGTCGACCTTAATTTGATCGAGAGCCTTTGTAAGTGCTTCTCGATGCTCTTGAGAATTAACCAGGAGTTGCCATATAGTGAGGTCAACTCGGGTCTTTTTCAATTGTTTCACAAGAGCCGTTTCAGCAGTTGGCTCTTCAGAGGCGACTTCCGTAATGACGGTTGTCGGGATAGGGTTGTCCCTAGAGCTAGTGGCTTGATAGGGACGACCAAGGTGGTTACTGGTTAAGACTCGAGATTTAGTCTTTCGAATCTCCTCGGCTGTGATGGGGACAGCTTCCCCTTTTGCGAGATAGACATCGTCTTCGTCATCGAACCAGATCCCGTTCTCTTGCGGGATAAGTGGAGAGATAAGGTGAGAACAATCAATCACCTCCCCGGTAAAGATGGCGTGGGAGCTGAAACGGTTCTCCTTGTTGCTGGGCTTATCTCCGGGTAGCGGGATTTTACCGCTTTCGATCAGGTCCTGAATCAAGTGCTTCAGCTTCCAGCATTTCTAGGTATCATGCCCATTGCCCCGGTGGTATTGGCAATAGGCTTGGGCATTGTAGTTCTTGGAGCGTCGCTCAACCGGAACTTCAGGAGTTGGGCCTATCTGTTGGATTAGGCCTTTTGAGGATAGCCTTTGTAAGGCATAAGTATAGGTCGTGCCTATGTCAGTGAAAACCCGAGGTGGGGTGTTCCTCTTGGACGGGGTATCTAGTAGATTCACCTCATCGAAAATGCTGCGGGTTGCAGCTTGAGGCTTGGTTGTGGAGGAAGAAGCCCCTTGGTAACCCTTAGCAGCGGCCTTAGTGAGGCCTTCCAGTCTCAGATCATCTTCAATCCTCATACCCATTTCAGTAAGGGTGGTGAAATTGGGTATGACGGCATATCGGAGGTGAACCCGGTAGGATGGGAGGAGGTTCTTGACAAAGGCCTCCACCAAAGTCTTCTCACTGGTCTTATCGACCAGTTTCACGCTCTCAGCCCTCCAGCGTTGAAGGTATTTGGTAAAACCTTCTTTCGGCTCTTGGGCCATAACCTCCAGAGATCTCATTGTAGTTTGGATCTCGGTGTTGTCAGCATAGTTCTGAGCGAACTCGGTGGCCACATCATCCCATGTTGGGTATTTCTTCGGGTCTAGCCTGTAGTACCAGGCCCGAGGGTGCTTTTCAAGAGACGCAGCAAAGAGGTTCTTGAACATAGTAGAGTCCACCCCTTTGATGGCCATGAACTCCTTGAAGGCCCGTACATGTAGTAACGGGTCTTCAGTTCCTTCGAACATAGGCTAATCGGTGAGGTTCAGGTTTGCAGGCAGCCTGTCACTTAGCGGGTTATACTCCCGACTGTTTTCCCGGTGAATGTTGTTACTCCCAGTTAAATGAACTTGTTCTTCCAGTCGGCGGACCGAGCTAACCAGTTCAGCTAAAGGTCAGGTAGTTCCGGTAGTAGGAGTCCTGTGCTCCACCGAAGCCAATCGAGTGACGATAGCAACTTGCCCAGCCCTCATTTCATTCAGTTGGGCATCGATGTCTGCCTGCTTCTCGATTATGACGTCAACGGAGGTTTTCAGTTCAGCTAAAGCAGCTTCCATTCTGCGAGTGTGTCTGGTTGATGGTGGCCTGTCTGTAAGAACACCACGTAATCAGAAACCGAACCCAGTCTTGGAATCAAAGGAAACAGTACATCCCGAGCGACCCAAAAAGAAAGGACTGAGTGGAAAAGACTCGAGAAAGACATCTAGACGGATGACTCGTGGGTGGTATGACTTCCTTAGGAGTTCGGCTTTGTGGGCCTAGTCCCGTTCGAAGGAAGGTCCACGTGAGATTACTCCCCAGACTTTTGACTCGAGTGTATGGACAGACTTTCCTTTGTAGGGGTATGCCCTACGCGGGTTGGTCGTGCCTTGACAAATAAGGCGGACTCGGGAAAGGGGGAAACTCGTGATATAAGATCGACGAAGTTTCGACGCTATAAACCCTCTACGTACTATGCAAAGACCCGACACACGGATAGACGGTAGGTCCTATAATAAGGAAGGTTTATTTTAGGAAAGTTGAAAGTTGAGGTTTGAATGCAAGATGAACGAATTTCCGAGAGTTTTGAAAACTGAAAACGGAACTTCGAAAACCGAGATTAGAATTTTGAAAAGGAAAATTCCGAAAATCAAGGTGGTGGGGGTGGAAATTCGAGAATTAAAACGGACAGCATGCCGACTACAGAAAAGGATATTTTGAGTCAAATCGTTGATCCTAAATTTCGGCGGCATTCCGAGTTTTGAAAATTGGATATTTTGAAAAGGTGAGTCCCGAAATGGGCAGCATTTCGGGTTTTTTCAAAATTGGGTGTTTTGGAAAGACGGGTCCCGAAATGGGCAGTATTTCGGGTTTTTCGAAAGGTGGGTATTTTTGGAAAGATGCAATTTTGAAATGACGGTTTTTGAAAAATGACACGGAAACCAAGTAGCACGTAGTCAAACAAGCATTATAACGACGCTCATGTATGCTTTACGCTAAGTCTCGGTCGGTCAAAATAGGGTCTATACCAACAACGATGGCTTTCTCGTGTGATGGACGGACTCCCTAAGCCGAGTTGGTCTTAGGACATGCCGCAAAACCGAGACGAGTTCCACCATCGATGTTTTTAGCGCACCCATGTAGGAATGCACCGCGGTATAGTGGGACGTCGGTCACAAGTAACCGGCCCGGGCAAATTTGGGTTATGCATGAATCATTAAACTAATGCGCGCACACTAATCTACGAACGATTTCTCTTCGAGTCTCACCCTAGGAACCTCGATGACAAGTGGTACATCAGGTATCCCCAGCGGAGTCGCCAAATTGTGGACATGACGTAGGTCCACCCCGACGCGGCGAAGCGCGGGTTTGGGTAGGCGAATGAATCTCGTGGTAAGATTGTTCACGGGTTCGAAATTTAAGTCAAAATGGAGTCGCCACCGAATTTTGTGGTTATTCGGAACCATACGAGCCCACTCTATGTCGTCATGGGCTTTACACAAAGTAAGCCCACTCCGATTTCAGAGTTCATGGGGCTCGTCCCTTTGCATTGCGATACCGATACCATCTATACCGGTAATCGTGTAAAGAATGACTCTCGTGCGCCAAGGGTTTCGGACATCCGGAAACCAAAGGTTCTGAGTAAGGGGTGAGGGTACGTGTTGGGAAGCCCGCTAAGGACACCCAACCCCGCCCGCACATGGCGGCCTCTACTAAGACACTGTTCGTGTTCGTGTACGCGCGCTAGTAAAATGATTAAATGATATGCAAACAGCGTTTTGTCTAAACATGCGAATTTTGTGTTAACTACGTCATTTAATGCATCTCATTATTGGTCGAAATGATTTAGCATGCGGGGTTCATTTATAAAACGTAAAAGCAAGTAAATAAACGAATCTCGGAAGTAAATAAAAATAACGTACAAATTACACGGGCGGAAATACAACCCGGAGTTCACAATACAACAATACGTAAAGAAATGAAATAAAAAAAATAATGCGATATAATTAAAGGGACGGACCCGTATGTAAACTAGACCGCGAAAATATGTAGGCGGACTAACCTCAATTAAATACGCATTATGTCGCATATTAAACGAAGGACGGGAACATGAGACTGCGGCATATTGCTAGCCTAATCTCACGTCCCGTAGTCTTGTCCCGACTTATCACGTCAAAGTGGTCAAAGTCGTTCTACGTGTCGTGCTGTGTGTGAGTTTTGAAAAATAGGAAGGTCGGATGATGGTCTAAAGTCGATAAAGAACGGGGCTCGAAATATGTGTCCAAGCCCTCGGTATTGTGGGTTATGAGACCCACTCGATCGAGTCATTGACTGACTCGGTCGAGTGTGTCATTAGCGTGGCTACCGCCTACTTTTTGGGGTGCTACTCGATCGAGTGGCCTATGGCACTCGATCGAGTGCCCCCTGTACGAGTGATGGCTCGCTCGGTTTTATGACTCGAAATCGATAATCGGCCAAATCAAATACAAATATCGCACGACTTGTATTTGACTCGGCCTTCGGTACTATAATAGTGTATGAACGATTATAATACCGTTATCGGAGTTTATGAAAAATGTTTACGTTAGATTAGGAAATTTTTAGAATTGGTGACGAAATGCATCCCTCTACGTCACGACATCGGAACTAACCCTTTCGGGTTACATGATGTCGATTTTCGTGTCAACGGGTTTCGTACCAATTCTAGAAATGGAATGAAATTCATTCAACTACGACCGTTTGCGATCGCGTTACGCCCTTGAGTACATTGGGGCGGGGCTCCTCGAAAGGGCTCCACCTCCGTCGTTGCTCGTAAAGGGATTAAACGGATCTTTGGCAAACATCGTAGTCAAACGGATTTTAAACCGAAATTTGATACTATTTTTATATATACGCGGTATTATTAATGATGTTAGTAATAGAAAAATGACAATACAAAATAAAGATGCAAAAAAAAGTATAAAAAAACGTTAGTGTTAGTGTCGGTGTTACTACGATTATGATACAATAATGCGAAAATGTACGTAAAATCGATATAAAAAAGAGATAAAAAAGGGGTTTAGGACACCCTCAACATACATGCTAGTATAGACCTCGGAAATGGACTCGTGAATAGCGACAAAGCTTGAGAGTATCGAGGATGTACGCGAGTTAGGGTGTGTATGGATGCTTGTGTGTATGTGTCGGTTTCCGAGAGTCAAAAGAGGCTCGGAAATGGTGTGCTTCTGGCTTAGGTTTGTAGTGTAGAATGTAGGGTTGAAGTAGGTTAAAAGTTGATTGAAGTTGTAGGGTAAAAAGTTTAGTGAAAGTCTGAAATGCATGGGGATGTCGTGGGGTATTTATAGGCATTACCCCACGACATAAGGGCACTCGATCGAGTGGCCCTAGTGCACTCGATCGAGTGCCTTAGCAAATGGGCCTTATCCAGTTCAAGGCGTTCCACTCGACCGAGTGGGTCAATCCACTCGATCGAGTGGATCAGTTGGGCGAGAAAAATAAGGAAGACTTGGCCTTGTTTGTTTTGGTTGCTTTTTTTTGAATTCAAATTTATGCGCCAACTGAACTTAGCTGATTTATGAAACGGTTTCGTCTTTGACCGGGTTTTGACCCGGTCGCCAAAAGACGGTAATTATTTTTGGTGTCGGTTTTGGCCCAAATTAGTCTTATTTGACTCGGAACGACTCACTGGGCCTGAATTTGAGGTCTGTTTTGTGAGATTTTTACTCCGCTAAAAGTCCATGTCGGATATTATGAATTCCGAGCCCAAACCCGAGTATACTAAGTCACGTTGACGTCCGATCATCATCGGGTGTTTTTCGGAGACTACCATAGACACGTGGCAGTCAAAATGCGAGTGTCTACAATATTATTTTTAAATCGTTTGCCTTATCAATATTTTTATAACTTTCGATTTCGTTTTATAAATCGTTGGTAATTTAATTATTTACGATCGTTATAATATTTTGTTGGTTATCGTGACACTAGTAACTAAATAATGTCGATTTCATATTTCGTCTTATTTCGTTAATTTATAATTTTCACTTAAAAATCGTATTTTTATATTTTAATCCAAATTCGTATACTTGTTAATAAATTAATTTTTGTTTTACGATTTACTCTAATAAATGAGAAAATAGTCAATTTTGTTTTAAATATATTTTTAGTCGAGACTATTTTCACTTATAATTTTCTATTTGTTTCCGATTGACTATTTTTATTAAAATCCATATTATTTATTAATAAAAACTATCTGTTAAAAAAAATTGAATTCTTCGTAAATTTCATTTCATTTATAAAGCTCGTCGACTGAATTAATTTTGATACCATTTTCATAAAACATCTATTTTCTAAAATTTATGATTTTAAACTCGATTCTCCTAATTATTTATAAAATACTCCACTAAACTTTCACCTATTCTATTTGATTTATATTTTAGTAACGAATTTAGAAATATAATAAAGTTACGATAGCGACGATAATAATAAAATGTTAATTTCGTTGGAAATGGTATTTTTATACATTTTCACTTATTTCAATAACTTCCGTATTTTCTATTAGACTATTTCTATTTCTATTTTAAGTAAGTTTCTAAAAATAGTAATTTTCTATTTATAGAATGTTTCCCTCATAATATAAAATGTTTATTCCTTTCATCTCCATATTATTTATAATGATTATATCTCTTGAATATCGATAATGGCTGTTTTGGAGTTATGGAATAAAGTCAAGTGTGGGGTTAGAGTAATATAATCTGGGGTTTACGGTTTTGCCATCAACTATAAGGCTAGTGTATCAGGAATCGGTACATTAGTTGTTGAACCGGGTGACAGGTATCCCGGGAGTTGTGTACATTTTGACCTTAAGCTTAGGCCTCGCAGTAAGTCGCCGTCATAAGTTGAACTGGGTGATAGGTAATCCCAGGAGGGGTGTGCATTGTCTTAAACTAGGGCCACGCATTTATAAGTCGTCGTCCTATTATGGTTAAGTAGCCTAGTTAAAGACCGATGTTTGATTTGTTTGAACTAGGTTCTCGAAGCTAGTTTTTAGTATTCTCCTGGTGAAAGTCTGACCTTCTACACTGAATATTTCCATAACGCCATTTTGAATATTTTTATTATTATCGATACCTTTTGGTTTGCAGGTTGGCAAATGTTTGATGTTTTCTTCTGAAAACTTGTTATGATTTTATTGTTCCAATATTTTAAGTTTTCTCCGAAAGCTTATTTTTATTATATTATTTAATGTTTTCCATTTTAATTATTTTGATATAGTAATACTATTATTTTTCCATATGGTATAATATGGCTGGGAGAACGTCCGAGTTACTCCCCACTGACGTGGCTGTTATGTTTATAACATGACAGGTATTTGCTGCTGGGTTTTGGGTGTGAGCTAGCGAGTAGCGTGGATCCTACTCTTCCTTCCTTCATGTTTATTTATGGATTTGTATAAACACGTTTGGAGATTTTACTTTTAGCTCTTTTGTAAAAAGAGGCCTTTGTATTGACTTACCATTTCTTTTAATAAGATATAGTTTGTCAGTGTATTTTAATCCCACTCTACAGTGTTTCCGCCACTGTATTACGTTAGATTTTCTAGGGGATTACAGTTGGTATCAGAGCATTGTTGCTCCCGACGCTTACACCTGTTTTTAGGAAAAATACTAGTAAATGATTTGAACATTAAAAGAATATTAGTGAGAGATGGGTAGAAACCAAAATAAGGACTTAATTGTTAGGCTTACGTGTTTTTGTAACTCAATGACTAGCATTGAATATTTGTTGCTTTTGTCTGGAAGAAGCTGAATGAACATGATGCTGATATGATGCTGCTCAAGATCGGGATAAGACCTGCTTAGAACTCTCAACGCCTGCTGTCTCGAGTGAACAACTGGTGCTCCAAGAAAGATGCCGATGGTGACTTTCAGCTCCGGTTTAGTTTGCTTAAGCTACAGGTTAGATGATCAAGAGTAGATTCCTGTTCCATGATGTGCAGTAAATCCAGATTGAGCGACCCAAGACTTGTGTGCTCGTTCCTCTACAAGAAGATGAAGTAATTCTTTTAGTTCCCTCGTGAACCTTAGGGGTCCAAACTTTCCCTTCTCATTTTAGGTCTTTATCTTCTAGGGTCATTGATTCTTTTCTTCCTTCCTCTACTTCTCCTATTTCTTCGCTTAGATATTCTCATCTTCATTTGCTTGGTGAATCCTTGTTCTATTCCTCTATTGTACCATCTTCCTCTTGAGATTCTTTGGTTAGATCGAAATCTGTTCCAGTGAACCCCGTGGAAAGTTATAGATGTTCGAGGTTTGGTAAACCCTTGTTACATGGTTTGAGGATTGTGAGTCTACCCTGTCTTCTAAGCAAGTATGAAATTCTTGAGTATTGATTTGAATGACAAATTGTTGATTGATGGAATTAGGGTGATACTTTAGACACTGGACCTTGGGTTATAGGTTACTTTTATTATTTTAGAGTACTTAGAGTTGAATATATTTTGGGGTAGTAAGAGTATATCATATTTGATGGCTACCTATTACCTAACCTAGAACCAAACTAAGTGTAACTGATAATATCACTTTGGGATTCTTACCTAATGCTTATTTGATGGATGCATCGTGAATATTTGGGATCATAGAGTATTGTTAAAGTGTTAGCCTGAGTGTTATGATACCATCGAAGGTTTTCAATAATGTCGTCAGATATTTTGGTGGACAAAGATCTCACGTGTTTCTTAAGGATTAGGTCATTGATCGTTGTTTAAGGTTGTAACCTATAAACTTTGGAAGTTGAGTGATCTAACTTGGATAAATTGTTGCTAACCTTGAAGAAGAGAAACTTGTTGCACAATTAAAGGTTGGATTGATCGCGTTGTTTTGAGGAATACTTAATGCAAATCATCTTGATGGATTTTTAGTTCAGAATCCTTAGACCAACGAGATTGTCGCTTTGTTGAGTTAATATTTTGGTGATTTCGTTGATACGATATGAAATTTGGTGGAGTTCTCAGAAAGCTTAGTCGAAAGACATGTTTTGAAGATGTGAGTTTTTGCGCCATTATCTATAGGTTTGAGCGTGTTGAGGATTTACTCTATTTTCCCAGCTTCTGTACTTGTGGCATTATAATTATGTTGGTAATCATTTTTGAGGATTTCGTACCCGAGCATTGCTAATTTGGTGGATCTTGTTTATTGTTCCTTACTCGAGAAATTTGGAATATACCTCGAGTTCAAACTTTAGGAGCTTTGGATTTAGGAACCGTATCAATGGCAAGTTTGGGTGTGTTATGATGACCATTGGAATTTTAATTGATGAGATGAGATTGTAAAGCAATTGTGGATTGTATCATGTCGTTTGAACGATTGGATAGTCACGTAAGACATTTTTGGAATTGTGACTGAGTAATACCACCTAATGCCTAATATTGGACTTCGTATTATTTTATGGAAATTAGGAACCCGTGTTGTGGGAGTCGTACCGGGAATCTGGAGATGGTTAAATTATTCTCTAATCTTTGAGAGCTCTTTTTGACTTTCAATTTTGTCTTCCATTAGCTTTTCTTAAATCCTGCTACTTCTTCTTCGGCCAATCCATTTGACTTCTTTATCGGGTTTGAAAATTTCTGTTTCGATTTGTCGTTGACTTTGACCCTTTTTATTTGTTTATCATTTTAACATTCTGAGTTATAAATTTCAAAACTTTGTATTCCGTTTTTGTTTTATTTTGGTCATGTTTCAAAAGGGACTTAATAATTTATTTTAAAGTATTTCGAAATTATTTAAAATTTTAATTTTGATTTTCGCGTGATCGAGATTTTATGAAAACTTTCATAATTGCAAATATTTTGGATTTTTATAAGAATATTAGGTAAAATGATTTAATACTTTCGAAAAACTTCGTATGTCTAAATTTTTGTTTTATCGTCGATAAACTTTAAATCTGTTATTAGAAATGTTTGATGACTGGTTCGATCTTCATTTACTAACTACAAAATTTGATTTCTCAAAATTTTGTTTGGTTTTAAAGCAAAATATTGTCGAAATTCTTAATCAAAACGTTTTACTGTTGTTTTGGAAATATTTGGGTACTCTTCCCCCTCAAATTCGTTTACAAATATTATTTGTCGTCATTATTTTATAAAATAATTTTTAACTTGCGATTTTATTAATTTAAATGATTTTAAACGTCGGGATCGAGTCTAAGTCACCGAATCATCGTCGCTTCTCTTCATTGGCTCCATATGCATCGGAAACGAAACAGAATCGTTCCATTTCTCCATGATGAGCATTAGGAACCTAAAACAAGCTAGAAGAAGCGTAAGTAGCCTCGAAACCGCTCTAAAGAGCGATTACACAAAAGCGGGACCAAACACGTAAAATAAACACTACAAAACACACTTATCAACTCCCCCACACTTAACTCTTACTCGCCCTCGAGTAAGCACGATCTAACTACTAACTAATAGAAACTAGACTACTAACCGAGCGGGTATTAGCGCACCCTACGCTTTTTCAACTGACGCAAAAACAATTAGGGGAAAAGTGCTCTTCTCAAGTGAGGTCGTCTTGTGAAAAAACTATGGATACAACCGAACACGAAAACACATAAACAAACAAACAAAAAAACGGACAATCGGTTGCATCCAAGAAGAAACAAATACCGCTTCCCTCAACAAAGCGGTAAAAGAAACACCGGTTAAGGACTCAAGGCAAGTGACAACGTTCCCAAGCTAATAATACAAATCGATATGGTCCAAACTCTAATAGTATGACAACAAAGCAATATAAACGTTGGTAACTTACCTAGGTCCTCCTAACCTTCTAAGAATGTACTACGCGATGATAGGCGAGATGGAAAGAGGATGAACCACGGAGTTAGTCGACACTGTAGGTAAAGTGAAACCCCGCCTCCTTTAGCAATAAGCCAAGAGGGTCGTCCCATGCTCAAAAATAGCCTAACTAGTCCAAAAGGTGGATATGGTTGCAAAGTGAGGGAATACCGACCATTACCGCTATCATCCTTCATAGGGACTCGGTACTTTGGTAGGCTCTTCACGATAACAATCGGTAAAAGGCTTATTATTGAGGGGTAAGATTTTTTTTTGTGAAAAGATTTTCTTGGCATTTTTCTTCTTTTGTATTTTACTTTTGATTTGCATGCCATTTCTTTTTCTCCTTTTGTATTTTGTTTTTGATTTGTTGTGCCTTTTCTATTTTTTCTTCTTTCTTTCTTTTCTTTCTTTTTCTTTCTTTTTGCCTTGGTTTGCCCTTTTGGCTAAATTTTGTATTGTAGGCAATCATCACAACCAAGTAAGTGTAGAAACCTCGATGCGATGCAACTTGTAACACCCGCAATTTTTCTAATTTTGCTATCCGTTCCGTTACGATTATATCGTAACTCTGTATATTTCGTCAATAATTATTTTCTAACGCGTTTTAATCCGATTTCTTCATAAACGCTTATATTATTTTACGAACCTTCTTTTGTCAACACTACATATTATTTTTATGCTATTTATTTTAAATCTTATCTCGTGTTTATTTTAATCGGAAACTTATCACATCAATTCGTTGCTTGTTCGTTCCATCTCAACCATCTCGTTTCCTAGTTAAGTTAAGAGTCCTTGTGACTTATTATTGCTATCTTTTAGCTTCCTAATTTCTCTTTATATATATTCTCTTTCATTCTAGTCTATTTTATTCACAAAGTCTTCTTTTCTCCTCTATTTTAAGTAAAACTTCCTCCTTTTTGTTCGTCAATCCGATCATAATTCGTCTCTAATTCTTTCCGATCTCGAGGGTAATTTAATTACTCTTATTTGTCCTTCATCTCTTTTTCTTCTTCCTATTCACTTATATTGTGGTTTTAATACCATATATTTAATTATTTCGTAGGCTTTCGTGCTAGATCCGATGAAGACGATTATTTAATTTATTCGGATCTCGGTTAAGGTAACATTGACACGTTACTCGGTATTATGTGATATTATTGTTGTAGTTGCATGTATAGAAATTAGATTTCTATTAGACAATATATGTATGTCTCGTTTTTAATAAAAAATGCTTTAAAAACGTAAATTTTCACATGTTTCGTTATTTTAAATTGTTTTTACGAGATTTGCGAACAAGTCTTTCTTTTAATTATTAACAAGTATTATAAGGGCGAGACTAAAACATACAAATAATAATTTATTTCATAATTTTCGTGATTTTGATTGTCAAACTGAAAGTTTTATTGTTTTTAACTAAGTAACAACATGTTTCAAAATCTGTTAGTGTTTTCGTGTGAATTAATTCTCTATTTTATATTTTTCCGAAAACTTTGAAAGGAGACTACTGTTTATTTTAAGTCTAACTTATGCCTATTTAATTTCGTGAAATAACTCCAAGTAGTTTGGTCACAATAAATTGTTTATGAACAGGTGTCAAACTAATCCGCAATTCTGTCAGTTGTGATAAGATCTAAATTGAAACATATGTTAAACTTTTTATTTAATATTGGTAATTTACGTAAAGAAACTATGAAAAGTCTAGTTAAGGTTTCCAATTGGAATTTCTTTAAAATCAATTTTTAAACGTGTTTTATTAAAGATATACAATCGGGTGTCTAATCCTGATAGTTTTTAAATATACGAACAGAAACCCATGTTTTATTCGGAATTTGGATTTTCTTCAGAAATACAAGTTGTAGCTAAGTTTCTTATGTTTTCAAAGCCATTGGTCTTACATTGTTTTGATGTTTAATGATTTAATTACAAATTTTATAGTAAGACAGTGCAAATCTGGAAAATCTGTCAATTTGTTATTTAAATACTTTTAATTACTTAAATTTCAACCTTTTTAAAATAATTATGATTTTGACTTTAATTGAATTTTAATCATGAATTATACATATATATAATAAATATAATGTTTACGTCTCGAGGCCAATATTAACTATTTTATATAACTCCTTTTTTGATCGATATCTACTTATTATAATATCTACTTTTGGAAAGTTATTATCTTAAGAAAAGTTTTATATCTATAAAGTTTTCTCTTTTGAAAAACGAACTATATTTCTTTTGAATTTCGATAATGGCTTTGTTTCGGAGTTATGGAATAAGGAAAGTGTACGGGTAGAGTAATACAGTCTAGAGTATACGTTTCGCCATCAGCTATAAGGCTAGTGTATCCGAGCGGGATGCATTGGTTGTTGAACTGGGCATGTTCTTGTCCAGGAGTGTATGTTCATTTTGACCTTAAGCTCGTACCTCGCATGTAAGACGCCGTCGGGTTGAACTGGGCACACTTGGTGTTCGAGGAGGTGTGTGCATATTTACTTAAGCTAGGACCTCGCATTGATAAGTCGCCGTCCTATTATGGTTGAGTAGCCTAATTAGAGATCGAGGTTTGATTTGTTTGAACTAAGTTCTTGAAGCTAGTTTAGTATTCTCCTAGTGAAAGTCTATTCTGTTGCACTGATTCGTATCCATAACGCCGTTATTATTATTGATTGATATTGAAGTTGGCAATCATTTTAAATTATTTTACTATATCGTTTTAAACGTTTTCCATTTTGAACTATTTTGATATAATAGTAATTATGCTTTAATGTCATGTAATATGGCTGGGAGAACGTCGTCGTTACTCCCCACTGAATTGTGGCTGTTATGTTTATAACATGACAGGCTTTTGCTGCTGGGTTTTGGGTGTGAGCTAGCGAGTAGCATGGATCCTACTCTACTTCATTTATATTTTTTTGGATTGTTAAACCAATTTGGAGAATTTTTATTTTCAGCGCTTTTGTGAAAAGTGGCATTTGTATTGACTGACCGTTCTTTTTGTAAAATTTAGAACATCAGTGTGTTTTAATCCCAAGTCTACAGTGTTCCCGCCACTGTATTACGTTAGAATTTATAGGGGATTACAAACTTATTTGTGGAAATGTGTAGAAGGTAGGGAAATGGGTATGTCGGGGGCGCCTTCCCTTCAAACCCACAAAAAGAGGGAAACTTGGACTAATCAAACAATTTCAAACATGGTCACCGAAGAGAACGGGACTCAGCAACCATGGCCTTTTCACTCCGTGGGTGGTCAAGGTGGTGAAAATGCAAATCCTAAAGTAAATACCTATTAGACTAGGTGGAATCAAGGTAAAGGACCAACAAAATTATTGATTTAAAGTCATTCTACTAGACTAAAGTCCAAGAATCGATTCATGTCACTAAAAAGGGAAAGTAAACACTTGCGCACTGATGGGAGGGATTTGTCGTGGATCTCACCGGTCAAAGTAATAACCAACAAAACCTAACACGTAGATAGGGTAAGTCGTGTCGATATCCACGGAGACGGTAATGGGTGTCTAGACTAAGGTCACCTAAACACAAGACTAGGCCACCAAAACACAATGGGAGGAGATTTGACAAGAATTGATTACTAACACAATCACTAAGCTAGGAAACAAGGATAAACAAACTAGTACAGTGAAATGAAGGAATTATGATTATGAACTATGGACTAAATGATTTAACAAGAACTAAGATGAACAACAAACTAGAGGAGTGATTGCTAATGTGATGGAGAAATCAAATTAGGGAGTAGGGTTAGTTTGGGTTCATAAGTGTAATAGGATAGTTGGGAAATCAAGGGAATAAGTTTCACCTAGTATATACGGTCGGTCCGCACTGTACTCTCATGTCAAAGACAAACCCGAATACTCATGCAAGATGCTACCCAATACACAAGGATTCAACCACAAATCAACCATACAATGAGAAGAATCCACTACTACTCAAACAAGCAATTCAACAAACATGCACATAGTATGCTTAACATGTGACTAGTAACAAAGAATCCACCTTTACCCTCAATCAAACCCTAATTACCCATAATCAACACTTAATCCCCCTACTAACCCCACAATAAGTATACTCACTCATATCTAAACTAACATCAACATAAACAAGAGAAATCAACACAAGCATAAAAACATTCATTATGAAAATGAAACTAGCAAGAACAATTAACAAAGATTAAAACTTGAATAATAAAGAAAGATTAAGAGAAAAGGGAAGAGTAATTATACCAAACTAGTAAGGAGAAAAGATGAAAACTTGTATATAAACAACACCCAAAAACCTCCACCAAATGTTGTCAAGATTGGATGGATTCTTCAAGAGATCCCTTAATACAAGAGTAACTAACTAGATTAAGCTAAGATTAACAAAAGATTAAGGAAAGATTAATATAAAACTAAGCTAAGGATGAAGGGAGTCTATCTAGGGTTGAGAATAATGTAGAGTAAAGTAAGCTGTTTAAACAATACAAAGGGAGGGTATTTATAGGGTTTCACGAGCAAAGGAGTTGAAAGAATGACGGAACCCCTCAACTGGATCCATCCCGAGCGGGATGAGGGTCTTCCCGACCGGGAAGGAGTGGTACCAACCGGGATGACTTTGGTCCCGACCGGGATGACCCTCCAGTAACGCTGTCTTGCTTTGTCTTTCATCCCAGTCGTGATGGATGTCTTCCCGACCGGGATGGGTCCTGTAGGCCTCAAATATGATCTCATAGGTCCCTACTTGCTTTTCATAGGCTTCTCATCGATTCTCGGTGCTCGGGATCGAGTCTAAATGGATCGGGAATGGGTCCCAAGGGCTCGGGATCGAGTCTAAGCTACCGAGTGATCGTCGCTTCTCTTTGTTGGCTCCAAATGTGTTGGAAACGAGTCAGAATCGTTCCATTTCTCCAAGATTGGTCTTAGGAACCTAAAACAAACTAGAAGAAGCGTAAGTAGCCTCAAAACTGCTCAAAAGAGCAATTCCACATGAGAAATCGGGACTAAACACAAGGAATAAGCACTACAAAACACACTTATCAACTCCCCCACACTTAACCCTTACTCGCCCTCGAGTAAGAACGAACTAACTAAAAACTAAAAGAAACTAGACTACTAACTGAGCGGGATTAGCGCACCCTACGCCCTTTCAACTCACGCGAGAACACTTAGAGGAAAAGTCCTCTCTGCAAGGCAAGTGAGGTCTTGCGACAAAACTGTGGGTACAACCGAACACGAAAACACACAAACAAGCAAACATACAAACAAACAAACAAACAATCGGTTGCACCGAAAAAGAAACAAATACCGCTTCCCTCAACAAAGCGGTGAAAGAAGCACCGGTTAAGGACTCAAGGCAAGTGATAACGTTCCCTAGCTAATAACACAAATCGAGATGGACTAAACCCTAATAGTATGACAACAAAGCAATAAAAACGTTGGTAACTTACCTAGGTTCCTCCTAACCTTCTAAGAACGTACTACGGGACGATCGGCGGGATGGAAAAAGGATGAACCACGGAGTTAGTCGACACTTTAGGTAAGTGAAACCCCACCCCCCTTTAGCGATGAGCCAAGAGGGTCGTCCCATGCTCAAAAATCGCCCAACTAGTCCAAGTAAAAAGGTGTATATGGTTGCTAAATGAGGGAAGACCGACTATTTATTACCGCTATCATCCTTCCAAGGGAGTCGGTCCTTTGGTAAGATCTTCACGGTAATAGTCGGTAAAAGGCTTATTTTTGAGGTGTGAGAATTCTTTTTGTGAGATGATTTTCTTTGGCATTTTCATTATTTTGCATTTTGCTTTTGAGTTGTTATGCCATTTCTTTTTCTTCTTTTGTATTTTGTTTTTGATTTGTTGTGCCTTTTCTTTTTCTTCTTTCTTTCTTTTTTTCTTTTTGCTTCTCTTTGCCTTGGTATGCCCTTTTGGCTAGATTTTTGTTTTTGTAGGCATTTCCTGCAACCAAGTAAGAACATAGACAATTTGCAACTTATTTGTGGAAATGTGTAGGAGGTAGGGAAATGGGTAAGTTGGGGTTCGCTATTTCCCTTCGAACCCACAAAAAGGGGGAAACTTGGACTAATCAAAGTAATTCCGAACACGGTCGCCTAAGGGACGAGACTCGGCAACCAAGGCCTTTTCACTCCGTGGGTGGTCTAAATGGTCAAAATGCAAATCCCGTAGTAAATCTCTAGTAGACTAGGTGGACATAAGGTAAAGAACCAACGAAACTATTGATTTAAAGTTATTCTACTAGACTAAAGTCCAAGACTCGATTCATACCACTAGAAAGGGAAAGTAAACACCTGCGCACTAGCCTCAAAATCGGGTTTTCGAAAAACCTTTTCTACACTAGACACAAACTACACATCACAAAACAAAGACGCAACGAAAATGAAAGAAAATGAGACAAACACAACAAAACAAAACAAAACAAAACAAAACAAAACAAGAGAAAAGAAAACAACACACAAAGAAAACAAACACCACCCCGTAACTTCCAAACAAGCCGCCACAACAACCACAAACTTCAAAAAGCTCCACCCGAGCATACACCATAAAAAAACATCCTCCAAACTCCACAAAAAAGGAAAAAGGAGAAAGAGATAGAAGCATAATACCGGATATCAAGAGCTTTCCGAAACTTATCGACGATCACGCAACCTACAAGGAAAATCGAGGGAGCAAAACATACAACACAACAAATATACGACACAAAGACACGAAATAAAAAGACACAAAAGAAAATCTTTTTGGTTTTTTTATGAAATGTTTTCAAATTTTTAGGGAATTTTTAAGTTTTTTGGAAAAAAAAACTACGAAAAAAAAACTAAACTACACTAGGATATCGCTCCCTCACACTTAAACCGAGCAATGTCCTCATGCTCGATCGGTAGTGTGTGGAAGACACCAAAAAGAAAAGAAAAAGGGAAAATAAAACTAAAAAAACAAAAATCAAAGTGAAGAAAGGGTAGAATGTGTCCGGCCGGGGTGTAATCAAGTCACCAAGGCCGAGACAAGAAAAGATATGTATAGGGGAAGAAATAAAAAGAAGAAAATAAAAGGAAATGGGAGGGGAGGGCTAGGTGTAATCAAGTCACCTAGCCTGGATTCCGCCTAAATCCGACTAAATCCTAACAAAAAGAAATAAAAGATAAAGAAAAAGTGAAAAGACTTGTCAATTTGGATTTTTGAAATGACTCTCGATGTAGTCACGTCATCGTGAATCGGGAGCAATATTTACCAAGGCCCGAGGGCCACCATGACACAAAAAGGATAAAGGGAAGGGGAAAATACAAAGGAAGACTAGCAATAAAACACGTAAAAGAAAGCAGAGTTGCCTACCAAATAGTTAACAACTCAAAAATCTCCATCGTCTCAATGTTCGATATCGGCACGTTGCTTGTCTTCATCATTTTTATTCCTCCTCCTCCTTAATGTAGTTACACGGTTGACGTACTGGGCTTGCATTTGTGTAATGAGGGTGGTATTTGAGGTTAAACTCGGTTTATAGTGATGAGAAGATGAGATGAATGTGTATAGTTGAGGTGCAAGGGTGGAATGATAGTTGCAATGGTGAGTAGGGAGGTTGGGAGGGGGTATTAAGTGGTTGGGTGGGCTCAAATGATGAAGAGGAGGCAAAAGGAGGCTGCTGGGGCCAATCCCGGGCAAGAAGAACCCTTCCCGGTCGGGATGAAACCCTTCCTGGTCGGGATGACTAGTCAGTAGCCATCGATTTCATGCACACTCCATCCCGGTCGGGATGACTTTTCTAGCTCTTCAATCTTCTGGATAGCTTCACCCACAAGGCAACTAATACTTCGGGATCTAGAATCCCGTCCCCAAAAGCTTATGAAAAGTTCAAAAACCGACTTCCTTGCCCAAGCTCCAAGCTTCTATCATTAACAACTCCTCTCAAAACTTCATCTTCACTAACAACCTATCAAATAAACTCAATAAACACCATCAAAGATCCGTCCCTCACATCGCTCATCAAAATACCAAATTAGAAGAATTCCACAAACACACAAAAGAATAGGAAAGAGATATATACAATGGGGTGGTTCTTTTGGAACTCCGTCAAACCAAGGATGGTGGGTTCTTCATTCATTTTTCAACAACATGGTACACAACTCCATGGCCTTCAAGGGCACGAAGTAACAAATCAAAGGCTCGGGAGAAATCTTCAATCAAGCTCGGGGAGTACCAATCCACACTCCAAGGTTCTTCATAACCTTGCCTCGAAGTTCCCGGGGCATCCCGATCTACTAAGTTCAAAGGCTTGAACTTGTACTTGTGATCCTTTGGGATATACCCAAATTTCCACTCATCTTCATAAGGTCTCAAGGGAGGATCAACCTTCTTCTTTCCTAGCAACTTGTCTTCATTCACAATACAAGGGCATTCATTCACCTCAAGCTCAATAGCATCATCATCAATTGCACACAAATTGTTGCCAACTTCCAAGCTTTCATCCGACTCATCCCCTAGATCGATGTCTTTCACGGCATGGATCATATTACATGACTCTTCATTCGTAGGCGAGGTGTTGCCTTGGAGGTCAAACACAAGCTTCTCGTCGCCTAACTCAAAAGTGATCATACCCTTCTTTACATCGATCATTGCACCGGCGGTGTGTAGAAATGGGCGCCCAAGGATAATGGGAGTGATAGCATCCTCCGGCATATCAAGCACAAGGAAGTCGACCGGAATGAAGAATTTCTCGATTCTTAATGGCACATTCTCTAACATTCCTAATCGTCGATTAAGAGAACGATCGGCCATTTGAAGTGTAATAGAGGAACACTTGAGCTCTTTCATTCCAAGTCGCTCACAAATAGAATAGGGGAGAATGCTTACACTCTCCCCCAAATCAAATAACTCCCTTTCGATCCTCAAGTTCCCTATGGTGCACGGGATTGAGAAACTACCCGGATCCTTCAACTTAGGAAGTGTAGAGCCTTGAATGAGCTTGCTCACCTCTCTTGCGAACGCTATGGTTTTTTCCTAGTCCAAGGATCTCTTCCTAGCCAAGATTTCTCTCATGAACTTTCTGTATGCCGGGACGTGGGTAATTAGCTCGGTGAAAGGGACGCTTACATCCAATTTCTTCACTATATCGACAAACTTATCAAATTGAACATCCATCTTTGTCTTCAATTGCATTGTTGGGAATGGCAATTTGATGTGTATCTTGTCAAGCTCATTAGGTCTGGATTTTTCATTTGACATCTTCTTCTTTGCTTTGTCTTCTTCTTGGGGTGGGGGAAGCTTGTCTTCAACCGGTTTTTCAATTTCCCACAAGACTTGCTCCTCCATGAGATTTCCCCAATTTTCATTGCTTTGACATAGAGATTCTACTTCATTCATGGCTTCTTGCTCATTGGGGAACATGGGAGGGTCATAGGTTGCACCACTCCTCAAGGTAATAGCCTTCACATGTTCAAATTTCGTCGGTTCACATTGAGGAGGTAGTTGACCCTTTTGCCTTGAAGAACTACCCGAAGCAACTTGAGCTAGTTGGGTTTCGAGCATCTTCCTATGAGTACTTTCCCTTTGAAGTTGAGTATAAAGTTCTTGATGAGCTCTTTGCATCTCCAATTGGCTTCTTTGCATATCCAAAATTGCCTTTTGCATCTCAGGATCCCGAGGTGGAGATCGTTGATTGTGAGGAATATTGGTGATGGCAAGCGGAATGCCATAATCATGAATTGGAGACCGGCTCCTTTGCTTGTTTTCTTGTTGAGTGCTTTGGGACCCTTGTTGGTGTTGAAAGTTCCCTTGTAACCCTTGAGAATTGCCTTGATTTAGGCCTTGGGAATTACCTTGATTTTGGTACCCTTGGTTGTGGTGTCCTTGGTTGTTACTTTGAAAGCCTTGAGTGTTAGGATTACCTTGGAAACCACCTTGACGATTGAAGTTCCCTTGATTTTGGAACCCTTGATTGTTGTTGAAGGCACCTTGGTTATGTTGTTGGAAGTTGTTAAAAGGCCTTTGATTGCCTTGATAACCTTGGTAGCCTTGGTTGTCCCTTAAGGGAGGAGCAACATAGAATGAACGGTATTGTTGTAGAGCTTGTTGTTGGGAGGTTGGGAACATGTGAGGATTTGACACATTTTGAGCCTTGAAGTTGGAGTATGGAGCACCTTGCTTGTATGCTTGAAAAGCATTCACTTGCTCAATGCTACTTCGACAATGTGAAGTCTCATGTCCATATATTTCACAAATCTCACATATCCCATAATAAGATGTAGGAGGAACCACTCCCATAGCATTGACTTGGTGGATTGAATGTTGCTGGGAGGAACTTATGCTTTGACCTTGATTAAAATGACTTTGGAGCTTCTTATAAATAGCATCCATTTGAGTTTTCAATTGTGCTCCAAGATCGGCACTAAGTTGTGTAATGGCATCGATCTTGTGCCTTCCCCCTCTATTCGCCTTCCTAGGCCTACTATATTGGGAGTTGTGAACCGCCATTTCCTCAATTCTTGACCAAGTTTGGTCATCATCTACCTCGGTGAACCTTCCATTAGACCCCATGTTGAGTATGGCCCTTGAATCTTCATATAACCCATTCCAAAATTGTTGGAAAAGGAACAATTGTGATAAACCATGATGGGGACAAGATTAAAACTTGAATAATAAAGAAAGATTAAGAGAAAACGGAAGAGTAATTATACCAAACTAGTAAGGAGAAAAGATGAAAACTTGTATATAAAGAACACCAAAAAACCTCCACCAAATGTTGTCAAGATTGGATGGATTCTTCAAGAGATCCCATAATACAAGAGTAACTAACTAGATTAAGCTAAGATTAACAAAAGATTAAGGAAAGATTAATTTAAAACTAAGCTAAGGATGAAGGGAGTCTATCTAGGATTTAAAATAATGTAGAGTAAAATAAGGTGTTTAAACAATACAAAGAGAGGGTATTTATAGGGTTTCACGAGCAAATGAGTTGAAAGAATGACAGAACCCCTGAACTGGGTCCATCCCTACCGGGATGAGGGTCTTCCCGACCAGGAAGGAGTGGTCCCGACCGGGATGACTTTAGTTCCGACCGGGATGACCCTCGAGTAACGGTGTCTTGCTTTGTCTTTCATCCCGGTCGTGATGGATGTCTTCCCGACCGGGATGGGTCTTGTAGGCCGCAAATATGATCTCATAGGTCCCTACTTGCTCTTCATAGGCTTCTCATCGATTCTCGGTGCTCGGGATCGAGTCTAAAGGGCTGTGGAATGGGTCCCAAGGGCTCGGGATCGAGTCTAAGCTACCGATTGATCGTCGCTTCTCTTTGTTGGCTCCAAATGTGTTGCAAACGAGTCGGAATCATTTCATTTCTCCAAGATTGGTCTTAGGAACCTAAAACAAACTAGAAGAAGCATAAGTAGCCTCGAAATCGCACCAAAGAGCGATTCCACAAGAGAAACCGGGACCAAACACAAGGAATAAGCACTACAAAACACACTTATCATGCACCAGCCTCAAAACTGAGTTTTCGAAAAAAATTCTACACTAGACTCACAAACTATACAAGACAAAACAAAGACGAAAGAAAATGTGACAAACAAAACAAAACAAATTAAAACAAACACACACAAAAAAGATAAACAAGCACCACCCCGAAACTTTCAAACAAGCAACCACATCAACTACAAACTCCAAAAAGCTCCACCCGAGCACACACTATCAGAAATTCTCCTCCAAACACCAAAAATGGAAAAAGGAGAAAGAGATAGAAGGATATTACCAGATGTCAAGAGCTTTCCGAAACTCACGGCGATCAAACAACATACAAGGAAATGAGGAGGCAAAACACACACGACGCAACAAATATACGACACAAAGACAAAAAAGAAAATGACACAAAAGAATATCTTTTTGGTTTTTATGAAATTTTTCAAATTTTTAGGAATTTCAAAAAATTTCGATAAAACTACTAAAATAAAACTAAACTAGACTAGGATATCGCTCCCCTAGACTTAAACAGAGCAATGTCCTCATGCTTGATCGGTAGTGTGTGGAAGACACTAAAAAGAAGAGAAAAAGGGAAAATAAAGCTAAAAATAAAAAATAAAAGTGAAGAAAGTGTAGAATGTGTCGGACCTAGGTGTAATCAAGTCACCTTGGGCCGAGACGAGAAAAGATATGGATGGGGGAAGAAAATAAAAGGAAATGGGAGAGGAGGGCTAGGTATAATCAAGTCACCTAGCCTCGGTTTCGCCCAATTCCGACTAAATTCGACCAAAAAAGGAATAAAAATAAAGAAAAAGTGAAAAGAACTTGACAATTTGGATTTTTCAATGGATTCTCGATGTAGTCACGTCATCAAGAATCGGGAACAATAACCAATGGGCCCTGAGGGCCACCACGACACTAAAAGCATAAAAGGAAGGGGAATTAACAAAGATAGACTAAGCAAATAAAAGACGGAAAAGGAAAGAGAGTCGTGGCTACCAAACGGTTAGCAACGCAACAATCTCCATCGTCTCAATGATCATTCTCGGCACTTTGCTCGTCCTCGTCATCGATATTCCTCCTCTTCCTAAATGTAGTGCCATGGTTGAAGTATCGGGCTTGCATTGGTTAAATGAGGTTGGGATTTAAGGGGAAACTCGGTGTATAGTGATGCGAAGATGAGATGAAGGTGTATAATTGAAGTGTAGGGATGAAATGATAGTGGCAAAGGTGAGTAGGGGGTTGGGTGGGGGTATAAAGTGGTGGGGTAGGGCTTAAATGAAGAAAAGAAGGCGAAGGGGGCTGCTGGGGTCCTTCCCAGTCGTGACGGCCCCATCACGGTCGGAAAGACCTCGCCTTGGTCGGGATCAACTTTGCTCACGGGCGAGGTGGCCTGTCAGTGAGCAGTCTTTTAAAGCACCACTCGTCACGGTCGTGAGGGGTTCATCACGGCCGTGACACCTCTCTAGCTCTTCATTCCCCTTGATTTTACCAAGTCTTCCACCCTAAGGACATTACCAACTACGGGATAAAAATCCTGTCCCCAGAAGCTTACGAAAGCCTCAAAAAAACTGACTTCCTCCACCAAGCTACAAAGCTTCTTTCATCCATAACCCTAATTCTTCATCTTCACTTCAAACTATCAATCAAGCTCAAAAACTTCCATCAAAACTCCCTCCCTCACATCACTCAAGAAAATTGCAAATGACAAGAACTCCACAAAACATACAAAGCCTAGAAACAAACAAATCACACAAATACAAACACAAAAGCTCAAAAGAAGAGGAAATAGGAATATACAACATGACGGTTCTTGAGGAACTCCGTCAAATTGAGGATGGTGGATTGTTCATTCATTTCCATAGCCCTCAAGGGCTCGGAGGAGCAAGTCAAAGGCTCTAGAAAAGTCTTCATGTGGGCTCATGGAGTAGCCGATTCAAGCTATCATCAAAATCTTCCAAGTCAGAAGCGAGAAGCGATCTTCAAATCCATTTTGCCCGGGTTTCTGATGATCTCCCGGGTCTTTCCAACCTACAAGCTTTATTGACCTCTTCTTCCCTGAGCACCGTCTCCAACCACAAGCAAGCTTCAAATATTTAACATGAGGCACAACAAGCGGTTTTGACCTCATTTTCCTATTGCACATCCCCATATCTTCCTCAAGTTTTGGGTTCCTATCTTCAAGTCTAAAAACATCACTTGTCCTCATATCATCTTGAAGGAGAGAATCGAAACTTCTATCGGCGGTTTCAATCTCTTTTAAACCAAAGTTTCACTTACTTGCAAGAGGCTCATGATGCTTTTCCACATTTTCGCACAAGGGTAACTTGAGTTCGTCATTTCCACCCCATGACTTCACAACTCCTATCACCTCATTTAACTCATCCCAAAGCTCCATATCCTCAACGATAGGCTTATTAGAAGCGGCATGAAGGTCAAAAGGAGGACAACCGAAGGGGATTGAAGGTTCGACAAGAATGGAAGGGGTAGACTCTTGGATTTCCTCTAGTTTATCTGTGCTTTCATCTTCGGGATGGTGGTGGTCCCGGTCGGGAAGGGTCCCATCCCGGTCGGGAAGGTGGTGGTCCTGGCCGGGAATGCCCTACAGAGGCTGGTTTCTTCTCGTCTTTTCATCCCGGCCGTGATGGTTCCTTCCCATCCGTGCTGGGTCCTTATTTGTTCTTCCTAGGCTTCTTATCGATGCTCGGTGCTCGGGATATTGTAGACATCCGCATTTTGACCGCCAGGTGTCTATGGCAGTTTCCAAAAAACACCCGATGATGATCGGACGCTAACGTGTTTCTATGCGCTCGGATACGGGGTCAAATCCATTAATCGTTGGCTAACACACTTACGGAGTACAAATCTCACTAAACAGACCACGAATCCAGGCCCAGTGGATCATTCCGAGTCAAACAAGACTAATTTGAGCCAAAACCGACACCGGAATTAAAACCGACTTTTCGCGATTGGGTCAACCCCGGTCAAAGTTGTTTCCGAGACACACAAAAACAGCCATACAATCCTCAAAAGTCCAAATCAAACACAAAACCCATCAAACACCCAAAGTCAAGGTCCAAAACAATGGACCCGTGCAACCCGACTGGGCCACTCGATTGAGTGACCCACCCACTCGATCGAGTGACCCACCCACTCGATCGAGTGGGCGTGCTTCAAGCCCGAAGGCAGGCTTCACGGGCCACTCGACCGAGTTAGCCCCATACTCGGTCGAGTAACCCTAAACCGGTGCCCTAGCCATGCCTATATAAGCAACCCCCATGCAACACAATTACACAACTTTTCACAACCCTAATACATCCTAGAGCAACCCTACACACACATACTACGTCTTTTACAAACCTTAATCAAACCTTAGCAATTCTACACTAGCAAAAACCCTAAACCTAGTTTTAGGAATCAATCCCGAGCCACCACAACTTAACCTACAGAAAACCTCGAACACTCTTGTGTTAAAGCCACGGTTACGAGTCCGCACCGAGACAAGAACATGTAGGTTGAGGGTGTCAAAACCCTCTATTTTCTTCCCTTTCTCTCTTCGTCATCTTCGTCCTCCTTTTCGCATTTTGTTCGTCTTTTTTATTATTTTGTTTGTCGCGTCATAATATCGATAATACTATTAACATCAAAACATTAAAATACTTATGGATTTGTGTCGAACGTGAGTGATGGTGGGATAAGGAAAACCGCATATACAAGTGTACTGCACACCCGTCGTCGGTCGCTTATCCCATCACCCCGATCGTTTGATTATTCAAATAAGTTAACTTAAACAATAATTCGTTTTTTTAATTTTTTTTAGTCATCATCATTAATCTTGCATTCATCAATTTTTTAAAATCAATTTTAATAAGGGTCGAAACCCATTGACACGGATCCGACATCACAATCCTTAGGGATTTATTTCGATTCGGAGAAGTCGAGGGAATCAAGTCCTTTTTTATTCAAGTAAAGCGTCAATTTTCGATTCGGTACCAATTCCATAATTGGATATCGAATCTAACAATCAAGTCACATGAATTAATTAACGTGATTTGTTCATATCACGATAATTAATTTAAAGCGACTAAAATTAATTTATTTTTTCTATTTCACTCTAATATCCAATATCGATTCAAATAATCGAATATGGGATACAACGAGTACTCCAAATTTAGAATCGGGTATAAATTCAACAATATTTATATTCGGTTCAACAAAATTCGCGATTTATAAAAAACCAAGTCGAACATAAATTGTGCAATATTTATGTCCGATTCGGTAAAACCGTTGAATTATCAAAAATCAAAAGCAATTTCAAAATCAACAATTAAATTGCAAACGAACCAAGTTCGTACAGGTGCCACTCGACCGAGTGCTTTAGCCACTCGATCGAGTGACACCCTAAAATCGAGCCAGAATGTTAATTACGACCCCCACTCGATCGAGTCTCACAGTGACTCGGTCGAGTGGCCATGTACTCGACCGAGTCGGTCAATGACTCGGCCGAGTGTGGTCCATAACGCAAAGCAGAATCGTCTTTTACAGGCCCACTCGATCGAGTCCATCAACCACACGATCGAGTGACCCATAACGATTAACACAATAAATCGTACATTATTCTATTTTCAAAACCCGGTAGTAATTTGCGATTTATGTCAACACGTGTTTAATTAATCATGTGTATTACTACCTTTTCAAACCATGCATCTCATATTCGCATACTTTTCATCGCATCTCATATTTGCACAAACCGTTATTATTCGTTAAATCATTACATCGTTACTAACGCGTTTGTTATTTCTTTTGTCAATTTAATTATTGTTCGTTTATTGTACTAAATGAACCCACATGCTAAAATTCCACTTTGACGTAGAATTAATTGCATTAAATTGACATTGAAAACCACTTTTCAATTTCATTCACATGCCTAGGAAAAACAATGTTTGCATATCATTTTCCCGTTTTACTAACGCGCGTATTGTAAGTCATTCGAATTCTTAGTAGAGGCCGCTAATGTGCGGGCGGGGTTGGGTGTCCTTTGTGGGCTTCCCAACACATACCCTCACCCCTTACTCAGAACCTCGGTTTCCGGATGCCCGAAACCGTTGGCGCACGAGAGTCATTCAATACACGATATCCGATAATGTCGGTATCGGTATCAAATGCAAAGGGACGAGCCCAATAAACTCTAACATCGGAAATGGGCCGTATTTTGTATACGGCCCACTACGACATAGAGTGGGCTCGAAAGGTTCCGAATAACCACAAAATTCGGTGGCGAATCCACATAGACCTAAATTTCAATTCGATCCATTCTCATATGGAGATTCATTCGCCTACCCAAACCCGCGCGTGGCCGCGTCGGGGTGGACCTATGTCATGTCCACAATTTGGCGACTCCACTGGGGATTAACTGATGCGTGACTTACCATCGGCATCCACAGGGTGACACTCGAATAGAAATGGTTTGACGAATACAATACGCGTTTTAGTTTTACGGTTCATGCATAACCCATATTTTCCCGGGCCGGTACTCGCGACCGACGTCCCACTATACCGTTGATGTACTCCAATATGGATATGTCAAAAGGTGTCCATAGTCGATTCGAGTGGGTTTCGCGGCATGTTCTAAAATCAACTCGACTTAGGAAGTCTGTCCCGATCAACGTCTAGACTATGTACACTGGTATAGATCCCTTATAGACCGACCGAGACTTAGTATAGAGCATACATGGCGTCGTTATAATGCTTGTGTGACTACGTGCTACTTGGTTTCCGAGTCATTTTCAAAAACCGTCAATTTTTCAAAATTGTATCTTTTTCAAACTATTCAATTTTAAAACCCAGGACACATACCGAATTTAGGACTTATGATTTTACTCAAAATAGCCTATTTTCTAGACGGTATGCTGCCCGATTCAAAACTCGAAAATACTTTCGAACTTTCAAAACCCGTGGCCCAATGACTTTTCGTCTTTTTTTTCGGAAATTTGGGCCATTCACCGAGTCCACTCGGTCCTTTTTCAAAACAATCAATTTTCAAAACCTTCTTCTCCTTAGGACTTCCCATATTTAGCAGTGTCGGGTCGTGTCTTAAGTTGTCAAGGTCCTTAGCGTTGAAACTCTGTCGATCTTACATCACAAGTTTCTTCCCTATCCCAGTCCGCCTTATTAGACTAAGGCAAGGCCCACCTACGTAGGACATACTCCTACAAAGGAAGGCCCGTCTACACACTCGAGTCTAAAAGTCTGGGGATGTCTCACGTGGACCCTCCTTCGAACAGGACTCGGCCCACATGCCGAATTCTAAGGGAGGCCCACCTTTCACAAGTCACCCGTCTAGGTGTCTTTTCCGAGTCAACCTTTTACAAGGCATAGCCCTACAACAAAAGGTTCGGGGTCCTTACGTCTAAGGGTCGCTCGTCAAACAATCGAGTCCTAACAAAATCTTCAATCCCACTCTGGGGCTACCCCTTAACATGGTAATCAATCACGGTTGCCCTAAGGGTCATGTCTTACACGTGTCTAACATAACCCACCTTTGAGTCACTTAAGATGCCACACCATCTAAGTCCTTAGTCTCACATTGGGGGCTATTCTCCGATGGAGTGGCTAAGCACAGTCACTCCGAGAATCGTACCCTACACGTTCGTCTTAGGAGGGTCTAACCTATGTCAAACATGGTCGCCCCATTTTCGGGTTCACCCTTCTGCAGCTTAAGTCTGATTCACGGTCGTTATTTTGTCTAGGTCAGCGTCCGGGTCTCCCAATCCGAGAGTCCTAGTCATTTCCGTCACTCCGGGGCGTGTCTAGTTTGACTCTCTCTCTTGCGCAAAGCCGAGTTTAGGCGAGTTCTAACACCCGTCGTTTCTTCCGATCAGGGACCCTATGAACGAGACACTACCAAACCACAACAAATCCCACGCCGTCAAGAAAGGGGATATCCAGGGGAGTATGCTTATGCTATCTTGCTCCATTAACAACATCTTCTCGAAAATCAATACTGCCCTAGATAACCTAAGTTCCAGGGTAACCACCATCGAAGAAGACCTTGTAAGAACCCGATCTCGTCTAACACAGCTAGAGCGGCCAAGGCAGCCGATCACCCAACTGAGCCATTTGAAGGGGGAACAATCTTACGAAACGGTCCGATGTCCTCAAGATGGCAAGGCCGAGAGAGGTAACCCTCAAGTCACCTCTCCAAAAATCAAGAACCAGTCAAAGGAAAGGACATTTACCCACTTGGATATGTCCTACACCGTTTCTTTCCAGAGGTTGGTTCCGAAGGGCCTAGTACTACCTATAGGCCCAACAACTGACCCACCTGTGGGGAAACGTTCCAAAGCATGGAACGCCGAGCATTACTGCAAATTCCACAGAGGGAGGGGACACGATACAGAACAATGCTGGAAGCTGAAACACCTCATTCAAGACTTCCTCCATGCCGGGAAGACTCCCGTTTTGGAAACATTGTCACTTGCAAAGCCCCTCGTGGACTACACAGGGCCCGATGACCGAAGCATCCAATCTACCTCTGATGCACCCAAGAGTCCGGATCTGATTTAAGTCCGAGTCTGAGTCTGAGTCTAGGATGTTCTATTCCAAAGTCAAAGTCAGAGTCAGAGTCAACATGTATTCTGTCCTCTTTTCAAATTCAATAAAATCAGCTTTCAATATTCTTTCTTATATGTGCTTTCCTTATGTGTTTCCGAGAACATGATGAACACCATCATACACTGTTAGCACACGCACGTGACTATTATAGGCACATCTATAATCACTACAGGAAACCGAGCCCGTATTTTCTTTTTTACCTACTCCGTGTCTGGTACAGAAAAAACCACATAACTACCTGTAGCAGGGGCGGTATCGAATCCTATGACGAATCTAGGTAATCTCCTAGTTTGGGTTCAAGATGGGAGGCAAGCCCATTTGCCACAATAAAACACCCCTCTAATAAGACTGACCAATCCCTACCTTAGGTGTTAGTCTGACCGGCAAAAAAAAAACGAAAGAACACTGGAAAAAAAAAATCAAAAGTCAAAAAAAAAAAATTAAAAAAAATAAAAGGGCCAAAGCAAAAAGAAGGCCATCAAAAAAACACTGGACAAAAAATAAAAAAATAAAAAAAAAATAAAAATTAGAAAGTCCGTGAGTAAAAAAAAAGAAAGCAAAAGGCTAAAACAAAAAAAGCAGGCCATCATCAAAAAAAATTCAGAATACCCATGACCGTGGTCAACGGTCAATTCAAGTGAAAGCCCCACGACCAAGGTACGGTCAAAATTATCAAAACCCATGATCGCGAGGTCAATCAAAAAATCAAATACTCAAGTGAAAATCCTTTGACCGGGGCACGGTCAAATTCAAAATTATCCATGCCATCCAATAGGGGAGTGACAATCAAGCTGGTCAGCTAACACCACGCTCAGCCTTCCCACGTTACAACCCTCAAGACCTTCCCGAGACCCAGGCCAGAGACAGCCCGGAATTTTGAGGATTCAAGCTCCATAGCATACCCCTAACAATTAGGGCCAGACATCAAAACCAAATCCCGCATTATCAAACCGGCTCTCGAAGCCTTAGCTCCACAGAACCGAGCTCCAGATTTCGAGTTATCAAGGCCATTTACTTCATTATCAAACCGGCTCTCGAAGCCTCAGCTCCACAGAACCGAGCTCCAGATTTCGAGTCATCAAGGCCATTTACTTCCTTGCACCACATTCCCAAATACATCAAATCCCGAGAACGAAACTCGTTAAAATCCCCGAGAGCAAAACTCGTTAAAATCCCCGAGAGCAAAACTCGTAAAAACCCCCGAGAGCAAAACTCGTAAAAATCCCCGAGAGCAAAACTCGTTAAAATCCCCGTGAGCAAAACTCGTTAAAATCCCCGAGAGCAAAACTCGTTAAAATCCCCGAGAGCAAAACTCGTTAAAATACCGTCCCAATTCCTCTCATCCAAACCAGTTACCAACCCCAAGCACGGGAACTCAACTTGCGGTCGGCATAGAACAAGCCCAAGTAGTTCACACCACCTCTGGGGGCTACATACCCCGGAGAACGCTCACAGTCACAGGATCAATATCCTAACCATTCTAGCCCTTTGATCAAGACATCATTGGGAATGCACCTAGCCCACACCATCGCTATGGCTAGTTACACAAAAAGTCCTATTAGACTAGGCACCATAATACATCTACCGGCACTGAACTACGGCTTGGTTTGATTTCACCACACGTGAATACGTAGGCAGCCTTTCAACAGAGGCACAACCACCCACATTGACACACATTCGAAAAGCATTATTATTCCGGGAACGACACTGTCATGTTCTCAGCAGCTAGCTTTGTTGTCCTGGGGGCTTTTCTTAGACAGAAGACCTCCATCCATTCACAAAATCCAGATAAATACTTTCAAAATCTAGCCTCCTTTCTGTAGTGCGTCCTAGTACTCGGCTCAGTCAAAGACAAGAATCTGTTAGAACACGAGGCATCACCCACTTTGGAAAAGTATCCTAAAATAGGAAAAGGGCACCAGACTAAAACAGTCTCATTACGGACTACTTCGGTCCCCCCATAGCATATCTATCCCATTTCGATGTACGACCGTGTTGCCACTCGCCTAGACTACGGGATAGCGCAACTTAAGAGTCTTGTTAGGCGGCCCACACCCCTATCGAGTCACGGTCCAACCCTTAGAGAGTCCAGTCCGTGTCAGTTAACTCGTCCTGTCGTGTCCAGAGTCGAGTCTGTCGGTAGGCCTCTCTCTTCACATTCCACTTTGAAATTTGCAAAATTTAGCCATTTGAAAAAAGATCTTTTCCGACAAGGATTTCAAATTCAAAATTTCAAAAACTTCAAAAATCATCTTCCCTAGCACAAGTCATTTTACTACCTACGTGCTGCATACATTTTTATGTGACTTATACAGGTACGACTCAAGCGAAGACATGCAAGTCATCAAATCTCCCCAGCAGCATTTTCCGGGATAGCACGGGATGGGCCAACACACAGGCACACCCAGAGCTTACGCGACAAGCCCAAATTCCCCACGGAGTACAATCATCCAGCGCAGGTATGATTTCTGCCTTATGGCTGGCGAGCCCTTCACGCGAGTCTAATGGACTATAAACGACCCGACCGGAAGTCTACCAGGTCTTAACAGGCTTGGTAGCTACTCTGACTTTCGCCTTGTCCAAGCCTCAGTCAGAGTGGGGGCTCTGTAGACACCCGCATTTTGACCGCTAGGTGTCTATGGCAGTTTCCAAAAAACACACGATGATGATCGGACGCTAACGTGTTTCTATGCCCTCGGATACGGGCTCAAATCCATTAATCGTTGGCTAACACACTTACGGAGTACAAATCTCACTAAACAGACCTCGAATCCAGGCCCAGTGGATCATTCCGAGTCAAACAAGACTAATTTGGGCCAAAACCGACACCGGAATTAAAACCGACTTTTCGCGATTGGGTCAACCCCGGTCAAAGTCGTTTCCGAGACACACAAAAACAGCCATAAAATCCTCAATAGTCCAAATCAAACACAAAACCCATCAAACACCCAAAGTCAAGGTCCAAAACAGTGGACCCGTGCAACCCGACTGGGCCACTCGATCGAGTGACCCACCCAAACAGTTTGAAGACCCTTATGTTAAAGCCACGGTTACGAGTCCGCACCGAGACAAGAACATGTAGGTTGAGGGTGTCAAAACCCTCTATTTTCTTCCCTTTCTCTCTTCGTCATCTTCGTCCTCCTTTTCGCGTTTTTTTCGTCTTTTTTATTATTTTGTTTGTCGCGTCATAATATCGATAATACTATTAACATCAAAACATTAAAATACTTATGGATTTGTGTCGAACGTGAGTGATGGTGGGATAAGGAAAACCGCATATACAAGTGTACTGCACACGCGTCGTCGGTCGCTTATCCCATCACCCCGATCGTTTGATTATTGAAATAAGTTAACTTAAACAATAATTCGTTTTTTTTATTTTTTGTAGTCATCATCATTAATCTTGCATTCATCAATTTTTTAAAATCAATTTTAATAAGGGTCGACCCGTTGACACGGATCCGACATCACAATCCTTAGGGATTTATTTCGATGTCGGAGAAGTCGAGGGAATCAAGTCCTTTTTTATTCAAGTAAAGCATCGATTTTAGATTCGGTACCAATTCCATAATTGGATATCGAATCTAACAATCAAGTCACATGAATTAATTAACAAGATTTGTTCATATCACGATAATTAATTTAAAGCAACTAAAATTAATTTATTTTTTCTATTTCACTCTAATATCCTATATCGATTCAAATAATCGAATATGGGATACAACGAGGACTCCAAATTTAGAATCGGGTATAAATTCAACAATATTTATATTCGGTTCAACAAAATTCGCGATTTATAAAAAACCAAGTCGAACATAAATTGTGCAATATTTATGTCCGATTCGGTAAAACCGTCGAATTATAAAAAATCAAAAGCAATTTCAAAATCAACAATTAAATTGCAAACGAACCAAGTTCGTACAGGTGCCACTCGACCGAGTGCTTTAGCCACTCGATCAAGTGACACCCTAAAATCGAGCCAGAATGTTAATTACGACCCCCACTCGATCGAGTCTCACAGTGACTCGGTCGAGTGGCCATGTACTCGACCGAGTCGGTCAATGACTCGGCCGAGTGTGGTCCATAACGCAAAGCAGAATCGTCTTTTACAGGCCCACTCGATCGAGTCCATCAACCACTCGATCGAGTGACCCATAACGATTAACACAATAAATCGTACATTATTCTATTTTCAAAACCCTGTAGTAATTTGTGATTTATGTCGACACGTGTTTAATTAATCATGTGTATTACTACCTTTTCAAACCATGCATCTCATATTCGCATCCTTTTCATCGCATCTCATATTTGCACAAACCGTTATTATTCGTTAAATCATTACATCGTTACTAACGCGTTTGTTATTTCTTTTGTCAATTTAATTATTGTTCGTTTATTGTACTAAATGAACCCACATGCTAAAATTCCACTTTGACGTAGAATTAATTGCATTAAATTGACATAGAAACCCACTTTTCAATTTCATTCACATGCCTAGGAAAAACAATGTTTGCATATCATTTTCCCGTTTTACTAACCCGCGTATTGTAAGTCATTCGATTTCTTAGTAGTGGCCGCTAATGTGCGGGTGGGGTTGGGTGTCCTTTGTGGGCTTCCCAACACGTACCCTCACCCCTTACTCAGAACCTCGGTTTCCGGATGCCCGAAACCGTTGGCGCACGAGAGTCATTCAATACACGATATCCGATAATGTCGGTATCGGTATCAAATGCAAAGGGACGAGCCCAATAAACTCTAACATCGGAAATGGGCCGTATTTTGTATACGGCCACTACGACATAGAGTGGGCACGAAAGGTTCTGAATAACCACAAAATTCGGTGGCGAATCCACATAGACCTAAATTTCAATTCGATCCATTCTCATATGGAGATTCATTCGCCTACCCAAACCCCCGCGTGGCCGCGTCGGGGTGGACCTATGTCATGTCCACAGATATTCTTAAGTGGGCTCCAAGGGACTCGGGATCGAGTCTAAGTCACCGAATCATCGTCGCTTCTCTTCAGTGGCTCCATATGCATTCGAAACGAAACAGAATCGTTCCATTTCTCCATGATGAGCATTAGGAACCTAAAACAAGCTAGAAGAAGCGTAAGTAGCCTCGAAACCGCTCTAAAGAGCGATTTCACAAAATAAAGCGGGACCACACACGTGTAATAAACACTACAAAACACACTTATCAATACATATTCTATCGGGAAAAGACTCGTGCCAAGGACTTACATATGGTATAAAGTGAGGCTAGTCGGGTAAGAAGGGGCAAAAAGATATGGATATGAGGAGGTAAAAGCCAAGCTAGTACTCCTTACACCCATCAATAATAAATATTCCATTCTCATCAAACTCCAGTCAAAGAAATTAGGCATAGCAACAAGCGCCTTATCAAAACCGCTTCCAACTAATAACTACGAAATTAGAGATATCAATTCTTTTCTTATAGAAAAAACACATTCTTCTTCTAGTTTCACTTCATTTTCTTCCTTTCTTTCTTTTTCTTTTTTTGTTATGTTCTTTTCTTTCAAATAAATTTTTTTTTTTTTCATATTTTTTCATTCCCTTCTCAATTGTCATGATACCAACATCAACCTGAAAAGTAATTCTGTCCAACTAATCTACTAGCTTGACTAGAGTAGGCAAATTATGGCATGAAGTTGATAAACTGGTCAAACAGATCAATTTGGCTATGTGAGGCTTTGGGAATCAGATAAAATAAAAGATTTGCCTTTTTCCCACATGTCAAAACCACGAGTCAAAAACGTACAGGTACCTAAGAGACGAATGTCATGCTTATGCAGTTTGATATTAATTACATGCCTCATAAGGAGTACTACTCTCAACCTAAATGAAACTGATCATGAATGTCATCAGTTTAAGGCTCTAATTCCATACAAATCTGAGTAGTTTGCCAATAATGAGTCAAGTTTATTCGTTCAGTATTGTTAACCAAAGATGCAAGAATGCCGCATGTTATTATATACAAAAAACACTAACGGCTCACGAGCATAAGCAACTAAATGAAGACATAGAAGCATTATCATCATCGCTACATAGCATTGCGACTCAACTAAGACTCGACTAAATGCAAAAACATTATTTTTTTTATTTTTTTATGCATGTGGAAATGTAAGAAATATGCAGATTGATGAAAACAGACAGACGCATACCCTCCCCAAACCAAATCACACAATGCTCTCATTGTGTACAACAAACAATAAGAAGCAACCATAAATATGGGAGAAATGCAGAACAATGGAAGTGCAAAAAGAAAAAGAAAGAACTACTTACAAGATGTATACAAATGGAGATCTCCCCAAACCGTCCTAATCGGAGCTCTCGTCACCGCTTTCCTCGCGACTACCACTTCCACAATCGTTATCCCCATCTTTGTTATCTCCCTCCTCGTCATCTTCCTCGTTATCGACCATATCCTCATTCCGGTCATTGTTATCATAACCTCCCTCGTGAAAGGTGATAAGTGTAGTTTGTAGTGCCTATTTGTTGTGTTTTGGTCCCATTTTCCTTGTGGAATCGCTCCTTTGGAGCGATTCATGGGCTTCTTATGCTTCCTTTAGTTCGTTTCAGGTTCCCGAGGCCGAACTGGAAGAGTTGGAGCGATTCCGACTCTATACATACACATTTTGGAGCCAACGAGATAAAGGAACGATGACTCGAGACCTTGGAATCGACCCCGAGACCAAATCCCCAGCCTTCGAGACCCGATCCCGAGTCCCGAGAATCGGTGGGAAGCCCATGAGAGGCAAGGAAGGACCAAAGAGTGTTTAAGGAAGGCATACAAGACCCATCCCGTTCGGGATGGGGTGCTACTTTGAGATGGCTGCTGTGAGCCCATCCCGGTCGGGACCATCCCGTCCCGGTCGGGATGACAGAGCCGTCCCGATCGGGATGATCCGTCCCGGTCGGGAAGCTACAGAGGCCGCACGGACTTCTTCTTTTCTTCTCCTTCATTCTTGTACCCATATATATACTCCCTTCTTGTAATTTTAAGAGATCTTATCTTACCCTAGTTTAGTTTAAGCCTCCATTATCATTCAAAACCCTAGATTATTGCTACTCTCATTAGTTTAATCCTTTCTTTAATCCTTAGTTAATTATTGTAATTAGTCTTGGATTAAGGGATTCTTGAAGATTGTTCCAAGATTGACAACCTTGGGATTGTATTTGGGTTTCTCATTAATACAAGTTTTCATCTTTTCTTCATCTATTGTTGGTATAATCTTTTCATCCTTAGTCTTTGTTATTTATTCAAGTTTCTTTCTTATTTTTATTGTTCTTGTTAATGATAATGGATGCTTGTTTTGTGACATTGATTTCTCTTATTATTGTTGGTTTTCTCTTTTTAATGAGTGAGTAGTCTTCTTGTGGGGTTAGTAGGGGGATTAAGGGTAGATTATGGGTGATTAGGGCTGATTAGGGGTAAAGTTTTCGTCTTTGTTGTTAGACTCATTATAGGCACTCTATGTGTTTGATGTTATGCTTGTGTGAGTTGTAGTGGCCATGCTTCCCATACTTGTGTTCATCTTCCCATTGCTTGTTTATTGTGTGAGCATGTTGAGAATAGTCATAGTCACGAGAGTGCCGACTAGGGTCTAAGTTGCGAGAGCCCGGACCCATCTTGACATCGGTCTAAGTTGCGAGAGCCCGGACCCATCTTGACATCGGTCTAAGTTGCGAGAGCCCGGACCGACTCTAGCAATTAGGAGACACCTACGCCCTTGATCACCCAAATTACCCTTCTACTCTTATGAACCCGACCTACCCCACTTCCTTTCCATATTTGATCCATCGTCTTAGTTAGTCATCGTCTTATTAGTATTGTTTAGCATCGTTTTAGTCTAGTTCATCACTAGCTTAGTCATACCTCTTCCACCAACATAGTTTACCATTTATTATTCTCTTTGTGTTTGTCTTGGTAGCATAGTCTCGTTTTAGGTAGACATAGTCTAAACTGCGCAACACCGTCTCCGTGGACACGACCCGACTTACCCTAACTACCGTTAGGTTTAGCCGGTTGTATTATTGATCGGTTGGGACGTGACAAATCCCTACCATCAATTTGGCGCCGTTGCCGGGGACGGTGCATTGTTTAGACTTAGTTTGCTTATTTCTAGACTTAGTTACCCTTCTTTGTGTTCTCCCATCTTCTCTTGTGAATATTCTCTAGATTTTTCTTCTTTCTTTAGTTTTATCTCTTCTTTTTCTCTTTGTCTCTAGTTGTGTTTGCTATTGTCGTTGCCTAGTGCCCATAAAGTACTAGGTGTTCTTACGTTTGTTCTAGTGTGTAATGTATGCCTAGGAGGGGAGGCGACCTCTATCTCTTTAATCCAGAGCCGGAGAGACTCTTTCGAGCCTTTCGCCAACGGACGATTAATCGGGTTAGAACCTCTCAACCGAGTGCAAGCAATACTCATCAAGGGCAAGCCCAAGGAGCCGACCTGAACATTTCACCTCGAGAGACGGCCGAAGGGACCTTCATCAATCCCTTCGGTGATTCTTCTCCTAGTTCCCCCTCTTCATCTACATCAACACTCTCTACACCAACATCTTCTCCCTTACATCCAAGAATGCCTAAGTTTTCCTCTCACTCCACCTTCACGGAAGATGTCTTGCCGGGACCGAGTGCATTACCGGAAGCCTATACCGGGAATTTTGTGGCAAAGACTCAATTTATCCAACTTGTGGAGAGGAGCCCATTTAGTGGTTTGCCCACCGAAGACCCGCACCAACATATGGAGACTTTCTCCGATTATTGTGATGCTATATCTCAAACCGGGGTTACTCAAGATCAAATTCGTTGGGTACTCTTCCCGTTTTCTCTTATTGGAAAAGCGAAGCAATGGATGAAGAGTCTCGATAGGGCAACCATGGGTATCGACACTTGGAAAAAGCTTGCCTTGGCGTTCTACCAAAAGTTTTACCCTCCGGAAAAGACAAACTTGCTTAGGGCCTCCATCACCGGGTTCCAACAAAGGGATGAAGAGAGCCTATATGAAGCTTGGGAGCGGTTTAAGTCTTTGGTAAGATCGTGCTCTCATCATGGACTCTCACAATGGTTCTTGGTGCAACAATTTTGGAATGGACTTTATGAGGACTCGAGAGCCATTCTCAACATGGGCTCCAATGGTAGGTTCACCGAGGTCGATGACGACCAAACATGGGCGAGAATCGAAGAGATGGCGGTGCATAATTCGCAATACTCTAGGCCTAGGAAGGCACATCGAGGAGGCATGCATGAGGTCGATGCTATCACTAAGCTAAGCATTGACCTTGGAGCTCAACTTAAAACGCACATGGAGACTATTGACAAGAAGCTCCAAAGTCACCTCGACCAAGTCCAAGGCACTAGTTCCTCACACCATCAACCGATTTAAGAAGTGAATGCTTTGGGGTTCGCACCTCCTTTACCTGACTATGGGATGTGCGATACTTGTGGAATAGTTGGACATGATCCTATGTATTGTCGTGGAAGTATCGAGCAAGTGAACGCCTTTCAAGCGTTCAAGCAAGGTACCTCTTACTCTAATCAATTCCAAGCTTCCCAACAAGTCCTCCAACAACAAGCCTTTCAACATCAACAACAACATCGTCCCTATGTTCCACCTCCCTTAAGGGACAACAACCGAGGTTACCAAGGTTACATGGGTAATCCAAGACCCTTCAACAACTTCAAGCAAAATAACCAAGGTACCTTTCACAACAACAATCAAGGGTTCCAACAAGGGAACTTCAATCAAGGCGGTTTCAAAGGAAACCAAGGCTTCCAACAACAACAAAACCACAATCAAGGCCTTAATCAAGGCAATTCTCATGGGTTCCAAGGGAACCGTCAACAAGCAACTCAAAATCAACAAAAACAAAGCAAGCCTAGAGGCCGGTCTCCTACTCATGATTATGGCATTCCTCTCGCCATCACCAACACTCCACATAATCCATCTTCCCCACCTCGGGATTTTGACATTCAAAAGACTTTGTTGGAGATAAAAAGGAGCAATCAAGATATGCAACAATGCCAAGTAGACATGTCAAGAAACCAAAGTGAGCTCTTCACTTATATTCAAGGGGAAAACGCGATAAGAGATACCCGTATGAAGATACTTGAGACTCAAGTATCTCAACTTTCATCGGGAAGTTCCTCAAGGCAAAAAGGGCAATTGCCTCCTCAAGGTGAAACTCCAAATTATGAACATGTCAATGCCATCACCTTGAGGAGCGGTGCTACATATAATCCTCCCATGTCTCCTAATGAGCAAGAGCCGACACAAGAACCGAACATGGAATTGGCATCTCCAAATCAAGAAGAGACAAGCTTTGATAGTCCAATTGAGGAGCAAGTCCTAGGGGAGGCCGAGAAACCTCAAAAAGACGACCCTCCTCCTCTTCAAGAGAAAGACAAGGGAAAAAGGAAAGTGTCATTTGAAGAGTCCACCCTACTTGAGCAAAACAAGTACCAAATCAAGTTGCCTTTCCTATCAAGGCAAATGAAGACTAGGGTGGACACTCAATATGATAAGTTCCTTAGTATTGTGAAGAAATTGGACGTTAGTGTCCCGTTTACCGAGTTACTTACCCAAATCCCGGCATATGATAAATTCATGAAAGATATCTTGGCTATGAAGAGGTCCATCGACAAGGAAGAGACGGTAGCGTTCACGAGGGTGGTGAGCAAGCTTATTCAAGGTTCCACGCTTCCGAAGTTGAAGGACCCGGGTAGTTTCTCTATCCCATGCACCATCGGCAATTACAAGATCGAAAGAGCTATGTGCGATTTGGGTGCGAGTGTAAGCATTGTTCCTTACACCATTTGTGAGCGATTAGGGGTGACGGAGTTGAAATGTACGTCCATTACACTCCAAATGGCCGATAAGTCTCTTAACCGACCATTGGGAATGTTAGAGGATGTGCCGGTACAAATAGGGAAGTTCTTCATTCCGGTCGACTTCATTGTGGTTGACATGCCGGAGGATGCTAACACTCCTATCATCCTTGGATGCCCATTTCTGCACACCGCCGGTGCCGTGATCGATGTGGAGAAGGGTAGGATTACTTTTCAACTAGGCGATGAAGAGTTAGTGTTTGACCTTCAAGGCAACACTTCGCCTATGACCGAAACATGTAATATGATCCATACCACGGAAGACATCGATCTAGGGGAAGGATCGGGACAAAGCTTGAAGAAGTACTCTTATGTACTTGAGGATGACGACTCCGATTTGAAGGACGATGAGTGCCCATGTCATGGGCTTGATGACAAGTTGAAGTGCAATGATAAGAAAGAAGATGAGCCCCCCTTGGAGCCACAAGAAGATCGATGGACGTTTGGGTATATCCCGAAGGATCGCAAGTACAAGTTCAAGCCATTGAACTTAGTAGATCAGGATGCCCCGGGAACGTCAATGCAAGGTCCTGAAGAGCCTTGGTTTGTGGACGGTTATATCTCGAGCTTGATTGAAGACTTCTCTAGGGCCTTCGAATTGTTCTTATGTGCCCTTGATGGAGATGGAACTAGTTATGGTTGTTGAAAAAGAATGAAGAAGCACCATCTTGGTTTGACGGAGTTCCACAAGAACCGTCTCTTTGTATATATCTTTTTCTTGTAGTTAGTTGAGTTTTTGTGAATTCTTGTCATTTGGATTGATTGATGAGCGTTGTGAGGGAGAGAGTTTGATGTGTGTTTGAGTATTGTTTGATAGGTGATGCGAGAACGCTCTTACAGAAGATTTGCTATGATATACCTTGGGTTATAAGCACGAGGATCGGGTTTTTGAAGCTTGGAGCAAGCTTTTGGGATTGTGGAAGTTGAAGAAGGTCCATCCCGACCGGGATGAGGCGTCCCGACCGGGACGGGTGTGGCATCCCGACCGGGAAGGTGCCGTCCCGATCGGGATGAGTGCACCACATTTTGAGCATACTGTAGGCTCGTCCCGACTGGGATGAAGGCGTCTCGATCGGGACGGGTGAGGGGACCCGATCGGGATCAACCTTCCCGACCGGGATGGTCCTCTGCTCCCTTTTTGTGATTCTTCTTCGCAAATCGAGTCCACCCAACCGTTTTATGCCCCCTCCCAACCTCCCTAGCTACCCTAGCCGTATCATATGCCCCGTTTACTTCATTGTCACGCCCTCACTCCATTTCCTATCCACTTTACACCAACTCTCGCATCAAATCCCACCCTCTACCATTACTACCCCGACCATGAGGCCTTCTTGAGTATGAAGCGAGATGGCAACCGAGAAGACAAACGACGAGCCTTCAATGATCATCGAGACGATGGAGCAAGTGAGTTACTAACCGCTCGGTTTGGTAACTATCCTTACTTTTCCTTCTTTTTATCGCTTGTTTCTCATTGTTTGCCCCCTTCCCTTGAGTCATAGTATCTTAGTGGCCTTCGAGGCCGTAGTATTGTTGCTCCCGATTCCCGATGACGTGATTGCGTCGAGAGTCAATCGATTAGTCCAATTTACAAGATTTTCATCCCTTTTTAGGAGTTAGTTGGATTTGGACGGAATCCGGGCTAGGTGACTTGATTACACCTAGCCCTCCCCTCCCATTTCCTTTTAGTTCTTTCTTTTTATTTTTCTTCCCCCTTCCATATCTTTTCCTCGTCTCGGCCCATGGTGACTTGACTACACCCCGGCCGGACACTTTCTAACCTTTTCTTCACTTTATTTTTGATTTTTAGCTTTGTTTTCGTAGTTTCTCTTCTTTTTCTTTTGTCTCTCCGCACACTACGGTTGAGCATATGAGGACATTGCTCGATTTAAGTGTGGGGGAGCGATATTCTATCGTAGTTAGTTTTATTTTCCCTTTTTTTTCCTAAAAAAACCTTTAAAAATCCTAAAAATTTGAAAAAATTTCACAAAAATCAAAAAGATTTTCTCTTTTGTGTTTTCGTTTTGTGTCTTTGTGTCGTATATTTGTTTGTATGCGTGTTTTGCCTCCCTTTGTCCTTATAGGTTGCCTAATCTCCGTTGTTTGGAAAGCCTTGAAGACATCCGGTAACATCCTCTAACCCTCTTTCCCTCTTTATTACTTGTGATATTTGGTGAAGGTTGTGTTGAGGTGTGCTCGGGTGGAGCTTGTACATTCTTGTGGTGGATTTGGTGACTTGTATAGATTATCGGGGTGGTGCTTGTTATTTGTTTGTTTCGGTTTGTTTTATTTTGTTGCCTTTTTGTTTCTTTTCCTTTCGTTCGTTTTCGTTGAGTCTTTGTTTTGTGTGTGTATTTGTGTCATGTGTGTAAACCATTTTCGAAAACCCGGTTTAGAGGCTAGTGTCTGAGTGTCTATTTTCCCTTCCTAGTAGTGTAAATCGAGTCTTGGACTTTAATCTAGTAGAATGACCCTATATCAATGAGTTCGTTGGTCCTTTACCTTGAGTCCACCTAGCTTACTAGGAATTTACTGCGGGATTTGCACCTTTGACCATTATGACCACCCACGGTGTGAAAAGGCCTTGGTTACCGAGCCTCGTCCCCTAGGTGACCGTGTTTAGGATTGTTCGATTAGTCCAAGTTCTCCACTTTTTGTGGGTTTGAAAGGGAATGCGCATCCCCGACTTACCCATTCACCTACCTCCTACTCATTCCCACACAAATAAAATGCAAATTGTTGATTCTCTCTTTCTTGCTATACAATCAAAATGCCAAAAATGCCAAATCTTACCAAAAAAGGGCAAAGAAAAGAAAAAGATAAAAAAATGAAAGAAAGAAAACAATGAAGAAAAATAAAAGGCACAAAAGCCAAAAAGAAAATAGAAAAGAAGAAAAAGAATGGCATTGCAAAACAAAGCAAATATGTCAAAAAGAAAGAAAATGCCAAAAGAAATTCCGTCTCACAAAAAGAAATCCTCACAAAAATAAGCCTTTTTCCGACTTTTGCCGTGAAGAGCCTACCAAAGGACCGAGTCCCGAGGAAGGATGATAGTGGCATTAGTCGGTCTTCCCTCATTTTGCATATTTCCACCTTTTTACTTGGACTGGTTAGGCGGTCTTGGACACGGGACGACCCTCTTGGCTCACGCTAAAGAGGGCGGGGTCTCACTTACCTACAGTGTCGACTAAAACCGTGGTTCATCCTTTTTCCACTCCATTGATCGTCCCGTAGTACGTTTTTAGAAAGTTAGGAGGACCTAGGTAAGTTACCAACGTTTTTGTTGCTTTATCGTCATACTATTAGGGTTTAGTTCACCTCGGTTTGTATTGCTAGCTTGGGAACGTTGTCACTTACCTCGAGTCCTAAACCGGTGTTTCATTCACCACTTTTAGAGGGAAGCGGTATTTCTTATGTTTTGGGTGCAACCGATTATGTGTTTGTTTGTGTGTTTGTTTGTTCATGTGTTTTGTGTCCGGTTGCATCCACGGTTTTGTCGCAAGACCCGACTTGCCTTACGGAGTGCACTTTTCCTCTAAGTGCACTCGCGTGAGTTGAAGGGGCGTAGGGTGCGCTAATACCCATTCGGCTAGTTTAGTAGTTAGTGTGTGCTTACTCGAGGGCGAGTAAGGGTTAAGTGTGGGGGAGTTGATAAGTGTAGTTTGTAGTGCCTATTTGTTGTGTTTTGGTCCCATTTTCCTTGTGGAATCGCTCCATTGGAGCGATTCATGGGCTTCTTATGCTTCCTTTAGTTCGTTTCAGGTTCCCGAGGCCGAATTGGAAGAGTTGGAGCGATTCCGACTCAATACATATACATTTTGGAGCCAACGAGATAAAGGAACGATGACTCGAGACCTTGGAATCGACCCCGAGACCTTGGGACCCAATCCCGAGCCTCCGAGACCCGATCTCGAGTCCCGAGAATCGGTGAGAAGCCCATGAGAGGCAAGGAAGGACCAAAGAGTGTTTAAGGAAGGCATACAAGACCCATCCCGTTCGGGATGGCCTCATCCCGTTCGGGATGGGGTGCTACTTTGATATGGCTGCTGTGAGCCCATCCCGGTCGGGACCGTCCCGTCCCGGTCGGGATGACAGAGCCGTCCCGATCGGGATGATCCGTCCCGGTCGGGAAGCTACAGAGGCAGCACGGGCTTCTTCTTTTCTTCTCCTTCATTCTTGTACCCATATATATACTCCCTTCTTGTAATTTTAAGAGATCTTATCTTACCCTAGTTTAGTTTAAGCCTCCATTATCATTCAAAACCCTAGATTATTGCTACTCTCATTAGTTTAATCCTTTCTTTAATCCTTAGTTAATTATTGTAATTAGTCTTGGATTGTAATTAGTCTTGGATTGTATCTTTAATCTTTAATTCTTGACGATTGTTCCAAGATTGACAACCTTGGGATTGTATTTGGGTTTCTCATTAATACAAGTTTTCATCTTTTCTTCATCTATTGTTGGTATAATCTTTTCATCCTTAGTCTTTGTTATTTATTCAAGTTTCTTTCTTATTTTTATTGTTCTTGTTAATGATAATGGATGCTTGTTTTGTGACATTGATTTCTCTTACTATTGTTGGTTTTCTCTTTTTAATGAGTGAGTAGTCTTCTTGTGGGGTTAGTAGGGGGATTAAGGGTAGATTATGGGTGATTAGGGCTGATTAGGGGTAAAGGTTTCGTCTTTGTTGTTAGACTCATTATAGGCACTCTATGTGTTTAATGTTATGCTTGTGTGAGTTGTAGTGGCCATGCTTCCCATACTTGTGCTCATCTTCCCATTGCTTGTTTATTGTGTGAGCATGTTGAGAATAGTCATAGTCACGAGAGTGCCGACTAGGGTCTAAGTTGCGAGAGCCCGGACCCATCTTGACATCGGTCTAAGTTGCGAGAGCCCGGACCGACTCTAGCAATTAGGAGACACCTACGCCCTTGATCACCCAAATTACCCTTCTACTCTTATGAACCCGACCTACCCCACTTCCTTTCCATATTTGATCCATCGTCTTAGTTAGTCATCGTCTTATTAGTATTGTTTAGCATCGTTTTAGTCTACTTCATCACTAGCTTAGTCATACCTCTTCCACTACCATAGTTTACCATTTATTATTCTCTTTGTGTTTGTCTTGGTAGCATAGTCTCGTTTTAGGTAGACATAGTCTAAACTTCACAACACCGTCTCCGTGGACACGACCCGAGTTACCCTAACTACCGTTAGGTTTAGCCGGTTGTATTATTGATCGGTTGGGACGTGACAAATCCTTACCATTAAAAGGCGTAGTAAGTCGGGTGCCAAGCTGTAGGAGAGGTCGGACTGAATTCCACGCAATTGTCATAAATTGGGAAATCGTACAGGGCCTGATTAAGCTGTACCGTGGCTACCCGGTGACACTACTCATTAAGCATTGCAGGGACCGCCGCTTCGTCGATGATCGGAGGTGGAACATATGGTGGAGGAGGCACGAAGTGGGCCGGAAATGCAGGCACGTTAGAATAATCAGTATATGAAAATGCATAAAGAGGCCGTGGTGGGTCCGAATGTCCAGCTGCAAAAGATGGTGTATGTGATGCACGGTTGGTCGATCGGCCACCAGTCCCTCGAGATTGTCGAGGAGGTCTAGACGGTCCGCCCGTCTTGGGTGTGAAGTGTGTGGCGGTCTGAAGATCCCTCCTATGTGGTATTAAATAGAAGGGATACGGTGGAGGGTCCATGTCAAGACTAAAAGGGAGCTGGGGGAAATGGGTGAGAGGTGGTAGGTCATATTGGAGAATAACCGAGTCATCTTTTGCTATGCGCCAACGCAAATCTGTACCTATCCAAAGAAGACCCCTAAGGACAGAAAAGTTAAGAACGCGACTATCGAGTCGCGCGGCAGGTGGTAGGTCATGTCCTATAGGTTCTTTCCCGCATGGGAAATCCTGAAATAGCTGACGATCGATGTGGGAGACGAGACCCCCATAATGAATGACAGCTGGAAGCCCATTCCCGATATGTTGGAAATGGTGGGCAACGAGGGCGGCCACGTTCATGACATATGGTCGTCTTCTATCGATGTTAAGATAGCCTACTAGACTCTCTAACTCATCAGCATTAACGTTATTCGGCTCTGTACGTCCGTAAATGGTGCACCCTAAAAGACGAAGCTAGTATCGGATGGTCGGGTGGTGGACTTCGTTGCCCCACTTACGACCTGTATTACAGTCAGAAATACAAGACCAGATTTCATTGGCTAGACGGCGAGGGGGATGTATTGAGTCCCCTTCGCTAGTGACACCCAAAAGCTGACCGAACTCCCGAACGATCCTAGAAAAACTCTGATTAAAGAGTCTATAAAAATACAAGCTGTGTCCCAATTCGTGTCACTAAAGAAGTTAAAACTACTAAAAAACTCTAGAGTCAGACTCTTATATGTGAATTCAAGCATGTAAATAAGCCCTCTCATACCAGTACCATTCAGTAAGTAAAAAAAAGTCAGATAAATGCCCAACATGTTCAAGAACTCACGGTCTAGAAACCGTGTCGGGACTACCTTAGTAGTTGCCAACCGTACGAAGCGCTCCATCTGATCTTTCGAGGTAAACCAAATGTCGGGGTATTCCGGTACGCTCTGCTCAGAATATGGAACGAGATCCTGAGTTGGTGCTGACTCCCGGCTATGATCGACCCGACACCTCGTGCTTCCCCGACGTTATCTTTTCCTTGCATCCATTTCGACCTGTAACAGCAAAAATTAGACTAGTGTGTTACTGAAATAAAAACCCCCAAATTGATTGAAATCAAAACCCTAATTCCATAACTGAAATTTGGGTAAAAACATTATAATGTGAAAGAAATCAATTAATTTGGGTAGAGAAATGAGCAATAACAGAAATCTGAGACAAAACTAAGCCAAAATCTGAAACCGTATGTTGAACACAGACCCCGAAGAGTCGCGACAGAGACCGCCTGAAATCGCGAAAATCGCCCGTCAAAAACGATAGTCGTCCGACTATCACAATAATCGACCGACTATCGTAATAGTCGTTCGACTATTTCGACGGTCCGCGAATACTTCGGCGGACAACAGAATGTGCAGAGGAAGAAAAGATTAAGAGGAAACTTACTGATTTGGCAGGAAAACAGTCGCAACTTCAATAAAGACAAGAAAATAGCAAAAGATGAAAAGATTAAAGAAAATAGTGATGGAGAGAAGAAGATGGGCAAGGGTTGAAGATGAAGATTGATGGGTAGACGATGAAGTTAAGGAGTGAGAGAGAAAATAAGGGTTTAAAGGTTAGTTTTTTTTTTTCAAAAACATTTTGAAGTAAAGAGAATAAGGGGAGAAAATACAACTTAGTCACAAAAATAATCATCCAAGGTGCGCAGATAGTCGGCAAACTATCAAAATAGTCGCCCGACAGATACGATAGTCGATCGACTGAAATAATTGTCGGTCAACTATTGTTGACCCATTCCAGTTTTCCTTGATCAGCTGCTATTTTTCTGCAAAAACTCAAATTCAGCCTTTAGACGACCCTCGTTCTCACCCGCACAAAATCTACAATGCAGAAAATTAAATATGCTCTAACTAACTAAATGCAAGTACAAATGTTTTAAAATGCTGGTTGCCTCCCGGTCAGCGCTGGTTTAAGGTCCCGCACGATCGTAGTCACTTTGCTCAGTTGGTAACTGTATCGAGGTACAAAACCTCGACTTCTCCTTCTATCTCACCTTTCTCGTGGTAGTGCTTTATTTGGTGACCATTGACCTTAAAGCGATTTCCCGTAGTAGAGTTTTCAAGCTCGACCGACCAAAATTTAGAGACCAAAATCACCGTATAGGGGCCGGACCATCTGTATTTTAATTTTCCAGGAAAAAGACGAAGACGAGAATTAAACAATAATACCTTTTCGCCTGCTTTAAACTCCCTCGGAATGATACACTTATCGTGCCACCTTTTTGTCTTCTCTTTGTAGATACGGGCACTATTGTAGGCATTCATCCGGAACTCCTTGAGTTCATCTAGCTGTAAAAGAAGATTTTCGCCACACAATTTTGGGTAAGAGAACTCCAGGTGTCGTTCTTTTCTAGCACGTCGATTTCTTTTCTCATGGCTTATTTCCATCTAGGGTCCGTCGCAGCTTCATAATAATGACTCGGTTCCTTTACTTCATCAATTGCTGCCATGAACGCCCTATGGGAAAGAGGAAAACAATTTGTAACAACGTAATTGACTAAAGGATATCGAGTACCTGTCCTTTGTGACTTTGACTGAACGTGATGAGCACTGTCGATGGGGTGTACGATTCTCGTTGATTTGCATATATAATCTTTCTTCCAAAATGGCTCAATTTTTTCTCTTGCTCCTCGACCTAGCCTTTCTTCTCCTTAACCGTCATTCATGTCACCTGATGTCTTAGTTTCTTCCTCACTTTCTTTCTCATTCACTGGTAATTCTGGTTCTTCACTCTCACTGTTTAATTGGGGAGTGTCTTGTGTTGTATCAATCACACTATTTTCTTCGTAAATGTGTATGGGGTGCTCCATATTATTCTCACAATTTTGCATCAAATCTATGCATTCCCCATTATCCGAAAAAGGAAATACATGTTCATAAAATATTACATCGCGAGACACAAACATTTTCTTGTCCTTTAAATCATACACTTTCCATCCCTTCTTTCCATGAGGGTATCCCAAGAGCATACATCGCTTTCCCTTTTCCACGAATTTGTCTCGTGACTTATCCTTGTTATGTGCATAACAGAGGCATCCAAGAACTTTAACGACGTCAAAATCGGGTTTCTTATCATATATTAATTCAAATGGTGTACGTCCTTGGAGTAATGGTGTGGGTGTCCTACTAATGAGATAGGCTGCCGTTAACACACACACCACCCCCCACCCCCCCCCCCCCCCAAAAAAAATGAATGGGTAAATTTGCTTGAAAACGCAAAGCCCTAGCCTTTTCGAGTATATGTCTTTCAACCCTTCCATTTTGTTGAGGTGTGTCGGTATTACTTGTTTGGAAAATTATCCCGTTTTCCTCGTTATAAAATCTCAGGGGTCTGGCCAAGAATTCCGTTCCATTATCACTTTGAACGATTTTAACACATTTTCCAAATTGGGTATTTACCATTTGACAGAAGGTTCTCATTAAATCACCTACTTCACTCTTGTCTTTCATGAGATACACCCAAACTCCCCTACTATAGTCATCAACTATGGTCAAGAAATAATTAAGCATGGGATAAACTCGCAACCCTATAAGGTCCCCAAATATCACAGTGTATTAACCCAAACAAAACGTCACACCTTTTATTATTGAGCTTAAAAACGGAACGAGTTTGTTTCGCCCTACAGCAAGGGTCACACACATGACTAGAGTTCCAAAGCAAATTATTACCAATTAAATGAGAAAATTGAGATAATATACTATTTGACGGTTGTCTGAGTCTTCTATGCCAAAGTCAAGCATCCTGGGTCAATTGAGTCTTAGCTACCATTTCATCCCTTTTTGGCTTGAAATAATAAACCCCATCTTGGTGCTCACCCCGTCCAATCTCCTTCTTCATAGACTGGTCCTGCATAATACAATAGTCGGGATAAAACGTTATTACACAATTGTTTTCTCTTATTAATTGAGCCACTGAAATCAAGTCACATTTTAAAGAAGGTACAAAAAGGACGTCTTTAAGCACAAAATTTGTGCTCAATTGTATTTCTCCATGGTCTTGTGCTACGACTTTTCCTCCATCAGGCAAACCGACTATAGATGGTGCTCCTCTCCAAACATTTTTTAGCCATTCACGTTTGCCCATCATATGGTGTGATGCACCACTGTCAACTAACCATGTGCTAACGACATTAACGTTCATACCTGAAAGTTTGTCACTACCTTCGAGACTTGTGACTATGAAACTGCGGATTCGTTCAATTTCTTCACTGGTGAAGGGTGTATTTTGTTTCTGCGAATCATTTTGTCCCGAACCCGAAGAATTTCCTACACCATTAGCCTGAAATTTATTTCCTTGCACACGCCCTCCTCTTCCACCTCGCTTGTTGCCTGCTCCTCGTCTGCCTCTTCCACGACCGCGGCCCCAACGAGGTGGATATCCATGTTTCACGTAGCAATTTTCTTCTTCATGATAGAATTTTCCACAGTATGTGCACTGTGGTGCGTCCGCTTCTTCTTGATCTTTCGTCAGGAGTACACCTTTGCCTCTTCCTGTACCATAGTTTTTTACGGCCATTGCTGCCTCATTATTTTCTTCTTTCATTTTTGTCACAGTGTTGTGACTCTCCTCGCTCAAAATTAGCGCATAGGCTCTGGTAAGAGAGGTAATCGGATCCTCCATCAGCAAGTTGGATCGAATATGTCCATATAATGATGTCTCAATACCCATCAAAAATTGATGAACCTTTTCCTCTTCTCGTTCCTTAACCAATGTCGCTGCTGCACCACAGGTGCATTTGGGAACACGAGCATAATTTTCTAATTCGTCCCATATCGTATTCATTCGAGTGTAATATTCCATGACGGATTGTCCCCCTTGTGTACACTCATTAAGATCGTGCTTCAATTGATGCACTCTTGGTGTATTTCCAGTAGAGTATCGTTCTTTCAATTCATCCCATATCTCTTGAACAGTTTGTGAGAATGTTATGCTTGGATGTAATTTCACATCGATCACATTCCGTAACCATGCCTTCACCATTGCATTGCACTGCCTCCACGCTACTGATTCTAAGTTTTCTTCTTTGGCCTCCGGTTTCTTGACTTTTCCCTCGATGAACTCCAACTTGTTTTTGGCATCGAGCCCGTTCTTTACGGCATCAGCCCACAACTCATAATTATCACCATTGAATATGGTTCGTGTGAGCATTAAACTCGGATTATCAGATGGATGGAGGTAAAGCGGTGAGATTATGGGAATGGGTTGTTTTTCATTCTTTCCTCCTGATTCCCCATCTTCTCCTGGCATTTTTGTTGTCTTTGTGATTTCTCAAAAGAAATGCTCTGATACCATGAAAATTTTAACGTAAAAGGAAGAGATGGAAAAGATTAATTCTTCATCTTATTAGCAATGGAACAATGCATACATATATACTAGTTTACAAAAAACATAGTATCCTACTCAATAATTATTCTAAGGAAAGTATCCTAATTACAAAGATATGCAATCAAATAATACAAGATCATATAGAATATACAATATTCCGTCAATATTTTTACAAAAAGCGAACATTATTTTTTTTAAAAAAAATTGAGTTACATTGTCATTATTTGATAAGTGTAGTTTATAGTGCCTATTTTACTGTGTTTCGGTCCCATTTTCCTTGTGGAATCGCTCCTTGGGAGCGGTTTATGGGCTACTTATGCTTCCTTTAGTTCGTTTCAGGTTCCCGAGACCATTTGTGAAGAGTTGGAGCAAATCCGACTCGATACATACACTTTTCGAAGCCAACGAAGTGAAGGAAGGATCACTCGATGCCTTGGATTCGACCCCGAGACCTTGGAACCCAATCCCGAGCCTCTTAGACCCGATCCCGAGTCCCGAGAATCGGTGAGAAGCCCATGAGAAGCAAGGAGGGACCAAAAAGTTCTTATTTGAGGCCTACAAGACCCATCCCGGTCGGGAAGGCCTCATCCCGTCCGAGATGAGGTGTGCATTTAGCGAAGCTACTGACCTGGGTCCGTCCCGGTCGGGACCAGCCCGTCCCGGTCGGGATCAAGCATAACACCGGACTGTGTTATCAATAACACCAGGCTGTGTTATTGCCCGTCCCGGTCGGGACCGATCCGTCCCGGTCGGGACCGTGGAGCTGCAGCACCCAACTCATTGTTTCATCCTCCTTCATTCTTGTACCCATATAAATACTTCCCTCTTCTATTGTTTACTTATCCTACACTACATTAGACTCTCTTAAGCCTCTCTACAAGATATAAACCCTAGATTTAGAGTTCATCCATTTAGTTTAATCTTCCTTTAATCTTAGTTTAATCTAGTTTGTAACTACTCTTGTATTAAGTGGGTTCTTGAAGATTTCTCCAAGCTTGACATCCTTGGGGTTGATTTGGGTTCTTATTTATACAAGATTGCATCTTTTTCTTCCCCTTGTTGTTGGTATAACCTTCTTTACTCTTGTTCTTGTTTATTTAATCAAGTTTGAATCTTTATATTTTGTTTATTGTTATTGTTCTTGTTCTTCATAATGGATGTTTGGTTTGTGATGTTGTTTTCTCTTATTATTGTTGGTTTCTTCTTGATAATGTGTGAGTAGTCTCCTCGTGGGGTTAGTAGGGGGATTAAGGGTAGATTATGGGTGATTAGGGTTTGATTAGGGGTAAAGGTGACTCTTTTGTTGTTAGTCACATTATGGGCACTCTATGTGTTTGTTGATTTGCTTGTGTGAGTAGTAGTGGCCAATGCTCCCAATACTTATGCTCATCTTCTCATTATTTGTCTATTTTGTGGTTGTGTTGAGGTTAGTCTTAGACACGAGAGTGCGGACTAGGGGTTAGACGCGAGAGCGCGAATCTACCTCGACATCGGTCTACGTAGCGAGAGCCCGGACCGACTCTAGCAACTAGGAGACACCTACACCCTTGACCATCCCAATTACCCTACTACACTTAAGAACCCGACCTACCCCACTTCCTTTCATATTTGAGTTCATCCTCTTAGTTAGTCATCATTTACTCTAGTTTGCTTATTAGTTTGATCATTAGTCATTTCATTTAAGCCTTGTTTTAACTACTTCATCATTAGCTTAGTCATACCTCTTCCACCACCATAGTTTACCAATTAATGCTTTCTTTGTGTTTGTTTGGTGATTTAGTCTCGTTTTTAGGCCAACCTAGTCTAGACTCTACTTTACCGTCCCCATGGATATCGACCCTACTTGCCCTAGCTACCCACTAGGAATAGTCGGTTTATTATTGTTGGTTAGGACCCACGACAAATCCTGCTATCATTATTGTTCCGGAAAAATCAATAAAGAAGAGTTGAGTGCGTAACAGTAGATGGAGAGTTGAGTGAAAAATTAGGGTTACAAAGTGAGAAATATATGAGTAAATATAAGGGTGAAAAAGTCATTTGAAGGAAGTCGGCATATGGCTGGGAAGTGCAACTCACTGAGGGGAGTTGGTGAGCAAGTTCCCAAATCGTACAGGAATTACAACTCATGAAGTAAGTGTGAGTTTCCCCATTTTTCCACTTTTGGGATAACCAAACAACTTCCCGAAAATGCAATTCACAGGAACTTTAACTTCCCGGGAAAATAGAAGAGTAACCAAACAAGTCCTAAAAAAGTTTGAGACTACATATCACTAAAAAAAATTCAATTATATTCATTTTGTTTTTAATTATTTAATTAATTATTCTATTTAAGTGTTTTAACTTCATTAAAATTTTTTAATTAGTTAGAATAGTTTAGTCAAGTTTATTTTGTTCAAACTTTTTAAACACTTAAATATGATAAATAATTTAAGTTTGTAATTAAGAATTCTAAAACTATTGGAGATTAGCAACGTCGCTCGAAAAACGTCTTGTTTAATTATATTGATGATTGCATGATTGATTAATTCTACATAATTAATTTTCATATATTAATAATTTATTTGAATACGACTTTGTTTCTATTTTTGACTTAAATTATCTAGCACTCGACCCATCCAATCCATTTTTTGTAGGTCAACGCCTATAAATCTTGATCCGCGACTCGACTGTTATCAAACCCGGTAATTTAGGGTCGCGGCCCGACCTGACCTGTCCGTTAAAAATTATTTATATGATTGTAATATTAAATACAGTATATTTTTATTTCGATGACAGTACACCTATAAATGAAGTAATAATTTTTTTATTGTGTAATATCTTTTAAAACATTTATTATTTATAATTATTTCTATATAACTATGATAAGTAATGAATATAAATAAAATACTCCAATATTAAATAAAATAAAACTCTTAAAATATATTTTGATTGATATTATAAAAGGCAAAAAGTAAAAAAAAATGATTTATTTTGTAATTTTATGTAATATTCCGTACAAAAACAACGAGATTTTTTTTAAACGAAGTGTAATGGTTTTTACATAAAATTATAATTTCTCACATCGTATTTTCGCAAAAATGTAAATCTAATTCTATCAGGATAATTTTATCTAAATAAATATATTTACTTATATTAGGATAATAATTTAATTTTATTAATAATTCTCCAAAAAATGACAATTATTTGAAATAATCATAATCATTTTATGCATTCCACACGGTGTCTACTTAAACTTTGTTGTCTTCTGTGGTGATAATTGATGGTTTATATAAATGTAGGAGTAATTCTTTGAGTCTTATGGATGTTAGGATTGTTTTATGTAATACTAAAATTAAGAGTATTACTTATCAGAATTACTTTTTCCTAACAAGTGTTTACTCAACCATAACAATTTTTTAAAATTTTCCAATTCTACCCCTATGTAAACTTTACATTTTACACTAAGATTCAATTACGCTTCTCTTCCTTTTACTTTATCAAATTAGATAATCGTAGACACCCACATTTGGCCGCTAGGTGTCTATAGCAGTTTCCAAAAAACACCCGATGATGATCGGACGTGAACTTGCTTTAGCATACTCGAATATGGGCTCAAAATCGTTAGTATTTGGCTTGGGCTTTTTACGGGGTACAAATCTCACAAAACCAACCTCAGATCCAGGCCCAGTGGGTCATTCCAAATCAAATAAGACTAATTTGGGTCAAAACCGACACCAAGGACAAAACCGTCTTTTAGCGACCGAGTCAAACCCCGGTCAAAGGCATTGAGACATAAAAATCAGTCACGCCACTTCGAAAGTCTGATTTGAAGTCAAAGACTACACAAAAATCAGCTACAAAGAGGATTAAACAACTTCGTTAAAGATAAAACTCTATCTCTAGAAGAGTCCTCCCACCGGTCTAGACCCACTCGGTCGAGTGGACCAGCCCACTCGGTCGAGGGCTCATATAACCCGCAGGAACCGGTATCACACCGGGCACTCGATCGAGTGTCATGCACCACTCGATCGAGTGGTGCATGACACTCGATCGAGTGGCCTTTTTTCTATCTACAACCGGAATCTATTCCTATCCAAACCGGGTGTTTCCTCCCATCTACAACCGGCTTTTCCTATCCAAAGCGGGTGTTTCTTCTCATCCAAAACCGTTACCTTTCCTAGCCAAAGCCGGGTACTCTCTCCTATAAATACACCCCTTTGCAAACATAATAAGGAACAACAATACACACAATTCACAACACAGTTTATCCCCCGAAATTTTAGCAACCTTTAGCAAACCCGAGAGCAAAACTCGTCAAAGACCCGAGATCAAAACTCGTCAAAGACCCGAGAGAAAAACGCGTCAAATCCCTTCCCAATTTTAAACCACCATAACTCTTCTTATATCATCTCGAAGCTCCCGTACTAAGCCACAACTAGACAAGCCATATTCCAAGAAGACTAAGCATGTAGGTTGAGGGTGTCAAATTCAAACCCGTTTTCTTCCTTCTCTATCTCCCTTTCTCTCGTTTTTCTCGTCTCTCTCTTCATCTTCATCTTATTTTCGCCTTTTATTTTTTCTTCTTTCGTTCTAATAAAACAAATAAAAAACATTTTCTTTTCTTAAGATGCGATATCGACTTCGTAGTCGAATATTACATCCAAAAGAACTAGTCAACAAACTAAACTAGCACGTTGATGCCGAAATAATTGTCACATAATCCGAAAGGATTAATTATGACATTATAACGCGGAGGGATTTATTTCGTCCTGTTTCAATTTAAAACGACTTACAATATCTTTTACAAAACTCACTCTAAATATAAAATATTGATTTCATAATCAAGTATCGAATATGACGAGTATCGAAAACTTAGTCGAGTATAAATCATATCATATTTTTACACGACTTAGCAAAATTATCGATTTTCAAAGTTAAAAGCAATTTCTAAATCAATACTAAAATTCGAAAAGAACTATTCTTCGTACAGGGGGCACTCGACCGAGTGCCTAGCCCACTCGATCGAGTGGCACCCCAAAAACAGAGGCAGAATTTTTTTTTCGAGGACCACTCGATCAAGTGTCACGCCTGACTTGATCGAGTGGCACCTCACATATCGAAACAAGAGGTTTTTTCAACAGGCACTCGATCGAATCTCTCCATGATTCGATCGAGTGACCTTTGTCACGTCAAGTCCGTGAGTCCTTCAACATATTCCAAGTCCCGATAAAAATTCTTTTAACGACTTCAGTCGCCACATGCTAAGCCCATCACGTGTTCATCTTTTCAAAACCATGCATCGCATCATATTTACATCGTCTAATTTATTTACGCTCCGTTATTATCGCAATTGTTGCATTTTGTCGTTTGTTGTATTATATTTTCAGGTGGTATGCCGCTCGCATGTTGTAATCTACTTTCGCACTTTTCTCGTTATTTGTTTTATGGTACTAAAACGAACCAAGCATGCTAAATACAACTTCGACGTAATTCAAAGATGCATTAAACGACGTAGATCAAACATAATTCACATGTTTAGTCGAAAATACTGCTTGCATAACATTTCAATTTGAATTACTAACGCGCGTATTCTAAAACATCGAACGATATCTTAGTAGAGGCCGCTAAGTGCGGGTGGGGTTGGGTGTTCTTTGTGAACTTCCCAACACGTACCCTCACCCCTTACTCAGACCCGTGGTTTACAGATGTCCGAAACCATTGGCGCACGAGAGTCATTCAATACACGGTGTCCGATAATGTCGGTATCGGTATCGCAATGCAAAGAGACGAACCCCATAAACTCTGAAATCCAAATGGGCCATACTCTGTGCACGGCCCACCAAGATATAGAGTGGGTTCGAATGGGCCCGAACTCCCACAAAGTTCGGTGGCGACTCCATTTCGATTTAAATTTCAATCCGATATCCATCTCACATGAGATTTATTCGCCTCCCCAAACCCGCGCGTGGCCGCGTCTGGGTGGACCTATGTGATGTCCACAATTTGGCGACTCTGTTGGGGATAACTGATGTGTGACTTACAGTCGACATCCTCAGGGTGAGACTCGAGTAGAAATTGTTCGATTAGTACAATACATGTTTTAGTCTTACGGTCCATGCATAACCTCATCTTTTCCCAGACCGGTACTGGTGATCGACGTCCCACTATACCACGATATATTCCAAATTGGTTATGTCAAGGTGTTCATAGCTAATTCGTATAGGTTTCGCGGCATGTTCTAAGATCAACTCGACTTAGGAAGTCCATCCCGATTTTCGAAAAGGCTATGCGTACTGGTATAGACCCTATTTTAGACCGACCGAGACTTAGTGTAAAGCATACATAGTGTCGTTATAATGCTTGCGTGACTAAGTGCTACTTGGTTTCCGTGTCGTTTTCAAAAAACCGTCATTTCAAAAATGCATATTTCCAAAAATATTCAATTTTCAAAAAATCGGAAAGTTGCCGAAATTTAGACTTAAGATTTAATTCAAAATAAGCCTATTTTCTAGCCGGCACGCTATCCATTTCAATATTCGAATTTCCGATCCTCATTCGATTTTCGAATTTTCAAAATTCCGTTTCGATTTTCAAATCTTCAAAATTCCGTTTCGATTTTCAAATTTTCAAAATTCCACTCCGGTCTTCAAGTCTTCGAGATGCCGTTTTCAATTTTCAAATCTTCGATGTTCCGTATAAATTTTCAAATCTTCGGGATCCCGTTTTCGATTTTCAAATTTTTAGGAAATTCATTTTTTAGATATTCAAATTTCAAAATTCCAAATATTCAACTTTTCAAAAACCCGGAGTGCTACCGGAATTTAGACTTACGATTTGACTCAAAATAGCCTTTTTTTAGCCGGTAGGCTACCTATTTCAAAATTCAAAAAATTTCGAACTTTCAAAAAAACTTCGGGCCCGACGGCATTTTTGCCAATTTCAAAAGTCGGGACCGGCTTCCTATTTTCTCGGAATTCAATCCTTTTCAAAAAACCTTCATTATTTTAGGAAATCGACTCTTTCAAAACCTTCCTATTCTAGGACCTACCGTTATCCGTGTGTCGGGTCTTTCCGTAATTTTTCGAAGGTCTGTAGCGTCAAAACTTCGTCGATCCTACATCACGGGTTTCTTCCCCATTCTAGTCCGCCTTATCCTAAAGGCGTAACCAACCAACACGAGTCATACACTCGTAAATGGAATGCTCGTCTAGATATTCGAGACCTAACTAGAAAGTCTAACGCGACCTTTCCCTCTAACAGGACGGTTCCCACGACCTTTTCTAAGAGAATTTTGCCCGTCTTTCAATCCGTTAGTCGAGTCATCCCAATTCACAAATCCTTTAACTTAAGGGTCTACCCTAATCATAGGGTCATCCTTATTCGGGCCAAGTCAAGGGTCTCTAGCGTCGAAACTTTGCCGATCTTACATCGCAAGTTTTCTCCCTTACCCCGTTTGCCTTTCCTCGAGGCCAAGTCAAGCTTTTACAAGGCATAGCCCTACAACAAAAGGTTTGTGATCCTTACATCTAAGGGTCACTCGTCCAACACTCGGGTCTTAACAAAGTCTTTGATCCCACTTGGGGGCTACCCTTCAGCAGAGCGATCAATCACAGTTGCTCCAAGGGTCATGTCTTAACGAAAATCAATCACAGAGCTAAAGTCGTATTACCTTAATCAAAATAATCCTAACGAAAAACTAACAAGTAGCTAGCAGTAAGTAAGGGTCGAATCCATAGAGAGGCAGATGAAAATCGCTAATTATTTAATAATTGATTCTAAACAATTTAAATTCCGATTGTTTGTAATTGTTCTAAACTAATGCAATTATGTAAATTAAGAGATTCTAATAATATTAAATGGATCTAGGGTATTACAGTTCACTATGTAATTAAATTGAGTAAAGTTAATTAATTATTCAATCGATCAATCACAGTTATTTAGGGCAAAGACACGGCCTCTCGGATCTTATGTCAACCTTAGTATAGATTCTGACGGGCTCTCGCAACTTACCAGATTATTCTACCCACTTACTTGTAAGTCTACCCTTACCAGGCTTTCGATCTTAGGTTCGGGTTCCTAAACATTCAACTAGTTCCACGTCTCAAACTAATTAAACAACGATACAAGACAAGTAGTAAAGCAATAACATATGAATGATCAATCAAATAAATAATCAAGCTAACATCCCCAATTCAATTAACATAGATCCCTTCAACCCTAGATAAATAAATTAGCTACTCATACTAAAAGATAAAGTAATAAAGAAATTAAGCATAATAAAAGACAATATGAAAATAAGAGAAAAGAGAAAAATACCAATTACGTAGAACTGAAAGATTAACGATCTAAAAGTATGACTACAAACTAGAAGAATTCTAATGCTAATAAAAAGTCTAAACTAAACTAATGAATATGAAAGTGTAAACTAAACTATTGAATGAGAAAGTGTCCATAAAACTAACCCAAGGAGGGTATATATATACTAATAATAAGAAGTCTAACATCTTCTCATTTCCTAAATAATAAGGAAAAACTAACAAGCTAAGAATATTACGTAAGATAAGAGTTATGGTAAGCTACGATGTCTAAAAACTGAAAACCCCTTGAAACAGCTTCAAACCGATCGGTTTGGGTCTGAACCGACCGGTTCAAGGTTGTCCCGACCGGTTTGGGTTCTCCCGACCGGTTCGGGTTTCTCTGCACTGCGTGACGAATTTTAAATGCTTGTTGTTTCTTCGTTACTTATCGGATTTGTACGTGTGATATACCGTTGGAAAACTAAGAGAAAGGGATTTCCAACGTTACACAAATCAGCTTAATCGGGGTTGTACAACTCAAGATATTCACGTTTGAAGGTGACCCTTGTTTTCGCGATCGTTCTTTCTTCTCGATTGGCATTTGTTTGACTTTTCCAACTTATTTCTTTGTCGTTTCTTATTGTTTCTTCACTTCACGTCCTTTTTCAACTCTTCACTTAGCATCCTCTACCTTTTATCACTTCTTTCTTATAGATTTCATGGCTCGACTCTCGTCATTGCCCAAAATATAGCTCAATTGCCTTCATTTGTCTCATTTCCTACAAAACGTAAACAAAATACCCGGCATAACCAAGTAAGAATAGAAAGCTAGAAAAACGACTCCTATGACACGTAAAATGAACCAAAATAAAGGAAAAGTTAGGGTTAAATATATATACAAAATGAGTTCATCAAATCCCCCCAAACCAAACTTTTGCTTGTCCCTAAGCAAAACAATCAACAAAGAGTATGGACAAGACTTAAAACAATGGCTTAGAGCTAACTAAATCAACATGCATCATCTCAAATCTAATACTCTAACAAGGGAATGACACCAAGACTAAAGAAACAAATTCTAAAGCAAAAGGTGAAGAGTAAAAGAATTTCAAAAATCAAGCTCCAATCAATATTCAAATGCCAAACTTTTAATCTTGCATAACCTTCTATGTCGAGATTCCTCACGGTTTACACTCAGCACTTAATAAAGGCCATATTGTGAGTTTATGTAGAATCGGAAAGACAAAACACTCACCTAACTGCGACTTATAAGAACATGCATGCAATCTAACATGATATCAATCTCTACCAACCGTACATAATCATTCAATCGGACCAAGACACATGCCGAGGACGGAGGACTTACATATGGATAAAGTGAGGCTAGTCGGATAAGAAGGGGCAAAACGATTTGGATATGTGGAGGTAAAAGTCAAGCTATTACAACCGTAACCAAACTAAACTTATTCCATTCTTAACCAACTACAATCAAAGGAATTACAGGTAGTACCAAGCACCATATTTTCAACTTTTCATAACCGTCTTCGCACCACCAACTACGAAAGCAGAGCGATCAATTCTTTTCTCATAGCAAAAACACATTCCTTTTCTTGTTTCATTTTTTTTTCTTTTATTTTTCAACTATGTCCTTTCTTTTTCTTTTCTTTCATTGATTTTTTTTTCAATTGCAATCATTCATCATTTTTTTTCTTCTCCAATAAACAAGACATAGTACCAAATTTCACCCGAAAAAAAAAATTCCGTCTAACTAACCAAACTAGCTTGACTAGGGTAGGCAAATATGGCATGTAGTTAATAAACGGATCAAAAGTGGTCAAATTATGGCTATGTGAAGTTCATGGGAATAAGATAAAATAAAGGGAGTGCCTCTTCTACATGTGTCACAATCACAAACTGAATGCATACAGGTATTTAAGAGACGAATGTCATGCTTATGCAATTTGATGTTACATGTCTCATAAGGAGTACTACTCTCAACCTATATGAAACTGATCATGGATGTCGTCAGTTTAAGGCTCTAAGTCTCACAATATAAGTAGCTTACTCGACAACAGGTCAATTTACTCATTTGGCATTCAAAACATAATCGGCGGTAAGATCAAAGAAATACTAAACTCAAATAACGGTAAATAAGTGTCATTCACAAGAAAAAGCAAAGAACTAGGGAAAAGCATGCGACAAACGCAATGTCATCATCGCCGACACGACTCTATACTAAAACACACGAAAAGACGGAAAAATAAATAAATAACAATTTTTTTCTTTGAAAAATAAAACACACCCAAAAGAAAAATACACTAAACACAAAATATCACCCCAAACCAAATTACACAATGTCCTCATTGTGAACCAAGAGAAATAAAATAGGACAAAAATATAACGGGTAAAGGAAGACAAAAAAAACGAAAATAATAAATAATAAATAAAATAAGAGAGAGGGAAAGGTACCGACAATATATTTATCGTAAATAAGTCCCCCAAACCAGCAACTAACCGGGACTAAGAATCTGACTCATACCCATCAATAACAAAATCATAGTAGCTTAAGGCTCTCAGAAGTTGATCAAAAAGCTGCGCATGTGCTACACAAGAACATAAGTAGCACCAAGATATAATAAAGACATCATATAAAATCAATGTCAATGATCGTCTCAGCTTGTCAGAATTTCTTTGAAAACTTTCAAAAGTCCTCGACATATAATCCCAGCCGTCAATAAATGTTGGAAAATAATATCATAAATTATCGGGCATGTAAGACAACTTAATACCTCTCAAATCAACAATATTATTTTTCACAATGAATTCATGCAAGACGGGAGAAATACATGTACTATCATCGAGCCAAGGAGGAAGTTCAAGTGGATGAGAATGATTTATTACCTCAACGGGTGTATCCACGATCCCATATATTTCAAGATTTTCTATTTCGAGAGTTCCTGGATGATTTAGCGCTGCTTCTAACGCATCTACCTCCGCTTTCCAAGGGTTTGATTCACCTGCACAACTGCCCAAACACATCAAATCCTCTAAAGGGGCCTCGGTGAGGAGCCCTTGTGTAGAATAATCAACAAAATTATCAATCACATACGAAGCATCAATACATGAGTTAGGCATTGTGATTTCAGACGAAAGCTCGGTAGATGGACGACTACAATCATCAATTGAATCACAAATGGGCTTATTAACAATGCTCAAAATCTCAGGATTTTCCGTCAAAGATTGAATCATTAAATTTTCAGACATAACAGAATCAACTTCAATGACCGGAGAATGGACTTTCAAAGCAAAAATCAAAGGCTCATCATCAAATAGGTCAATATCCTCTCTAACATGTGCAACAGACGTACTCATAACACAGACAGTTGATGATGCTGCAGGATCAGCTCTCAAATTTGACTCACGTAGAGTAGCTGTTAATTTTTGCAATATCGCCTTACATTCCGCCACGAAAGCAATCCACCTCTTTTCTGACTCAGTGCTGTTTCGGGCTAAATATTTAAGGAGTTCCCATCGCTCCTCATAAGGCATATAATTAAACATCCCATTGCAATTTGCCTCTATATAGCCCGTCTCTCATCATCCACACCATCATAAATCATATGACACATCTCCCAAATATCAACATAATAGCCACTTTGATAAATAAAAGACTCAAGTCTATCCCAATAAGTATGTAGTGACTCATGATTAAATTGAGGAAAGTAGAAGACAGTCATAATGATGAGATAAATAAATAAAAAATTTAAAAGAAAAAAAATATACGAAATAAAAATAAATAAATATATACAAAATAATCTAGAACCCAAAACAAATAATAAGCAATAATACAAAACCGTCTCCCCGGCAACGGCGCCAAAATTGACAAGGCTAAAGTCGTATCACCTTAATCAAAATAATCCTAAAGAACAACTAACAGGTAGCTAGCAGTAAGTAAGGGTCGAATCCACAGAGAGATGGATGAAAATCGCTAATTATCTAATAATTGATTCTAAACTATTTAAATTCCGATTGTTTGTGTTTGTTCTAAACTAATGCAATTATGTAAATTAAGAGATTCTAATAATATTAAAAGGATCTAGGGTCTTAGAGTTCACTATGTAATTAAATTGGGTAAAGTTAATTAATCATTCAATCGATCAATCACAGTTATTTAGGGCAAAGACACGGCCTCTCGGATCTTATGTCAACCTTAGGATAGATTCTGACGGGCTCTCTCAACTTACCAGATTATCCTACCCACTTACTTGTAAGTCTACCCTTACCAGGCTTTCAATCTTAGGTTCGGGTTCCTAAACATTCAATTAGTTCAACCTCTCAGACTAATTAAACAATGATACAAGACAAGTAGTAAAGCAATAAAATATGAATGATCAATCAAATAAATAATCAAGCTAACATCCCCAATTCAATTAACATAGATCCCCTTCAACCCTAGATAAATAAATTAGCTACTCATACTAAAAGATAAAGTAATAAAGAAATTAAGCATAATAAAAGACAATATGAAAATAAGAGAAAAAAGCTAGCCCTAGAGATGGGATTAATTGGAAGACTAATGCTGTCGTGCTGGCAGCCTATTATTACTATATCTGGGCTCAACGTAATAATGCTAGAGTTAACGAGATGATATATACCCCTGAGTATATTGCAGCAAGAATCAGGAATGATGTGAAAACCCGGATGAAGGCTATAATGCCTAGTCTCTCTTTGGATTGGTAGTAGTGAACTTATGTATGTTCGGAAGGAATCTGTCTCCCTTCCTCGTTATGATATGATTTGTATATTGTAAATCTCTTTTTTTTGATATATAGAATCACATTTTATCAAAAAAAATAAGAGAAGAGAAAAATACCAATTACGTAGAACTGAAAAATTAACGATCTCAAAGTATGACTACAAACTAGAAGAATTCTAATGCTAATAAAAAGTCTAAACTAAACTAATGAATATGAAGTGTAAACTAAACTATTGAATGAGAAAGTGTCCATAAAACTAACCCAAGGAGGGTATATATATACTAATAATAAGGAGTCTAACATCTTCTCCTTTCCTAAATAATAAGGAAAAACTAACAAGCTAAGAATATTACGTAAGATAAGAGTTATGGTAAGCTACGACGTCTAAAAACTAAAAACCCCGTGAAACAGCTTCAAACCGATCGGTTTGGGTCTGAACCGACCGGTTCAAGGTTGTCTCGACCGGTTTGGGTTCGTCCCGACCGGTTCGGGTTTCTCTTCACTGCGCGATAAATTTTAAACGCTTTCTGTTTCTTGGTTACTTATCGGATTTGGACGTGTGATATACCGTTGGAAAGCTAAGAGAAATGGCTTTCCAACGCCACACAAATCAGCTTAATCGGAGTTGTAGAACTCAAGATATTGACGTTTGAAGTTGACCCTTGTTTTCGCGATCGTTCTTTCTTCTCGATTGGCATTTGTTTGACCTTTCCAACTTATTTCTTTGTCGTTTCTTATTGTTTCTTCACTTCACGTCCTTTTTCAACTCTTCACTTAGCATCCTCTAACTTTTATCACTTCTTTCTTGTAGATTTCATGGCTCGACTCTCGTCATTGCCCAAAATATAGCTCAATTGCCTTCATTTGTCTCGTTTCCTACAAAACGTAAACAAAATACCCGGCATAACAAAGAAGAATAGAAAGCTAGAAAAACAACTCCTATGACACATAAAATGAACCAAAATAAAGGAAAAGTTGGGGTTAAATACATATACAAAATGAGTTCATCAGCCCCATTTTTCGGACTCGCCCTTATGCAGCTCGAGTTTCATGGTCGAGTCCAAGTCACGGTCGTTAATTTGTCTAGGACAACGTTCGAATATCCCGATCCGAGAATTTTAGTCATTCCCGTCACCCCGGGCCGTATCTAGTTCGACTCTTTCTCCTACACCTGCGCAAAACCGAGTTTAGGCGAGTTCTAACACCTGTCGCTTCTTCCTATCAGGGACCCAATGAATGAGACACTACCTAACCACGACAAATCCTGCGTCGTCGAGAAAGGAGATATCCAAGGGAGTATGCTTATGCTATCTTGCTCCATTAACAATATTTTCTCGAAAATCAATACCGCCCTAGATAACGTAAGTTTCAGGGTAACCATCATCGAAGAAGATCTTGTAAGAACCCAATCTCGTCTAACACAACTAGAACGGGTAAGGCAGCCAATCACCCAACCGAGCCATTTAAAGGATGAGGACTCTTATGAAACCTTCTGATACCCCCAAGATGGTAAGACCGATAGAGGTAGCCCTCAAGTCACCACTCCGAAGATCGACCAGTCAAGAGTAAGGTCATTTACCCACTTGGATATGTCCTACACCGTCGCTTTCCAAAGGTTGGTTTCAAAGGGCCTAATACTACCTGTAGGCCCAACAGCCGACCCACCTTTAGAAAGACGTTCCAAGACATGGAACGCTGAATATTACTGCCAGTTCCACATGGGAAGGGGGCATGATACAGAAAAGTGCTAAAAACTGAAACACCTCATCCAAGATTTCTTCGACGCCGAGAGGACTCTCGTTTTGGAAACATTATCACTTGCAAAGCCCCTCATGGACTATATGGGGCCCGGCAACCAAAGCATCCAATCTACTTCCCATGCGTCCAAGAGTCCGGATTTGATTTAAGTCCGAGTCTGAGTCCGAGTCTAGGATGTACTATTTCTTTCAAATTTCAAAGTCAAAGTCAAAGTCAGCTGTATTCTGTCCTCCTTTCAAATTCAATAAAATCAGCTTTTCTATTTCTCATATATATTTTCCTAATGTGTTTTCGAGAACATTATCAACACCATCATACACTGTGAGCACCTGCACGTGACTATTATAGGCACACCTATAATGACTAACAGGAAACTGAGACCCATGTTATCCTTTATTTGTTCCATGTCTGACGTAGAAAGCCACATAACTACCCTTAGGGAGCCGTATCGAATCCTATGACAAATCTAGGTAGTCTCCTAGTTTGTGTTCAAGAGGAGAGGCAAGCCCATTTCCCACAAGAAACACCCCTCCAATAAGACTGACCAATCCCTACCTTAGGCGTTAGTCTATACAAAAAAAGCATCGTAACTCTATAGGCGTGATGCCAAAAATACCCAACTAGGGACGATGCCACCACCAAGCCTGCTCGGAATTATGATGACAATACCGAGATCCAGACCGCCATGCTTACACCTTACAAAAGCTTAGCTCCAAAAGTCTAATCCAACTGACAGGCCTAGCTCCAGATCCACCCACAAATGGATGCCACAGATCTGGGAATACCCGTGCCCATTGCCAACACCATAGGGGGGATAGCAAAAAAAGAAAAAAAAGGAAAAAGGAAAAATGCTGGACAAAAAAATCAAAAGTCCAAGGAAAAAAACAAAAGGCCAAAACAAAAGAGCTAGCCATGATAAAAAAAGAGTTATCGGCATCCCTCGGCCAGAGTACGGTCAATCCTTTGGCCGGGACATGGTCAACCCAAAAAAAAGAATCCCATGACCAGGGCTACGAGGTCAACCAAAAAAAAGAATTCAAATACCCATGGCCGTGGTCAACAGTCAACTCAAGTGAAAGTCCCTTGGCCGGGGTACGGTCAATTCAAAGATTATCGATGCCCATACCATCAAATAGGGGAGAGATAATCAATTTGGTCAGCTAACACCACATCTAGCCTTTCCACATTACAACTCTCAAGACCTTCTCGAGACCTAGGCTAGAGACAGCCCAGAATTTTGAGGATTCATGTTCTATAGGATACCCTAACCATTAGGGCCGGACATGGAAATCAAATCCCGCATTATTATCTAACCTACCCCGATCGGAGTTCGAGTCATTTTTACTCGACTTCCCCCTTTCCTACCGCATTACAATACCTTACCCTCGAAGCCTTAGCTTCACAAAATCAAGCTCCACGTGTCAAAACATCGAAGCCACTTACACCTAGCTACACATTTCCAAAAATTTCCAAACCAGTTACCAGCCCCAAACACGGGAACTCAACCTGCTGTCAGCATAGAACATGCCCAAATAGTTATCACCACCTCTGGGGGCTACCCCGTAGAACGCTCACAGTCACAGGATCAACATCCTAACTATTCTAGCTCTTTGATCAAGACATCATTGAGAATGCACCTAGCCTACACCATCGCTATGGCTAGTTACACACAAAGCCCTAATAAACTAGGCACCATAATATCCATTATATATTAAAGTAAACACCGGTGCCAATGACGTGGGAGTGCTTATTGTTGAGCATTTCAGAATACTCAATCCTCATTAATCCAATGTTATTATGGTAAACCTTTCATGGGAAGCTATTCAAAATTCAAAATTCACTTCAAGGAATTGTATCAATGAGTTTTGAACCCACAACCTTCAAACCAAATTTTAACACCTTAACCACTGCACCATTCCAATATTCATTGTTAAAATTGTATAAAAACAATACATATGTACTTTATAGGCTTGAGAGAACTACAGAGTAATTAATTAACGTTTCCCTATAATTCACATTTGACACTTATACTGCATCTCTATATCTAATTAATTGAAAATTTAAATTCACAAATTAATTTTCGAATAAGTCATACATCGTTCAATCATTTATGTGTCATTACAAGTAAATCTTTGGCCGACATTGTTGTTTATGACGGTTACTAAATAAAAAAATGTCTTAAATGAAATCGTCCAACAAAAAAGTTGTACATAACCCCGTGATTATTCACGGGTATTACACTACTCTATTTCGAATTCATTTTGTACATGACAATATGTACTTGGACGAGATATATTTATCCTTTACACTATGTTTTAAAAAATTAACAGAGGGTACAAAAATGGGTGTAGAAATAAAAATACTAAATTAAGTAATGATACTATTTTAGGGTCGCAACCCGACCTGTTGAGTCAAAGAAAATTAAAATTGAAAAAATATTTATATTTATACATTTCAGTATAGTTATCTTTGGATTTATAATTAAGCAATTAATATTTCAAATTAAAATATACTCCGTAAACAAATTTATAATTTAATACATACGAGTATTTTTTTTACCATTTAATAATAAAATAATTTAAATTTTTTTCAAAATATAAACATTATAATTCAAGAGTATAAATATAATGCTATACTCTTAAATAAATAAAAATTTGATGAGAAAAATATTTTTTTAGCTTAAATCATCAGCAGATTTTGTATTTTAATTGATGAAAATATGTCGTTCAGTATTTAAAATTACTTTAAAGTAATTCACGGTCAAACTTTTTATAAAACAAACCGTCTCTAAACTATTGATTCTACGTAACGTATACTTTTTCTTTTTTTTTCCAGTCAAATTTGTGTCCACGGACCCACATGAGTTCTTAAACTTAGATACTGACCATACAGTAAAAATAGTATTCCTCTAAATTCAATCATTTCACAAATGTACCATGCAACAATGTCTTTCTGTTATACTGCTTAATTATTAATGCTTTCTATATGTTCTAATGACAAAGAAAACGCCTCAACCCCGTGATTTTTCACGGGTTAGTACACTAGTATCTTCCAATTCACTGAACTGCGGCTTGGTTTGATTTCACTACACATGAATACGTAGGCAGCCTTTCAACAAGGGCACAACCACCGACATTGACACACATTCAAAAAGCGTCATCATTCCGGTCACGACACTGTCATGTTCTCAACAGCTAGCTTTGTCATTCTGGGGGCTACTCTTGAGCAGAAGTTCACCATCCACTCACAAAGTCCAAAATACCTTCAAAAATCAAGCCGCCTTTCTACAGTGTGTCCTAGCACTCGGCTTAATCGAAGACAAGAATCTGTCGGGAACTCGAAGCGATACCCACTTTAGGAATATACCCCAAAACCAAAAATTCAAAAGGGCACTAGTCTACAACACCGCCACTGCTAAGTCCTATCATGCCGAAACAGTCACATTACAGACTACTACAATCCCCTATAACAAATCGTTCCCATTTCGACTTCGACCGTTTGGCCACTCGCCTAGGCTATGGAATAGTGCAGCTTAAGAGTCTTGTCATCTTAGGTGGCCCACCCCCCTACCGAGTCACGGTCCAACCCCTCGAGAGTCCAGTCGTATCTGTCAACTCGTCCGGTCGCGTCCAGAGTCGAGTCAGTCGGTAGGCCTCTCTCTTCAAATTCTTGCGTTGAGATTTGCAAAACTTAGCCATTTGGGAAAATCCTTTTCGACAAGGTCAAATTTCAGTCTATTTAAATTGCAAATTTTTTTTCTACCCCTTTCAATTTTGAAAACCTATCTCCTAGCACGTGAGTTGCTTTCAGGACTTCAATTTCAAAGTGAAGCCAAAAATCATTTTCCTCAGCGCAAGTCAGTCTATTGATGCTAATTGCATTTTCTATCTGCTATATTTGCTATTTGTACCTATATAACTAACATTTCAGGTACCAGCTTGTGCTTCTCAAGGGAACGTCATGTTTTTATCTCCCCAGCGTGAGTTCACCTAAGTGGCACATGCAATTTGGGATGTGTCTGCAAACGGACACACCCAGGGCTTCTTAGGCAGGCTCCCGCGTAATTCCATATTGGGATGTGTCTGCAAACGGACACACCCAGGGCTTCTTAGGCAGGCTCCCGCGTAATTCCGAGTTGGGATGTGTCTGCAAACGGACACACCCAGGGCTTCTTAGGTAGGCTCCCGCGTAATTTCGAGTTGGGATATGTCTGCAAACGGACACACCCAGGGCTTCTTAGGCAGGCTCCCGCGTAATTCTGAATCGGGATGTATCTACAAACAGATACACCCAGGGCTTCTTAGACAAGCTCCCGCGTGGTTCCGAGATGGGATGTATCTGCAAATGGATACACCAAGGGCTTCTTAGGCAAGCTTCCGTGCAGCTCCAAGATAGGATGTGTCCACATACAGATACACCCAGGGCTTCAAAAACAAGTCCCCACGGAGCTATCCCGAATAACAGAACACAGGTATGATTTCTATCTTATGACTGGCGAGCCCTTTCACGCAAGTCTAATAGACTATAAATGACCCGACCAGAAGTCTGCCAGGTCTTAATCCTCGATTGGCCTGGTAGCTACTCTGACTTTTGCCTTGTCAAAGCCTCAGTCAGAGTGGGGGCTCTGTAGACACCCACATTTGGTCGCTAGGTGTCTATAGCAGTTTCCAAAAAACACCCGATGATGATCGGACGTGAACGTGCTTTAGCATACTCGAATATGGGCTCAAAATCGTTAGTATTTGTCTTGGGCTTTTTACGGGGTACAAATCTCACAAAACTAACCTCAAATCCAGGCCCAATGGGTCATTCCCAATCAAATAAGACTAATTTGGGTCAAAACCAACACCAAGGGCAAAACCGTCTTTTAGCGACCGAGTCAAACTCCGGTCAAAGGCATTTCCGAGACATAAAAATCAGCACGCCACTTCGAAAGTCTGATTCGAAGTCAAAGACTACACAAAAATCAGCTACAAAGAGGATTAAACAACTTCGTTAAAGATAAAACTCTATCTCTAGAAGAGTCCTCCTATCCGTCTAGACCCACTCGGTCGAGTGGACCAGCCCACTCGGTCGATGGCTCATATAACCCACAGGAACCGGTATCAGACCGGGCACTCGATCGAGTGTCATGCACCACAATTAAACAACTTCGTTAAAGATAAAACTCTATCTCTAGAAGAGTCCTCCCATCCGTCTAGACCCACTCGGTCGAGTGGACCAGCCCACTCGGTCGATGGCTCATATAACCCACAGGAACCGGTATCAGACCGGGCACTCGATCGAGTGTCATGCACCACTCGATTGAGTGGTGCATGACACTCGATCGAGTGGCCTCTTTTCTATCTACAACCGGAATCTATTCCTATCCAAACCGGGTGTTTCCTCCCATCTACAACCGGCTTTTCCTATCCAAAGCGGGTGTTTCTTCTCATCCAAAACCGTTACCTTTCCTAGCCAAAGTCGGGTACCCTCTCCTATAAATACACCCATTTGCAAACATAATAAGGAACAACAATACACACAATTCAACTAGTCAACTCCATAGTTGAATATTGCGTCCAAAAGAACTAGTCAACAAATTAAACTAGCACGAACTCGTTGATGCCGAAATAATTGTCACATAATACGAAAGGATTAATTACGACATTATAACGCGGGGAGAATTATTTCGTCTTGGTTTAATTTTAAACGAGTTACAATTTCTTTTACAAAACTCACTCTAAACATTAGATATTGATTTCATAATCAAGTATCGAATATGACGAGTATCGAAAATTTAAGTCGAATATAAATCGTACCATATTTTTACACGACTTAGCAAAATTATCGATTTCCAAAGTTAAAAGCAATTTCTAAATCAATACTAAAATTCGAAATGAAATATAGTTCGTACAGAAGGCACTCGACCGAGTGCCTAGCCCACTCGATCGAGTGGCACCCCAAAAATAGAGGCATAAAGTTTTTTTCGAGGACCACTCGGTCGAGTGTCACGCCTGACTCGATCGAGTGGCACCTCACAGATCGAAACAGAAGGTTTTTTCAAGAGGCACTCGATTGATTCCCTTCATGACTCGATCGAGTGACCAATGTCACGTCAAGTCTGTGAGTCCTTCAACATATTCCAAGTCCCGATAAAAATTCTTTTAACGACTTCGGTCGTCACGTGCTAAGTCCATCACGTGTTTATCTTTTCAAAACCATCACTACAACAAATCTTCACTTACGCCACAGAACTTTTGTTGCCACGGCCACTTGCGCCACGGAAATTTACCGTGGCAAATAGTCTAGCCACGGGAATTTGATACTTGCGCCACGAAAATAAACGTGGCTAGGGCTAGCCACGGAAATTTTTGTGGCGCAAGTGTCAAATTCTCGTGGCTAGACTATTTGCCACGGTAAATTTTCCGTGGCGCAAGTGGCCGTGGCAACAAAATTTCCGTGGCGCAAGTGATGATTTTTTGTAGTGCATGCATCACATCATATTTACATCGTCTAATTTATTTACGCTCTGTTATTATCGCAATTGTTGCATATTGTCGTTTGTTGTATTGTATTTCCGGGTGGTATGCCGCTCGCATGTTGTAATCTACTTTCGCAGTTTTCTCGTTGTTTGTTTTATTGTACTAAAACGCACCTCGCATGCTAAATACAACTTCGACATAATTCAAAGATGCATTAAACGACGTAGATCAAACATAATTCACATGTTTAGTCGAAAATACTGCATGCATAAAATTTCAATCGAATTACTAATGCGCGTATTCTAAAACATCGAACGATATCTTAGTAGAGGCCGCTAAGTGCGGGCGGGGTTGGGTGTTCTTTGTGAACTTCCCAACACGTACTTTACCCTTACTCAGAACCGTGGTTTCCGGATGTCCGAAACCATTGGCGCACGAGAGTCAGTCAATACACGGTAACCGATAATGTCGGTATCGGTATCGCAATGCAAAGGGACGAACCCTATAAACTCTGAAATCCAAATGGGTCGTACTTTGTGCATGACCCACCAAGATATAAAGTGGGTTCGAATGGGCCCAAACTCCCACAAAGTTCGGTGGCGACTCCATTTCGATTTAAATTTCAATCCGAGATCCATCTCACATGAGATTCATTCGCCTTCCCAAACCCGCGCGTGGCCGCGTCGGGGTGGACCTATGTCATGTCCACAATAATCAATCACTTCTGATTTCGATTATAACTTCTAATTCAATTACTAATGACGTAATACTGTAATATCGATTATTATTTACCAAATTATTTGTTTATTGTATTATTATTGTTTGATTAATTATTTAGGTTTAATTGTTTAGAATTTATTTATATAGTTGTGGATATGACATAGGTCCACCCCGACGCGGCCACGCGCAGGTTTGGGGAGGCGAATGAATCTCATGTGAGATGGGTCTCAAATTGAAATTTAAATCGAAATGGAGTCGCCACCGAACTTTGTGGGAGTTCGGGCCCATTCAAACCCACTCTATATCTTGGTGGGCCGTGCACAAAGTACGGCCCATTCGGATCTCAGAGTTTATGGGGTTCGTCCCTTTGCATTGCGATACCGATACCGACATTATCGGACACCGTGTATTGAATGACTCTCGTGCGCCAACGGTTTCGGACATCCGGAAACCAAGGTTCTGAGTAAGGGGTGAGGGCACGTGTTGGGAAGTTCCCAAAGAACAGTCAACCCCGCCCACACTTAGCGGCCTCTACTAAGATATCATTTGATTTTAAAATACGCGCGTTAGTAATTCGATTAAATGATATGCAAACAATATTTTACTAAACATGCGAAGATTTGAATAAGTTGCTATGTCGATTTAATGCATCTAAATTAACGTCAAAGTTGTATTTAGCATGCGAGGTTCGTTTTAGTATAATAAAACTAACAACAAGAATAAATCGCTAAAACATGAACAAACAAGTTAGTAACGATGATAACAGTTTGTAAATAATATAGAATGACATAAATGACATGATGCATGGTTTTGAAAGGAGTAGGACACGTGATGGACTTGACACGTGTTGACTGAAGTCATAAAAATAATTTTATCGGAGCTCGAAATATGTTGAAAGACTTACGGTTTTGGTGTAACAAAGGCCACTCGATCGAGTCATTGAGGGACTCGACCGAGTGGACCTCGGAAAAAACGTCTACCTAAAATTTGAGGTGCCACTCGATCGAGTGGGCTAGGCACTTGATCGAGTGCCCTCTGTACGAACAATGGTTCGTTTTGCTTTTTACTTCGAAATTGCTTTTTGAAAAATCGATAATTTTTGCTAAGTCATGTAAAAATATGAGATGATTTATACTTGACTTAGATTTTCGATACTCGTCATATTCGACACTTGATTATGGAATCAATATCGGATATTAGGAGTGTGTTTAGAAAAGACGTTATAATTCGTTTTAAATTAAACTAAGACGAAATAAATTCTCTCCGCATTATAATGTCGTAATTAGTCCTTTCGAACCACGTGACAATTATTTTAGCATCAACGAGTTCGCGCTAGTTAAATTTATTGACTAATTTGTTTAGATACAATATTCGACTATAGAGTTGGTATCGCACCTAAAGAAAGACGCTTTGGTTGTTTGATTAGATCCAAAAATTGATTCCCTCCGCATGTTGACATCGTAATTAATCCTTGTGGATTATGTGATGTCAGATCTGCATCAACAGGTTTCGCTCTAACCTTAAAAAGAGGAATCAGACGTGTTTAAAAAGGAGTATTCGCGATCCCATCATGCCTTTGAGTGTTTACGGCGGGGCTCCTCGAGAGGGCTCCACCACTGTTACTACTCATGAAAGGGTTAGAAGGGTCTTATACGAACATCGCCTTTAAACGTGTTTGATTCGAAATAATTTTAGAAATTGATGAATGCGTGATTCTAAACGATTATGTAAATACTAAGACGAGACTAGCGACACGATAAAAAAAAACGATCTTGTTGATGTTGATTCGCTTCAACAATCAAATACTCGGGGTGTCAGGATAAGCGACCGGCAACATCGGGTGCGATACCCTCGTATTCGGATTTACTTATCCCCTCATCCCTTGTATTCGACACGAATAGGCGAATATTTTAGTATTTTGATATTAGTAACATTAACGATATTAGATACGAAAGGAAGATTAAAAAAACGAAGAAAAAAAACGTGAGAAGGGACGAGAAAGACGACGTGAGAGAAGAGAAGAGAAAGGGAAGAGATCGGGATTATTTGCACCCTTAACCTACATGCTTTGTATTCTCGGTATGGAACTCGTCTAGTTGTGGCTCAGGCACGGGAGTATCGAGGTTACGTTGGAAAAGTTATGGTGGTTTAGGTGTAAGGGTTTAAGGTTGAAGAAGTAAGTTGTAGAGAGGAAAAAGTTGTATGTGTAAAAATTGTAGAGGTCAAAAGTTGTTAAAAGGTGTTGCAAAGAAGATGTATATATAGGAATTCCCAAACCCCACGACCTAGGGTCACTCGATCGAGTTAGCAGGGCTGACCCGATCGAGTGGCCCAGTTCAGAGGCAACAGCAGGCCTGCTAAAGGCCCACTCGATCGAGTGGATCAGTTGGAGCGAAGAAATCCGGAGTTTTGACTTCGGGTTGGATTCTCGATATTTGCATGGTTGTTTTGTGTCTCGGAAACGACTTTGACCGGGGTTTGACCCGGTCGCTAAAAGACGGTTTTATTTTTGGTGTCGGTTTTGACCCAAATTAGTCATATTTGATTGGAAACGACTCGCTGGGCCTGAATTTGAGGTTGGTTTTGTGAGATTTGTACTCCGTAAAAAGCCCAAGCCAGAAACTAAAGATTTTGAGCCCATATCCGAGTATGTTAAAAGCACGTTCGCGTCCAATCATCATCGGTTTTTTTTGGAAACTGCTATAGACACCTAGCAACCAAATGTGGGTGTCTACAGAGCCCTCACTCTGACTGAGGCTTGGACAGGCGAAAGTCAGAGTAGCTACCAGACCAATCGGGGATTAAAACCTGGCAGACTTCCGTTCGAGTCGTTTATAGTCCATTAGACTCGCGTAAAGGGCTCGCCAGCCATAAGATAGAAATCATACTTGAGTTGATGATGATAACTCCGAGGGGAGTCGGACTTGTTGTATAAGTCCCGAGTGCGCCTGTATATGGCCCCATACCGTGCTATTTCGGGGCAAATGCCGTCTTAGGCCTTCCGCTGGGGAGATATGTGAGTTGCACGGGCTTGCTTCTTAAGCCTCGAATATGCCTGTGACAGTTACACGAAATTTTTGCACGTAACATTTAGGTAAGACACGACTCGCGCTAGGGAATAAAAAATTTTGAATTTTTGAAAACTTTTGACTCCTTTGGAAATTAGGAATACTCAGGACGACTAATTCTTGTGCTAACATTGAGGAATATAAAATTGGGCCTGTATGCCTAAGCCCACTGGAATTAGGAAACTTTTATGAAAAGAGGATTGTCAGGGTTTAGTACTATAAATACCCATCCTCTGTTTTAGTTTTCTCACAACCTCTTCACAATTCTCCTTCTTCTTAAAAAAAGAAAACTCCTTATACTTTTCAAGAATTTTAGCCATGGGAATTGAGCGCTTGACCGCGATGTTGCAAGAATGGTCCCAACGCTTTAGAGACACAGATAAGGTAGCTTTGAACCAGACGGGTATTACTCAGTTGTTCATGCTCCGTCAGATGTAGGTGGATCGCTATTTCCTTGATGCTTGCTTGTCCTATTGGGACGACACATATCACGTTTTTGCCTTTCCTCGGGGCGAGATCTGCCCTATACCCGAGCAAATTGCTACTGTGGGAGGATGGAACCCTTTACTTCGTCCTGCTGTCCCGTTTTCAGTTCATGATCCCCGGAGGAAGCTATGGGAGTTTTTGGGGCTTTCCCATAATGAGGTATCTCGCATGACAGAAGATGAAAATATTTCTTTGATTGACTTGGCCGATAAATTTATGAACCCACATGATGTCCGGGTCAGACCAGCCCACGGCCGTAGAGCTTTCTCTTTTTGTATGTTCCACGTTTATGCCTTTGAAGGCCATATGGGTTTGCTATCATGTATGGGCAATGTCCGACTTTTCACTGTGGTCGACCTGATGGAGACGGAGCACAGTCCGGCTTGGCTGATTATGGGAGAAATTATCCAGGGTTTGGATAATTGTAAGAGGGATTCGTCAGTTCGTCCAACCGGGAGTACTCGTTTATTGCAGGTATATCGCTTCAGATTTTTTTGATTTTTCAATTTCTCCTATTTTTTATTTTTTTTTCCGCGATTTTCTGCTACAGTAGGCACTCGATCGAGTGCCTTCATAAAAAGCCCCCTGCTCGATTTCAAGGGTGTCACTCGATCGAGTGACCCCTAGGCACTCGATCGAGTGCCCTTAGGCGGACATTGATTTTGCTCGAGAACTCATGTTTTTATTTTTTTTCAGCTTTGGTTATTCGAGAGGCTATCGGTCATAGATCCTCCCCTTGACTCAAGTTGATACCGACCTAACCAAGTGATGATAAGAAGACGGGCCATCAATTTTTCTCGCCACATTAGCCAGAAATATTTGGACGAAGTGCTGTCTTTCCATAGCGGTCCGTTGATCCGGTGGGTAGTGCCTTGGTGGCCCATTTACGTATGGACGGGTTTGGCTCCAAGGGACAAGGCTCACTATCAGGTGATTTTGTTTTTCAGACAGACAGTTCACCTTTACCCCGACCGCATACTTAGGCAGTATGGTTGGTCTCAAAGAATCCCAGAAATTGAGGCGGTTAGGAGTGAATCTACCCAGCTGACCGACGGAATGTGCGATACTTGGATGCAGCGATGGTATATTCGGCCCACTTAGCCCGTTCCTAAGTCTCTTCACTCAATTCGGGTTTCGGAGTCCTATGTGAAATGGACTAAAGTCAATTCGGCCAAGGCCCGAGCTGCTTTAAAGGTTGATGAAGCTTTTGACCTGCTGCGAAGGGAGCAAGCTAAAGACAATAGAGATTTTTTCGACGAAGGCGACACTCCGGCTACCCTAGTTCGTCTAATGTCAGGTTAGAGAGGGAGGACTTGGACTCAAGCTGAAGGATCCAGTGCTAGAGGTGCGCGGGGGAGAGTGAGTGTAATACCCCATGTTTTTGACCATTTTAGTTATTTCTAATAACGATTAATATTAATAAATCGAGTCTCGACAAACTATTTAAAATAGTAATATTCAATTCTTGTGCCTTTGGAACCTTTCTATTTCACTTCATTGTTTGCAAAACTGAAATTTCTATCGTTATCGCAATTCTGCGCGATTTCGTAAATGGTTCCTATTTTCTCATACGGACTCCGATTGAGGCGTTTCAAAAGCCTAACTTTATTAATTTTCCAAGATCTACACAATGATGATATTTAAAATTTAAATTTCTAATTGAATCATAAGAATATTGTACTGGACAGCTCCTTTGCATTGAAAATCGTCACCCGACGAATTGTTTCTCGACTTTCGACTTCCGTACTTCTTTCCTAACCTTTGTGGAACCAAAATAACTCCAAAATATCATTCTTAAACACTTCATACCGTCACCTTGAAGTTCAAGGGTCAAAAAATGCTTTTCTAATCAAAAACACCAAATAGGGTAATGTACCTTCAAAAGTATGACTAGCCATTTGAAGCAATTGTCATTTCTTTGTCCATTTCTTGCTCCCTCACCAAAGGCACGACCAAGTGCCCTTATAACCACTTTCAAAAATGAAAATTCTTTTATGCAGAAATTGAGATGGATAAAACCTGACATTTTAAAAATAATATTAAAAATAATTTTATCCTTTATTGGGCATTTTTAGGACTTTATTTGAAATCTCATTGAGCGGGAAAGCATGTTATTTCTATTGTGTACGAGATAGCATGGAAGAACAGCGTTTAGCTTAACTTTATACAACCGTCCGTAGCGTACGAAGGGTCTTTGGCTGCCCTTGTCATTGACTCGAGAGTAGGCGGAAGTGTGGCCATACTTTAGGTAGGGACCTAATCAGTCCCGTACGCGATAGGTGGATCGCACCTGGGTTCCCGAGTGTCGATGATTAGAGCATGGTTTCAGGGATAACCGGCCGGATGGAGAGTAGTCCGTGGTGCGGGTAACAACCCCACTGATGGTAGGGATTTCGTCACGTCCCTAACCAACAATGAACTACCGATTACACCTAGTGGGTAGCTAGGGTAAGTCGGGATCTTATCCACGAGGACGGTAAGGCGAAGTTTAGACTCGGCCTACAACGAGACTATGCTACCAAACAAACACAAAGAAACGATAAATGGAAAACTATGGTGGAGGAGAAGTATGACTAAGCTAATGATCGAACTAGCAAATAAACTAGAGTAAACTATGACTAACTAAGAAGTTGAATCAAATATGGAAGAAAGTGGGGTAGGTTGGGTTCATAGGAGTAGAAGGGTAATTGGGGTGATCAAGGGTATAGGTGTCTCCTAGTCACTAGAGTCGGTCCGGGCTCTCGCAACTTAGACAGATGTCAAGGTGGGTCCGGGCTCTCGCAACTTAGACCCTAGTCCGCGCTCTCGCGACTAAACTATTCTCAACATTTCCGCATCATAGACAAACAATGAGAAGATGAGCACAAGTATGGGAAGCATGGCCACTACAACTCATACAAGCATATCAACAAACACATAGAGTGCCCACAATGTGACTAACAAAAAAGATTCACCCTTTTCCCTTAATCAACCCTAATCATCCATAATCTACCCCTAATCCCCCTACTAACCCCACAAGAAGACTACTCACTCATGATGAAGAATAAAACAACCATAACAAGAGAAAATATCATCACAAAACAAACATCCATAATGAATAACAAGAACTATAACAATATCAATATAAAAAGATAGAAACAAGATTAAATAACTAAGAACAAGAGTAGAGATGATTATACCAACACTAGGAAGATGAAAAGATGCAATCTTGTATAAATAAGAACCCAAATAAAACCCAAGGTTGTCAAGCTTGAAGAATTCTTCAAGAACTTCTTAATACAAGAACTAATTACAATGGATTAACTAAAGATTAACTAAGATTAAAGAAAGATTAAAACTAATGAGTGAAAGTAAATCTAGGGATTTAGGGTTTTTGAGAGGCTTAAGAAATGCTAAACTATGATAAGATGTCCTAACAATACAAGAAGGAAGTATATATATGGGTACAAGAATGAAGGAGCATGAAATAAAAGGACCCGTGCTGCCTCTGTAGCTTCCCGATCGGGACGGCCCTGTCATCCCGACCGGGACGGGTTGGTCCCGACCGGGATGGGCTCACAGCAGCCTTCTCAATGTCGCACCCCATCCTGAACGGGATGAGGCCATCCCGAACGGGATGGGTCTTGTAGGCCTCCCTTAAGAGCTCTTTGGTCCTTCCTTGCCTCTCATGGGTTTCTCGCCGATTCTCGGGACTCGGGATCGGGTCTCGGAGGCTCGGGATTGGGTCCCAAGGTCTCGGAGTCGATTCTAAGGCATCGAGTCATCGTTCCTTTACTCCGTTGGCTCCAAAATGTGTATGTATAGAGTCGGAATCGCTCCAACTCTTCCAAATCGGTCTCGGGAACCTGAAACGAACTAAAAGAAGCATAAGAAACCCATAAATTGCTCCCCAAGGAGCGATTCTACAAAGAAATGGGACCAAAACATAGTGAAAAAGGCCCTACAAACTACACTTATCAACTCCCCCACACTTAACCCTTACTCGCCCTCGAGTAAGCACAAACTAAGTACTAAACTATCCGAGTGGGTATTAGCGCACCCTACGCCCTTTCAACTCACGCGAGTACACTTACAGGACAAGTGTACTCCGCAAGGCAAGTGGGGTCTTGCGACAAAACTGTGGATGCAACCGGACACAACAACACACAAACAAACAAACACACAAACAAACACATAATCGGTTGCACCCAAAAGAAAAGAAATACCGCTTCCCTCCAAAAGCGGTGAATGAAATGGGAGGGATTTGTCGTGGAATCCCAACCGTCAATAATATAACCGGCTATTCCTACGGTAGATAGGGCAAGTCGGGTCGAATCCACGGGGACGGTAATGTATAGCCTAGACTAGGTCGGCCCAAATACGAGACTAAGTCAACGAGCTAAACTAGAGAATGATAGGGAGGGGAGAAGGCTAGACTATGACTAAGGCTAAGGAGAGAACAAACAAGGAAAACGGGCTAGGATTAGGTCGGGGTCAAAGGGGTAACGGAATGGTCAAGGGAGGACTAGAGCGAAGGAGGTAGTAGGGTGATCTAGGTTGGTCCGGGCTCTCGCAACTTAGGCCTACCTAGAGGTTCATTCTATAACCCATCTTGGCGACACACATGACAAACGGGGTTCTAACGTGCTATAGTGGCCTAGGTCGCATCCGGGCTCTCGCTACTTAGACCGACCTAGGGGTCGTCCTCACCGGGCTCTCGCAACTTAGTGAGGGAACCGAACCCACAAACAAACTATCACCCACAAGAGAAAGGCAAGAAAAACAAGCATTCGCAACTACTTAGTCATTCAAGCATTTCAACAAACATGTGATGTGCACCAAACCAAGAGGAAACCCAAATCTTCCACCAACATCTCCAACAATCCCTTAATCATCCAATTAACACCCTAATCGCCTTACTAACCCTAGCAACAATCTACTCAAACATATCTAAAGGAAATACTAACAAGAACAAGATGAATCAACATAAACATCAAAACATACATAAACAAACTAGTGAAAACAATAAACAAGAACTAAAGATGAGAACTTGATGAATAATAAAGGATTAAGAGTAAAAAGGAGAAGAAGATTGTACCAAACTACAAAGGAAATGGAAAAGGAGAACACTTTCATAGAAGAAAACCCAAACAATTCCACCAAGGTTGTCAATCTTGGTGGATTCTTCAAGAGATCCAATAATACAAGCACTAATCTAAGATTAACCACTAATTACCGACTAATCTACACTAATCTAATCTAATCTAACCTAAAGTAGTCTAGGGTTTAAGGTCTAATGAAGTGCATATAACATAAGATGGTGTCTTAATAAAAGAGGGGGGTATATATAGGGTTTAAGAATGAAAGGAGAAGAAAAGAATTGAAGGCGTGCAGCAGCAGCATGGTCCCGCCCGGGACGGATTAGTCCCGCCCGGGACGGTGTGGTCCCGACCGGGACGGCCTGGTCTCGGCCGGGACGGGCTCCTCACAGTAACCTCTTCAATTGTGTACCCCATCCCGATCGGGATGAGGCCTTCCCGACCGGGATGGGTCTTGTAGGCCTCCCTTAAGAGCTTTTTTGTCCTTCCTTGCCTCTCATGGGATTCCCATCGATTCACGGGACTCGGGATCGGGTCTCGGAGGCTCGGGATCGGGTCTCGGAGGCTCGGGATTGGGTCCCAAGGTCTCGAGGTCGATTCCAAGGCATCGAATCATCGTTCCTTTACTCCGTTGGCTCCAAAATGTGTATGTATAGAGTCGTAATCGCTCCAACTCTTCCGAATCGGTCTCGGGAACCTGAAACGAACTAAAGGAAGCAAAAGAAGCCCCTAAACCGCTCCCAAGGAGCGGTTCTACAAGGAAAATGGGACCAAAACACTACAAAATAGGCACTACAAACCACACTGATCAACTCCCCCACACTTAACCCTTACTCGCCCTCGAGTAAGCACATACTAACTACTATACTAGCCGAATGGGTATTAGCGCACCCTACGCCCTTTCAACTCACGCGAGTGCACTTAGAGGAAAAGTGCACTCCGCAAGGCAAGTCGGGTCTTGCGACAAAACCACGGATGCAACCGGACACAAAACACACGAACAAACAAACACACAAACAAACACTTAGACCGTTGCACCCAAAACAAAAGAAATACCACTTCCCTCTAAAGTGGTGAAAGAAGCACCGGTTTAGGACTCGAGGTAAGAGACAACGTTCCCAAGCTAGCAATACAAACCAAGGTGGACTAAACCCTAATAGTATGACGATAAAGCAACAAAAACGTTGGTAACTTACCTAGGTCCTCCTAACTTTTTAAAAACGTACTACGGGACGATAGGCGGAGTGGAAAGTGAAGAACCACGGTGTTAGTCGACACTGTAGGTAAGTGAGACCCCGCCCCCTTTAGCGTGAGCCAAGAGGGTCATCCCATGTCTAAAACCGCCTAACTAATCCAAGTAAAAAGATGGAAAACATGCAAAATGAGGGAAGACCGACTAATGCCGCTATCATCCTTCCTCGGGACTCGGTCCTTTGGTAGGCTCTTCATGGCAAAAGTCGGAAAAAGGCTTATTTTTGTGGGGATTTCTTTTTGTGAGACGGGTTTTCTTTTGGCATTTTCTTTCTTTTCGACGTTTTGATTTGTTTGTTGCCATGCCATTTCTTTTTCTTCTTTTCTATTTTCTTTTTGGCTCTTGTACCTTTTCTTTTTCTTCATTTCTTTTCTTTCTTTCATTTCTTTTCTTTCTTTTTCTTTTCTTTGCCCTTTTGGCAAGATTTGGCGTTTTTGGCATTTCATTGTGTAACAAGAAAGAGAGAATCAACAACTTGCAATTTATTGTGTGTATATGTGTAGAAGGTAGGGAAATGGGTAAGTCGGGACGGCGCCTTCCCTTCTAACCCACAAAAAGTGGAGAACTTGGACTAATCAAAACAATCCTAAACACGGTCACCTAGGGGACGAGACTCGGTAACCAAGGCCTTTTCACACCGTGGGTGGTCATAATGGTCAAAAATGCAAATCCCGTAGTAAATCCCTAGTAAGCTAGGTGGACTCAAGGTAAAGGACCAACGAAATCATTGATTTAGGGTCATTCTACTAGACTAAAGCCCAAAACTCGGTTTATACAACAAGGAAGGAAAAATAGACACTCACACACTAGCCTCTAAACCGGGTTTTCGAAAACGGTTTACGCACAAGACACACAACACAACACAAAACAAAGACTCAACCAGAACGAAAGAAAAAGAAACAAAAGCAAGGAAACAAAAACAACACAAAATGAACACATACACAACACAAACACCACCCCGATCATCCAAACAAGCCACCAAATCAACCACACTTTACAAAGCTCCACCCGAGCACACAACATCACAATCTCCTCCAAACTCCGCAAGAGGTAAAGAAGAAAAAGGGATAAGATGTTACCGGGAGTCTTGAAAGCCTTCCAAAGTTAACGGCGATTAAAGCAACCTATAAGGGAAAAGGGAGGCAAAACACGCACACAAAACAAATATACGACACAATGACACAAAGGGAAAACACACAAAAGAAAAATCTTTTTGATTTTTGCGAAAATTTTTCAAATTTTTACGATTTTTTCAAGATTTTTTCGAAAAAACTAAGAAAATAAAACTAACTATGCTAGAATATCGCTCCCCCACACTTAAATCGAGCAATGTTCTCATATGCTCAATCGTAGTGTGCGGAGAGACAAAAGAAAAAGAAAAGAAACTACGAAAATAAAGCTAAAAATCAAAAATAAAGTGAAGAAAAGGGTAGAAGGTGTCCGGCCGGGGTGTAGTCAAGTCACCATGGGCCGAGACAAGAAAAGATATGGATGGGGGAAGAAATAAAAAGAAGGAAATAAAAGGAAATGGGAGGGGAGGGCTAGGTGTAATCAAGTCACCTAGCCCGGATTCCGCCTAAATCCGACTAAATCCTCAAAAAAGAAAGAGTGAAAAACTTGTAAAATTTGGATTTTGAATGACTCTCGATGTAGTCACATCATCGAGAGTCGGGAGCAAAAACTACCGAGGCCTCGAAAGCCACCATGACATCAAGACACAAAAGTGTACAAGGGGAAGGGAATAAACAAAGGAAAACAAGCAACAACAAAAACGGAAAAGAAAGGATAGTTGCCATACCATAGGTTAGCAACTCACTCTCTCCATCGTCTCATAGATCAATATAAGCACTTGCTTGTCTTCATCATTGCTATCCCGCTTCAAGCTTGATAGAACCGCATGGTAGAGGTAGTAATGGTGCGAGGGGGTGGGATTTGATGTGAATATCGGTTTAAAGTGGGGAGGAAATGAGGTTAAGGTATGTAAATGAGGTACATGGGTGGTATGATATGAGAAAGGAAGGTAGGGAGGTTAGGTGGGGGTATACAATGGTTGGGTGGGCTCAAATGTCGAAGAAGAGGCCAAAAGAGGAGAAAGGGGACCATCCCGGTCGGGATGGGTGATCCCGATCGGGTTGATAAACCCTTCCCGGTCGGGAAGCCTCCTTCCCGATCGGGATGACACTCCAGTGGACTCGATTTTTGGCACCCTCATCCCGATCGGGACGGCCCCATCCCGGTCGGGATGACACACCCTTCCCGGTCGGGAAGGGCTTCATGACTCCCATGACCCCAAAAACCGACTCCCTTACTCACGATCCAAGCTCTATCGATAACCAATCCTCTCAAGGAGTCATCTTCACTTCACCTATCACAATAAACTCAAAATACACATCAAATTCACTCCCTCACATCGCTCATCAAAATACCAAAACAATTACAAGAATCCCACAAAAACAAAAGAGTCCTAGAAACAAAAATCACAAATACAAGCACTAGTACTCTAAAGAAGAGGAGAGGGGAATATACAACATGACGGTTCTTTAGGAACTCCGTCAAACCTAGGATGGTGGATTCTTCTTCAACCGTAGCCCTCAAGGGCATGGAGGAGCAAGTCGAACGCGCTACCGACATCATAGTGAAGGCCCAAGAAGCGCTCGAGCCTAGCCAACCTCCACGGCCTCCAAAGAGGAGGCAAGAAGTAGGAATCCCAAGACCCAAAATCATCTCCAAAGTTGTCTCCGAGGTCTATCCATCCTACGAGCTTTACCGATCTCTTCCTCCTTAGGCATTGCCTCCAATCACAAGCAAGCTTCATCTCCAAGAAACAAGGCACAAAAAGCGGTTTTGGCCTCACTTCTTCGTTGCACACCCCCACACTTTCCTCAAGTTGTGGTTCCCCATCTTCATCACTTTGCCCCACATCATCGCACGATGTACTAGCAAGGGGCTCTTGATGCTCATCTACATTCTCGGACAAGGGGAACTCGAGGCTATCAATCTCACCCAACATCCTCACAAATTCCACCAACCCATCCAACTCACTATTCTCCTCCAATTCTTCACCAACTATGCCTTCACCAAGGGTCAAATCTCATTCGTCTCTTTTTGGGAAGACGATTGAGGTTCTTCAAAGCAAATTTCTCCTCCAAAGGGAACTACATCGGCGGCTTCATGGTTAGGTTGCTCCTCTTTCTCAAGTGGGCACCCTTCATCTAAATGTGATGCTCGGGATAAAGACATTACGGTTTGAACCGATAATGCATTTAATCGAGCATCCCTCGCCTCGTTTTCCCTTCTAATTTGGACCCATAATTCATTTTGTTGTTTTTGAATTTGAGTGGCCATTTCTTGGTTGCTCTTTTGCAATTGAAGAAGCGATTGAAACTCCTCCATGTCGGGCAATTGGTGATCATTGGGGTCTTGTAAAGCTCCTTGATAATCTTGATGATGCCCAAGGGGTGGGGCATCATATTGTTGGTAGTGAGGTTGAGGTGATTGGTAGTATTGTGGGTCATGGGGTTCATATTGTGGTTGGGGTGAAGGATAATATTGTGGGTTTTGGGGGTATTGGCTTACATAAGGTGAATCTTGATCGAACATGGTGGTTTCACATTCATAGCTTGAGTAATAGCCACCAGGATCGTAGGAGTGATAGTCATTCACTTGTTGGTAGCCATATCCATATTCTTGAGGATCATACCCGTCTTGATTACCCCAAGAAGCTTGATTATGGTAGGGGGACGTCAAGTCATAGCTTTGGTTCAAAGAAGAAGAGAGGTAGCTAATATCGGCTTCCATGTGTGAGAAGTTTAGATCAAACCCCATGCTCGCTCGAAAATCGTAGCTCATACCCGGTTGGAAACCACTCATTCTAGCAACCGTCCGTTTAAGCGGCTCTGAGTTGCAAGAAGAAGATAATCACCACCTCTAAGCACAAACTGTAGACTAAGAACAAACGTGAGAAGCCTAGTGCTTTATGGGCACTAGACAAGAGAGAAATAAACTTCACACACACAAGAAGCAAGGTAACAAAAAGAAAAAAGAAAAACACAAAGACAAAGACAAAGTCAAGTAACTAGGAAAACAAAGTCTAAACTAGCACCGTCCCCGGCAACGGCGCCAAATTGATGGTAGGGATTTCGTCACGTCCCTAACCAACAATAAACTACCGATTACACCTAGTGGGTAGCTAGGGTAAGTCGGGATCGTATCCACGAGGACGGTAAGGCGATGTTTAGACTAGGTCGGCCTACAACGAGACTATGCTACCAAACAAACACAAAGAAACGATAAATGGAAAACTATGGTGGAGGAGAAGTATGACTAAGCTAATGATCGAACTAGCAAATAAACTAGAGTAAACTATGACTAACTAAGGAGTTAAATCTAATATGGAAGAAAGTGGGGTAGGTCGGGTTCATAGGAGTAGAAGGGTAATTAGGGTGATCAAGGGTATAGGTGTCTCCTAGTCACTAGAGTCCGTCCGGGCTCTCGCAACTTAGACCGATGTCAAGGTGGGTCCGGGCTCTTGCAACTTAGACCCTAGTCCGCGCTCTCGCGACTAAACTATTCTCAACATTTCCGCATCATAGACAAACAATGAGAAGATGAGCACAAATATGGGAAGCATGGCCACTACAACTCATACAAGCATATCAACAAACACATAGAGTGCCCACAATGTGACTAACAACAAAGATTCACCCTTTTCCCTTAATCAACCCTAATCATCCATAATCTACCCCTAATCTCCCTACTAACCCCACAAGAAGACTACTCACTCATGATGAAGAATAAAACAACCATAACAAGAGAAAATATCATCACAAAACAAACATCCATAATGAATAACAAGAACTATAACAATCTCAATATAAAAAGATAGAAACAAGATTAAATAACTAAGAACAAGAGTAGAGATGATTATACCAACACTAGGAAGATGAAAAGATGCAATCTTGTATAAATAAGAACCCAAATAAAACCCAAGGTTGTCAAGCTTGGAAAATTCTTCAAGAACTTCTTAATACAAGAACTAATTACAATGGATTAACTAAAGATTAACTAAGATTAAAGGAAGATTAAAGTTAAAGAGTGAAAGTAAATCTAGGGTTTTAGGGTTTTTGAGAGGCTTAAGAAATGCTAAACTATGATAAGATGTCCTAACAATACAAGAAGGGAGTATATATATGGGTACAAGAATGAAGGAGCATGAAATAGAAGGACCCGTGCTGCCTCTGTAGCTTCCCGACCGGGACGGATCATCCCGATCGAGACGGCCCTGTCATCCCGACCGGGACGGGTTGGTCCCGACCGGGATGGGCTCACAGCAGCCTTCTCAATGTCGCACCCCATCCCGAACGGAATGGGTCTTGTAGGCCTCCCTTAAGAGCTCTTTGGTCCCTCCTTGCCTCTCATGGGTTTCTCGCCGATTCTTGGGACTCGGGATCGGGTCTCGGAGGCTTGGGATTGGGTTCCAAGGTCTCGGGGTCGATTCCAAGGCATCGAGTCATCGTTCCTTTACTCCGTTGGCTCCAAAATGTGTATGTATAGAGTCGGAATCGCTCCAACTCTTCCAAATCGGTCTCGGGAACCTGAAACGAACTAAAGGAAGCATAAGAAACCCATAAATCGCTCCCCAAGGAGCGATTCTACAATGAAATGGGACCAAAACATAGTGAACAAGGCACTACAAACTACACTTATCACCCACGTACCGGCATTCGACCTTAGAGATGAGAGGACAAATTTTGTTTTAAACGTGTTTATGTCACCACGATAAACAGGGGTAATAATGTAAGCCCCCTGGTATCGGTGTGATTGGCGGTATATTTTATCGTACGAGTATCAAATAAGAACCTATTTGGAACCCGTACAATAATTGGCTGGTATATCGTGATAAAACCTTCTAAAACAATACGGCCATAAAATATTTTTGTTTTAAACTTTCAAGACACGATGTATGTTAGATGTTGTTATTTTATGGTTAAGCGTCAACATTATTTATTGTTTGTTGTTCATTACTTATAATCTACCCACCTGACGATTTGTTTTCTTTGATATTTTTTAAAAATATTTAAATCGTCAGATTTCTCGGAGACTGACCACACCTCGGGCGGAGAAAGTTGGAGATAATCGAAGACGGATAAAATAGCTACCTTTTTAAGTATTAGGAATAAATTTAATAATAGAATTTATGTTTATGTGTTACAACTTCCGCTACCTTATTTTGGACGTCTCTCAAGTTTAGAAAATCTGGGTTGTTACACGATGTGCCCGCTTCGGTTTTTTGATTTGACGATCATGTCGTCCACATAAACTTCCATTTCCTTATGCATCATGTCATGTAATAAGGTTGTGGCGGTTTGTTGATAAGTGGCCCCGACGTTGATGAGGCCAAACGGCATAACGGTGTAACAGTAAGTACCCCAAGGAGTAATGAAGGTGGTCTTACTCATATCTTCTTCCGCCATTTTGATTTGATTGTACCCGGCATACCCGTCCATAAATGATAGAAGGGCATGATCAGCCGTGTTGTCCACCAGTATGTCGATGATGTGGTAACGTAAAATCGTCTTTTGGGCTGGTCTTATTAAGGTCTCGGAGGGCTACACATACCCGCACCTTACCGTCCTTTTAGGTACCGACACGATGTTCGCAACCCAGTTTGGATATTTAGACACTTGTATGAAGCATGCTTTGAATTGTTTGTCAACTTCTTCTTTGACTTTGAGAGACCATTCGGGCCTCATTCTTCGGAGCTTCTGTTTTACCGGTTTGCACCCGTCTTTGATAGGTATACGGTGTTCAGCTATTTCCCGATCTATCCCCGGCATGTCCTTGTAGGACCATGCGAAGATGTCCTTGAATTCTTGGAGGAGGTCCGTGAATTGTTTTCTCTCCTCGGAATCTAAGGATAAACCGAACTTAAGCATCTGAGGCTCTAAAGTGGTTCCCACATTAATGGACTCGGTTTCCTCAATTACCGAATCTTGGGCAAAATAACTTTTTAGCCACAGATTTAATAAACGCATGTGGCTAATGGTTCTCCAAACTTTAATCAAATTACTTTCAAGTTAAGTCGAGTGTCAAATATTGATCTAAAAAAATTCATTAAAATTCTAAGTTAAAGATAATATGAAAAAAAAATATTAAATTTGAAAATATTTTATTAATAAAAAAATTTGGTATTATTTTATTTAGTTTTAAGAAAAATAATTGTTTTTTTTGTAAAGTTAAATACAAGAAAACTTTGGTTGTCTAATTTGTTGATTTTTTATTAATCATCATTTTTGAATTAATTGTTTTCTCTTAATTCGACAATATGTTTTATTAAAATTCTATAATCTTAAGTATGACATCCGTAGTCGAATATTGTGTCTGTAGACACCCACATTTTGACTGCCGGGTGTCTATAACAGTTTCCCAAAAACACCCGATGATGATCGGACACAAACGTGTTTCTACGCGCTCGGATATGGGCTCGAAACCATTAGGTTTTGGCTTAAGCACTTACGGAGTACAAATCTCACAAAACCAACCTCAAATTCAGGCCTAGTGAGTCGTTTCCAATCAAACAAGACTAATTTAGGTCAAAACCGACACCGGAAATAAAACCGACTTTTAGCGATTGGGTCAACCCCGGTCAAAGACGTTTCCGAGACAAATAAAAACAGCCATCCAAATGTCATAAGTCCAGTCCAAATACAAAACCCACAAAATATCCAAACCACAGTCCAAAAAACCGGACCTGGGCGCTCCAGCTGACCCACTCGATCGAGTGTCAGCTCCACTCGATCGAGTGGGCCTTTAAGCAAGCCCGACTGCAGGCGCATTGGGCCACTCGACCGAGTTAGCCAGTTACTCGGTCGAGTAACCCTAGACAGGGTGCATGGCCAATGCCTATATAAGTGATGGGAGGGATTTGTCGCGGAATCCCAACCGTCAATAATATAACCGGCTATTCCTACGGTAGATAGGGTAAGTCGGGTCGAACCCACGGGGACGGTAATGTAAAGTCTAGACTAAGGTCACCTAAAAACGAGACTAAGTCAACGAACTAAACTAAAGAATGAAAGGAGGGAGAAGGCTAGACTAAGACTAAGGTGCCGGAGAAAACAACTAAGGAAAAACGGGCTAGGATTAGGTCGGGGTCAAAGGGGTAACGGAATGGTCAAGGGAGAACTAGAGTGAAGGAGGTAGTAGGGTGATCTAGGTTGATCCGGGCTCTCGCAACTTAGACCTACCTAGAGGTTCCACCTAGAATCCATCTAGGTGACACACATGACAAACGGGGTTCTAGCGCGCTATGGTCCTAGGTCGCATCCGGGCTCTCGCTACTTAGACCGACCTAGGGGTCGTCCTCACCGGGCTCTCGCAACTTAGTGAGGGAACCAAACCCACAACAAACTAATACCCACAAAAGAAAGGCAAGAAAAACAAACATTCGTACATACTTAGTCATTCAAGCAATTCCACAAACATGTGATGTGCATCAAACAAGAGGAAACTCAAATCTTCCACCAACATCTCTAACAAACCCTTAATCACCCAATTAACACCCTAATCACCTTACTAACCCTAGCAAGAACACTACTCTAACATAATCAAACTACAACTAACACTAACAAGAGGAATCATCATAAGAAACAAAACAAACATAAACAGACTAGTGAAAACTATTAACTACCATCAAAGATTGAAACTTGAATAACATAAATAAAGATTAAGAGGAAAAGGAAGAGGAGTATACCATACTAGTGAAGAAGAAAGAAAAAAACTTGCATTAATGAAGAAAACCCAAAACAAACATCCAAGGTTGTCAAGCTTGGTGAAGATCTTGAAGAATTCCCTTAATACAAGTACTAATCTATGATTAACTACTAATTACCGACTAATCTACACTAATCTAATCTAATCTAACCTAAAGTAGTCTAGGGTTTTAAGGATCTAACATAACATAAGATAAGATCAGATGGTGTCTTAATACAAGAGGGGGGTATATATAAGGTTACAAGTGGAAAGGAGAAGAAAATAAACAATGCGGGCTCTAACTGACCCTTCCCGGTCGGGAAGGCTTGGTCCCGATCGGGATGGGCCATCCTTTCCGGTCGGGAAGGACCTTCCCGATCGAGATGGGCTCACAGTAGCCGTGCTTCATGTTCCCTTCATCCCGAACGGGATGAGGCCATCCCGAACGGGATGGGTCTTTGTAGGCCTCCCTTAAGAGCTCTTTGGTCCCTCCTTGCCACTCATGGGCTTCTCGTTGATTCTCGGGACTCGGGATCGGGTCTCGGAGGCTCGGGATTGGATCCCGAGGTCTCGGGGTCGATTCCAAGGCATCGAGTCATCGTTCCTCTACTCCGTTGGCTCCAAACACTACAAAAAAACAGGGCGGATTGCGTCGGACAATTCCGCCGCAAATACTCAGAAAACCGACGCAAATTGTCTTTTGCGTCGGACAGGCCGACGAAATGAGTCCCCCGTGAATATTCGTCGCAAATGGGCCTGTATGTGGCGCCGTGTCCGACGCATACACATTTGCGTCGGGAGGTGCGTGGGATGAGCCGACGCCTAAGTTGGCGGTTAAATCTTAAATCGAGCTTGCTATGCGTCGGCATGTCCCACGCATGGTTGAGTTTTACGACGACTTTTACGTCGGAAGGGTAGACGCATACAGAACTTATGTGTCGGAATTTGCGACGGAATGTCCGCCACATACGGGTCTGTTTTTTCCACCAAATTCCCCTTCTGCTACTTCCCCAAATAAGCTCAAAGAAACACATCAACAAACCAACCAGCAGCATTACAAAAGCACATCTCGTGCAAGACAACGTACATCATACTCCGCATTTCATTTCCGCTTCCCGTAGAAGATAAACGTGATTTCCAGAGAAAATAAAATTATATTACAAGAAGAGAGTAGGTTGTTTTAGAAGTTGGATTAGTAGGTAGTTAGATTATATTACAATAAGAGAGCAATTTGTTTGGTTTAGTAGTTGGATGAGTAGGGAGTTAAGATTGTCATGACAACATAAACCTACCTAAGACAATGGCTCAACAGTTCTAGAGCCGAAACCATGACCGTCATCAGCATTGTCGTCCCGACGCTGTGAACGATGTCCCATGTTACAGCCTTCCTCTGCCATGGCCAACCTCTCTTGCAGCATCTCTATCGTCTTCTGCTGTTCCTCTATTTTCTTGTCCGCCAGCTGCTGATGTTCCGCTAATGTCTCCAGCTTCTTGGTCAGGTTGTCAGTCTTCACACGCTGCTGTGTGGCGAGAGTAGGCATATACGGGTCCTCCTCGACGGCGGCACTGCTCTTGCCGGTGCATGGGCGGAACAGCTCCCTAGCTAGGCTGCCTATTCCGTAAACTCGTTTCTTCGCGTCGTACCCGCCTGTGGCCTTGTGGTACAGCTCAGCCTCATCAATTTCCTCTGGATTTGCAGCCAAAGCCTCCTCCTTCGCTTTGTCATAATTGGCCTACAATAAGAAAATATATTATTAGGGAAACAACAAAGCTCCGAAATGTACTTAGATAACAACCATAACGTGCTAATACGATTATATGGTAAGATGACTCACATGCACCACCCCCGCCCTCGGTTCAATGTAGGTTCCCTTCTTCGTCTTCTTTGTCTTTTCAAACACCTGGATTGGTGTAGCGTCCGGCCCCTTAATTAGAACATGCAAAATTCCTTTAGTTGAGTGGATTAATTTATTCGAAAACAAATGATCATTTAATAATTTAACTTGAAAAGACATACCATCTCTCTGTAATGGGCAATTGCGCTCTTACTCCCGAGGCAGCTCGTCGGTTTCGCGACACCGTCCTTATCTCCGCATCGCCGGTTCGCTTTCTTCACTTCGGACTTCTTCATGAATTCCGGATCACTTCTCCTCCTTTGTAACTCCGTCCACTTACCCACCGGTATCCACAACGGCCTGTTAGTAGATTTCAAGGCATTGTAGAAGATATCGCTAACACGTTTCTTGATTCTCTTCTCGTACTGAGTCCGTAGATCATACCCGGCGTCAATCATGACTTTGCCCTGACACAGAGAAATCATGTAGTTAGAAATTACAAAGTAAATAGTAAAAACTGTGGATTTGGGAGTTGGATTTACACTTTACCTCAAAGTGCGCGTACATAGCGTCCCTGTCTCGCTGGGGTGCCTCAGTCCAACTCCGGTAGGTGCCGGTGGCGGCCATGTAGGTGCCAACAACTGAATCACGTAAGGCGTTTGAAATCGACTTATGATCCCACCTATATTAACAATGTCACATTTAAGCAACTCTAGATCTTAAAGTAGGATACTATAATTCAGTTGCCAAAATTACTTACCATACACCTCCGGGAAGCCGAGACAAGTATGTCCTCTGCACTCCGCCTGCGTTCCCACCTACACCTGCGTTCCCACCTACACCTGCGTTCCCACCTACAATAGCGTTTCCATCATGTTCATTTTCCACCTCCATCTCTTCGATAATCTCCTCTACATGTTCCTGGTTACCTGCCATTACAAGTGTTCTACGAGAGACAAAAGAATGAGTGGTATAAATTGTTCGTAGCTAGGAACCGTACATTAAAATTAAATTAAATAATTCATGATTACATAAATTGTTTGAAACTACGAAGAAAATAAAATGTGCTACGTAACTAATCATCATCAGTTTCATCTTCTCCATTTGTGTCTTCGTCAATGAAGCCCTCTTCATCATCATCGTCATCGTCATCTGAGTCAATATCAACCTCTTCACAACCCGGTTCTTCAGCGAAAACCTCTTCCTCGACATCTCCTTCAGGGGCAATCCAATCCTCAAATTCCGAGTCCTCATCGTCCACATCAACATTCACTCCTGCTTCTTCTCCACCGACATTAGTGTCTTCAATCACAACACAAGATGAGATTGGCTGACTAGTAGTAGCTACGTCTTCCTGGTACACAATTTCGTCATTGATTGGAGCATCGACCATTGACCTCGCTTTGATCTTAAACACCGCCGACCTACTGCTACCCTTTTTTCCATTTGGGTAAGGGGCGTAGCATACTTGATCAACTTGGTATGCAAGCACAAAAGGATTGTGACCTCGCAATTTTTTTGACCGATCCACATCCACTAGTTTGTATAACTTATGAACATTGACGGCAGCCGCGGAGTTGTCAACCCAATCACATTTGAATAATATGGCCTTACAACAAGTCTGGCTGTCAAAGTAGTTCAGCTCTATCACCTCATCTAGGGTCCCATAATAATCAGACCCATCGGTTGAACTCACGCAGACGCCATTACTTACTGTTGTCTTCTGAACGTCGACAATCTCCTTGAAAGCTCGAAACTTGTACCCATTAATTGAATATCGCTTCCAAGTCCTCACTCGTGAGGAAGGGCCAGTCACTAGAGTTCTGATGAGGGGATCTATCAACGCTTCAGGCTTACATATTAATAGAACAAATTAATACAACAGAATATTAATGGAAGAAAATTCGATATTTTGGTACAGGAAAAAGAAATTTCACCGTACTTGTTCCCGTAGCCAAACGCAGAACAAGGACTCATATCTGCTCCATACGGCGTCACTTGTGAGTACTTCTGCGTGTTCCTTCATGATGTGCGCCTCGAATTTACTAAATTAGGAACGAGTTTTAGTAATATAGCATTATTCTTTAGAAATAGAATTTCAAGAACGTGAGGGACTAGCAATCGCTTACTCCTCATACGGCTTGATGATATCGCCACAGTTTCTAAGAACGTAGGTGTGCGCTTGATTGTACTCAATCTCAGTTAGCCATCTCTCCTTGCATTTACCTGTGGTACTGCCTAGGTCATTCTGAAAAGGTTCTAGATTCTTATTACTTTCTTGATTTTCAGACACAGCAACATCAAGATCCTTGGTTTTAGTGTCGATATGATCCTCAAAGTAAAAGGAGCAGAAGTTTGACGTCTCCTCTAACAAGTACGCATTGCATATTGATCCTTCAACTCTTGCTTTATTCCCAATTTTTTTCTTCAAATGATTAAGGAACCTGCAAAACAGTATGTGTTTGGATAATTATGTCTACTATTTAACTTTGATAATTCATGATTGTTGTGATTGTACCTTTCGAATGGGTACATCCAACGATATTGGACGAGGCCCCCAACCTTTGCTTCGTAAGGCAGGTGCACTGGTAAGTGTTCCATTGAATTGAAGAATGAGGGAGGAAATATTCTCTCCAACTTGCAAATGATTTCAGCGATGTTATTTTCCAGACGGTTCATGGAGTCAACCGTAATGGTATACGAACACAAGTCGCGGAAGAATTGGCTAACCTCCGTAATTGCATTCCATGTGTTCCTAGGGACAAGCTCCTTTAATGCTATTGGCAACAACCGCTCCATGAATACATGGCAGTCGTGACTTTTCATGCCATGCAATATTAATTTGGAGTGGTCTACACACCTAGACAAGTCGGACGCATAACCATCCGGAAACTTCAAACCAGATACCCAGTCACATAAAGCCTTCTTCTTTGATTTATCTAGAACGAACTCCAATGATTTAGGTCGACTAAAACACAGTTGTTTGACATCAGCTTTGCCTTTGGGCCCGAAGGATGTCTTGTTAGGTACATCCATGATAGTGTTTATAAGCTGCTCAAAAAAATTCTTCTCAATGTGCATGACATCGAGATTGTGTCTAATCAGCAATGTTTTCCAGTACGGAAGTTCCCAAAATATACTTTGTTTCCACCAACCCTCTTTCTTATCTTTCAGTTTCTTCAACTCGTGGGGGCCAGCGTTCACGATTGTAGGAAAATTTTTTACTTCTTCCCATACCTCAACCCCAGATAAACGGTTGGCGGCAGTGTTGGTCACATTGAGTCTCTTCTTTAGAAAATTTCTACAGTTGCTTCTGAATTGATGATCGGAAGGAAGAAATTGTCTGTGACAGTCATACCAACACACCTTACCACTATTATTCAACCAAAAAGAACATGTGTCCTTTGAACGACAGTACGGACATGCACGGTAACCAGTTGTACTCCAACCCGAGAGCATCCCGTACGCGGGGAAGTCATTGATGGTCCACATTAGTGCTGCCCTTAGATTGAAGCTCTTCTTCTTTGACACGTCGTACGTGTAAACACCAGCATCCCACAGACTTTTTAATTCCTCAATCAATGGTTGGAGGTACACGTCCATATTGGACTTTGGATTCCTAGGTCCAGGTATGATCAGAGACAGCAACATGAACTGTCTCTTGTTACACAACCACGGTGGAAGGTTGTAGGGGGTCAGTATCACTGGCCAACATGAGTAAGATTTTCCGAACTGCCCATACGGGGAAAACCCGTCGGTGCACAAACGCAGTCTAACGTTGCGCGGCTCTTTAGAGAACTCAAGATGTTTACGGTCGAACGATTTCCAAGCCTCACCGTCACTTGGGTGTGCCATGGTACCAGTTGCCCTTACTCTAGAGTTTTCGTGGTGCCAACTCATCTGTTCCGCTAATTTCCTTGTCGCGTACAGTCGTTGTAGTCTGGGCCCTAGCGGGAAATAGGTCAACGCCTTACTTGCTACTCTCTTTCCCCTCGTATTAGTCGTCGCACTTTTGTATCTCTCGCTACCACATTTCGTGCACTTGTCTAGGTCGGACTCTGCCTTCCAAAACAACATGCACCCATTAGGACATGAATCGATCTTATGATGAGGTAGTTGAAGGCCCTTCAAAACGTCTTTCACCTCGTAGAAGTTACGAGACATGACATTCGCTTTTCCACGGAGGAGGTCAGCAATCAAAGCTATCCATCCATCTAGACATCGTAGATTCATGTTACTCTCGCACTTCAACGTCAGTATCCTCGAAGCAGTTTCTAGCAAACTCATGTCACATCCTTCATAAACAGGGAGCTCAGCGGATTTCAGCATTTTGAAAAAAGAAGTGACTTCTGGGTTGGGTTCATGCTGAACTTCTTCATCGCTTATACCGTCCGGGTTACGCTCCTCCTCCATTATGTCTTCTACTCTGGGTCGTAATGCGTCCTCCACAAACTCCCGGTATGGGTTCTGGCTCACCCTACCTTGGGCAGCAGAACCAATATTCTCACCGTGATACGTCCAGACATAGTAGTCCGCAGTAAACCCGTAATTGTAAAGATGATCTCTCACATCGTCTACATGGATTGCGGCAAAAATTTTGCATTTCTTACATGGACACCTAAGTTCTTCTCTCGTGTAGAGGGGATTATTATCTAAGGCGAACCGTAAAAACTCCTCCACACCGTCTCTATATTCCCTCTTTGCTTTCTTTCGCTCATCTAATCTCTCGTACATCCACTTCCTTTCTACTCTCTTCATTCTACATATGTACATGTACATATTATACCATGTACATAGATAATTTATAATCAGCGTGGGGAATTTTTTAAACAAAATCAAAGAGTCAGTACAAGAGGTACGACAACATAATGCACACATAAACAATGAATTCAACTACATGTCATAAAAATTTAGGACTATCGTCATTGGAACCATTCCTAATGAGTAATTCTTGAACGTAACAAAAACTAAAAACAACCATAATGTATCACCACCCAACGAATTAATTTTTATGAGTAATGAGTAATATTATTAATAGTAGTTACGTAGTAGTGGTAGTAGTTAGTAGTTGTAGTAGTAGATTAGTAGTATTAGTAGTAGTACTAGTAGATTAGTAGTATTTAAGTAGTATTAGTAATAGTAGATTAGTAGTATTATTAGTAGTATTAGTAGTAGTAATAGTAGATTAGTAGTATTTAAGTAGTAGTTAAGTAGTAGAAGTAGTAGTGAATGAGTAGTAGTGGTAGTAGTAGATTAGTAGTAATAGTAGAATAGTAGTAGTCAATTAGTAGTAGTAATAGTAGATTAGTAGTATTATTAGTAGTAGTAATAGTAGATTAGTAGTATTTAAGTAATATTAGTAGTAGTAATAGTAGATTAGTAGTATTTAAGTAGTACTAGTAGTAGTAATAGTAGATTAGTAGTATTTAAGTAGTATTAGTAATAGTAGATTAGTAGTATTAGTAATAGTAGATTAGTAGTATTTAAGTAGTATTAGTAGTAGTAATAGTAGATTAGTAGTATTTAAGTAGTATTAGTAATAGTAGATTAGTAGTATTATTAGTAGTATTAGTAGTAGTAATAGTAGATTAGTAGTATTTAAGTAGTAGTTAAGTAGTAGTAGTAGTGAATGAGTAGTAGTGGTAGTAGTAGATTAGTAGTAATAGTAGAATAGTAGTAGTCAATTAGTAGTAGTAATAGTAGATTAGTAGTATTATTAGTAGTAGTAATAGTAGATTAGTAGTATTTAAGTAATATTAGTAGTAGTAATAGTAGATTAGTAGTATTTAAGTAGTATTAGTAGTAGTAATAGTAGATTAGTAGTATTTAAGTAGTATTAGTAGTAGTAATAGTAGATTAGTAGTATTTAAGTAGTATTAGTAATAGTAGATTAGTAGTATTAGTAATAGTAGATTAGTAGTATTATTAGTAGTATTAGTAGTAGTAATAGTAGATTAGTAGTATTTAAGTAGTATTAGTAATAGTAGATTAGTAGTATTATTAGTAGTAGTAATAGTAGATTAGTAGTATTTAAGTAATATTAGTAGTAGTAATAGTAGATTAGTAGTATTTAAGTAATATTAGTAGTAGTAATAGTAGATTAGTAGTATTATTAGTAGTAGTAATAGTAGATTAGTAGTATTTAAGTAGTATTAGTAGTAGTAATAGTAGATTAGTAGTATTTAAGTAGTATTAGTAGTAGTAATAGTAGATTAGTAGTATTTAAGTAGTATTAGTAGTAGTAATAGTAGATTAGTAGTATTTAAGTAGTATTAGTAGTAGTAATAGTAGATTAGTAGTATAACGGTGATCAAACGATTGAAGTTGAAAAATGACATTGCAGATTGTCATTTTAACGATGAATTAATTATCGTAAATGCGGAAATTCAATCAAAACTTAACATCCTCAACCAAACAACACAATCAAAAAAGCTCCAATCAAAAAATCAAACAATCACACAATCACACAACTAAAGTACCAATTCAATTGTCAATTTCGCGATGAATTAGGGGAATACATAGAACAACAGCTGCATGCTGAAATTGCTATGAAAAAAACGGTGATCAAACGATTGAAGTTGAAAAATGAGAAAATTGGGGGTTGATACGGGTACCTGATGCTGGTAGTAAGCTGTATAGGCGATGAATTGGGGGGTAGAAGTTGAATAAAAAATGAGGTGAAAATTCTAGGGTTTTGGTGGTATTTATTGCTGCTGCCATTTTCAAAAGGCGATGAAGACGACTGACGAAAGAAGAATCCCAGACTGTCAATCAGGTGAAGAAACGCAAATGTTTTCGCTACTATTCATTACTTCAGTTGAGTATAGTTTTTACTTTCTAGTGCATACTGTGATTTGGAATAGAGTTGAAGTAAGAGGCTGCATACTGTGTTCCCATGGCCTTATCGACCAACAACCACCCTATCAAATCTACAATTTCGTTATCAAATCCCGACATTATAACGCTAACATATATTTACCCTAAATGAATCATACATCAATAACAATAACAATACTAAAACAGTAGTACATACATTAGCAGGCCGGAAAACGCCGGAGAACGACACCGAAACCCGCCGGAGCGCCGGCAGGAGGACGAAGGTGGAACGACGCGCCGGTAGGAGGACGGAAGAGAACAGAGGGTAGCGCGAGCGGCGGTTGGGACGAACGCCGGTGACGTCGCCGGCGACAGGTGGCGGGTGGAGGTTGGGTTTGAAATTGGGGGTTAGGGTTAAATTTAGGGGTTTGGGGTGAAGGGTAATGAAGAATGAAGGGGTTTGGGGTCGGGTAATTGACTAAGTGCTGGGTTAAAATTTCGATTTTTTTTTAAAGTCTATGCGTCGGACTATCCCTCACATAGTCCGACGCATAGTTTGTCGAACTTCTGAACTTGAGGCTCTTAAACGCGTCGGCTATTGATAGACGATGCGTCAGAATATCCGCCACATGCACATAATTTGGGAGGCCCATTCCGTCGTATGCCACCGCAAACTTCTTTGGCGCTAAATTTTACCAACGCGCCGCATCTTCTGTCGACTGTGCGTCGGCTATGCCGACGCAAATTCGAAGACGTCGGACTTTCAAACGCAGTCCGACGCAACCATCTACCATACGTCGGATTATTTGGACGCCGCAATTAGTCCGCCGCAATTCGATCAGTTTTTTGTAGTGAAAATGTGTATGTATCGAGTCGGAATCGCTCCAACTCTTCCAAATCGGTCTCGGGAACCTGAAACGAACTAAAGGAAGTATAAGAAGCCCCTAAACCGCTCCCAAAGAGAGATTCTACAAGTAAAATGGGACCAAAACACAACGAAATAGGCACTACAAACCACACTTATCAATAAGCATCCTCTTTCATGCACATCTACACATCTTCTACAACCCTAATTAAACCCTAATCCTATACACTCAAAAAACCCTAACCCTAGTACTTAGGAGACAAACCCTAAATCACCATAACTCAACTTACATCTCGATACTCCCGTGCTAGCCACATCTAACGAGTCCTGTCCGAGAATAAGAAACATGTAGGTTGAGGGTGCAATATCCCCGTTCTTCTCTTTTTTCTTCTCTTCGTCCGTTCGTCCCGTGTCACGTTTTTTTTATTGTTATTTTTTTATTTTGTTATCGGGTCTAATATCGTTAATATCATTAGTATAAAGCATTAAAATACACGCTAATTCGTGTCGAACAGGAGGGATGACGGAGTAAGAAAACACGAATGCTAGGGTGCTTCACCCGACGCGGCCGGTCGCTTATCCCGACACCCCGAATGTTTGATTGTTGAAACGTGTCAACATCAATAAAAATCATTTTTTTTATTTTCGTTGCGTCCTCATCAACATTGCATACATCGATTCCTAAAACTCTTTTTCTTTAATTCACGTATTTTTATTCCAGTCAAGTCCGTTTTAAATAATCGCAAAGTATCAATCTATTGGATTCGATACCAACTTAATAGTTGGATGTCGAATCTAAATGATTTAGTCAAGTAATTTAACTAGTACGATTTTCGTTGATGCTAAAATAGAGTTCATCTAATTCGATAAGAATTAATACGACACTATAAACGCGGAATAAATTTATATCATTTTAGTTAATTTAAACGACTTTTAATAACTTTTTTTTTATCTCGCTCAAATATCCGATGTCGATTCGATAATCGCACGTTGGATATGACGAGTATCATACATACGAATCGAGTATAAATCCCATAATATTTATACCCGATTCAACAAATTAATGATTTATCAAAATCCGAATCGAGCATAAATCATATAATATTTATGCCCGATTCGGCAGAATCAACGACTTATTCAAAATCGAAAAGCAAGCACGCAATCAATAAATTGCGAGACGAACCCTAGTTCGTACAGGGAGCACTCGATCGAGTGCCTAGTCCACTCGTTCGAGTGGCATCCCAAAAACCGAGACAGAAGGATTTTTTGACCACCACTCGGTCGAGTCCCACCATGACTCGGTCGAGTGGCGTCGTACTCGGTCGAGTTCGTCAATAACTCGATCGATAATGCCTAAAAAAATGGGACAAAAGCTCTTCTTGAGGACCACTCGGTCGAGTCCTTCAATGATTCGGTCGAGTGACCCTTTATCACGTCAACACCGTGAGTCCCATACTGCCCTCTAGATTCGATAACGTTTTTTTATGATTTAGGTCAACACGTGTCAAATCTGTCACGTGGCACACTATTTTTCCAAAATCATACGTCGTATTTACATTATTCCGTATCATTTTATTTTAGTTATAAGCCGTTATTATCGTTATTTACCGTTACTAACGCGTTTGTTCCTTTTATTGGTTTATTTATTTTCATTGTTTATTTTATTGTACTAAAATGAACCCACATGCTAAATTTAACTTTGACGTTGGAATTAGTTGCATTAAATCGACCTAGAAACCCGTTCAATTTCTCACATGCTTAGGAAAACAGCGTTTGCATATCATTTAACCGAACTACTAACGCGCGTATTAGAAAGTAATTCGATATCCTCGTAGAGGCCGCTAATGTGCGGGCGGGGTTGGGTGTTCTTTGTGAACTTCCTAACACGTACCCTCACCCCTTACTCAGAACCTCGGTTTACGGATGCCCGAAACCGTTGGCGCACGAGAGTCATTCAATACACAATATCCGATAACGTCGGTATCGGTATCAAATGCAAAGGGACGAACCCAATAAACTCTGACATCGGAAATGGGTCATACTTTGTGCATGGCCCACTACGACATATAGTGGGTTCGAACGGGCCCGAACTCCCACAAAGTTCGGTGGCGACTCCACTTCGATTTAAATTTCAATTCGATCCATTCTCATATGGAGATTCATTCGCCCCCCCAAACCCGCGCGTGGCCGCGTCGGGGTGGACCTATGTCATGTCCACAATTTGGCGACTCCGCTGGGGATTAACTGATGTGTGACTTACCATCGGCATCCTCAGGGTGAGACTCGAATAGAAATCCTTTGACTAGTACAATACACGTTTTAGTTTTACGGTTCATGCATAACCCTATATTTTCCCGGGCTGGTACTCGCGACCGACGTCCCACTATACCGTGTTGTACTCCAATATGGATATGTCAAAGGTGTCCATGGTGGATTCGTATGGGTTTCGCGGCATGTTCTAAGCTCAACTCGACTTAGAGAGTCCGTCCCGATTCACGTCTAGGCTATGGGCACTAGTATAGACCCTTTATAGACCAACCGAGACTTAATGTAAAGCATACACGGCGTCGTTATAATGCTTGCGTGACTATATGCTACTTGGTTTCCGTGTCGTTTTCAAAAACCGTCTTTTCCAAAAATTGCATCCTTTTCTCAAAATATCCAATTTCAAAACCCGGGACGTATACCGAATTTAGGACTTATGATTTTACTCAAAATAGCCTATTTCTAGCCGGTATTCTGCCCATTTCAAAACTCGAAAATATTTTCTTACTTTCAAAACCGTGGCCCGATACGTTTTCTGATTTTTTTCGAAACATCGGGCCCCTCTACCGTTTTTTCAGATTTTTTCTAAAAAAAAATCATTTTCAAAACCTTCCTCTTCTTAGAACTTCCCGTATTTAGCATGTGTCGGGTCGTGTCATAAGTCGTCGAAGTCTCTAGCGTCGAAACTCTGTCGATCTTACATCACGAATTTCTTCCCTATCCCAGTCCGCCTTATTAGACTAAGGCAAGGCCCACCTACGTAGGACATAATCCTACAAAAGAGGGCCCATCTACACATTCGAGTCCAAAGTCTGGGGATGTCTCACGTGGACCTTTCTTCGAACAGGACTCGGCCCACCCGCCGAATCCAAAGAAAGGCCCACCTTTCACAAGTCACCCGTCTAGGTGTCTTTTCCGAGTCATTTCTCTTTTCAGTCTTGTTCGGGATGTACTTTCTATTCCGGGATTTGGGCTAGTTTCTGATTACGCGGTGTTCTTACAAACAGGCCACCCGAAACCAGACAACAGAAAATGCATGCAACTTTGGATCAACTGACCGCCGCACTGGCCAAGATGGAAATGCAACTGACGGCCATCCGAACTGACCAGACCACTTTGGCCACCCGTCTGAGTGCCGTGGAGAAAGAGACTCCCACTGGATCTGAGCCCACTGGGCCCATAGCTGAACTAATCAACGTTGTCCGTAAGCTTGAAAAACAGGTTCACTTATCAACAAGCAACTCGATCCATACTGAAAATGCTCGTTCTTATTCGCCTCTGAATGACGAGCTACCTGCTAACCTCAACCTCACGGGAATACCGATGTTCGAGGGTACTGAAGACCCGGTCCACCACATCTGGGCTTTCAAAGAATTCATGGCGGTTAAGGGGGTGAAGTCCACCAACTTTAAGCACCTATTCGCTTCCTCCCTCGAGAAGCATCCCAAGACCTGGTACTACAGGCTCGATTCCAAGAAATATAAAACTTGGGATGATGTGCTGACAAGTGTAGTTTGTAGTGCCTAATTTGTTGTGTTTTGGTCCCGTTTTCCTTGTGGAATCGCTCCTTGGGAGCGGTTTATGGGTTACTTATGCTTCCTTTAGTTCGTTTTAGGTTCCCGAGACCATTCATGAAGAATTGGAACGATTCCGACTCGTTTCATACACTTTTGGAGCCAACAAAGAGAAGGAACGATCACTCGATTCCTTGGATTCGATCCCGAGACCTTGGGACCCATTCCCGAGCCCCTTAGACTCGATCCTGAGCACCGAGAGTCGATGAGAAGCCCATGAGAAGCAAGGAGGGACCTTTATGATCATACTGGAGGCCTACAAGACTCTTCCCGGGCGGGAAGAGTAGCCTTACCGGTCGGGAAGGAGTGCATGAATGAAGAGGCTACTGATCTGGCCGTCCCGACCGGGAAGAACCCTTCCCGACCGGGAAGAGCAATAACACCGCCTGGTGTTATTGATAACACAGCCCGGTGTTATGCTTGATCCTGACCGGGAAGATAGCTTCCCGACCGGGCAGGATGGCCCATCCCGACCGGGACCATTCCTTCCCGACCGGGAAGAAGTGCTGTAGCCCGCAATTGCTTCTTTCCTTCTCCTTATTCATTGTAACCATATATATACCCTTCCTCTTGTAATTTTAAGGGATGTCCTTGATTACCCACTAAACCCTAGACTACTTTAGCATAGATTAGCATAGATTAGTGTAGATTAGTCATTAATTACTTCTTAATATTAGATTAACCTTGTATTAATTGAATTCTTCAAGATTCAACCAAGATTGACAACTTGGGAGATTGTTTTGGGTTTTCTCTTTTATACAAGTTTTCATTCTTGATGTCATCTTCTAATATGGTATAATCTCTCTTTTCCCTTCCCTTAATCTTGTTTTATCATTAAAGTTTCATTCTTTGTTCATTGTTCATGGTTTTGTTCATTGTTCATCTTTGTTAGTTTTCCATTATGTTTGTATGTTTTGATTCTTATGTTGATTTCTCTTGTTAGTATTAGTTTTAGCTTAATTATGTTTGAGTAGACTCTTGCTAGGGTTATTAGGGTGATTGGTTCTGATTAGGGTTGATTAGGGTTGATTAGGGTGAGATGGGTGGTACTAGATGTTGTTTTTTTGTTGTTTCCCATTTACTTTGCACTCCACATGTTTGATGAAATGCTTGTGAGACTAGAGATGATCAATCCTTGTTTTTCTTGCATATTCTCTTGTATGTATGTGTTTTTTTGGTTGGTTTGGTTCCCTCATTACGTAGCGAGAGCCCGGTGAGGACGACCCCTAGGCCGATTACGTAGCTAGAGCCCGATCGGCGGTACCTAGGCTACGAAAGAATGCTAGTAACCCCGTTTTTCCTCTTTTTATCTCCTTTGCATCCATGAACCCGACCTAACCCTAGTTTTCCTTCTTATTGTTATCCTCGCTTCCCTTAGTCAATAGTTACTTGTTTTGTCTTCCTTTTCCGTGTTTTAGACCTTAGCCTAGTGCTTAGCCTCCCCCTAGATTAGCTTGTCTCGAACCTAGTCTTTGACCGTAGCACTCATTAGTCTGAACCCATTTCCGTCCCTGTGGATCGACCCGACTTGCCCTAGCTACCCAGTTAGGTTAGTTGGTTATTATTTGACGGCGTGATCCGCGGCAAATCCCACCCATCAAATTGGCGCATTTGCCGGGGACGGCGTAGTTTAGACTTTTATGTGCTTAGTTTTAGACTTTGTTCTTGATCTTTGTGTTTTCTTCTCCTTGTGTATCTCCGTTCTACTTCTTGTGTGCTATTCTCTCTTCCAAGTGCCTCAAAAGCACTAGGATACTAACGTTTGCTCACCAATCGTCCTAGCTTCCACCAATCGTCACGGGGCAACTATGGGGCAAATTGCCAAGTCCCAAAATTTCACCAACCATATCAACCTCATCAACAATCTTACGAACGCCCTCCATATGGTTACCATGAAAGTTGTCAAGGATCATTCCAACATCCTAACAACTACCAAATACCTCCACATGACCCACAACCAAAAATCCCCAATTTTGAGACTTGTCAAATGATGATTCAATTGCTAAAGGGTCAACAAGAGGCGATAACTCTAATGCAAAAGAGTCAACAAGAGATGATGATGTAATTACAAGGGGTTAGGGAGGAGTTTAGGGCCCAAAAAGGGGTGCAAGATGCTCGAATCGATGCACTCATGGCTCATATCACGATGTTGGCCACTCGAGCTCCACAAATTGTTGGGGAAGGTTCATTTGGGCAAGAAGGTCGGTTGACTCCACATGAAAGTCAACCCGATCGTGAAGCTACAAATGAAGAAGAGAGGGTCAATCAAGAGATCATTGTTGAGTGTTGCTTGGATGGTGAAGATATGGGAAGAATAGAGGAAGTTGAAGCTTCAAGGGTCAACAATGAGGAGGGATTTGAAAATGATTCTCAAGGTAACTCTTAGGGAGCCAATGTATTGGCTATCAAATTGGATTTGTATGATTTTCTTCGTGATGAACCGGGTCTAGACAATCCAAAGCCAAGTGAAGACATACCTCCTCTAGGCCATATTGACAAGGTGAGTGAAAAGAAGCGTAATACTTGGGAGAAAGAAGTAGATGCCTTGGAACTTGCCTTGAATGGGAAATTGGAGGAGCCAACTGCCTCCAATGAAGAAAACTTGATGCCTTCTCCTTCTCTATCACACTCGATTTCTAGTCCCTTGTTCTTTGAGACGGTTGATGAAGAGGATCCTTGTCGGGCGGTGGAAGAGAACTCTACTCTCGACCCCGTAGAAGAAGCAACCACCTTAGGGTGTGATCTCCCAACTCATAATACCGAGCTTGACTCTAGACCACTATACCTACCGGATGGTCATAAGAGTCGTGGCTATCATGGTTCGGAAGACCCGGAAGATCACGAGAACCCCGAGCATAATGAAGATGATTGCTTCTTGCCTAGCTCCGACTTGGAAGCTCTTGAAAGTAGCTAGGCTCGGCCATGTGAGCCTCAATGAAGATGTTGCTAGGGCATTTGACTTACTCCTTCGAGCCCTTGATGGCTATGGAGGAGTAGATGGTGAGAGTATCATGTAAATATCCTTTTTTTCTTTTCTTTTGTTTTTGTTTTTGTATATGTTTGTTTGGATATTTTGGTTTTTAGGATTGTTAGTTTTTGTGGAAATCTTGTAATTTGGTATTTTGATGAGCGATGTGAGGGAGGGATTTTGATGGTGTTTATTGAGTCCATTTGATAGGTTATAGTGAAAGATGAAGTCTTGATAGAGTAGTTGATGATAGAAGCTTGGATTTGGGCATGGGAGTCGGTTTTTGAAGCTTTTGACAAGCTTTTGGGGACGAGATTCTATGTCTCAGTGTATTGGATGACTTGTGGGTGATGCTATCAAGAGATTGAACGGGTAGAAGACTCCTCCCGACCGAGAAGGATGAGCCATCCCGACCGGGAAGGATGTCATCCCGATCGGGATGAGTGTGCCAAAAAGTGGGCTTTCTGGAGTGTGATCCCGACCGGGAAGGAAGCTTCCCGACCGAGACGGGTGTGTCGTCCCGACCGGGACCATCCATCCCGACCGGGATGGTCCCCTGCTCCACATTTTGCCTCTTCTTCGACATTCGAGCCCACCCAACCATTTTATACCCCCTCCCAACCTCCCAACCTACCCTTGCACCTATCATATGACCTTACACTTCATATGCATACTCTCACCTCACCTTATCTTCACTACATACCGAGCTTCCCATCAAATCCCATTCCCTTCTACCATTGCAAGCTTAATACTTAAACCATGCGGGCCTATCAAGATTGAAGAGGAATAGCAATGACGAAGACAAGCTATGTGCCGATATTGAACTATGAGACGATGGAGCGAGTGAGTTGCTAACCGATGGGTACGGCAACTATCCTTTCTTTTCCGTCTTTTATCGCTTGTTTTCCTTTGTTTGTCCCCTTCCCCTTATACACTTTTGTGTCATGGTGGCCCTCGGGGCCTTGGTAGCTATTGCTCCCGACTCTCGATGACGTGATTATGTCGGGAGTCATTTCAAAATCCAAAGTTAAAAGTCTTTTCACTTTATTTTTCACTTTTCGGGATTTAGTCGGATTTAGGCGGAATCCGGGCTAGGTGACTTGATTACACCTAGTCCTCCCCTCCCATTTCCTTTTATTTCCTTCTTTTTATTTCTTCCCCCATCCATATCTTTTCTTGTCTCGGCCCATGGTGACTTGACTACACCCCGGCCGGACACATTCTACCCTTTTCTCCGCTTTATTTTTGATTTTTAGCTTTATTTTTGTAGTTTCTTTTCTTTTCTTTAGTGTCTCCACACACTACGATCGAGCATGAGGAAATTGCTTGGTTTAAGTGTGGGGGAGCGATATTCTAGTATAGTTAGTTTTATTTTCGTAGTTTCTTCGAAAAATCTTAAAAATCCCTAAAAATTTGAAAAACTTTCACAAAACTCAAAAAGATTTTCTTTTTGTGTGTTTTCCTTTTGTGTCGTTGTGTCGTATATTTGTTTTTTTGTGCGTGTTTGCGTCCCTTTTTACTTATAGGTTGCTTAATCACCGCTTGCTTTGGAGAGCTTTCAAGACATCCGGTAACATCTCTTCACCCCTTTTTCCTCTTTGCCCTTGTGGAGCTTGGAGGAGATAGGTGATGTTGTGTGCTCGGGTGGAGCTTTGTGCATATTTGTAGTTGATTTGGTGACTTGTTTGTAAGTTCGGTGTGGTGTTTGTTTTGTTTATGCGTTTGTTTTATTTTGTCTTGTTTTGTGGTCTTTTGTATCTTTTTCTTTCGTTTTGTCGAGTCTTTGTTTTGCGTGTGTAGTTGTGTCTAGTGTGTAAAAAGGTTTTCAAAAACCCGGTTTAGAGGCTAGTGTTCAAGCGTTTACTTTCCCTTTCTAGTAGTATGAATCAAATCTTGGACTTTAGTCTAGTAGAATGACCCTAAATCAATGATTTTGTTCGACCTTTACCTCGAGTCCACCTAGCTTACTAGGGATTTACTACGGGATTTGTATTTTGACCATTATGACCACCCACGGTGTGAAAAGGCCTTGGTTGCCGAGTCCCGTCCCTTAGGTGACCGTGTTTGGGATTGTTTGACTAGTCCAAGTTTTCCCCTTTTTGTGAGTATGAAGGGAAGACGTCGTCCCGACATACCCATTTCCCTACCTCCTACACATATCCACACAATAAAGTTGCAATTTGTTGAACTCTCTCTTTCTTGTTGAAAAAAGAAATGCCTACAACTCAAATCAAGCCAAAAGGGCAAAGAAAAGAAAAAGAAAGAAAAAGAAAGAAAGAAAAGATTGAAGAAAAAGAAAAGGGCACAAAAAGCCAAGAAAAAGGAAATAGAAAAGAAGAAAAAGAAATGGCATAGCAAAACAAAGCAAAAATGCAAAAGAAAGAAAAATGCCAAAAGAAAATCGTCCCACAAAAAGAGTCCCCACATCTAAAAAATAAGCCTTTTGCCGACTATTACCGTGAAGAGCCTACCAAAGGACCGAGTCCCTAGGAAGGATGATAATAGTAATGGTCGGTCTTCCCTCATTTTGCAATCATATCCACCTTTTTACTTGGACATGGGACGACCCTCTTGGCCCATCACTAAAGGGGGCGGGGTCTCACTTACCTACAGTGTCGACTAACACCGTGGTTCATCCTTTTTCCATCCCGCCGATCGTCCCGTAGTACGTTCTTAGAAAGTTAGGAGGACCTAGGTAAGTTACCAACGTTTTTATTGCTTTGTCGTCATACTATTAGGGTTTAGTTCATTTCGATTTGTGTTATTAGCTTGGGAACGTTGTCACTTGCTTTGAGTCCTAAACCGGTGCTTCTTTCACCGCTTTGTAGAGGGAAGCGGTATTTGTTTCTTCTTGGGTGTAATCGATTATGTGTTTGTTTGTATGTTTGTTTGTTTGTGAGTTCTCGTGTCCGGTTGCGTCCACAGTTTTATCGCAAGACCCCACTTGCCTTGCGGAGTGCACTTTTCCTCTAAGTGTACTCGCGTGAGTTGAAAGGGCGTAGGGTTCGCTAATACCCGCTCGGCTAGTTTAGTAGTTAGTTTATGCTTACTCGAGGGCGAGTAAGGGTTAAGTGTGGGGGAGTTGATAAGTGTAGTTTGTAGTGCCTAATTTGTTGTGTTTTGGTCCCGTTTTCCTTGTGGAATCGCTCCTTGGGAGCGGTTTATGGGTTACTTATGCTTCCTTTAGTTCGTTTTATGTTCCCGAGACCATTCATGAAGAATTGAAACGATTCCGGCTCGTTTCATACACTTTTGGAGCCAACGAAGAGAAGGAACGATCACTCGATGCCTTGGATTCGATCCCGAGACCTTGGGACCCATTCCCGAGCCCCTTAGACTCGATCCCGAGCACCGAGAGTCGATGAGAAGCCCATGAGAAGCAAGGAGGGACCTTTATGATCATATTGGAGGCCTACAAGACTCTTCCCGGGCGGGAAGAGTAGTCTTCCCGGTCGGGAAGGAGTGCATGAATGAAGAGGCTACTGATTTGGCCGTCCCGACCGGGAAGAGCAATAACACCGCCTGGTGTTATTGATAACACAGACCGGTGTTATGCTTGATCCCGACCGGGAAGATAGCTTCCCGACCGGGAAGGATGGCCCATCCCGACCGGGACCATTCCTTCCCGACCGGGAAGAAGTGTTGTAGCCCGCAATTGCTTCTTTCCTTCTCCTTATTCATTGTGACCCTATATATACCCTTCCTCTTGTAATCTTATGGGATGTCCTTGATTACCCACTAAACCCTAGACTACTTTAGCATAGATTAGCATAGATTAGTGTAGATTAGTCGTTAATTACTTCTTAATCTTAGATTACCCTTGTATTAATTGAATTCTTCAAGATTCAACCAAGATTGACAACCTTGGGACATTGTTTTGGGTTTTCTCTTTTATAAAAGTTTTCATTCTTGCTTTCATCTTCTAGTATGGTATAATCTCTCTTTTCCCTTCCCTTAATCTTGTTTTATCATTAAAGTTTCATTCTTTGTTCATTGTTCATGGTTTTGTTCATTGTTCATCTTTGTTAGTTTTCCATTATGTTTGTATGTTTTGATTCTTATGTTGATTTCTCTTGTTAGTGTTAGTTTTAGCTTAATTATGTTTGAGTACACTCTTGCTAGGGTTATTGGGGTGATTGGTTGTGATTAGGGTTGATTAGGGTGAGATGGGTGGTACTAGATGTTGTTTTTTATTGTTTTTCATTTACTTTGCACTCCACATGTTTGATGAAATGCTTGTGAGACTAGAGATGATCAATCCTTGTTTTTCTTGCATATTCTCTTGTATGTATGTGTTAGGTTGGTTGGTTTGGTTCCCTCATTACGTAGCGAGAGCCCGGTGAGGACGACCCCTAGGCCGATAACGTAGCGAGAGCCCGATCGGCAGTACCTAGGCTACGAAAGCATGCTAGTAACCCCGTTTTTCCCCTTTTTATCTCCTTTGCATCCATGAACCCGACCTAACCCTAGTTTTCCTTCTTATTGTTATCCTCGCTTCCCTTAGTTAATAGTTACTTGTTTTGTCTTCCTTTTCCGTGTTTTAGACATTAGCCTAGTCCTTAACCTCCCCCTAGATTAGCTTGTCTCGAACTAGTCTTTGACCGTAGCACTCATTAGTCTGAACCCATTTCCGTCCCTGTGGATCGACCCGACTTGCCCTAGCTACCCAGTTAGGTTAGTTGGTTATTATTTGACGGCGGGATCTGCGGCAAATCCCGCCCATCATGTGGTGACTGAATTTGCTCGGAATTACGCTGATAATACCGAGATCCAGACTACAATGCGTACTCTGGAAGTGATGGCCCAAGAGCCCAAAGAAGGGTTCACCAAATATCTCCAAAGATGGCGGGCCGAGAGTGTGAAGCTGGTTGATAAGCCCAACGAGAAAGTGTTAGTGGAGGCGTTCGTCAAGAACCTCCTCCCTTCCTACCGGGTCCATCTCCGATATGCTGTCATCCCCAATTTTGCCACCCTAACTGAAATGGGTACAAGGATCGAGGACGACTTACGTTTAGAGAGCCTGATTAAGGCCTCTACCAAGGGCTATCAAGGGGCCAGTTCATCTATGAGCAAGCCCACACCTGCAGCTGCAACCCGCGGCATTTTCGATGAGGTCAATCTGTTGGATACCTCATCCAAAAAGAATGCTCCAAATCGGGTATTCACAGATATAGGGACTACCTATACCTACGCCTTACAAAGGCTATCTTCAAAAGGCCTGATTCAACCAATAGGCCGAACTCCAGAAGTTTTAGTGGAGAAAAGGTCCAAGAGTTACAATGCCCAAGCCTACTGCCAGTATCATCGAGGTAACGGGCATGACACGGAAAAATGCTGGAAGCTGAAACATCTGATCCAAGATTTGATTGAGAGTGGGAAAATACCGTTGCCCGTAGACAAGCAGAGTAACAAAGAAAACCCGTTCAGTGCCCATGCTATATTCACTGGGGAGGTAATCGACTGCTCACACCTCATTTCCCCCCATATCCCACAAATTAACGGGATATGGTTCGATGATGAGGAGGATGTGTACTTAGCAAAAGGGGAAGCTGTCCCTATCACCAGTGAAGAGGTTCGAAAAGTTAAGTCCAAGGCCTTAGCCACTAACCACCTCGCCACCGCCGGGCGCTCTACTCCAAAAACCGTCACTGAACCTGCCAGGACGGAATCCACTCTTGAGGAACCAAGCAACGACACGGCCTTGGTCCAACAATTGAAGAGGGTTCGAGCTGATTTGACTATATGGCAGTTATTAGTTAGCTCACAAGAACATCGGGATGCACTGACTAAGGCTCTCGACCAAATCAAGGTCGACTCACAGGTTACCCCCGCTGAAATGGTAGCCACCGTCATGCCCTATATCGAGGGCAAGTCCGAAGAAGAAGGCCCACTCATAACCTTCTCTGAGTCCGATCTTCCACTGTAACACCTGCTATTTTTCCTAGCGTTTTTATTCTTACCATTATGACTCTATCATAACTATGTCACTTTTCGGCCTCATATTTCATCATTTTACTAAGCTCTATTTTCATGTTTGAGTTTAATGATATTTATTTATATTTTAAAAGATTTTAATTCTTTTAAATCAATTTAATTTATTTTCTCCGTAAACTAATTAATTTTCCGCGAGGAATTCTATTTTTCTTTGAATTGACGTTTTTTAAGCTCGGATTTAAGTTATTCATTTTCCCAAAAATGTTTAAATACATTTATATAATATTTTCAACTAAGAAATAATTTTTTTACTAAAAATAAGCCATTTATGATTTTAATACGAAGTTTCGTAAATAATTATTTTCCAACGCGAGATTTACTCGGATTGCTTTGAAATGCCGTTAACTATTTTACGATCCTTCCTTTTATCAACTTATACATTATTTGAGACCTTTCCCCATGTTTTGGGCCGGCAAAGCTCCTTATTATGATTTTATTACGTTTTATTAATACGTTTCATTTTATCACGTTAAACCGTAAATGTAAGATCATTTTCTTTTCATTGAATTGATGCATTATTACTCAAACTTTTCACACTCCTCCTCTTATTTTTGGCTGCCACATAGTGATTATTTTCACACAGTTTGCATCACCCATTTTAATGTCATTTAACCTTAAGAAACCATCCATTCTCCCTTCATTCATTCCTTTACAATAAAATTTATTCATCACCTTTTTCCTCTCCTTTGGCCTTGAGTTTCAGTAGATTTTCCAGCCTAGATTTGTCTCAAAATTGAGTCTTGATCGTCCCATTTTCATCTCCAAATTAATCGTCTATCATTTCCCTTCGTTAAGGTAATAATCGATGTTATTTCCGATCGTTATTTACCTTGATTCTTTTAGTTTTCTCATGGTATTTTTGTACCATGTATGTCGTGTATTGAAGGATTCTTGGATGACCCCAAAGTCGATGAATTTATCGTAGACTCGGATTTGGATTAGAGGTAACGTCGATGTTACTCGGTATTACTTGATTTTATTTGTGTAATTGCATGTATAATTTTTATATTTCATTTTTGACAATATATGTATGTCATATAATCTGAAAATTTTTTAAAAAAATTGAAAATTTGCATGTTTTTGTATTTTTATCACTTTTACGAGATTAACGATTAAATTGTTATTTTAATTTGTAAAATCGTAATATTCGGCCTAAACATGTAATATATGTTTATATTCTGTAAAAATGATTTTTTGATGATTTTTAATAATTTATTATTTTTCTGATATTTCAGTTATCGATTATTGAATTATTACCGTTTACGGACAAAAACGATTAAAAGTCGATTTTTGGTTCTAGTACCTAAACATTTTATTTTAATCTAATTTTTAACGTGGTGAAACTTTATGATGAAATAGAATTTTATGAATATTTTCATAATTTTTCGGAATTTTTAAGTGGATGAATTAATTAATCACTTTAAATCATCGTTTATCGTTAAAACCGTGTTGTCGTTTAAATTCTTGATTTCTGGTCTTTGGTTTAAATCTGGAAAAAAATTATGATTCTGATGATTTCATAATAAAATTTAATTTTATAATTTTTAGTGTTTTAATAAAATGTTAGGAACGATAAGTTTTATTAATGGAATCGTTAATTGTGAAAACGGATTATAAAGACGGTTTTGACGGGATTTATAAAATCTGGATTTTTTGGAATTCTGGAAAAATGGTAGATTCTGGAAAATCATGATTTTTAAGTTTAATAATAATTTTTGGATATTAATAATTCAATCGTTTTGTAATTACTATTTTTATTAATCGTTATTGCCGAGCATAGACGATTAACGATAAAATGCTTTAAAAACCGAGTTTTAGTATTCTGGAAAATTTTCTTTTCTGGACAGAATGTCCATAAATATATTTTAACTATTTTACGTTGTACTATTTATTAAAGTCTTTAATTAATAAGTATTGATTTTTGGACAAATTGAGATTTATCGTTAAAATGCTTCCAGCCATTTTGAAAATATTTAAATCTGAAACTTTAAGAGTTAAATCATCCCTTAACATACTCTAAATATATTCATTGGTTTAATTAAATAAAAGACATTAAAAGATTTAATTTGACATTTGCCGTAAAATCCTATTTATAATCGTATTGTCGAAACTAATAATATTTAGGGAATTTTAGTTTTGTAAATTTTGGAAACACCCTAATTAGTAGTAGTTAAATTGTTTAAGACCTTTCTGAATCATTTTATAAACACTTGTATGACGTTTCAATAATTTCATTAACTCAAATGTTCTCGTTTTAAGAATTAATATCGTTAAGGCCGAAAGTACTAGTTTTATAAATCTATATCGTTTACTAAAAATGTGGTATTAGTATAAACTAATATTTTTGCTATTTTGATATGATGCTATTTTTGGTAAATTTTCTAAAAATAGAAAGTTTCCTAAAATAGAAAGTTTCCTGTTTTGGAAAGTGATTCCTTTTGTTCTCTTATTGTTTATATTGAATACATCTTTTAAATATCGATAATGGATTGTTTTGGAGTTATGGAATAAGGAAAAGTGTGGGTTTGGAGTAATATAGTCTGGGATGTACGTTTTTGCCATCAGCTATAAAGCCGGTGTGCCTAATTGGGGCACATTTGGTCGTTGAATTGGGCGTAGTTTCGCCCAGGAGGGTGTATGTTTTGACCTTAAGCTAGATATCGCATCGTGTTAGTCGCCGTCAGCTGAACTAGACATATTTGTTGTCTAGGAGGGGTATGCACTATTTAAATCAGGATCTCGCTGCACGCAGTCCTGTTATAGTTGAGTTGCCTAGTTAGAGACTGGATTCTGTTATGAGTTAAGTCTGCAGTTCTCGAAGCTAGTTTCTAGTATTATCCTAGTGAAAGTCTAGATTCTACATTAATCCTATCCATAACACCATTTTGAATATTTTTATTATTATCGATATAATTTGGTTTGTAGGTTGGCAAATGTTTTATGTTTTCTTCGGAAAACTCATTTTTATTATATTGTTTCGTTACGTGAAGTTTTTCACTGAAACTTGTTTTCATTATGATGTTTTACTGTTTTCCATTTTCTTACTATTTTTCTATAGTAGTAATTACAGTTTTAAAATCCTGTTATACGGCTGGGAGAACGTTGACGTTGCTCCCCACTGATTGTGGCTGTTATGTTTTAACATGGCAGGTATACGTGTTTGTTTTCCGGTGGGTGTGGGCTAACGAACAGTCTTGGATCCTGCTTGATCTTTTTAATAATCATGTCTTAAGGATTGTTTAACCTCTTTGTGGATTGTTTTAAATTTTAGCCATTTTTATTTATGGCATACGTTTGACTTTACCAATTTAATTTACTAAGACATAGTTACAGTGTGTTTTAATCCCGACTCTACAGTGTTTTCGCCACTGTATCGCGTTAGAATTTCTAGGGGATTACATCCACCATTTGGGGCCGCCCATAACTTGGCCCTATATATCACGGTCATTTGCCGAGGGGAGTACCTCCCGATGACCCTGATCGATGATGGATCTGCCGTGAATGTCCTACCTCTAAGGACCGCTAAAGCCCTCGGCATCTCCGAGGCCGACTACCTCCCGACGGCACAAACTATCCAGACTTTCGACGGAAGCCCAAAACGGGTCGTCTTCACCATTCCATGTTGTAATGACTTGTTCCGAGTCAATACAGAGCCCACAGACCGGTCATCCTTATGGAACCCGGTATTGTTTCATCCCTCTGGACATCAGACATGTGCCCCACGATGACCGCTGAGCTCGATATTCCAGAGACTCTGTCTTTATAAGACACCCAAATTCAGCCTACGTTTCGTGTTGGGCGCTATCTTGGTAAAGTTTAGAAGACGATGCGATAGAAGACAGCTTCGAAAGTAGACTACGACACTCGGAGTCACTGCTCATGGGAGGCCATGATGCATCCTGCCGGTGCGAGAAAATGCTAAGAAGTAAATGGGCATCTAGCTCTTTATGAGTTTGTCGGTAGAGTAGTAGTCGTCCAGTTGCCATTGAGGTGCTCGGTTGTGTAAAGGTTCTCTTTCCTGAGACCAAGAGTATGGATTGGGTGTGTGCGCATACATAGATAAGGGCACTGATCAGCTCTCACTCTCTATATCGGATATCTTTGGGGGCGGAATACCTTCGGACCTTTGCCTTAGCAGTGTATGGGACATGTTCAGTTTAGCGGGGCCTCTGAGTCCATGCACTTGCAGCCCTTCTTCTCCGTATGTCAGTCGACTAAACCGAGTCAATTTAGGTGTTCGATCCTATTGAGCACTAGGGGTGAGATGTAAACCTCCTAGTATCGATATGATTGGCGGGATTGATGTTCCATCCGCAGTTATGGTGAGATGCAAGCCTTAAGTGTGCATGAGACATTAGTAGTCACGTCCCGTGCATTATGTGAAAGAAAACCATTGTTTTTAAAAGTAAATGACTACAGTTTTCTAAATCACATGTGTTAGTATGCTTCGTTACTGTTCTTTACTCTTATGACTGATGATGTGATTGAAATGCTTGATAATGGGAAGTGATGTTTTGTTATATGTCTTGCCTGAACATTGATTATGATTGATATTATGTTTCATATGATTTGTATTATGTATGTCTTACTCTATTTTCACATGACACTTCTATGAATCCATGATCCATGCTCTACTGTATTCTACTCACATGATACTCATATGATGTATGTATTACTTTATTCTATATAACCTACATGTCTTATATATGTAAATTAATTCGCATGATAACTGAAATCACTTCATGTGTATCTCACATTGTATACATGTCGATTTGTAATGTGACATGCCTGCTTATCTGTTAATTAGATAACCTAAACGTTATACTACATTGATTATTCGGGGCCGTGTTAGAAGGATGGTTAGGTTACTCCCACTAAGTGGGACATGTATATTTAAATATGCATTCAGGTTGACGAACCCTCAAGACTGGACATGGGGGTATGCATGAGTGCAAGAGATACAGTGTAGCAGATGAGAGTGTCAAACTATAAATCCTGTAACACAAATTTTATCATACTATTGTATTTAGAAATTTGTAATTCAGTTTTCAGTTGTTGTATTTTAACAACGGTTCATTTATCGGTAAAAGACTCACATGAGTCGACGCTTTTTAATTTTTACCACTTTTTACGACTTAATTATATTTCCGCCTTGTTAATTAATGTCATTGGAAGAAACGGGTTGTTACATAAAACCCTTTTTCTTTAATTCATGTATTTTTATTCAAGTCAAGTCCGTTTTAAATAATCGCAAAGTATCAATCTATTGGATTCGATACCAACTTAATAGTTGAATGTCGAATCTAAATGATTTAGTCAAGTAATTTAACTAGTACGATTTTCGTTGATGCTAAAATAGATGTCATCTAATTCGATAAGAATTAATACGACACTATAAAAGCGGAAGAAATTTATATCGTTTTAGTTAATTTAAACGACTTTTAATAACTTTTTTTTTATCTCGCTCAAATATCCGATGTCGATTCGATAATCGCACGTTGGATATTACGAGTATCATACATACGAATCGAGTATAAATCCCATAATATTTATACCCGATTCAACAAATTAACGATTTATCAAAATCCGAATCGAGCATAAATCATATAATATTTATGCCAGATTCGGCAGAATCAACGACTTATTCAAAATCGAAAAGCAATCACGCAATCAATAAATTGCGAGACGAACCCTAGTTCGGACAGGGAGCACTCGATCGAGTGCCTAGTCCACTCGGTCGAGTGGCATCCCAAAAACCGAGACAGAAGGATTTTTTGACCTCCACTCGGTCGAGTCCCGCCATGACTCGGTCGAGTGGCGTCGTACTCGGTCGAGTTCGTCAATAACTCGATCGAGTAATGCCTAAAAAAACGGGACAGAAGCTCTTCTAGAGGACCACTCGGTCGAGTCCTTCAATGACTAGGTCGAGTGGCCCTTTATCACGTCTAGACCGTGAGTCCCATACCGCCATCTAGATTCGATAACGTTTTTTTATGATTTAGGTCAACACGTGTCAAATCTATCACGTGGCACACTATTTTTCCAAAATCATACGTCGTATTTACATTATTCCGTATCATTTTATTTTAGTTATAAGCCGTTATTATCGTTATTTACCGTTACTAACGCGTTTGTTCCTTTTATTGGTTTATTTATTTTCATTGTTTATTTTATTGTACTAAAATGAACCCACATGCTAAATTTAACTTTGAAGTTAGAATTAGTTGCATTAAATCGACCTAGAAACCCGTTCAATTTCTCACATGCTTAGGAAAATAACGTTTGCATATCATTTAACCGAACTACTAATGCGCGTATTAGAAAGTCATTCGATATCCTAGTAGAGGCTGCTAATGTGCGGGCGGGGTTGGGTGTTCTTTGTGAACTTCCCAACACGTTCCCTCACCCCTTACTCAGAACCTCGGTTTCCGGATGCCCGAAACCGTTGGCGCACGAGAGTCATTCAATACACGATATCCGATAACGTCGGTATCGGTATCAAATGCAAAGGGACGAACCCAATAAACTCTGACATCGGAAATGGGCCATACTTTGTGCATGGCCCACTACGCCATAGAGTAGGTTCGAACGGGCCCGAACTCCCACAAAGTTCGGTGGCGACTCCACTTCGATTTAAATTTCAATTCGATCCATTCTCATATGGAGATTCATTCCCCCCCCCCCCCCAAAACCGCGCGTGGCCGCGTCGGGGTGGACCTATGTCATGTCCACAGCGTCCAAAAGAACTAGTCAACAAATTAAACTAGCACGAACTCATTGATGCCGAAATAATTGTCACATAATCCGAAAGGATTAATTACGACATTATAACGCGGAGGGAATTATTTCGTCCTGGTTCAATTTAGAACGACTTACAATTTATTTTACAAAACTCACTCTATATATTAGATATTGATTGAGTTTTTTGTCAAAAGGCACCTAACATTTAGACCTTTTGCAAAAAAAGGCACCTATAGTTTTTTTTTTGCCCAAAAGCACCTTAAATTTACATTTCTTTGTTAAAAGGCACCAAACACCAAATTCCGTCAAAAAACCGTCAATATTGACGGTTCTCTTCCTTTAATCTTCTTTCCTCAACCCTTAATCAACATTCATCCCTTAATCAAACTCAATTAACATCTTCTTACCCTTTTTCTTTGCATTTACCTTTATGATATCCCTTTCTCATCCCCTTTATTTCTCACAAGGCCACAATATTCCATTTTTCCTTCCCAAAAAACGACTTGATTCCATCCAAAACCCCTTTTATTCTCCCCTTAATTGAACCACACATTTTTTTTCTTCACTTTTGCATATTCTCAATTAAAATGACATCTTTAAGTACTATACACACAAAGAATGAAATACAAATGGTTATTAAAACCAAAAGTGAATTGACAAAAAAAAGAATAACAAATGGTAACTCATAAATCACAAACTTAAACACAAAAATGAGTGTTCTTAGTTTCTTACAACAAAAACTTCAATTCAATAATAGCTCAAAAATTCGTCTAATAACCTCTAACCCACATACCCCAAAATTATACCGGAAATTAAAGGTAAATAACATAAAAATGGAAATTGAATTCTAAAATTTAATTTGTTGTTGATAATAACTTAATGATAACTTAAATGAAAAGTTATGGTTGAAAACTTATCGATTGAGCAAAAACTTGGTGGTTTGACTTAAATAATGGAGATTGATTGAGATGTATGCAATTGAAGAGTAGCTAGAAACGAGAGTTTGATTAAAAAATTAGTGTTGAATTAAGGAAAATGGTTGATTAGTTTGATTAAGGAAAGATTGAGTTTGATTAAGAAAAGATTGATTAAGAGAGAATGGTTGATTAAGAGATGAAGGAAGATGATTAAAAGAAGAGGACCATCAATATTAACGGTTTTTTGACGGAAATTGGGATTTGGTGCCTTTCAACAAAAAAATGTAAATTTAAGGTGCTTTTGGGGAAAAAATAAAACTATAGGTACCTTTTTTACAGAAGGCCTAAATGTTAGGTGCCTTTTGACAAAAAACTCATATTGATTTCATAATCAAGTATCGAATATGACGAATATCGAAAATTTAAGTCGAGTATAAATCGTATCATATTTTTACACGACTTAGCAAAATTATCGATTTTCAAAGTTAAAAGCAATTTCGAAATCAATACTAAAATTCGAAACGAACTGTTGTTTGTACAGGGGGCACTCGACCGAGTGCCTAGCCCACTCGATCGAGTGGCACCCCAACAACAGAGGCAGAAAGTTTTTTTCGAGGACCACTCGGTGAGTGTCACGCCTGACTCGACCGAACTTTGTGGGAGTTCGGGCCCATTCGAACTCACTCTATATCTTGGTGGGCCGTGCACAAAGTACGGCCCACTCGGATCTTAGAGTTTATGGGGTTCGTCCTTTTGCATTGCGATACCGATACCGACATTATCGGATACCGTGTATTGAATGAATCTCGTGCGCCAACGGTTTCGGACATCCGGAAACCGAGGTTCTGAGTAAGGGGTGAGGGTACGTGTTGGGAAGTTCACAAAGAACACCCAACCCCGCCCGCACTTAGCGGCCTTTACTAAGATATCGTTTGATTTTAAAATACGCGCGTTCAATGCAAACAATATTTTGACTAAACATGCGAAGATTTGAATAAGTTGCTACGTCGATTTAATGCATCTAAATTAACGCCAAAGTTGTATTTAGCATGCGAGGTTCGTTTTAGTATAATAAAACTAACAACAAGAATAAATCGCTAAAACATGAACAAACAAGTTAGTAACGATGATAACGATTTGTAAATAATATAGAAAGACATAAACGACATGATGCATGGTTTTGAAAGGAGTAGGACACGTGATGGACTTGACACGTTTTGACTGAAGTCATAAAAATAATTTTATCGGGGCTCGAAATATGTTGAAAGACTCACGGTTTTGGTGTATCAAAGGCAACTCGATCGAGTCATTGAGGGACTCGACCGAGTGGACCTCGGAAAAAGCGTCTGCCCAAAATTTGAGGTGCCAATCGATCGAGTGGGCTAGGCACTCGATCGAGTGGGCTAGGCACTCGATCGAGTGGGCTAGGCACTCGATCGAGTGCCTTCTGTACGAACAATGGTTCGTTTTGCTTTTGACTTCGAAATTGCTTTTTGAAAAATCGATAATTTTTGCTAAGTCGTGTAAAAATATGAGATGATTTATACTTGACTTAGATTTTCGATACTCGTCATATTCGACACTTGATTATGGAATCAATATCGAATATTAGAATTGAGTTTAGAAAAGACGTTATACATCGTTTTAAATAGAACTAAGACGAAATAAATTCTCTCCGCGTTATAATGTCGTAATTAATCCTTTCGAACCGCGTGACAATTATTTTAGCATCAACGAGTTTGCGCTAGTTAAATTTATTGACTAATTTGTTTAGATACGATATTCAACTATAGAGTTGGTATCGCACCTAAAGAAAGACGCTTTGTTTGTTTGATTAGATTCGAAAATTGATTCCCTCCGCATCTCGACATCGTAATTAATCCTTGCGGATTATGTGATGTCAGATCTGCATCGACAGGTTTCGCTCTAACATTAAAAAGAGGAATCGGACGCGTTTAAAAAGGAGTATTCGCAATCCCATCATGCCTTTGAGTGTTTAGGGCGGCGCTCCTCGAGAGGGCTCCACCACTGTCAATACTCGTGAAAGGATTAGAAGGGTCTTATATGAATATCGCCTTTAAACGTGTTTGATTCAAAATAATTTTAGAAATTGATGAATGCGTGATTCTAAACGATTATGTAAATACTAAGATGAGACTGGCGACGCGATAAAAAAACGATCTTGTTGATGTAATTCGCTTCAACAATCAAATACTAGGGGTGTCGGGATAAGCGACCGGCAACATCGGGTGCGATACACTCGTATTCAGATTTCTTTATCCCGTCATCCCTTGTATTCGACACGAATAGACGAATATTTTAGTATTTTGATATTAGTAATATTAATGATATTAGATACGAAAGGAAGATTAAAAAACGAAAAAAAATGTGAGAAGGGACGAGAAAGACGACGTGAGAGAAGAGAAGAGAAAGGGAAGAGATCGAGATTATTTGCACCCTCAACCTACATGCTTTGTATTCTCGGTATGGAACTCGTCTAGTTGTGGCTCAGGCACGGGTGTATCGAGGTTACGTTGGAAAAGTTATGGTGGTTTAGGTGTAAGGGTTTAAGGTTGAAGAAGTATGTAAGTTGTACAGAGGAAAAAGTTGTATGTGTAAAAATTGAAGAGGTCAAAAGGTGTTAAAAGGTGTTGCAAAGGGGGTGTATATATAGGAATTCTCAAACCCCACGACCTAGGGTCACTCGATCGAGTGCCCCTGCTGACTCGATCGAGTGGCTCAGTTCAGAGGCAACAGCGGGCCTGCTAGAGGCCCACTCGATCGAGTGGGCTGACACTCGATCGAGTGGATCAGCTGGAGCGAAGAAATCCGGAGTTTTTGACTTCGGGTTGGATTCTCGATATTTGCATGGTTGTTTTGTGTCTCGGAAACGACTTTGACCGGGGTTTGACCCGGTCGCTAAAAGACGGTTTTATTTTCGGTGTCGGTTTTGACCCAAATTAGTCCTATTTGATTGGAAACGACCCGTTGGGCCTGAATTTGAGGTTGGTTTTGTGAGATTTGTACTCCGTAAAAAGCCCAAGCCAGAAACTAAAGATTTTGAGCCAATATCCGAGTATGTTAAAAGCACGTTCGCGCCCGATCATCATCGGGTGTTTTTTGGAAACTGCTAAAACCCCTAGCAGCCAAATGTGGGTGTCTACAATAGTGTGTGTGTATATATATAAAGTTTATAAACAAATAAAAAAGGGAAAATATAAATTTCACGTAAAAACAAAGAAAACGAAATAAAAGGAAAAAGGGAAACAAAAAAACCAGAAAATAACTAAAAAATAAAAGAAAAAAAAATTTTAAAAAATCCAACTTACGACCTCCCTCCTTTTCCTCCCCTTCCCATGACCATCCTCCAGCCCCATCACCCCACCCACCGACTACCACCCACCACCCCACGCTGACCCAACCAAAACGGCACCCACCTAGCCACCCCACCAACACCATCACCATCACCCTTACCCACCACCAACCACCCAGATTGACACGACCCACCCACCGTCCCCAGCCACCCGCGTCCGCCTCCACTGACCCCATCCACCCAGCCACCAACCTCACCCCCAGCAATTTTTCATCCCTGACGGTTTCGATGTTTGGGCTGGTTTGAGTTTATGAATAGTTAAATTTGGAGATTTTTTAGAGAGAGAAAAAAAAATTGATTTCTGATGTCATGAAATGACAGGGGTGAAACGGTAAAATGTCATTTAGGATTGAGTAAAATCTCGTTAGGAAAAAGCACGCATTTCTCTATTATCCAATACTGAAACAATGGAAGTACAATATTGATGGGGGTCGGTAGCTTTCCGCGGGTCGCCCACCATTTGGGTCCCAGGATAGCCCGACCCGGGAAAAGAAGAGAGGCCTTCTTTGCAGGCCATTTGAACAGCCTTGCTGGGAAGCCTTCATAAAGTGGTCTCAGCTGCCTCGAGCTTCAAGAAGACTCCTCCCCGCCCGTCAGGGGCATGCCGCGTACTAGGCAAGCCAGTCGAGCCCCTCCTGCCTGCCAGTCCTCAAGGCACCCACAACTCTGGCAGGGTCTTGAGGGGGAAGCACCCTTACCCACCACCAACCACCCAGATTGACACGACCCACCCACCGTCCCCAGCCACCCGCGTCCGCCTCCGCCGACCCCATCCACCCAGCCACCAACCTCACCCCCAACAATTTTTCATCCCTGACGGTTTCGATGTTTGGGCTGGTTTGAGTTTATAAATAGTTAAATTTGGAGATTTTTTAGAGAGAGAAAAAAATATTGATTTCTGATGTCATGAAATGACAGGGGTGAAACGGTAAAATGTCATTTAGGATTGAGTAAAATCTCGTTAGGAAAAAGCACGCCTTTCTCTATTATCCAATACTGAAACAATGGAAGTACAATATTGATGGGGGTCGGTAGCTTTCCGCGGGTCGCCCACCATTTGGGCCCCAGGATAGCCCGACCCGGGAAAAGAAGAGAAGCCTTCTTTGCAGGCCATTTGAACAGCCTTGCTGGGAAGCCTTCATAAAGTGGTCTCAGCTCCCTCGAGCTTCAAGAAGACTCCTCCCCGCTCGTCAGGGGCATGCCGCGTACTGGGCAAGCCAGTCGAGCCCCCCCTGCCTGCCAGTCCTCAAGGCACCCACAACTCTGGCAGGGTCTTGAGGGGGAAGCCAGAGCTCTTTCCGTCCAGGCCTAAGGTAAGAGCGAATGAGTGAACGAGGTGAGCCCACGTGTCACCTTCCCGTCCACTCATCCCTCCTCTTTCCCTCTCTCCTTTCTCTCTCTTGGGGAAAGGTATAAAAATACTTTTCCACATCCCACATATAAGGGGTTTGATTTTTTCTCTCTAGACTCTCACTCTAAAAACTGCCACCTTACTCCTCACGAGTAAGGTTCCTCAAGGCTATTCACGGACTAAGTTAGGCATCAGAGAGGGTTCCCCCGGACACCTCCGGGGCCTGTGCGTTCTGTGTGCAGGGAGCAGGCCGACTCCGCCGGGAAGGTCTGACCTTTTGAGTGAAGAGAAAGGAGGGATCAAAGGAAATCATACAATCATCACCAAGGAAGCATCATAATTAAAGGATCCGAGTCCAAGGTCGGGTCTATTGTTTCCGTAACAGGAACAATTTGGAGCCGTCTGTGGGGAAGAATTCGGTTGTGCTCACGAGTTACCCACAAAAATCAACCATAACCAAAAAACATGCCTGAAATTAATGAAGCCAGTTCTGGGGCGGGTCCGACAGTTCCACCGGTGATCCCCCTGTATGGCATGCCCCTACCAGAGATAACACCCGCCGCCACGATCCCAGGGGTAGGGAGGGCCAGTCTCCAGGGGGCACCCAGCAAAGGGACTACAGTTGTGGCTGGGCAGATGGGTCAGCAGAGGCCCAGCTTGAACCTCACCCCTGCCCAGGTCGCTCAAACTGCAGCATTCTTTCCAGCATGCTCAATCAGGAATTTACTCCAGAAGACCTGGTGGGCAGGATCGCCACAACTCCCAGGCACCTTCACTTCCAAAGTGTGGAAAAGGCTGGGGGCACAAAGCGGACCGCTGCCAGGAATGCCCAAAGAAAGGCAAAATAGACCGCTCAGGGGTATGTGCAAGCCCAAAGACGCATCACCGCCGGCATCCAAGAACAGCCTGCCCAACAACAGGCATTCTCCATACATACCACTAAGTCCACATCTACCGTCGAAAAAAGGGGCTTATCCCAGGATCTCCGAGAGCGGATGAGGCCCAGAGAGCCAGCCTCGAATCGTCTGGGGGGAAAGTAGGGCGGGGTCTTCTCCAGGTTGACACCCGTGGCAGAGTCGCGACCAGCTCCAAGGCTGTCCCAAAGCCTCCAATCAAGGCTCAACCAGGGACGGCCACTCGAGGTAAGGCACCGCCAAGACGACAACCTTGAACCACCCCAGAAAAAATGACACAGGCATCACTCCCCTACTAGAAGGGATGATGAGGCCATGAGTAGACAAGCGCCCAGGCACCGCTCTCCCAGTGTTGGAAAACCGACCCCAGGCCAATGGGATGACTACGGTTACCACTCTGTGGGAAGCAGGTCAAAAATGGTGGGCAGACCTACTAAGACCTCACTTTACCCTAAAGTGCAGGGGTATCATATCCCTAAGATTAAAATGCCTTCTGTCAAGTTTGATGGACTTACTGACCCAGAGGATCACCTGGTAGCGTATGAAAGTCACATGGGGATGTACGATGCCGACGATGCGGTCTGGTGTAAGATTTTTCCTACCACCCTGGTGGGTTTGGCCTAAGGGTGGTTCAGGGATCTACCGCAGGGGTCGATCAGTTACTTTATAGAACTAGCCGAGGCTTTCTTGGACCAGTATGCAGGAAACAAGAGACGCCGTCTAACCCGTTTTGATCTAATGACCCTCAGGCAGAAGAAGGGTGAGACTGTCAGGGACTACTTGAAGAGGTTCGACCTATCCTTCCAACAGGTCAAAGAAATCGATGATCCCACAGCAGCATATGCATTAACCAACTCATTACTCTCAGGGGAGATGAAAAATCAAATGATTAGAGCTCAGCCAGAAACTCTAGCCAAGGCTTGGAAAATTGTCGAGGGCTTCATGCTGCATGAGAAGTTCCACAACCTGCCGGATACCCCCACAGGACCTTCTAGGCCACAGGGGGGACCGCAGGGTGGGCGCAGAAGAGGTGAAGTAGGGAAGCAAAGAGCTGAGGAGGGCGACACCCCAAGAAAGGAGCGTGCGGCCTATCAGCCAAGGTTTGACAGCTACACGGCCCTCAACAAATCAAGAGCCGGAATTTTTGAATTGGAGAAAGAAACAGCCAAGTGGAATCGCCCGAGTGAGCCGCGCAACCCAAAGGGTGATCCAAAGAAGTTTTGCACATTCCATGATTGTATTGGGCATACCACCGAAGAATGTCGCCATCTAAAGGATGAGATTGAGAAACTCATCAGAAATGGCTGGTTGAGCACCTATGCAGCAAGGAATAAGAATCAGAAGGAGGCGGCGGACAAGCCTGAAGGCTTAGTGCAAAACCGCCTGATAATTCATGTGGTGTCAGGAGACGCAGAGGGTCAGGCCAGCAAAAGAGGCCAAAAAAGACAAATCTGTGAGCTGCGAAATCAGATATGCTATGCTGAGAAGGCAGGGAGTCCAAAGGGCCTGACCCTGAGCATCACCCCTCAAGATGCAGGGCGGGTAATCTACCCTCACAGCAACCCCCTGGTATTGTCTCTCGTGATTAGCAATCATATCGTAAGGAGGTGTATGGTGGATATAGGAGATTACACCAACCTGTTGTACAAGGACACGTTTGATGTACGGATTCACCGGAGCAGGTATACTCCCGATGGGGATCATCGACCTGCCAGTGACGTTTGGAGAGGGAGCCTCAGCCAGAAATATCAGAGCATCGTTTGTCGTTGTGGATGCAAAATCTGCGTATAATGCCCTGATAGGCAGGGCTACCCTAGATGAAATTGAGGCTGCCATATCAATCAGAGCCCTGACCATAGCCTACGTAACAGATTTTGGCATGGAGGAAAAGGTGCACGGTGACCAAGAGTCGGCCAGGCAGTGCTACTCCGTCGCCCTACGCACCCATGAAACACAGCGAAAGGGTAAAAGAAAGACAGACAATTCCCCCAGCAGGGAAGGGGAGATTCCAGCTGGCCAGCAGGCATCTGACCACCTTGAACCTAGGGGAGAGAGCATGCTGGTGGACCTGGAGCCGGGAAGGCAGGTCCTCATAGGGGCTGACCTGGAAGATTCCTATCGCGAAGAATTGATCAAGGTCCTGAGAAATAACAGGGATGTATTCGCCTACTCGGCAGACGAGATGCCGGGGGTCGATCCGGCACATATTGTTCACAAGCTGAACGTAAGTCCGGAAGCCCGCCCTGTGAAATAGAAAAAGAGGAACATGTCTGCGGAAAAGGATCAGGCTATCAAGGAAGAAATCGAAAAGCTATTGAAGGCCGATTTCATAGAAAGTTGCGATTACCCCGAGTGGTTAGCTAATGTGGTGATGGTAAAAAAAAAGTCCTCAGGAGCGTGGAGAATGTGTGTAGACTTCACAAATCTTAACAAGGCCTGCCCTAAAGACTGCTATCCCCTCCCAAGGATCGATCAGCTGGTAGACGCCACCAGCGGGTACACCACACTTAGTTTCTCGGATGCATTTTCAGGCTATCACCAAGTATACCTCTGGCAGCCTGACAGGGTGAAATGCGCTTTTATCACCAGTTCTGGTACATACATGTACAAGATGATGCCTGATGGTAGGGATTTGTCACGTCCCTAACCAACAATATAACACCGACTAACCTAGTGAGTAGCTAGGGTAAGTCGGGATCGTATCCACGAGGACGGTATATCAAGGTTTAGACTAGGTTGGCCTACAACAAGACTAGATTACCGAACAAACACAAAGAAGCGATGAATAAAAAACTATTAAGGAGGAGAAGTATGACTATACTAACAATGCTAAACAATGCTAATGATCGATCTAACAAATAATCTAAAGTAAACGATGTCTAACTAAGAAGGTGGATCAAATATGGAAAGAAAGTGGGGTAGGTCGGGTTCATAGGAGTAGAAGGATAATTGGGGTGATCAAGGGTATAGGTGTCTCCTAGTTGTTAGGGTCGGTCCGGGCTCTCGCAACCTAAACCGATGCCAAGGTGGGTCCGGGCTCTCGCAACTTAGACCCTAGTCCGCGCTCTCGCGACTAAACTATTCTCGACATTTCCACATAATAGACAATCAATGAGAATATGAGCACAAGTATGGGAAGCATGGCCACTACTACTCATACAAGCATATCAACAAACACATAGAGTGCCTACAATGTGACTAACAACAAAGATGCAACCTTTTCCCCTTAATCACCCCTAATCATCCATAATCTACCCCTAATCCCCCTACTAACCCCACAAGAAGACTACTCACTCATTATCAAGAATAAAACAACCATAACAAGAGAAAATATTATCACTAAACAAACATTCATAAGGATTAACAAGAATAATGATACTAACAATATGAAAAGATTCAAACAAGATTAAATAAACAAGATTAAGAGTAAGAAAGGTTATACCAACACTAAGGAGATGAAAAGATGCAATCTTGTATAAATAAGAACCCAAATAAAACCCAAGGTTGTCAATCTTGGAGAACTCTTCAAGTATCCTCTTAATACAAGAACTAATTACAATAATTAACTAAGGATTAACTAAGATTAAGGGAAGATTAAAGCTAATGAGTGAGAGTAAATCTAGGGTTTTGTAGGCTTAAACTAATGTAGGGTATGATAAGATGTCCTAAAATTACAAGAAGGGAGTATATATATGGGTACAAGAATGAAGGAGAAGAAAGAAAAGAGTCGTGCAGTAGCATCACGGTCCCGACCGGGACGGATCATCCCGATCGGGACGACCCTGTCATCCCGACCGGGACGGGATGGTCCCGACCGGGATGGGCTCACAGCAGCCCTCTTAATGTAGCACCCCATCCCGAACGGGATGAAGCCATCCCGAACGGGATGGGTCTTGTATGCCTTCCTTAAACACTCTTTGGTCCTTCCTTGCCTCTCATGGGCTTCCCACCGATTCTCGGGACTCGGGATCGGGTCTTGGAGGCTCAGGATTGGGTCCCAAGGTCTCGGGGTCGATTCCAAGGCCTCGAGTCATCGTTCCTTTATCTCGTTGGCTCCAAAATGTGTATGTATTGAGTCGGAATCGCTCCAACTCTTCCAAATCAGTCTCGGGAACCTGAAACGAACTAAAAGAAGCATAAGAAGCCCATGAATCGCTCCAAAGGAGCGATTCCACAAGGAAAAAGGGACCAAAACACAACAAATAGGCACTACAAACTACACTTATCAACTTCCCCACACTTAACCCTTACTCGCCCTCGAGTAAGCACACACTAACTACTAAACTAGCCGAATGGGTATTAGCGCACCCTACGCCCCTTCAACTCACGCGAGTGCACTTAGAGGAAAAGTGCACTCCGCAAGGCAAGTCGGGTCTTGCGACAAAACTGTGGATGCAACCGGACACAAAACACATAAACAAACAAACACACAAACAAACACATAGACGGTTTCACCCAAAACAAAAGAAATACCGCTTCCCTCTAAAAGCGGTGAATGAAACACCGGTTTAGGACTCGAGGTAAGTGACAACGTTCCCAAGCTAGAAATATAAACCAAGGTGGACTAAACCCTAATAGTATGACGATAAAGCAACAAAAACGTTGGTAACTTACCTAGGTCCTCCTAATTTTCTAAAAACGTACTACGGGACGATCGGCGGAGTGGAATAGCGAAGAACCACGGTGTTAGTCGACACTGTAGGTAAGTGAGACCCCGCCCCCTTTAGCGTGAGCCAAGAGGGTCGTCCCGTGTCCAAGACCGCCTAACTAGTCCAAGTAAAAAGGTGGAAAACATGCAAAATGAGGGAAGACCGACTAATGCCGCTATCATCCTTCCTCGGGACTCGGTCCTTTGGTAGGCTCTTCACGGAAAAAGTCGGAAAAAGGCTTATTTTTGGGGGGATTTCTTTTTGTGAGACGGGTTTTCTTTTGGCATTTTCTTTCTTTTCGCTGTTTTTGCTTTGTTTGTTGCCATGCCATTTCTTTTTCTTCTTTTCTGTTTTCTTTTTTGGCTTTTGTGCCTTTTCTTTTTCTTCATTTCTTTTCTTTCTTTCATTTTTTTCTTTCTTTTTCTTTTCTTTGCCCTTTTTGGCAAGATTTGGCATTATTGGCATTTCATTGAGTAACAAGAGAGAATCAACAATTTGCAATTTATTGTGTGTATAGGTGTAGAAGGTAGGGGAAATGGGTAAGTCGGGACGGGCCCTTCCCTTCAAACCCACAAAAAGTGGGGAACTTGGACTAATCAAGACAATCATAAACACGGTCACCTAGGGGACGAGACTCGGTAACCAAGGCCTTTTCACACCGTGGGTGGTCATAATGGTCAAAAGTGCAAATCCCGTAGTAAATTCCTAGTAAGCTAGGTGGACTCAAGGTAAAGGACCAACGAAATCATTGATTTAGGGTCATTCTACTAGGCTAAGGTCCAAGACTCGATTTATACTACTAGGAAAGGAAAGTAAACACTCGCACACTAGCCTCTAAACCGGGTTTTCGAAAACGGTTTACACACATGACACAAATACACACACAAAACAAAGACTCAACGAAAACAAACGAAAGGAAAAGAAACAAAAAGGCAACAAAATAAAACAAACACCACCCCGATAATCCATACAAGTCACCAAATCCACCACAAGAATGTACAAGCTCCACCCGAGCACACCTCAACACAACCTTCTCCAAACATCACAAGGAATAAAGAGGGAAAGAGGGTTAGAAGATGTTACCGGATGACTTTAGAGCTTTCCAAAGTCATTGGCGATTAAAGCAACCTATAAGGACAAAGGGAGGCAAAACACGCAACAAAACAAACAACACGACACAAAGGGAAAACACACAAAAGGAAAATCTTTTTGCTTTTTCTGAAAAGTTTTCAAATTTTTAGGGATTTTTAAAGGTTTTTTCGAAAAAAAGAAACAAATAAAACTAACTACGATAGAATATCGCTCCCCCACACTTAAACCGAGCAATGTCCTCATATGCTCAATCGTAGTGTGCGGAGAGACAAAAGAAAAGAAAATAAACTACGAAAATGAAACTAAAAATCAAAAATAAAGTGAAGAAAAGGGTAGAAGGTGTCCGGCCGGGGTGTAGTCAAGTCACCATGGGCCGAGACGAGAAAAAGATATGGAAGGGGGGAAGAAAATAAAAAGAAGGAAATAAAAGGAAATGGGAGGGGAGGGCTAGGTGTAATCAAGTCACCTAGCCCGGATTCCGCCTAAATCCGACTAAATCCTCAAAAAGAAAGAGTGAAAAAAACTTGTAAATTTTGGATTTTGAAATGACTCTCGATGTAGTCACGTCATCGGGAGTCGGGAGCAACCATACTAAGGCCTCGAAGGCCACCATGAAATCAAGACACATAAGTGTACAAGGGGAAGGGAACAAACACAAAGGAAAACAAGCTATAAAAGACGGAAAAGTAAGGATAGTTACCCAAACCAATTGGCAAGTAACTCACTCGCTCCATCGTCTCATAGATCAATGTAGGCACGTTGCTTGTCTTCTTTGTTGCTTTTCCGCTTCATTCTCGATAACATCGCATGGTAGAGGTAGTAATGGTGCGAGGGGGTTAGGGTTTGATGCGAATCAAGGTGTAAAGTGAAGAGGAAATGAGGTGAAGGTATGATAATGAAGTACGTGGGGCATATGGTAAGGTTAGGGTAGCTAGGGAGGTTGGGAGGGGGCATAAAACGGTTGGGTGGACTCGATTTGAAGCACAAAGGGGGAGCAGAGGACCATCCCGGTCGGGAAGGTTGATCCCGATCGGGTTACCTCACCCGTCCCGGTCGGGACGCTCTCATCCCGGTCGGGACGGACTCACAGGGAGGTCGAAACATGGTGCACCCATCCCGATCGGGATGGCACCCTTCCCGGTCGGGATGCCTTACCCTTCCCGGTCGGGACGCCTCATCCCGGCCGGGATGGGCCTTCTTCGACTTCCATGGCCCCAAAAGCTTGCTCCAAGCTTCAAAAACCCGATCCTCGTGCTTACAACCCAAGGTATATCATAGCCAATCTTCTCTAGGGATATCTTCACTTCACCTATCCAACCAACTCAATTCAAGCATTAAATTCTCTCCCTCGCCTCGCTCATCAATAATCCAAATAACAAGAATTCACAAAAAATCCACTAACTACAAGAAAGAAATATATACAATGAGACGGTTCTTGTGGAACTCCGTCAAACCAAGGTAGTGCTTTCTTCAATCTTTTTCAACAACCTTGAACACTTCCATCTCCATCAAGGGCACGTAAGAACAAGTCAAAGGCCCTAGAGAAGTCTTCAATTAGGCTTGTGATATAACCGTCCACAAACCAAGGCTCTTCATGACCTTGCATTGACGTTCCCGGGGCATCCCGATCTACTAAGTTCAATGGCTTGAACTTGTACTTGCGATCCTTCGGGATATATCCAAACGTCCATCGATCTTCTTGTGGCTCCAAGGGGGGCTCATCTTCTTTCTTATCATTGCACTTCAACTTGTCATCAAGCCCATGACATGGGCACTCATCCTCCTCCAAATCGGAGTCATCGTCATCAAGTACATAAGAGTACTTTTTGAAGCTTTGTTCTGGTTCACCCCCTAGATCGATGTCTTTCTTGGCTTGGATCATATTGCATGTCTCATCGCTAGTAGGCGAAGTGTTGCCTTGGAGGTCAAACACTATCTTCTCCTCGCCTAACTCAAATGTGATCCTACCGTTCTTCACATGGATCATGGCACCCGCGGTGTGTAGAAATGGGCGCCCAAGAATAATGGGAGTGTTGGCATCCTCCGGCATGCCAAGCACAATGAAGTCGACCGGAATGAAGTATTTCCCCACTCGTACCGGTACGTCCTCTAACATTCCTAATGGTCGATTGAATGATTTATCGACCATTTAGAGGGTGAGGGACGTACATTTCAACTCCTTCATTCGGAGTCGGCAACAAATAGAATATGGAATGATGCTCACACTCGCGCCCAAGTCACATAACGCATTCTTGATCAAGAAGTTGCCTATGGTGCAAGGGATCGAAAAACTACCCGGATCCTTCAACTTCGGAAGCGTGGAACCTTGGATAAGCTCGCTCACCACCCTCGTGAACGCTACGGTTTCTTCCTTGTCGACGGATCTCTTCCTAGCTAAGATTTCTCTCATAAATCTTCCATATGCCGGGATTTGGGTAAGTAATTCGGTGAACGGGACACTAACATCCAATTTCTTCACAATACTAAGGAACTTGTCGTAATGAGTGTCCACCTTAGTCTTCATTTGCCTCGATGGGTAAGGCAACTTGATTTGGTACTTGTTTTGATCATTAAGGGTGGACTCTTCAAAGGACACTTTCCTTTTTCCCTTGTCTTTCTCTTGAAGAGGAGGGGGTTGTCTTTTTGGGGTTTTTCAACCTCCCTTAAGACTTGCTCCTCAATTGGATTGTCCAAGCTTGATTCTTCTTGATTTGGAGATGTCATTTCTATTGTCGGTTCTTGCATCGGCTCTTGCTCAATAGGATACGAAGGGGAGTCTTAAGAGGTACCTCTCCTTGTGGTGATGGCATTTACATGCTCAAATGTCGGTGTTTCACCTTGAGAAGGTAGTTGCCCCTTTTGTCTTGAGGAGCTCCCCGAAGCTAGTTGAGATATGTGATTCTCAAGTATCTTCATACGGGTATCCCTCATTGCATTTTCCCCTTGAATATAAGTGAAGAGCTCATGATGATTCCTTGACATGTCCACTTGACTTTGTTGTAAATCTTGATTACTCCTTTGTATTTCCATCAAAGTCTTTTGAATGTCAAAATTCCGAGGTGGGGAAGATGGATTATGTGGAGTGTCGGTGATGGCGAGAGGAATGCCATAATCATGAGTAGGAGACCGGCTCCTAGGCTTGCTTTGTTGTTGTTGATTTTGAGTTGCTTGTTGACGGTTCCCTTGGAACCCTTGAGAATTACCTTGATGATGGCCTTGATTGTTGCCATGGTTTCGGTTTTGATACCCTTGAAAGCTTTGGTTTCCTTGGAAACCGCCTTTATTGAAGTTCCCTTCTTGGAACCCTTGCTTGTTGTTGAAGTTGCCTTGGTTATTTTGCTTGATATTGTTGAAGGGTCTTTGGTTACCCACATAACCTTGGTAACTTTCATTGTTGTCCCGTAAGGGAGGTGGAACATAAGGACGAGGTTGTTGTTGATATTGAAGTGCTTGTTGTTGAGGGACTTGATTGGAAGCTTGGTATTGATTAGAGAAGGAGGCGCCTTGCTTGAACGCTTGAAAGGCGTTCACTTGCTCAATACTCCCTCTACAATTCATAGGGTCATGAGCAACGATTCCACAAGTGTCGCACATCCCAAAGTAAGGTGTAGGAGGTGCGAACCCCAAAGCATTCACTTCATGAATCGGTTGATGGTGTGAGGAACTAGTGCCTTGGACTTGGTTGAGGTGGCTTTGGAGCTTCTTGTCAATAGTCTCCATGTGTGTTTTAAGTTGAGCTCCAAGGTCAATGCTTAATTTGGTGATAGCATCGACCTCATGTATGCCTCCTCGATGTGCCTTCCTAGGCCTAGAGTATTGCGAATTATGCACCGCCATCTCTTCGATTCTCGCCCATGTTTGGTCGTCATCGACCTCGGTAAACCTACCATTGGAGCCCATGTTGAGAATGGCTCTCGAGTCCTCATAAAGTCCATTCCAAAATTGTTGCACCAAGAACCATTGTGAGAGTCCATGATGAGGGCACGATCTTACCAAAGACTTAAACCGCTCCCAAGCTTCATATAGGCTCTCTTCATCCCTTTGTTGGAACCCGGTGATGGAGGCCCTAAGCAAGTTCATCTTTTCCGGAGGGTAAAACTTTTGGTAGAACGCCAAGGCAAGCTTTTTCCAAGTGTCGATACCCATGGTTGCCCTATCGAGACTCTTGATCCATTGCTTCGCTTTTCCAATAAGAGAAAACGGGAAGAGTACCCAACGAATTTGATCTTGAGTAACCCCGGTTTGAGATATAGCGTCACAATAATCGGAGAAAGTCTCCATATGTTGGTGCGGGTCTTCGGTGGGTAAACCACTAAATGGGCTCCTCTCCACAAGTTGGATAAATTGAGTCTTTGCCACAAAATTCCCGGTATAGGCTTCCGGTAATGCACTCGGTCCCGGCAAGACATCCTCGGTGAATGTGGAATGAGAGGAGAACTTAGGCATTCTTGGATGTAAGGGAGAAGATGGTGGTGTAGAGAGTGTTGATGTAGATGAAGAGGGGGAACTAGGAGAAGAATCACCGAAGGGATTGATGAAGGTCCCTCCGGCCGTCTCTCGAGGTGAAATGCTCAAGTCGGCTCCTTGGGCTTGCCCTTGATGAGTGGTGCTTGCACTTGGTTGAGAGATCCTAACCCGATTAATCATCCATTAGCGAAAGGCTCGAAAGAGTCTCTCCGGCTCTAGATTAAAGAGATAGAAGTCGCCTCCCCTCCTAGGCATACACTACACACTAGAATAAACGTAAGAACGCCTAGTGCTTTATGGGCACTAGGCAACGACAATAACAAACACAACTAGAGACAAAGAGAAAAAGAAGAAAAACTAGAGAATATTCACAAGAGAAGATGGGAGAACACAAAGAGGGGTAACTAAGTCTAGAAATAAGCAAACTAAGTCTAAACAATGCACCGTCCCCGGCAACGGCGCCAAATTGATGGTAGGGATTTGTCACGTCCCTAACCAACAATATAACACCGACTAACCTAGTGAGTAGCTAGGGTAAGTCGGGATCGTATCCACGAGGACGGTATATCAAGGTTTAGACTAGGTTGGCCTACAACAAGACTAGATTACCGAACAAACACAAAGAAGCGATGAATAAAAAACTATTAAGGAGGAGAAGTATGACTATACTAACAATGCTAAACAATGCTAATGATCGATCTAACAAATAATCTAAAGTAAACGATGTCTAACTAAGAAGGTGGATCAAATATGGAAAGAAAGTGGGGTAGGTCGGGTTCATAGGAGTAGAAGGATAATTGGGGTGATCAAGGGTATAGGTGTCTCCTAGTTGTTAGGGTCGGTCCGGGCTCTCGCAACTTAAACCGATGCCAAGGTGGGTCCGGGCTCTCGCAACTTAGACCCTAGTCCGCGCTCTCGCGACTAAACTATTCTCGACATTTCCACATAAAAGACAATCAATGAGAATATGAGCACAAGTATGGGAAGCATGGCCACTACTACTCATACAAGCATATCAACAAACACATAGAGTGCCTACAATGTGACTAACAACAAAGATGCAACCTTTTCCCCTTAATCAACCCTAATCATCCATAATCTACCCCTAATCCCCCTACTAATCCCACAAGAAGACTACTCACTCATTATCAAGAATAAAACAACCATAACAAGAGAAAATATTATCACTAAACAAACATCCATAATGATTAACAAGAATAATGATACTAACAATATGAAAAGATTCAAACAAGATTAAATAAACAAGATTAAGAGTAAGAAAGGTTATACCAACACTAAGGAGATGAAAAGATGCAATCTTGTATAAATAAGAACCCAAATAAAACCCAAGGTTGTCAATCTTGGAGAACTCTTCAAGTATCCTCTTAATACAAGAACTAATTACAATAATTAACTAAGGATTAACTAAGATTGTAGGGAAGATTAAAGCTAATGAGTGAGAGTAAATCTAGGGTTTTGGAGGCTTAAACTAATGTAGGGTATGATAAGATGTCTTAAAATTACAAGAAGGGAGTATATATATGGTTACAAGAATGAAGGAGAAGAAAGAAAAGAGTCGTGCAGCAGCATCACGGTCCCGATCGGGACGGCCCTGTCATCCCGACCGGGACGGGATGGTCCCGACCGGGATGGGCTCACAGTAGCCCTCTTAATGTAGCACCCCATCCCGAACGGGATGGGTCTTGTATGCCTTCCTTAAACACTCTTTGGTCCTTCCTTGCCTCTCATGGGCTTCCCACCGAATCTCGGGACTCGGGATCGGGTCTCGGAGGCTCGGGATTGGGTCCCAAGGTCTCGGGGTCGATTCCAAATGATAATATTCTGATTGCTCATGAGGTAATGCACCATCTTAAGAACTGCAACGCATCGAGTCGTAAAAGCAAAATTGCTATAAAAATTGATTTCAGTAAAGCTTTTGATCGTATAAATTGGAACTTTTTGCGACTCATGCTTGAGACTATGGGGTTTCCAGTTCATCTGATAAAACTCATCCTTAATTGTGTTTCCTCTGTAACTTATGATCTGCTCATTAATGGTGCGCCCAAAATTAGGATCATTCCTAATCCTGGGCTAAGGCAGGGGGATCCCCTTTCCCCCTTCCTTTTCGTCCTTTGCACGGAAGTCCTCTCCTCTAATCTCAGGAAAATTCAATCTATGGATGCTTTACGAGGTATTAAGCTCGCTCGGGATGCACCTCCCATCTCGCATCTTCTTTTTGCAGACGATGCTTTATTCTTCACTGAAGGGAATAGCACGAGCATTGAGAATTTACACTACATGCTTCTGGAATATTGTGAGGCTTCAGGACAACGGATTAATTTTGGTAAATCATCCATCATTTTCAGTCCTAACACTACGCTGGCGTTAGCACAGTCGTGCTACAAAACTTTTGGATTAACCTCACATGCTTCTTTGGGTAATTATCTGGGAGTACCGCTTGATGTTAACTGTAACAGTAAAGCCTTCTTCAACAATTGTTATGATATGGTGGTTAAGCGTATCTCTTCATGGAACGGGACCCTACTCTCTCCTGCGGGTAGGCTTACTCTCATCTCCTCTGTTCTTGCTTCACTATATGTTCATCTCTTATCGGTCTTTAAAATTCCGGTAAGTGTGGCAAATAGAATTCAAAAGCTGTTTGCCCATTTCTGGTGGGCGGGAACAAGGAAATGCAGGACCATTCACTGGAGAAGTGCACTTTATCTATCTCTCCCCAAAGTTGAAGGTGGCATTGGGATTAGGAATATTCATTGTGTTAATCAGGCTCTTCTCGGGAAGATTGGTTGGAAAATCCTTACACAACCATCCTCACTTTTGAGCAAAATCTTAAATGCGAAATACTCCCACCCGTCTCATATCATTGGATCTAATGCCGCCCCTAATTATAATAGCAGCTCTTGGGGTTGGAAAGGTATTTGTTGGGGTTTTGACCTTATAAATGATGGTCTTGCGTGGTTACCGGGTAACCCTTCCAAGATTGATATTAGCAAGGTTCGGTGGGTCAATGGACAAAAGCCTATTATTAAGGAAAACGCCCGATCCCTGGAGTACCCCACATCTATTAGTGATCTCCTCAATTCTTTCAGGAATTGGGATATAGATAAGATTCGAACCTTTCATGAAGAGGACTGGACACAACCTATTCTTTGCTACTACTTGCCCCGAGATAGTTGTGAGGTTATTGCTACTGGTCTCTTACCCCGTCGGGAGACAATAATTCAAAAAGCGGGTATAGACTAGCCTTTGATACCAATTTTCGTCCTCAAATAGCACACCAAATACCAAATGGTAAGATTCTTAATTTTTGTGGTAAAAAGCTATGGAGTATGAAAATTCTAGGAAAGTTAAAAACTTTTCTTTGGAAAATTCTTAATGACGCCCTCCCCATTGGGGCTGAATTTGTTAGACGTTCTCTGCATGTTGACACTGCCTGCTGCCTTTTGCAATCAAACTAGGGCAATGGAAACCCTGGGACATCTTTTCAGGGACTGTTGTTTCTTTGAAAGACTCTGGTTTGGTTGCAGTTTAGGTATTCGAGCTAACGTTAACTCACACATCGACATTAAGATGTGGATTATTGATTGGATCAATTATCTCTCCTCTCATGTTCAAGGCACTTATGGTGTTCTAGCTTTTGTTAATGTCCTCTGGGTTATATGGATTTTAAGAAACAGGGTCCAATTTCAAAAGTTATCTCCAAATGCTAAACTTGCAACCACGTTACTTCGATATCAATTTGGAGGGTTTTTGACAGAGGAGGATGATACCCCGACGTTGAACCAACATAAGGTCGACTATGATATCAAGATGGGTAAACCTATTGTTCTTATTGGTGGGATTAGTCTATGCTCACATGTTAAAATTCATGTCGACGCTTCCTGGATAAGTAGCTCTCATGCTTCTGGTGGATGGTTGGCGCGGGATCCCTTGGGACAGGTCATTGATCGTATGAACTCACGCCTCATGGTTTCTTCCCCTATCCAAACCGAGGCCCTGGTAGTTCTTGCTGCTTTGGATTGGGCTCTTAAGATGGGTTTCTTACACATCGAGCTTCACTCTGATTGTCAGCAGATTGTTTTGATGATTGGAAATGTGATCCCTACAAGACCTGCCGTCAAAAGAATTTTGGATAGCATAGAATGTCTCGCATCGTCTTTCTATTGCCTTTCTATATCTTATGTACCTAGAAACTGCAACACTGAGACCCATATGCTGGCTCGTATGGGTCTTAAACGTGCGTAATTCTGTCTTAGCTGGCAAAAAAAAAAAATTAATTAGTGAACAATGTGATACACTTAAATGATTTCTTTGCCTACTTGCAAAAGAACCACCAAATTGTGAAAAATGGTAACTTTGATTTTTCTATTCTTTTTTTATTTAATACTTTTAATATTTGAGATTAACAACATTAAAATACATTGTACGTATTTTCCTATCATCCAAAATAGGCAATGATTTTCATAAAATATTTTATATATACTGATGTCAAATGGGTTCAAAGTTACATTAGAAGGACGCTCTTAACGTTAATATTCAAAAATAGTTGCGAAAATTACACATTACATCCTTATAAAAATCAGTTTTTTGTAATTACAACCTTAAAAAAAATTTCTTTTCAATTACTACCTAATAAAACACTCTTCATTTGCAATTGCTACCTTTAGTGAACTCCGGTGGGTTAGTAAGCTAATTTCCGTCCTAAATTAGATTACGCCTAATCTTGTGACCATTTTGCCCTTGACTCTATATACTCTTTCCCCAACCTTTATCACTCTTACAACTCCTCTTGAAAATCGTATTGCTCTTCAATTACTTCACTCTTCAATTCAATTTTTTAAGTTTTCAATTTCTTCATCCTCTCTCTAACGTTTCTACCTCTTCTTTATTTTCGCCACCATCAGTGTCTGTAGTTTATTGTTGTGTACGAACAAGGTATGTAACCCTAATTCATGATTTCGTACTTTGCAAATTTTTTGTTAACCTAAAAATTAAGGCTTGTGGAAATGTAGGGTTTATCCCTAATTCCCTATATTATTCGTCTAAATATTGCATTTGTTTTGCCTAATTCATGTGTGAATGAATACATTTTGCAGAAACCCAAAAAATTGCAGAAATCAACAACCGCATTTGGCTCTCAACATACTAATGAACTGCAATAACACTATAAATACACTTAATTCATATTAGAAAGACTAAAATTAAATGCAAATCTGGGTTTCGTGTGAAGAATCGATTCAAAACCCAAAATTAACAAAAAACCCCTAAATTAACGAAAAAAAACCCTAAATTAACACAGGATTTGGGGCTACTTATTTGCAGATATGTCGTTCCCTTCAATTGCACCGTACGGATTTTGGATTCATTTGGCAATTTAATTAGGGTTTAGTGGATGATGATTGACGAGAAAGGTACGGAGTGAGGAGTGTAAGAGGTGAGTAAAAGGGGTTAATCAAGGGGTCAATGGAGTAAAAAGAAGATTTTAACATCAAGGGTATTTTCGTCACTTAACAACTTCGGTAACGAAAATTAGCTTACTAACTCACCGGAATTCACTAAAGGTAGCAATTGCAAATTAAAAGTGTTTTATTAGGTAGTAATTGAAAAGAAGAATTTTATAAGGTTGTAATTACAAAAAACTGATTTTTATAAGGTTGTAATGTGTAATTTTCGCAAAATAGTTTAATTACTGAAAAAAAAAAACAAATGGATATGCATCTTCCTGTATGCATCCATCCACCCTTCCACTTTATCGATCAATTCTAATCCATCTTCCTCCTTAATCTTCTAGAGGTTGAGAAGCTTGTTTAGTATGACCTCCCTGTATGCATACATTGAACCAATCAAGTTCAACTCGGTGCTCGCCAATCACAGCACGAATCTCATCACCGATCGACACCAGTCCTCTCATTCCCTTGTCGTCAAAAACTGGAATGTGCCTAATTCTGTTATCTGCAAGTAATCATTATAACAAAATTTTGCTTAATCTTACCAGCTACATTAAGGGCAACTGTCACAACAAAAAATTTCAATGCAAAAAATAATACTTACACACATTTCATTATCCCTTATTCCAGCCATAAACAACAACAAACCTATGTGTAGTATAAACACTATAAACATTTACCATCTTGTGAGCCTCATTGAAGTCATTTATGTTAAAGTCCACACGATTTTCAGATAAATTTGATGCATTATGAATAACACTCGAACGCAATACCTGGGAGATCTCCTGCATTTTCTAAGTAAAATCAGAAACCAACTGAGAGATTGCGCGAATAGATTAACATATGCTAAGCACTACAGCGAACGACACAGAGCTTTTAGTATGCTAGAAGTTGGAACATGAAGTTCTCTATTATACTCAGGAATGATGAAGTTCAAGAACTTACTTATAATGATAGTGAAATCTATTATGAAACCAGTAACAAACATAAGATATTCAATTTATTTGAACTTGAAGAAGCATCGCAAATTCACAAATAGATTAGAGAAAAGTAATGACAAACGCTACGGAGTATAATTCATTGAAGAGATTGAATGTAATAGCATCAATATTAAGGGATCTTCATTCCAGTAACCTTGTCTCAAAAATCTAGCACAAGTACAGATGACTAAATACATTACAATAGAGCCATCATCCTGAATGGATCTTATGCAACTGTAGGGTCAAAATTATAACAGCGATTAGAGATGAACATAGTTTCAGTACAACAAGATCAATTATTAAGAGGAGCAGGAATAAGCCCGACCAGGAACCAGATTAGACTCCTGTGATCCAGATTTCATCTCAAAGAATTTGAGGAGTGAGGCAAAACGAAAAGGAAAGCGGGAGTATGAGAGAATAGCCGAATAAGCTTTAACGCCGAGGAAATGAGCGATAATAGAAAAGTACATTCACAACACAAACCACATCTCTTAATGATTGCGAGAAACTTAGCATAGATGACATGGAGTGAAAAATGCACGAAACTAAGCATAGATGACATGAAATGTAACACTCCTGATTTTAATAAATTAAATTTTATATTATTGTAAAACGAATTTATCGTTTAATTGTTTCAAACTCCTAAAATTTTATATGTCTCAAAAACTCTTCTTATATTTAAAACATATTTTTATTTCTGTTTCGATTTATTTTATACAATTAATTTAATTCTTATTAACTTCCGTTTCGACGAATTGAATTGTAAATTCTTTCGATCTAAGCTTGAATTTATATTATTTTAAACCCGAACTCGTTTTAAACTTTTAATAAGCTTTGTTAAATAATTTATTATTTTTCCTAAAGAAATCAACTTAATTCATTTTCGTCGTACCTTCGTTAGTTTTCTCAAGAAATGTTACTTTAATCGTAAACGTTTGTTTCACTCTTGAGATACATTTTATATATTCTCTCGAACTAATTAATGATATTCCTAATTTCCCTTTTTTTTATCTCAAGTAACTATTTTGTCGTCGATAAATAATTTTATTTACACACTATTGTATTCGACCTGATTATTTATTAATCTTAACTCGATTTTAATCTATTTCGTGCCTTCGTGGGCACATCTATTGATTGCCTCGTGATTCCTCTCTTCTAGCAACATTCAACTAATTTGACCACTTTTATTAAAATTTGTTGATGCCCACATGATTCAGCACACACCCCCCCTGCCAACCTCTTAGTTCCTCCACCTCTTCGTTCATCCTCATCAACCGCTCACCCTCTACCTCCATTTTCTTCTTTCACGCACAACTCTTCCCTTCTCCTCTAGATTTTGCTTTCATTTGCAGCCATCTTCGTTCACAAGTTATCCTCCATCTCTCTTCACCCACATCGTCCATATCCTCACCATTTTTGCCCCCTCTATCTGTGTGTTGTTGCCGTGTTGTTTTCACTACTGCTGTTGGTTTGTGCGCGTGCTGCTGGACTGTCGTTCTTCGACACGGACTCGTCGAAAGGTAGTTTGTTCTTATCCCTTTCTTATTCTCCTTTGTTTTTCGTGCTGCTGCGCTGTTGTTGTCTTTCTCGTTCGGTTTCGGTGGCTGCTGCTGTGTCGTTGTGATTTAGTTCGTATTGCTGCTTATGTCGTTTCATTCTCGTCTTGCTACCTGCTCGTTTATATCGGGTTTCGTTCCTTGCCTCGTTGTCTTCTTCTCTTCTCCTTGCTGCCACGTTTGTTATTACCTCGTTTTTGACATCGAATTCGTTTCCGTCTCTTGTGCCTTACCTACCCATGGTCATACACATTATGTTACTGCTGTTGTCGTCATTTGCTGCTACTATCAGCTTTTCTTCTGCATTATAGTTGATGCTGCGCTGCTGTTGTCCTATTATTCATTCTTTTTCCCCTTCAATCTCCTTCTCCTTCTTAATCTTCCTCTTTTCTTCTTCTTTTGTTGTTGTTGTTGTCGACATTGTTGCTGATGCTTCGTTTCTTTTGTCGTTCTGATTGTTGTTGTGCGATCCTGATGTTGCTATTGTTGTTTTGTGCTACTCCTGCTCGTCGTCCTCCTCCTTAATCTTCATCTTTCCATCTTTTCTTATTGTTGTTTTGTTCATTGTTTCTGATGCTCGCCTTCTACTCCATTTTCGGTCGATGCGTCGATGCTACTGCTCTTTATGTCGTCTACTGCTGAGTTTGTTTCTTCTGTTTCCTTTTCGTATCTACTGCAATGGTGTCCTACGTGTGACTGCTGCTGTACACTGCTGCGTGTTTGCAATTGTTGGTGCTACTGTTAGATGTCATTGTTGATATCGTTGTTTTATTTCTTCTGCTTTCTTCTTCCCTTCTTGTTCCTGGCATCCCTTTCTGCCAATTATTCTTCTATTCCTCCATTCTTTTCCAACATTCTGTAATTCCGATTCCTTTGTTTCTATTTCTGTGTGTCTCGGTTTCCGTTAGAGCCTCGAAGTGGTTTTAATTTTATTATTAATGACCGATATAATATTTTGTTGGTTATCGTGACACTAGTAATTAAATTACGTCGATTTTATAATTTCGTCATATTTCATGAATTTATTATTTTAACTCAATTCGTATTTTAAATATAATAAACGAGATTTGTATACTTGTTTAATAAATTAATTTTCGTGTTACGATTTATACTAATAAACTTGAAGATAGTCGTTTTGTTTAAAATACATTTTTAGTCGAGAATATTTTCACTAATAATTTCTTATTTGCTTCCGATTGACTATTTTTAGTAAAATCCGTATTATTTATTAATAAAAGCTATTTGTTGAAAATAATTTTTTGTAAATCTCATTTCATTAAAACTGGTTGACAAAATTAATTTTGATCATTTTCTTAAAACATATCTTTTCTAAAATTTATCGTTTTCACTTGATTCACCTAATTATTTATAAAAAAACTATACTTTGACTTATCCTATTTGATTTATAGTTTTACTAACGGATTTAGAATTATATTAAAGTTACGATAACGACGATAATAATAAAATGTTAATTTCGTTAGAAATGCTATTTTAATATATTTCACTTATAATAACTTACGTATTTTCTATAAGACTATTCCTATTTTAAGTAAGTTTCTAAAATTAGTAAGTTTCTATTTATAGAAAGTTTCCCTTTTATTTTAAATGTTTACTTCTTTTATTTTCATATTATTTACGACGATTATTTATTCTCAATATCGATAATGACTTTGTTTTGGAGTCATGGAATAAGGACAAATGTGGGATTAGAGTAATATAATATGGGATGTAGGTTTTTGCCATCAGCTATAAAGCCGATGTGTCTATTTGGGGCACATTTGGTCGTTGAACTGGGCGAAGTTTCGCCCATGAGGGTGTATGTTTTGATCTTAAGCTATATATCGCATCATGTTAGTCGTCGTCAGCTGAACTAAACATAATTGTAATTGTTGTCTAGGAAGGGTGTGCACTACTTAAACCAGGACTTCGCTGCACGCAATCTTGTTATAGTTGAGTTGCCTAGTTAGAGACTGGAGTCTGTTATGAGTTAAGACTACAGTTCTCAAAGCTAGTTTCCAACATTATTCTAGTGAAAGTCTAGATTCTACACTAATTCTATCCATAACACCATTTTTGAATATTATTATTATCGATTGATTTTGACTTGTACGTCAGCAACTGCTTTAAGTTTCTCTGAAAACTTATGTTATTATATCGTTTTAATGTTTTCCCATTTAAAATATTTTGATATAATAATACTATTATTTTCCATATGATGTAATATGGCTGGGAGAACGTCCGAGTTACTCCTCATTAATGTGACTGTTATGTTTATAACATGACATGTATTTGCTGCTAAGTTTTGGGTGTGAGCTAGCGAGTAGCATGGATCCTACTCCTTCATTCATGATTTATGGATTTTTATAACCCATTTGGAGAATTTTCTTTTTAGTCCTTTTGTAACACGTGGTCTTTGTATTGAGTTACTGTAGACACCCGCATTTTGACTGCCACGTGTCTATGGTAGTCTCCGAAAAACACCCGATGATGATCGGACGCAAACATGACTTGGTATACTCGGACTTGGGCTCGGAATTCATAATATCCGACATGGAATTTTTAGCGGAGTAAAATCTCACAATTCAAACCCCGACCCTTTTATCGACTTTAGTCATCACGTGCAAAGACTATCACGTGACCATCCTATTTTCAAAACTATACACATCACGACACGTAGAACGACTTTGACCACTTTGACGTGATAAGTCGGGACAAGACTACGGGACGTGAGATTAGGCTAGCAATATGCCACAGTCTCATGTTCCCGTCCTTCGTTTAATATGCGACATAATGCGTATTTAATCGGGGTTAGTCCGTCTACATATTTTCGCGGTCTAATTTACATACGGGTCCGTCCCTTTCATTATATAGCGTTATTTTTTTCGTTTATTATTTTCATGTAACGTTGTATTGTGAATTCCGGGTTGTATTTCCGCCCGTGTAACTTGTACGTTATTTATTTACTTTCGAGCTTTGTTTATTTACTTGCTTTTACGCTTTATAAATGAACCTCGCATGCTAAATCACTTCGACAAGTAATAAGATGCATTAAATGACGTAGTTAACGCAAAATTCACATGCTTAGCTCGAAAACGCTGTTTGCATATCATTTAATTATTTTACTAGCGCGCGTGCACGAACACGAACGGTGTCTTAGTAGAGGCCGCCATGTGCGGGCGGGGTTGGGTGTCCTTAGTGGGCTTCCCAACACGTACCCTCACCCCTTACTCAGAACCTTTGGTTTCCGGATGTCCGAAACCCTTGGCGCACGAGAGTCATTCTTTACACGATTACCGGTATAGATGGTATCGGTATCGCAATGCAAAGGGACGAGCCCCATAAACTCTGAAATCGGAGTGGGCTTACTTTGTGTATAGCCCATGACGACATAGAGTGGGCTCGTATGGTTCCGAATAACCACAAAATTCGGTGGCGACTCTATTTTGACTTCAATTTCGAACCCGAGAACAATCTTATCACGAGATTCATTCGCCTACCCAAACCCGCGCTTCGCCGCGTCGGGGTGGACCTACGTCATGTCCACAATTTGGCGACTCCGCTGGGGATACCTGATGTAGCACATGTCATCGGGGTTCCTAGGGTGAGACTCGAAGAGAAATCGTTCGTAGATTAGTGTGCGCGCATTAGTTTAATGATTCATGCATAACCCAAATTTGCTCGGGCCGGTTACTTGTGACCGACGTCCCACTATACCACGGTGCATTCCTACATGGGTGCGCTAAAGACATCGATGGTGGAACTCGTCTCGGTTTCGCGGCATGTCCTAAGACCAACTCGGCTTAGGGAGTCCGTCCATCACACGAGAAAGCCATCATTGTTGGTATAGACCCTATTTTGACCGACCGAGACTTAGCGTAAAGCATACATGAGCGTCGTCATAATGCTTGTTTGACTAGATGCTATGTGGTTTCCGTGTCATTTTTCAAAAACCGTCATTTCAAAATTGCATCTTTCCAAAATACCAAATTTCAAAAAACCCGAAATACTGTCCGTTTCGGGACCCGTCTTTTGAAAATATCCAATATTCAAAAACTCGGAATGCTGCCGAAAATTAGACTTACGATTTGACTCAAAACAAGCCATTTTTTTTAGCCGGCATGCTATCCATTTCAATTCGAATTTCCGATCCACCATTCGATTTTCGAATTTTCAAAATTCAATTTTCAAATCTTCGTGATGGCATTAGCGATTTTTAAATCCTCGAGATTCCATTCTCGATTTTCAAATCTCCGAGATGTCGTTTTCGATTTTCAAATCTTCCGGATCTCATTTTCAATTTTCAAATTTTCGGAAATTTATTTTCGATGTTCAAATTTTCAAAATTCCAAATATTCAACTTTTCAAAAAAAAAAAACTCGGTCCTGTCGGCATGCTGCCAATTTCAAAAAACGAGACTGTCTCCCAATTTTTCAAAATGCGAAATTACTCGCAACCATTCCAACATTTCAAAATGCCCGGTCCTATTGGCCCACTACCAATTTCAGGACCGTCCTCTCAATTTTCAAAATTCAATCATTTTCAAAACATTCCGATTATAGGACCTACCGTAATCCGTGTGTCGGGTCTTTTTATGATTTGTCGAAGGTCAATAGCGTCGAAACTCCGTCGATCCTACATCTCGGGTTTCTTCCCCATCCTAGTCCGCCTTATCCTAAAGGCATAACCAACCAACACGAGTCATACACTCGTAAATGGAAGGTTCGTAAACACTCGAGTCCTAACTAGAAAGTCACACGCAATTTTCCCTCCGACAGGACGGTCCCCACGACCTTTCCTAAGGGAATTTTGCCCGTCTTTCAATCCGTTAGTCGACTCATCCCAATTTAAAAATCCTTTAACTTAAGGGTCTACCCTAATCACAGGGTCTATCCTTATTCAAGTCAAGTCAAGGGTCTCTAGTGTCGAAACTCTGCCGATCTTACATCGCAAGTTTCTTCCCTTACCCGTCCACCTTTCCTCGAGCCCGAGTCAACCTTTTACAAGGCATAGCCCTGTAGCTAAAGGTTCGTGACCCTTACATCTAAGGGTCACTCGTCCGACACTTGAGTCTTAGCAAAACCTAGAATCTCACTTGGGGGCTATTCTCCGACGGGGCGATTAACCATAGTCACTCCGAGAATCACATCCTACGTGTTTGTCTTAGGAGAAGTCTAACCCGAGTCGAACCAGAGTTGTCTCTCCTCCCGCGCTATTTCCTATGCCTTGGCGTATTCGAGTTCCGAAGCAACATTTCTGATTACGTGGGTATTCTCGCAGAGTATGGCACCCACAACCGGGAATAGGGACATGGAAAACACCATCAATGAAATAAAGGCTTCGCTGGAAACAATGGTTAGTAGGCAGGCCATAACCGAAACCCATATAGGGTTCCTGAAAACCAACCAAGAGGCCATGAATGCTCGTTTAACTGTCATTGAACGGCAAGACTTCAATTCTGAATCAGTAAATACTGGGCCATTTGCCAAACTGATCAGCACGGTGAGTGAGCTCGAACAACAGTTCCATGCCCTTCAAGGGAACAACATTTATATTGAAAACTCCCGAGACTATACACCCATCAGTGAGAAATTACCAACAGATTTCAACTTAGAGGGGTTACCCATATTCGAAGGGACGGAGGATCCATTACTACACCTCCGAGCCTTCAAAGCATTTATGGCGATCAAGGGGGCAAGGCCGACATGTTCATCAATTTGTTCGGCGCATCCCTCGGGAAATATCCAAAAGCCTGGTTCTATAGGCTTAATACAAAAAGATTCCCCACTTGGGAGGATGTGGCTATCGAGTTCGCTAAAAACTATTCTGATAATACCGAACTTCAGACTACCATGCGGACTTTAGAAGTCATGGCCCAAGATCCAACAGAGGGTTTCACCAAATACCTTCAACGTTGGCGGGCTGAGAGTGTTAAGCTGGTAGACAAGCCCAGCGAGAAGACACTAGTGGATGCATTCATCAACAACCTCCTACCCTCCTATCGCGTCCATCTTAGGTATGCCGGCATCTCAAACTTTGCTGTGCTTACCGAAATGGGCACTAGGATTGAAGACGATCTTCGACATAACGAAGATTTGGGTGAAGCTTCTACCGAAGGCTATACTGGACATCCACTTGAGTCCTTAGAAGCCGAAGACTACTGACAACCTCATCCAAGAGTCTAGATTTGATTTGAGTCCGAGTCTGAGTCCGAGTCTAGGATGTTCTATCTCTTTCAATTCCAAAGTTAGAGTCAGAGTCAACTGTATTCTGTCCTCTCTTTCAATCCAATAAAATCAGCCTTTTCAATTTCTCATATATACTTTCCTTATGTGTTTCCGAGAACATGATGAACACCATCATACACTGTGAGCACATGCACATGACTATTATAGGCACATCTATGATGACTGCAGGAACTGAGGCCCGTGTTTTCCTTTACCTGTTCCATGTCTGGTATAGAAAGCCACATAACTACCCTTAGCAGGAGCGGTATCAAATTCTATGACAAATCTAGGTAGTCTCCTAAGTTTGGGTTCAAGACGGGAGGCAAGCCCATTTCCCACAATAAGCACCCCTCCAATAAGACTAACCAATCCCTATCTTAGGCGTTAGTCTGACTTGATGCCAAAGATACCCAACTCGGGACGATGCTCCCACTAAGCCTGCTCGGAATTATGATGACAATACCGAGATCCAAACCACCATGCTTACCATAGAGCACTCCACCGCGAGTTGCACTCACACAAACACCAACTAGGCTTACACCCTACAAAGGTTTAGCTCCACAAGCCTAATCCAACCGATGGGCCCACCCCCATATCCACCCACAACATCAAAGGGAGAGATAGCCGTGAAAAAAAAATGGACAAAAAAATCAAAAGTCCAAGGAAAAAGCAAAAGGCCCAAAACAAAAGAGCTGGTCATCAAAAAAAGAACTCTCAGCAGCCCCCGACCAGATACGGTCAATCCCACGACCGGGGCCAAGAGGTCAACAAAAAAAAACAAAAAATTCAAATACCCACGACCATAGTCAACGGTCAACTCAAGTGAATGTCCCTTGTCCGGGAACGGTCAATTCAAAAACATCATCAAAACCCATGACCAGGGCTAAAAGGTCAGCAAAAAATATTCAAGAACCCATGACTGTAGTGAAAATGGTCAAATAGGGGAGAGACAATCAAGCTGGTTAGCTAACACCACATTTAGCCTCCCCATATTACAACCCTCAAGACCTTCCCGAGGCCTAGGCTAAGAGACAGCCTCAGAATTTTGAGGATTCAAGCTCCATAGGATACACCCTAACCATTAGGGCCAGACATGGAAACCAGATCCCGCATCATCAAACCTGCCCAATCGAAGCCCGAGTCATTTTTACTCGACTTCCCCCCTTTCCTACCACATTACAATACCTTACCCTCGAAGCCTTAGCTCCACAAAATCGAGCTTCAGACTTCAGAAGCAAGTCCTCGCGAAACTATTTAAATTCCCCAACGGAGTTAGCTTTTCCCTGGTATGCTACATCCAAGATATGATGTGTCGGCATACGGGTACACCTACTCCCTGAAAGAAGCAACCTTTACTCCCCACAGAGCATCTTCATCAGTTCAGGTACGATTCAAGGCTTCAAAAGCAAGCTCGTACCGCTCACATATCTCCCCAGCGGAACGCTCAAGGCGGCATTTTCCCCAAAATGGTACGGGATGGGCCCATATATAGGCGCGCCCAGGACTTATGCTACAAGTCTGACTCCCCGCGAAACTATCATCATCAGGACAGGTATGACCCTCTGCTTATGGCTGGCGAGCCCTTCACGCGAGTCCACTGGACTATAAACGACCCGACCGGAAGTCTACCAAGTCTTAGCGGGCTTGGTAGCTACTCTGACTTTCGCCTTGTCCAAGCCTCAGTCAGAGTGGGGGCTCTGTAGACACCCGCATTTTGACTGCCACGTGTCTATGGTAGTCTCCGAAAAACACCCGATGATGATCGGACGCAAACATGACTTGGTATACTCGGACTTGGGCTCGGAATTCATAATATCCAACATGGACTTTTTAGCGGAGTAAAATCTCACAAAACAGACCTCAAATTCAGGCCAAGTGGGCCGTTCTGAGCAAAATGAGACTAATTTGGGCCAAAACCGACACCAAAAATAATTCCCGTCTTTTGGCGACCGGGTCAAAACCCGGTCAAAGACGAAACCGTCTCATAAATCAGCCACATTCATTCCTAAAAGCTGGCGCACAAATCAAAATTCAAAAAATAATCAAAACAAACAAAATCAAATCTTTCCTTATTTCTCTCGATTTGCTTGACCCACTCGATCGAGTGGATTGACCCACTCGGTCGAGTGGAGCGTCAAAAACTGGGCTTGGCCCGTTTTCAAAGGCACTCGACCGAGTGCACTAGGGCCACTCGATCGAGTGCCCCTAGGTCGAGGGGTGAGGCCTATAAATACCGCTTCACCCCCATGCATTTGGAAGACTTTTGACACTCACTTTTACCCTACAATTTCAGCCACATTTCACCCCACTTCAACCCTACTTCATCACCTTACAAGCCTTAGAAAACCTAAGCCAAAAACCTACAAAAACCGAGCTCTCGTCTCTCGATAAACCGACACATACACACACGCATCCATACACACCATAACTCACGTACATCCTCGATACTCCCAAGCCGTGCCGCTATTTACGAGTCCATTTCCGAGGTCCTTACTAAGCATGTATGTTGAGGGTGTCCTAAATTCCCTTTCGATCTTTATTTACTCCGTCATTTTGTTCATTTTTATTGTATTGTAGTCATGATCGTCAGAACACTAACACTAACATTTTTGCATTTTTATATCTTTGTTTCATATTATTTTATCGTCATTAACGTTAATAATACCGTGTATACGTAAACTAGTATCAAAAATCGGTTTTAAAACGTTGGACTACGATGATCACTTTTGGTCCGTCTAATCCCTTTACGAGCAACGACGGAGGTGGAGCCCTTTCGAGGAGCCCCGCCCCAATGTACTCAAGGGCGTGACGCGACCGTGATCGGTCGTAGTTGAACGGATTTAATTCCCTTTCCATAATTGGTACGAAACCCGTTGACACGAAAACCGACATCACGTAACCCGAAAGGGTTAGTTCCGATGTCGTGACGTAGAGGGATACATTTCGTCACTAATTCAAAATTTCCTAATCTAACGATAAAACGTTTTCATAAAACTCCGGTAACGGTATTATAGTCGTTCGTGCACGATTATAGTACCGGAGGCCGAGTTAAATACAAATCGTGCGATATTTGTATTTGATTCGGCCGATCATCGATTTAAAGTCATAAAACAAAGCGAGTTACCACTCGTACAGGGGGCACTCGACCGAGTGCCATAGGCCACTCGATCGAGTAGCACCCCAAAAAGTGGTCTGTAGCCACGTTAAACGTGCACTCGACCGAGTCACACCACCACTCGGTCGAGCGGGTCCTGTAACCCACAAAACCGAGGGGTTTGACTCACAATTCAAACCCCGACCCTTTTATCGACTTTAGTCATCACGTGCAAAGACTATCACGTGACCATCCTATTTTCAAAACTATACACATCACGACACGTAGAACGACTTTGACCACTTTGACGTGTTAAGTCGGGACAAGACTACGGGACGTGAGATTAGGCTAGCAATATGCCACAGTCTCATGTTCCTGTCCTTCGTTTAATATGCGACATAATGCGTATTTAATCGGGGTTAGTCCGTCTACATATTTTCGCGGTCTAATTTACATACGGGTCCGTCCCTTTCATTATATAGCGTTATTTTTTTTCATTTATTATTTTCATGTAACGTTGTATTGTGAATTCCGGGTTGTATTTCCGCCCGTGTAACTTGTACGTTATTTATTTACTTTCGAGCTTTGTTTATTTACTTGCTTTTACGCTTTATAAATGAACCTCGCATGCTAAATCACTTCGACAAGTAATAAGATGCATTAAATGACGTAGTTAACGCAAAATTCACATGCTTAGCTCGAAAACGCTGTTTGCATATCATTTAATTATTTTACTAGCGCGCGTACACGAACACGAACGGTGTCTTAGTAGAGGCCGCCATGTGCGGGCGGGGTTGGGTGTCCTTAGTGGGCTTCCCAACACTTACCCTCACCCCTTACTCAGAACCTTTGGTTTCCGGATGTCCGAAACCCTTGGCGCACGAGCGTCATTCTTTACACGATTACCGGTATAGATGGTATCGGTATCGCAATGCAAAGGGACGAGCCCCATAAACTCTGAAATCGGAGTGGGCTTACTTTGTGTATAGCCCATGACGACATAGAGTGGGCTCGTATGGTTCCGAATAACCACAAAATTCGGTGGCGACTCCATTTTGACTTAAATTTCGAACCCGAGAACAATCTTACCACGAGATTCATTCGCCTACCCAAACCCGCGCTTCGCCGCGTCGGGGTGGACCTACGTCATGTCCACAATTTGGCGACTCCGCTGGGGATACCTGATGTACCACATGTCATCGGGGTTCCTAGGGTGAGACTCGAAGAGAAATCGTTCGTAGATTAGTGTGCGCGCATTAGTTTAATGATTCATGCATAACCCAAATTTGCCCGGGCCGGTTACTTGTGACCGACGTCCCACTATACCACAGTGCATTCCTACATGGGTGCGCTAAAGACATCGATGGTGGAACTCGTCTCGGTTTCGCGGCATGTCCTAAGACCAACTCGGCTTAGGGAGTCCGTCCATCACATGAGAAAGCCATCGTTGTTGGTATAGACCCTATTTTGACCGACCGAGACTTAGCGTAAAGCATACATGAGCGTCGTCATAATGCTTGTTTGACTACATGCTATGTGGTTTCCGTGTCATTTTTCAAAAACCGTCATTTCAAAATTGCATCTTTCCAAAATACCAAATTTCAAAAAACCCGAAATACTGTCTGTTTCGGGACCCGTCGTTTCAAAATATCCAATATTCAAAAACTCGGAATGCTGCCGAAAATTAGACTTACGATTTGACTCAAAACAAGCCATTTTTTTAGCCGGCATGCTATCCATTTCAATTCGAATTTCCGATCCACCATTCGATTTTCGAATTTTCAAAATTCAATTTTCAAATCTTCGTGATGGCATTTGCGATTTTTAAATCCTCGAGATTCCACTCTCGATTTTCAAATCTCCGAGATGTCATTTTCGATTTTCAAATCTTCCGGATCTCATTTTCAATTTTCAAATTTTCGGAAATTTATTTTCGATGTTCAAATTTTCAAAATTCCAAATATTCAACTTTTCAAAAAAAAAAAACTCGGTCCTGTCGGCATGCTGCCAATTTCAAAAAACGAGACTGTCTCCCAATTTTTCAAAATGCGAAATTACTCGCAACCATTCCAACATTTCAAAATGCCCGGTCCTATTGGCCCACTACCAATTTCAGGACCGTCCTCTCAATTTTCAAAATTCAATCATTTTCAAAACATTCCGATTATAGGACCTACCGTAATCCGTGTGTCGGGTCTTTTTATGATTTGTCGAAGGTCAATAGCATCGAAACTCCGTCGATCCTACATCTCGGGTTTCTTCCCCATCCTAGTCCGCCTTATCCTAAAGGCATAACCAACCAACACGAGTCATACACTCGTAAATGGAAGGTTCGTAAACACTCGAGTCCTAACTAGAAAGTCACACGCAATTTTCCCTCCGACAGGACGGTCCCCACGACCTTTCCTAAGGGAATTTTGCCCGTCTTTCAATCCGTTAGTCGAGTCATCCCAATTTAAAAATCCTTTAACTTAAGGGTCTACCCTAATCACATGGTCTATCCTTATTCAAGTCAAGTCAAGGGTCTCTAGTGTCGAAACTCTGCCGATCTTACATCGCAAGTTTCTTCCCTTACCCGTCCACCTTTCCTCGAGCCCGAGTCAACCTTTTACAAGGCATAGCCCTGTAGCTAAAGGTTCGTGATCCTTACATCTAAGGGTCACTCGTCCGACACTTGAGTCTTAGCAAAACCTAGAATCTCACTTGGGGGCTATTCTCCGACGGGGCGATTAACCATAGTCACTCCGAGAATCACACCCTACGTGTTTGTCTTAGGAGAAGTCTAACCCGAGTCGAACCAGAGTTGTCTCTCCTCCCGCGCTATTTCCTATGCCTTGGCGTATTCGAGTTCCGAAGCAACATTTCTGATTACGTGGGTATTCTCGCAGAGTATGGCACCCACAACCGGGAATAGGGACATGGAAAACACCATCAATGAAATAAAGGCTTCGCTGGAAACAATGGTTAGTAGGCAGGCCATAACCGAAACCCATATAGGGTTCCTGAAAACCAACCAAGAGGCCATGAATGCTCGTTTAACTATCATTGAACGGCAAGACTTCAATTCTGAATCAGTAAATACTGGGCCATTTGCCAAACTGATCAGCACGGTGCGTGAGCTCGAACAACAGTTCCATGCCCTTCAAGGGAACAACATTTATATTGAAAACTCCCGAGACTATACACCCATCAGTGAGAAATTACCAACAGATTTCAACTTAGAGGGGTTACCCATATTCGAAGGGACGGAGGATCCATTACTACACCTCCGAGCCTTCAAAGCATTTATGGCGATCAAGGGGGTCAAGGCCGACATGTTCATCAATTTGTTCGGCGCATCCTGACGGGCTAAAGTCGTATGCCTCAAATTACAATTTATAATCACTTATAACCAACTAACTAAAACAGTAGTATAATGGAAATAAGGGTCGAACCCAAGGGAATCAGATTAACCTAATTATGCTAACTAAAGTGTAGATGAAATCGATCTCTAACGTAATTAAAGACCGTAGTAACTAAAGGGGGGGGGGTTTTGGATGATTTTCTAACAACTAAAATTAATAAAGATTAAAACTTTAAGTAAATCAAAGGATGAGAAATAACTTAGACACAAGCACAAATCCACACTCAATAGCGATTGATCATCGTAAGACGGTTTCAATTAATAACCTTGACTACTCTATCGTGAACATGAAATTCCAATTCTCTTAAGAATAGTTAACTAAAACGAATCCCGTTCTTAATTAACCCTAACCGTAAAACAACCTAAACAATCCAGTTCTAGGTTCAATTAGACGGAAGCAATATAGATCTGAGAATTCGATAGAGAATAAATAGCACGTACAATCCAGTCGTACCTTAGATATTTATATGAATCGCTTCTAAGTACTAATATCAACGTATCCCGTTCAATATTAATTCCTAGTTGTTACTAATGTAAAGTTAATCAGTAAATCCTACTCAATTAACGATACTAACGGTAGAATGATGCAATTAAATACTAGTTGTACACCTAGCAATCAACAACAACATTCATAGAATTAATAACAAAGCAATTCATAATAATCAAGGTTAATAATCAAAACATTCAAACTCACAAACGTTTCTCGAGTATTTCAAAGGCTTGAATCTAAGTAGAGAAATTAGTTACACATACTTGCGGTGGAAAATTAGGGTTCTTCGAAGTTCTCCCTTTTCTTCCTTGATGGATTCTACAAACTAGATGTGAATGATTATCCCCCCTAAAACTAAGGCTTAAACTAAACCTAATAAGAGTTTACTAATAATAAAATAATAATAAAAATATCCTAAGGTAATAATAAAGTTTCCTAATTAAAATCCAAGTCTTAAAACGTAATAAATTAGAGCAAAATAAGCCGGAATACGTAGTCCATCACAGGCCGCCGTGCGACTCGCCCCTCTCTCGCGCGACTCGCCTGGTCGCGCGACTCGCGTGGCTACTGCGCGACTCACGTGGCCAGCTGTTACTGTTCCGTTCCATTCTTCGATTCTTATCGTTCCGGGTCTTCAAGCGGGCTTTCTTTTCCTTCGTTCTTAGCCCAAATCAACGGTCCAGTGGTTAACATATTCAAATTAGCCTGTATTACATTCATACCAAACTGACACAAATGCAATACAAGACAACCGATTTAGCTCACAAAATACCCCAAAACCGTCGTAATAAATACGACTAAATACGGCCCATCAAATATCCCCACGCTTGAACCTTTACTCGTCCTCGAGTAAAACTCAAGGAACACAATAAACACAACCGTCACCGGTCCAAAATGCGTGAGAATAACATTACACACCGGCCCTCACTCGTCTTCCACCAAACTCCCTCATTATTAGATAATGCACCTTCTAATAACATTCTCATGAAACTCAACTCAAAGGCTCGATTGACTTAACACACCCGCTATCAAACTATTATCATTGACCCAATTTATCAAAACAAGGGACATTAGCAAATAAGGATAAGCTAATGTCGATATCTAACGCCCCTTATTTCTCCAATCCTAGAACGGATCGCATGTGCTACAAATGTCACCGGTGGTACAAAACATATACCACAATATTCCACAACCCACACATGCAATCAATCCTAAACGCCTCTAATAGTTCAATATACCAAACAAAACATCACCAATCGCATAGAATTTAGTGCTACGACTACACCGCACCGCGATTCTTCTCACCTTAGCCAACTAATCCTACCCTTCCGACCTTCTATGTCACCCTTCTTATGACGCCAACACCAAAAACGGAGAAAGTAGTAGTGATTTTTTCCTAATTCCCTCATTTTGCCTAGAGCGTCCGCCCTTGCGGATTTTCACTCTAGCTTTCATTTTTTCCTCACACTACTCTCGTGGCACGCAACTCGATTTTTCTTTTTACCCGGAGCGCCCTTTCGGGTTTTCACTCCGTCCTCGGCCACATTCCCCATTCTTGCCTAGGCGCCCTTTCCGGGTTTTCACCTAGCCGGGTTTATTTATTTATTTATATTTTGTCTCTTTTTTTTTTTTTGTTTTTTTTGTTTTTTTTTTTTTTTTTCAAAAAAATTAAAAAGACGTAAAACAAGCTAACTACTATATACAACGAGATAATTCCCCTCCCCTCGCTTGAATAACACATCGTCCTCGAATGTGTGAACTAAGGACAAATAAAAGAAACGGGGAGAGAAATACCTCGGGCTCAAGAGTGAGAAGAGGAGCCGACGTCACGTGACTTAGCCTCACGTGCCGCCCTCCTAGATGATCTTGCTTGCTCACGGGATGCAAGCTCTTCATAAAACTCGGGAGATGGTTCCGAGTAGTCATTAGGGTGCAACTTCAACTGCAACCGATTCATACACCGACCGAACTCAGCGGCCAACCTACTGTTATCAACCGATTCTTCGACTCGATCTTCTATTGATTCGCGCCAATCTCTCCAACGATCGAAATCAGGCGTACCCTCGGGCTCCTCCACAACCGGGGCACTAGACTCGGTAGTCGGCGTAGGAAATTGCTTATCATGTTCAATGTAAAAATCAGCCGCAGTAGGCCCCAATGGTAACGATTTCCCATCCGGACGAGGCAAAATCAAGAAATGCTGGTGGGACGTGCCGAGCGTCCAGATTAGGTGGTGTTTAGCAATCGGTCGCGAAATCATAGAACAACTCTCCATAAACTTAATGCTGATAGTAGTATCACCTACGACAGGAGAATCCGCCATCTGGGGTAATCCAAGATACCGAGCTAAAAGAGTAATCATACCTCCCATCGGAATGTTCCCCGATACCGCCTTTTGTTGCTTCTCACAGCGAGTCAAGAATATATCGACCCAATCCGGGGTTTCTAAACATTCGGGCATCATGGCCCACAAATACATCAAATCCGCCCTAGGTAGATGTGTCGGTTCACCTTTACAAAGAAATGTGGAGTTCAAAAGTCGGTGAACATAACGAAGGGCGGGGTGACGAATATCAGCATTCTTAGCTCCTACGTTACCATATGCATGACCGGCAATTTTCAACCAAAACGCATCCATCATTCGAGACGTAGGGGTCAAAAACTCCGCTCCCCCTTTCGGTGCTATACCCAACGCCTCCCTCAATTCTGTGAAATCTACATTTCGTTCCGCATCTCCGAGATGAAAAGTAATGTGAGGGGGGTCGTCATCACGATGTACTTCTAAGGTGGACAAGAATTCAAGTGTATAGCGCTTATACGTGTCCGCATGCTTATCATAAAAGTTCGCTAGCCCAATACGAGTCAATAGCGTGTACACCTCATCACCAATCCCGAGCCTCTCCAATGCCGAATTATCGACAAACTTAGTCGCCATAACAACTCGATCGAATAGTTGGCGCCATACTGCTTTCTGTTTCGCACTCAAATTCTTACACCCCATATAATCCACCGCGGTCGTTTTTTGCTTTTTCGGGGCCATGACTCAAGAGTTTCTAGGACAGCTGACACTAACTAGTGAAAACTACCTAAAATATGTAAACTATGAACTCGGACGACACCCGACTCAAACCCAAACACGTAGATGAATCGTGAAACGAAACGGGGCGTTGACTACAACTAGGCTTGCTTAATTCACACGGAATAGACAGAAATCAAACTTTCCCCAACCTAGACCTAGCAACTCATAGACAGTACATAATTATGGATTTATAGAAATGAAACAGAGAGGATGAGAGGATGGAGTTAATGACTTACAACCTCGACAGCCTCGGAACGGAAACCGGAACCACAGACACGCCCGACTCACGCACCACAAACCGGAACCAAGGCCGACGACAGACACGCAGCAGCACAAGCGACAGCTGACTACGGACCCACGCGCGACTCGCCTGACACCCACGCGAGTCGCGTGACCACCCACCGGACCACGAACAGTGACGACGACTATGGCGACCGACGACAATGACAGAACCGACGACGACGCACGACTCACGCACCACAAACCGACAGCTTGAATTGAAATTTGAAGTGAGGAGGAAGGATTGATGAGGATTAAGAAATTGATTTGGGGAGATTGAAATTGATTTGGGGAGAAAGGAGGTTAGGGTTTTGAATTGATGAGGATGAAAGGAATAGAAGGGGAAAGGGAATAGAAGGAGTCGGGTCAGTCTGTTTCAAATTTTTGATTTTTGCGATTTTTTTTTTTTTTTTTTTTAATCAATAAAATAATACCTGTGAGAGGGGAGTCCCGCGAGTCGCATAGGGTCCGCGCGACTCGCGCGGCTGCCTGGAAATCCGTCCTCTTTTTTTCTTCAATTTTCGCTCAGATTTCGAGAGATCTCCATGCTAGTCGCCCAACCTCCTGGAAAATCGACGCTTTTCTCCTAATAAAACATCAAAAGTTAGTAATAAAAACTAAGTTTAAGAAAAACAACGATTAAGAAAAAAAAACAACGAAAGTAATAAAACGACCTACGACCCGTAAAATAAAAATTTACAATAAAAGTCTACAAAAACGGGTTGCCTCCCGGAAGCGCTTTTGTTTAAAGTCGTTCGCTCGACTGAGACGGAGGTTAGGTAGAAATCGTCATGTCCGAGAGCTTGCTTCTCCCGACACCCGATCCGTCACTCCTTTCACTAGTCGGCTTAAGCCTTATGCCGACTAAATCTTTCACTTTTCCCTTTTGAAATTTCAAGACCGTCGGACGCTTGCTTGAGCTCTTCCGAACCATCCATTGATCGAACCATGATCTCGTTTTACCTTTGTTTACCTCCGCGTCCTTACGCGACTCCCAAAGAATGACACACTTGGGTCCCTTAGAAGGAGGTTCCTGCACATGCTCACAAAACAAAAATTCCTTGCTAGAAGGGGTAGACGAAATCGGTTTAGGAACCGATTTCACCACTTCTTCTTGTGAGTTAGGAGATAAATGATCAAAAATATCAACACGACACAAGGTATTGTCTTTCGGGGAGTGGGAACTAGGCTTATTTATATCGAATTTAACAACTCTACCCTCAAATTGCATACTAAGTGAGCCATTAGGGACATCGATTTTTGTTCCCGCGGTCTTTAGGAACGGTCGTCCTAGAATGATAGGAGTTGCACTATAGTCATGTTCCATGTCTAACACATAAAAATCGGCCGGAAAGACCAACTTATCAACTTTAACTAGGACATTCTCTACAACTCCCTTAGGATAGACACTCGATCGATCCGCTAGTTGCACTACTTTCCCGGTTTCCCTCATAGGACCAAGTCTAAGAGATTCGTAGATAGAAAGAGGGATCACATTAATCGAGGCTCCTAAATCTAACATAGACTTGTCAAACAAGGTATCTCCTATGGTGCAAGGTATAGTAAACATGCCCGGGTCGCCACACTTAGGGGGTAATTTCTTTTGAAAAATAGCGGACACATACTCACTACCCTTCCCTTTCTTAGCTCCCTTCAACTTGTTATTCCTTTTAATAGTACATAATTCTTTCAAGAATTTAGCATATTTAGGAATACTCTTTAAAAGATTAAGAAGGGGAATGTTTACCTCACACTTTTCAAATACCTCGTAGATATCCTTGTCGTGCTCATAACGACGGGTTCGCTTGAGTGCCTCGGGAAAAGGAACATCCGGTTCTGCCACCGGTGTTGTAGGAGTAATTAACTTCTTCTCTTGTTCACTCGGAGTTTCCTCACCTTCCTCGATCACTAGCTCCTCTTCTTGAACCATAGCTTCTTTGGCCTTCCTCTTCGGTTTGTCGGCCTCCACCAATTGTCTCCCATTCCTTAAAGATACGGCACTCACGTTTTCCTTTGTAAGAATGGTTTGACTAGGTAGTTTCCCCGAATCTCGAGCCTCCAACCTACCAATGGCGGTCGCCATTTGGCCCATTTGAACTTCCAAATTCTGAATGCTAGCTTTGTTCTCTGTTTGATGTTGAAGAACCGTAGCTTGAAGATTGGACATTTGGGTGGTTACCGTAGCTTGACTAGCAACCAAAGTACGGATCATGTCCTCGGTGGACATTTGACTACTAGGGGGAGGCTTAGTAGGAACCGTATTTGCTACTTGTTGCTTAGCAAATAACTGTTGATTCGATTGACCAAATTGACTACCTTGATTAATTTCTTGGTCGCCTTCCCGATTCCTCCACCTCATGTTCGGGTGATGTCTCCATCCGGGATTGAAAGTGTTAGAGTATGGATCCCATTTTTTGTTTTGCCCGGTTTCCCACACTCCGTTCACATCCTCTTGACCTTCATACATTTGGGGACAATGCTCACTCGGATGTCCCTCGTTTGAACAAATACCACAAACCATAGCTTGATTTGTTTTCCCCGACATCATATTTTGGACAAGGTTGGTCAAGCTATCAACTTTATTTTCAAGGCTCGAGGATGATGAATTACCTAAGGCATGCACTCCCCGTTTATATTTTCGGGAAAAATCTCGAGAGCTTTCAGCTAGCTCCTGGATCACCTCTATAGCGGCATCTGGGCTTTTGTTCACGATCGATCCCCCACATGCCGCATTCACAGTACGGGCATCCTCCACACAAAGACCTCCACAAAAGTACATCACAAGGTCTTGAGGATTGTAGCCATGATATGGGCATGTAGCACACAGCTTCTTAAAACGTTCCCAATACTCATACATCGTCTCACCGTCTCGTTGCTCCGCATTACTAATCTGCTTCTTCAACTGGGAGGCTCGAGATGCCGGAAAGTACTTCTCAAGGAACGCCTTCTTCATCTTCACCCATGTATCAATACTTGCCGGTGGCAAGTAATACAACCAATCCCTAGCAGAATCCTTCAATGAGAAGGGAAAGGCCCTTAGCTTCAGCTGCTCATCAGTGACAGATGCCGGTTTCATACTCAAGCATACAATATGAAAATCCGACAAGTGCTTGTTAGGGTCCTCATCGCTTAAACCATGGAATGTGGGTAGTTGATGGATCAAACCCGACTTCAATTCGAAAGTGGCATTCGCACCCAACGGTGGGTACGTAATGCACAAAGGTTGTTGTGCGAGATCGGGTGCCGTCAGCTGCTTGATTGTGTTGGCCATGTTATTCGACTCGTCTTCGGATTCGGAAGAAACTTCGTTCACCTCTGGAATAACAAGAATATCGTTATTAAACTCTAGATCCTCGAATTCCTGTGTTCCGATGACTATTGCTCCCTCTCCGATTCTCCGTGACCTGTAAAGAGTGCGTTCAATCTCTGAGTCGAAAGGCTCGAGGTTCAGGTTAGAAGAACGAGTATTATACATAAACTACACAAAATAAAATAAAATATAATTAAAATTAGCTATAATAAATAAAATAAAAATAAAAACTACACTAGAAAACACAAAAATAATTAACACCGATTCCCCGGCAACGGCGCCAAAATTTGACGGGCTAAAGTCGTATGCCTCAAATTACAATTTATAATCACTTATAACCAACTAACTAAAACAGTAGTATAATGGAAATAAGGGTCGAACCCAAGGGAATCAGATTAACCTAATTATGCTAACTAAAGTGTAGATGAAATCGATCTCTAACGTAATTAAAGACCGTAGTAACTAAAGGGGGGGGGGGGGTTTTGGATGATTTTCTAACAACTAAAATTAATAAAGATTAAAACTTTAAGTAAATCAAAGGATGAGAAATAACTTAGACACAAGCACAAATCCACACTCAATAGCGATTGATCATCGTAAGACGGTTTCAATTAATAACCTTGACTACTCTATCGTGAACATGAAATTCCAATTCTCTTAAGAATAGTTAACTAAAACGAATCCCGTTCTTAATTAACCCTAACCGTAAAACAACCTAAACAATCCAGTTCTAGGTTCAATTAGACGGAAGCAATATAGATCTGAGAATTCGATAGAGAATAAATAGCACGTACAATCCAGTCGTACCTTAGATATTTATATGAATCGCTTCTAAGTACTAATATCAACGTATCCCGTTCAATATTAATTCCTAGTTGTTACTAATGTAAAGTTAATCAGTAAATCCTACTCAATTAACGATACTAACGGTAGAATGATGCAATTAAATACTAGTTGTACACCTAGCAATCAACAACAACATTCATAGAATTAATAACAAAGCAATTCATAATAATCAAGGTTAATAATCAAAACATTCAAACTCACAAACGTTTCTCGAGTATTTCAAAGGCTTGAATCTAAGTAGAGAAATTAGTTACACATACTTGCGGTGGAAAATTAGGGTTCTTCGAAGTTCTCCCTTTTCTTCCTTGATGGATTCTACAAACTAGATGTGAATGATTATCCCCCCTAAAACTAAGGCTTAAACTAAACCTAATAAGAGTTTACTAATAATAAAATAATAATAAAAATATCCTAAGGTAATAATAAAGTTTCCTAATTAAAATCCAAGTCTTAAAACGTAATAAATTAGAGCAAAATAAGCCGGAATACGTAGTCCATCACAGGCCGCCGTGCGACTCGCCCCTCTCTCGCGCGACTCGCCTGGTCGCGCGACTCGCGTGGCTACTGCGCGACTCACGTGGCCAGCTGTTACTGTTCCGTTCCATTCTTCGATTCTTATCGTTCCGGGTCTTCAAGCGGGCTTTCTTTTCCTTCGTTCTTAGCCCAAATCAACGGTCCAGTGGTTAACATCTTCAAATTAGCCTGTATTACATTCATACCAAACTGACACAAATGCAATACAAGACAACCGATTGAATACCCATCAAATATCCCCACGCTTGAACCTTTACTCGTCCTCGAGTAAAACTCAAGGAACACAATAAACACAACCGTCACCGGTCCAAAATGCGTGAGAATAACATTACACACCGGCCCTCACTCGTCTTCCACCAAACTCCCTCATTATTAGATAATGCACCTTCTAATAACATTCTCATGAAACTCAACTCAAAGGCTCGATTGACTTAACACACCCGCTATCAAACTATTATCATTGACCCAATTTATCAAAACAAGGGACATTAGCAAATAAGGATAAGCTAATGTCGATATCTAACGCCCCTTATTTCTCCAATCCTAGAACGGATCGCATGTGCTACAAATGTCACCGGTGGTACAAAACATATACCACAATATTCCACAACCCACACATGCAATCAATCCTAAACGCCTCTAATAGTTCAATATACCAAACAAAACATCACCAATCGCATAGAATTTAGTGCTACGACTACACCGCACCGCATTCTTCTCACCTTAGCCAACTAATCCTACCCTTCCGACCTTCTATGTCACCCTTCTTATGACGCCAACACCAAAAACGGAGAAAGTAGTAGTGATTTTTTCCTAATTCCCTCATTTTGCCTAGAGCGTCCGCCCTTGCGGATTTTCACTCTAGCTTTCATTTTTTCCTCACACTACTCTCGTGGCACGCAACTCGATTTTTCTTTTTACCCGGAGCGCCCTTTCGGGTTTTCACTCCGTCCTCGGCCACATTCCCCATTCTTGCCTAGGCGCCCTTTCCGGGTTTTCACCTAGCCGGGTTTATTTATTTATTTATATTTTGTCTCTTTTTTTTTTTTTTTTTTTTGTTTTTTTTTTTTTTTTTTCAAAAAAATTAAAAAGACGTAAAACAAGCTAACTACTATATACAACGAGATAATTCCCCTCCCCTCGCTTGAATAACACATCGTCCTCGAATGTGTGAACTAAGGACAAATAAAAGAAACGGGGAGAGAAATACCTCGGGCTCAAGAGTGAGAAGAGGAGCCGACGTCACGTGACTTAGCCTCACGTGCCGCCCTCCTAGATGATCTTGCTTGCTCACGGGATGCAAGCTCTTCATAAAACTCGGGAGATGGTTCCGAGTAGTCATTAGGGTGCAACTTCAACTGCAACCGATTCATACACCGACCGAACTCAGCGGCCAACCTACTGTTATCAACCGATTCTTCGACTCGATCTTCTATTGATTCGCGCCAATCTCTCCAACGATCGAAATCGGGCGTACCCTCGGGCTCCTCCACAACCGGGGCACTAGACTCGGTAGTCGGCGTAGGAAATTGCTTATCATGTTCAATGTAAAAATCAGCCGCAGTAGGCCCCAATGGTAACGATTTCCCATCCGGACGAGGCAAAATCAAGAAATGCTGGTGGGACGTGCCGAGCGTCCAGATTAGGTGGTGTTTAGCAATCGGTCGCGAAATCATAGAACAACTCTCCATAAACTTAATGCTGATAGTAGTATCACCTACGACAGGAGAATCCGCCATCTGGGGTAATCCAAGATACCGAGCTAAAAGAGTAATCATACCTCCCATCGGAATGTTCCCCGATACCGCCTTTTGTTGCTTCTCACAGCGAGTCAAGAATATATCGACCCAATCCGGGGTTTCTAAACATTCGGGCATCATGGCCCACAAATACATCAAATCCGCCCTAGGTAGATGTGTCGGTTCACCTTTACAAAGAAATGTGGAGTTCAAAAGTCGGTGAACATAACGAAGGGCGGGGTGACGAATATCAGCATTCTTAGCTCCTACGTTACCATATGCATGACCGGCAATTTTCAACCAAAACGCATCCATCATTCGAGACGTAGGGGTCAAAAACTCCGCTCCCCCTTTCGGTGCTATACCCAACGCCTCCCTCAATTCTGTGAAATCTACATTTCGTTCCGCATCTCCGAGATGAAAAGTAATGTGAGGGGGGTCGTCATCACGATGTACTTCTAAGGTGGACAAGAATTCAAGTGTATAGCGCTTATACGTGTCCGCATGCTTATCATAAAAGTTCGCTAGCCCAATACGAGTCAATAGCGTGTACACCTCATCACCAATCCCGAGCCTCTCCAATGCCGAATTATCGACAAACTTAGTCGCCATAACAACTCGATCGAATAGTTGGCGCCATACTGCTTTCTGTTTCGCACTCAAATTCTTACACCCCATATAATCCACCGCGGTCGTTTTTTGCTTTTTCGGGGCCATGACTCAAGAGTTTCTAGGACAGCTGACACTAACTAGTGAAAACTACCTAAAATATGTAAACTATGAACTCGGACGACACCCGACTCAAACCCAAACACGTAGATGAATCGTGAAACGAAACGGGGCGTTGACTACAACTAGGCTTGCTTAATTCACACGGAATAGACAGAAATCAAACTTTCCCCAACCTAGACCTAGCAACTCATAGACAGTACATAATTATGGATTTATAGAAATGAAACAGAGAGGATGAGAGGATGGAGTTAATGACTTACAACCTCGACAGCCTCGGAACGGAAACCGGAACCACAGACACGCCCGACTCACGCACCACAAACCGGAACCAAGGCCGACGACAGACACGCAGCAGCACAAGCGACAGCTGACTACGGACCCACGCGCGACTCGCCTGACACCCACGCGAGTCGCGTGACCACCCACCGGACCACGAACAGTGACGACGACTATGGCGACCGACGACAATGACAGAACCGACGACGACGCACGACTCACGCACCACAAACCGACAGCTTGAATTGAAATTTGAAGTGAGGAGGAAGGATTGATGAGGATTAAGAAATTGATTTGGGGAGATTGAAATTGATTTGGGGAGAAAGGAGGTTAGGGTTTTGAATTGATGAGGATGAAAGGAATAGAAGGGGAAAGGGAATAGAAGGAGTCGGGTCAGTCTGTTTCAAATTTTTGATTTTTGCGATTTTTTTTTTTTTTTTTTTTAATCAATAAAATAATACCTGTGAGAGGGGAGTCCCGCGAGTCGCATAGGGTCCGCGCGACTCGCGCGGCTGCCTGGAAATCCGTCCTCTTTTTTTCTTCAATTTTCGCTCAGATTTCGAGAGATCTCCATGCTAGTCGCCCAACCTCCTGGAAAATCGACGCTTTTCTCCTAATAAAACATCAAAAGTTAGTAATAAAAACTAAGTTTAAGAAAAACAACGATTAAGAAAAAAAAAACAACGAAAGTAATAAAACGACCTACGACCCGTAAAATAAAAATTTACAATAAAAGTCTACAAAAACGGGTTGCCTCCCGGAAGCGCTTTTGTTTAAAGTCGTTCGCTCGACTGAGACGGAGGTTAGGTAGAAATCGTCATGTCCGAGAGCTTGCTTCTCCCGACACCCGATCCGTCACTCCTTTCACTAGTCGGCTTAAGCCTTATGCCGACTAAATCTTTCACTTTTCCCTTTTGAAATTTCAAGACCGTCGGACGCTTGCTTGAGCTCTTCCGAACCATCCATTGATCGAACCATGATCTCGTTTTACCTTTGTTTACCTCCGCGTCCTTACGCGACTCCCAAAGAATGACACACTTGGGTCCCTTAGAAGGAGGTTCCTGCACATGCTCACAAAACAAAAATTCCTTGCTAGAAGGGGTAGACGAAATCGGTTTAGGAACCGATTTCACCACTTCTTCTTGTGAGTTAGGAGATAAATGATCAAAAATATCAACACGACACAAGGTATTGTCTTTCGGGGAGTGGGAACTAGGCTTATTTATATCGAATTTAACAACTCTACCCTCAAATTGCATACTAAGTGAGCCATTAGGGACATCGATTTTTGTTCCCGCGGTCTTTAGGAACGGTCGTCCTAGAATGATAGGAGTTGCACTATAGTCATGTTCCATGTCTAACACATAAAAATCGGCCGGAAAGACCAACTTATCAACTTTAACTAGGACATTCTCTACAACTCCCTTAGGATAGACACTCGATCGATCCGCTAGTTGCACTACTTTCCCGGTTTCCCTCATAGGACCAAGTCTAAGAGATTCGTAGATAGAAAGAGGGATCACATTAATCGAGGCTCCTAAATCTAACATAGACTTGTCAAACAAGGTATCTCCTATGGTGCAAGGTATAGTAAACATGCCCGGGTCGCCACACTTAGGGGGTAATTTCTTTTGAAAAATAGCGGACACATACTCACTACCCTTCCCTTTCTTAGCTCCCTTCAACTTGTTATTCCTTTTAATAGTACATAATTCTTTCAAGAATTTAGCATATTTAGGAATACTCTTTAAAAGATTAAGAAGGGGAATGTTTACCTCACACTTTTCAAATACCTCGTAGATATCCTTGTCGTGCTCATAACGACGGGTTCGCTTGAGTGCCTCGGGAAAAGGAACATCCGGTTCTGCCACCGGTGTTGTAGGAGTAATTAACTTCTTCTCTTGTTCACTCGGAGTTTCCTCACCTTCCTCGATCACTAGCTCCTCTTCTTGAACCATAGCTTCTTTGGCCTTCCTCTTCGGTTTGTCGGCCTCCACCAATTGTCTCCCATTCCTTAAAGATACGGCACTCACGTTTTCCTTTGTAAGAATGGTTTGACTAGGTAGTTTCCCCGAATCTCGAGCCTCCAACCTACCAATGGCGGTCGCCATTTGGCCCATTTGAACTTCCAAATTCTGAATGCTAGCTTTGTTCTCTGTTTGATGTTGAAGAACCGTAGCTTGAAGATTGGACATTTGGGTGGTTACCGTAGCTTGACTAGCAACCAAAGTACGGATCATGTCCTCGGTGGACATTTGACTACTAGGGGGAGGCTTAGTAGGAACCGTATTTGCTACTTGTTGCTTAGCAAATAACTGTTGATTCGATTGACCAAATTGACTACCTTGATTAATTTCTTGGTCGCCTTCCCGATTCCTCCACCTCATGTTCGGGTGATGTCTCCATCCGGGATTGAAAGTGTTAGAGTATGGATCCCATTTTTTGTTTTGCCCGGTTTCCCACACTCCGTTCACATCCTCTTGACCTTCATAGATTTGGGGACAATGCTCACTCGGATGTCCCTCGTTTGAACAAATACCACAAACCATAGCTTGATTTGTTTTCCCCGACATCATATTTTGGACAAGGTTGGTCAAGCTATCAACTTTATTTTCAAGGCTCGAGGATGATGAATTACCTAAGGCATGCACTCCCCGTTTATATTTTCGGGAAAAATCTCGAGAGCTTTCAGCTAGCTCCTGGATCACCTCTATAGCGGCATCTGGGCTTTTGTTCACGATCGATCCCCCACATGCCGCATTCACAGTACGGGCATCCTCCACACAAAGACCTCCACAAAAGTACATCACAAGGTCTTGAGGATTGTAGCCATGATATGGGCATGTAGCACACAGCTTCTTAAAACGTTCCCAATACTCATACATCGTCTCACCGTCTCGTTGCTCCGCATTACTAATCTGCTTCTTCAACTGGGAGGCTCGAGATGCCGGAAAGTACTTCTCAAGGAACGCCTTCTTCATCTTCACCCATGTATCAATACTTGCCGGTGGCAAGTAATACAACCAATCCCTAGCAGAATCCTTCAATGAGAAGGGAAAGGCCCTTAGCTTCAGCTGCTCATCAGTGACAGATGCCGGTTTCATACTCAAGCATACAATATGAAAATCCGACAAGTGCTTGTTAGGGTCCTCATCGCTTAAACCATGGAATGTGGGTAGTTGATGGATCAAACCCGACTTCAATTCGAAAGTGGCATTCGCACCCAACGGTGGGTACGTAATGCACAAAGGTTGTTGTGCGAGATCGGGTGCCGTCAGCTGCTTGATTGTGTTGGCCATGTTATTCGACTCGTCTTCGGATTCGGAAGAAACTTCGTTCACCTCTGGAATAACAAGAATATCGTTATTAAACTCTAGATCCTCGAATTCCTGTGTTCCGATGACTATTGCTCCCTCTCCGATTCTCCGTGACCTGTGAAGAGTGCGTTCAATCTCTGAGTCGAAAGGCTCGAGGTTCAGGTTAGAAGAACGAGTATTATACATAAACTACACAAAATAAAATAAAATATAATTAAAATTAGCTATAATAAATAAAATAAAAATAAAAACTACACTAGAAAACACAAAAATAATTAACACCGATTCCCCGGCAACGGCGCCAAAATTTGACGGGCTAAAGTCGTATGCCTCAAATTACAATTTATAATCACTTATAACCAACTAACTAAAACAGTAGTATAATGGAAATAAGGGTCGAACCCAAGGGAATCAGATTAACCTAATTATGCTAACTAAAGTGTAGATGAAATCGATCTCTAACGTAATTAAAGACCGTAGTAACTAAAGGGGGGGGGTTTTGGATGATTTTCTAACAACTAAAATTAATAAAGATTAAAACTTTAAGTAAATCAAAGGATGAGAAATAACTTAGACACAAGCACAAATCCACACTCAATAGCGATTGATCATCGTAAGACGGTTTCAATTAATAACCTTGACTACTCTATCGTGAACATGAAATTCCAATTCTCTTAAGAATAGTTAACTAAAACGAATCCCGTTCTTAATTAACCCTAACCGTAAAACAACCTAAACAATCCAGTTCTAGGTTCAATTAGACGGAAGCAATATAGATCTGAGAATTCGATAGAGAATAAATAGCACGTACAATCCAGTCGTACCTTAGATATTTATATGAATCGCTTCTAAGTACTAATATCAACGTATCCCGTTCAATATTAATTCCTAGTTGTTACTAATGTAAAGTTAATCAGTAAATCCTACTCAATTAACGATACTAACGGTAGAATGATGCAATTAAATACTAGTTGTACACCTAGCAATCAATAACAACATTCATAGAATTAATAACAAAGCAATTCATAATAATCAAGGTTAATAATCAAAACATTCAAACTCACAAACGTTTCTCGAGTATTTCAAAGGCTTGAATCTAAGTAGAGAAATTAGTTACACATACTTGCGGTGGAAAATTAGGGTTCTTCGAAGTTCTCCCTTTTCTTCCTTGATGGATTCTACAAACTAGATGTGAATGATTATCCCCCCTAAAACTAAGGCTTAAACTAAACCTAATAAGAGTTTACTAATAATAAAATAATAATAAAAATATCCTAAGGTAATAATAAAGTTTCCTAATTAAAATCCAAGTCTTAAAACGTAATAAATTAGAGCAAAATAAGCCGGAATACGTAGTCCATCACAGGCCGCCGTGCGACTCGCCCCTCTCTCGCGCGACTCGCTTGGTCGCGCGACTCGCGTGGCTACTGCGCGACTCACGTGGCCAGCTGTTACTGTTCCGTTCCATTCTTCGATTCTTATCGTTCCGGGTCTTCAAGCGGGCTTTCTTTTCCTTCGTTCTTAGCCCAAATCAACGGTCCAGTGGTTAACATCTTCAAATTAGCCTGTATTACATTCATACCAAACTGACACAAATGCAATACAAGACAACCGATTTAGCTCACAAAATACCCCAAAACCGTCGTAATAAATACGACTAAATACGGCCCATCACATCCCTCGAGAAATATCCAAAAGCCTGGTTCTATAGGCTTAATACAAAAAGATTCCCCACTTGGGAGGATGTGGCTATCGAGTTCGCTAAAAACTATTCTGATAATACCGAACTTCAGACTACCATGCGGACTTTAGAAGTCATGGCCCAAGATCCAACAGAGGGTTTCACCAAATACCTTCAACGTTGGCGGGCTGAGAGTGTTAAGCTGGTAGACAAGCCCAGCGAGAAGACACTAGTGGATGCATTCATCAACAACCTCCTACCCTCCTATCGCGTCCATCTTAGGTATGCCGGCATCTCAAACTTTGCTGTGCTTACCGAAATGGGCACTAGGATTGAAGACGATCTTCGACATAACGAAGATTTGGGTGAAGCTTCTACCGAAGGCTATACTGGACATCCACTTGAGTCCTTAGAAGCCGAAGACTACTGACAACCTCATCCAAGAGTCTAGATTTGATTTGAGTCCGAGTCTGAGTCCGAGTCTAGGATGTTCTATCTCTTTCAATTCCAAAGTTAGAGTCAGAGTCAACTGTATTCTGTCCTCTCTTTCAATCCAATAAAATCAGCCTTTTCAATTTCTCATATATACTTTCCTTATGTGTTTCCGAGAACATGATGAACACCATCATACACTGTGAGCACATGCACGTGACTATTATAGGCACATCTATGATGACTGCAGGAACTGAGGCCCGTGTTTTCCTTTACCTGTTCCATGTCTGGTATAGAAAGCCACATAACTACCCTTAGCAGGAGCGGTATCAAATCCTATGACAAATCTAGGTAGTCTCCTAAATTTGGGTTCAAGACGGGAGGCAAGCCCATTTCCCACAATAAGCACCCCTCCAATAAGACTAACCAATCCCTATCTTAGGCATTAGTCTGACTTGATGCCAAAGATACCCAACTCAGGACGATGCTCCCACTAAGCCTGCTCGGAATTATGATGACAATACCGAGATCCAAACCACCATGCTTACCATAGAGCACTCCACCGCGAGTTGCACTCACACAAACACCAACTAGGCTTACACCCTACAAAGGTTTAGCTCCACAAGCCTAATCCAACCGATGGGCCCACCCCCATATCCACCCACAACATCAAAGGGAGAGATAGCCGTGAAAAAAAAAATGGACAAAAAAAATCAAAAGTCCAAGGAAAAAGCAAAAGGCCCAAAACAAAAGAGCTGGCCATCAAAAAAAGAACTCTCAGCAGCCCCCGACCAGATACGGTCAATCCCACGACCGGGGCCAAGAGGTCAACAAAAAAAAACAAAAAATTCAAATACCCACGACCATAGTCAACGGTCAACTCAAGTGAAAGTCCCTTGTCCGGGAACGGTCAATTCAAAAACATCATCAAAACCCATGACCAGGGCTAAAAGGTCAGCAAAAAATATTCAAGAACCCATGACTGTAGTGAAAACGGTCAAATAGGGGAGAGACAATCAAGCTGGTTAGCTAACACCACATTTAGCCTCCCCATATTACAACCCTCAAGACCTTCCCGAGGCCTAGGCTAAGAGACAGCCTCAGAATTTTGAGGATTCAAGCTCCATAGGATACACCCTAACCATTAGGGCCAGACATGGAAACCAGATCCCGCATCATCAAACCTGCCCAATCGAAGCCCGAGTCATTTTTACTCGACTTCCCCCCTTTCCTACCACATTACAATACCTTACCCTCGAAGCCTTAGCTCCACAAAATCGAGCTCCAGACTTCAGAAGGAAGTCCCCGCAAAACTATTTAAATTCCCCAACGGAGTTAGCTTTTCCCTGGTATGCTACATCCAAGATATGATGTGTCGGCATACGGGTACACCTACTCCCTGAAAGAAGCAACCTTTACTCCCCACAGAGCATCTTCATCAGTTCAGGTACGATTCAAGGCTTCAAAAGCAAGCTCGTACCGCTCACATATCTCCCCAGCGGAACGCTCAAGGCGGCATTTTCCCCAAAATGGTACGGGATGGGCCCATATATAGGCGCGCCCAGGACTTATGCTACAAGTCTGACTCCCCGCGAAGCTATCATCATCAGGACAGGTATGACCCTCTGCTTATGGCTGGCGAGCAATTCTACTTAGAAGCGATGACCCTCTGTCAGATGATGGAATCAATTAAGCAAACAATTTTACTTAGAAGCGAGCAATTCTCACCCACTTTCACTTCTCCGTAAAGCTTTTTCTCTCACACTAAAAGACATTCCAAGGTCGAAGAAAGACTCTTCCATCATCCAGATGTGTTAAATCCGTTCATATCTAGCTTGTACTTGACCACCAATGGGGCTTTGAAGTCCAGCTCGAACTCAAGTTATTGATCGAACACTCCACTTGAATGGTACACAGTCTCTGCAATATCAACATAGCTTACTCGTCCACGAATACAAATTCACAATGACCAGTTATCATTATCGATTTTAAATAGGAGTGAATTGGAATCATAGATTTAAACAATCTATAAAATCGAACATTAATCGCCGGAAAAACAGCAATATGATGAATATACGGCGATAAAGCGAACATACAACAATAACATGAGAAATCAATGGATGAAATGAAGGATTGAGTTTGAGTAATTGAAATAAGGAACATACTCTTGAGCTAGAGAAAGGTCGAGCATCTCAGAAACTTAATCGCCGGCGGCAACAGCCTTAATCGAAGTAATCCTGTAAGATCTCCTTCAAATCCTTGTGTCTCACGACAATCCTCTTGTCCACACTCCCACACACCAGCAACCCTAAAATGAACTGCAATAAATCTCAATTTGAAGCCATACATAATCTAAGCATCAAAATTAGACATAAAAATCATAATTGGAAGCCCTAATTTCAATTCGTACCATAGAAAATGAAGAATACAGTTTTTGTTTCCTTAACGGCTAAAGTGACGGAAAGAGGTGATAGTCGCAGCAAAGTGACAGAAGGAGACGGTGATTGGAGTATCGACGGTGAGGCTCAAACCATCTCCAACCATGTTCTTCATTCACTCGTCATCCTTCCATCTCTCCTCTTTCTCACTCATCCACCTCACAATACAAAAACACTCCTCCATTCATACACATCTCTTCATCATCATCTTACTCTCTCTCTCTCTCTCACATCATTTATCTCTCTTACTTTTTAATACTCCACCATTTCACACTTTTTTATTAATTATGAAAATAATTTGTTAACTAATTTAATTAACAAAATCGAGTACGTATAATTGAATTTGATGGTTCGACTTGGTTTTCAAATTTCATACTCGGCTGTTGTCTCGGACTTTTTAATAAAACATAACAATTTATTTAAAAATATAAGTATGAAACACAATATTTGATTGAGGATCCATAAAACTTTCGTCCCTCATTTTTCAAAAAACTTCTAACATTGTTCGAGATTATTATTATTATTATTATTATTATTATTATTGTTGTTGTTGTTGTTGTTGTTGTTGTTGTTGCTGCTGCTGCTCGATCCCGAGACCTTGGGACCCATCCCCGAGCCCCCTAGACTCGATCCCGAGCACCGAGAATCGATGAAAAGCCTATGAAGAACAAATAGGGACCTTTATGATCATATTGGAGGCCTACAAGACCCTTCCCGGGCGGGAAGAGTAGCCTTCCCGGTCAAGAAGGAGTGCAAACTTAGAGCGGCTATTGGGCCATCCCGATCGGGATCATAACCCTTCCCGACCGGGAAGAGCAATAACACCGCCTGGTGTTATGCATAACACAGCCCGGTGTTATGCATGATCCCGATCGCGTCCCGGTCGGGACCACCACCATCCCGACCGGGATGGAGCAGTTGTAACTCGTGCCTCTTCTTTTCTTCTCCTTTGCTCTTGTAACCTTATAAATACCCTCTCTTTGTATTGTTTAAGCATCATACACTACTCTACATTATTCTAAACCCTAGATAGACTTCCTCCTCTCATTAGCTTAATCTTTCCTTAAACTTTTATTCATCTTAGATTAATCTTAGTAATTAGTCTTGTATTAAGGAGATAATTGAAGACTCATCCAAGATTGACAATCTTGGGAGATTTATTTGGGTTTTTCTTATTAATACAAGTTCTTATCTTTTCATCTTCTTGTTACTAGGTATAATCTTCTTATTCCCTTTACTCTTAATCCTTGTTTAATCTTTCAAGTTTCAATCTTTGATTATTGTTCTTGTTCTTGTTAGTTTCATTATGGATGTTTGTGTTGATTTCTCTTATTAATATTAGTATTAGTTTGATTATGAGTGAGTAGACTTTTTGTGGGGTTAGGTGGGGGATTATGTGTGGATTATGGGTAATTAGGGTTTGATTAAGGGTAAAGATGAATCCTTTGTTACTAGTCACATGTTGAGCACTCTATGTGTTTGTTGATTTGCTTGTTTGAGTTGTAGAGGCCATGATTCTCATACTTGTTTTCATCTTCTCATTTTGTGATCGATTTGTTGTTGAATTCTTGTGTATTTGGTAGTATCTTGCATGAGTATTCGGGTTTAGTCTTTGGCACGAGAGGGCGGACTTAGGCTTTGACGCGAGAGCGCGGACCAACCTTAGTAACTAGGTGAAACCTACACCCTTGACTTCCCAATCCCCCTACTACACTTATGAACCCAAACTAACCCTACTCCTTCCCATATTTGATTTCTCCATCTCTTTAGTCAATTATTTTCTCTAGTTTACTTGTTTAATTAATCTTTAGTTGTTTCATTTAGTCCTTGTTATATCTAGTTCATTGTTAGTCTAGTTTCACCCCTTTCCATCATCATAGTTAGTCAATTCTCCTTCTCTTTGTGTTGTTTTAGTGACTTAGCCTCGTTTTTGAGTAGACCATAGTCTAGACACCTTATAACCGTCTCCGAGGATATCGACCCGACTTCCCTAGCTACTAGGTAGTTCTAGTTGGTATAAATTGATCGGTAGGACCCACGGCAAGTCCTCCCCTTTCTTTTCCGTGTTTTATTGCTTGTCTCCCTTTGTTTGATCCCTTCCCCTTATCATTCTTGAGTCATGGTGGCCCTCGGGGCCTTGGTAGTCATTGCTCCCGATTCTCGATGACGTGACTACATCGAAAGTCATTTGAAAATCCAAATTTGCAAGTATTTTCACTTTTTCTTTGATTTCTCTTTCTTTTGTTAGGATTTAGTCGGATTTAGGCGGAATCCGGGCTAGGTGACTTGATTACACCTAGTCCTGCCCTCCCATTTCCTTTCATTTCCTTCTTTCTATTTCTTCCCCCATCCATATCTTTTCTCGTCTTGGCCCATGGTGACTTGATTACACCCCGGCCGGACACATTCTACCATTTTCTCCGCTTTTAGATTTTTAGCTTTATTTTCTTAGTTTCTTTTCTTTTTAGTGTCTCCACATACTATCGATCGAGCATGAGGACATTGCCCGGTTTAAGTGTGGGGGAGCGATATCCTAGTGTAGTTTAGTTTTATTTTCGTAGTTTTTTTTCGAAAAATCTTAAAAACTCCTAAAAATTTGGAAAACTTCATAAAAATCAAAAAGATTTTTCCTTTATGTCATTTCCTTTTGTGTCGTTGTGTCGTATATTTGTTGTGTTGTGCGTGTTTTGCCTCCCTTTTTCCTTATAGGTCGCTTAATCACCGTTAACTTTGGAGGGCTTTCAAGACATCCGGTAACATCTTTTTATCCCTTTTTCATCTTTATCTCTTGTGGAGTTTGGAGGAGACTTTGTGATGATGTGTGCTCGGGTGGAACTTTGTAGAGTTTGAGGTTGATTTGGTGGCTTGTTTCGGAGTTTGGGGTGGTGATTGTTTATTTTGTGTGTTTGTTTGTTTGTTTGTTTGTTTGTTTTGTTTTGTTGTGTTGTGTTTGTCTTTTTTCCTTTCGTTTTTGTCGTGTCTTTGTTTTGTCTTGTTTAGTTGTGTCTAGTGTGTAATAAAAGGTTTTCGAAAACCCGGTTTTGAGGCTAGTGCGCAAGTGTTTACTTTCCCTTTCTAGTGATGTGAATCGAGTCTTGGACTTTAGTCTAGTAGAATGACCCTAAATCAATAGTTTCGTTGGTTCTTTATCTTGAGTCCACCTAGCTTACTAGGGATTTACTACGGGATTTGCATTTTGACCATTATGACCACCCACGGTGTGAAAAGGCCTTGGTTGCTGAGTCCCGTCCCTTAGGTGACCGTGTTCGAAATTTCTTTGACTAGTCCAAGTTTCTCCCCTTTTTGTGGGTTTGAAGGGAAGGGCCCGTCCCAATTTACCCATTTCCCTACCTCATACACATTTCCACAAATAATTTGCAAAATTGTTGAAATTCTCACTTGGTTGCAAGAAATGCCTACAATACAAGTTATATCAAAGAGGCAAACCAAGTCAAAAGAAAGAAAAAAAAAAGAAGAAGAAAAAGAAAAGGCACAACAATCAAAAAGAAAATACTAAAAAAGAAAAAGGAAATGGCATAGAAAATCAAAAGCCAAGTGCAAAAGAAAAGAAAATGCCAAAAAGAAAACCATCTCACAAAAAGATTCTCACCCACTCAAAATAAGCCTTCTTCTGATCGTTACCGTGAAGAGCGTACCAAAGGACCGAGTCCCTAGGAAGGATGATAGCGGTAATGATCGGTCTTCCCTCATTTTGCAATCAAATGCACTTTTTTACTTGGACTAGTTGGGCGATTTTGAGCATGGGACGACCCCCTTGGCTCATCGCTAAAGGGGGCGGGGTCTCACTTACCTAAAGTGTCGACTAACACCGTGGTTCATCCTTTTTCCATCCCGCCGATCATCCCGTAGTACGTTCTTAGAAGGTTAGGAGGAACCTAGGTAAGTTACCAACGTTTTTATTGCTCTGTTGTCATACTATTAGGGTTTAGTTCATATCGGTTTGTATTATTAGTTCGGGAACGTTGTCACTTGCCTTGAGTCCTTAACCGGTGCTCCTTTCACCGCTCTGTAGAGGGAAGCGGTATTTATTTCTTCTTGGGTGCAACCGATTGCTTGTTTGTTTGTATGTTTGCTCGTTTGTGCGTCTTTGTGTCCGGTTGCATCCACAGTTTTGTCGCAAGACCTTACTTGCCTTGCGGAGTGCACTTTTCCTCTAAGTGTACTCGTGTGAGTTGAAAGGGCATAGGGTGCGCTAATACCCGCTCGGTTAGTAGTCTAACTTCTTTAGTTTTTAGTTAGTTTGTGCTTACTCGAGGGCGAGTAGGGTTAAGTGTGGGGGAGTTGATAAGTGTAGTTTGTAGTGCCTATTTGTTGTGTTTGGTCCCGGTTTCTCTTGTGAAATCGCTCTTTGGAGCGGTTTCTGGGCTACTTATGCTTCTTCTAGTTCGTTTTAGGTTCCTAAGACCATTCATGGAGAATTAGAACGATTCCGACTCGTTTCCTACACATTTGGAGCCAACGAAGAGAAGGACCGATCACTCGGTGCCTTAAATTCGATCCCGAGACCTTGGGACCCACTCCCAAGCCCCTTAGACTCGATCCCGAACACCGAGAATCGATGAGAACCCATGAGAGGCAAGGAGGGACCCTTGAGATCATATTTGAGGCCTACAAGACCCATCATGGTCGGGATGAAGAAGCTAAGCGAAGACAGCCTACTGAGGGCTTATCCCGACCGAGACCAAGGACCATCTCGTTCGGGACCACCATCCCGGTCGAGATCAGCCACCATCTCGGCCGGGAAGGTACAGTGGCAGCCCGCGTCAACTCTTTTCTTATCCTTTGCACTTGTAACCTTATAAATACCCTCCCTTTGTATTGTTTAAGCACCATACACTACTCTACATTATTCTAAACCCTAGATAGACTCTCTTCATCCATAGTTTAATCTTTCATTAATCTTTTGTTAATCTTAGCTTAATCTTAGTAATTAGTCTTGTATTAAGGGAATTCTTCAAGACTCATCCAAGATTGACAACCTTGGGAGATTCATTTGGGTTTTTCTTATCAATACAAGTTTTCATCTTCTCATTCTCTTGTTTGTTGGTATAATCTTCTTATTCTCTTTACTCTTAATTAATCCTTGTTCAATCTTTCAAGTTTTAATCTTTGATTATTGTTATTGTTCTTGCTAGTTTCATTATGAATGTTATGTTGTTTGTGTTGATTCCTCTTGTCATGGTTAGGGTTAGTTTCATTATGTGTGAGTAGGCTTATTGTGGGGTTAGTAGGGGGATTAAGTGTGGATTATGGGTAATTAGGGTTTGATTAGGGGTAAAGATGAATCCTTTGTTACTAGTCACATGTTGAGCACTATATGTGTTTGCTGAATTGCTTGTTTGAGTTGTAGTGGCCATGCTTCTCATACTTGTTTCCATCTTCTCATTTTGTGATTGATTTGTGGTTGAACTCTTGTGTATTGGGTAATATCTTGCATGAGTATTCGGGTTTAGTCTTTGGCACGAGAGTGCGGACTTAGGCTTTGACGCGAGAGCGCGGACCAACCTAAGTAACTAGGTGAACCCTACATCCTTGACCTCCCAATCATCCTACTACACTTATGAACCCAAACTAACCCTACTCGTTCCCATATTTGATTTCTCCATCTCTTTAGTCAATCATTTTCTATAGTTTACTTGTTTAATTAATCTTTAGTTGTTTCATTTAGTCCTTGTTATATCTAGTTCATTGTTAGTCTAGTTTCACCCCTTTCCATCATCATAGTTAGTCAATTCTCCTTCTCTTTGTGTTGTTTTAGTGACTTAGCCTCGTTTTTGAGTAGACCATAGTCTAGACACCTTATAACCGTCTCCGTGGATATCAACCCGACTTCCCTAGCTACTAGTTAGTTCTAGTTGGTATAAATTGATCGGTAGGACCCACGGCAAGTCCTCCCCTTTCTTTTCCGTCTTTTATTGCTTGTCTCCCTTTGTTTGATCCCTTCCCCTTATCATTCTTGAGTCATGGTGGCCCTCGGGGCCTTGGTATTCATTGCTCCCGATTCTCGATGACGTGACTACATCGAAAGTCATTTGAAAATCCAAATTTGCAAGTATTTTCACTTTTTCTTTGATTTCTCTTTCTTTTGTTAGGATTTAGTCGGATTTAGGCGGAATCCGGGCTAGGTGACTTGATTACACCTAGTCCTTCCCTCCCATTTCCTTTCATTTCCTTCTTTCTATTTCTTCCTCCATCCATATCTTTTCTCGTCTTGGCCCATGGTGACTTGATTACACCCCGGCCGGACACATTCTACCATTTTCTCCGCTTTTAGATTTTTAGCTTTATTTTCTTAGTTTCTTTTCTTTTTAGTGTCTCCACATACTATCGATCGAGCATGAGGACATTGCTCGGTTTAAGTGTGGGGGAGCGATATCCTAGTGTAGTTTAGTTTTATTTTCGTAGTTTTTTTTCGAAAAATCTTAAAAACTCCTAAAAATTTGGAAAACTTCATAAAAATCAAAAAGATTTTTCCTTTATGTCATTTCCTTTTGTGTCGTTGTGTCGTATATTTGTTGTGTTGTGCGTGTTTTGCCTCCCTTTTTCCTTGTAGGTCGCTTAATCACCGTTAACTTTGGAGGGCTTTCAAGACATCCGGTAACATCTTTTTATCCCTTTTTCATCTTTATCTCTTGTGGAGTTTGGAGGAGACTTTGTGATGATGTGTGCTCGGGTGGAGCTTTGTAGAGTTTGAGGTTGATTTGGTGGCTTGTTTCGGAGTTTGGGGTGGTGATTGTTTATTTTGTGTGTTTGTTTGTTTGTTTGTTTTGTTTTGTTGTGTTGTGTTTGTCTTTTTTCCATTCGTTTTTGTCGTGTCTTTGTTTTGTCTTGTTTAGTTGTGTCTAGTGTGTAATAAAAGGTTTTCGAAAACCCGGTTTTGAGGCTAGTGCGCAAGTGTTTACTTTCCCTTTCTAGTGATGTGAATCGAGTCTTGGACTTTAGTCTAGTAGAATGACCCTAAATCAATAGTTTCGTTGGTCCTTTATCTTGAGTCCACCTAGCTTACTAGGGATTTACTACGGGATTTGCATTTTGACCATTATGACCACCCACGGTGTGAAAAGGCCTTGGTTGCTGAGTCCCGTCCCTTAGGTGACCGTGTTCGAAATTTATTTGACTAGTCCAAGTTTCTCCCCTTTTTGTGGGTTTGAAGGGAAGGGCCCGTCCCAATTTACCCATTTCCCTACCTCATACACATTTCCACAAATAATTTGCAAAATTGTTGAAATTCTCACTTGGTTGCAAGAGATGCCTACAATACAAGTTATATCAAAGAGGCAAACCAAGCCAAAAGAAAGAAAAAAAAGAAGAAGAAAAAGAAAAGGCACAACAATCAAAAAGAAAATACTAAAAAAGAAAAAGGAAATGGCATAGAAAATCAAAAGCCAAGTGCAAAAGAAAATAAAAATGCCAAAAAGAAAACCATCTCACAAAAAGATTCTCACCCACTCAAAATAAGCCTTCTTCCGATCGTTACCGTGAAGAGCGTACCAAAGGACTGAGTCCCTAGAAAGGATGATAGCGGTAATGATCGGTCTTCCCTCATTTTGCAATCAAATGCACTTTTTTACTTGGACTAGTTGGGCGATTTTGAGCATGGGACGACCCTCTTGGTTCATCGCTAAAGGGGGCGGGGTCTCACTTACCTAAAGTGTCGAGTAACACCGTGGTTCATCCTTTTTCCATCCCGCCGATCGTCCCGTAGTACGTTCTTAGAAGGTTAGGAGGAACCTAGGTAAGTTACCAACGTTTTTATTGCTTTGTTGTCATACTATTAGGGTTTAGTTCATATCGGTTTGTATTATTAGTTCGGGAACGTTGTCACTTGCTTTGAGTCCTTAACCGGTGCTCCTTTCACCGCTCTGTAGAGGGAAGCGGTATTTATTTCTTCTTGGGTGCAACTGATTGCTTGTTTGTTTGTATGTTTGCTCGTTTGTGCGTCTTTGTATCCGGTTGCATCCACAGTTTTGTCGCAAGATCTTACTTGCCTTGCGGAGTGCACTTTTCCTATAAGTGTACTCGCGTGAGTTGAAAGGACGTAGGGTGCGCTAATACCTGCTCGGTTAGTAGTCTAGTTCTTTTAGTTAGTTTGTGCTTACTCGAGGGCGAGTAAGGGTTAAGTGTGGGGGAGTTGATAAGTGTAGTTTATAGTGCCTATTTGTTGTGTTTGGTCCCGGTTTCTCTTGTGGAATCGCTTCTTGGAGCAGTTTTCGAGGCTACTTACGCTTCTTCTAGCTTGTTTTAGGTTCCTAGGGCTTATCTTGAAGTAACGGAACGATTCCGACTCGTTTTCGACACATTTGGAGCCAACGAAGAGAAGCGACGGTCACTCGGTGGCTTAGGCTCGATCCCGAGACCTTGGGACCCATCTCCGAGCCCCCTAGACTCGATCACGAGCACCGAGAATCGATGAGAAGCCTATGAAGAGCAAATAGGGACCTTTATGATCATATTGGAGACCTACAAGACCCTTCCCGGGCGGGAAGAGTAGCCTTCCTGGTCGAGAAGGAGTGCAAACTTAGAGCGGCTACTGTTGGGCCATCCCGGTCGGGATCATAACCCTTCCCGACCGGGAAGAGCAATAACACCGCCTGGTGTTATGCATAACACAGCCCGGTGTTATGCATGATCCCGGTCGAGACCATCTCGTCCTGGTCGGGACCACCACCATCCCGACCGGGATGGAGCAACTGTAACCCGCGCCTCTTCTTTTCTTCTCCTTTGCTCTTGTAACCTTATAAATACCCTCCCTTTGTATTGTTTACGAATCATACACTACTCTACATTATTCTAAACCCTAGATAGACTTCCTCCTCTCATTAGCTTAATCTTTCCTTAAACTTTTGTTAATCTTAGATTAATCTTAGTAATTAGTCTTGTATTAAGGGGATTCTTGAAGACTCATCCAAGATTGACAACCTTGGGAGATTTATTTGGGTTTTTCTTATTAATGCAAGTTCTTATCTTTTCATCTTCTTGTTAGTAGGTATAATCTTCTTATTCCCTTACTCTTAATCATTGTTTAATCTTTCAAGTTTCAATCTTTGATTATTGTTCTTGTTCTTGTTAGTTTATTATGGATGTTTGGATGTTTGTGTTGCTTCCTCTTATTAATGTTAGTATTAGTTTGACTATGAGTGAGTAGACTTTTTGTGGGGTTAGTAGGGAGATTAAGTGTGGATTAAGGGTAATTAGGGTTTGATTAAGGGTAAAGTGGAATCATTTGTTACTAGTCACATGTTGAGCACTCTATGTGTTTGTTGTTTTGCTTGTTTGAGTTGTAGTGGCCATGCTTCTCATACTTGTTTTCATCTTCTCATTTTGTGATCGATTTGTGGTTGAATTCTTGTGTATTGGGTAATATCTTGCATGAGTATTCGGGTTTAGTCTTTGGCACGAGAGTGCGGACTTAGGCTTTGACCCAAGAGCGCAGACCAACCTTAGTAACTATGTGAAACCTACACCCTTGACCTCCCAATCCTCCTACTACACTTATGAACCCAAACTAACCGTACTCCTTCCCATATTTGTCCCCATCTCTTTAGTCAATTATTTCCTTTAGTTTACTTGTTTAATTATTCTTTAGTTGTTTCATTTAGTCCTTGTTATATCTAGTTCATTGTTAGTCCAGTTTCACCCATTTCCATCATCATAGTTAGTCAATTCTCTTTCTCTTTGTGTTGTTTTAGTGACTTAGCCTCGTTTTTTAGTAGACCATAGTCTAGACACCTTTTAACCGTCTCTGTGGATATCGACCCGACTTTCCTACCTACTAGTTAGGTCTAGTTGGTATAACTTGATCGGTAGGACCCACGACAAGTCCTCCCATCATATAATTATAGTTATCCACTGCTAATATTAGAAAGAAATAGGTTTAATTTTGATTTGTATTAAATGTGATTAACAAAATAAAATAGAGAGAGAGAAAGAAGTAGTGTGATAATACTACCTAATATTATACTCTATTTATAGAGAAAAAAATTGCAACTTAGATATTTCATTTTATTTTTAAATAAAGAAAAATAAAATAACGATTTTTAACAGAAAACCGTAAACAGTTCAAAAGAAATAAGAAATAAAGATGATGAATTTAAACTTGACACTTGTCAAGTCCTTATTGGCTAGAAAATTTGAAAAAGAAAAAAAAAATAAAAAATAAATAACAAACAAAGGGCAAACAACTCATCTTCATACACAGCGAAATCTTCATGAGCACAACGCTCAGCGATAACTTGATGAATAGAAAAAATGGTTGGAGAAGATGCTGAGTACATCATCATGAGGATGATGAGAAGTTCTCTCATTGTTGGAGATGCTCTCATATGAAATTTTGGGGGAGAATCGGTATTTTGTGTATAGGGTTTAGGAAACCACTTAATAGCAAAGTATGAAAAAAAATGAAAGGGTATCATTGAAATCATTTTACTTCAAAAAATGGTCTCTTAATAGACAAGAGAGTAAAGAGACCACATATTTTGAAAAATGATGTCTTTGTAGTAGATGAAATTTGATTAGGAATCATTCTTTTGAAAAATGATGTCTTTGTGAATAGATAAGAGACCATTTATTTGAGAGAATTGATTTCTTTAAGCAAAGACATCATTGATTATATTCATATAGTTACTTATCAATGATTCCTTTTAAGCTTTTTCTAGTAGTGCGACTTAATTATTTTCCATCTTGTTAATTAATGTCATTGGAAGAACTGAGTTGTTACGGTTGTGTGGACATGACATAGGTCCACCCTGACGCGGCCACGCGCGAGTTTGGGTAGGCGAATGAATCTCCATATGAGAATGGATCGATTTGAAATTTAGGTCTATGTGGAGTCGCCACCGAATGTTGTGGTTATTCGGAACCATTCGAGCCCACTCTATGTCGTAGTGGGCCGTATACAAAATACGGCCCATTTCCGATGTCAGAGTTTATTGGGCTCGTCCCTTTGCATTTGATACCGATACCGACATAATCGGATATCGTGTATTGAATGACTCTCGTGCGCCAACGGTTTCGGGCATCCGGAAACCGAGGTTCTGAGTAAGGGGTGAGGGTACGTGTTGGGAAGCCCACAAAGGACACCCAACCCCGCCCGCACATTAGCGGCCTCTACTAAGAACTCGAGTGACTTTCTAATACGCGTGCTAGTAAAACGGGAAAAATGCTTATGCAAACATTGTTTTTCCTAGGCATGTGAATGAAATTGAAAAGTGGGTTTCTATGTCAATTTAATGCAATTAATTCTACGTCAAAGTGGAATTTTAGCATGTGGGTTCATTTAGTACAATAAACGAACAATAATTAAATTGACAAAAGAAATAACAAACGCGTTAGTAACGATGTAATAATATAACGAATAATAACGGTTTGTGCAAATATGAGATGAGATGAAAAGATGCAAATATGATGATGTATGTTTTGAAAAGGTAGTAATACACGTGATTAATTAAACATGTGTTGACCTAAATCATAAATTACTACCGAGTTTGAAAAGAAGAATGTACGACTCCTTGTATTAGTCGTTGTGAGGCCACTCGATCGAGTGGTCGATGGACTCGATCGGGTGGACCTGTAAAAAAGCTTTCTGTTTTGCGTCTTAGACCGTACTCGGCCGAGTTATTGGCCAACTCGGTCGAGTACATAGCCACTCGACCGAGTCACTGTTAGACTCGATCGAGTGGGGGTCGTAATAGGCATTCTGACTCGATTTTGTGATGTCACTCGATCGAGTGGTTAAGGCACTCGGTCGAGTGGCACCTGTACGAAACGAGTTCGCTTGAAATTTTATTATTGATCTTGAAATTGCTTTTGATTTTTGATAATTCGACGAATCTACCAAATCGGACATAAATATTGCACAATTTATGTTCGACTCGGATTTATAAATTGTCGATTTTGTTGAATCGAATATAAATATTGCGGGATTTATATTCGATTCTAAATTTGAATACTCATAGTATCCCATATTCGATTATTGAATCGATATGGAATACTAGAGTGAAAATAAAAGAAAATATTAATTTTAATCGTCCTAAATTAATTATCGTGATATGAACAAATCACGTTAATTAATTTATGTGACTTGATCGTTAGATTCGATATCCAATTATGGAATTGGTATCGAATCTAAAATCGACGCTTTACTTGAATAAAAAAAAAGACTTGATTCCCTCGACTTCTCCGACATCGAAATAAATCCCTAGGGATTGTGATTTCGGATCCGTGTCAACGGGTTTGACCCTTATTAAAATTGATTTTAAAAAATTGATGAATGCAAGATCGATGATGATGACTACAAAAATAAAACGAATTATTGTTTAAGTTAACTTATTTCAATAATCAAACGATTGGGGTGATGGGATAAGCGACCGACGACGCGTGTGCAGTACAATTGTATATGCGGTTTTCCTTATCCCACCATCACTCACATTCGACACAAATCAATAAGTATTTTAATGTCTTGTACTAATAGTATTATCGATATTATGACGCGACGAACAAAATAATAAAAAAACGAGAAAAGTGCGAAAAGGAAGATGAAGACGACGTGAGAAAGTGAAGAAGGAGAGAAAGGGTTTTGACACCCTCAACCAACATGTTCTTGTCTCGGAACGGACTCGTAACCGTGGCTTTAACACAAGAGTCTTCGAGGTGGATGAAGGTTAAGTTATGGTGGCTCGGGATTGATTCCTAAAACTAGGTTTAGGGTTTTTGCTAGTGTAGAATTGCTAGGGTTTGATTAGGGTTTGCAATAGATGTTGTATGTGTGTGTAGGATTGTTCTAGGGTTTGTAAAAGTTAGGGTTTGTAAGAGGTGTAGTATGTGTGCGTAGGGTTGCTTATATAGGCAAGGCTAGGGCACCCGGATTAGGGTTACTCGACCGAGTAGAGGGCTAACTCGGTCGAGTGGCCCGTGAAGTCTGCAGCCGGGCTCAAAACAAGCCTACTCGATCGAGTGGGTGGGTCACTCGATCGAGTGGCCCAGCTGGGTCGCGCAGGTCCGTTGACTTTGGACCGTGACCTTGAGTTTGATGGGTTTTGTGTTTGACTTGGACTTTTGATGATTGTATGGCTGTTTTGTGTGTCTCGGAAGCGGCTTTGACCGGGGTTGACCCAATCGCAAAAAGTCGATTTTATTTTCGGTGTCGGTTTCGGCCCAAATTAGTCTTGTTTGACTCGGAATGATCCACTGGGCTTGGATTTGAGGTTATTTTTGTGAGATTTGTACTCTGTAAGTGTGTTAGCCAGCGATTAATGGATTTGAGCCCGTATCTGAGCGCGTAGAGACACGTTAGCGTCCGATCATCATCGGGTGTTTTTTGGAAACTGCCATAGACACCTGGCAGTCAAAATGCGGGTGTCTACAGGTTGGTATCAGAGTGACCTTGAGACCGTGTGTAACTATGTGCGATGCATATTTACATCATCTATCGAGGGAATTCCGAACGCATCTGGAGCAGCTTATGACACATGTCTAGAATTTCTAATGTGTCTAAAAACATGTAGAACATTTAAGATCACTAAATGAGATATTCACTAGTATAATCCTGAGATCAAATAATATACTTGGGTATAATGTTTAGATGGGTAGAACTACAAAGGATTATCCACACCGTCCGATTTAGGTTTTGGCCCGTCGTTGCTTGTTTTTCAATGCTATCTGAATAGTTGTATGTAGATTGATTTTGATAACCTTTAGTCTATTGGCTAGTTTTAATTTACTTATGATCGACCCGATAACTAACAGAAAGCACTTGAAGCCATCAACATCTCAAGACTGAGACAACACCATTATTAGCACTAGTAGAATCAACTTTTTTTTTTGTTCAATGATGAGCGCACTTAGTCGCATTATAATATAGGGGGAGGGGGGATTCGAACTTAAGACCTACTATCCCAGATCATCTAGTCTTAACCACTGAACCAAGACATATTTTTGAAGTATCGAGTGAAGTTATGCGGACAAGATGTAACATACGAAGAGATCAAGTGAAGACGTATGTAAGATAGTAGTCCTCGAGTTCTACTATGGTGTCGACTTAGACCCGACCAAGACTCTAGTTACTTATATAACTCGTACATCAGAGATCATTTGTTAGCCTAACATGTATTCAGAGATATAAACCCTTCCCGCATGCATTCATTTCTTAGTAACGCCGTCAACCACATCTGATTCCTATTTCTAAGCCTATCTTTATTTCCTACCTTTACTTATCTTTCTTCATCTAATGAAGCAACGATTTGAGTTTAATTCAAGAACTTTAATTTTCAATCCTTTCGTTGAAACTCTTAGACATCAAGTACATAACTCTCTTTTGTGTCTAACATCCGTAACTTCAGAAATCGATGAACATCTTTTACGCTTTCATTATTTTCTAGTTAAATTGATTATCAACCAAAATTTACATTTGAACCCATATCAGGATGCATAGACAAAAGTCATTTGAAGGTTAACCCTTGAACCATCAATGAACAATTTCTAATCTTTTCAAAAGAAGTTGAAACTCAACTAATTCCTTTTTTCTTTTGTTTCTAAACTTGTTTCGAACCCTTCTTGAATCAATTCTTAGGTCTGACTTCTCATCTTGAGTCAAACAAGAAGCCTTTTGCTTATTTCACCTTTGTATATTCTAGCTCATCTCATCCTAGTCTGAAGTCTTTGTATTTGATGGAACCTCGATATTATCATTCTAACTTATTTCCTTTTTCATTTCTTTATATTGCTTTCTATTCTTTTAAACCACCATCAAACGGCATGTACCCTAACCTCATACATACCCATAGTCTTTTATCCCTACTTTTGTACCATTACCTCTTCTCAAGCTTCTCATAACCTTTGACTATGGAGATAAACTTCAATACTCTTATTTATTAATCTTATCAACCTACTAATTTTCCACTCTTGAATATTTATTCTTTCAATTAATTTCTTATATACATTCCTACATCTTCAATGAACCATGGTTACTACTTATCACAGTGCGTAATAGAAGCACGATGGACCCTTAACCCACTCACAAAGACATAGTTATGCCCAGGATTATCATTATTATAATGTACTTAAAGTATCCAATATTCTTCAAAACCAACAAAAATATGATCACCCAATCTTGACCTTTTAATCAGCCTATATTTACTAGACATATATAGGAACCTACTGATTTTTGGTATGACGTGAGGTTGACAAAAATTGAGAACCAACTAATGTTGTTTAGTGTTGAACATATATTCAACGATTTTGAGGATTATAGATTCTAACCAAAAATTGAGAGATTTAGAGATTGTAACTTCAGTAAAGATAAGAAAGATTGGAATTGATGAAAATCAACTCACATACATAGTGAATACTTGTTGAGAAATGAAGTCATACACATTTTTATGGAATTTAGAACCCTTTTATTTTCAATGTTTTTGCGAATTATGTTAGTCAACAGACGAGTTTTGTGGATGAGTAACTGCTATTAATAACAAGAGAGTTTTGACTTTTATGAAAAGAGATCGGGGAAAAGAAGCAGTAAAGAGCACTAAGGGATAGAATGTAACAATGCCTGTAGTAGTAATTTTGAGTACTAAGAGAATTGTAGGAAACTTTTGATGAATGAAACTCGCATTCTAATGATAAGATACATAGTTCCAATTGAACGGATTTATGGAACTCTTAGTTAAATCACGAATAGCTTTAGAATTGATAAATCGAAGTCAATAGCCAATGACTGAAAAGAGAACCCTGATTATCTGAGGACTTGTAACTTGAGTAGGGCAGACTTCCAATGAATTTGTTAATTATAATTTTTAAATTCGAGGATATAGATGAAACCTCGTAAAATTTATTGGGATTGTTTAATCCAAATTGTATGTAAGGTTGTGTAAACTCTAGAGACAAATCCACGATGAATGAAAACATCGATGGATCTTACTTTATTGGTTATCAGGGAGTTGACTGAAAGAATTAAGTTGATCAGTATAATTGAGCAAATAAAGAACATTTTTATATTGTTAGAGATATGTACCTACGCGAGATATACTCATATGAAATACTTGAGGATTAATATGCCGAGAGTTTAAGGAACCAAACTTCTGAATATAAAGGTTAGTGAAACAATTGGAAAAAACATTTTGAGGATCAACCTGAAAGGAATGTAGAATGACGAAATTACTAAGGATAGAGATATGAGTGACCCAATCTAACCTGGTTCCTAATTGATGATGTGTTGTTTCCATTATCAATCACTCCATATCAATTTTCGTGTGGAATACTCTTTCCAGTTACTCCTTAAACGAAGCCTTTAATGGATCAGCGATGTTCCCATTATGATCCTATATGTTCCTATTCTATTTATTATCTATTGTCATGGTAACACTTCTTAGCCCGACATCGTACCACAACAGAACCTATGCAAATATTCAACCCTGACTTTTTGGTCTTAAATTCTGCTTTGCCTACTACCTGAAAGCTCATATGTTACTTTAAAACTTACTAATACTTCTATTCTTCTCGTTGAGGAGTACATCAACAACGTATCTATCTCGATCCTCACCTTGCTTATTCCTTTGAAAAACAAATTTTGCTAGACACTACAAGAAAACAGTCGAAGGGCGACCTCACATGCTCGACTAAAGTTGTCGGTCGCTTCTGTAGAGACCGAACAAAAACACGGGCAACTGATAACACTAGTTAAGCGAAGAGACCGAGTGGGAATCCGTTTGTAAAAAAAAACATAACGTAGCGACTGATATCGGTCGCTAAAGAAAAGGCGGGCGACTGATATTAGCGACTGATATCAGTCGCTAAGTTTATTATTATAATACATACAGCGACCAATATCGGTCACTAATGGAAAAGGCGGACGACCGATATCGGTCGCTAGGTGACGAATAAAAAAATTTAAAACACACTTAGCGACCGACAGAAAAACACGCGCGATTGCTGTCGGTCGCTAAGCTAGCGATTTTTTTTGAAAATTAAACCGAGCCCCCTTCCCTTCGTCATTTCCCATTTTCTCTTTGTCTCTAAAACTCTCTTCCTTCTCTCTACTACCGGTGGCCTCCCTTCCTTCACTTCCTCGATTCTTTCTTCCCTTTTCGTTGATTAAGGTATGTTTTTTTTGTCTATAATTAGTTTAAATATTTTCTTAATTTTTATATTTATTGATTTTAATATGTTTGTTACTGAGTTGGATTTTTATAGTTTTTGTTTTTTATATATTTTTATTGTTGTTGGAATATTTAATATAGTTAGCATGGTAATTGCCCATAGGTTCCCTCAATTTGGAATAGGTAGATTGTTAGTATAAAATTAAGGTTTATGGTTGAAAAGTTGAATGAATTGGGTTGTTTTTAACGTGTTAGGATATTGAAAGTGGAAATACAATTAGGCCGATTTACTGATATATTTAGGCCGATTAGGTATAAATAGTACTATGTTTAGGTGAATTTTGAATTGTGAGTTGTGAATTGCTTTGATTAGTTGATTGTATTATTGTTAATTGTTTTGATTTCTAACTTTCTATCTTCGACGACAGATATGACGTTGGGCCTTCGACTTAGGACTGGGAGCGGGAGCAAGAGGAGGCAGCAGCAGGAGGAGCACGAGGAGCATTAGCAAGACGAGAACGAGAAGGTTGCTGAGGAGGTTGCTGTAGTACAACAACCACCACCTCATGTGATTAGGCGTAGGCCCGGATGACGGGCGCATAATTTTAAGTCTCGATAACACAAGGTGAGACATCATATTAGCAACTTTATTATTGGTTAAGGTTTTTAAATATGTTGTTTCGAATGTTACATACATTTTTGTAAATGGTGTAGGTTTTGGCATCGACCAGTCGTCAATGGTGTAACGCAGAGTTACAAGAGTAACATGACTTTGTTTTATACCAATAGGAACAATGGTTCAGCGCTTTTAAAGTACGCTGTTTTTTTGTTTATTAGTTACATTAACTCATGTAATTATTGTTTATGGATTAATAATCTACTAACAACAAACGTTCTTGTAGCTTAAATTCTGGTGGGATCCGAGCCCCGAGGTGGCTGCATGGGAGCGCTACATGGCGATCGCTAGACACGTTTCAAAGACAACATGTTTAAGATCGCGAAAAAGAAAAAGGCGGAGAAAGTGCTTCAAGGTTCACTACAAAAAAAGGCGCCCCGGGCGTCCATCCAGTGGCTTCCGTCAGTGGAAGTTGTACGGGGACGGGCATCCACAAACACACGCCAGAAAGTGGAATATGGCGTCCGCTTGTGGACGTCCGTCGGCCTGAATTTCTTCCTTTCCTAGTTCTGTCGGACGCCAAGTTCGGCGTCTGACGGTGGATGCCCGTTTGTATTTTCAGACGCCATGTAGGCGTCTATATGCCCAGGATGCCCACCAGGAGGATGCTCGGAGCTGGTTTTCTTGTAGTGGTTTTATTACTCAATTAGTGTTCGTACTTGAATAGGAAGTTAGTTTTTCGCTTAATGCATCTCTCTATATGAATTGTAGGGGCTGCACTTGAGCAGTTTAATAAACCCGGTCCGACCCACCTTTCCTCAAGAGATCCGCCCAAAAACAAAACAAGAGGCGGGGAAACCTTGACAACAAAGTGGAGCCTACGCATTACGGTGGGTCACAATCCAACTACCAGCGAGCTTTAATTTGGACGTAAGTATTTCAAACCTTTCATTTTTTTTAATTCTTATTTTATGTTTTCATTAAAATTATTAACAAGAAATCTATATTTACTCTTAACAGATTCAAAAGAAAACAGAAAAACTGCCTGATGCTACGGAATTGTTTGTACAAACGAAGAGCAGAGTAGATTGCAATGGTCGAAGGGGATGCATTACGGTGAGGGACGTTGAAATTTGGGTGAGTTTCTAACATAAGACTTCTTTACATTTTTCTTTATATTGTAACTTTGTGGACGAATGATAAGTGTAGTTTGTAGTGCCTATTTGTTGTGTTTGGTCCCGGTTTCTCTTGTGAAATCGCTCTTTGGAGCGGTTTCTGGGCTACTTATGCTTCTTCTAGTTCGTTTTAGGATCCTAAGACCATTCATGGAGAATTGGAACGATTTCGACTCGTTTCCTACACATTTGGAGCCAACGAAGAGAAGGAACGATCACTCGGTGCCTTAGATTCGCTCCCGAGACCTTGGGACCCACTTCTGAGCCCCTTAGACTCGATCCCGAGCACCGAGAATCGATGAGAAGCCCATGAGAAGCAAGGAGGGACCCTTGAGATCATATTTGAGGCCTACAAGACCCATCATGGTCGAGATGAGGGCCATTATGGTCGGGATGAAGAAGCTAAGCGAAGACAGCCTACTGAGGGCTCATTCCGGCCGAGACCAAGGACCATCTCGGTCGAGACCACCATCCCGGTCGAGATCAGCCACCATCTCGGCCGGGAAGGTACAGTGGCAGCCCGCGTCAACTCTTTTCTTCTCCTTTGCACTTGTAACTTTATAAATACCCTCCCTTTGTATTGTTTAAGCACCATACACTACTCTACATTATTCTAAACCCTAGATAGACTCTCTTCATCCCTAGTTTAATCTTTCATTAATCTTTTGTTAATCTTAGCTTAATCTTAGTAATTAGTCTTGTATTAAGGGAATTCTTCAAGACTCATCCAAGATTGACAACCTTGGGAGATTCATTTGGGTTTTTCTTATCAATACAAGTTTTCATCTTTTCATTCTCTTGTTTGTTGGTATAATCTCTTATTCTCTTTACTCTTAATCCTTGTTTAATCTTTGAAGTTTTAATCTTTGATTATTGTTATTGTTCTTGCTAGTATCATTATGAATGTTATGTTGTTTTTGTTGATTGCTCTTGTCATGGTTAGGGTTAGTTTCATTATGTGTGAGTAGACTTATTGTGGGGTTAGTAGGGGGATTAAGTGTGGATTATGGGTAATTAGGGTTTGATTAGGGGTAAAGATGAATCCTTTGTTACTAGTCACATGTTGAGCACTCTATGTGTTTGCTGAATTGCTTGTTTGAGTTGTAGTGGCCATGCTTCTCATACTTGTTTTCATCTTCTCATTTTGTGATCGATTTATGGTTGAATTCTTGTGTATTGGGTAATATCTCGCATGAGTATTCGGGTTTAGTCTTTGGCACGAGAGTGCGGACTTAGGCTTTGACACGAGAGCGCGGACCAACCTTAGTAACTAGGTGAACCCTACACCCTTGACCTCCCAATCATCCTACTACACTTATGAACCCAAACTAACCCTACTCCTTCCCATATTTGATTTCTCCATCTCTTTAGTTAATCATTTTCTCTAGTTTACTTGTTTAATTAATCTTTAGTTGTTTCATTTAGTCCTTGTTATATCTAGTTCATTGTTAGTCTAGTTTCACCCCTTTCCATCATCATAGTTAGTCAATTCTCCTTCTCTTTGTGTCGTTTTAGTGACTTAGCCTTGTTTTTGAGTAGACCATAGTCTAGACTTATAACCGTCTCCGTGGATATCGACCCGACTTCTCTAGATACTTGATGGGAGGGATTTGTCGCAGAATCCCAACCGTCAATAATAAACCGGCTAAACCTACGGTAGATAGGGCAAGTCGGGTCGAATCCACGGGGACGGTAATGTATAGCCTAGACTAGGTCGGCCCAAATACTAGACTAAGTCAACGAGCTAAACTAGAATGATAAGAAGGGGAGAAAACTATACTAAGACTAAGGAAAACAAATAAGAAAACGGGCTAGGATTAGGTCGGGGTCAAAGGGGTAACGGAATGGTCAAGGGAGAACTAGAGCGAAGGAGGTAGTAGAGTAATCTAGGTCGGTCCGGGCTCTCGCAACTTAGACCCACCTAGAGGTTCCACCTAGAACCCATCTCGGCGACACACAACACAAACGGGGTTCTAGCGCGCTATGGTCCTAGGTCGAATCCGGGCTCTCGCAACTTAGACCGGCCTAGGGGTCGTCCTCACCGGGCTCTCGCAACTTAGTGAGGGGACCGAACCCACAACAAACTAACACCCACAAAAGAAAGGCAAGAAAAACAAGCATTCGTACATACTTAGTCATTCAAGCAATTCCACAAACATGTGATGTGCATCAAACAAGAGGAAACCCAAATCTTCCACCAACATCTCTAACAAACCCTTAATCACCCAATCAACACCCTAATCACCTTACTAACCCTAGCAAGAACACTACTCTAACATATCTAAACTACAACTAACACTAACTAGAGGAATCATCATAAGAAACAAAACAAACATAAACAAACTCAACCAAACTAACAAGAACAAGAACAAACAATAATAAAGATTCCAACTTTGAACGACATAAACAAGATTAAGAGAAAAGGGAGAAGATTGTACCAAACTAGTGAAGGAGAAAGAACAAAACTTGCATTAATGAAGAAGAACCCAAAACAAACACTCAAGGTTGTCAATCTTGAATGGGTCTTGAAGAATTCCCTTAATACAAGTACTAAACTATGACTAACTACTAATTTCTGACTAATCTACACTAATCTAATCTAATCTAACCTAAAGTAGTCTAGGGTTTTAAGGATATAAGAGTGCCTATAAGATGGTGTCTTAATACAAGAGGGGGGGTATATATAGGGTTACAAATGGAAGGGAGAATAAAAGAAAGCAAGGCGTGCAGCAGCAAGCCCGTCCCGGCCGGGACGGGGTGGTCCCGGTCGGGACGCCACCATCCCGATCGGGATGGGCCCTGGTCAGTAGCCTTCTTGTTTGTGCACCTCATCCCGAACGGGATGAGGCCATCCCGAACGGGATGAGCCTTGTAGGCCTCCATTAAGATCTTTTTGGTCCCTCCTTGCCTTTCATGGTCTTCCCATCGATTCTCGGGACTCGGGATCGGGTCACGGTGGCTCGAAATTGGGTCCCAAGGTCTTGGGGTCGATTCCAAGGCATCGAGTCATCGTTCCTTAGTTTCGTTGGCTCCAAAATGTGTATGTATTGAGTCGGAATCGCCCCAACTCTTCCAAATCGATCTCGGGAACCTGAAATGAACTAAAGGAAGCATAAGAAGCCCCTAAACCGCTCCCAAGGAGCGATTCTACAAGGAAAATGGGACCAAAACACTACAAAATAGGCACTACAAACCTCACTTATCACTACTAGTTAGGTCTAGTTGGTATACTTGATCGGTAGGACCCACGGCAAGTCCTCCCATCAATTTGGCGCCGTTGCTAGGGACGGTGCTAGTTTAGACTTAGTTTGCTTATTAGCTTGACTTAGTTAACCCTCTTGTGTTCTTTCTCTATCCATTGTGCATATTTAGGAATCTTTTTCTTTGTTTTTATTGTTTTCTTATCTCAATGTCTTCCGTTATGCTCGTTTATTGTCTTTGCCTAGCGCCCATAAAGCACTAGGTGTTCTCACATTTGCTCTAGTGTGTAGTGCATGCCTAGGAGGAGAGGCGATTTCTTTCTCTTCAATCCAGAGCCGCAAAGACTCTTTTGAGCCTTTTGCCAACGGACGATTGATCGGGTTAGGAACTCTCAACCGGGTACTAGCAATACCATTGAAGAACAAGCTCAAGGATCCGACTTGAACGAAACACCTCGAGAGACGGCCGAAGGGAATTTCATTAATCCTTTTGGTACTTCTAGTCACTCTTCTCAACCTAGTTCTCCTTCAACTTCTACATCAATACCACCTATACCATCATCTCCAGCACATCCAACAATGCCTAAGTTCTCTTCTCATTCAACCTTTATGGAAGACGTTTTGCCCGGTCCAACCACTTTATCGGCCGCATATACCAGGAATTTTGTGGCAAAAACGCCATTTATCCAATTGGTTGAAAGAAGTCAATTTAGTGGGTTACCAACAGAAGATCCTCATCAACACATGCTATCTCACAGCCGGGAATAACTCAAGACCAAATCCGGTGGGTATTATTTCCTTTCTCTTTGATCGGCAAGGCTAAGCAATGGATCAAAGGTTTAGACAAGGCGGCTCTCGGTATAGACACTTGGAAGAAGCTAGCCTTAGCATTCTACCAACAATTTTATCCATCGGAGAAGACCAATCTATTGAGAGCTTCAATCAAGGGGTTTCAACAATGTGATGAAGAAAGTCTCTATGAGTCGTGGGAAAGGTTCAAAGCCTTGATTCGTTCTTGTCCTCACCATGGTTTATCACAGTGGTTCCTTGTCCAACAGTTTTGGAACGGGTTATATGAAGATTCAAGGGCCATACTCAACATGGGATCTAATGGAAGGTTTACCGAGGTAGATGATGACCAAACTTGGTCAAGAATTGAGGAAATGGCGGTTCACAACTCTCAATACTCAAGGCCTAGGAAGGCGAATCGAGGAGGAAGGCACGAGATAGATGCCATTACACAACTCAGTATTGATCTTGGAGCACAATTAAAAACTCACATGGAAACTTTTGACAAGAAGCTCCAAAGTCATTTTGATCAACGTCAAAGCACAAGTGCCTCCCACCAACATTCAATTCAACAAGTCAATGCTTTGGGAGTTGTACCTCCTACATCTTATTATGGGATATGCGAGATTTGCGGGATATTTGGACATGAACCTCAACATTGTCGAGGTAGTATCGAGCAAATGAATGCTTTTCAAGCATTCAAGCAAGGTGACCCATACTCTAACTTCAAGCAAAATGTGCCAAATCCTCACATGTTCCAAGCTTCCCAACAACAATCTCTACAACAACACCGTCCCATCTATGTTCCACCTCCCTTAAGGGACAACAACCAAGGCTACCAAGGTTATGTAGGCAACCAAAGACCTTTTAACAACTTCCAACAACATATCCAAGGTGCCTTCAACAACAATCAAGGATTCCAAAATCAAGGGAACTTCAATCATCAAGGTGGTTTCCAAGGAAACGAACACTCTCAAGGACATCAAAACCACAATCATGGTAACTCTCAAGGCTTTAATCAAGGCAATTCTCATGGGTTCCAAGGGAACTTCCATCAACAACAAGGGTCTCAAGGTACTCAACAAGAAAGCAAGCAAAGAAGCCGGTCTCCGATTCATGATTATGGCATTCCCCTAGCCATCACCAATACTCCTCATAACCAACAATCTCCCCCCTCGGGATTTCGACATGCAAAATTCAATGTTGTATATGCAAAGGAGTAATAACGAAATGCAAAGAAGTCAAATGGAGATGCCAAGAAACCAACAATAATTCTTTGCTCATCTTCAAAGGGAGAACATAGCAAGAGATACACATATGAAGATGCGCGAAACCCAACTAGCTCAAGTTGCTTCGGGTAGTTCTTCAAGGCAAAAGGGTCAACTACCTCCTCAAGGTGAACCGGCGAAATTTGAACATCTGAATGCTATTACCTTGAGGAGTGGTGCCACTTATGACTCCCCCTTAGTCCCTATTGAGCAAGAAGCCATGAAAGAAATTGTATCTCCATCTCAAGACAATGCAAGTTTGGGAAATCTCATGGAGGAGCAAGTCTTGTGGGAGATTGAGAAACCCCATGAAGACAAGCTTCCCCCACCCCAAGAGAAAGACAAAGGAAAGAAGAAAGTGTCAAATGACCAACGTAATGAGCAAGACAAGATACACATCAAGTTGCCATTCCCAACAAGGCAAATGAAGACCAAGGTGGATGTTCAATATGACAAGTTCCTTGATATTGTGAAGAAGTTGGATGTGAGCATCCCTTTCACCGAACTACTTACCCAAGTCCCGGCATATGGAAGATTCATGAGAGAAATCTTGGCTAGGAAGAGATCCGTTGACAAGGAAGAGACCATAGCGTTCACAAGAGAGGTGAGCGAGCTCATTCAAGGCTCTACACTTCCTAAGTTAAAGGATCCGGGTAGTTTCTCAATCCCGTGCACCATAGGGAACTTGAAGATTGAAAGTGCATTACGTGATTTGGGTGCGAGTGTAAGCATTATTCCTTACTCTATTTGTGAGCGACTTGGGATGAAAGAGCTTAAGTGTACCTCTATTACACTTCAAATGGCCGATCGTTCGCTTAACCGACCATTAGGAATGCTAGAGGATGTGCCACTAAGAACAGGGAAGTTCTTCATTCCGGTCGACTTCCTTGTACTTTATATGCCGGAAGATGCCATCACTCCCATTATCTTAGGCCACCCATTTCTTCATACCGTCGGTGCGACGATTGATGTAAATAATGGTAGGATCACATTTGAGCTAGGCGACGAGAAGCTCGTGTTTGACCTCCAAGGCAACACCTCGCCTAAAAATGATGAGTCGTGTAATATGATCCACGCCATGAAAGACATCGATCTAGGGGATGAGTCGGGTGAAAGCTTGAAAGACAACTTGTATGGAATTGAAGATGATGATTCCGAGCTTGGGGCGGATGAATGCCCATATCATGATATTGAAGACAAGTCGGTTGGTGAAAGTTGAGCCTCCCTTGAGGCCTTGTGAAGATGAGTGGAAGTTTGGGTATATACCGAAGGATCAAAAGTACAAGTTCAAGCCGTTGAACTTAGTAGATCGGGATGCCCCGGGATCTTCTACGCAAGGTTGTGAAGAACCTTGGAGTGTTGATTGGTATTCCACAAGCTTGATCGAAGATTTCTCGAGAGCCTTCGATTTGTTACTTCGTGCCCTTGATGGCAATGGAGTTGTCTAGAATGTTGTTGAAAAATGATTGAAGAATGCACCATCCTTGGTTTGACGGAGTTCCAAAAGAACCGTCTTATTGTATATATCTCTTTCTTATTCTTTTGAGTTTTGTGAAATTCTTGTAATTTGGTATTTGACGAGCGATGTGAGGGAGGGATTTTGATGATGTTTATTGAGTTGATTTGATAGGGTATAGTGAAGATGAAGTTTTGAGAGAAGTGGATGATGATAGAAGCTTGGATCTTGGGCTAGGAAGTCGGTTTTTGAAGCTTTTTACAAGCTTTTGGGGATGGGATTCGAGATCCCAATGTATTAGTTGTTATGTGGGTGAAGCTATCATGAGGATTGAAGAGGTAGATGAGTCATCCCGGCCGAGAAGGGTTTCATCTCGACCGAGATGAAGTGTGCGTGGAAAATGGAGCTACTGACTACCTGTCCCGACCGAGAAGGGCTTCATCTTGCCCGGGAAGGGACCTTCCCGACCGTGATGAGTTGCTCTCGCCCGAGATGAAGCCCAGCTCCCCCATTTTGCCTCCTCTTCATCATTTAAGCCCACCCAACCACTTTATACCCCTTCCCAACCTCCCTACCTACCCTTGCACCTATCATATGACCTCTATACTTCATATGCATACATTCACCTCATCTTCTCTTCACTATACACCGAGTTTCACATCAAATCCCACCTCTTTATACCATTGAAAGCTAGTACTTCAACCATGCAACCATATCGAGAATGAAGAGGAATAACAATGACGAAGACTAGCTACGTGTCGATATCGAACATTGAGACAATGGAGTTAGTGAGTTGCTAACTGATTGGTACGGCAACTATCCTTTCTTTTTCGTCTTTTATTGCTTGTCTCCCTTTGTTTGTTCCCTTCCCTTTACACATTTTTGAGTCATGGTGGCCCTCGGGGCCTTTGTAGTCGTTGCTCCCGACTCTCGATGACGTGACTACATCGAGAGTCATTTCAAAATCCAAATTTACAAGAACTTTCACTTTCTTTTTCTTTAATTTTACTTTCTTTTGATAGGATTTAGTCGGATTTGGGCGGAATCCGGGCTAGGTGACTTGGTTACACCTAGTCCCCCCCTCCCATTTCCTTTTATTTTCTTCTTTTTATTTCATTCCCCATCCATATCTTTTCTCGTCTCGGCCCATGGTGACTTGATTACACCCCGGGCGGACACTTTCTATCCCTTCTTCACCTTTATTTTTGATTTTTAGATTTATTTTCGTAGTTTTCTTTGTTTTTAGTGTCTCCACACACTATCGATCGAGCATGTGGACATTGCTCGGTTTAAGTGTGGGGGAGCGATATCCTAGTGTAGTTTAGTTTTATATTCATAGTTTTTTCGAAAAAATCTTAAAAACCCTAAAAATTTCACAAAAATCAAAAAGATTTTTCTTTTGTGTGTTTTCCTTTTGTGTCGTGTGTCGTATTTTTGTTGTATTGTGTGTTTTTCCCCCCCCCCCCCCTCATTTCCTTATAGGTTCCCGGATCGCCGTAATTTTCGGAAAGCTCAAGACATCCGGTAACGTCATTCTATCTCTTTTCCTCTTTGTCTCTTGTGGAGTTTGGAGGAGATTTGTGTTGATGTGTGCTCGGGTGGAGCTTGTTGAAGGTTGCGGTTGTTTTAGTTGCTTATGTGGATTTTTAGGGGCGGTGTTTGTTTTGTTTGTTTGTTTGTTCTCTTTTCTCTTATTTTGTTTTGTTTTGTTGTGTGCATCTCATTTTGTTGTGTCTTTGTTTCGTCTTGTTTAGTTGTGTCTAGTGTGTAATAAAAGGTTTTTGAAAACCCGGTTTTGAGGCTAGTGCGCAAGTGTTTACTTTCCCTTTCTAGTGATGTGAATCGAGTCTTGGACTTTAGTCTAGTAGAATGACCCTAAATCAATAGTTTCGTTGGTCATTTACCTTGAGTCCACCTAGTCTACTAGAGATTTACTACGGGATTTGCATTTTGACCATTATGACCACCCACGGTGTGAAAAGGCCTTGGTTACCGAGTCCCGTCCCTTAGGTGACCGTGTTCGAAATTTCTTTGACTAGTCCAAGTTTCTCCCCTTTTTGTGGGTTTGAAGGGAAGGGCCCGTCCCGACTTACCCATTTCCCTACCTTCTACACATATTCACAAATAATATGCAAAATTGTTGAAGTTCTCACTTGGTTGCAAGAAATGCCTACAATACAAGTTATATTAAAAAGGTAAACCAAGTCAAAAGAATGTAAGAAAAGAAAGAAGAAAAAGAAAAGGCACAACAAGTAAAAAACAAAATAAAAAAGAAGAAAAAGAAGTGGCATAGCAATTCAAAAGCCAAAAAAAAAAGAAAAGAAAAATGGCAAAAAGAAAACCATCTCACAAAAAGATTCTCCCCCTCTCAAAAATAAGCCTTTTTCCGATCGTTACCGTGAAGAGCCTACCAAAGGACCGAGTCCCTAGGAAGGATGATAGCGGTAATGATCGGTCTTCCCTCATTTTGCAATCATATCCGCCTTTTTACTTGGACTAGTTGTACGGTTTTGAGCATGGGACGACCCTCTTGGCTTATTGCTAAAGGGGGCGGGGTGTCACTTACCTACAGTGTCGAATAACACCGTGGCTCATCCTTTTTCCATCCCGTCGATCGTCCCGTAGTACGTTCTTAGAAGGTTAGGAGGAACCTAGGTAAGTTGCCAACGTTTTTATTGCTTTTCCGTCCTACTATTAGGGTTTAGTTCACATCGGTTTGTATTACTAGTTTGGGAACATTGTCACTTGCCTTGAGTCCTTAACCGGTGCTTCTTTCACCGTTTTGTAGACGGAAGCGGTAATTGTTTCTTTTTGGGTGCAACCGATTGCTTGTTTGTTTGTATGTTTGCTTGTTTATATGTTTTTTGTGTCCGGTTGCATCCACAGTTTTGTCGCAAGACCTTACTTGCCTTGCGGAGTGCACTTTTCCTCTAAGTGTACTCGTGTGAGTTGAAAGGGCATAGGGTGCGCTAATACCCGCTCGGTTAGTAGTCTAGCTTCTTTATTTTTTAGTTAGTTTGTGCTTACTCGAGGGCGAGTAGGGTTAAGTGTGGGGGAGTTGATAAGTGTAGTTTGTAGTGCCTATTTGTTGTGTTTGGTCCCGGTTTCTCTTGTGAAATCGCTCTTTGGAGCGGTTTCTGGGCTATTTATGCTTCTTCTAGTTCGTTTTAGGTTCCTAAGACCATTCATGGAGAATTAGAACGATTCCGACTCGTTTCCTACACATTTGGAGCAAACGAAGAGAAGGAACGATCACTCGGTGCCTTAAATTCGATCCCGAGACCTTGGGACCCACTCCCGAGCCCCTTAGACTCGATCCCGAGCACCGAGAATCGATGAGAACCCATGAGAGGCAAGGAGGGACCCTTGAGATCATATTTGAGGCCTACAAGACCCATCATGGTCGGGATGAAGAAGCTAAGCGAAGATAGCCTACTGAGGGCTTATCCCGGCCGAGACCAAGGACCATCTCGTTCGGGACCACCATCCCGGTCGAGATCAGCCACCATCTCGGCCGGGAAGGTACAGTGGCAGCCCGCGTCAACTCTTTTCTTATCCTTTGCACTTGTAACCTTATAAATACCCTCCCTTTGTATTGTTTAAGCACCATACACTACTCTACATTATTCTAAACCCTAGATAGACTCTCTTCATCCATAGTTTAATCTTTCATTAATCTTTTGTTAATCTTAGCTTAATCTTAGTAATTAGTCTTGTATTAAGGGAATTCTTCAAGACTCATCCAAGATTGACAACCTTGGGAGATTCATTTGGGTTTTTCTTATCAATACAAGTTTTCATCTTCTCATTCTCTTGTTTGTTGGTATAATCTTCTTATTCTCTTTACTCTTAATTAATCCTTGTTCAATCTTTCAAGTTTTAATCTTTGATTATTGTTATTGTTCTTGCTAGTTTCATTATGAATGTTATGTTGTTTGTGTTGATTCCTCTTGTCATGGTTAGGGTTAGTTTCATTATGTGTGAGTAGACTTATTGTGGGGTTAGTAGGGGGATTAAGTGTGGATTATGGGTAATTAGGGTTTGATTAGGGGTAAAGATGAATCCTTTGTTACTAGTCACATGTTGAGCACTATATGTGTTTGCTGAGTTGCTTGTTTGAGTTGTAGTGGCCATGCTTCTCATACTTGTTTTCATCTTCTCATTTTGTGATCGATTTGTGGTTGAACACTTGTGTATTGGGTAATATCTTGCATGAGTATTCGTGTTTAGTCTTTGGCACGAGAGTGCGGACTTAGGCTTTGACGCGAGAGCGCGGACCAACCTAAGTAACTAGGTGAACCCTACACCCTTGACCTCCCAATCATCCTACTACACTTATGAACCCAAACTAACCCTAATCCTTCCCATATTTGATTTCTCCATCTCTTTAGTCAATCATTTTCTCTAGTTTACTTGTTTAATTAATCTTTAGTTGTTTCATTTAGTCCTTGTTATATCTAGTTCATTGTTAGTCTAGTTTCACCCCTTTCCATCATCATAGTTAGTTAATTCTCCTTCTCTTTGTGTCGTTTTAGTGACTTAGCCTTGTTTTTGAGTAGACCATAGTCTAGACACCTTATAACCGTCTCCGTGGATATCGACCCGACTTCCCTAGCTACTAGTTAGGTCTAGTTGGTATACTTGATCGGTAGGACCTACGACAAGTCCTCCCATCAACGAAAGATCACCTAATCATCAAATCATTTTTTAAGGAAACATATAAGAAAGCCACATCTACCGATGAAGCTGAAGGTAAAGATCCAAACCAGATATGGTTAGAGGTTGTAGAGGGGTACCACAAGGGAGGGGTGTATGGTACATGGAACGCTCACCCACATTAATTTACCCCACAAAATGCTCTAGGAGGGCATTCGACCCCAAACGAGTACGTACCCTCCGCCATGGCTCAAATGAGGACAGAGATTCATGAAGGAAAGGCGAACACATGAGGCAACAAGCTGAGACAAACCAGCAGACATTTGAAGAACTTGCCAACATGAAGAGCCTTCATCAGTACCATAACTGCATCTCTGGACCCATTCCTGACCCCCATACCTTAGAGACCCCTTTTAATAGGGGGTGGTAGTGGTGCTTCCGCTAGTTTCCCTGTTAGTTGAGTAGATATTGTTGGTAGTTGTAGTTTCTGAATGTTGATTCAAAACAAATTGTAACATGATTATGAATTTAGTTTATTTACGACATTTAGTTACCTTGGTTGGTAATTGAGGAAGTGTGAAGCTGACGTTATGTGGACGATATGGCATGGTAGTTTGAACGTATTGTCATTGTTGTGTTGTTTTTTATGCATATTTTGGCTACAAAAGAAACAAATCAAATCGGCCAATTACAGGCCTAGTACTGACCGTTAATGGTCGGTAATTGAAAATATTGGCGACCGATAACGGTCGCTAAATAAGACGCCCAAGGTCCCTCTAGGTCGTCAGCAAACTCATAGGGCGACTGATGACAGTCGCTAAACTTCCCCCACTAGCGACCGATATCAGTCGCTGACCTGAGCATATAGCGACTGATATCAGTCGCTAAACTTATCGACCGATATCGGTCGCCCATGTTTCTTAGCGACCGATATCGGTCGCCCATGTTTCTTAGCGACCGATATCGGTTGCCCGCCTCATTTTTAAGCGACCACCGAGGGCGACTGCCTCTTAGCGACTGGTATCTGTCGCCCGTGTTTTTGAGCGACAGAAGACGGTCGCTGAGGTCGGTCGGTTGTTCCGTATTTTCTAGTAGTGTAGAAGTTGTCTTATATAAAATCAAATTATCTTCTTTCTCCTTTTATCGGGCGAAAAACTCTTCGGTCGGTAGGACCAAAGTTTTAATGGGTGTCACTTCCCTTACGTCATTTATGCGACGTACTATGGACATCCGTCCGCACCGCCGGGCTCCCCGCGCACGCCCGCCCGTGACCGACCCGATTTTTATCACGGCGGCCACCCACGCGGCCCCCTCTCGATCCGGGGACGGTTCGATCTCGCGTTCGAGGCGATGTCGGACCTCAATTGCGATGACGACCCGGACTTGTACTAGATAGGCGCGTGCACCCGTGTTTCCGTTGGAATCGATCGAGTCGTGGTTGTAAATGTTTAAAGGCCAATATGTTTGGTAAGACGACCTTTTTAGTGAACTTAAATTGTTGCCGATTTGTGGAGTCGCCACCGAGTCAATTATGGGGACTCAGAATCAGTTCAAGTCAACTTTGATCCTTAGCCGGCTCAAAGCTGTGAGGCATGGGACCTAAAGATAAAGACTTATACCCTTAAGCACTCCATGCCTGGAATGACTCTCATTGCCAATGGCTTCAGACATCCGGAAACCGTCGATTCTGAGTAAGGGGTGAGGTATGTATTGGGAAGCCAACGTCCGATAGACATCGAGCCCCAATCCCGCCCGCACTATAGCGGCCTCTACTAATCAATCGGTGGACTGATAACTTTGTTTCTTAGTTGTGGTGGAAGTACTGTAACATCCATTGTTTTAACCCTATATTTAGCTACGTCGGTTGTTCAAGGACAAGTAAGCTTTGTCGTCGAAGTAGTTGTGTTTACATTCTTTGCATGCGATTTCACGTGACAAGGAGGCCATGAAAAGATGCACATAGGAGATTAGAGAGTACTAGTATTATACTCCCTCCGTTCCATTGAATAGTATACATTTGCTTTTTTGACACTATTTATAAGTATGATGAATTTACGATATAACTTATAATATACAAGATAAAATATATTCATGTGGGATCTTGTTTAAATCGTCTAACCGAATACATTTCGAATATCAAATTTTTATAACTTTTAGTAATACGTAACCAAAGATATAGACAAAAGAAAACAAGTATCGACGTACGTGCATAAAGCAAATGGATACAAATGGTTGGAACGGAGGGAGTAGGTATTAGCAAGTCAGTTTTAACATGATAATACGGATATTAGTCGTTCTCGCGGTATACCTTACCTTGTATTCTGCTTAACATGCGTCGGTTCGACTTTAATAGGGATTCATCAAACTTTATAAGGTGAGCACCGGGACTAATACGGAAGCCGACCATCGCTTTGTTCAGTTTTAGCATATTTGCGTTTTGATTTCCGTGTTAGATGATTTAGCATGCAATTATAAGGTCATAAAAGCAATAAATCATACGAAAGCTGTAAATGCGAATGTAAGTAAATCACATAGTGAGGAGTTTCACCCTCGGAGTATACGCTAAACGGGACACGATGCATAGATACTTGAGAACGGATCTCGGAACTACTCGGGTCTATTTAGAGTGTTTTAGTGTTTATGATTGAAGTTGGGACGTTACGTATTTTAGTAGGTGTCGTGGACCTAGTGTCTGCATTTGATATTATCGTGGTGCATAATAAAGGTACGAGAATGTAAAGTTTTGTTTAGATGACAACCTAGTGACGGTTCGACTTCAAAGGCGGATCCTCCTAGCTTGCCCGGTGATTTCGGCAGAGTTTCGTTACCGTTGGCTCTTCCAGCGGCTAATCTGGCAGAGCTCCGTTAGACTCTGAGTAGCTGGTCAATCACAGGCACCTCGGTATCGAGTGGGGTGCTTGAAGGTGAGGAGTAGCGTCGATTTCGCTTTCGGGACTACGATCGAGTGGATCGTTTGCTTTGGGTGTCGGAGTGCGAGCCCAAGCGAGATACTCTTAACGAGCAAAGAGTGAAGGAAAATGTGTGTTGTGTGTCGAATGAAGGGGGTGGAGGGGGGGTATTTATAGGTGTTTTCGGTCCTCGTCGCCCATATGGACTCCCGGTGTCCAGCGACTCGGAATTCAGATGCCTGGTATGTGGCAGTTCAGTCTTTAGGCGCCAAAGGTCAAGTTGTCGAAGTTTTGAATATCCGATATGAAAACATTCCAAAACGGAGAAAATGCATACGTTAGTCTTTATTGGAGGTTAAGGCTTCCCTTTAACCCTAGCGCGTCGAGTGCCAGGTGGGCCTCGGGCGCGTGTTTTAAGGCTTGCTCAGCCCGACACGTTGACTTGGGTTTGACTTTGCATATTTCGGGACCGATACGGGGCCCTCGTAACGGAATTGACTCTAATTACTGTCTACGCGGCCGTAATGACACGACTAAGGCTGCCTTGATGTTAATTTAATTTTTCCAAGTAGTTATTTTATCCGTTCTATAGAAAAACTATCTAAAACTCGCGTCGCGTTGCAGTCCGATTGTCACCGGGTGTTTGCTGGGCACTTCTGCATCCACAAGGTCCAAATCTGGGTGTCTACAGAAGCCCCCTCTTTGACTGAGGCTTGGGCAAAACGAAAGTCATAGTATAGCTACCCAGGACAATCGAGGATTACGACCTGGTGGTTGTCCGGTCGGTTCGTTTTAAGTCCGTTGGACTACGTACTTGGGGCTCGTCAGCCAAGGCTTAGAGATCATACCTGACATCCTCGCTTGCGGTTGCTTGTCGGAGCTCGGGTCCGGGCTTGCTAGCTTGTTTTGGGTTCGTTGTTTTAGTAGCTTTTTTTTTTGACATGGGTCTTTCGCTTAAGTCTTTTATTGATGTCTTAGTCTTGGTATAATATCCTTGGTGGATGGTTGTGTTGATTTCGATTTTGCTTTAGGTATTCCTCATAGGGGCGTGAATTGAATTCCTAGGGACTCGTTTTAGGTTGATATTATGGTTCTAAGTGCTACCAGGGACTCGTTTAAGACCTTAATTGAATTGAGTGCTACTAGGGGCTCACTGAATTGCATTAAATTGTCTTGAATTGAAATTGGATTGAGTGCTACCAGGGACTCATCCAAAATCGGAAATTTAAGCGCTACCAAGGGCTCATTGAATTCACTTGACTTGACTAGAATTAGGATTGGATTGAGTGCTACCAGAGACTCATCCAAAATCGGATTTCGAGCGCTACTAGGGGTTTGTTGAATTAAACATGAGTGCTACTAGGGACTCGTTTAAAATTGGTTTTGAATTAAATCGAGTGCTACCAGGGACTCATTTAAAATTGTGTTGAATCGAGTGCTACCAGGGACTCATTGAATTAAACTGAGTGCTACTAGGGACTCGTTTAAAATTGTTTTGAGCGCTACAAGGGGCTCGTTTAAAATTTGATTTTTGAATTAAATTGAGTGCTACCAGGGACTCATTTAAAACTGCGTTGATTGAGTGCTACCAAGGACTCGTTGAATTAAACTGAGTGCTACTAGGGACTCGTTTAAAATTGTTTTGAGCGCTACACGGGGCTCGTTTAAAATTAGATTTTAAGCGCTACAAGAGCTCTTTGAATCAAACTGAGTGCTACTAAGGACTCATTAAAAACTGAATTGAATCGAGCGCTACTAAGACCTCGTTTAAAATTGGTTTTGATTCTGAGTGCTACCAGGGACTCATTTATTTTGAATTGACTTGAACTACCTTTAGAATGCTTTGGGATTCAATTGAATTTGCAGGTTTAAAATTTACTTGGGATTCGTTAGGTTCGCGGATTTTGAATTTGTTTTTCGAATGCTTCAGAATTCGTTCGAATTTGCTTTGTTCAGTTTTTTTGTTTTGAATGGTTAAGGATTTAATCGAATTTGCTTTGTTCAGTTTCATTGCTTTGGTTGTTATGTGCTTTGGTATGAGTGGTCTAATTAGCTAGTGGTTCTCTTGTTCGTTTATTGCTGGGGGTCGATCTCGACTAGAGGAGGTTTTAAGGCTTGCTTTACGGGTTTGAATTTACTCCTAATTCCCTCGATTGGCAGCTAAGACGGTGCGGGCTCGTCCGGTTAGGTTTCTGGTGGGGATTGAATGGAGGTTGGTTCAGGCTAAGAGCACGATGAGTCACTACTCATCGGGGAATGTGCTGGCGAACCAGCTGCGCCTCGAGGATGTAAGTTTCCTTCTCACAGTTTGTTTTATTTAGTAGCCCCCAAGGTTTAGGATTATTGAAGTGTCGGTTTTGGTTTTATTGTTTGTTTTGTCCTATGGTTTAGTGTTTGCTTTCATTTTGAACGGTTCGCTTTTCTTTTAGCTGGCCGATTCGGCTGATGCTGTTCAGCCCCCAGACTTCCCCTTGACACTGCTCAGGGTCGATGTGGCTGGGGTAGCCTTTACAGAGCCTCTTTCCCCGTGCTTCGCTGAGGAGATGGAGGTTGGGATGGAGTGGCGTGACCGGGTATACCGGGTAAGTTTCGGTTTTTGTTTCGGATTTGGGTTCTAAGGGTTAGGTTTTTTTTTGGCTAACTTGTATGGTTTCGCCTTTTAGGTTTCGTTAGCTTACCATCAGCGGTTGTGGAAGGCTACCAACTGCTTCCGGGCCTACGCCTCGAGGGTTTCCCGTGACACTTCGGGACCTCGATCGGTAAGTACGCGTACCTAAGGTTGGCTGTTAGGTTGTTTCTATGTTTTCTTAAAGTGCGGGTTACATTTGCAGGATACCCCTGATATGGTGGGGCAACTGGAGACTCGGGTGACCAAGCTCGAGGCGGAAGAGGCCAAGTTGTTGTCGCTCCTGCCATCTCGGGATAATGAGATTGCCAAGCTTAAAGAGCAGCAGGCTCAGACTCAAGGCGAGACCTCGGCTCTAGAAGAGGCTGGACTCCGGACCGAGGTGGAGAGGGAGGTTGAAGTTAAGGCTGAGGGTGAGGGTTTAGGTGCCTCGGTCTCATTCATTGGGAATTTGGAAGTTATTAGCGGTCCTCGTTGTTGTTGGAAAACTACAAGTTTTGCTTTGGCCAAGGTAATGGCGTTCAAAAAGATTTTTTTTTAAAGTAGTGAGTGTAAAATTTGCCATGATGACAGCATTTAAAACGTGTTTGTCTTTTTTCGAAGATAACCATGATTTGACCGGAGTATCAGTGCTCAAAAGGTTGTTTTGAAAAGAAGAGATTTCTTTCTTTTTTTTAGAAACGGAGTTGGGTGCGGTTGAATATGTTGTTGTGGTTGAATCAAGATTTTAGTGTTTTATTTGGGTTGTTCAAACACACTACAGATAACTACGAATGCGTACACTCATGCAGGCTGCAGACACGGGTAGGTTAGGGTAGGCTACCGCCCACGAATAGCCTTTGCATAGGTGTCGACAAGTCATCTGGGGAGATGAGAGTCGTACCGTCCCCTCAGAACTACTCATTTAGTATATCCACGGGGTACGCGTTAGGCGGCCCGAGCGTCAACCGAGGATCTCTCCGCGTGTCCTTAAGGATCTTACGTGAAGAGGTCGATTGGTCCTGATATCGGTTAGGGTGGGCTTTTTAGGGCCAAAACCTATAGTGACCACAATTAGGAACAAGGAAATGAGCTTCACCGACCTCGTTCAAGTTACACCACCGTTGGAAACTTGCTTTCAATTCCCCAGCGGAGTCGCCAAACTGTGGACGTCTGTCCGCACCGCCCAGCGCCCCGTGCGGGACTGACCAGATTTTGTTCGCGGCGGCCACCCACGCGGCCCACTCCCGGTCGGGGGCCGGTCCGATCTCGCGTACGGGGCGATGTGTCGGACCTCGATTCGGATGACGACCCGGACTTGTACTGGACAGGCGCGTGCACCCGTGTTTCCGTTGGAATCGATCGAGTCGTGGTTGTAAATGTTTAAAGGCCGATATGTTTGGCAAGACGACCTTTTAAGTGAACTGAATTCGTTGCCGATTTGTGGAGTCGCCACCGAGTCAATTATGGGGACTCGGAATCAGTTCAAGTCAACTTTGATCCTTAACCGGCTCAAAGCTGAGGGGCATGGGACCTAAAGATAAAGACTTGTACCCTTAAGCACACCATGCCTGGAATGACTCTCATTGCCAATGGTTTCGGACATCCGAAAACCGTCGATTCTGAGTAAGGGGTGAGGTACGTTTTGGAAGCAAACGTCCGATAGACATCGACACCCAATCCCGCCCGCATTATAGCGGCCACTACTAATCAATCGGTGGGCTGATAACTTCGTTTCCTAGTTGTGGCGGAAATACTGAAACATCCATTGTTTTAACCCTATATTTAGCTACGTCGGTTGTTTAAGGACAAGTAAGGTTTGTCGTCGAAGTAGTTGTGTTTACATTCTTTGCATGCGATTTCACGTGACAAGCAGGCCATAAAAAGATGCACGTAGGAGAATAGAGAGTACTAATATAATAGGTATTAGCAAGTCAGTTTTAACGTGATAATACGAATATTAGTCATTTTTGCGGTATACCTTACCTGGTATTCTGCTTAAGATGCGTCGGTTCGACATTAATAGGGACGCATCGAACTTTATAAGGTGAGCACCGGGACTAATACGGAACCCCTCCATCACTTTGTTCAGTTTTAGCTTTTTTACGTTTTGATTTCCGTGTTCGGTGATTTAGCATGCAATTATAACATAAAAGCAATAAATCATACGAAAGTTGTAAATGCGAATGTAAGTAAATCACTTAGTGAGGAGTTGCACCCTCGAAGTATACGCTAAACGGGACATGATGCACAGATAGTTGAGAACGGATCTCGGAACTACTCGGGTCTATTTAGAGTGTTTTAGTGTTTATGATTGAAGTTGGGCCGTTACGTATTTTAGTAGGTGTCGTGGACCTAGTGTCCGCATTTGATATTATTTTGGTGCATAATAAATGTACGTGAATGTAATGTTTTGTTTAGACGACAACCTAGTGACGGTTTGACTTCAAAGGCGGATCCTCCTAGCTTGCCCGGTGATTTCGGCGGAGTTCCGTTACCGTTGGCCCTTCCCGCGGCTAATCTGGCAGAGTTCCGCTACTACTTGCTTTACTAAATGTTTCTTTGATACCCCTAAACTTTATTATCATCTTTATTGGTACCCCTAAACTTTTTTTCCTGTGAAGTTTGGCAACAAATTACCTTTTTATACTCAAGAATAAAAGTTAAACGTCATTTAACATACCTAATTAACCGATAAATGAACTTAAACTAATAATTTGTTTATGTTTGTAGTTTATACTCCAAATCTAAACGAATTATATTTTTGACGTTATATTGTCAAATCAAATGATAACACTTAAATTAAGCTATATTACTTGTTAATTATCTAAGTTAAATGATATTGAAGTCTTAATCCTAAGCTAAAAACATAATCTAACGACAAAACTTGATGGAAAAAAAAAATTCGGGGCGTTAGTTAAATTAATAATAAAGATCAAGGGTACCATGTATAGACATAGAAAAGGTAGGGGTACCATGTAGAAAGGTGAAAAATATAGGGTTACGAGTATTTATAATGTTGGATCTGTTGAGAACAAGGAAACGTCTTCACTAGGATCATACAGAAGAAGAACTATTAACATGATGAACCTACTCAAATTTGATGCAAAAGGAAATACTAAGAAACCTAGAGTTCAGAAACCTGATCAAGGACCATATCATCAAAGAAGACCTACGGGATCATCGTATGAACCTTGGAGTGAAGCATCACTAACCTAATTTTTGTTAATGTTTTGCCAACCTTAAAACACTTTTAGGATTTGGAACCTTAAGTCAAGTTATCAGTGTGTGTCTTACGCGTAATCCCCTTTAAGCGATAACCTATCGTGAGACATAGCTCATAGTTTTCCAGTCAAAATCTTAATCACCCTGGTATGACAAAAGAGAATACCTTTGAGGTCAGGAGATGTTTGATATTTCATTACCTTGTATTTGTGGAATTATGTGCTCGAAAGAAGTATGCGAACGATCATTTATCGAATTTCCTTTGAGGATATCCTTTATAGAGATTAAAATCTGTTTTGAGTAATAATATCTTAACATGGCTTATCACGTAACTAGAAATTCAGTGATTGATTGATTTATAACCATGATTTTTGGGAATCCCCGGGAAAATTGTATATATTTTGGAGAATTACTGATATTTTGAATGATGGTTCTTAATATTATAACCCCGAGTGTCATAATGATGACAGACACTTCAGAACCCAACACATTGTCAGTTCGAATTTTGAAATAACCTATCAATCAAGGAATTGAGAAACAAGGAAACAATCAGAAATTGTAGAAACTTTAGAGAAATCAATACAAGAGTTTAGAATTAACTCTATTAGCTTATCACTTAAAGAACTAAGCAACTCTTGGAGATCAACCCTTTCGATGATAAATGTTGAGGTGCCACGAGAACCATGAATTTCGATATGATTGATAATTTAGGATATTGTGGACATGACATAGGTCCACCCCGACGCGGCCACGCGCGGGTTTGGGGAGGCGAATGAATCTCCATATGAGATGGTCAAATTGAAATTTAAATCGAAGTTGGAGTCGCCACCGAATTTTATGGTTATTCGGAACCGTTCGAGCCCACTCTATGTCGTAGTGGGCCGTATACAAAATACGACCCAGTTCCGATGTCAGAGTTTATTGGGCTCGTCCCTTTACATATCGATACCGATGCCGACTTGAGCGGTTAATCGTATATTGAATGACTCTCGTTGCCAATAGATTCAGACATCCGGAAACCACGGTTCTGAGTAAGGGGTGAGGGTACGTGTTGGGAAGTTCACTAAGAACACCCAACCCCGCCCGCACATTAGCGGCCTCTACTAGGATATCGAATGATTTTTTAATACGCGCGTTAGTAATACGATGAATGATATGCAAACATTGTTTTCCTAAGCATGCCAGGAATTGAATGGGTTGCTAAGTCGGTTTAATGCATGAAGGATTTAACGTCAAAGTTGAATTTAGCATGTGAGGTTCGTTTTAGTATAATAAAACAAAAGATGAAATAAAGATGAATTTGCTACAAGATAAACAAACTAGTTAGTATCGAATTATAAAAATAATATAGCAAATAAAATAAATATATGAGATCGAGAAAATAAATATTAATCGAAATCTGAAAAGCATCGCTAAAAACGCTGTTTTGTATAAAAAACGAAGTTCGAAAAAATAATAATAAAAACGAGAAACGAGCCGCGTTTTCAGTCGGTCGCGCGGCTCGCCTGGGACGCGCGCGACTCGCGTCCCAGTCTGTTTTCGGGACTGATTTTTGAAAGTTCGATGCTTTTATTAAATCACGTACAAATATTGCATAATTTGTACTTGATCTAATACTTTCGATATTCGTTATATTCGATAATTGACTACGAAATCAATATCAAATACTCGGAATAGTTTTAGAAAACATATAATTTTAGAAATCGTTTCGTAGAATAATAAAATAAAACGAACGAAAAAGTTGAAAAAAAAGGACCCGGGTTTCAGGCCCGTGCGCGAGTCGCGACTCGCGTGCGGGTTTGTCCGGTTTTTTATTTTTTGTTTGAAATTGCTAATCTTGATAAATCGCGTACAAAATATGAATCGATTTTATGTTTTCGATATTCGTCGTACCCGATATTCGATTATGAAATCGATATCGAGTATTCGGAATGAATTAAAAAAAAGTTTTATAAAAAGAAGTTTGAACGAAAAAAAGATGTAACGATTTTTAACATCGTCGAGATTTTAATATAATTCTTTTTTATACAATATTCGATTATAGAGAATCGATATCATATTTTTAAGAATGTTCGATATATGAAAGTAGTTTTTAATAATATCGATATTAGAAAATAAAAAAAAAAAAACGACGACGACCCGTAATAAAAAGGACGACCGACGAAGAAGAGAAGGGAAGAAGAAAAGAAATCGGGTTTTGTTACACCCTCAACCCACATGCTTCTGTTTACTCGGATCAGGGCTCGTCGGGACGTGACTTGGGCACAACAGCGTCGAGTAGATGTCGGTGAGTTATGGTGGTTTGGTTTGGTCGTGAAGGGTGTCGGGTATAGGGCCGGATTTCCTTCGGGTTTTGGACGAGATATCGGTTCCTCGGTGCCTAGTTTTTATGCTTGTATGAATGTGTGTGTACGGATGTCGATTTCTATATTTGATGTTATGAGTGTATGAGAATAATTGATGTTGTAGCTGTCTTGAAAAGTGTGTGTGCAAGGGGCTATTTATAGGGAGTTCCCGACCTTGGCTAGGAGAGTTTGAACTACCGTTTAAGATAGGAAACGTAAGAATTCGAAAGGAATGAGGATTCCGCTTTCTTGTGAAGGAAGAAAGGGAACCGGCTGGTAGAGGGCTGCTCGGCCGAGTGTTTGCACTCGGTCGGGTGTTTGAATCGGTTTTCGGATAGGATTCCTACTTGAGATCGAATTCCATCTTTAAACGGATTTGTTTAATATTTTATGTAGCTGATTTTTCGTAGGATTAGAGTTCGAATCAGCCGTGTGAGGTGTCACGGCTGACTCACGTACCTCGGGAATATTTTTGACGGGTTTTGACTCGGTCGCTAAAAGACAGTTTTACCCCTGGTGTCGGAATCGACCCAAATTAGTCTTATTTGACTCGAAACGACCCACTAGGCCTGATTTTTAGGTTGGTTTTGTGAGATATGTACTCTATAATGAGCCCATGCCAATGATTTTGAGCCCGTTTCTGAGGATTTAAAGCACGTTTGCGTCCGATCATCATCGGGTGTTTGTCGGAAACTGCTATAGACACCTGGCGATCAAAATGTGGGTGTCTACAGATATACAAGTATGAGTCGTGATAAACTTAAGAAATCAAAACTAATAAACGTTTTAAAATCTTATGGAAATTAGGACAACCTTTATTTCAATGGATTCATGCAATAACTAATGCAAAACCAACATTTCTCCAAAAACATCCTATATCATTATTAAGGAATTGAATTTAGATATTATCCGGTTTTCGAGTTAGAACCGATAGTGAACCAAATCTCGAAATGACTCGACATCGTTCTACTTTTGAGAACTTGAGAATATCCTATGGATAAATACGAACCTCCAAAGCAAATAAAGGAAAACCTTAGCCTAAAATATATATATATATATATATATATATATATATATATATATATATATATATATATATATATATATAGATGGGTTCTAATGAGTCCCCTTACATATGTTGAGTCCCTAAGTCCTCATCCCATCCGTTGGATGGATGAGGATGGATGGACAAGATGCATCCTAATATTTTGTATTTAAAAAAAAAAAAAAGAGTGGAAGATTTAGTATCCTAAAATAACTCCCATGATTTTAGGAAACAATAACTCCCATAATCACAATCATTCCTCATTCATTCATTCATTCACGTTCATTCACAGGTTCATCAAAACCTTTTAAAAAAAAACGCTCTCATCGATCATCACGTTCATTCATCCAATCAAATATGTGCTCGAAATTCCGTTACTATGAATTCAATGATCGCGACATCTTCATTAACGGTTGATAAGCAATTCATCGAGTATAACAATGGTGAGTTTCGATGTTGCTTTCATGTTTTGCGTCAATTTTTATTCATTATCTTGATTAATTTGCGTCAATTTGTGTTCATGTTTTGCGTCAATTTTCATGTTGATATTGTTTCCATGGTCGTGTCATTCATATTTTGCGTCAATTTTTATTCATTATCTTGATTAATTTGCGTCAATTTTCATGTTGATATTGTTTTCATGGTCGTGTCATTCATATTTTGCGTCAATTTTCATGTTGATATTGTTTTCATGGTCGTGTTATTCATCATAAATTCATATGCAAATCGTAAAACACACAAACGGTGAGTATATATGTTTTGTAATTTATACTGGAATCGCCATGGAAGTCATTAAGATGCTACTCAATTATTAGTATTTACGTTTACAATATATTGAGTTATTGTAGTTCATATACTGCGTTACTTTAGTGTAGAGCATCTGTTACTTTAATGTCTACCATCTGTTACTTTATATGTCCTGTTACTTTAATACACTCCAGTTGTTACTTTAGTGTTTTTCATCTGTTATTGTAGTGCATTGTAGTGTCCTAAGAATTTAGGAAACTGCCATATTAAAAAAATAATAAAAAAAGAATATTGTTTCCTATAATAATGGGACGTGATTACCACCAAAATAGGAAACAATATCAAAGAGTAACGCCATATAAAAAAAAGAAAAAAAATACTACTTCCTATAATTATGGGACATGATGACTTCAAAATAGAAAACAGTATCAAAGAGTAAGATACTGCGTCATACTATCATTTTTTATCATTATATGAATTTTTTACACTAACTTATATCAGGTGTTATTTTAATGAACATTATCTGTTACTTTAATTCATACTATCTGTTACTTTAATGTCTGACCTCTGTTACTTTATACCTGGTGTATAAGCATACTCAGTTAATTTAATTCAATGTTACTTCAATGCACTTCATCTGTTACTTTAACTCTTGTAATCTGTTACTTTAATCCACATGAATGATGTAGGGATGTGGGTGAGAGTTTCCTCCATTGTGCGGTGGTGAGATTAAATCAAAGCTTCTGAGATGATGATGAAGAAGATGAAAAAGAAGAAGACGGAGAGAACGAGAAGGATGAAGAAGAAGAATAATTATAAGTAGGACATTATGAGTAACAATTGTGAAACATTGGAATTGTAATGAAGTTGATTTAGTTGGAATCTTGTACCACTTTTTGTTTTGGAGTATCTTAATAAAAACAAACATTGTTCTTTTTGTTAATTGGAACTCCTGTTTTTGCAAGAGACTACTATGCAACGTAACTGGTTTTATGAGTTAAAGTAACACAGTTCATGAATTAAAGTAACAAATTGTATGAGTTAGAGTAACAGTTTTTGCAAGAGACTATGCAATGTAACAGATTTTATGAGTTAAAGTAACACAGTTCATGAATTAGAGTAAAACACATTATATGAATTAGAGTAATAGTTCTTGCAAGAGAATATATTAAACAACGTAACAGATTTTATGAGTTAAAGTAACACAGTTCATGAATTAAAGTAACACGTTATATGAGTTAAAGTAACATAGTTTATGGATTATGGCAGTAACATAGTAACATACGTACAATGGCAGTAGGAAAATGATGATTTTTTGGTGAAAATGAAAAAAACTTAATTTTGAAAAAAACTTGTTGTGTGAGAGAAAAAGACATTTAAAAAGATTGATAAAATAGAGAAAAGATTTGCATTGAGATCATTAAGGAGGAGAGAGAAAAATGATATTTACCAGATTTGTTAGTTATTTCCTTAATTATGAGATCAAATCTTGTCCATTAATCTAACCTTGAATCAAGGGCTAAGATGGGGACTCACGGACTCAACATATATAAGTGGACTCACCTGATCCTACTTCTTTATATATATATATATATATATACCTTACGAACCTTTTAGTTGAGAATTTCGAGGACGAAATTTTCTTAAGGAGGTAGACTGTAACACCCTGTGTTTTTGACCACTTTAGTCATTTCTAATAATGAGTAATATTTATAAATTGAGTCTCGAAAAACTATTTTAAATATTAATATTCAATTCTTGTGCCTTTGGAACCTTTCTATTTCACTTAACAGTTTGCAAAACTGAAATTTCTATCGTTATCGTAATTCTACGCGATTTCGTTAAACGGTTCAAATTTTCTCATATGGACTCCAATTGAGGCGCTTCAAAAGCCTAAATTTATTAATTTTCCAAGATCTACACAATTGTGATATTTAAATTTATAATTTCGAGGTGAATAAATAAAATATTATATTGGACAACTCATTTGCAACGAAAATTATAACCCGACGAATCGTTTCCTGACTTTCGATTTTCGTACTTATTTCCTAACCATTGTGTAAACAAATAAGCTCAAAAATATCATCCTAAGGCATGCCAAACCATCACTTTGAATTCAAATTCTCAAAATATGCCTAACTAATAAAAACACCAGTTTTAGTAATGTACCTCTTAAAGTATGATTAGCTACTTTGAGTAATTGTCAATAACTTGTCCACTCTTTCCTCCCTCATCAATAGCACGACCAACACCACCCGTAAAAAGCCTCATATACTCATTAAAATCTCTTATTCATCCATCTATTACCCTCCTTCAACTCCTTTCTAAAACCAAAGAAAAACCATCAAAAGAGTCCTATGTATGTTTATGCCTTTTCAACCATCATTTTTCAAGGGCTCTCATCCTTTCTTTCTCTTTATCTTTTACTCCATCTTTTTAAGGTTATTTACTAGTCTAATTACTAACTTAGTTTTTTTGTCCTTCTAACTAATTATGAAGAGGAGCAAGACAAAATGAGCATTGATCTTCATTTTCTTATATGTTGTAGAATCGATTATTTATGATTAAGGTAACCTAACTTTTCTTCGCCCTCAAATCTCGTAGTATAGTTTTTAGAATCTAATTAATATATAGGACTAAATCTCTAGATCACCAAGTTTAGAGTTAACTATTTGTTGATTTATCACTTAATATTACATGTTGGAAAATGGATTATGTGATGTATGTTGTATGTTTATGCTTTTTCGTTGTTAATTCTACTTAGATTTAGCCTTAGGTTTCTTCATAAAAATTGTAGATCCGAATATCTAGTATATGGTAAAAATATGTAAAGTTTTCATGATTTTATATATTTTTTAATGATTTATTTCGTAAACTGGTACTGTATATGTTTATGTACTATCTGTGTAAATAATATGTTTCCCGATGTTAAACGTTTTGTTGGGACTTAAATAATTTATATTATGTTCCTGATGATGTCTAGTAAATTCAGGTCAAATTTCATGTAAATCCATCATGTATAATTTTATATACTCCCTCTGTTTCTTTGATATCTTCCACATTTTCTTTTTCAACCATTTCTTTGATTTCTTCCACTTTCCTTTTTTCTATTACACTTCTCTCTTACCTAGGTGGCCCACTTACTTTACTCCCTCTCTACTTTTACTTATTTTATTGTTTTTCATAAGAAATGTGCCACTTTTAAGGTGGAATAAATCATAGAAACGGAGGGAGTATAAAACTACTCCTAAAATGGGCAGATCTAGAAAGAAGATTTTATTTCAGAACATTTAGAACGTATTTTAGTCTAATTTTATGGTTTTAAGTTAAGTTTAAACATAGGTATCAAAAATAAATATTTAATTGACTCTCATGATGTTTAAGTATTTTAAAAGATTTTAAAAAAAAGAATTGAAAACCGTATCATTTTCGTTTTTAATTTCTTTAAAGTAATAAAACTTCTTATTTCTAAAAATGAGTTTATATATGGAAATCTAACTTATAAAATTAGATTTAACATGAACATCGCGAGTTAAAAAATAACATTTGAAAAATGACTTATTTAGGACCGTTAATAATTTTATCGATTTCGTTATTACTTAATGTTATTTTTGTAAAACTCTAAGTTTTGAGAAACACAATACCTAAAAAGGTTAAAAATAATTTTTATAAATTTATTCCATTTTTTTGAAATATTTTACTAAGTATAACAAGATTTTAAAATATAAGTATACTTGTATAAATATGAAATCGTATAAAAAATACAAATACGTATACTTGAAGAATATATACACAAAATACTTATGCCCAAAAAGTATAAAGTACTAAAACATGAACAACCCAAAGTACCAAGTTAAAATGTGATTAAATGTACTACACAACACTTGAACTTTATAATAATCATTTAAGGATTAATCGACTAGTCCACAATGGTCAAACATTGACTTTGAAAGTCAACCTGGACCAAATCAATATAAAGAAATCCTCTTGAATAATATACTTAGAAATAATTGAATCTTTAATCAAATCTCAACTAATGAACGCTTCAATTAATTTGCCTCAAATAAAATGTTCCAAATCTCTTATATCAGTATGCTAAAAACTATCTGTTAAGATAAATTTTACGACAATTGATAGTGTTTGTTTATCTTAAAATCGATATACGTAAATTCCATAGGAACAACCGTACTTCAAGTCGGTGTGTTACCTAAGCCAGTGATCAGACACGAATCCACGAATGATGTTATTGACACCAATCATGGTGAAAATGGACATGTACCCTCGAAGTACCCGCTGAGTTGTTTTCACCATTCTGTGTTGTAATGACTTGTTATGAGTCAATATATTACCCACAGACCGGTCACCTTTATGGGACCTGGTATTGTTTCTTCCCTCTGGTTATCAGACATGTGCCCAACAATGACCGCTAAGGTTGATATTCCAGAGACTCTGTTTTTATGAGACACCCAAATTCAGCCTACGTTTTGTGTTGGATTCTATCTTGTAAAGTTTAGGAGACGGTGCGATAGAAGACAGCTTCGAAAGTAGACTACGACACTCGGAGTCAATGCTCATGGGAGGCCATGATGCATCCTGCTGGTGCGAGATAATGCTAAGAAGTAAATGGCCAGCAAGCTCTTTATGAGTTTCTCGGTAGAGTAGTAGTCGTCCAATTGCCATTGAGGTGCTCGGTTGTGTAAATGTTCTCTTTCCCGAGACCAAGATTATGGATTGGGTGTGTGCGGATATATAGACAAGGGCTCTGATCAGCTTTCACTCTCTATATCTGATATCATTGGGAGCGGAATACCTTCCGACCTTTGCCTTAGCAGTTTATGATCAGACATGTTTGGTTTAGCGGGGCCTTTAAGTCCATGCACTTCGTCCTTCTTCTCCGTATGTCGGTAAACTAAACCGTCAATTTAGGTGTTCGATCCAATTGAGCAGTAGGGATGAGATGTAAACCTTCTAGTATCGATATGATTGACGGGATTGAAGTTCCTATCCGCACTTATGGTGAGATGCAAGCCTTAAGTACGCATGAGACATTTGTAGTCACGTCCCCTGCATTGTGTATAAGGGAAACCATTGTTTTTAAAACTAAATGACCACAGATTTCTAAATCATATGTTTCGGTATGCCTCATTATTATTCTATATCAACATGATAAATTAGTTTGAATGAACACATATGTTCAAAAGTGATATAATTGTCATGTTTCACATCTTACATGTTGAATGAGTTGATTCACATGACGTATGCTCGATAAAGAAAAATGATATATCCATTATGTTTCTCATGTTATTAACAAGATGTATGCTTTACTGTTTACTTCTCACATGTCATTCACATAATGTATGCTTTACTGTTTTACTTCTCGCATGGTACTCACATGAGGTATGTTTTACTGTTTTTTTTTCACATGCAATTCACACAATGTATGCTTTACCGTACCTGACCCGACCCGAAACCCGAGTAAAATTGACCTGATCTGACCCAAAAATATGGTGACATGACCCGACCCGACTCGATCCAACCCGATGATGACTCGTAACCCGATACGACCTGCTTCAAGCCGACCCGAACCTGGACCTGACGCGACCCGACCCGAGATGACCCGTAACCCGAAATGACCCGATAAATTATCTAACCCGACTCAACCCAAAAGCTAACCTGATGTGATCCAATGAAGATAAAAAAACTATGTTAAATTAAAATATTATTTAGTTTTTTTTTCTCCGGATATTCTTAACCAAACATCGTTAAAAAAAGTAGTTTCTAAATATTAAATATAAATTGTTTTAAAATGTATTAATCACACCTAACTCAACTCGCCAATTATTGATCCGACAAGACCTGACCCGACCGGAACCTGACCCGTCCAATTTCCACTCCAAGACATATTTTATAAAATAAATTCATCATTCGTAGTATTTGCGGTTTTAATCTTCAATCACAACTAATTATTGTTACATATACTCCGTGTCTACCAAAAGTACTGAAAAATATAATGAAAATTGGATATAATTTTATCAGATGATCATATAGTCATATACTCCGTAAATAATAAACAACAGAATCCTTGTAATAAAAGATAAATAATAGGGTTTTTCTATGGGGTACCCCTCAACTATTGACTTTTCCAAGTGGTACCCCCGCGTTTTTCGAATTACATTGTGTACCCCTGAACATTACTTATCACTCCATATCATAACCAAAGTGAAGTGTATTACAATTATTATTTTTAAATGAATAATTAACATATTAATCAATCCAATTTGATGCTACAAACCACCTCTTTTTCTTTACCATTCACCAAGCCACCATATGCCCATCAAAACGCACTCTGTTGTCGGCCGACATTGACCTATCTCCCTCACTCTTTTAAATCCTTCAACCTCAATCCCTCCGTCAACCCCATGTTGTAGTGTGGCGGAATGGATTTTTTCGAGTAAAGAATGTAAATTGAAGAAATATATCATGGTTGATGAAAGTAAAATAGGGAATAATCACTATTTATATCATCAATTGAGAAATTTTCGTTGGAAAATTATAACTTTGGTTACAATATAAACTAATTTACAAAGTTTAGGGGTACATCTTGTAATTCGAAAAAGGTGGGGGTACCACTTGGAAAAGCCGATAGTTGAGGGGTATCCCATAGAAAAACCCTAAATAATAATAAAAAAATTAAATCGTATAATGAATTGATGGTTTAAACTAGACCAGACCTAACATAACCTAGTCTGACCGGAACATGACCCGACCCGATAATGACCCGAACCTGATAGTGACCCGACCCCGACCCAAACCCGGATGACCCGACAACTGAACCCGAATGACCCGAAACCGACCCGACCCGAACTCCACATAAAAGTTGACCCAACCCGTAAGCGAGCCGAAAATGACCCGAACCCGACCCGACGACAGTCATGACCCGATAACCACCCGACCCGATATGACCCGATCCGAACCCGACCCGCCCGCCCAATTGCCACCCCTACGCATGCTTGTTTCACATGTTGTTATGTCTACATGCTGAACTGAACTCACTTTATGTGTATCTCATATTGTATACATGTCGGCTTTTAATGTGACATACCTGCTTATCTGTTAATTAGATAACCTAAATGTTATACTACATTGATTATTCGGGGCCGTGGTCAAAGGACGGATAGGTTATTCCCACTAAGTGGGATAGTTTTGTATTTTTGTAAATTTTGAAGGATGTCAAATTACTGGGCTTACAGGGGAAACTTGTGCAAGTGAGGAGTAGTCTTAATTTTGAATTTTCTATTCACGTGTAACATGTAACTCTAAGCAATATTAAACTCGTACTTACGTTATTAGCGATATTATAGACGCGACGATAACATAAAAAAACGACTATGACGACGAACGACGCGAAGAAGGACGACGCGAGGAAGAGAAAGAGAAGAGAGAAGAGCGGGATTTGGCACCCTCAACCTACATGTTCTTGTTCTCGGATGGGACTCGTTAGATGTGGCTTGCACGTGAGTATCGATATGTAGGCTAAGTTATAGTGGTTAGGGTTTTGATTACTAGATACTAGGGTTAGGGTTTGCCAGTGCGAGATTAGGGTTTGATTAGGGTTGAAAAAGATGTGTGTAAAGTGTTTGAATTGTGTGCAATAGGGGTGTATATATAGGCAAAGCTAACATACCCCGTCTAGGGTTTAGTGCCTTGATGGACTTGATCCGATGGCCCGCCTGAATGAGGACCGTGTGTTTGCTCTTCGGAAAAGGCTTTGACCGGGTTTTGACCCGGTCGCTAAAAGACGGTTTTATTTCCGGTGTCGGTTTTGACCCAAATTAGTCTTATTTGATTGGAAATGACCCACTGGGCCTGAATTTGAGGTAGGTTTTGTGAGATTTGTACTCCGTAAATGCTTAAGCCAACAACTAATGGTTTCGAGCCCATATCCGAGCGCGTAGAAACACGTTTGCGTCTGATCATCATCGGGTGTTTTTTGGAAACTGCTATGGACACCTGGCGGTCAAAATGTGGGTGTCTACAGAGCCCCCACTCTGACTGAGGCTTGGACAAGGCGAAAGCCAGAGTAGCAACCAGGCCAATTAAGACCTGACAGGCTTCCGATCGGGTCGTTTATAATCCATTGGACTTGCGTGAAGGGCTCGCCAGCCATAAGATAGAAGTCATACCTGAGCCGATGACGATAACTCCGCGGGGAATTTGGACTTGTCGTGTAAGTCCTGGGTGCACCTGTGTGTGGGCCCACCCCGTGAAAAATGCCGCCTTGGGCCTTTCGCTGGGGAGATATGTAAATTGCGCGGTCTTTGAATTGTACATGTATAAGTTACATAAAATTTGCATGCAACACTTAGGTGAAACAAATATGACTCGCGCTGGAGAAAGTGATTTTTGCTGCATTTTAAAATCGAAGTCCTGAAAGCAACTTACGTGCTAGAAGATAGGTTTTCAAAATTGAAATTTATAGAGAGGAAATTTGCAGTTTAAATAGACCGAAATTTGACCTTGTCGAAAAGGATTTTCTCAAATGGCTAAGTTTTGCAAATTTTAAAATGAGAATTTGAAGAGAGACATACCGACAGACTCGACTCTGGACGTGACCGGACGAGTTGACAGACACGACTGGACTCTCGAGGGGTTGGACCGTGACTCTGTAGGGGGTGGGCCACCTAACAAGACTCTTAAGTTGCGCTATTCCGTAGCCTAGGCGAGTGGCAACATGGTCGAATCCTCGGAATGGGAAGGGTGTGCTATGGGGGGACTGCAATAGTCTGTAATGAGACTGTTTTTGCAAGACTTAGTAGTGGCAATGTTGTAGACTAGTACTCTTATGGATCTTTTTCGGTTTTGGGGTATATTCCCAAAGTTGGTACTGCTTCGAGTCCTGACAGATTCTCGTCTTCGACTGAGCCGCGTACTAGGACACACTACGGAAAGGAGGCTAGATTTTGAAAGTCTTTGAATTATGTGAATGGATGGAGAACTTCTGCCTAGAAGAAGCCCCCAGGATGACAAAGCTAGCTGCTGAGAACATGATAGTGTCGTGACCGGAATAATGACGCTTTTTGAATGTGTGTCAATGTGGGTGGTTGTACCTCTGTTGAAAGGCTGCCTACTGTGGACATGACATAGGTCCACCCCGACGTGGCCACGCGCGGGTTTGGGGAGGCGAATGAATCTCCATATGAGATGGTCAAATTGAAATTTAAATCGAAGTAGGAGTTGCCACCGAACTTTGTGGGAGTTCGGGCCCGTTCGAACCCACTCTATGTCTTAGTGGGCCGTGCACAAAGTACGGCCCATTTCCGATGTCAGAGTTTATTGGGTTCGTCCCTTTGCATTATGATACCGATACCGACATTATCGGATATCGTATATTGAATGACTCTCGTTGCCAATGGATTCGGATATCCGGAAACCATGGTTCTGAGTAAGAGGTGAGGGTACGTGTTCGGAAGTTCACTAAGAACACCCAACCCCGCCCGCACTTAGCGGCCTTTACTAGGATATCGTTCGTTTTTGGTGTACACGCGTTAGTTCGACGGTTGAATGATATGCAAACATTATTTTCCCTAAGCATGTGAGAAAAATAAATGGGTTGCTAAGTCGTTTAATGCATCTTAAGCTAATAACGTCAAAGTTGTATTTAGCATGTGAAGTTCGTTTTAGTCTAATAAAACAAAAGAAAGAAATAAATTGCTACAAACACGAGAAAACGAGTTAGTAACGATTGAATGAATTAAATAAAGATGTAAATACGATGCTAGAAAAAATAGAAAAAAAAAAAAGACATTGTATCGCTATTCCCGAGGGTCGCGCGACTCGCCTGAGATGCCGGCGGGTCGCGTGAGGGGCCACCTCGGGATCGGTTTTCTGAAAAAAATCAATAATTTTATTAAACCGCGTACGTGTGTAATTTGTACTCGACTTAATTTAGCGATATTCGTTATATTCGATATTCGACTATGAAATCGATATCAAATATTCGGAATAATTTTAGAAAAGTTGAAAAGAAAGGGTTTTGAGAAAATCGTTTTGTAGATTTAAAAGAAACAATGTTAAAAAGAATAGCGAAAACAACAAAAAAGGGGCGCGGGTTTCAGCCCCCCCGCGCGAGTCGCCTGTAAAGGACGCGACTCGCGTGGGCTGCTGTCCCGGCTCGCTTATTTTTCAAAAATTGGTAATTTTTATAAATCGCGTATAAATATGGATTAATTTATACTCGATTTATATTTTCGATATTCGTCGTATTCGATATTCGATTATGAAATCGATATTGAATAGTTAGAATAATTTTTTAGAAAAAGTTTTATGAAAATATTTTTGAAATATCGTTTATTAGAAAAAAACGCGACAACGACCCATAATTAAAAGAGGACCGACGACACGACGCAAAAAAAAAGAAAAGAAGGACGAGAAAAGGGAAGAGAAGAAGAGAGAATCGGGTTTGGTTTACACCCTCAACCTAAATGCTTTGTTTTCTCGGAATAAGGCTCGTCGGAAAGTGGCTTAGGTACGGGAGCGTCGAGATGATGTGGATGAGTTACAGTGTTTTTTTGGACGTGTGAGATGACGTGAGAGGCTGCCGGTTTTGGTCGGGCGTGGTCTCGGTGTGTTTGTGTCGTGTGTCGGGAATTATGTTGTGTCGGTGATAGATAATCGATGTTTGAGTTTTTGCTTGAGTGAATGTATGGATTGTGTATATTTTTCTCTATGAATTGTGTGTGTTGCGAGGGTCCTATTTATAGGAGAGGTCCTCGGTTGAAGCTAGGAAAGGTATCTCGTTTAGGTGATGAGAAATACCGACTTGGATAGGAAACGTAGGAGTTTGGAGGGAACGAAAGTCTCGTTTCTTGGTGAGAATGCCGAGTATCTTGGCTGTTTTGGGGCTGTTTTGGCCGAGTGTTTGAGCTCGGTCGGTAAATTGATCTGGTTTTCGGATAGAATTCCTACTTAAGATCGAATTCTATCCTTGAGTGGATTTGTTTAATATTTTCGAAGCTGATTTTTTGTAATATTTGAGTCCAAACCGGACGGGTGGTGTCACGGCTGGTCCATGCATCTCGGGAAAAAATATCTTTGACTGGGTTTGACCCGGTCGCTAAAAGACGGTTTTGCCCCTGGTGCCGGATTCGACCCAAATTAGTCTTATTTGACTCGAAACGACCCACGGGGCCTGGATTTGAGGTTGGTTTAGTAAGATTTGTACTCCGTAATAAGCCCAAGCCAAATATCCATGATTTCGAGCCCATTTCCGAGTCCATTAAAGCATGTTCGCGTCCGATCATCATCGGGTGTTTGGCGGGAACAACTATAGACACCTGGCGGTCAAAATGTGGGTGTCTACAGAGCCCCCACTCTGACTGAGGCTTGGACAAGGCGAAATTCAGAGTAGCTACCAGGCCAATCGAGGATTAAGACCTGACAGACTTCCGATCGGGTCGTTTATATTCCATTAGACTTACGTGAAGGGCTCGCCAGCCATAAGATAGAAATCATACCTGGATGGATGCCAATAATGTCGCGGGGGACTTTGCCTGAAAAGTCTTGAGTGTGTCTGTTTACAGACATATCCCATCTTGTATTTGTGTGGGGAGCTTGCCTTGGAAGCTATGGGTGTGCCTATTTACGGACACATCCCATCTTGGAGTTGCGTGGGAGCTTGCCTTGGAAGCTCTGGGTGTATCTGCTTACAGATACATCGCGATTCCTTAGTAAAAAATGTTGTCTGAGCCTTCCACTGGGGAGTTTTTGAGAAATCTTCGGGAGTCTTGGGTGTACTTGTCTGCTGATACATAACAATTTGCATGTAATATTTAGGCGAAACACCGACTCACGCTGGGGAAGAAATGATTTTTGATTGATTTTCGGAAAGAAAATGCTGAAAAAAAAATTAAAAAAATTTGGAAATAAGAATGCTTGGGATGACTTGATTCCTGATCGGATTCTGACACAGACTTCTTAAAATCCTCTGGTTTGGCCTGTATGCCTAGATGAAGTAGGGAATATCATGAAAATTCCTACTCCTGGGGTGACTAGGAAAAGGATTTTCTCTATTATAAATAGAGAGTTCTTGCTCTTAATATTTTCATAATCCAACCCAAATCTTTTCTTCTATCTTAAAATCCCTTAGACTTTTAAGACAAAAAAACTTCTTGCTATGGGTATCGAACATCTGACCGCGATGATTCAGGCGTGGGCCCAGAATTTTCGAGACGAAGATAAAATTCAGCTAACTCAAATGGGAATTGTTGCCTTATTCCCGCTTCAGCGACTCAGGGTGGATTCACATTTCTTGGATGCTTGCCTATCCTTCTGGGATACTACCCACCATGTCTTTGCCTTTCCTCGGGGAGAAATATGTCCCCTTCCTGAAGAGATTGCAGCTATAGGGGGTTGGTGCTCTAATGCTTGTCCTGCTATTCCTCCCTTTTATCCTGACCCAAGGAGGAGGCTGAGGGATTTTCTTGGGTTGTCTCATGCTGAGACAGCCCGTATGGTAAAGGGAAATTCTGTCTCCCTGTTTGACCTGGCTGACAAGTTCATGAATCCAAACGGCGTAAGAATTACTTCTACCCATAGGCGTAGGGCCTTCGCCTTTTGTATGCTGCATCGATATGCCTTCGAAGGTCGGATGGACGCTGACTCATGCCTAGGCGAAATCAGACTGATCAGCATAGTGGACCAGATGGAGACAGGTCACAGCCCAGCTTGGCTGATAACTGGGGAGATCATTATGGGCATTGATGCTAAGCGACTTGACCCGGATCGGCAATTAACGGGAAGCATTCGGCTTTTGCAGGTATTGGACCGCGTTTTCCTCGAAAATTTTTTCGAATTTCCCGATTTTCGATTTTTTGATTTTTTTCTGAAAAAAATAATATTCGAAATTTTTTTTTTCCCAAATTTCCTTTTTTTTTTGAATTTTCCGAAAATTTCGAATTTTTGATTTTTTTGAATTTTCCGAAAATTTCGATTTTTTGATTTTTTTCGAATTTTATTTTTCTTCGAAAGTTTTTGACTTTTCGGTTTTTTTTTTTTTGACAGATCTGGTTATCCGAACGCTTGTCGATCATAGAGCCCCCGGTGAGCATATCCAGATACCGCAGTTGTCAGATAGGTTCACGGTTTCGACGAATAAGCTCGAGTCATCACATAAATCGGAATTATTGGGATGAAAAGCTAAAATTCCACGGTGGGCCCTTGATTACATGGACTGTCATCTGGTGGTTCCTCTCGAAACTGACGGGGTTAGCTAAGAGAGACAAAGCCCGATATCTGGTAATCCTGTCTTTGGATCGGACCGTCCATATCTATCCGGATCGCATTCTGAAACAGTTCGGTTTGTTTCAGCAGATCCCCGAAACTGAAGCAATAATTAGCGTCTCGCTCCAACTGACGGACGCTATGTGTGACACGTGGTTACAACGCTGGTTTACCCGTATCATGTGGACTGTACCTCGCCCCTGTCAATCTTTCTGGGTCTCGGAAGCATATCGCAAATGGACTTCTGAAGAATCAAAAGAAGCCCATAAAACCCTGAAGACTGATGAGGCTTTTGACTTGGCCCGTCGAGAATCGGTAAAAGACAATAGGTGGTTCTTTGACGAAGAAGAAACTCCAACTACCCTTGTCCGGCCGGAATCGGGTTCTAGGTCAAAAACTAAGACTCGAGTTAAAGAGACCGGTGCTAGTGACTTGGAGAGAAGACTCGGACCAAAACTAGCGGTCCGAGACAGGCTGGGTCCGCGAGAACGGTTACCCGAGAGGGTAAGGGCCCGACTAGGACCGACTGAGGTGACTGGGGAATCGAGTTTGAAGAAACGAGCCCGGGTTACGGAGGTTCCCTTCGTGATTCGGGAGCGTACACCTCCGCGTCGACGCCGGTGGACGGAAAAAGAAGCTAAGGACAAAGGAAAGGGAAAGATGCCTTAGTTTTTATTATTTAAGTATTAGTATATGTATGTGTGTTTTGTTTTGGATTTTTTTGTAATTTTTCGAGTTTATCGGATAAATGAAGGAGTTTATTAAAAACCGTTCCTGTTTTTTTTTTTCGATTGCAGTGGTTGTGCCCTTTTGAGGGGCTGCTTACGTATCCACAATTAGCGGAATCAAACCAAACGTAGTTCAGACTTAATTTGCAATTTTGAAATACATCAAGACTATTGGTTCAAGATGTTTATAACAGTAGAATAAGTAATTCTAAATTTTGACTTGTCTTTAAAAGTTTATTTTGAAAAGGTGTTTTTAATAAACTTTTGCAAATGACATTGAGAGAAGTGGGTTAAGGGTAGTAACGCTTCAGCTGGTCCAGGTTAGTTGGGTTGACAAACTCATTCCCGTCCAGATCTGTTAGTATCAGTGCTCCGCCTGATAGAATCTTCTTTACCAAATATGGTCCGGCCCAGTTAGGTTTGAACTTTCCCCTGGGTCTACTGGTAATAAAGCTCGAACAGACTTGAGAAACAAATCTCCTTCTTTGATGTTTCTGGGTCTTACCCTTTTGTTGAAGGCCCGTTGGATCCTCTTCTGATATATTTGTATATTATTGAGGGAACGAGATCGTCGTTCGTCTAAAAGGACTAGCGAGTGTGGGCATGACGTAGGTCCACCACGACGCGGCCACGCGCGGGTTTGGGTAGGCGAATAAATCTCGTGGTAAGATTGTTCTCGGGTTCGAAATTTAAGTCAAAGTTGGAGTCGCCATCGAATTTTATGGTTATTCGGAACCATTCGAGCCCACTCTATGTCGTCATGGACAGTACACAAAGTACGGCCCATTTCGATTTCAGAGTTTATGGGGCTCGTCCCTTTGCATTGCAATACCGATACCATCTGCACCGGTAATCGTGTATAGAATGACTCTCATGCGCCAACGGTTTCGGGCATCCGGAAACCGAGGTTCTGAGTAAGGCGTGAGGGTACGTGTTGGGAAGCCCACTAAGGACACCCAACCCCGCCCGCACATAGCGGCCTCTACTAAGACATCGTTCGTGTTCGTGTACGCGCGCTAGTAAAATGACTAAATGATATGCAAACAGCGTTTTCGGGCTAAGCATATGAATTATATGTGTACTACGTCATTTAATGCATCTAATCATTGTCGGAGTAGTTTAGCATGTGATGTTCATTTAAATAAATAAATGGCAAACATCGAAAATAGAAAACTCGTAAATAAATTACAAATTACACGGGCGGAATACAAGCCGGAATTCACAATACAACGAGCAATAAAATAGAATAATTGAATTATAAGCAGCAAATGTTAACTAGAAACGAACCCGTATATAATAAATATAAACTAGACCGTAAGTTGTGCAAATGGACGAACTTCGATTAATTACGCATTATATTGCGTATTAAGCGAAGGACGGAGATATGGAACCTAGGCGTGGTGCTAGCCCGATCCCGAATCCCGATGCCTTGTCCCGACTTATCACATCGAGGAATAGAGTCTAAATTAATCATGTGTCGGATACGACTAAAGAGTCGTCGACACAAGATTAATAGTGCGAGACCGTCGATCAAAGTCGTTTATGTGAAGTGATATGCATGAGTTTGGAAAAAGGAGATCACGTGATTGACTTTACACGTGTCAACTAAAAGTCGTACAAAATTGACGAGGCTCAAATGATGATCAAAGCGCTCGGTTTCTTGGGCTACAGGGCCCACTCGATCGAGTCATGGTCTGAACTCGATCGAGTGTGTCCTCGAGGTGGCTACTGCCCAGTTTTTGGGGTGCTACTCGATCGAGTGGCCCATGGCACTCGGTCGAGTGCCCCCTGTACGAGGCATGGCTCGTTTCGTTTTATTATGTTTAAAAATCGATAGTTGGCCGAGTTAAATAAAAAATATTGCATGATTTAAATTTAACTCGGCTTCCGGTGTTTTAATCGTGTACTTATACGACTATAATACCGTTATCGAAATTTTATGAAAATGATGTTATGAGATTGAAAAGAGTTAATTAGTGACGAAATTGTAGTCCTCCGCGTCACGACATCGATACTAATCCTAGCGGATTATGTGATGTCGGTTTTCGCATCAACGGATCTCGCACTAATCTTAGAAATGGAGTCCTACGCGTTCAATTATGAGCGACCACGATCTCGTTACGCCCTTGAGTACATTGGGGCGGCGCTCCTCGAAAGGGTGCCACCTCCGTCGTTGCTCGTAAAGGGATTAAACGGACTTTGGATGGTCGTCATAGTCAAACGGGTTAGGATCCGGATTTTAGTACTAGTATGTACATATACACGGTATATAAATGTTAGTAACGAAAGGATAAATATTAGTAAATGATAAAATTAAATGTTAGGTGTTGGATACAATAAATAAAAAATGTTAGATTGCGATAAATAAAAGTGTTAGATTAGAGAGTTAGTATACACAAAATTAAAATGTTAGTGTTAACGGTTAGTAATAATAATAATAATAATAATAATAATAATAATAATAATAATAATAATAATAATAAGTTCATATTTTCACTAGAATTGGTTTTGCAATTGCTAAGGGAGTGGGGGCCCAGATAGTATCTCGGCTTCCCTCTAACTTCTTGTAATTTGTTCTGGTGTTTAATACAAGTTCCTTAAAATAATAATAATAATAATAATAATAATAATAATAATAATAATATGTATATATATATATATAATCAAAAAGAAAAGAGAAAGGAGAAAGAGATGTCGGGATTTGAATTACACCCTCAACCTACATGCTTAATCTCGGAAACGAACTCGTAACGTAGCGGCGTGTGCACGGGAGTGTCGAGAATGTAGGAGGAGTTATGGTGTGATTGGTTTGGGAGAGGTTGCTCTCGGATCTTTGACGAGTTTTGATCTCGGGATTTTTGTATGTGTTGATTGTGTAAAATGAATATGTATGAATGTGATGATTGAAAGGTGGTAATGTGTAGAGATTGATAAGTTCGCTGAATGTGTTGCTTAGGGTTTTTTGTAAAATGTCGTGTAAAAATTCTCATTGTGAAGAGCATGGGGGAGTATATATAGAGAACGTCCCCTGACCTAAGGTCACTCGATCGAGTGGCCCTAGTGCACTCGACCGAGTGCCCCAATAAAGGCGCCTGATCGGGTTTTTGAAGCTGCACTCGATCGAGTGTGGTCAAGCCACTCGATCGAGTGAATCAAGTTGGTGAGCTATTTTAGGCAAGGGTTGACCTTTTTGAATTTTTGAATTAGGTGGTTGAGCGCAATCTTCTAGAAGCTCACTTGGCTGTTTTTTGTGTCGGATTTGTCTTTGACCGGGTTTTGACTCGGTCGCTAAAAGACGATTTTATTTCCGGTGTCGGTTTTGACCCATATTAGTCTCGTTTTATTGAAAACGACCCACTGGGCCTGGATTTGAGGTCGGTTTTGAGAGATTTGTACTCCGCTAAATGCCCACGTCGGATACTATTGATTTCGAGTCCGTATTCGAGCGTATTAAGTCACGTTAGCGTCCGATCATCATCGGGTGTTTTGTCGGGAACTGCTATAGACACTAGCAGGCAAAATGCGGGTGTCTACAGAGCCCCCACTCTGACTGAGGCTTGGACAAGGCGAAAGTCAGAGTAGGTACCAGGCCAATCGAGGATTACGACCTGGCACACTAGTAGAAAAAAGTGGATTTGCGGCTCCAGAAAATCTCGCATTTGAGGCGTTTTTCCTGAAGCCTCATATGGCGGGGCCGCACATAGGAATTGTGCTGCGGCGTTTTTACACGCCTCCAACAAATGAGTATTTGCGGCGTCGTTTCATAAAACTGCCGCAAATAGGGCGGACTATTTGCGGCGTCTCCTCTGAAAAACGCCTCAAATAGTCACTTATTTGAGGCCTCATTCCATTTTTGACGCCGCAAATAGTGTGTATTTAAATAAATAAAAATTTTTATTTTTTACGACAACCTCTTGCATTTTAATAAAACCATATATGCTTCTTACATTATTACAATAAAACCAAATATGCTTCTTATATTATTCAAAATAATATTATACATTTCTAACATTAAACAAATCAAAATCCTAGATTCTTCTAATTAGCTAGTCTAGTTCACGTACTACAACGCTTCGTAAAGTATGTAGCCTCACTTGTTCCGTAATTCTTTCATCTCATCTTCATCGTGGTGGTAGGGCTGCTCTTCTGTGAAATCCAGACTTTAAAAATACACAAGATCGACAAATTACCATTTTGTAGAACTTTAAAACAACAAAACAAATGGAGGAAATAAAATACAATTATGTGGTTCATCAACGGGCTGGGCAAGTAATTTTGTTTATTCAAGATTATACAATACCAAGCCCCCGAAGGAATCATGGCGAAATAAATGCCCCAATGTTGATTCCTGACCACCTACTCCCTTAAATTACCATACAAACCCTTAAAATCGGGTCAACTATCGAATCAAAGTATTTTCATCAAATTAAACATGGGCAATGAAAAATGAAGTAAAATTAGAAATTATTACCTAAGGCCGGGTTAGAGAACTCATAAGTGGGTCAACATGTCCACCTCCTGCATTAAAAGACGATTTTGCAACGGTAGATAATTCCAAGTGATACGGGTTCATTATTACCCAATGCACGGTTTATTTTGATTGTGTTTAATGTTAAAACATAATCATAGAGGCCCACGTTGGACAGTTGTATCACCTGCAACCAAGAACAGTAGTCCACCAGTCATTTTAAAGACTAAAAACAAACGTAGCAATAGCACCAACAGTAGTAGACGCACCACCAGTAAACAACACAGAACAATTCACAATTAACAACATCAATAAGATTCAACAACGAGAAACAATTTGAATCATACTAGCATAAAAAAGGAACAAATTAGAAGAAATAATTGAAACCCTATCAAAAACACAAAAAAGATTGTAAAAATTAACACCAAATCAAAATAAGTTCTTGCAGAATCCACAAAAATTGACGATGAAAGAAGCTGAGTTATAACCCTAGGGTTGTATTGAATTGAAGAAACCCTGCATCCGGGACAGTGAGAGAAGGGAGATGATTGATAGCCGGCCAATGATTGACAACGGGCAAGGTTCTTGCAGAATCCCGCTCCTATCGATGCTTTTCTTGTCACTGTGTTTGATAGGAAGGAGTGGAGTGTGGTTACGCTTCTGGAATATGATCAATGGAGGTTGATAACCAGGTTCCATTCACGTGCGTGTTTGTCAACGGTAAAAAACTCGGGTTCTGAACATTATTCATTTGAGACAGGAATTACAAGATATCGGGGTTTCTTACCTTTCTAATCGCGTCAAGTTCATAAAGTAGAACATGGTCGAACTATCATCGCTTAATCCATCCCTGTATCGGACATACATGTCAGCGTATCTGAATTAGCAACGATTCTCTTCTTTAGTTTCAATGAGCATAGAGTGGTTGGAGTAAGAAAACAATTTACTAAAAAACGCAAAACATAGTTATACGTGTACATTCCAGTAAAAGAGTATGAGCCGACCTTAGTAGAAATTAGAGATGTCTTTAGGGTAAAAAGTACAAATCCATGGACCGGGAAGAACTCGAGCCTCAACAATGGTCAACTTATTGTACTCCGTATATGCTTACAGTTACGCCAAATTCTTTCATATGGGAATCTTGGTTAGAACTGTCTGAAATGTAAAGTAAGATGGGATCATGGTTACAGTTGGATATAAATCAATTTGATGCATTTTTTCTGAATGGTGGCTTATAAATGTACATATATAGTTTTATATATAAATTCAGCTACATATATGTGTACTTGGGAGACTAGAAAGGACCTGCAAGATGTCAGCTTCTTGCTCGAATGGCTATTTACACGTGACGCTGATGGACCGATTCCTGCACTCTATAAGAAAAATACACAATGAACATCATTGCTGAGACATGGAGGGAGTAAAATATAGAACGATGAACAATTTATCTAACAAGCCATTTCCTGAATCAGGTATCTGCGCCTCACTTAGAGTTGCTACTCAAATCTAATCCTTGACGTTGCTTATTACTCCTAGTGCTATTATTAATTCATTAATCAATCAAATTTTCATTCAATTCAAATGAACATAATAGGCAAATCATCATAAGAAAGCTATAAGTGAACATAATAGGCAAATCATAAAAACGAGGATCATTCACCTTATCATCCCTAATTTTCATTCAATTCATTTCATCAGGAAGCCCATCCATACCATGGCCATCTAGTAGATTCCCTCATACCGGACACATGTGCCATCCCTACAGAAGCCATTTGCTGAAGATTTTCTTCTAACTCGATCAATTCAGTCACTCAGTCATCTAACGGAACCAATAAGAAAACGTATGATCAGGACAAACACAACTTCAAAATTACACTCGGCCTCTAAGAACCGTCAAACAGATAAGCATGAGTGTTCCTTTTATCCTAAAAAAAACTCCGACATAATCGAATCCTGATGCATAAGTTTAATATGTTATGACCTCATAGTTTGTCCCATTCCAGGCAAATACGCTCACAAAAAAGGTGGGCGAGGAGGTGTTTGGATTTGAACAGTAGAGGCATCTAGTACGGCCAGATGCTGCTGCGATTAGACCTGTTAACGCATAGGGTGTGAAATTAGAAACTAATCGATGAATAATTCCTTGTCAACAAGGAAGGGTTCCGGTTATGCCAATTCGAGTCAGGTTGGGTTTGTGAGAAACGGGCCGCCTATTCTCAACATTTTTAAGGTCTGGATCTTCAGTTCGGGGGTGTCGGATCTAGATAGTTAGAAAATTACCAATGAACAAAGGAGACGGTTTTGTAGGTCTTGCCTTGAACTCAGGATGGAACTGAGCTCCAATGAAAAAAGTATGATCAGGTAGCTCAATGATCTGTCAAACGATATGATCATTAGACGATTTGTACGAGGAGACGCAATGATTCGATAGAAACATAAAAAACAATGATTGGAACAACAAAAAAACAAAAGTATCATTAACCGTTGTTAAAACGTATTTTAACTCTAACTCAGCCAACAACTCAAAAACAACTCAAATAGTCCGACTCAAACTCATACTCCGATCCATTCAACCCGTTCGACATATCTACGAGTCTAAAGTCTAAACAAATGGATTATCCTTCAAGATCAAACCGAAACCAAAAAAAGAAAAAAAAGAAGAAAAAAGGCGGTGACCGGAGAATAGCACTCTCCTTAGTCCTTACACAAGACACTTTCTTTCTCTTCATTTCTGTACTCACACTACTCAATCGTCTTCTCCCTCCCTTACTTCCTTTCTCTCTCCACAAATTCTCTGTTCTCCAATTAAATTCAAAATTCCCCTTTTCACATCCCAAATCCAAAAAAAATCGATCCATTTCATCTACCCATCAATCTTTTTCTCCATAATTATTACTCCACTTGTTCAAACTATTATTACCATACTAAAAATCACTCCTTTTTATTAATTTCTCTCACTAATCAATCAATCAATTAATAAATTAATCAATTAAATTAATTAATTATATTATATAATAGTAATGATTAATGTCACTGAGCTGAAATCTTCTTCGACTTGATCCTCGCTCCTCTCAGTGTCATGTTCTGCTTAATCAGATAAGCTCATCACTTTAGGGACGAGCTGGTAGTTGAACTTCAATTTTTTAAATTTAAATTTAATTTTTTTTAATAATTAAAAGTAGATTGACTAGTAGCTGCACAAGAGAAAGAAACCAATTGATTATAATTTTTCTGGGTTTTTTTTTGTTTTTTAATCTGTAAAAGTAAGTTTTCGATTTTTCCCTTTTTTTTCATGTTTTCCAGTGAACGGCATACCAAAGACGAGTAAAGCAACCATATCAGCGTTCTATAACTGAGCAACCATATCGGGGTTCACCTAACATTAACGAGTAAAGCAACAACCATGAAGTTAAACTAGGGTGAATTGAAGTGAAGGAGTAACAACCTGAGACAGGAACAACAGATGGAACAGCCGCCGAAAAGAGGAGCGGAGACAGTCGGAACTAAGATGAGCACATGGAGGCCGAAGGAAGAGTGATGGATCTAGGGTTTGTAATGGTTGGAGAGTGTTTCAGTTTGGAGATTGACATGGACTAACCCTTTTGCGCGAAGAAGGAGACGGGAGTAAGTGTTTGGATTTGACTGAAATTAGAATAAAAAAGAATGGGTGAGTTTATTTTTTTTTAAAAAGGAAAAAGAACGGAAGAAGCGTCATTTTGTGAGGATGGATGCCGCACCACACTTTTATTATTTTAATTTTAAAAAAATGACTCCTTAAGTAGTTTTACTAAACAAAAAAAAGGAAATTAATTGCTGCTATTTATTAAAAACGCCTCAAATAAAGAGCAGCAATTTCAAATTTTTCTACTAGTGGCAGCCTTTCCGGTCGGGTCGTTTATTGTGCATTAGACTTGCGTGAAGGGCTCGCCAGCCATAAGAAAAGGGTCATACCTGTCCTGATGATGATATCTCCGTGGGGAGTCGAACTTGCCTTTGAAGTCATAGGTGTACCCGTATGCCGACACATCACATCTTGGATGTAGCATTCCAGGAGAAACACCGACTCATGCTGGGGAGTAAAGTAGCTGCGCAGGGACTTGCTTCTGAAGTCTTGGGTGTACCCGTATGTTGACACATGACAACTTGCATGTAGTATTTCAGGAGAAACACCGCCTTTGATGTTCCGTTGGGAAGCACTAGCTGGTACCTGAAATGTTAGATACATAGGCAGAAATAGCAGGCATAGTATATAGCAAGATAGCACATAGGAAATGCAGTTAGCATCTATAGACTAGTTTGCGCTGGGGAAAATGATTTTTGCTTCATTTTGAAATCGAAGTCCTGAAAGCAACTCACGTGCTAGGAGATAGGTTTTCAAAATTGAAAGGGGTAGAAAAGAAATTTGCAGTTTAAAAAGACCGAAATTTGACCTTGTCGAAAAGGATTTTCTCAAATGGCTAATTTTTTCAAATTTCAAAGCAAGAATTTTGAAGAGAGACATACCGACAGACTCGACTCTGGACGTGACAGGACGAGTTGACAGACACGACTTAGAATCTTGAAGGAGTTGGACTGTGACTCGGTAGGGGGGTGGGTCACCTAAGACGACAAGACTCTTAAGCTGCGCTAATCCATAGCCTAGGCGAGTGGCAACACGGTCGAACATCGAAATGGGAAGGATGTGATATAGGGGAATTGCAGTAGCCTGTAATGAGACTGTTTCTGCATGACAAGACTTAGTATTAGCAATGCTGCAGCCTAGTGCTCTTTTGAATTTTTGGTTTTGGGGTACATTCCCAAAGTGGGTGTCACTTCGAGTCCCTGACGGATTCTTGTTTTCGACTGGGCCGAGTACTAGGACACACTATAGAAGGAGGCTAGGTTTTGAAAGTCATTTGGATTATGTGAGTGGATGGAGGACTTCTGTCTAATAGAAGCCCCCAGGACGACAAAGCTAGCTGCTGAGAACATGACAGTGTTGTGACCGGAATAACGGTACTTTTTTTGAATTTGTGGGTGTGGGTGGTTGTGCCTTTGTTGAAAGGCTGCCTACGTATTGACGTGTAGTGAAATCAAACCAAGCCGTAGTTCAGTGGATTGGAAGATATATTATGGTGCCTAATTTATTAGGGCTTTGTGTGTAACTAGCCATATCGATGGTGTAGGCTAGGTGTGTTCCCAATGATGTCTTGATCAAAGGGCTAGAATAGTTAGGATGTTGATCATGTGACCGTGAGCGTTCTCCGAGGTAGCCCCCAGAGGTGGTGTGAACTATTTGGGCATGTTCCATGCCGACCGCAGGTTGAATTCCCGTGTTTGGGGTTGGTAAATGGTCTGGATGTTTTTGGACATTTGGAGCTAGGTCGAAAATGGCTTTGATGTTTCGAAATCTGGAGCTCGATTTTGTGAAGCTAAGGCTTCGAGGGTAAGGTATTGTAATGTGGTAGGAAAAGGGGAAGTTGAGTAAAAATGACTCGGACTTCGATTGGGCAGGTTTGATGATGTGGGATCTGATTTCCATGTCTGGCCCTAATGGTAAGGGTGTATCCTATGGAGCTTGAATCCTCAAAATTCCGGGCTGTCTCTTAGCCTAGGTCTCGGGAAGGTCTTGAGGGTTGTAATGTGGGATGGCTAGATGTGGTGTCAGCTGACCAGCTTGATTGTCTCTTTTCCCTATTTGATTGTATGGGCATTGATAATCTTGAATTGACTAAACCCCGGTCAAGGTACTTTCAATTGAGTTGACCGTTGACCACGGTCAAGGGTATTTTTTGTTTTTTGTTGTTGTTTTTTTTTTGGGTTGACCTCTTAGTCCCGGTCGTGGGATTGACCGTATCTGGTCGTGGGATGTTAATCATGGTCAACTTTTTTGTTTTGGCCTTTTGCTCTTTTTCCTTGGACTTCTGTTTTTTGTCTAGTTTTTTTTTTCACGGCTATCCCTCCCTTTGATGTTGTGGGTGTATATGGGGGTGGGCCCATTGGTTGGATTAGGCTTGTGGAGCTAAACCTTTGTAAGGTGTAAGCCTAGTTGGTGTTCATGTGTGAGTGCAACTCGCGGTGGAGTACTCTCCGGTAAGCATGGTGATTTGGATCTCGGTATTGTCATCATAATTCCGAGCAGGCTTAGTGGGAGTATCGTCCCGAGTTGGGTATTTTTGGCATCAAGTCTATAGAGTCACGATGCTTCTTTTTTTTTTGCTTCTGGTCAGACTGACGCCTAAGGTAGGGATTGGTCACTTTTATTGGAGGGGTGTTTATTGTGGGAAGATGGGCTTGCCTCCTATCTTGAACCCAAATTAGGAGACTACCTAGATTTGTCATAGGATTCGATACTGCTTCTACAAGGGGTAGTTATGTGGCTTTCTATACCAGACATGGAACAGGTAAAGGAAAACACGGGCCTCAGTTCCTGCAGTCATTATAGATGTGCCTATAATAGTCACGTTCATGTGCTCACAGTGTATGATGGTGTTCATCATGTTCTCGGAAACACATAAGAAAGCATATATGAGAAATTGAAAAGGTTGATTTTATTGGATTGAAAAAAATAGGACTGAATACAGGTGACTCTGACTCTGACTTTGAAATTGAAAGGGATAGAACATCCTAGACTCGGACTCAGACTCGGACTTAAATCAAATCTGGACTCTTGAATGAGGTTGTCAGTAGTCTTCGGCTTCTAAGGACTCAAGTGGATGTCCAATATAGCCTTCGGTAGAAGCTTCACCCAAATCTTCGTTATGTCGGAGATCGTCTTCAATCCTAGTGCCCATTTCGGTAAGCACAACAAAGTTTGAAATGCCGGCATACCTAAGATGGACGCGGTAGGAGGGTAGGAGGTTGTTGATAAATGCCTCCACTAGTGTCTTCTTGCTGGGCTTGTGTACCAGCTTAACACTCTCAGCCCGCCAACGTTGAAGGTATTTGGTGAAACCCTCTGTTGGATCTCGGGCCATGACTTCTAAAGTCCGCATGATAGTCTGAAGTTCAGTATTATCAGAATAGTTTTTAGCGAACTCGGTAGCCACATCTTCCCAAGTGGGGAACCTTTTTGTGTCTAGCCTGTAGAGCCAGGTTTTTGGATATTTCCCGAGGGATGCGCCGAACAAATTGATGAACATGTCGGCTTTGACCCCCTTGATCGCCATAAATGCTTTGAAGGCTCGGAGGTGTTGTAATGGATCCTCTGTCCCTTCGAATATGGGTAACCCTTCTGGATTGAGATCTGTTGGTAGTTTCTCACTGATGGGTGTATAGTCTCGGGAGTTTTCAATATGAATGTTGTTCCCTTGAAGGGTGTAGAACTGTTGTTCGAGCTCACGCACTGTGCTGATCAGTTTGGCAAATGGCCCAGTATTTACTGACCCAGAATCGAGGTCTCGTCGTTCAATGACAGTTAAACGAGCATTCATGGCCTCTTGGTCGGTTTTCAGGAATCTTATATGGGTTTCAACTATGACTTGCCTACTAACCATTGTCTCCAGCAAAGCATTCATTTCATTAATGGTGTTTTCCATGTCCCTATTCCCGGTTGTGGATGCCATACTCTGCGAGAATACCCACGTAATCAGAAATGTTGCTTCGGAACTCGAACACGCCAAGGCATATGAAATAGCGCGGGAGGAAAGACAACTCGGGTTTGACTCGGGTTAGACTCTCCTAAAAAAATGTAAGGTGCGATTCTCGAAGCGATTGTGATTAATCACTCCGTCGGAGAATAGCCCCCAAGTGAGACTAAGGACTCTTATAGGACTCAGATGATGTGTGATAAGTGTAGTTTGTAGTGCCTATTTGTTGTGTTTTGGTCCCTTTTTCCTGGTGGAATCGCTCCTTTAGTTCGTTTCAGGTTCCCGAGACCGACTTGGAAGAGTTGGAGCGATTCCGACTCAATACATACACATTTTGGAGCCAACGAGATAAAGGAACGATGACTCGAGGCTTTGGAATCGACCCCGAGACCTTGGGACCCAATCCCGAGCCTCCGAGACCCGATCCCGAGTCCCGAGAATCGGTGGGAAGCCCATGAGAGGCAAGGAAGGACCAAAGAGCGTTTAAGGAAGGCATACAAGACCCATCCCGTTCGGGATGGCCTCATCCCGTTCGAGATGGGGTGCTACATTGAGATGGCTGCTGTGAGCCCATCCCGGTCGGGATCAACCTGTCCCAGTCGGGATGGCAGGGCCGTCCCGATCGGGATGATTCGTCCCGGTCGGGACCGTGATGCTGCTGCACGACTCTTTTTCTTTCTTCTCCTTCATTCTTGTACCCATATATATACATACTCCCTTCTTGTAATTTTAAGACATCTTATCTTACCCTAGATTAGTTTAAGCCTCCATTATCATTCAAAACCCTAGATTATTGCTACTCTCATTAGTTTAATCCTCTCTTTAATCCTTAGTTAATTATTGTAATTAGTCTTGGATTAAGGGATTCTTGAAGATTGTTCCAAGATTGACAACCTTGGGATTGTATTCGGGTTTCTCATTAATACAAGTTTTCATCTTTTCTCCATCTATTGTTGGTATAATCTTTTCCTCCTTAGTCTTTGTTATTTATTCAAGTTTCTTTCTTATTGTTATTGTTATTGTTATTGTTCTTGTTAATGATAATGGATGCTTGTTTTGTGACATTGATTTCTCTTATTATTGTTGGTTTTCTCTTAATAATGAGTGAGTAGTTTTGTTGTGGAGTTAGTAGGGGGATTAGGGGTAGATTATGGATGATTAGGGTTGATTAAGGGGAAAAGGTTACATCTTTGTTGTTAGTCACATTGTGGGCACTCTATGTGTTTGTTTATATGCTTGTGTGAGTTGTAGTGGCCATGCTTCCCATACTTGTGTTCATGTTCTCATTGATTGCTTATGTTGTGGAAATGTTGAGAATAGTTTAGTCGCGAGAGCGCGGACTAGGGTCTAAGTTGCGAGAGCCCGGACCCACCTTGACATCGGTCTAAGTTGCGAGAGCCCGGACCGACTCTAGCGATTAGGAGACACCTATACCCTTGATCACCCCAATTACCCTTCTACTCCTATGAACCCGACCTACCCCACTTCTTTCCATATTTGATCTATCGTCTTAGTTAGTCATAGTTCTTCTAGTTTATTTATTAGATCGATCATTAGTCTAGTTCTTACTCCTCCTCCATAATAGTTTTCCATTTATCGCTTCTTTGTGTTTGTTTGGTAATTTAGTCTCGTTGTAGGCCGACCTAGTCTAAACCTTGATATACCGTCCTCGTGGATACGATCCCGACTTGCCCTAGCTACCCACTAGGTTAGTCGGTGTTTTATTGTTGGCTAGGGACGTGACAAATCCCTACCATCAATGTGACACCTAAGTGACTTAAAAAGTGACATACGTGAGACACCACGTGTAAGACATGACCCTTAGAGCAACCGTGATTGATCGCTCTGCTGAAGGGTAGCCCCCGAGTGAGACCGAAGGTTTTGCTAAGACTCGAGTGTCGGACGAGTGACCCTTAGATGTAAGGATCACGAACCTTTAGCTACAGGGCTATGCCTTGTAAAAGGTTGACTCGGCCTCGAGGAAAGGCAGACGGGGTAGGGGAAGAAACTTGCGGTAGGTCCTATGATTAGGGTAGACCTTTAAGTTAAAGGATTCTCGAATTGAGATGACTCGACTAACGGATTGAAAGATGGGCGAAATTCCCTTAGGAAAGGTCGTGGGGACCGTCCTGTTAGAGGAAAAATCGCGTGGGACTTTCTAGTTAGGACTCGAGTGTATGGATGAACCTTCCATTTACGAGTGTATGACTCGTGTTGGTCGGTTGTGCCTTTAGGATAAGGCGGACTAGGATGGGGAAGAAACCCGTGATGTAGGATCGACGGAGTTTCGACGCTAAAAACCTTCGACAAATTATGAAAAGACCCGACACACGGATTACGGTAGGTCCTATAATAAGGAAGGTTTTTGAAAAATGATTGAATTTTGAAAATTGAGAGGACGGTCCAGAAATTGGTAGTGGGCCAATGGGACCGGGCATTTTGAAATGTTAGAACGGTTGCGAGTAATTTTGCGTTTTGAAAAATTGGGAGACGGTCCCATCTTTTGAAATTGGCAGCGTGCCGACAAGACCAATTTTTTTTTGAAAAGTTGAATTTTTGAAAATTTAAAAATTTGAATATCGAAAATAAATTTCCGAAAATTTGAAAATCGAAAATAAGATCCCGAAGATTTGAAAATCGAAAACGGCATCTCGGAGATTTGAAAATCGAGAATTGAATCTCGTAGATTTGAAAATCGCGAATGGCATCACGAAGATTTGGGAATTGAAATTCAATTTTGAAAATTCGAAAATCGAAAGGGAATCGAAAATTCGAAATTTGAAATGGGAAGCATGCCGGCTAAAAATAGGCTATTTTGAGTCAAATCGTAAGTCTAAATTTTGCCAGCATTCCGAGTTTTTGAATATTGGATATTTTGAAAAGACGGGTCCCGGAATGGACAGTATTTCGGGTTTTTCAAAATTTGGTATTTTGGAAAGATGCATTTTTGAAATGACGGTTTTTGAAAAAAATGACACGGAAACCAAGTAGCATGTAGTCAAACAAGCATTATAACGACGCTTATGTATGCATTACGCTAAGTCTCGGTCGGTCGAAATAGGGTCTATACCAACAACGATGGCTCTCTCGTAAATCAGGACGGACTCCCTAAGCCTAGTTGGTCTTAGGACATGCCGCAAAGCCCATACGAGTTCGGCCGTAGAAGTCTTTAGCGCTCCCATTTAGGAATGCACCGCGGTATAGTGGGACGTCGGTCACAAGTAACCGGCCCGGGCAAATTTGGGTTATGCATGAATCATTAAACTAATACGCGCACACTAATATACGAACGATTTCTCTTCGAGTCTCACCCTAGGAACCCCGATGACATGTGGTACATCAGGTATCCCCAGCGGAGTCGCCAAATTATGGACATGACGTAGGTCCACCCCGACGCGGCCACGTGCGGGTTTGGGTAGGCGAATGAATCTCGTGGTAAGATTGTTCTCGGGTTCGACATTTAAGTCAAAGTTGGAGTCGCCACCGAATTTTATGGTTATTCGGAAACATTCGAGCCCACTCTATGTCGTCATGGACCGTACACAAAGTACGGCCCATTTCGATTTTAGAGTTTATGGGGCTCGTCCCTTTGCATTGCAATACCGATACCATCTGCACCGGTAATCGTGTATAGAATGACTCTCGTGCGCCAATGGTTTCGGGCATTCGGAAACCGAGGTTCTGAGTAAGGGGTGAGGGTACGTGTTGGGAAGCCCACTAAGGACACCCAACCCCGCCCGCACATAGCGGCCTCTACTAAGACATCGTTCGTGTTCATGTACGCGCGCTAGTAAAATGACTAAATGATATGCAAACAGCGTTTTCGGGCTAAGCATATGAATTATATGTGAACTACGTCATTTAATGCATCTAATCATTGTCGGAGTAGTTTAGCATGTCATGTTCATTTAAATAAATAAATGGCAAAAATCGAAAATAGAAAACTCGTAAATAAATTACAAATTACACGGGCGGAATACAAGCCGGAATTCACAATACAACGAGCAATAAAATAGAATAATTGAATTATAAGCAGCAAATGTTAACTAGAAACGGACCCGTATATAATAAATATAAACTAGACCGTAAGTTGTGCAAATGGACGAACTTCGATTACTTACGCATTATATTGCGTATTAAGCGAAGGACGGAGATATGGAACCTAGGCGTGGTGCTCGCCCGATCCCGAATCCCGATGCCTTGTCCCAACTTATCACATCGAGGAATAGAGTCTAAATTATTCATGTGTTGGATACGACTAAAGAGTCGTCGACACAAGATTAATAGTGCGAGACCGTCGATCAAAGTCGTTTATGTGGAGTGATATGCATGAGTTTGGAAAAAGGAGATCACGTGATTGAATTTACACGTGTCAACTAAAAGTCGTAAAAAAATGACGAGGCTCAAATGATGATCAAAGCGCTCGGTTTCTTGGGCTACAGGGCCCACTCGATCGAGTCATGGTCTGGACTCGGTCGAGTGTGTCCTCGAGGTCGCTACTGCCCAGTTTTTGGGGTGCTACTCGATCGAGTGGCCCACGGCACTCGGTCGAGTGCCCCATGTACGAGGCATGGCTCGTTTTGTTTTATTATGTTTAAAAATCGATAATTGGCCGAGTTAAATAAAAAATATTGCATGATTTAAATTTAACTCGGCTTCCGGTGTTTTAATCGTGTACTTATACGACTATAATATCGCTATCAGAATTTTATGAAAATGATGTTATGAGATTGAAAAGAATTAATTAGTGACGAAATTGTAGTCCTCCGCGTCACGACATCGATACTAATTCTAGCGGATTATGTGATGTCGGTTTTCGCATCAACGGATCTCGCACTAATCTTAGAAATGGAGTCCTACGCGTTCAACTATGAGCGACCACGATCTCGTTACGCCCTTGAGTACATTGGGGCGGCGCTCCTCGAAAGGGTGTCACCTCCGTCGTTGCTCATAAAGGGATTAAACGGACTTTGGATGGTCGTCAACTCGTCATAGTCAAACAGGTTAGGATCCGGATTTTAGTACTGGTATGTATATATACACGGTATATAAATGTTAGTAACGAAAGGATAAAAATTAGTAAATGATAAAATTAAATGTTAGGTGTTAGATACAATAAATAAAAAATGTTAGATTGCGATAAATAAAAGTGTTAGATTAGAGAGTTAGTATACACGAAATTAAATTGTTAGTGTTACGGTTAGTAATAATAATAATAATAATAATAATAATAATAATATTTATATATATAATCAAAAAGAAAAGAGAAAGGAGAAAGAGATGTCGGGATTTGAATTACACCCTCAACCTACATGCTTAATCTCGGAAACGAACTCGTAACGTAGCGGCGTGTGCGCGGGAGTGTCGAGAATGTAGGAGGAGTTATGGTGTGATTGGTTTGGGAGAGGTTGCTCTCGGGTCTTTGACGAGTTTTGATCTCGGGATTTTTGTATGTGTTGATTGTGTATAAATGAATATGTATGAATGTGATGATTGAAAGGTGGTAATGTGTAGAGATTGATAAGTTGGCTGAATGTGTTGCTTAGGGTTTTTTGTAAAATGTCGTGTAAAAATTCTCATTTGTGAAGAGCATGGGGGAGTATATATAGAGAACGTCCCCCGACCTAGGGTCTCTCGATCGAGTGGTCCTAGTGCACTCGACCGAGTGGCCCAATAAAGGCGCCTGATCGGGTTTTTGAAGCTGCACTCGATCGAGTGTGGTCAAGCCACTCGATCGAGTGGATCAAGTTGGGGAGCTATTTTAGGCAAGGGTTGACCTTTTTGAATTTTTGAATTAGGTGGTTGAGCGCAATCTTCTAGAAGCTCAGTTGGCTGTTTTTTGTATCGGATTTGTCTTTGACCGGGTTTTGACTCGGTCGCTAAAAGACAATTTTATTACCGGTGTCGGTTTTAACCCTTATTAGTCTCATTTTATTGGAAACGACCCACTGGGCCTGGATTTGAGGTCGGTTTTGAGAGATTTGTACTCCGCTAAATGCCCACGTCGGATACTATTGATTTCGAGTCCGTATTCGAGCGTATTAAGTCACGTTAGCGTCCGATCATCATCGGGTGTTTTGTCGGGAACTGCTATAGACACTAGCAGGCAAAATGCGGGTGTCTACAGAGCCCCCACTCTGACTGAGGCTTGGACAAGGCGAAAGTCAGAGTAGCTACCAGGCCAATCGAGGATTACGACCTGGCAGCCTTTCCGGTCGGGTCGTTTATAGTCCATTAGACTTGCGTGAAGGACTCGCCAGCCATAAGAAAATGGTCATACCTGTCCTGATGATGATAGCTCTGTGGGGAGTCGAACTTGCCTTTGAAGTGGTGTACCCGTATGCCGACACATCACATCTTGGATGTACCATTCCAGGAGAAACACCGACTCATGCTGGGGAGTAAAGTAGCTGCGCAGGGACTTGCTTCTAAAGTCTTGGGTGTCCCCGTATGCTGACACATGACAACTTGCATGTAGCATTTCAGGAGAAACACCGCCTTTGATGTTCCGTTGGGAAGCACAAGCTGGTACCTGAAATGTTAGATACATAGGCAGAAATAGCAAGCATAGTATATAACAAGATAACACATAGGAAATGCAGTTAGCATCTATAGACTAGTTTGCGCTGGGGAAAATGATTTTTGCTTCGTTTTGAAATCGAAGTCCTGAAAGCAACTCACGTGCTAGGAGATAGGTTTTCAAAATTGAAAGGGGTAGAAAAGAAATTTGCAGTTTAAAAAGACCGAAATTTGACCTTGTCGAAAAGGATTTTCTCAAATGGCTAAGTTTTTCAAATTTCAAAGCAAGAATTTTGAAGAGAGACATACCGACAGACTCGACTCTGGACGTGACAGGACGAGTTGACAGACACGACTTAGAATCTTGAAGGGGTTGGACTGTGACTCGGTAGGGGGGTGGGTCACGTAAGACGACAAGACTCTTAAGCTGCGCTAATCCATAGCCTAGGCGAGTGACAACACGATCGAACATCGAAATGGGAAGGATGTGATATAGGGGAATTGCAGTAGCCTGTAATGAGACTGTTTCTGCATGACAAGACTTAGTATTAGCAATGCTGCTGCCTAGTGCTCTTTTGAATTTTTTGTTTTGGGGTACATTCCCAAAGTGGGTGTCACTTCGAGTCCCTGACGGATTCTTGTCTTCGAATGGGCCGACTACTAGGACACACTATAGAAAGGAGGCTAGGTTTTGAAAGTCATTTGGATTATGTGAGTGGATGGAGGACTTCTGTCTAATAGAAGCCCTCAGGACGACAAAGCTAGCTGGTGAGAACATGACAGTGTTGTGACCGGAATAACGGTGCTTTTTTTGAATTTGTGGGTGTGGGTGGTGGTGCCTTTGTTGAAAGGCTGCCTACGTATTCACGTGTAGTGAAATCAAACCAAGCCGTAGTTCAGTGGATTGGAAGATATATTATGGTGCCTAATTTATTAGGGCTTTGTGTGTAACTAGCCATAGCGATGGTGTAGGCTAGGTGTGTTCCCAATGATGTCTTGATCAAAGGGCTAGAATAGTTAGGATGTTGATCCTGTGACTGTGAGCGTTCTCCGAGGTAGCCCCCAGAGGTGGTGTGAACTATTTGGGCATGTTCCATGCCGACCGCAGGTTGAGTTCCCGTGTTTGGGGTTGGTAAATAGTTTGGATGTTTTTGGACATTTGGAGCTAGGTCGAAAATGGCTTTGATGTTTCGAAATCTGGAGCTCGATTTTGTGGAGCTAAGGCTTCGGGGTAAGGTATTGTAATGTGGTAGAAAAGGGAGAAGTCGAGTAAAAATGACTCGGACTTCGATTGCGCAGGTTTGATGATGTGGGATCTGATTTCCATGTTTGGCCTAATGGTAAGGGTGTATCCTATGGAGCTTGAATCCTCAAAATTCCGGGCTGTCTCTTAGCCTAGGTCTCGGGAAGGTCTTGAGGGTTGTAATGTGGGAAGGCTAGATGTGGTCTTAGCTGACCAGCTTGATTGTCTCTCCCCTATTTGATGGTTTGGGCATTGATAATCTTGAATTGACTATACCCCGGTCAAGGTATTTTCAATTGAGTTGACCGTTGACCACGGTCAAGGGTATTTTTTTTTTTTTGTTTTTTTTTTGGGTTGACCTCTTAGCCCCGGTCGTGGGATGTTAATCATGGTCATCTTTTTTGTTTTGGCCTTTTGCTCTTTTTCCTTGGACTTCTGTTTTTTGTTTAGTTTTTTTTTTTCACGGCTATCCCTCCCTTTGATGTTGTGGGTGGATATGGGGGTGGGCCCATTGGTTGGATTACGCTTGTGGAGCTAAACCTTTGTAAGGTGTAAGCCTAGTTGGTGTTCATGTGTGAGTGCAACTCGCGGTGGAGTACTCTACGGTAAGCATGGTGATTTGGATCTCGGTATTGTCAATTGTCATCATAATTCCGAGCAGGCTTAGTGGGAGTATCGTCCCGAGTTGAGTATTTTTGGCATCAAGTATATAGAGTCACGATGCTTCTTTTTTTTTTGCTTCTGGTCAGACTGACGCCTAAGGTAGGGACTGGTCAGTTTTATTGGAGGGGTGTTTATTGTGGGGAGATGGGCTTGCCTCCGGTCTTGAACCCAAATTAGGAGACTACCTAGATTTGTCATAGGATTCGATACTGCTTCTACAAGGGGTAGTTATGTGGCTTTCTATACCAGACATGGAACAGGTAAAGGAAAACACGGGCCTCAGTTCCTGCAGTCATTATAGATGTGCCTATAATAGTCACGTGCATGTGCTGAAAGTGTATGATGGTGTTCATCATGTTCTCAGAAACACATAAGGAAGCATATATGAGAAATTGAAAAGGTTGATTTTATTGGATTGGAAAAAAGAGGACAGAATACAGGTGACTCTGACTCTGACTTTGAAATTGAAAGGGATAGAACATCCTAGACTCGGACTCAGACTCGGACTTAAATCAAATCTGGACTCTTAAATGAGGTTGTCAGTAGTCTTCGGCTTCTAAGGACTCAAGTGGATGTCCAATATAGCCTTCGGTAGAAGCTTCACCCAAATCTTCGTTATGTCGGAGATCGTCTTCAATCCTAGTGCCCATTTCGGTAAGCACAGCAAAGTTTGAAATGCCGGCATACCTAAGATGGACGCGGTAGGAGGGTAGGAGGTTGTTAATAAATGCCTCCACTAGTGTCTTCTCGCGGGGCATGTCTACCAGCTTAACACTCTCAGCCCGCCAACGTTGAAGGTATTTGGTGAAACCCTCTGTTGGATCTTGGGCCATGACTTCTAAAGTCCGCATGGTAGTCTGAAGTTCAGTATTATCAGAATAGTTTTTAGCGAACTCGGTAGCCACATCTTCCCAAGTGGGGAACCTTTTTGTGTCTAGCCTGTAGAGCCCGGCTTTTAGATATTTCCCGAGGGATGCGCCGAACAAATTGATGAACATGTCGGCTTTGTGCCCCTTGATCGCCATAAATGCTTTGAAGGCTCGGAGGTGTAGTAATGGATCCTCTGTCCCTTCGAATATGGGTAACCCTTCTGGATTGAGATCTGTTGGTAGTTTCTCACTGATGGGTGTATAGTCTTGGGAGTTTTCAATATGAATGTTGTTCCCTTGAAGGGTGTAGAAATGCTGTTCGAGCTCACGCACCGTGCTGATCAGTTTGGCAAATGGCCCAGTATTTACCGACCCAGAATCGAGGTCTCGTCGTTCAATGACAGTTAAACGAGCATTCATGGCCTCTTGGTCGGTTTTCAGGAATCTTATATGGGTTTCAACTATGACTTGCCTACTAACCATTGTCTCCAGCAGACCCTTCATTTAATTAATGGTGTTTTCCATGTCCCTATTCCCGGTTGTGGATGCCATACTCTGCGAGAATACCCACGTAATCAGAAATGTTGCTTCAGAACTCGAACACGCCAAGGCATAGGAAATAGCGCGGGAGGAAAGACAACTCGGGTTTGACTCGGGTTAGACTCTACTACAAAAAATGTAAGGTGCGATTCTCGAAGCAACTGTGTTTAATCACTCCGTCGGAGAATAGCCCCCAAGTGAGACTAAGGACTCCTATAGGACTCAGATGATGTGACACCTAAGTGACTTAAAAAGTGACATACGTGAGACACCACGTGTAAGACATGACCCTTAGAGCAACCGTGATTGATCGCTCTGTTGAAGGGTAGCGCCCGAGTGAGACCGAAGGTTTTGCTAAGACTTGAGTGTCGGACGAGTGATCCTTAGATGTATGGATCACGAACCTTTAGCTACAGGGCTATGCCTTGTAAAAGGTTGACTGGCGGCATTAAGACTGGCGGAGCGGACAGGATTTCCTTGATCTTGTCGAAAGCAGCTTGGCACTTGTCATCCCATAGTAACCGTTCCCCTATTTTCAGCTTCTTGAAGATCGGTTCACACACCATGGTTAGCTTCGAAATGAATTTGCTGATGTATTGAACTTTTCCGAGAAACCATCTTATCTCCTTTTCGGTCTTAGGGGTTGCATCTCGGTGATGGCCTTGATTTTGGCTGGATCGACTTCGATACCGCGTTGGCTAACAATATGACCCAGTAATTTGCCAGATGTTACCCCGAAACTGCATTTCTGAGGGTTTAACCTCATATTGTATTTGCGTAATCGGGTGAAGAACCTTCTCAGAGCGGTGATGTGACTGTCCCTGTCTTTAGATTTGACTATCATATCGTCCACGTAAACTTCCACTTCTTTATGCATCATGTCATGTAATAAAGTTGTGGCGGTTCGTTGATAGGTGGCCCCGGCGTTGATGAGACCAAATGGTATAACACTATAGCAATAAGTACCCCAAGGTGTAATGAAGGTGGTCTTATCCATATCTTCTTCTGCCATTTTTATCTGGTTATACCCAGCATACCCATCCATAAATGATAGAAGAGCATGATCAGCTGTTTATCCACCAGTATATCGATGTCTGGTAACGAGAAATCGTCTTTTGGGCTTGCCTTGTTAAGATTCCGAAAGCCTACACAGACGCGTACTTTACCGTCTTTTTTAGGAACCGGCACAATGTTCGCAACCCAATCGGGATACTCGGAGACTCGTATGAACCCAGCCTTGAATTGTTTGTCAACTTCCTCCTTGACTTTAAGGGACCATTCGGGCCTCATGCGTCGGAGTTTCTGGTTAACCGGCTTGAACCCTTCCTTGATCGGTATATGGTGCTCGGCTATTTCGCGGTCTATCCCCGGCATGTCCTTGTAGGACCATGCGAAGACGTCTTTGAATTCTTGGAGGAGATTCGTGAATTGCTGTTTCTCCTCGGGATCTAAAGATAACCCTATCTTAAGCAGTCGAGGTTCTAAGGTTATTCCCACGTTGATGGATTTGGTTTCTTCGATTACCGGATTGCGGGATTCCCTTTGCTCTAGCTTCTCGATCAGATGTGGAGGTAAGGATACCTGTTTGTCGGGTTTCTCAATGTCATTGCACGGAATATTTTTGAAATTAAGAAAATTTTGAAAATAAGACAAGTCGTAAGCAGAACAGTTGTTATTATTTCTCATAAATTGAGAAAATAGCTCGAAAAGAGCTGCCATCTGATCGCTAGTCAATGGCGGGATAGGTAAAGTGCCCGGGACAGACCCCGAGGCACTAGGAGTAGCTAAAGGGAGAGGGGGAGTTACAGGGATGACCGTAGCACCGGACTCACTAGACTCTGACTCGGACTTCGACTCTGACTCAGACTCAGATCCTGGCATTTCTCCTTCTCCTGCGATTAGCTTGTAGATTCTTCCTTGACCGTCAGTCCATTTGACGGTTTTCCTCCAAGCTCTCCTTCCTGTCCCGGATCCGACATCCGAGATCAGCTTAGATGGATCAAAGGTGCGGCTGCGGAGAATGAGGCTGACCAGCTCTTCCTTTGGCGTTGGGGCCGCGAGTTCCTCTCCGAAAAGTAGTCCCAGTGCGGGCTCAGCATTCTTAGTATCTTCGGACTGGATGAGAGCGAAGATGTCGTCTGGTATGTAGTTACAGTCCTGGGCCAAGTGGGTCCCAGGGTGCGTAGGATTGGACCGATATAGGCCTGTCTGGACGGACTCGAACACTGGAGTGACAAAGGTGACTTTTCTGGCTCCGATTTGGCCAATATTTTCTGGGGTTATGGTGTAACCCAGACCGGTTTGAGTCCTGCCGTTATCTAGGACTTCCAGGATTTTCCCTGCGGGGAGATTGGGCCTGGATGTAGCCCCCGGTAGAAAGCCCAGATTCTGCAGCATCCGGTCAATGCTAACCGTGAAGTAGGGTCGGAAAAGGTACTCTTCTTCGATAGCCCCTATGAAGTCGAACCCCCAGAGATCGGTGCGGCCCGAGGTGTTGCAGTTAGCCATAGTCATAGGCGTGGCTTCTAGAGTGATATCGGTATCGTGCAAAGGTAGCTTGATTTTCCGATGTAGGGTGGAGGATACGGCCCTGGTCGCGTGGATCCAGGGTCTTCCTAAAAGAAGGTTAAAGGAAGAAGTGACGTCGATCACTTGAAATTCCAGCTCTTTTTCTATCGGGCCTGTTATGATAGTAAGTTTTACGACCGCGGCTACTGACTTCGGACTTCCGTCGAAAGCCTGAATGGTTTGAGCTGTAGGAATGTAGTCGGCCTCGGTGATGCCGAGGGCTTTGGCGGTCCTCAAGGGGAGGACATTGACTGCGGACCCGTCGTTGATTAGGGTCATGGGCAGGTACTTCCCGCGGCAGATTACCGTGATGTAGAGGGCCATGTGGTGGGCAGGCCCAAATGGTGGTAGATCAGCGTTGGAGAAGGTAATTAGTGGTCCTTCCTCTTTAGCTTTCCCCTTTAGGTGGGGCAGAATCATGGCTACCATTTTAGCTGGAGTAGCCGTAGAGTCGATCTTGACATGATCGAGGGCCTTAGTGAGTGCCTCTTGATGTTTCTGTGAGCTAACTAGGAGTTGCCATATAGAGAGGTCAACTCGAGTTTTGCTCAGCTGCTTTACAAGAGCCTTTTCGGTAGTTGGCTCTTCCGGGATGACGTCCACTCTAGGTGGCTCGGTGATGATGAGGGCGTGACTGCTGGCTAGGGCCTTGGACTTAACCTTCTGGATCTCCTCGGGCGTTGATAAGTGTAGTTTGTAGTGCCTATTTTGCTATGTTTTGGTCCTATTTCCTTGTGGAATCGCTCCTTGGGAGCGATTCATGGGCTTCTTATGCTTCCTTTTGTCCGTTTCAGGTTCCCGAGACCGATTTGAAAGAGTTAGAGTGATTCTGACTCAATACATACACATTTTGGAGCCAACGAGATAAAGGAACGATGACTCGAGGCCTTGGAATCGACCCCGAGACCTTGGGACCCAATCCCGAGCCTCCGAGACCCGATCCCGAGTCCCGAGAATCGACGGGAAGCCCATGAGATACAAGAAGGGACCCTAGAGCTCTTATTGGAGGCATACAAGACCCTTCCCGGGCGGGATAGTGGCCTTCCCGATCGGGAAGGGGTGCACGATTAGGAGCGCCACTGTGGGTCCGTCCCGATCGGGATGATCCGTCCCGGTCGGGGTGGGCTACAGCTCACCCGCATTGTTTCCTTTCTTCTCCTTTCCACTTGTAATCCTATATATACTCCCCTCTTGTATTAAGACACCATCTTATCTTACCCTAGACTAGTTTAAGCCTCCATTAACATTCAAAACCCTAGATTAGTGCTACTCTCATTAGTTTAATTCTCTCTTTAATCTTTAGATAATTATTGTAATTAGTCTTGGATTAAGGGATTCTTGAAGATTGTTCCAAGCTTGACAACCTTGGGATTGTATTTGGGTTTCTCATTAATACAAGTTTTCATCTTTTCTTCATCCTAGTGTTGGTATAATCTTTCTTACTCTTGTTCTTTGTTTATTCAATCTAGTTTCATCTTTTCATATTGTTAGTATTATTGTTCTTGTTATTCATTATGGATGTTGGTTTTGTAGTATTGATTTCTCTTGTGAATGTTAGTTTTCTCTTTATAATGAGTGAGTAGTGATCTTGTGGGGTTAGTAGGGGGATTAGGGGTAGATTATCGATGATTAGGGTTGATTAAGGGGAAAAGGTTACATCTTTGTTGTTAGTCACATTGTGGGAACTCTATGTGTTTGTTGAAATGCTTGTGTGAGTTGTAGTGGCCATGCTTCCCATACTTGTGTTCATCTTCTCATTATTGTTTGTCTATGATGCGGAAATGTTGAGAATAGTTTAGTCGCTAGAGCGCGGACTAGGGTCTAAGTTGCGAGAGCCCGGACCCACCTTGACATCGGTCTAAGTTGCGAGAGCCCGGACCGACTCTAGTAACTAGGAGACACCTATACCCTTGATCACCCCAATTACCCTTCTACTCCTATGAACCCGACCTACCCCACTTCTTTCCATATTTGAGTACACCTCCTTAGTTAGCTATAGTTTACTCTAGTTTACTAGTTAGTTCTTTGTTAGTCTAGTTCTTATCTCTTCTCCATCATAGCTTTCCAATTATTGTTTCTTTGTGTTTGTTCGGTAATCTAGCCTTGTTTTAGGCCGACCTAGTCTAAACTTCGCCTTACCGTCCTCGTGGATACGATCCCGACTTACCCTAGCTACCCACTAGGTGTAATCGGTTTATAAATTGATCGGTTAGGGACGTGACAAATCCCCACCATCAATTTGGCGCCGTTGCCGGGGACGGTGCATTTTTTAGACTTAGTTTGCTTATTTCTAGACTTAGTTACCCTTCTTTGTGTTCTCCCATCTTCTCTTGTGAATATTCTCTTGATTTTTCTTCTTTCCTTAGTTTTATTTCTTCTTTTTCTCTTTGTCTCTAGTTGTGTTTGTTTATTGTCGTTCCCTAGTGCCCACAAAGCACTAGGTGTTCTCACGTTTGTTCTAGTGTGTAGTGTATGCCTAGGAGGGGAGGCGACTTCTATCTCTTTAATCCAGAGCCGGAGAGACTCTTTCGAGCCTTTCGCCAACGGACGATTAATCGGGTTAGGATCTCTCAACCGAGTGCAAGCAATACTCATCAAGGGCAAGCCCAAGGAGCCGACTTGAACAATCCACATCGAGAGACGGCCGAAAGGAATTTCGTAAATCCTTTTGGTGATTCTTCTTCTCCTAGTTCCCCCTCTTCATCTACATCAACACCGTCTACACCACCATCTTCTCCCTTATATCCAATCATGCCTAAGTTTTCTTCTCACTCAACCTTCACGGAAGACGTTTTGCCGGGTCCATCCACTTTACCGGAGGCATATACCGGGAATTTTGTGGCGAAAACGCAATTTATCCAATTGGTCGAGAGAAGTCAATTTAGTGGGTTACCAACTGAAGATCCTCATCAACACATGGAAACCTTTTCGGATTATTGTGACGCTATTTCGCAAACGGGAATAACTCAAGACCAAATCCGGTGGGTATTATTTCCTTTCTCTCTTATTGGTAAAGCGAAGCAATGGTTCAAGGGGTTGGACAAAGCAAGACTTGGCATTGACACTTGGAAGAAGCTAGTTTTAGCCTTCTACCAACAATTCTATCCCCCGGAGAAGACAAATCTATTGAGAGCCTCTATCACGGGTTTCCAACAACGTGATGATGAAAGCCTCTATGAATCGTGGGAAAGATTCAAAGCCTTGATCCGTTCTTGTCCACACCATGGCTTATCACAATGGTTCCTCGTACAACAATTTTGGAACGGGTTATATGAAGACTCGAGGGCCATACTCAACATGGGATCTAACGGTAGGTTTACCGAAGTGGAGGATGACCAAACTTGGTCAAGGATTGAAGAGATGGCGGTTCACAATTCCCAATACTCTAGGCCTAGGAAGGCGAATCGAGGAGGTAAGCACGAGGTAGGTGCCATTACACAATTGAGCATTGATCTTGGGGCTCAACTAAGAACTCACATGGAGACCATTGACAAGAAGCTCCAAAGCCACCTCAACCAAGTTCAGAGCTCTAGTTCCTCCAACCAACACTCGATTCATGATGTTAATGCTTTGGGAGTTGTACCCCCTACTCCTTACTTTGGGATGTGCGATACTTGTGGAATCGTTGGTCATGATCCTATGAATTGTAGAGGAAGCATTGAGCAAGTGAACGCCTTTCAAGCGTTCAAGCAAGGTGCCTCATACTCTAATCAATACCAAGCTTCCAATCAAGTCCCTCAACAACAAGCCTTTCAACATCAACAACAACATCGTCCCTATGTTCCACCTCCCTTAAGGGACAACAACCAAGGTTACCAAGGTTACATGGGTAATCCAAGACCCTTCAACAACTTCAAGCAAAATAACCAAGGTACCTTTCACAACAACAATCAAGGGTTCCAACAAGGGAACTTCAATCAAGGCGGTTTCAAAGGAAACCAAGGCTTCCAACATCAACAAACCACAATCAAGGCCTTAATCAAGGCAATTCTCATGGGTTCCAAGGGAACCATCAACAACAACAAGCAAATCAAAGTCATCAACAACAAAGCAAGCCTAGGAGCCGGTCTTCTATTCATGACTATGGTACTCCGTTAGCCCTCACCGATACTCCACATAATCCATCATCCCTACCTCGGGATTTCGACGTACAAAAGTATATGATGGATATGCATAGGAGTAATCAAGAGATGGCAAAAAATCAACAAGATTTTTTTGCTTACGTTCAAAAGGACAACCTAGCAAGAGATGCTCATGCGAAGTCGATGGAAACCCGAATATTTCAACTTGCTTCGGAGATCTCTACAAGACAAAAGGGGCAATTACCTCCTCAAGGTGAAACACCGACATTTGAGCATGTAAATGCTATCACCACAAGGAGAGGTACATCCTATGAACCCCCTTTTTCCCCTAGTGAGCAAGAACCAAGACAAGAAGTCATACCCCCTTCTCAAGACGATGCAAGCTATGAAAATCCAATTGAGGAGCAAGTTTTATGGGAAGTTGAAAAACCCCAAGAAGACAACCCTCCCCCACTTCAAGAGAAACACAAGGGTAAAAGGAAAGTGTCCTTTGAAGAGTCCACCCTTAATGATCAAAACAAGTACCAAATCAAGTTGCCTTACCCATCAAGGCAAATGAAGACTAAGGTGGACACCCAATACGACAAGTTCCTTAGTATTGTGAAGAAATTGGATGTTAGTGTCCCGTTTACCGAGTTACTTACCCAAATCCCGGCATATGGTAAATTCATGAAAGAAATCTTGGCTAGGAAGAGGTCCATCGACAAGGAAGAGACGGTAGCGTTCACGAGGGTGGTGAGCGAGCTTATTCAAGGTTCCACGCTTCCGAAGTTGAAGGACCCGGGTAGTTTCTCTATCCCATGCACCATCGGCAATTACAAGATCGAGAGAGCTATGTGTGATTTGGGTGCGAGTGTGAGCATTATTCCCTACACCATTTGTGAGCAATTAGGGATGACGGAGTTGAAATGTACGTCCATTACACTCCAAATGGCCGATAAGTCTCTTAACCGACCATTGGGAATGTTAGAGGATGTGCCGGTTCGAATAGGGAAGTTCTTCATTCCGGTCGACTTCATTGTGGTTGACATGCCGGAGGATGCTAACACTCCCATCATCCTCGGACGCCCATTTTTACACACCACCGGTGCCGTGATCGATGTGAAGAAGGGTAGGATTACTTTTCAACTAGGCGACGAGGAGTTAGTGTTCGACCTCCAAGGCAACACTTCGCCTATGTCCGAGACATGTAATATGATCCATGCCACGGAAGACATCGATCGAGGGAAAGATCCGGGACAAAGCTTGAAGAAGTACTCTTATGTACTTGATGATGATGACTCTGATTTGGAGGAGGATGAGAGCCCATATCATGGGCTTGATGACAAGATAAAAAGAAAAGAGCAAGATGAGCCTCTCTTGGGGCCACATGAGGATCGTTGGACGTTTGGGTATATCCCGAAGGATCGCAAGTACAAGTTCAAGCCATTGAACTTAGTAGATCGGGATGCCTCGTGAACGTCGATGCAAGGTCATGAAGAGCCTTGGGACGTGGTTGGTTATATAACGAGCTTGATTGAAGATTTTGCTAGGGCCTTTGACTTGTTCATACGTGCTCTTGATGGAGATGGAACCGGTTGGAGTATTGTTGAAAAAGAATGAAGATGCACCATCCTTGGTTTGACGGAGTTCCACAAGAACCGTCTCAATGTATATATCTCTTTCTTGTAGTTAGTTTGAATTTTGTGATATTCTTGTTGTTTGGATTGATTGATGCGTAGTGAGGGAGAGAATTTAATGTGTATTGGAGCTTTATTGATAGGTGAAGTGCATGTGATTCCTAGAAAGGAATGGTTGATGATGGAGTTTGGTTTGCGAGCGAGGAAGTCGGTTTTTGAAGCTTATGATAAGCTTTTGGGTTTTGGGAAGGCCAAGAAGACTCATCCCGACCGGGAAGAGGGCTTCCCGACCGGGAAGGATGAGGAATCCCGACCGGGAAGGAGCCATCCCGATCGGGATGAAGGTGCAGAAAATCGGACTCACTGGAGTGCATTCCCGACCGGGACGAGAACTTCCCGATCGGGAAGGGTTTATCAACCCGATCGGGACCATCCATCCCGACCGGGATGGTCCCCTTTCTCCCTTTTGAGCCTTTTCTTAGGTGTTTGACTCCACCCATCCATTATACCCCTTCCCAACCTCCCTACTCCTCCTTACTCCTATCATATCACCCGTACACCTCACCTTACACCGAAATCCACATAAATTTTCATCCCCTCGCACCATTACTACCCCGACCGTGAGTCCTTCTTGAGTGTGAAGCGAGATGGCAACCGAAAAGACAAGCGACGAGCCTATAATGATCATCGAGATGATCGAGCAAGTGAGTTACTAGCCGCTCGGTTTGGGTAACTATCCTTACTTTTCCGTCTTTTTATCGCTTGCTTTTCATTGTTTGCCCCCTTCCCTTGAGTTATGGTATCTAGTGGCCTTCGAGGCCGTAGTATGGTCACTCCCGACTCCCGACGACGTGATTACGTCGAGAGTCAATCGATTAATCCAATTTTACAAGATTTTCACCCCTTTTTAGGATTTAGTCGGATTTGGACGGAATCCGGGCTAGGTGACTTGATTACACCTAGCCCTCCCCTCCCATTTCCTTTTATTTCTTCCCCCTTCCATATCTTTTCTTGTCTCGGCCTTTGGTGACGTGACTACACCCCGGCCGGACACCTTCTACCGTTTTCTTCACCCTATTCTTTGATTTTTAGCCTTATTTTCGTAGTTTCTTTTCCTTTTCTTTTGTCTCTCCGCACACTACGATTGAGCATATGAGGACATTGCTCGGTTTAAGTGTGGGGGAGCGATATTCTATCGTAGTTAGTTTTATTTTTTCCTTTTTCGAAAAATCTTTAAAAACCATAAAAATTTAAAAAAATTTCACAAAAATCAAAAAGATTTTCTTTTTGTGTCTTTTTCTTTTGTGTCGTATACTTGTTTTGTATTGTGTGTGTTTTGCCTCCCTTTTCCTTATAGGTTGCTTAATCACCATCGTTTGGAAGGCTTTGAAGACATCCGGTAACATCTTCTAACCCTCTTTCCTTCTTTATTCCTTGTGATGTTTGGAGAAGGTTGTGTTTAGGTGTGCTCGGGTGGAGCTTGTACATATTGGTGGATCATTTGGTGACTTGTATGGAATATCGGGGTGGTGTTTGTTATATGTTTGTTTTGTTATGTTTTATTTTTGTTGCCTTTGTTTCTTTTCCTCTCGTTTTCGTCATGTCTTTAATTTTGTTGTGTTTTGTTGTGTGTCATGTGTGTAAACCGTTTTCGAAAACCCGGTTTAGAGGCTAGTGTGTGAGTGCTTACTTTCCCTTCCTAGTAGTGTAAATCGAGTCTTGGACTTTAGCCTAGTAGAATGACCCTAAATCAATGAATTCGTTGGTCCTTTACCTTGAGTCCACCTAGCTTACTAGGGATTTACTACGGGATTTGCATTTTGACCATTATGACTACCCATGGTGTGAAAAGGCCTTGGTTGCCGAGTCCCGTCCCTTAGGTGACCTTGTTTGACATCGTTTGATTAGTCCAAGTTCTCCCCTTTTTGTGGGTTTGTAGGGAAATCGCGACCCCCGACTCTCCCATTCACCTACCTCCTACACATACCCACACAAATAAATTGCAATTTGTTGATTCTCTCTTTCTTAATTGTCAAGAAATGCCAAAAAGCCAAATCTTGCCAAAAAAAAGGGCAAAGAAAAGAAAAGAAAGAAAAGAATGAAGAAAAAGAAAAGGCACAAAAGCCAAAAAGAAAATAGAAAAGAAGAAAAAGAATTGGCATGGCAACAAACAAATCAAAATGTCGAAAAGAAAGAAAATGCCAAAAGAAAACCCGTCTCACAAAAAGAAATCCCCACAAAAATAAGCCTTTTTCCGACTTTTGCCGTGAAGAGCCTACCAAAGGACCGAGTCCCTAGGAAGGATGATAGCGGCATTAGACGGTCTTCCCTCATTTTGCATGTTTTCCACCTTTTTACTTGGACTAGTTAGGCGGTTTTGGACACGGGACGACCCTCTTGGCTCACGCTAAAGGGGGCGGGGTCTCACTTACCTACAGTGTCGACTAACACCGTGGTTCTTCACTTTGCCACTCCGCCGATCGTCCCGTAGTACGTTTTTTAGAAAGTTAGGAGGACCTAGGTAAGTTACCAACGTTTTTGTTGCTTTATCGTCATACAATTAGGGTTTAGTCCACCTCGGTTGGTATTGCTAGCTTGGGAACGTTGTCACCTACCTCGAGTCCTAAACCGGTGCTTCTTTCACCGCTTTTTGAAAGAAGCGGTATTTGTTTTTCTTTGGGTGCAACCTTGTGTTTGTTTGTTTGTTTGTTTGTTTATGTGCTTGTTTGTTTTTATGTCTTGTGTCCGGTTGCATCCACAGTTTTGTCGCAAGACCCGACTTGCCTTGCGGAGTGCACTTTTCCTCTAAGTGTACTCGCGTGAGTTGAAAGGGCGTAGGGTGCGCTAATACCTACTCGGCTAGTTTAGTATTTAGTATGTGCTTACTCGAGGGCGAGTAAGGGTTAAGTGTGGGGGAGTTGATAAGTGTAGTTTGTAGGCCTATTTTGCTATGTTTTGGTCCTATTTCCTTGTGGAATCGCTCCTTGGGAGCGATTCATGGGCTTCTTATGCTTCCTTTAGTCCGTTTCAGGTTCCCGAGACCGATTTGGAAGAGTTGGAGTGATTCCGACTCAATACATACACATTTTGGAGCCAACGAGATAAAGGAACGATGACTCGAGGCCTTGGAATCGACCCCGAGACCTTGGGACCAAATCCCGAGCCTCCGAGACCCGATCCCGAGTCTCAAGAATCGACGGGAAGCCCATGAGATACAAGGAGGGACCCTAGAGCTCTTATTGGAGGCATACAAGACCCTTCCCGGGCGGGATAGTGGCCTTCCCGATCGGGAAGGGGTGCACGATTAGGAGCGCCACTGTGGGTCCGTCCCGGTCGGGTTGAACCCTTCCCGAACGGGATGACAGAGCCGTCCCGATCGGGATGATCCGTCCCGGTCGGGATGGGCTACAGCTCACCCGCATTGTTTCCTTTCTTCTCCTTTCCACTTGTAACCCTATATATACTCCCCTCTTGTATTAAGACACCATCTTATCTTACCCTAGACTAGTTTAAGCCTCCATTAACATTCAAAACCCTAGATTAGTGCTACTCTCATTAGTTTAATTCTCTCTTTAATCTTTAGATAATTATTGTAATTAGTCTTGGATTAAGGGATTCTTGAAGATTGTTCCAAGCTTGACAACCTTGGGATTGTATTTGGGTTTCTCATTAATACAAGTTTTCATCTTTTCTTCATCCTAGTGTTGGTATAATCTTTCTTACTCTTGTTCTTTGTTTATTCAATCTAGTTTCATCTTTTCATATTGTTAGTATTATTGTTCTTGTTATTCATTATGGATGTTGGTTTTGTAGTATTGATTTCTCTTGTGAATGTTAGTTTTCTCTTTATAATGAGTGAGTAGTGATCTTGTGGGGTTAGTAGGGGGATTAGGGGTAGATTATCGATGATTAGGGTTGATTAAGGGGAAAAGGTTACATCTTTGTTGTTAGTCACATTGTGGGCACTCTATGTGTTTGTTGAAATGCTTGTGTGAGTTGTAGTGGCCATGCTTCCCATACTTGTGTTCATCTTCTCATTATTGTTTGTCTATGATGCGGAAATGTTGAGAATAGTTTAGTCGCTAGAGCGCGGACTAGGGTCTAAGTTGCGAGAGCCCGGACCCACCTTGACATCGGTCTAAGTTGCGAGAGCCCGGACCGACTCTAGTAACTAGGAGACACCTATACCCTTGATCACCCCAATTACCCTTCTACTCCTATGAACCCGACCTACCCCACTTCTTTCCATATTTGAGTACACCTCCTTAGTTAGCTATAGTTTACTCTAGTTTACTAGTTAGTTCTTTGTTAGTCTAGTTCTTATCTCTTCTCCATCATAGCTTTCCAATTATTGTTTCTTTGTGTTTGTTCGGTAATCTAGCCTTGTTTTAGGCCGACCTAGTCTAAACTTCGCCTTACCGTCCTCGTGGATACGATCCCGACTTACCCTAGCTACCCACTAGGTGTAATCGGTTTATAAATTGATCGGTTAGGGACGTGACAAATCCCCACCATCAGGCGTGATGGGGACAGCTTCCCCCTTGGTGAAATAGACGTCATCTTCGTCGTCGCACCAGATCCCGTTTATTTGCGGGACAAACGGGGAAATGAGATGTGAAAAGTCCATGACTTCCCCGGAGAAGATGGCGTGAGTAGCCAACGGGTTATCCTTGTTGCTGGGCTTGCCTCCAGGCAAGGGGATCTTCCCACTTTCGATGAGGTCTTGGATAAGATGCTTTAGCTTCCTGCATTTCTCGGTATCGTGTCCTTTGCCCCGATGGTACTGGCAGTAGGCCTGGATGTCGTAGGCCTTGGAGCGACGCTCGACCGGGAGCTCAGGTGTTGGGCCTATCGGGTTGATCAGGCCTTTTGATGAGAGCCTTTGTAAGTCATTTACATAGGTGGTACCTATGTCGGTGAATACCCGAGGTGTGGTATTCTCCTTGGACGGGGTATCAAGTAGATTTACCTCGTCAAAAATACTACGAGTAGCAGCGGCAGATGTGGGCTTGCTTGTTGACGAGCTGGCCCCTTGGTATCCCTTGGCGGAGGCCTTAGTGAGGCTTTCCAACCATAGATCATCTTCGATTCTCGTCCCCATTTCAGTTAGGACCGCGAAACTAGGTATGATGGCGTACCGGAGATGGACCCGGTAGGCAGGAAGGAGGTTCTTGACAAAGGCTTCAACCAGCACTTTTTCACTGGGCTTATCGACCAGTTTGACGCTTTCAGCCCTCCAGCGTTGAAGGTATTTGTAAATCCTTCCTTAGGTTCCTGGGCCATTACCTCCAGGGTGCGCATCGTGGTCTGGATTTCCGTGTTGTCGGCGTAGTTCCGAGCGAATTCCGTCATCCCAAGACTTGTACTTCTTGGAATCGAGCCTATAGAACCAGGATCTCGGGTGCTTCTCGAGGGAGGAGGCAAACAAATGCTTGAACATGTTTGACTTAACCCCCTTAAGGGCCATAAATTCCTTGAAAGCTCGGATATGTAATACCGGGTCTTCAGTTCCGTCGAACATTGGGAGGCCCGTCAGGTTGAGATTGGCAGGCAATTCGTCGGTTAGGGGTGCATAGGCCCGAGCATTCTCCGTATGAATCAAGTTGTGGGTCGACAGATGGACCTGCTCTTGCAGCTTGAGGACTGCGCTGGTCAATTCGGCTAATGGCCCCTTAGTTTTTTCTTCGTCCCTCGGCCTATCCTGCTCCATGGCGCTTACCCGGGTAACGATGGCGATTTGGTCTCCCCTCATCTGTGCCAGTTGATCTTGGATCTTACCCAACGAGGCGGTCAGTGCGTCTATGGCTTGTTGAGTCATGGTTCGGGTGAAAGGTGGCCTGTCTGTAAGAACACCGTGTAAGCAGAATCGGACCCAGATTGAAGAGTGCATCCCGAGCAAGAAGAAAAATGACTAGACTCGGATAGAAGACCGAAAACCGACTTCTAAACCGGTGACTCGTAGGTGGTGGGCTTTCCTTAGGATTTTGGCAAAATGGGCCTAGTCCGGTGTGAAGAAAGACCTACGTGTGAGCTATTCCCCAGAATTTGGACCCTAAAGTGTGTAAACGGGCTTCCCTTTGTAGAAGTTTATGCTACGCAGGTGGGCCGTGCCTTGACAAATAAGGCGGACTGGGATGGGGTAGAAACTCGCGATGTAGGATCAACGGAGTTTCGACGCTATGGACTCTAACAACTTATGACAAGACTCGACACTGCTAAATACAGGAAGTCCTAAGAAGAAGAAAGCTTTGAAAAGAGGATTTGGATTTGAAAACCGAGCAAAGTCGGATAGGATGGCCCGATTTTTTTTGGAAATCGAAAAAAAAAACATTACCGGGCCGAGATTTCGAATTTTTGAAAAGGTTTGGACAACATACCGGCTAGAAAATAGACTATTTTGAGTCAAAATCATAAGTCCTAAATTCGGTAGCTTTCCGGGTTTGAAAAAATGGATGATTTTCGAAAAAAGATGCAAGTTTTTTTGGAAACGACGGTTTTTGAAAAGACGAGACATGGATCAAGTAGCACGTAGTCAGGAAAACAGTATAATGACGCCATGTATGCTCTTAGTCTAAGTCTCGGTCGGTCGAATAGGGTCTATACCAACGACGATGGCTTTCTCGCAAATCAGGACGGTCTTCCTAAACCGAGTTGGTCTTAGAACCTGCCGTAAAACCCATGCGAGTTCCGCCATCGAAGTCTTTAGTGCACCCATTTAGGAATGCACCGTGGTATATTGGGACGTCAGTCACAAGTAACCGGCCCGGGAAAGAATTGGGTTATGCATGAACCATTGAACTAAAACGTGTACATTACTATTCGAACGATTTCTTTTCGAGTCTCACCCTAGGGATGCCGATGGTAAGTGACTCATCAGTTGCTCCCCAGTGGAGTCGCCAAATTGTGGACATGACATAGGTCCACCCCCGACGCGGCCACGTGCGGGTTTGGGGAGGCGAATGAATCTCCATATGAGATGGTCAAATTGAAATTTAAATCGAAGTAGGAGTCGCCACCGAACTTTGTGGGAGTTCGGGCCCGTTCGAACCCACTCTATGTCGTAGTGGGCCGTGCACAAAGTACGGCCCATTTCCGATGTCAGAGTTGATTGGGTTCGTCCCTTTGCATTATGATACCGATACCGACATTATCGGATATCGTATATTGAATGACTCTCGTTGCCAATGGATTCGGACATCCGGAAACCATGGTTCTGAGTAAGGGGTGAGGGTACGTGTTGGGAAGTTCACTAAGAACACCCAACCCTGCCCGCACATAGCGGCCTTTACTAGGATATCGTTCGTTTTTGGTGTACACGCGTTAGTTCGACGGTTGAATGATTTGCAAACATTATTTTCCCTAAGCATGTGAGAAAAATAAATGGGTTGCTAAGTCGTTTAATGCATCTTAAGCTAATAACGTCAAAGTTGTATTTATCATGTGAAGTTCGTTTTAGTCTAATAAAACAAAAGAAAGAAATAAATTGCTACAAACACGAGAAAACGAGTTAGTAACGATTGAATGAATTAAATAAAGATGTAAATACGATGCTCGAAAAAATAGAAAGAAAAAAAAACGACATTGTATCGCTATTCATGAGGGTCGCGCGACCCGCCTGGGATGCCGGCGGGTCGCGTGAGGGGCTGCCTCGGGATCGGTTTTTTGAAAAAAATCGATAATTTTATTAAACCGCGTACGAATATTGTGTAATTCGTACTCGACTTAATTTAGCGATATTCGTTATATTCGATATTCGACTATGAAATCGATATCAAATATTCGGAATAATTTTAGAAAAGTTGAAAAGAAAGGGTTTTGAGAAAATCGTTTTGTAGAATTAAAAGAAACGATGTTAAAAAGAATAGCAAAAACAACAAAAAAGGGGCGCGGGTTTCAGCTCCTCCGCGCGAGTCGCCTGTGAAGGACGCGACTCGCGTGGGCTGCTGTCCCGGCTCGTTTATTTTTCGAAAAATCGGTAATTTTTTTAAATCGCGTATAAATATGGATTAATTTATACTCGATTTATATTTTCGATATTCATCGTATTCGATATTCGATTATGAAATCGATATTGAATAGTTAGAATAATTTTTTAGAAAAAGTTTTATGAAAATATTTTTGAAATATCGTTTATTAGAAAAAAAACGCGACAACGACCCATAACTAAAAGAGGACCGACGACACGACGCAAAAAAAGGAAAGAAGGACGAGAAAAGGGAAGAGAAGAAGAGAGAATCGGGTTTGGTTTACATCCTCAACCTACATGATTTGTTTTCTCGGAATAAGGCTCGTCGGAAAGTGGCTTAGGCACGGGAGCATCGAGATGATGTGGATGAGTTACGGTGTTGTTTTGGACGTGTGAGATGACGTGAGAGGCGGCCGGTTTTGGTCGGGTGTGGTCTCGGTGTTTTTGTGTCGTGTGTCGGGAATTATGTTGCTGTGTCGGTGATAGATAATCGATGTTTGAGTTTTTGCTTGAGTGAATGTATGGATTGTGTATATTTTTCTCTATGAATTGTGTGTGTTGCGAGGGTCCTATTTATAGGAGAGGTCCTCAGTTGAAGTTAGGAAAGGTATCTCGTTTAGGTGATGAGAAATACCGACTTGGATAGGAAACGTAGGAGTTTGGAGGGAACGAAAGTCCCGTTTCTTGGTGAGGAAGGCGAGTATCTCGGCTGTTTTGGCCGAGTGTTTGAGCTCGGTCGGTAAATTGATCTGGTTTTCGGATAGAATTCCTACTTGAGATCGAATTCTATCCTTGAGTGGATTTGTTTAATATTTTCGAAGCTGATTTTTTGTAATATTTGAGTCCAAACCGGACGGGTGGTGTCACGGCTGGTCCGTGCATCTCGGGAAAAAATATCTTTGACCGGGTTTTACCCGGTCGCTAAAAGACGGTTTTGCCCTTGTTGCCGGATTCGACCCAAATTAGTCTTATTTGACTCGAAACGACCCACTGAGCCTGGATTTGAGGTTGGTTTAGTAAGATTTGTACTCCGTAATAAGCCCAAGCCAAATGTCCATGATTTCGAGCCCATATCCGAGTCCATTAAAGCATGTTCGCGTCCGATCATCATCGGGTGTTTGGTGGGAACTACTATAGACACCTGGCGGTCAAAATGTGTGTGTCTACACCTACGTATTCACATGTAGTGAAATCAAACCAAGCCGTAGTTCAGTGCATTGAAAGATATGTTATGATGTCTAGTCTAATAGGACTTTATGTATAACTAGCCATATTGATGGTGTAGGCTAGGTGCATTCCCAATGATGTCTTGATCAAGGGGCTAGAATGGTTAGGATATTGATCCTGTAACTGTGAGCGTTCTCCGGGGTAGCCCCCAGAGGTGGTGCGAACTATTTGGGCATGTTCTATGCCGACCGCAGGTTGAGTTCCCGTGTTAGGGGTTGGTAACTGGTTTAGATGTTTTTGGAAATGTGGTGCTAGGAAGTAAGTGGCTGTTGATGATTCGAAATCTGGAGCTCGATTTTGTATAGCTAAAGTTTCGAGGGTAAGGTATCGTAATGTGGTAGGAATGGGGGAAGTCGAGTAATAATGACTCGGACTTCGACTGGGCAGGTTTGATAGTGCGGGATCTGATTTCCATGTCTGGCACTAATGGTTAGGGTATACCCTATGGAGCTTGAATTCTCAAAATTTCGGGCTGTCTCTTAGACTAGGTCTCGAGAAGGTCTTGAGGGTTGCAATGTGGGAAGGCTAGATGTGGTGTTAGCTGATCAACTTGATTATCTCTCTCTTATTTGATGGTATGAATTTTGACAGTACCCTGGTCATGGGAATTTCACATGAATTGACCGTTGATCATGGTCATGGGTTTTCTTTTTGATCATGGCCAACTCTTTTCTTTTGGGCCTTTTGCTTTATTTTTTTTCTTTTCTCTTTTTTTTTTGCCTTTTAGTCCCGGCCATGGGTGCTTCTTTTGCCTGCTTTTTATTTCGGCTTTTGCTTTTTCTTGGACTTTTGTTTTTTTGTCTAGTTTTTTTTTTCGGTTGGTCAGACTAACACCTAAGGTAGGGATGGTCAGCCTTATTGGAGGGGTGTTTATTGTGGGAAATGGGCCTGCCTCCCGTCTTGAACCCAAACTAGGAGATTACCTAGATTTGTCATAGGATTCGATACCACTCCTCCTAAGTGTAGTTTTGTGGCTTTCTATGTCATACATGGAACAGGTAAAGGAAAACACGGGCTCGGTTTTCTACAGTCATTATAGATGTGCCTATAATAATCACGTGCATGTGCTCACAGTGTATGACGGTGTTCATCATGTTCTCGGAAACACATACGAAAAGTATATATGAGAAAGAGAAAGGTTTATTTTATTGAATTTGAAAAGGGAACAGAATACAGCTGACTCTGACCCTGACTTTGACTTTGGAAGAAATAGCACATCCTAGGCTCGGACTCAGACTCGGACTTAAATCAAATCTGGACTCTCGGATGATGTTGTCATTAGTCGTCGGCTTCTAAGGACTCGAGTTGATGTTCAGTATAGCCTTCAGTAGAAGCTTCACCCAGATCTTCATTATGTCGAAGATCATCGTCAATCCTAATGCCCATTTCGGTAAGCACCGCAAAGTTTGAAATGCCTGCATACCTAAGATGGACGCGGTAGGAAGGTAGGAGGTTGTTGATGAACGCCTCCACTAGTGTCTTCTCGTTGGGCTTATCTACCAACTTTACACTTTCGGTCCTCCACCTTTGAAGGTACTTGGTGAAACCTTCTTTGGGCTCTTGGGCCATAACATCCAGAGTAAGCATCGTAGTCTGGATCTCGGTATTATCAGCATAATTCCGAGCGAACTCTGTTGCCACATCATCCCAAGTCGGGTATTTCTTGGAGTCTAGCCTGTAGTACCAGGCTTTTGGATGCTTTTCAAGGGAGGAAGCGAAGAAGTGCTTGAACATGGTGGATTTCACCCCCTTGATAGCCATGAATTCTTTGAAAGCCCGAATATGATGAACCGGGTCTTCAGTACCCTCAAACATCGGTATGCCCGTAAGGTTGAGGTTAGCAGGTAGCTCGTCATTCAGAGGCGAGTAGAAACGAGCATTCTCCGTATGGATCGAGTTGCTTGTTGACAAGTGGACCTGTTCTTCCAGTTTGCGGACTGCGCTGACTAGTTCAGCCAAAGGCCCAGTAGTCTCAGATCCAGCATTGGGGGTTCCTTTCTCCACGGCACTCAAACGGGTGGCAAGGATTGTTTGGTCGGCCCTGATGGCCGTCAAATGGGTCTCGATCTAGGCCAGTGCGGCGGTCAGTTGGTCCAAGGTTTCTTGCATTTTCTGGCGTCTGGTTACCGGTGGCCTGTCTCTAAGAATACCGCGTAATCAGAAAAGTTGCTTCGGAACTCAAATTCACCAAGGCATAGGAAATAGCGCGGGAGGAGAGACGACTCCAGTTTGACTCGGGTTAGACTCCCCTGAGATAAATGTGTAGGGTACGATTCTCGGAGTGACCGCGATTAATCGCTCCGTCGGAGAATAGCTCCCAAGTGAGACCAAGGACTTTGATAGGACTCAAATGGTGTGACATCTAAGTGACTCGAAAGTGAGGTACGTGAGACACGTGTACGACATGACCCTTAGAGCAACCGTGATTGATCGCCCTGCTGAAGGGTAACCCCCAAGTGAGATTGAAGATTTTGTTAATACTCGAGTGTTGGACGAGTGACCCTTAGACGTAAGGACCACGAATCTTTTGTTATAGGGCTATGCCTTGTAAAAGGTTGGCTCAGAAAAGACACCTAGACGGGCGACTTGCGAAAGGTGGGCCTTCCTTAGTATTCGGCGAGTGGGCCGAGCCCTGTTCGAAGAAAGGTCCACGTGAGACATCCCCAAACTTTGGACTCGAATGTGTAGATGGGCCCTCCTTTGTAGGAGTATGTCTTACGTAGGTGGGCCTTGCCTTAAGGCGGACTGGGACAGGGAAGAAACTCGCGATGTAAGATCGACAGAGTTTCGACGCTAGAGACTTTGACGACTTAAGACACGACCCGACACATGCTAAATACGGGAAGTCCTAAGAAGATGAAGGTTTTGAAAAGGATTTAAAAAAAAAAAATCCGAAAATGGTGGAGGGGCCCAAATTTTCGAAAAAATCGGAAAACATATCGGGCCACGGCTTTGAAAGTTCGAAAGTATTTTCGAGTTTTGAAATGGGCAGAATACCGGCTAGAAATAGGCTATTTTGAGTAAAATCATAAGTCCTGAATTCGGTATACGTCCCGGGTTTTTAAATGGGCAGAATACCGGCTAGAAATAGGATGTTTTGAGTAAAATCAAAAGTCCTAAATTCGGTATGCTTCCCGGATCGAGAATTTTAATATGGAAATGGACAGCATGCCGGCTAGAAAATAGGCTATTTTGAGTAAAATCATAAGTCCTAAATTTCGGTTGCTTTCCGAGTTTTGGATATTTTTTAAAAAGATGCATTTTTGAAATTTTGGAATTTTGAATATCAAAAAAGAATTTCTGAAAATTTGAAAATCGAAAGCAGGATCCCGACTTTTAAAATCGGCGAAAATGCCGTTAGGTCCGAATTTTTTGAAAAGTTGGGAATTTTTTGATTTTTTGAAATGGATAGAATACCGGCTAAAAATAGGCAACTTTGAGTCAAATTGTAAGTCCTAATTTCGGTAGCATCCGTGTTTTTGAAATTTTTGAAATTTTGAGAATTGAGAAGATGGTCCTGAAATTGGCGGTGCCAATAGGACCGGGTTTTTGAAAAGTTGAATATTTGAAATTTTGAAAGTTTGAATATCGAAAAAAGAATTTTCGACAATTTGAAAATCGAAGATGAGATTCCGAAGATTTGAAAATCGAAAACGGCATCTCGGAGATTTGAAAATTGCTATGGAACCTCGAAGATTTGAAAATTGAAAATGTCGTCTCGGAAATTTTGAAAATCGAAATTGAATTTTGAAAATTCGAAAATCGAATGGTGGATCGGAAATTCGAATTATGAAATGGACTGCGTGCCGGCTAGAAAATAGGCTTGTTTTGAGTCAAATCTTAAGTCTAAATTTCGGCAACTTTTCGAGTTTTTGAAAATTGAATATTTTTGAAAAGATGCATTTTTGGAATGACGGTTTTTGAAAACGACACGGAAACCAAGTGGCACATAGTCACGCAAGCGTTATAACGACGCCATGTATGCTTTACACTAAGTCTCGGTCGGTCTATGAAGGGTCTATACCAGTGCACATAGTCTAGACGTTGATCAGGACGGACTTTCTAAGTCGAGTTGAGCTTAGAACATGCCGCGAAACCCACTCGAATCGACTATGGACACCTTTGACATATCCATATTGGAGTACATCACGGTATAGTGGGACGTCGGTCGCAAGTACCGACCCGGGAATAATAGGGTTATGCATGAACCGTAAAACTAAAACGCGTATTGTACTAGTCAAACGATTTCTATTCGAGTCTCACCCTGAGGATGCCGATGGTAAGTCACGCATCAGTTAATCCCAAGCGGAGTCGCCAAATTGTGGACATGACAAAGGTCCACCCCGACGCGGCCACGCGTGGGTTTGGGGAGGCGAATGAATCTCCATATGAGAATGGATCGAATTAAAATTTAAATCGAAGTGGAGTCGCCACCGAACTTTGTGGGAGTTCGGGCCCATTCGAACCCACTCTATGTCGTAGTGGGCCATGCACAAAGTATGGCCCATTTTTGATGTCAGAGTTTACTGGGCTCGTCCATTTGCATTTGATACCAATACCGACATTATCGGATATCGTGTATTGAATGACTCTCGTGCGCCAACGGTTTCGGGCATCCGGAAACCGAGGTTCTGAGTAAGGGGTAAGGGTACGTGTTGGGAAGTTCACTAAGAACACCCAACCCCGCCCGCACTTAGCGGCCTCTACTAGGATATCGAATGACTTTCTAATACGCACGTTAGTAGTTCGGTTAAATGATATGCAAACATCGTTTTCCATATGCATGTGAGAAATTGAACGGGTTTCTAGGTCGATTTAATGCAAAACATCGAAGTTAAATTTAGCATGCGAGGTTTATTTTAGTACAATAAAATAAATCAACAAGAAAAATAACAAACTTGTTAGTAACGGTACACCGATAATAACGGTTTGCGAATAATATAATATGGAATGATATCGAATAATGTAAACGTGATGCATGGCTTTTGGAAAGTGATGTTTCACGTGATAGATTAGATACGTGTTAACCTAAGTCATAAAAAAAGTATCAATGAGAATAGAAAAGCGATGTGGGACTCACGGTATTTGTCGTGATGAGGCCACTCGATCGAGTCATTGACGGACTCGACCGAGTGGTCCTCGAAAGAAGCTTCTGTCCCGTATTTTAGATCCTGCTCGATCGAGTTATTGACGAACTCGACCGAGTACAATGCCACTCGATCGAGTCATTGTGTGACTCGGTCGAATGGAGGTCGAAAAACCCTAATTTCTCGGTTTTTGGGATGCCACTCGACCGAGTGGGCTAGGCACTCGGTCGAGTGCCCCCTGTACGAACTAGGGTTCGTTTGCAATTTTATTATCGATTTCGAAATTGCTTTTGATTTTGCTAATTCGATGATTCTGCCGAACCGGGCATAAATATTGTATAATTTATGCTCGATCCGGATTTTGATAAGTCGTTGAATGTGTTGAATTGGGCATAAATATTGCATAATTTATGCTCGATTCGTGTGTATGATACTCGTCGTATCCAACGTGCGATTATTGAATCGACATCAGATATTAGAGCGAGATAAAAAAATAATTTTTTATAAGTCGTTTTAATTAACCAAAGCGATATAAATTCCCTCCGCGCTTATAGTGTCGTATTAATGCTTGCGAATTGTTTGACATCTATTTTAGCATCAATGAGAAATCGTGTTAGTTAACTTATTTGACTAAATCGTTAGATTCGACATCCAATTATTGAATTGGTATCGAATCTAAAAGATCGACACTTGAATTAAAAAAACTCGACTTGATTCCCTCTGCATCCCGACATCACAATTAATTCTTGCGAATTGTTTGATATCGGATCCGCATCAAAAGGTCTCGACTCAAATTGAATAAAAATACATGAATTTTAAAAAAGGTTTTTTAGAAATTGATGTATGCGATATTGACGATGACGCAATGAAAATAAAAGAACGATTTTATTGATATTGACTCGCTTCAACAATCAAATATTAGGGGAGTTGGGATAAGCGACCGGCCGCGTCGGATGAAACATCCTTGCTTTCGTGTTTTCTTATCTCGTCATCCCTCATATTCGACACGAATTAGCGAGTATTTTAGTGTTTTATATTAACGATATTAGCGATATTATAGACGCGACGATAACATAAAAAAAACGACTATGATGACGAACGACGCGAAGAAGGACGACGCGAGGAAGAGAAAGAGAAGAGAGAAGAGCGGGATTTGGCACCCTCAACCTACATGTTCTTGTTCTCGGACGGGACTCGTTAGATGTGGCTTGCACGTGAGTATCGAGATGTAGGCTAAGTTATGGTGGTTAGGGTTTTGATTACTAGAGGCTAGGGTTAGGGTTTGCAAGTCTGAGATTAGGGTTTGATTAGGGTTGAATTAGGGTTGAAAAAGATGTGTGTAAAGTGTTTGAATTGTGTGCAATAAGGGTGTATATATAGGCAAAGCTAACATACCCCGTCTAGGGTTTAGTGCCTTGATGGACTTGATCCAATGGCCCGCTTGAATGAGGACCGTGGTTCTGCTCTTCGGAAACGGCTTTGATCGGGTTTTGACCCGGTCGCTAAAAGACAGTTTTATTTCCGGTGTCGGTTTTGACCCGAATTAGTCTTATTTGATTGGAAATGACCCACTGGGCCTGAATTTGAGGTCGGTTTTGTGAGATTTGTACTCCGTAAATGCTTAAGCCAACAACTAACGATTTCGAGCCCATATTCGAGCGCGTAGAAACACGTTTGCGTCCGATCATCATCGGGTGTTTTTTGGAAACTGCTATAGACACCTGGCGGTCAAAATGTGGGTGTCTACATAATTAAATAGTTTTCAAATTGTTAGTTAAAAATGTGTGCAACAATGACAAAAACGTGATAGCAAACCGAGTAAACCGAGGTGAAGGACTGAAAAAACCGAACGAAATAAAACCGAGGCAGCAACCGAGGAACGGGACGAGTACTATAGAGTACCGAGGCAACTGTGAACAGGATGTAATGGACTGAAACCGAGGCAACAGTAACCGAAGGCGCAGAAACTGAAGCGGTAGAAACTGAGGCAACAAAACGGACTTAAAGCTATGCCGTGGCAGGGTCCCACTGACTTGTAAACTATTTCGGTACGACCGGGGTGGCAATCGATAAACACCGACAGTTTCCCAAACAACAGCTAACGGACTCGTCCACTCGAGGTCGTTTAGCTTTAGAACAAAGCACGAACAAAACTCTTTTATGTTCCAAATTTTAGAGATTACCTCCAAAAAGATTTTTATTAAATTTACCCCCTTAAAGTTTTTAAAAAATTAGAATTTATCCCCGGCCCCCTTCTCTCCTCTTTCCGGCGAATTAAGCTTGTTTTCTTCCAGATTTGCCCCTCCCCTTAGTAACACACTCTCTCCTCACTTTACCTCACTTTACCTACCTCAAACACACATTCCCCCTCCCAAAACCCCTAAATTCCCCCAAATCAAGGACCATAACCATAATTCGCAAATTGACGAGAAATCGAAGACGTCGAATCATTCGCAATCAATCGACCCAATTCGTAAGGTAATTTCTCTTCTTTTCTCTTGTTATTTTCAATTTCTCTTCGCAATTAGGGTTTTACTCTAACAAATCTCGAATTTTTGGGTTCATTAAGAAACATTCCCAATTTCTGGGATTATATTTAAGGTTTTGGGTTATCATTTTCAATGCTAGTGATTCGAATTTCTGGGTACGTAAATGTCATTCTTTCTGGGTACTGTTAATGTCTTGTTCGAGATCAGTTTGTTTTCGTTTATTTGGTATCTCAACTATCTCCATTGAGTGACTTTTGTTAATTGTAGTTATGTCCATCCAAAGCAGAGTGCAGTCATCAGCTGGAAGCGAGAGATGTCACTGTGGCAATGAAGTTGCGGTACTCACTTCACCAATCCCGGTCGACGCTTCAAGTGTTGCAAAGAGTATAAAAGGATGCTTGATACTCGTGGTTGTAAGTACTTCAAATGGGTTGACAAATGTCATATTGATTGGCAAAGGGATGTAATTAGGCAATTGAAGATGGATAAGGAGTTTCTGGAATTGCAGAAGTCCGTTCTGGAAGTTAAGAAGGACACTTTTTCGAACGCTATTCGGTTAACTGATATGAGGAATGATGACCTCAAGGCAATCATGACGTCGGTGGAGGGATGCTATTTTGAAGAAGGCTGTCATTCTGTTGTCGGTGGTTTGTTTGACGCTTGTATTCGGTATCGCATTTGATTAGTGAAGTGACTATGTAGTAATGTATTGTAATGTACGTTCTACTAATGCCCTGAATTTGCGGATTGTATGTAAGCTCTATATAAATAGAGCCATTTTGTAAGATAATGAAATGAGGATTTTATTAGAAAATTTAACAGTCACCATTACGGTAGTTCGTACATTCAAACCAACATTTATCATGTCGTCCCCTCTAGGTGTACAATGGCCTTACTATACTGTCTATACTGTCCCACAAAATTGCCCTTACCAAACCCCTCTTTCATCGGTCAATCCAACCTACAACTTCAATTGGTAAGTAGCAAGGTTGACTGTGTGGTTGTTGGACAGCAAATTAAATGAGTTCATGAATCTCTAACTTGTTAATGTCGAATGATGTCGGTGTAGTGATGGATAAGTAACATTAGCCAATGTTTTAGCTTCCCCGTTTTCCCCCTTAAATTTCTTTGTTCTTTAATATTACCCCCAAAATCTATGTATCCATTAAATTAACCCCCAAAACCTATGTATCCATTAAATTAAGCCCCAGAGTGGTGTAAAAATATTTGATTTTACCCCCATTATAGAGACGAATTGTCACCAATTTGTAAACAAAGACAAGGAACAAATGTAAAATAACTGATCTGGAATTGTATACCTGAAAACCAAATGCACAGAACTACACAGAAAATAGATCCAAAGTCATAAAACCACAAGCAAAGTAGAGTTCTAAATCATAAGCAAAGTAGGTTTGATAAGCACAATAGGAGATACATCCGAGAGTTCTAAATCATATTTCCAGTTAAAGTCGAAGCTTGACTAAGAAGTTCGACAAAGCTTGTTGGTGTCTTAGGTTGTTCACTGGGTACTTGATTTGATGTTGAAGGGTTGACGCTTGAGGTGGAAGCTTGTGCAGTTGCTGCAGCTTGAGCTTGAGTCTCTAAAATCATATTTGCTCTCTGGACATTCCTTGTCTGCCTCTTCCTCCTTGTATCTACAATCCACTCACTACGTCCCAAAGGCCTACCTCCAGGAGCCCTCTCTGCTGAAGTTGTAGAGGGTGCAGTTGGGTTCTTGCATGTTCTTCTACTGTAATTGACCTCTCCTTTGTCATTGTCTTAAACAGACTGTCCACATCATGTGGACATGTAACCATTGCCTTTCCCATGATTTGAGGTAGTCTAGGATCGGTTTTAGTATAGTAAATTTCGAAGTCTCTCCTTTCCATTAAATGTTCTCCTAGATTTCTAAAGTATTGGACATCCATAGTTCGAGTATTTAACCCACATTCCAGATGCATACCACCCCCAACATATTCAGTTCTACCATTAACTAGAGCAAACTCACCACCAAAGAATGTTCGTAGATTGAACTCCATCCTAATCAGAATATAAACAAAATTAATTTAATTAACATTTCTTTCACGACACAACCGGACATTAGTGTTCAATTCTGAATGTGCAAAATAAACACAACTGAAATAGTGTTCAATTGACACAAGACATAAATACAAGTGCCACCAAACAATAAACAATAGTGTTCAATTTAATTTCGAACCATAAACCCTAATTGCGAGCTTAAACCCAGAAATTTCAATTTGAATGTGCAAAATAGAAGCCATAATTGAAAATAGCAAGATAAAAGAAGAGAAATTACCTTACGAATTGGGTCGATTGATTGCGAATGATTCGTCGTCTTCGATTTCTCGTCAATTTGGCGAATTAGGGTTAGGGTTCTTGATTTGAGGGAATTTGGGGGTTTTGGGAGGGGAATGTGTGTTTGAGGTAGGTAAAGTGAGGTAAGGTGAGGAGAGAGTGTGTTACTAAGGGGATGGGCAAATCTGGAAGAAAACAAGATTAATTCGCTAGAAAGAGGAGAGAAGGGGGCCGGGGGGTAAATTCTAATTTTTTAAAAACTTTAAGGGGGTAAAATTTAATAAAAATCTTTTTTGGGGTAATCTCTAAAATTTGGAACATAAAAGGGGTTATCAGTGAATCACTCTTATTTTTTAATTCATATAACCTCAACTTTTTACCTACCTTATTTTATTTTATTTATTTACCTCAACTTTCTGCCAACCTTATTTTAATTTTTTATTTACTTCAATATCTACGTTTGTTTTATAACTCGAATAATTACAATTAAATAATTAATTGTTGAATAAATCTTGTGACATACGAATAATTTTATTTCCAAGTTGTCATTATTAAAGGTGGCAATAAGGCGGGTAGGTCGAGTTCGGATTGGGTTGTCGGTAGACCTAGCAAACAAGTCAACCGGGGCGGGTTTGGGTCAAGTGAGTTTCGCGTTGACTTTGGATCGGGCCAGATCATTTCGGATTTGCTATTTTCATCTTTTTTAGAGATATTGACTCGTTTTTTTATAATAATAGTCGGATCAATTTCGGGTTAGCTCGGGTCAATTCAGGTTACGATTCAACCTCGAATCTTTAGTTTGGATATCAGATCGGGTTCAAGTTGGCTTATTCGGGTCAGGTCATTCGGGTCGAGTCAGTTTTGCCATGTCTAGTTGTCGGGTCTGGGTCAGATGCGGATCATTTCCGGGTCGGATCATTGGTTCGGGTCGGGTTTGATCATGTTCAGGTCGCACTACGTTTTGTTTGGTTTGGTCGGGTATCTATAACCATCAATTCATTATCCGTTTTTATTACTACGTGCAGTATTATTCATCATTTATTATACGAATTTGGTTTTTATCATCTATACAACTATATAATCTAATACAAATTATTTTGACCATGTCCTTTTCTACTGAATTGAAATGAGCTTGAGTGAAATGAGTTGAACTAAATTAAACTAAGCTGAGCCAAACTGAACTAAAGTAGCCTGAAATAAATACATAAATAATAATAATAATAATAATAATAATAATAATAATAATAATAATAATAATAATAATAATAGTAATAATAATAATAATAATTGATGGGGGTCGGTAGCCTGACACGGGTCGCCCGCCATCCGGGCCCCGGGAAAGTCCGACCCGAAAATAGAAAGAGGCATGCGCGGCAAGCCGTCAAAATTAGTCTTGTTGAGAAGCCTCCAAAGAGATGGCCTCAGCCACCCTGAGCTCCAACATGATCTTTTCCCTGCCCGACAGGGTCAAGCCGCGTGTTGGCCAGGCCAATGCGAGCCCCACTGCCTGCCAACCCTCAGGGCACTCTCGCCCCTGGCAGGGTCGTGGGGGAAGGTCAAAGCCCTTTCCGTCCATGCCCAAGGTAAAGAGGAATGAGTGGACGAGGTGAGACCGCGTGTCACCTCCTTGTCCACTCATTCCTCCTCTTTCTCTCTCTCTTTTCCCTCTCTTGAGGAAAGGTATAAATACTTTGCCATTTCCCACATACAAAGGGTTGGATTTTCTCTCTCTAAAAAACCGCCACCTTACTCCTCACGAGTAAGGTTTCTCAAGGCTATTCACGGACGGACTTAGGCATCGGAGAGGGTTCCCCCGGACACCTCCGGGGCCCTGTGCGTTCCATGTGCAGGGAACAAGCCGTCTTCGCAGGGAAAGTCCGAACATTGGAGTGAGGGAAGAGAGGGAGCAAAGGAACTACACCACCATCATCAAGGACACGTTATAACCAAAGGATCCGAATCCAAAGTCGGGTCTATTGTTTCCGTAACCGGAACAATTTGGCGCCGTCTGTGGGGAAGTATTCGGGTGTGCTCACGAGTTACCCACAAAAAATCAACCATCATAATAAAAAAACATGCCTGAAATCTTTGCAGCAAGTTCGGGGGCGGGTCCGACAGTACCACTGGTGACCCCCCCTGTACGGGATGCCTCTGCCGGAGATAACGCCTGCTGCCACAATCCCGGGGGTAGGGCGGGCTAGTCTCCAAGGGGCACCCGGCAAGGAGACCGCAATTGTAACTGGGCAGGTTGGTCATCAAAGGCCCAGCTTGAACCTCACCCCTCCCCAGGTCCTCCAGACTGCGGCCTTCTTCTCAGCCATGCTCAATCAGGAATTCACTCCTTAGGACCTCGTGGGCAGGATTGCGACGACCCCCAGGCAACTTCACTTCGAAAGTGGGGAAGGGGCCAGGGGCACGAAGCGGACCGCTGCCAGGAATGTCCAAAGGAAGGGAAGAAAGACCGCCCAGGGGTACGTGCAGGCTCAGAAACGCATTACCGCCGGTAATCAAGAACAGCCTGCTCAGCAACAAGCATTTTCCATACACACCACTGAGTCCACGTCGGCCATCAAAAAAAGGGGTTTATCCCAGGATCTTCAGAGGCAAATGAAGCCCAGGGAGCCTGCCTAGAAGCGTTTGGGGGAAAACCAGGGCGGGGTCTTCTCCAGGTTGACGCCTGCGGCAGAGTCACAGCCGGCTCCAGGGCTGTCTCAAAACTTACAATCAAGACTCAACCTGGGACGACCACTCGGGTCAAGGCACCGACAAGGCGACAATCTTGAACCACCCCAGGAAAAACGGCCCACACACCACTCCCCTGCTGGAAGGGAGGATGAGGCAATAAGTAGGCAGCCACCCAGGCACCGCTCCCCCCAGTATTGGAAAACCGACCCCTGGAAAATGGGACGACCACGGTTACCACTCTGTTGGGAGCAGGTCAAGAATGGTGGGCAGGCCTACCAAGACTCCACTCCACCCTGATGTGCAGGAGTACCCCATCCCTAAGATTAAAATGCCTTCTGTCAAGTTTGATGGAACTACTGACCCGGAGGATCACCTGGCGGCATATGAAAGTCACATGGGGATGTACGATGCCGACGATGCGGTTTGGTGCAAGATCTTTCCTACCACCCTGGTGGGTCTAGCCCAAGGGTGGTTCAGGGATCTACCGCAGGGGTCAATCAATTACTTTATAGAACTGGCCGAGGCCTTCTTGGACCAATATGCAGGGAACAAGAGGCGCCGGCTAACCCGCTTTGATCTAATAACCCTCAGGCAGAAGAAGGGGGAGACACTCAGGGACTACTTGAAGAGGTTCGACTTATCATTCCAACAAGTCAAAGAGATCGATGACTCAACGGCAGCATACGCCTTAACGATTTCATTATTCCCGGGGGAGATGAAGAATCAAATGATTAGAGCCCAGCCAGAAATCTGGCCAAGGCTCGAAGGATAGCCGAGGGCTTCATGCTGTAGGAGGAGTTCCATGGCCTGCCGGATACCCCCACAGGACCTCCTAGGCCACAGTGGGGACCGCAGAGTGGACGCAGCAGAGGTGAAGCAGGGAAGCAAAGAGCTGAGAAGGGTGACACCCCGAGAAAAGAGCGTGTGGCCTATCAGCCAAGGTTTGACAGCTACACAGCTCTCAATAAGTCGATATCCGAAATTTTTGAGTTGGAAAAAGAGACAGCCAAGTGGAACTGCCCGAGTAAGCCGCGCAGCCCAAAAGGTGATCCAAAGAATTTTTGCACGTTCCATGATTGCGTCGGGCATACCACCGAGGAGTGCCGCCACCTAGAAGACGAGATTGAAAAACTCATCAGGAATGGTTGGTTGAGCAACTATGCTGCGAGAAACAAGAATCAGAAAGAGACGGCGGACAAGCCAGAGGGCTCAGTGCAAAACCGCTTGATAATCCATGTGGTGTCGGGAGATGCGGAAGGCCAGACAAGGTAGAGAGGCCAAAAAAGACAGATCCGAGAACTACGAAACCAGATATGCTATGCTGAGAGGACAGGGAGCCCTAGAGGTCTGACCTTGAGCATCACCCCCCAGGATGCAGGGCGGGTGGTATACCCTCACAGCGACCCCATGGTATTGTCTCTTGTCATCAGCAATCATATCGTGAGAAGATGCATGGTGGACACAGGAGCCTATACCAATCTGCTGTACAAGGACACATTTGACAAAATGAATTTAGAGAAGAGGCACCTCAAGCCTGCCCCTGGATCGCTGTACGGGTTTAGCGAAGCAGGCGTGCTTCCCATGGGGATCATCGATCTGCCGGTGACATTCGGAGAGGGAGCCTCAGCCAGGAATATCAAGGCGTCATTTATTGTTGTGGATGCAAAATCTGCGTATAATGCCCTGATAGGCAGGGCTACCCTGGATGAAATTGAGGCCGCCATATCAATCAGAGCCCTGACCATAGCCTATGTAACGGATTTTGGCATGGAGGGAAAGGTGCACGGTGACCAGGAGTCGGCCAGGCAGTGCTACTCTGTGGCCCTACGCACCCAGGAAACAGAGCGAAAGGGTAAAATAAAAGCAGACAACTCCCCGGCAGGGAAGGGGAGATTCCAGCTGGCTAGCAGGCAGCGGACCACCTTGAACCTGGGGAAGAGAGCATGCTGGTGGATCTGGAGCCTGGAAGGCAGGTCCTCATAGGGGCTGACCTGGAAGATACCTATCGTGAAGAATTGATCAAGGTCCTGAGAGATAACAGGGATGTGTTCGCCTACTCGGCAGACGAAATGCCGGGAGTCGATCCGGCACATATTGTTCACAAGCTGAACGTAAGTCTGGAAGCCCACCCTGTGTAGCAGAAAAAGAGACACATCTCTGCAGAAAAGGATCAGGCCATCAAGGAAGAAATCGAAAAACTTTTGAAGGCCGATTTCATAGAAAGCTGCGATTACCCCGAGTGGTTAGCCAATGTGGTGATGGTAAAAAAGTCTTCAGGAGCATGGAGAATGTGTGTAAACTTCACAAATCTTAACAAAGCCTCCCCAAAAGACTGCTATCCCCTCCCAAGGATTGATCAGCTGGTAGATGCCACCAGTGGGTATACCACACTCAGTTTCTTGGATGCCTTTTCAGGCTACCACCAAGTATACCTCTGGCAGCCTGACAGGGTAAAATGCACATTCATCACTAGCTCTGATACATGTACAAGATGATATCGTTCGGATTGAATGCAGGCGCCACCTACCAACGACTAGTCGACAAGGTTTTCGAAAATCAGAAGGGTAGGAACCTGGAGGCCTATGTAGACGACGCAATCGTGAAAAGCAAAGGGGACGCAGAGCACCTGAAAGATTTGCAGGAGACCTTCTCCTCCCTGCGTGCATACCAGATGAAGCTTAACCCTAAGAAGTGTACTTTTGGGGTCCGCTCAGGAAAATTTCTAGGTTTCCTGGTCAGCGCCAGGGAAATCGACGCCAATCCCAAGAAAGTTCAGGCCGTCTTAGATCTCCCAGAGCCAAGGACTATAAGGGACATCCAGCGCGTGAAAGGCAGGATGGCTGCCCTGGCGCGATTCATCGCCAGGTCAGCTAATCAACACCTTTCTTCAAAATATTGAAAGGAAACAAACAGTTTAAATGGGAAGATGAACAGAAAGAGGCCTTCAAACAATTGAAAGAGCACTTGAAGAAACTGCCTACCCTGGCAAGGCCGGTGGCAGGGGAGAAGCTCTTCCTTTACATTGTCGTAACAAGCTCAACAGTAAGCGCAGTAATTCTAAGGGAGGAAGCAGGTTCCCAGCAGCCCATATATTTCGTGAGCCATGCCCTGGGGGCAGCAGAGAAGAACTACCCAGTGGTTGAGAAGGCAGCCTACGCAGTCGTCATCGCAGCTAGAAAGCTCGGGCCATACTTTGACGCCCATCCCGTCGTAGTAATGACTGACCAATCCCTGGAAAAGGTCCTGGAGAAGTTTGAAAAATCCGGGAGACTGCTAAAATGGGCCATAGAATTGAGCGGATTAGGAATATCATACCAGTCCAGGACTGCCTTCAAGGCGCAGGCCTTGGCAGATTTCCTAGCAGAGTGTTCCCATTCAGAAGAGGACGATCCACCCGCCGGATAGTGGGTAGTATACACTGACGGATCCTCAACAGCCAATGGTGCAGGGGCAAGTATTGTGCTCACCAGCCTTGAGGGGGCAAATTTCGAGCACGCACTCAGGTTCACCTTCCCTGCGTCCAACAATGAGGCTGAGTACGAGGCCGTACTGGCGGGCATTAATCTGGCCAAAGCTGCAAGGGCTGAAAGGGTTGTTCTAGCAACGGACTCTTAGCTTATTGCCAATCAAATCAATGGAGAGTACGAGACCAGAGACCAGACTATAGCCGCATACCTAGAAAAGGTGAAACAAGAATTATCTGGGTTGAAATCTTACGAAGTCAAACAGGTCCCTCGGTCCCAGAACAACCGGGCGGACGCCCTGTCTAAAACTGGCTAGTTCCAGTCTGCAGGACGTAAGAAGATCAGTATGGGTAGACGTAATTCAGGAAAAATCCACCGTACCCTGCCAATCGATCAGCGTCATTGAAGAGTCGGAGTCTGATGATTGGATGACCCCAATCATCCAATTCAAGAAGTATGGAACCCTTCCACAAGAACCAGTCCAGAGAAGAAGAATGTCGGCCAGGGCTGCATGGTTGATACTGGTAGGTGAAGAATTGTACCGAAAATCATTTTCATCTCCCCTGCTCAAATGTCTGGGGGCAGGGCAGGCCGCAGAGGTATTAGACGACATACATTCAGGAATCTGCGGCCATCACATAGGAGGAAGGTCACTGGCACACAAATCCCTAAGGGCAGGCTACTATTGGCCGACCATGCTCGCTGACGCCAGGGATCTGACTCAAAAGTGTAGGAAGTGCCAGCTATTTTCCCCGTCAATACACGCCCCAGCCCAGGAGCTTAGACCGATTCTGTCCCCCATCCCCTTCGCTCAGTGAGGAATGGACATTCTGGGTCCTTTTACTGTTGCGACCGGGGGCAGGAAGTTTTTGATAGTAGGGATTGATTATTTCACTAAGTGGGTTGAAGCTGAAGCTGTCCCAAGCATTACCGAGCCCGCGGTCAGGAAGGTAATCTGGCGGAATATCATAACCAGGTACGGCCTGCCGAAGGTACTAGGCTTCGATCATGGGAGGCAGTTCGACAATGACCCCCTGAGAGCCTGGTTGGAGAGCCATGGCATAGCAGTCGCTTACTCCGCAGTCTGCCACACACAAACTAACGGGAAGGCGGAGGCGGCAAACAAACAAATCATGAGCGGTCTGAAAAGGATGGTGGATAAGCTCAAGGGGAGATGGGCGGACGAACTGCGAAGGGTGCTATGGTCCATCAGGACCACTAGAAAAGAATCCACAGTCCAGACCCCCTTTGGCCTGGTCTACGGGGCTAAGGCCCTGCGGCCTATAGAAGCATAAATCCCCACCCTACGATCCCAGCAACATGACAGGGCGAGTAATGAAGCTGCAATGACTGAGGCTCTGGACCTGGTCGGTGAAGTAAGGCGAGAGGCCTGCGTTAACATTGCTGCCTACCAACAACGAATGAGAAAGGCATACAACAAGAAAGTAAACGAAAGAAGTTTCCAGGTGGGGGACCTGGTTCTAAGAAAGACGCAGGCAGTTGGGAGATCAAGAGAACATGGAAACCTGAGCGCCAATTGGGAGGGCCCATACGAAATCACCCAGATCATGGGGCCAGGAACATACAAGATCGCCCACCCTGCAGGACAAGAGCTGGCTGCCCACTGGAACATAGATACCCGGAAGAAGTACTATGTCTAGCTTGAGGAACTAAGGAATTTTCTTTTGTTTTTCTTCAAAAATTGGCGGAGAACGGTCAAGAAAGAATGTCGACGGCTTCAACCATGGATGTTTTAAGTTTTTTTTTCAAGAAATGAGAAGATATCTGAATTCATACTCGTTGTCTGTTCAAACTTGCATTTCACACACAAACGAGCAAGGGGCAATAGGGGAGGGCCCCCTTGTTGCAAAACCCAAGGAAAATGAACCCCTCAACAAAAAAAGCAAAGTCCCCCTGCCCACCTCTAGGCAGGCAAGGGGCAGGCCCCCTGGACTTCGGCAAAGAAGCCAGGGTCAGGTTGGGCCCCACGCGCCGAATGAACAAGGACTGGGGGCGTCCCCCAACCTTGTATAAAAAACGCAAAGTCCCCCCTGCCCACCTCTGGGAAGGCAGGGGGCAGGCCCCCTAGACTTCGGCAAAGAAGCCAGGGTCAATCCGGGCCCCACGCGCCTAATGAACAAGGACTGGGGGCATCCCCCAACCTTGTATAAAAAACGCAAAGTCTCCCAGCCTACCTCTGGACAGGCAGGGGGCAGGCCCCCTGGACTTCGGCAAAGAAGCAAGGGTCAGGTCGGGCCCCACGCGTCGAATGAACAAGGACTGGGGGCGTCCCCCAACCTTGTATAAAAAACGCAAAGTCCCCCTGCCTACCTCTGGGCAGGCAGGGGGTAGGCCCCCCGGGCCTCGGCAAAGAAGCCAGGGTCAGGCCCGATCTCGAAAGGAAACGGTAAGTAACGCAAAGAAAGTACGTTCATAACAAATCCGGAAGAGTTTAACAAAGATGAGCAATAACAATCCAAGCACAAGAAAGTTGAAATATTACATCAAGCCGGGAGCCGGCCACATCAGGGCCCGGCGCGCAAAAAGATTAAAATATTAACAAGGAAGCAAAGGTGCAACAGGGTATGGGCAAGAGCCCTCAGAGGACGATTGCCCCGCGTGTTATGCGTTGGGGGCATCTTGATCAGGGTCAGTGGCCTCCTCAGGCGATCTGTTGGCCCGAGCATCATTCTTGGCAGCATAGAGGTCCTGAAAGGCGTCCTCATCAAAGTTTGGGAGCATCTCCCTAATAACCTCCATAACAAATTGTAAGGAGGAAGAGGCTCCAGCATTAAAGTTCGTCGCCACTGCAGAGTTGGCTTCCTGAATGATGGCGTCCTTCTCTTTCTGCCATTCCTCGCCCTGTGTCTTCAGGTCACCCTGCGCCTTTTGAAGGTCCGAGTCAGCCTTGATCAGGCGGTCCTCCAGCTCAGCAATCTTTTTCTTAGACTGCTCTAGTTCAGCAAACGCCTTCTTGGTCTGCTCCAACTCGGCGACCGCTTTCCTTGCTTGCTCCAGCTCTGCCTCCAGGTCAGCCACCTTCCTCACAGCATGCTCACCCTGAGCCTTCCAGCGCGCTACCTGGTCCTTGGCCTCCCCCAGGTCGCCCTCACACTTTGCCAACTGATCCTTCAAGTTGGCGATAAGTGTAACATCCCTCTCAACCATCGCCAGGCGTTCAGGGAGAGGGAGCCCAGTAGTAATGACTAACTCTTCGTCGCTCAAACGACTGATGGCCGCTAGCTCAGTAGAAGCTTGGAACACCCTGGAGGTGCGCTGGATATACTGAATCACCTGATTGGTAGTGGAAGTCACGGACTTAGTAAGGTGATCCGCCAATACAACATTGGAGTCAGAAAGCAGGGCAGAAACGTCGACGCTGTCGCCGGCAATAAAATGAAACTCAGTATTATCTTCTGAGAAGAGAGTGCCTGGAATATCATGAGTAGGGCGCTTGGGATCAGGCGTGTTAGCATCATCTTCTAGATCAACCACTGGCGTGGCATCCGTGGGCTCCTTGTTTTTCCTCTTCCTACCTACCACGGGAGTGCTCTCCCATGTTTCCTTAGAGCTAGCTGGCTTTGACCCCATGGGAGGGTGAGTCCCAACAGGGGAGCCTCCCTGTTTACTAGCAAGGAAGGGGGTGGCTTCTGAGGCGGCCTCCCTCTCCACGTCCCGGGAAGCAGAAGTGGGAGCCATAGATTTTGCAGGGGTCGACTTGGGAGGAAGAGGAAATCTCGCTCGGCTGACAGATATATTTTTCACATACTTCATCAGGTTTTGCTTCTTAAACTCAGGAGGAAGGGGAGGATGGTTGACAAAAGCTGAGAAATCTCTGTTCAGGCCAAGCTCCTTCAACTCGTTCCTTGACCAGTGGCAAGTGGCAAGGTCTGCAGAAAAGTCACAAAAGATAGCTGAGTAAACATACAATAAAACAAAGCAAAGGAAATTCAACTGCTGACAGAATCCCCGAGCTACCTGCACTAAGACCAGGATTTAGACCCACCCGGGTCAGGTACTTATCAGTCGCTATAAGCTCAGTATGGGGGAGCCAGATGTTGGGACCGTATGAGCCCTTCCTGTCGTTAGAAGATGCAAACCGCGCGACCAAGTCTTTTTCCTCCTGGGTCAACCTGATCTCAAGAGCTCTCCCCCCAACCCCAGGGTGATACTCCTGGCGGGTTTCCAAATGGGTGTGGACACGGTTCCTGAAATACAAGAAATTGTCCTTCCAATCCTTCAGGCCGCTCAAGACCGGCCAAACTGGGGAGCTTTTCTTCTGACGTAGGAGGGAAAAATACCCTGGGGAGCCACCCCCTTCATTAGAGGCCATCATCTGAAGGCCAACCATAAACCTTAAAGCATTTATGGATGGCTTCTCACCCCAAAACAAGCAGGCCCAGGTATAAGCAATCAACGACCTGACAGTAAGGGCCGTTAACTGGGCGATGGCCACATTCATGCGCTAGAAGACCTCCTCCAGGAATGGATGAAGGGGAAAGCGCAGGCCGAAGTTGAGGCATTTGTGGTACACAGCTATGCAGCCCGTAGGGGGATTACACACTGTGTCCTTCTCCCCAAGGACAACAATAGTGTACCCCTCCCCAAAGTTATAGAGCTTGGCTATAGCCTCCCCAGCATTTTTCTCCAGAATTAGGTCTCGGTTCTTGGAGGCCGGGTATGTTCTCAGGGGGATCCTATACTTGGTCTTGTCCAGGTAATAGGCCCTCCCCGGCTCTCGGGGAATAAGTGGGCCAGTGATTGTGGAGGCGTCGATTTCTAACGCCTCATAATCAGAATCAATAACGTCGAAGGGAGCAGGCTCAGGGGAGTTGGCGCCCCCACTGTCCTCTGAATGGCCTTCCTCGGCCGTCCTAACACCTAATCCCCCGGAGGAGGCAAGGTCATCATTAATCTTGTCCTTACTCCCCGTCCTTTAAGTCGAAGGACCAGTAAAAGGGAGAACCCGAGCGCAACGGTCGGTCATGGTGTTCAAGGAAATAGGGAAAAGCGAAGAAAAAGAAAGACGAGGAGGACAGAGATTAGGACTCTAACCTGATTAAGCAGTCGCCAGATGAAAACGCGGAAAACTTCCTCAGTCAAAAGAGCGCTTGACAAAGAAGAGAATTTGAAAGAAGGGGTTTGAGAAGTTCGAATGTGTGAAAGGGGGAATGAAGGGGGAGTCGATACTTTTATAGATGCAGGAAGGCGAAAAGCCGCCCAATCAGAGGGTTTTCCCAAGAAAAGCACCCCACGTGTCACACTTTCAAAATTCAACCACCCATCACTTCCCAAGGAGCCTCGAGAAGGCAACAAGGGCAGAAGTAAATCATTGCATGACGTCACTCGTCACTCAAAAAAAAAAAGAGAGACGCACAAATGAAAGGTCAACAGCCCGCCTGATTTTCCATTAATTAAAAAAGGCCCAAAACGGCCAAGGTTACAAACTGAGTGGGCAAGAAAAGAAAATTACAAAAGAAGCCTGATATTCTGGCTCAATCTACCCGCAAGCATGAGGCATGCCTAGTCATCATCAAAACACGGGGAGTAGTCCCCAGGGCTATCATAGCCGCCAGCATCGGACCCCCAGTCCCAGCTGCCGGAATCCTCAAACGGGTCATCACGGCCCTCTCCTTCATCCCTGCCGGATGAGTAGCCCCGGCCATCACTGTCCTCGGAGTCGTGACTGCTCACGTCCCAGTCCCTGCCATAAGTGACTACCCTTACACCTTCAGAAGAGCCATAGTCCTCCTTCCTCGAGGGAGGGACCTGACTCAGGGGAAGAGCCCAATTCAGGGCAATTAGGGTCAAATTGTTCAGGATGCAACTAGGGGAAGCATTTGTGGCATCCCCTGTAAAAGCAACCTCCCGCCTGGGAGCAGCGTCTAGGCATAGGCCCGACAGGAGACGAAGACCATTTGGGGCGCTTACCAGCCCTGGATGAAGATTTCCTCCTAGTAACCCGCGAAAGGCGAGAACGAGTCCGTCTACTGCGACGAAGGACCAGATGAGCCAGCCTGGAGTACCTCAATCGCCGGCGCCCCCTGAAACAGAGGACGTCCACATAAACTCCGCAACGAAAAACCATTTTTCTAATCCAAGACATTTTTCCTTTGAAAAGAGTAGAAGAAGAATGAGGATGGTTTGTGAAAATGGTGAAGGAAGTCAGAATTTATACAAGAGCAAAAGCAAGCAAATAATGGCGTCCCAACCATTTCTGCAAGAAGAAGAACCAATCACAAACCTGACACGCTGCTCAAGAGATCACTTTACGAGAAAAACAATCATGAGGAAAGACATTCCAACTCTTCGCATGCCCAGGACGGTTGAGACTTCTCCCTCGGGAACATGCGACGCATTAAATGCCAGAGCGAAGTTCAACAAGTCAACCTCCCGCCTTCCCAACCAAGGGGTCACCTGCTGAGGAGGAACCCAGCTCCCCCTCACCCGGCGAGGGCCAATTGATGGGGGTCGGTAGCCTGACACGGGTCGCCCGCCATCCGGGCCCAGGGAAAGCCCGACCCGAAAATAGAAAGAGGCCTGCGCAGGAGGCCGTCAAAATTAGTCTTGTTGAGAAGCCTCCAAAGAGATGGCCTCAGCCACCCTGAGCTCCAAGAGGATCCTTTCCCTGCCCGACAGGGTCAAGCCGCGTGTTGGCCAGGCCAATGCAAGCCCCCCTGCCTGCCAGCCCTCAGGGCACTCTCGCCCCTGGCAGGGTCATGGGGGAAGGTCAAAGCCCTTTCCGTCTATGCCCAAGGTAAAGAGGAATGACTGGACGAGGTGAGACCACGTGTCACCTCCTCGTCCACTTATTCCTCCTCTTTCTCTCTCTCTTTTCCCTCTCTTGAGGAAAGGTATAAATACTTTGCCATTTCCCACATACAAAGGGTTGGATTTTCTCTCTCTAGACTCTCACTCTAAAAAACCGCCACCTTACTCCTCATGAGTAAGGTTTCTCAAGGCTATTCACGGACTGACTTAGGCATCGGAGAATGTTCCCCCGGACACCTCTAGGGCCCTATGCGTTCTATGTGGAGGGAACAGGCCGTCTTCGCCGGAAAAATCCGAACATTGGAGTAAGGGAAGGGAGGGAGCAAAGAAACTACACCACCATCATCAAGGAAACGTTATAACCAAAGGATCCTAATCCAAAGTCGGTTCTATTGTTTCTGTAACCGGAACAACAACAACAACAACAACAATAATAATAATAATAATACTAATAATAATAATAATAATAATAATAATAATAATAATAATAATAATAATCCGAGACTCTTTTCCCTCTTCTTTTCGCTTTGGTCTTGCATCCCTTGATTGTAAAATCCGAGACTCTTTTCCCTTGAGCTTGCAGGCTTGGTACTTGGACGACGGCACCATCGTTGGAGATACCTTGGTCGTGGGGAAGGTTTTGGAGCTGATTATGGAGGATGGTCCTCGCTTGAGTCTTCACCTTAATGTCGGAAAAACCGAGGTTTTTTTGCCTAAGGAAGACCCTAGGAGTCGACTTCCGGGTGTTTTCCCCCGATATTTCTCGACCGCTGCGTGGTGTCAAAGTTCTTGGTGGCCCCGTCAGTATCTGCCGTACTTTCAGCAGTGAGCTTGTGGCGAAGAGAGTTACGAGAACCATTGAGCTTATGGATTCGGTTGCCAGGATTGAGGACCCACAGTGCGAGCTGTTATTACTTCGTGCTTGTGCCGGTATTTCTAAGTTTTCTTTCACTCTGCGAACCTGTCCCCCTACGGTCTTCGACTCGGCTAAGACCTTTGATGCGGTATTGCGGTCTAGCCTCGAACGCATTGTCACCGCGTCCGGCCCCGGGTTCGGGGACTAGCAGTGACGTCTTTCCACACTAACCTTTAATTACGGAGGGTTGGGTGTGTACAACGCCGGGGATGTCCTGCACTATGCCTTTTTGTCTTCTCGCCTTCAGTCCTCTGAGTTGCAGGCTATGCTCCTTCGGTCTTCAGCTGTCTCTACTCCCGGGCCGACCTTCGATGCGGCCTTGGCTCTGTTTAGTGAGACCACCGGTTCTGACCTTTTCCGCAATCCTGGTGAAGTCGCTGCCCCCAAACTCATGAATAAATTGACAGATATATATTTCACGAAGGTTGTTGCTTCTTTAGAATCGGTTTTCTCCTTGACTCGACGACAGGTGGCTTTCTGGAAATCTCTGCAGGGTGCCCACACGTCAGACTAGTTGCGTGCAGTACCTATCTCCGAGCTGGGACAGACCATGAATGGGAGGACTTATCGCTCTGTCCTTAGCTATCGGTTGGGTGTCCCTTTGTTCCCGGTACCTAAGCCTTGTTCTGCTTGTTCTCGAGTTTTTGAGGGGGACATTTTTGGAGATCATGCTTTGTCGTGTGCTGGTACCGTTGGTATTAAGCATAGACATAACCTGGTTCGCGAAACCCTTTTGGATATCTACTTCGGATCTGGTATTTCGGCCGGTAAGGAGGTAGATTTCGGTTTGATTGATGGGCACGACAGGCCCCTACGCCCGGCGGATTTGCTTTTTTATTCCTGGGATAGGGGCTGTGATGTGTGTGTCGATCTGACGGGGTTGTCCCCTTTGACTCAGTCTGCGATGTCTGATTTTCTGCTTGGTCTCGCGGTCACTAATGCTGCTCAGCGCAAGTGTGCCAAGTATGGATATTTGTGCACCAAGACTGGGTATGGGTTCCTACCTTTCTCTTTCTCTTCTCTAGGAGAGCTCGACGAGGAGGTCGCTGCTTAACTCAAGCGGATTCGTAAATTCGCTATGTCACAGGATGCTGGAGCGTGTGCCGCAGTTCATATTTTCACTAGAATTAGTTTTGCTATTGCTAAGGGAGTGAGGGCGCAGATAGTATCTCGGCTACCCACTAACTTCTTGTAATTTGTTCTGGTGTTAATACAAGTTCCGTTTTTTTTAAAATAATAATAATAATAATAATAATAATAACAGGGACGTGTGATTAGGGCGACGATTAGGGCGTGCCTAGCCGCGTAGCCACCACGCTGCCACCACATCGCCACCTGGCCTCACGCCGCTCCACCTGGCCTCACGCCGCATCTTCACCGGACCGCCGGCATCCTTCTCCGGCACCGGCTCCATTAATAGTAATAACAAAAAGGAAAGGACGTGTGATTAGGGCGAACTACCGGTTGCTGCTGCCTAGCCACCGCGCCGCCACCAGGCCTCAGGCTGCTCCGCCTGGCCTCACGCCGCATCTTCGCCTGACCGCCAGCATCCTTCTCCGGCACCGACTCATTTAATAATATTAACATTAGGGAGGGGACGTGTGATTAGGGCGAACTGCGCTGCTGCCGCCTAGCCACCGCGCTGTCACCGCGCCGCTCCACCTGGCCTCACGCCGCATCATCGCCTGGCCGCCGGCGAACCTTCTCCGGCATTGCAACGTTGGGAGAGGGAGTGTGTTTTTGCGAACCTGCCCTTGTCGACGACATCGGTTGATGCGTTGGATGCTGCGTGTGTCGGGAGTGGGTTGTTGATGGTTAGCCCTGACTCGGGTTCGAACCCTGCCGGAGTGGCCCTTTCGTTGTGGTTAGGTTTCGGTTTCCTTCTTTGTTTTCGGTTTTCGGTTTTCGGTTTTCGCTTGCCTTTTTGTTTCGTTTGCCTGGGTTTCTTTGTTTTGGGTCGCTTCTGTTTGTCGGATTTGCTTCTGTCTCGATATGCCTGATGTTGTGCGGTTCCACTGTCCTTTTGTGGGCCTCGGTAGGTGTAGGGATGGTTGGGGTAAGGGTTTTGTTAAAACTTCTCTGCTTTACCATCTCCGTGATCATCACTGTAAGGAAGGTGCCCGGGACGCCACGCGGCAATCTCTTGCTTCTTTACCTATTTTTTTGGCTGCTGAGTCTACTTTTCGGCGGATGGGTATTTGGCTGTGTGGGGTTTGCTTTCGGACACATACTCATAACAAAGGCTGTCGTCACGACGCTGAGCCCTCTGTTGAGGCCCCTAATTGTGGTGATGGTGTTATCCGCTATGTTCTTTACGGTTTTCCCCGACCATCTGCCCCTACAGTTTCGTCTTCTTATGGTGTTGTTGATCCCCCGATTGTTGGGTTTAACGTGTCCTCTCTTGATCACTTGTTGGCTAAGGGGTTACGTACTGTTAAATTCATCCCTCCAAAGTGTCATTTAGGGTTTTCTCGGGTTTTTCGAGGGGCTCTTGATGATGTGGCTGCCTCTCCTCGTGATCTCACGTGTTGGGTCACTTTGCTTGCGCTGCCTCTTTGCATACTTAAGACTTTCTCCCCTCGGAGTAACCTTGAGTGTCGATCTTCTATTCGACGGTTGCGTCAGGAGGAGAGTATTTCTAGTGCCATTCGTTGTTGGGATGAGCCGGGTGGTCGATTGTCGCTCCTGCAGGATACTCTGGCTGTGGTTGCTCCTTCTTTTAGTGTGAATGAGGATCTCGACTTGAGTGAGGTCAATGTTAGGCAGTGTCGTAGGAAGATTTGTGACGGGCACTACACTGCTGCTGTTCGTGTGCTTTCTTCTTCTGGTGTTGCTCCTTACACCGATGATACTTTAGTGGCTTTGAAGGATAAGCACCCCATAGTCCCTTCTCCCGCTTTGCCATCCTTGCCTGATAATCACCACTCCCTTGTCGCATCCGCGTCCGTGGTTTTCGATATGATTAGAGGTTTTCCTCGGGGCACTTCTTGTGGGAGGGACGGTTTTCGTGCCCAACACCTTTTGGATTGTTTGAGTGGGGACGCAGTTGCTGTTTCAGATGATTCGATCGCATCTGTCACTCGGGTGGTTAATCTCTTTCTCGAGGGCAGCTGCCGCAGGTCCTCGGGGAGTATATTACTAGTGCTCCGCTTACCCCGCTTGTTAAGCCAGGTGGCGGTATTCGTCTTATTGTTGTTGGTACGATTTGGAGACGCCTTGTCTCTAAGGTTGGTGCTTTCTTGATCAGTCCGACGCTGAGTGGCTATTTTTCTGGTCTTCAGTTTGGAGTTGGGGTATCAGGGGGGGCGAGGCGATTTTGCATGCCTTGAACCAGCTTGTTGAGGATCGGGGTGATGAGGTGGGTCTTTCCATGCTCTTGGTGGATTTTCAGAACGCTTTTAACATGGTTGATCGTGAAATCATGTTACGAGAGGTTCGTTACCACTGCCCTGTTCTCTCCCAGTGGGTGGAATTTTGTTATTCTAGTCCTGCCCGGTTATATTATGGTGATCACAGCCTGTGGTCTTGTCAAGGGGTTCAGCAGGGTGATCCTTTGGGTCCTCTGCTTTTTTCTTTGGTATTACATCCCTTGGTTTGTAAGATCCGGGACTCTTTCGATTTGAGGTTGCAGGCTTGGTACTTGGATGATGGCACCATAGTTGGGGATACCTTGGTTTTGGGGAAGGTTTTGGAGCTGATTTTGGACGATGGTCCCCGTTCGGGACTTCATCTTAATGTCAGTAAAACCGAGATTTTTTGGCCTTCGGAAGATCCTAGGAGCAGGCTCCCCGGTGTCTTCCCCCTACTATCGCCAGGCCGATGCGTGGAGTCAAAGTCCTTGGTGGGCCTGTTAGTGCGAGTCATGATTTCAGCAGTGAGCTCGTGATGAGTAGAGTGACCAGAACTATTGCGCTTATGGGTTCCGTCGCTCTGCTTGATGATCCGCAGTGTGAGTTGCTGTTGCTCCGGGCCTGTACTGGTATCTCCAAACTTTATTTTACTTTGCGTACTTGCCCACCGACTGCCTTTGAGTCGGCTCAGCTTGATTTTGACGCAGCTCTTCGTTCTCATTTAGAACGGGTTGTTATTGCGTCTGGGCCGGGATTTGGGGATTGGCAGTGGCGGCTTGCCACCCTTCCCTTTTCCTTTGGGGGGCTTGGGGTGTATGCCGCTGGAGATGTCCTACATTATGCTTTTGTGGCATCCCGACTGCAATCTGCGGGTCTGCAGGCTACGCTGCTTCGCGCTGCGGGCATACTGACCCCTGGCCTGGCTTTCGATGCGGCCTTGTGTAGGTTTACGGAGGTTTTGGGTTCTGTTGAGTGTAATCCTAGTGAGATCGCTGCCCCCAAACTTATGAAGTCTTTGGCAGATATATATTTCACGAGGGTTGTGGCTACTGCGGAATCGAATTTCTCCTTGACCTCCCGTCAGGTTGCCTTGTGGAAGTCTCAGCAAGGCCGTCATGCTTCTGATTGGCTCCGCGCTGTCCCTATTTCTGGGCTAGGCCAGACTATGAACGGTCGGACGTACTGTTGTGTGCTTAGCTATCGGTTGGGCATTCCTTTGTTTTCTGTACCTGGGCCGTGTTCTGCCTGCTCTCGGGTTTTTGGCGACGATATTTTTGGGGACCATGCTGTGTCTTGCGCGGGTGTTGTCGTTATTAAACATCGACATAACCTCGTTCGTGACACTCTTTTGGATATCTGTTTCCGTTCCGGGGTCTCGGCCGGTAAGGAGATCGATATTGGCTTGATTGATGATCATGACAGATCCTTGCGTCCTGCAGATTTGCTTCTTTATTCGTGGGACAGGGGGCGTGACGTTTGCGTAGATCTTACCGGGTCTTCTCCTTTGACTCAGTCCGGGCTCTCTGATTTCGCGCCAGGCCGTGTTGTGGGCGACGCTGCTCGGCGCAAATGCGCTAAGTACAGGGACCTATGCTCGGGGCTGGGGTATGGGTTTTTGCCTTTTTCCTTTTCTTCGCTGGGGGAATTGGAGGCGGATACTATCGGCTTACTCAAGAGAATTCAGAAATTTTCGATAGCACAGGATGCCGGAGCACGCGCTGCTCCTTTTATTTTTACCAGACTTAGCTTTGCTATAGCTAAGGGGGTGGGGGCCCAGATTGTATCTCGGCTACCCACCAATTTTTTGTAAACTGTTCTTTGATTCATCAATAAAATTCTCCAATTTATAATAATAATAATAATAATAATAATAATAATAACAATAACAGTAACAACAACAACAACAACAACAACAACAACAACAACAACAACAACAACAACAACAACAACAACAACAAAAACAACAATAATAATAATAATAATAATAATAATAATAATAATAATAATAATAATAATAATAATAATAATAGCAAATAATAATGTTAATTATTGTATCAAAAATATTAATTATTATTATTATTATATTAATTTTAATTTTAATAACAATAACAATAACAATAATAATAATAATAATCCGTATTTTTTAATAATAATAATTATTATATTTATAATAATAACAATAACAATAGTAATAATAATGATTAATAATAATAATATTATAATAATACTAATATTAATATTAATAATCAATATTAATATTTAATAGTAGTAATATTAATAACAATAACAATAAAAATAAAAATAATATTAATTTTTATTATTATATTAATATTAATTATTACAAAAATGTCACCAATTTTAATATTTAATAATAAAATTAATAATTACAATTATAATAATAATAATAATTTATAATTTATAATAATAATAATAATAATAATAATAATAATAATAATAATAATAATAATAATAATAATAATAATAATAATAGCAAATAATAATGTTAATTATTGTATCAAAAATATTAATTATTATTATTATTATATTAATTTTAATTTTAATAACAATAACAATAACAATAATAATAATAATAATCCGTATTTTTTAATAATAATAATTATTATATTTATAATAATAACAATAACAATAGTAATAATAATGATTAATAATAATAATATTATAATAATACTAATATTAATATTAATAATCAATATTAATATTTAATAGTAGTAATATTAATAACAATAACAATAAAAATAAAAATAATATTAATTTTTATTATTATATTAATATTAATTATTACAAAAATGTCACCAATTTTAATATTTAATAATAAAATTAATAATTACAATTATAATAATAATAATAATTTATAATTTATAATAATAATAATAATAATAATAATAATAATAATAATAATAATAATAATAATAATAATAATAATAATAATAATAATAATAATAATAATAATAATAATAATAATAATAATAATAATAATAATAACTTATTTGAAGTGAATTGAACTAAAATGAACGGAACTGAACTGACCTGAACTAAATGAACGAGTCTGAGGATGAGCCATTGAAATCAAAGACTCAACTTCAGAGTTATCTGAGACTCAGACCGTCTCATGCACTTTAACCAGGTATGAGTCTCAGACTCAAAGAATCTGAGCCTCAGACTTTTGTTCAGACTTACCTTCAGACCCCCTTTAAAATTAAATCCGTCTGAGCCTCAGATTCGTACCAACCACATTATCCAGGTATGAGTCTCGGACTCAAAAAATCTGAGTCTCAGACTCATACTCAGACTCCCTTTAAACTTAGCCTTATGTCAACAAGAGTATGAGGATGGAGCAAGAGCTCTCAAGAGAGAGGTCCTACCTTATTAGTGAGACTAGTACTAAGCCCTGTGAAAATTCACAGGGTTGTATTAATATTACTCTGTTGTCTGTACTATGTATACGTAGTTCGTTATATGATTTTTTTTATCGAGTCAGAAAAATTAAATAATTGGTTTTGACTCATAACTCAACCCATAGAGTAATGCAATTTATACAAATCAAACGGTGTACATACTTATGTAGTTAGGTAAGATATCGAAATTTTTCTTACATTATTGTGAGATCTCTCACATGAGAATTTGTGTAACAATAGTTAGTCTCATGAATCGTGTAACAAAGAGTAAAATAAAAGATTAAATTTCTTCAATTTTGTTAACCTTTTATTTTCAAAAACTTGTACTTCGTATTTTCTTAATTCAAATCTTTGTGACATACTACGTATCATTTTGTGATAAAATTTGATGATGACATACATGCCATTTTTTACTTACATATTACAGTAAAATACAAATGTTAACCCTTGCGGAAATCGCATGAATTGCGTTTATTTTATAACGAAAAAAACATCAAAATATTGATCATAATCTTACGGAATTTGTTGGAATTTCTTTTATTATATCAATTGGTTTTTTACCTTTTGTTTTTGTGGACGTCCCTCCGCACCGCCCGGCGCCTCGCACGCGCCCGCGCGGGACCGACCCGGTTTTCAACGTGTGGCGGCGGCTACCCACGCGGCCCCCTCCCTGCCGGGGGCCGGTCCGATCTCGCATACGGGGCGAAGTGTCGGACCTCGATTTGGATGACGATCCGGACTTGTTCTAGACGGGTGCGGGCACCCGTGTTTCCGTTTGGGAATCGATCGAGTCGTGGTTGTAAATGTTTAAAGGCCATTTTGTTTGGTAAGGCGACTTTTTTTAGTGAACTGAAGTTGTCGTTGATTTGTGGAGTCGCCACCGAGTCAAATTATGGGGACTCCGAAACCGTTCAAGTCAACTTTGATCCCTTGCCGGCTCAAAGCTAAGTGGCACGGGACCTAAAGATAAAGACTTGTACCCTTAAGCACTCCATGCCTGGAATGACTCTCGTTTCCAATGGTTTCGGACATCCGGAAACCTTTGATTCTGAGTAAGGGGTGAGGGTACGTATTGGGAAGCCAACATCCGATAGATGTCAACGCCCAATCCCGCCCGCACTATAGAGGCCTGTACTAATCAATCGGTGGGCTGATATCCTAGTTCTTTTGTTGTGGAGGAAGTACTGTAACATCCGTTGTTTTAATCCTAAACCTTTTGCTATGCCGGTTATTTTAAGTCAAGTATGTTTTGTCGTCGAAGTAGTTGTGTTTACATTCTTTGCATGCGATTTCACGTGACAAGCAAGCCAGCATGAAAAGATGCACGTAGGAGAGTAGAGAGTACTAGTATTATACGTATTAGCAAATCAGTTTTAACACGATAATACGGATATTAGTCATTCTCGTGGTATACCTTACCTGGTATTCTGCTTAAGATGCGTCGGTTCGGTATTAATAGAGATGCGTCGAACCTAGTAAGGTGAGCACCGGGACTAATACGAAACCCGACCATCACTTGTTCAGTTTTAGTTGTTTTACGTTTTGAATTCCGTGTTAGGTGATTTAGCATGCGATTATAAGATCATAAAAGCAATAAATCATACGAAAAACTGTAAATGCGAATGTAAGTAAATCACATTGTGAGGAGTTGCACCCTCGGAGTATACACTAAACGGGACTCGATGCATAGATAGTTTTGAGAACAGATCTCGGAATTACTCGGGTCTATTTAGTGTGTTTTAGTGTTTGCAGTTGAAGTTGGGACGTTACGTATTTTAGTAGATGTTTGTGGGCCTAGTGCCCATATCTATTATTGTCGTAGTGCATAATAATAGAAAGTGCAAATATTGAAAGTTTTGTTTAGATGACAACCTAGTGACGACTCTATCAACAGGCGGATCCTCCTAGCTTGAACAGTGATTCCGGCAGAGCTCCGTTATCGTTTGACCTTCCCGCGGGTACTTCGGCAGAGTTTCGTTGCTAAGGACTAGTTCTGCGGCTAATCCGGCAGAACCTGGGTACTAGTTTTGAGCTAGTCGATCACATGCACCACGGTATCGAGTGGAGTGCTCGAAGGTGAGGAGTAGCGTCGATTTTACTTTTAGTATTATCGGAACTACGATCGAGTGGATCGTTTTCCTCGGGTGTCGGAGTGCGAGCCCTTAGCGGGAGTTTAGAGGAAGAAGAGAGAGTTGAGTTGTGTCGAAATGAGGTCGTGAAGGGGGGGTGTTTATAGGTTTTTTCGGCCCTCGTCGCCTATATAGGCGCGTGAGCTGGGGTGCACCAGGACTCAGGTGCCTGGACTCAGGCGTCTGGGCTCAGGCGTGAGGATTCTTAGGCGCGTGAGGCGGGGCGGTTGGAGTTTTGAAGATACGATTTTGATACTTTCCAAAACCGAGAGACGAGAGTGTGATACATTGCTTAGGACCTAAGGGTTCCCGCGGCTTGACCTAGCGCCGTGGGTTTAGTGGGCCTCGGGTGTTCATCCTGAGGTTCGCTTAGCGCGGTGTTGACTCGGTTCGAGTTTCGGGGTCGACTCGGGGTCCCGGTGTCAGAATTGACTCTAATTAGTGTCTACGCGATCGTAACGACGCGACTAAGGCTGCCATCATATTAGTTTAATTTGCCCGTGTAATTTATTTGATTTGTTCTATAGAAAAACTATCTAGAGCACCGCGAACCCGCGTCGCGTTGCAGTCCTATCATCATCGGGTTTTTGTTGGCCACCAGGTCCAAATCCGGGTGTCTACAATTTTATAAATGATGATCAATTCGACAATATATTGTATCCATGATAATTTGTATACTTATTGATGCTAATTTTAATGGGTGGTTTCATTTTAATTTAATAAGCGGTTATTTTATTATTGTTGTACAATAGGTAACTTCTCCTCAACTTAATATTTTACTCCCTGAAAAATTGTGGTGCTGACACATCATCGTTTTTTGGTGAGAATGAATGTGAGAGCTTTAGTTGACATTACTTTAATAAAACTAGTTTTCGTGCCCGTGAAATTCACGGGTCTAGCAATAGTGTATTTGTGCGACTTTTCTTTATCGCAGCGTCTTTGTTGTGGATTCTTGGTTTCAATGTAGAAGTCAATTGTTAAAAGAGTGAAAGTCGTAGTGTTTGGTTTTGTTACACGAAGTTTTGTTTGCTCCGTCTATAAGTGTAAGATAGAAGACAATTTGATGTTACTAAAAAAAGAGTTTGCGAATCAGGGTAAGTCACACCTTCGAATCTTGATGAAGCAATTTGAACTGGAATTGGAATATAGGTCATGGTATATGAAAAACAGTACTTAAATAATAATCTTTTATTGTACTTAAATAATCTGAACACGTAAATAATTTTCCAATCAATGGTTGTAGGTTGCTGAATATTGGCCTTCTTAACTTTGGTGTGGTGCTGTTGGGCGCAATCGCTTTGCATACTTGCTAATCTCCTTCGTGGTTGCTTCTGTTTCCTTGGGTTCATCTCTGTGGTACATTGTAGGCAGATTTAGGTCAATTTGCAAAATGAAGCAAATGTAAGGATTATTGGTAAGTGTAGTTTGTTTTGTACCTACTGTTTTGGCCGCTTTGAAGTTTGTGGTTCTTGTGGAGTGTTGACGATCATCTCATCTTCTGCCGCTTCTACGCTAGTGGATTTTCCCTTGTTTCCTTCTACGCTCTGCGCTTTGTTTTTTTTCTGGTGTGAGTATAATTGACATTGGAAATAGTTATTCTAAAAGCAGTAAATTAATCGTGCATACCTTGTCTTGGGCTGTGGTGGGTTTGGAGTCATGCGTCTCAGCCATAAATGTCTTTTGAACTTTTAATTCTCTTTCAGTCCCAAATTTATTTATCCCTATCTTTACTTTGAAGGTGTATGACTTCCCAACACATTGTTGTAGGATGTCAAATACTTTCCCTTTTCCGTTGTTCTGCAATACCATTCCATAGCAGGTGAGTTACATAATTTGGTCCCCCTTAATATGGAGTCTAATATTATTGATACGAATTTTTAGGTCGTTACCTTCTCATATAAGTTTAACAACTGAGTTATTGGCTTTTTTTTTTTTTTAATGAAATGTAAGTAGTGCCTTCATCAAAAAAATATACAGTGTAGCGCCATACACAAACCATCGAATATAATTACATAAAAAAGATCAAAGCAAATCTAGTAACTGTATCCTATCTTACGAAGCCAATTAAAATCGTCAGTCGTAAGATCATTGTGTGCCTTGAGCTTCACTCGACCTCTTACTTCAGATATAATTTGCTTCGCTATTAAATCAGGTTGCGTCACAGCTTCTTCTATTCTCCCTTTATTTCTTTGGGTCCAGACATGCTAATAGCAGGCAGCTAGCAGATTAGCCTGAATCTTCCATCTAACCGAATCATCCTCATTGTCGAGAATACTTTGGAGCGTTGGCCTATACCCGGTCATCTGAAAAATAAAGCTGATCATCTTGGAGCTGTAAGGGCATTCAAAGAACAGATGTGCACAAGTCTCTTCATCATTCTGGCAAATACAACATTTTATCATCCATCAAATAACCAAAATTGCATAGCTTGACTTTAGTATTGATCCCTCCTCGCATAATAAGCCAAGTAATAATCATGTGCTTTTGCACATTCCAGGAGTTCCAAATGAAAGAGCACCAGTAAGGTCTAGCAGGTAAAGGGTTAAGCCAGTCATACGCATCTCGAACAGTGTATCCCTTAACCCCATGAACCCATTTGTTGTCAACGAAGCCGTTCTTCAGCTTCTCCTTTCTCTAACAAACCGACTTCCAAGCCCAAGGAGCGTCCTTCGGGGGATTATAATTGTGCCAGTCATTTTGTTTAAGGTAAACCGTGGATATCCATTTTATCCAAAGACAATCCCGTTTCTCATAGACCCAATTAACAAGCTTCCCAACCGAAGCAATGTTGCAGTCCAAAGGTCTCTTAATACCAAGACCCCCCACCGATTTCGGCCAAGTGACTGTTTCCCAAGCAACTAGAGGCATTCGCCTTTAGTCTGCACTCCCATCCCATAAGTAATTTCGACAAATAGCTTCAATTCGTTTAATAGTATACTTAGGGAGAAGGAAAATGCTAGCTTAGTAGTTATACAGGGAGTTAAGAACAGAATTAATCAAAGTAATCCGACCTGCATAGGATAATTTACGGGCTCCAAGGCTTCTGATTCGGGCAATAATTTTTTCAGTAAGTAAATCACATTCATGACGACTGAGCTTACCAGGCTGAATCGGTACACCAAGATAGCAAAATGGAAGAGCTCCCTCCTTTATACGAGTTACCTGGTACACATCTTCGATATCCTGCCTTTTGACGCCACAAAAGAAAGCTTCCGACTTGTCTTTGTTTATGGCCAGTCCCGAAGTTTGCGAGAAAGTCGAAACCGCTCGCATAAGCAATATGATCTTCTCCGCCTCCTATGACCTTCTCCGCCTCCTTGTGGAAAATAACCAAAGGCGCATATGTGTCCCCATCCTTTATCGTCGTCATTAGTCTATATCTGCAAATGGTTATTTTTACATGTTTTTGTTTCATGCAAGCTGTAGTTTAATTAGTTGTTACCTTTGGGTTGGGTATGTTGGGCGGCTGTGTATTGTCCATTTCACGGGCTGCGTAAATAATTCATCGGAATTAGTATGAGCTACGAATATATTGCAGCAATCTTTGATTCGACTAATACTCGACGAAATGGGTATAGTAGCAACATACCAAAAAGTCAAACATTATATAAATGTCAACAATATACAGGTAGTAACTTTGATACTGTGTTTACATACTCATATCAACAACCAAGTCTAATGAAGGTGAATGGGTAGAGAGGAGAGGTTAGTTTGACGTAGATGTATATATTCTACATTCCTACCACAATTTTCCCACTTACCCCGTCCTCCTTGATTGCCGCCTCATTCATTCCTCAGAATCTATCTATCAATCCTTGCTTGCTAATTAGTTCATTACCGTCACAAATTATAGTGTAAGACAAATCTACTGTCATCTTTGCTCGAAACAGGGATGGCCTAAATGATCGACATGAATGCAATGTGATGGTTGTATAAATAATTTAACCACTTTCTTAATAATTCAGTTTGCAAAAACCGAACAACATACAGTATAAAGAACCGAGTAGTCTAAACATGACCGCTGGAAACAATAACCGAGTAGCATAAAACTTACCGATAAAGAATGATGCAATCGGAACCGGCGTCTGTACCAAAGCGATGGTGACACTACAGAGGAACGAAAAGAGGAAGGCAAATGAAGGTTTGTTCTTGTCGATTGTATGAACCCGGAAAGTATAAATAGGCCGAAATCGATTATGAGCCTCGGATTCCATCGTAACCGCCGGACCATTCATGTCTCCCTGAAATTAATACACTTAATGGAGCATAAATTTATTTGATGGAATTTATTTGGGGTTAACTAATACAGTTAGCTTAACTAATACAGTTAGCTTAATACGGTTAGATTATGAGGTGAAGGGGGAGGAGAGTATGAGGTTTCCACGTGTCGCATGTCTAGGGTTGCCACGTGTCGCATTTCTAGGTGGGTTGGCATATGAGGGTAACTCAAAGGGAAGACTTTTTATTTTATTATATAGATAGATAGGTATGTATTTATTGCGTATGAATAGTACCTTGCATAGTACTCCACTAGTTTATTAGGACCCGTGCAAAAAGCACAGCGTTAATTAGATCTAGCAAAGTAAACCCGACCCGAAAAATTGATCGAAAACACCTGAATTGAAATCGATCAAACACCCAATAGGATTAAGCTGGAATAATACCCGAAACCAGATTCAATTCAAATCGAACCAAAATTTTACCGAATTTTATATAACAGAATGATAACCGAACCAGAATATAACCGAACCAATAATAACCGAACCGATTGACCTAATTAGTAATAACTTATTTTTCATAAAAACACCCAAATATAGGATTTTCTTCCTTGATTCCTTATTTATTAACGGTTTTATAAATTATTACCCACAATTGATCATCATTTATAAAACAAAAGGTAAAAAATCCAATCGATATAATAAAAGAAATTCCTACAAATTCCGTAAGATTATGATCAATATTTTGAAGTTTTTTTCGTTATAACAAATTGTTTAAACGGAATTCATGCGATTTCCGCAAGGGTTAACATTTGTATTTTACTGTAATATGTAAGTAAAAAATGGCATGTATGCCATCATCAAATTTTATCACAAATGATACGGAGTATGTCACAAAGATTTGAATTAAGAAAATACGAAGTACAAGTTTTTGAAAATCAAAGGTTAACAAAATTTAAGAAAGTTAATCTTATATTTTACTCTTTGTTACACGATTCATGAGACTAACTATTGTTACACAAATTTTCATGTGAGAGATCTCACAATAATGTAAGAAATATTTCGATATGTTACCTAACTACATAAGTATGTGCAACGTTTGATTTGTATAAATTGCATTACATACTCTATGGGTTGAGTTATGAGTCAAAACCAATTATTTAATTTTTCTAACTCCATAAAAAATATCATATAACGAACAACGTATACATAGTACAGACAACAGAGTAATATTAATACAACCCTGTGAATTTTCACAGGGCTTAATACTAGTCTCACTAATAAGGTAGGACCTCTCTCTTGAGAGCTCTTGCTCCATCCTCATACTCTTGTTGACATAAGGCTAAGTTTAAAGGGAGTCTGAGTATGAGTCCGAGACTCGGAATTTTTGAGTCCGAGACTCATACCTGGATAATGTGGTTGGTACGACTCTGAGGCTCAGACGGATTTATGTTTAAAGGGGGTCTGAAGGTAAGTCTGAACAAAAGTCTGAGGCCCAGATTCTTTGAGTCTGAGACTCACACCTAGTTAAAGTGCCTGAGACGGTCTGAGTCTCAGATAACTCTGAAGTTGAGTCTTTGATTTCAAAGACTCATCCTCAGACGCGTTCATTTAGTTCAGGTCAGTTCAGTTCTGTTCATTTTAGTTTAGTTCACTTCAAATAAGTTATTATTATTTATTTATTTTTATTATTATTATTATAAATGGGAGAATTTTATTAATGAAAAAAACATAGTTTACAAAAAATTGGTGGGTAGCCGAGATACAATCTGGGCCCCCACCCCCTTAGCTATAGCAAAGCTAAGCCGAGAAAAAATAAAAGGAGCAGCGCGTTGTAGACACCCGCATTTTGACCGCCAGGTGTCTATGGCAGTTTCCAAAAAACACCCGATGATGATCGGACGCTAACGTATCTCTACGCGCTCGGATACGGGCTCAAATCCATTAATCGCTGGCTAACACAATTATGGAGTACAAATCTCACCAAGCGGACCTCAAATCCAGGCCCAGTGGATCATTCCGAGTCAAACAAGACTAATTTGGGCAAAAACCGACACCGGAATTAAAACCGACTTTACACAATTGGGCCAACCCCGGTCAAAGTCGCTTCCGAGACACACAAAACAACCCATCAATCATCAGAAGTCCAAGTCAAACACAAAACCCATTATAGTCAAGGTCACGGTCCAAAGTCAACGGACCTGCGCGACCCAGTTGGGCCACTCGATCGAGTGACCCACCCACTCGATCGAGTGGGCTTGTTTCAAGCCCGACGGCTGGCATCACGGGCCACTCGACCGAGTCGGCCCTCTACTCGGTCGAGTAACCCTAAACCGGGTGCCCTAGTTTTTTCTATATAAGCACCCCCCCATGCAACACAATTAACGATCTTTTACAACCCTAATACATCCTAAGAGCAATCCTACGCTACATCCTTTACAAACCCTAGACAAACCCTAGGAAAATCGACATTAGCAAACCCTAAACCTAGTTTTAGGAATTCAACCCGAGCCACCACAACTTAGCCTCCATACACCTCGAAGACTCCCGTGTTGTAGTCGCGTTTACGAGCCTTATTCCGAGACAAGAACATGTAGGTTGAGGGTGACAAAACCTCTTTCTTCTTCTCTTTTTCCTCTCGTCATCCATCTTCTTTTTTTCATCTTTTTCTTCCTTTTATTTATTTATTTTATCTTATCGTTAGTATCGCATCCTAATATCACTAATATCGATAGTATTAACATCAAAACACTAAAATATTTATCGATTTGTGTCGAATAAGAAGGATACCGGGATAAGGAAAACCGCATATACAAGTGTACTGCACACGCGTCGTCGGTCGCTTATCCCGGTACCCCGATTATTTGATTATTGAGATAAATCAACTTAAACAACAATTCGCTTTTATTTCTCGTTATCATCATCATCAATTTTGCATCCATCAATTTCTTTAAACATCAATTTTAACAAGGGTCGAAACCCGTTGACACGGATCCGACATCACAATCCCTAGGGATTTATTTCGATGTCGGAGAAGTCGAGGGAATCAAGTTTTTTTTATTTATTTATTCAAGTAAAGCGTCGATTTTGGACTCGATACCAATTCCATAATTGGATATCGAATCTAACAATCGAGTCATATGAATTAATTAACGTGATTTGTTCATATCACGATAATTAATTTAAAGCGACTAAAATTGATTTATATTTTTTATTTATTTTTATTTCACTCTAATATCCCATATCGATTCAATAATCGAATATGGGATACGATGGGTATTCAAATTTAGAATCGGGTATAAATTCAACAATATTTATATTCGGTTTAACAAAATTCGCGATTTATAAAAACCAAGTCGAACATAAATTGTGCAATATTTATGTCTGATTCCGTAAAACTGTCGAATTATCAAAAATCAAAAGCAATTTCCAAATTAACAATTAAATTGCAAACGAACCAAGTTCGTACAGGTGCCACTCGACCGAGTGCCTTAGTCACTCGATCGAGTGACACCCTAAAATCGAGTCAGAATGCTAATTATGACCACCACTCGATCGAGTCTCACAGTGACTCGGTCGAGTGGCCATGTACTCGACCGAGTTGGTCAATAACTCGGCCGAGTACGGTCATAAACGCAAAACATAAGTCTTTTTTATGGTCTACTCGATCGAGTCTATTGACCACTCGATCGAGTGACCACATAACGACTAAAATGCGAGTCGTACATTCTCTTATTCTTCAAACTCGATAGTATTTTGCGATTTGGGTCAACACGTGCTTAATTAATCACGTGTATACTATCTTTTCAAACCATCCATCTCATATTTACATCTCGTTTACATCATTCAATTCGATTCATCGTTTGCGCAAACCGTTATTATTCGTTATATCATTGCATCGTTTACTAACGCGTTTGTTATTTCTTTTGTCAATTTAATAATTGTTCGTTTATTGTACTAAATGAACCCACATGCTAAAATTCCACTTTGACGTAGAATTAATTGCATTAAATTGACTTAGAAACCCTTTTCAAATTTCATTCACATGTTTAGGGAAAATAAATCTTTGCATATCATTTTCCCGTTTTACTAGCACGCGTATTAGAAAGTCACTCGAGTTCTTAGTAGAGGCCGCTAATGTGCGGGCGGGGTTGGGTGTCCTTTGTGGGCTTCCCAACACGTACCTCACCCCTTACTCAGAACCTCGGTTTCCGGATGCCCGAAACCGTTGGCGAACGAGAGTCATTCAATACACAATATCCGATAACGTCGGTATTGGTATCAAATGCAAAGGGACGAGCCCAATAAACTCTGACATCGGAAATGGGCCGTATTTTCTATACGGCCCACTACGACATAGAGTGGGCTCGAACGGTTCCGAATAACCACAAAATTCGGTGGCGACTCCACATAGACCTAAATTTCAATTCGATCCATTCTCATATGGAGATTCATTCGCCTCCCCAAACCCGCGCGTGGCCGCGTCGGGGTGGACCTATGTCATGTCCATAATTTGGCGACTCCGCTGGGGATTAACTGATGCGTGACTTACCATCGGCATCCTCAGGGTGAGACTCGAATAGAAATCGTTTGACGAATACAATACGCGTTTTAGTTCTACGGTTCATGCATAACCCATATTTTCCCGGGCCGGTACTCGCGACCGACGTCCCACTATACCGTTGATGTACTCCAATATGGATATGTCAAAAGGTGTCCATAGTCGATTCGAGTGGGTTTCGCGGCATGTTCTAAGATCAACTCGACTTAGGAAGTCCGTCCTGATCAACGTCTAGACTATGTACACTGGTATAGACCCCTTATAGACCGACCAAGACTTAGTATAAAGCATACATGGCGTCGTTATAAGGCTTGTGTGACTACATGCTGCTTGGTTTCCGAGTCATTTTCAAAAAACGTCAATTTCTTCAAAATTGCATCTTTTTCAAACTATTCAATTTCAAAACCCGGGACACATACCGAATTTAGGACTTATGATTTTTACTCAAAATAGCCTATTTTCTAGACGGTATGTTGTCCAATTCAAAACTCAAAATTACTTTCGAGCCTTCAAAACCCGCGGCCCAATAAATTTTCATTTTTTTTCGGAAATTGGGCCCTCAAACCAAGTTTTCTCGGACTTTTTCAAAAACAAAACATCAATTTTCAAAACCTTCCACTTCTAGGACTTCCCGTATTTAGCAGTGTCGGGTCGTGTCTTAAGTCTATAGCGTCGAAACTCCGTCGATCTTACATCACGAGTTTCTTCCCCTTCCCAGTCCGCCTTATTAGACTAAGGCAAGGCCCACCTACGTAGGACAAACCCCTACAAAGGAGGGCCCGTCAACACAATCGAGTCTAAAGTCTGGGGATGTCTCACGTGAACCTTCCTTCGAACAGGACTAGGCCCACTCGCCAAATCCTAAGGAAGGCCCACCTTTCGCAAGTCACCCGTCTAGGTGTCTTTTCCGAGTCATTTCCCTCTTTAGTCTTGTTCGGGATGTACTTTCTATTTCGGGATTTTGGGCTAGTTTCTGATTACGTGGTGTTCTTACAGACAGGCCACCCGTGACTAGACATCAATGCAAGATGGACGAATTGAAAGATGCTCTCGCCAAGCTCGAGACTCAGCTAACTTCCATCCAGGCTAATCAAACAACGTTAGCCACCCGACTAAGCGCCGTAGAGAAGACGGCCCCTTTTGAAGGATCTGAGCCCAATGGGCCCATGGCCGAGCTGGTCAGTATTGTTCGTAGGCTCGAGGAACAAGTCTCCCTATCGACGAACAACTCGATCCACACCGAGAATGCTCGTATTTATTCACCTTTAGATAACGAGCTTCCTGCTAACCTCAACTTAACGGGACTTCCTATGTTTGAGGGTACCGAAGACCCGGTCCACCACATCCGGGCTTTCAAAGACTTCATGGCGGTAAAGGGGGTGAAGTCAACTATGTTCAAGCACTTGTTCCCTTCTTCCCTGGAGAAACACCCTAAGGCCTGGTTCTACAGGCTCGACCCCAAGAAATACAAGACTTGGGATGATGTGGCGACCGAATTTGCTCGGAACTACGCCGATAACACCGAAATCCAGACTACAATGCGTACTCTGGAGGTAATGGCCCAAGAGCCCAAAGAAGGGTTCACGAAATATCTGCAAAGGTGGAGGGCCGAGAGTGTGAAGCTTGTCGACAAGCCCGGCGAGAAGGCTCTAGTGGAAGCCTTCGTCAAAAATCTCCTCCCATCCTACCGGGCCATCTCCGGTATGCTATCATCCCAAACTTTGCTGTCCTCACCGAAATGGGCACGAGAATCGAGGATGACTTAAGGCTAGAGAGCCTGACTAAGGCCTCTACCAAAGGCTATCAAGGGGCTAGTTCGTCCACAAACAAGCCCGTACCTGCAGCTGCAACCCGCAGCATCTTCGACGAGGTAAATCTGCTCGACACCTCAACCAAAAAGAATACACCAAATCGGGTATTCACAGATATAGGGACTACCTATACCTATGCCTTGCAAAGGCTATCTTCAAAGGGTCTGATTCAACCAATAGGCCCAACTCCAGAGCCTCCAGTAGAGAAGAGGCCCAAATACTACAATGCTCAAGCCTACTGTCAGTATCACCGGGGCAACGGACATGATACTGAAAAATGTTGGAAGTTAAAGCATTTAATCCAAGATCTTATCAAGAGCGGGAAAGTCCCGTTGCCCGGAGACAAGCCGAGCAACAAAGAAAACCCGTTCAGCGCCCATGCCATATTCACAGGGGAGGTAATTGATTGTTCTCACCTCATTTCTCCTTTTATCCCACAAATCAATAGGATATGGTTCGATGACGAGGACGATGTATACTTAGCCAAGGGGGAAGATGTCCCCATCACCCTTGAAGAGGTCCGAAAAGCCAAATCCAAGGCTTTAGCCACCAACCACCTCGCCACTGCTGGACGCGCCACTCCTGCACCCGTCACTGAACCTGCCAGGACGGAATCCACCCTCGAAGAACCAAGAAATGACGCGGCCTTGGTCCAACAAATGAAGAGGGTTCGAGCTGACTTAACCATATGGCAACTACTGGTTAGCTCACAGGCTCATCGAGAAGCACTGACTAAGGCTCTCGATGAAATCAAGGTTGATTCAGAAGCTACCCCCGCTGAAATGGTAGCTACTATCATGCCCTACCTCAAGGGCAAGTCCAAGAACGAGGGCCCACTCATAACCTTCGCCGAATCTGATCTACCGCCATTTGGGCCCAATCACAATCTGGCCCTATACATCACGGTCATCTGCAAGGGTAAGTACCTTCCAATGACCCTTATCGACGATGGATCAGCCGTGAACGTCCTACCCCTAAGGACCGCCCGGGCCCTCGGCATCACCGATGCCGACTATCTCCCGACAGCGCAAACTATTCAGGTTTTCAATGGAAGCCCAAAACCAGTAGTTGGGGCCGTTAAACTGAAGATCATAACAGGCCCAATCGAAAAGAAGTTGGAGTTTCAGGTGATAGACGTCACCTCATCATTCAACCTCTTACTAGGAAGGCCTTGGATCCACGCAGTCAAGGCCGTGTCGTCTACCCTCCATCGCAAAGTCAAGATGCCACTTCAAGACGGTGTCATAACACTGGAGGCAACACCGATGACCGTGGCTAGCTGCAATGCCACGAGCCGGGCCGAACCACGAGGTTTCGATTTCGTGGGTACGATCGACGAAGAATATCTTTTCAAGCCCTACTTCGCCCCTAGCATCGACACGATGCTACAAAATCTGGGTTACCTACCCGGAGTTACTTCAAGGCCATATCTTCCGGCAGGGAAGATCATTGAGGTCCTAGACAATGCAGAATCCCGACTCGGATTGGGATATACTATAAGCTCGGAGAATGTGGGCCGGGCCTCTGCAATCAAATTTGTCACTCCAGTCTTCGGAGCCATCCAAGTGGGCCTCTACCGACCCACCATCACATATCCCAGGACCAAAACGGCTCGGGAATGTAACTACATCCCCGATGACATATTCACCGTTATCCAGGATGAGTCCGAGAAAAGGGAAAGCGACTCTGAGCCCGTGCTGGGGCTCTTATTTGGAGAAGACAAGACCGTCCCTGCTCCGAAAGATGACTTGGTCAACTTGATCCTCCGCAGCGATCGGTTCGACCCAACCAAGCTCATTACCGAGGTCGGCGCCAACACCGAGACGAGGGCTTGGAGGAAGACTATAAAATGGACCGACAGTCAAGGACGGGTCTACAAGCTAACCGCCGGCGAAGGAGACATGCCGGATATCGAGTCTGAGTCCGAGTCTGAGTCTGAGTCGGAGTCGGAGTCTGAGTCCAGGTTTAGAGGGTCTGGTGCTGGAGTCGAGTCTGTAATCCTTCTTCCCTTAGCCACCGAGGTCTCGGGGTCTGTCCCAAGACCTCTCCCTATCCCGCCACTGACCAACGATCAGATGGCAGCTCTATTCGAGCTATTTTCAAAATTTACCATTAATAATAATAACGAACACCGTTCTGCTTACGACTTGTCTTATTTCCAAAATTTTCTCAATTTCAAAAATTTTATATGCAATGACATTGAGAAACCCGACGAACAGATACCTCTACCACAACATCTGGTCGAGCAGCTCGAGAAAAGGGAATCCCAAGATCCGGTAATCGAAGAAACCGAGTCCGTCAACGTGGGAACCACTTTAGAGCCCCAGATGCTTAAGTTGGGCCAATCTTTAGATCCAGAGGAGAGACAACAGTTCACGGACCTCCTCCTAGAATTTAAAGAAGTCTTTGCATGGTCCTACAAGGACATGCCGGGAATAGATCGAGAAATAGCTGAACACCGAATACCCATCAAAGATGGGTGCAGACAGGTAAAGCAGAAGCTCAGAAGAATGAAGCCCGAATAGTCTCTTAAAGTCAAAGAAGAGGTCGATAAACAATTCAAAGCAGGCTTTATACAAGTGTCTGAATATCCTTACTGGGTTGAAAACATCGTGCCCGTACCCAAGAAGGACGGCAAGGTGCGGGTATGCGTAGACTTCCGGGACCTAAACAAGGCCAGCCCAAAAGACGATTTTCCGTTACCACACATCGATATATTGGTGGATAATACGGCCGACCATGCCCTTCTATCATTCATGGACGGGTATGCCGGATACAATCAAATTAAAATGGCAGAAGAGGATATGAGTAAGACTACCTTCATCACACCTTGGGGTACTTACTATTACACCGTCATGTCATTTGGGCTGATTAATGCAGGAGCCACTTATCAACGGACCGCCACCACCTTATTACACGACATGATGCATAAAGAAGTGGAGGTATATGTGGACGATATGATCGTTAAGTCTAAAGACCGAAGCGGGCACATCACGGCCCTAAGAAAGTTCTTTACCAGACTGCGAAAATACAACATGAGACTAAACCCACAAAAGTGCAGTTTTGGGGTAACGTCAGGCAAATTACTGGGCCATATCGTTAGCCAACGCGGCATCGAGGTCGACCCAGCTAAAATCAAAGCCATTGCCGAGATGCAGCCACCCAAGACCGAAAAGGAAATAAGGGGGTTTCTCGGGAAAGTCCAATACATCAGCCGTTTCATTTCGAAGTTAACCATGGTATGTGAGCCCATCTTCAAAAAGCTAAAAATCGGAGAACGGGTACTATGGGACGACAAATGTCAAATGGCTTTTGACAAAATCAAGGAGATCCTGTCTGTCCCGCCAGTATTAATGCCACCTCAACACGGTTTGCCTTTGTCGTTATACCTAACAACGACCGAGACAACCATGGGGGCTATGCTGGCCCAGACAGTTGATTCGGAAGAACGGGCTATTTACTACATCAGTAAAACGTTCCTCGAGTATGAATGCAAGTACACCATGCTCGAGAAAACGTGCCTAGCATTAGTTTGGGCCACTAAAAAGCTCCGACATTACATGCTTAGCCACGAGGTACATGTTTTATCCAAAATGGATCCAATCAAGTACTTATTCGAGAACCCCATCCTTAACGGCAGGATGTCAAGATGGACTTTAATGTTATCCGAGTTTGACCTCAAATTCGTACCATTAAAAGCCATCAAAGGCCGGGTAGTTGCCGAATTTCTCGCTGATAGCCCAATATCCGAAGAAGGCCACACTGATACATGGGCTTTTCCTAATGAGGACATATTCCATACCGATACCGAGACATGGGATCTGTATTTCGATGGAGCATCCAACTTCCGCGGATTCGGGGTCGGAATTCTATTAATCTCACCCCGAGGGGAGCACACTCCCTTATCCATCAAATTGGACTTCGACGTGACCAACAACGCAGCCGAATACGAAGCATGCATTCACGGGCTGCAAGCTGCCGCTGATTTAGGGGTAACAAACCTCCGGGTCCACGGTGATTCATCATTGGTCATCAATCAAGCACTCCAAAAATGGAAAACTCGGAACGCCAATCTCGTGGCTTACCAACCACGGGTACGGATTCTAGAGAAACAATTCCAGAAGGTGGAATATATCTACCTGCCTCGGGAAGAGAATCAGTTCGCAGATGCACTTTCCAAATTAGCATCTTTACTGAACATCCCGGATCACCTGACCAGCATGCCAATCTGTGTCGAAAGGCGGTCCGAACCAGCATACATTCATGCCATTCAAGATATCGAGATAACTGACCCAGAACCTTGGTATCAAGCCGTCTTAACGTACCTAACAACAGGAGAATATCCTCCGGAAGCTGAAAATCGGGCCAAAAAGGCCCTACGAAGATTAGCAACCCAATTTGTTCGTACTGATGACGGGCAATTGTATAAAAAGACGGCACAGGGGGCTCTCCTCCTATGTATCAACAAAATTCAAGCCGAGAAGGTCATGGGCGAGGTCCACGACGGTGAAAACGGTCCGCATATGAAATCCCATATGCTATCCCGTAAAATCATGAGGCTCGGGTATTACTGGAACACCATGGAGACAGACTGTCAGTTATACGTCAAGCACTGCCATAACTGTCAGATCTTTGGTAATGTACAGCATATGCCATCTTCCCTATTATATACCATGACATCACCATGGCCATTTTCGACATGGGGTATTGACATATATGGGAAAGTGCACCCTTCCGGGACGGGAGGACATTGCTTCATATTGGTGGCCATCGACTACTTCACCAAATGGGTCGAAGCTGAGTCATACCGTGTCTTGAACGCCAAGCACGTGGCCAAATTCATCCAAAATAAGATCATATGCCGATACGGAATCCCGCATGAATTTATCAGCGATAACGGGACCCATTTCCAAGCTGAAACTACCACATTACTGGCGAAATACAAAATTCAGAGGCATACATCTTCACCTTACCGACCCCAAACAAATGGAGCGGTAGAAGCGGCCAACAAAACAATTGTCACCATACTAAAGAAGATGGCTGAGAATTATCGAGACTGGCCCGACAAGATACCATTTGCCTTGTGGGGGTACCGAACTTCAATTCGCACCGCAACCGGAGCAACTCCATACTACCTGACATATGGAATGGAAGCAGTCCAACCGGTCGAGTTAGAAGTACCATCCCTAAGGATTTTGCTTGAAAGCCAGGTGCCCGAAGCAGATTGGGTCCAAGCCCGATACGATTCGCTAGTTCTCTTGGACGAACGGCGGTCCCGGGCCCTCAATAATATTCAAGTGTATCAAAAGAGAATCTAACGGGCTTTCTACAAAAGGGTTAGGCCCAGGAAAATCAGAGAAGGTGATTTGGTCCTAAAATCGGTTCGTGCCTTACTGTCGGTTGACCCAAGAGGGAAATTCAAACCCAATTGGGCTGGGCCATACTTAGTCAAGAAAATCCTATCGGGAGGAGCGGTGATGCTAACGGACCTGGATGGTAACGAGTTCGTCAACCCGACCAACTTGGACCAGCTGAAGCGCTACTACCCATAAAGCCCAATCTCAATGTCATTTGCAAAATTTATAAAAAATTGTCTTTTTATAAATTTTCAAATTTTCAGACAAGTCAATAAGTTAGAATTAACTATTCTACCGTCGCACATCTCGAATCAATGATCTTGATGTATTTCGAAAATTGCAAAAGAAAAAAATCAAATCAAATCAATCAAATCAATTTCGAACTACGTCTGGTTTGATTCCGCTAATGGTGGATACGTAGGCAACCCCTCAAAAGGGTACAACCACTGCAATATCGAAAAGACGGGAACGGTTTCAAATAATATGCCTTTTATTAATATCTCGATAAACTCGGGAATTAAAAAAAAAACGCCAAACACGGCATACATAACGAAAATCACACCAAAAAATTAATAGTAATATTCAAATAATAAAATACGGAGACTAATATCCGGGCATCTTCCCCTTTCCCTTTTCCTTCGGGTCACGTGGAGCCCGAGGTCGTCGAGGTGGGGACGAGCGTTCCCTAATCACCAGGGGAACCTCTTTAGCACGAGCCCGCTTTTTTGATGACGGGTCTTCAATCACAGTCTTTGGCCCAAGTCGGGCACGGACATGCTCGGGTAGCCTATCCCGTGGGCCAAGTCGGTCCTGCACGGCTAATCTAGGGCCCAGTCTCCTTTCCAAGTCTGTCTGGGGGCTCACTTTCCCTCGAGCACCTTTAGCACCGGACCCTTTAGCTTGAGTCTTAGCCTTCTTCTTTTGCCCTGACATTAGACGAACTAGGGTAGCTGGAGTGTCTCCCTCATCAAAGAACCCCCTGTTGTCTTTAGCCTGTTCTCTCCTCAGCAGGTCAAAGGCTTCATCCACCTTCAAAGCAGCTCGGGCTTTAGCATCACCTGCTTTAGTCCACTTGGTATATGAGTCTGAAACCCAAATCGAATGCCGAGATTTGGAAACGGGCCAAGTGTGCCGGGTGTACCATCTTTGCATCCGCGTGTCGCACATCACATCCGTCAATTGGGTAGGATCACTCACAATTGCCTCTATTTCTGGTATCCGCTGAGTTCGTCCATACTGCCTTAGTATGCGATCCGGGTAGAGATGAACCATTTGGTTGAAGGACAAGATCACTTGGTAACGGGCCCTCTCCCTCGGGTCCAAACCTGGCCAAGCCGGGATGGGCCACCATGGCACGACCCATCGAATCAACCGCCCACCGTGGATTGATAGCACCTCATCCATATATTTTTGGCTAATCAAGCGAGAAAAATCGATGGCCCGTCTCCTCGTCATCAACTGGTTATGGTGGTAATTGCTGGCATCAAGTGGGGGATCTATCACCGATAGCCTCTCATAAAGCCATATCTGAAAAAAAAAAAAAAAAAACAAAAGCATTAGATCTCGAGACGAAGCAGACGACACTCGATCGAGTGCCACGGCGACTCGATCGAGTGGCGTCACTGGAAGCAAACAGGAAGCCTTTTTTACGAAGGCACTCGATCGAGTGCCGAGGTGACTCGATCGAGTGCCCGCTGCAGTAGCCGATTTCTCGAAAAAAAAAATCAAGGAATCAAAAAATAAAAAACGGGTGCTTCCGGTGAGACGAACGGACTGATCCCTTTTGCGATTATCCAATCCTTGGATGATTTCGCCCGTGATTAACCAAGCCGGACTATGTTCAGTCTCCATCAAATCCACCACGGTTATGAGACGGGCATTACCCATGCAAGATAACCAGTCCATGTGACCTTCAAAAGCGTGAACATGGAGCATGCAGAAAGAAAAGGCCCTACGGCTATGGGCCGACCTCACCCGGACATCATGCGGATCCATGAATTTCTCAGCCAAATCAATCAGAGAAATATTGCCACCTTCCATCATACGGGACACTTCGTTATGGGATAGCCCTAAAAATTTCCTCAGCTTCCTCCTTGGATCATAGACTGAATACGGGACGGCGGGCCGAAGCATCGGGTTCCATCCTCCGATAGCTGCAATCTCCTCAGGTAAAGGGCAGATCTCGCCCCGAGGGAAAGCAAAGACATGGTATATGTCATCCCAGTAAGCCAAGCAGGCATCCAAGAAATAACGATCTACCACCATCTGACGGAATGGGTACAGCTGAGTTATACCCGTTTGGTTCAAAACCACCCTATGGCATCCCTAAACTGTCGGGACCATGCCTGCAACATAGCACTCAACCAGTCGATTCCCATGATAAATTTCTTAAAAGGATAAAGAGACTCTCTTTTTGCCTTAAGGGAAGTAAAAGACTTTCTCGTGATGGGAATTATGAAGAAGATCAAGAACATAGAGGGCTATATATAGCATTAGCCTTGCAAATCTCTTTCCATATCACTTCTAGGAAAAGTTTCCTAATTACAAACGGAATCGATCTACAAGCATAGTCCCGATACTAGCTCGAAAATAATCATCCCGAACTTTCCTAATTTCTTTAGGAATCGATTTCAAAAATTTCAAAAATTCAAAATTTTCAAATTTCAAAATTTCAAAAATTCAAAAGTCATTTGCCCCAGCACGAGTCATTTTATTACCTACGTGTTGCATTGCATTTAATGTAACTTATACAGGTACGACTCAAGAGCTAATCCAATCTCCCCAACAGCATTTTCCGGGATAGCACGGGATGGGCCAACACACAGGCACACCCAGAGCTTACGCGACAAGCCCAAATTCCCCACGGAGTACGATCATCCAGCGCTGGCAAACCCTTCACGCGAGTCCAATGGACTATAAACGACCCGAACGGAAGCCTACCAGGTCTTAACAGGCTTGGTAGCTACTCTGACTTTCGCCCTATCCAAGCCTCAGTCAGAGTGGGGGCTCTGTAGACACCCGCATTTTGACCGCCAGGTGTCTATGGCAGTTTCCAAAAAACACCCGATGATGATCGGACGCTAACGTGTCTCTACGCGCTCGGATACGGGCTCAAACCAATTAATCGCTGGCTAACACACTTATGGAGTACAAATCTCACCAAGCGGACCTCAAATCCAGGCCCAGTGGATCATTCCGAGTCAAACAAGACTAATTTAGGCCAAAACCGACACCGGAATTAAAACCGACTTTACACGATTGGGCCAACCCCGGTCAAAGTCGCTTCCGAGACACACAAAACAACCCATCAATCATCAGAAGTCCAAGTCAAACACAAAACCCATTAAAGTCAAGGTCACGGTCCAAAGTCAACGGACCTGCGCGACCCAGTTGGGCCACTCGATCGAGTGACCCACCCACTCGATCGAGTGGGCTTGTTTCAAGCCCGACGGCTGGCATCACGGGCCACTCGACCGAGTTAGCCCTCTACTCGGTCGAGTAACCCTAAACCGGGTGCCCTAGTTTTTTCTATATAAGCACCCCCCATGCAACACAATTAACGATCTTTTACAACCCTAATACATCCTAAGTGCAATCCTACGCTACATCCTTTACAAACCCTAGACAAACCCTAGGAAAATTGACATTAGCAAACCCTAAACCTAGTTTTAGGAATTCAACCCGAGCCACCACAACTTAGCCTCCATACACCTCGAAGACTCCCGTGTTGTAGTCGCGTTTACGAGCCTTATTCCGAGACAAGAACATGTAGGTTGAGGGTGACAAAACCTCTTTCTTCGTCTCTTTTTCCTCTCGTCGTCCATCTTCTTTTTTTCATCTTTTTCTTCCGTTTTTTTATTTATTTTATCTTATCGTTAGTATCGCATCCTAATATCACTAATATCGATAGTATTAACATCAAAACACTAAAATATTTATCGATTTGTGTCGAATAAGAAGGATACCGGGATAAGGAAAACCGCATATACAAGTGTACTGCACACGCGTCGTCGGTCGTTTATCCCGGTACCCCGATTATTTGATTATTGAGATAAATCAACTTAAACAACAATTCGCTTTTATTTCTCGTTATCATCATCATCAATTTTGCATCCATCAATTTCTTTAAACATCAATTTTAACAAGGGTCGAAACCCGTTGACACGGATCTGACATCACAATCCCTAGGAATTTATTTCGATGTCGGAGAAGTCGAGGGAATCAAGTTTTTTTTATTTTTTTATTCAAGTAAAGCGTCGATTTTGGACTCGATACCAATTCCATAATAGGATATCGAATCTAACAATCGAGTCATATGAATTAATTAACGTGATTTGTTCATATCACGATAATTAATTTAAAGCGACTAAAATTGATTTATATTATTTATTTATTTTTATTTCACTCTAATATCCCATATCGATTCAATAATCGAATATGGGATACGATGGGTATTCAAATTTAGAATCGGGTATAAATTCAACAATATTTATATTCGGTTCAACAAAATTCGCGATTTATAAAAACCAAGTCGAACATAAATTGTGCAATATTTATGTCCGATTCGGTAAAACTGTCGAATTATCAAAAATCAAAAGCAATTTCCAAATTAACAATTAAATTGCAAATGAACCAAGTTCGTACAGGTGCCACTCGACCGAGTGCCTTAGTCACTCGATCGAGTGACACCCTAAAATCCAGTCAGAATGCTAATTATGACCACCACTCGATCGAGTCTCACAGTGACTCGGTCGAGTGGCCATGTACTCGACCGAGTTGGTCAATAACTCGGCCGAGTACGGTCATAAACGCAAAACAGAAGTTTTTTTATGGTCTACTCGATCGAGTCTATTGACCACTCGATCGAGTGACCACATAACGACTAAAACGCGAGTCGTACATTCTCTTATTCTTCAAACTCGATAGTATTTTGCGATTTGGGTCAACACGTGCTTAATTAATCACGTGTATACTATCTTTTCAAACCATGCATCTCATATTTACATCTCGTTTACATCATTCAATTCGATTCATCGTTTGCGCAAACCATTATTATTCGTTATATCATTGCATCGTTTACTAACGCGTTTGTTATTTCTTTTGTCAATTTAATTATTGTTCGTTTATTGTACTAAATGAACCCACATGCTAAAATTCCACTTTGACGTAGAATTAATTGCATTAAATTGACTTAGAAACCCTTTTCAAATTCCATTCACATGTTTAGGGAAAATAAATCTTTGCATATCATTTTCCCGTTTTACTAGCACGCGTATTAGAAAGTCACTCGAATTATTAGTAGAGGCCGCTAATGTGCGGGCGGGGTTGGGTGTCCTTTGTGGGCTTCCCAACACGTACCCTCACCCCTTACTCAGAACCTCGGTTTCCGGATGCCCGAAACCGTTGGCGAACGAGAGTCATTCAATACACAATATCCGATAACGTCGGTATTGGTATCAAATGCAAAGGGATGAGCCCAATAAACTCTGACATCGGAAATGGGCCGTATTTTGTATACGGCCCACTACGACATAGAGTGGGCTCGAACGGTTTCGAATAACCACAAAATTCGGTGGCGACTCCACATAGACCTAAATTTCAATTCGATCCATTCTCATATGGAGATTCATTCGCCTCCCCAAACCCGCGCGTGGCCGCGTCGGGGTGGACCTATGTCATGTCCACACGCGTGCTCCGGGATCCTGTGCTATCAAGAATTTTTGAATCCTTTTAAGCAAGCTGACAGCATCCGCCTCCAATTCCCCTAAAGAAGAAAAGGAAAAAGGCAAGAACCCATAACCTAGTCCCGCGCACAGGCCCCGATACTTGACGCACTTGTGCCGAGCAGCGTCACCCACAACACGTCCTGGTAAGAAGTCGGAGAGCCCGGACTGAGTCAAAGGAGAAGACCCGGTAAGATCAACACATACGTCACGCCCCTTGTCCCATGAATAGAGCAGCAAATCAGCGGGTCGCAAGGATCTGTCATGATCGTCAATCAGGCCAATATCAACCTTCTTACCTGCCGAGACCTGTGGACATGACATAGGTCCATCCCGACACGGCCACGCACGGGTTTGGGTAGGCGAATGAATCTCCATATGAGAATGGATCGAATTGAAATTTAGGTCGAAGTGGAATCGCCACCGAATTTTGTGGTTATTCGGAACCATTCGAGCCCACTCTATGTCGTAGTGGGCCGTATAGAAAATACGGCCCATTTCTGATGTCAGAGTTTATTGGGCTCGTCCCTTTGCTTTTGATACCGATACCGACATTATCGGATATCGTGTATTGAATGACTCTCGTGCGCCAACGGTTTCGGGCATCCGGAAACCGAGGTTCTGAGTAAGGGGTGAGGTACGTGTTGGGAAGCCCACAAAGGACACCCAACCCCGCCCGCACATTAGCGGCCTCTACTAAGATCTCGAATGACTTTCCAATACGCGCGTTAGTTGAACGGGAAAATGATATGCAAACATTATTTTCCCTAAACATGTGATGGAATTGAAAAGGGTTTCTAAGTCAATTTAATGCAATTAATTCTAACGTCGAAGTTGAATTTTAGCATGTGGGTTCATTTTAGTACAATAAAATAAACGACAAAAATTGACAAAGGAAACAAACAAACTGTTAGTAACGATATAACGAATAATAACGGTTTGTGCAAATATTGAATTGAGTTGAATGACGTAAACGAGATGATGCATGGTTTGAAAAGATAGTAATACACGTGATTAATTAGACACGTGTTGACCTAAGTCGTAAAATACTATCGAATTTAGAAAATCGAAGAATGTACGACTCGTTGTATTAGTCGTTATGAGGTCACTCGATCGAGTGGTCGACGGACTCGATCGAGTGGACCTGTAAAAGATGATTCTGTTTTGCGTTATAGACCATACTCGGGCGAATTATTGACCAACTCGGTCGAGTACATGGCCACTCGACCGAGTCACTGTGAGACTCGATCGAGTGGGGGTCGTAATAAGCATTCTGATTCGATTTTGGGATGTCACTCGATCGAGTGACTAAGGCACTCGGTCGAGTGGCACCTGTACGAACCAAGTTCGCTTGCAATTTGAATTGAATTTGAAATTGCTTTTGATTTTTGATAATTCGACGATTCTACCAAATCGGACATAAATATTGCACAATTATGTTCGACTAGGATTTTATAAATTGTCGATTTTGTTGAATCGAATATAATATTGCGGGATTTATATTCGATTCTAATTTTGAATACTCGTAGTATCCCATATTCGATTATCGAATCGATATGGAATACTAGAGTGAAAATAAAAGAAAATAAGTTAATTTGAGTCGTCTTAAATCAATTAGCGCGATATGGATAAATCGCGTTAATTAATTTATGTGACTAGATTGCTAGATTCGACATCCAATTACGAAATTGGTATCGAATCTAGGGAACCGACTCTTTGCTTGATTTAAAGGACTTGATTCCCTCGACTTTTCCGACATCGAAATAAATCCCTAGGGATTGTGATGTCGGATCCGTGTCAACGGGTTTCGACCCTTATTAAAATACAATGTTAAAAATTGATGAATGCGAGATTGATGATGATGAAAAAAAAATAACGAATTATTGTTTAAGTTAACTTATTTCAATAATCAAACGATCGGGGTGTGGGATAAGCGACCGACGACGCGTGTGCAGTACACTTGTATATGCGGTTTTCCTTATCTTACCATCACTCACGTTCGACACAAATCAATAAGTATTTTAATGTTTTGTGCTAATAGTATTATCGTTATTATGATGCGATGATAACGATAAAATAAAATAAATAAATAAAACGTAAGAAAAAGGAAGATGACGAGAGAAAGAGAAGAAGGAGAGAAAGGGGTTTTGACACCCTCAACCTACATGTTCTTGTCTCGGATAAGGCTCGTAGTCGCGGCTTTAACACGGGAGCTTCGAGGTGTATGAAGGTTGAGTTATGGTGGCTCGGGTTTTGATTCCTAAAACTAGGTTTAGGGTTTGAATTTGATCTTGATTAGGGTTGAACTTGTGTTGATTAGGGTTTGAATTTGATCTTGATTAGAGTTTCGAAAGTGTGTGTAAAAGTTGTGTAAAAAGGTTGTGTGTGTAGAAGTGATTAGGGTTGTAAAAAGTTGTTTTTGTGTGTTGCATGGAGTTGCTTATATAGGCAAAGCTAGGGCACTTTGGTGTCTAGAGTTTTGTTCCTTGACGGACTTGATTTGATGGCCCGTTTGGAGGTGGACCGTGGGTGAGCTACTCGGAAATGGCTTTGACCGGGTTTTAATCCGGTCGCTAAAAGTTGGTTTTATTTCCGGTGTCGGTTTTGACCCAAATTGTCTTGTTTGACTCGGAATGATCCACTGGGCCTGGATTTGAGGTTGATTTTGTGAGATTTGTACTCCGTAAGTGCGTTAGCCAGCAACTAATGGATTTGAGCCCGTATCCGAGCGCATAGAAACACGTTAGCGTCCGATCATCATCGGGTGTTTTTTTGGAAACTGCCATAGACACCTGGCAGTCAAAATGCGGGTGTCTACAAGACCCCAGAGCGGAAACAGATATCCAAAAGTGTATCGCGGACGAGGTTATGCCGTTGTTTTATACCAACAATACCCGCACATGAGACAGCATGGTCCCCGTAGATATCATCACTAAAAACCCGAGAGCAGGCAGGACACGGCCCAGGCACAGAGAACAGAGAAACGCCCAACCGATAACTAAGCACACATCTGTACGTTCGACCGTTCATAGTCTGACCGAACCCAGAAATAGGTACAGCACACAGCCAATCAGAACCATGTCTGTCTTGCTGAGATTTCCATAATGCAACCTGGCGGGGGGTCAAAGAGAAATATGAATCTGCAGTAGCAATAACCCTCGAGAAATATATGTCTGTCAAAGACTTTATAAGTTTGGGGGCAGCGATCTCACTAGGATTACACACAACAGAACCCAAAACCTCCTTAAGCCTACACAAAGCCACATCGAAAGTAGGGTCAGGGTTATTATTATTATTATTATTATTATTATTATTATTATTATTATTATTATTATTATTATTATTATAAATTATAAATTATTATTATTATTATTTTATTTTATTTTATTATTATTATTATTATTATTATTAAATATTAAATTTGGTGACATTTTTATAATAATTAATATTAATATAATAATAAAAATTAATATTATTTTTATTGTTATTGTTATTGTTATTGTTATTAATATTATTACTATTAAATATTAATATTGATTATTAATATTAATATTAGTATTATTATAATATTATTAATAATAAAAAGTATTATTAATTATTATTAATATTACTATTGTTATTGTTATTATTATAAATATAAAAATTATTATTATTATTAAAAAATACGGATTATTATTATTATTTTTTATTAAAATTAAAATTAATATAATAATAATAATAATTAATATTTTTGATACAATAATTGACATTATTATTTGTTTTTATTATTATTATTATTATTATTATTATTATTATTTTTAAAACCGGAGCTTGCATTAAAAACGAAACAAATTACAAGAAGTTAGAGGGGAGCCTAGATACTATCTGGGCTCCCACTCCCTTAGCAATTGCAAAACTAATTCTAGTGAAAATATGAACTGCGGCACGCGCTTCAGCATCCTGTGACATAGCGAATTTACGAATCCGCTGGAGCAGAGAAACAACCTCCGTGTCGAGCTCGCCGAGAGAGGAGAAGGAGAAAGGAAGGAAACCATACCCAATGGCCGTGCATCGTGCCTGATACTTGGCACACTTACGACGAGGAGCATCAGCAACGACCCGTCTGGGCTCAAAAGAAGTCAAGCCGGACTGGGTCAAAGGAGAGGACCCAATAGGAATGTCAATGGATCTCGGATCCTACCCTGATCCTGGGATCCAATACCTTTAAGGGTAGGATATGGATCGCTGTATTTTTGGATCCTGAGGATAAGGATCGGATCCTGATCCTTTTAAAAATAAAAGGGTCGGATAAGGATCCCGTCTACAAGATCCTGATCCGACCCTTATCCTACCCTTTTATTTGTTTGGCTTATATGTTTCTTTTATATCTTCTTATTTCATGATGTCGATGACATAGTTGATGATGATGATATAGAACATGAATCATCACATTGGTAAATATTGAAGAAATAGTAGTTGTGGACTTGTGTTTCCAGTGATCTTCTGGAGTTAGTTTCTTTTGAGTAATGTATTTTGGATAGTTGATCTTTGTGGTTGTACGGACTAGTGTAGTAGCGTTTTCTAAACTCTAAACTTCATTTAGCTTTGTTTGAACATTGTATAATTATTGATTGCTTAAACCCTTTAAGTGGTCTAAATTTAAATGATTCCATAAGGTGAGAATATAATATAAAACAATAAATGAACTTAAAAATGGAAAGATCCTGATCCAATCCTGATCCGATCCTGATCCTTAGGATCTGGATAAGGATCCTATAACTTTGGACCCTTAGGATAAGGATCGGATCCGGATCCAAGGAGAGAAATAAGGATAAGGATCTGGATCCTATAGGATCAGGTCCAGATCCTACCCTTTGACATCCCTAAGACCCAGTCAGATTATTATTATTATTATTATTTGTTGTTACAATAATAATTAATATATTTTTTTGTAAAAGTAAAATTGTTGTTGTTGTTATTATTATTATTATTATTATTATTATTTATGTATTTCAGGCTACTTTAGTTCAGTTTGGCTCAGCTCAGTTTAATCAGTTCAACTCATTTCACTCAAGCTCATTTAAATTCAGTACAAAAGGACATGGTCAAAATAATTTGTATTAGATTATATAGTTGTTGTATAGATGATAAACACCAAATTAGTATAATAAATGATGAATAATACTGCACGTAGTAATAAAAACGGATAATGAATTGATGATTATAGATACCCGACCAAACCAAACAAAACCTAGTGCGACCTGAACATGATCAAACCCGACCCGAACCAATGATCCGACCCGGAAATGATCCGCATGTGACTCTGACCCGACAACTAGACATGGCAAAACTAACTCGGCCCTGAAATTCAAATTGAACACTATTGTTTATTGTTTGGTGGCACTTGTATTTATGTCCTGCGTCAATTGAACACTATTTCAGTTGTGTTTATTTTGCACATTCAGAATTGAACACTAATGTCCGGTTGTGTCATGAAAGAAATGTTAAATGAATTAATTTTGTTTATATTCTGATTAGGATGGAGTTCATTCTACGAACATTCTTTGGTGGTGAGTTTGCTCTAGTTAATGGTAGAACTGAATATGTTGGGGGTGGTATGCATCTGGAATGTGGGTTAAATACTCGAACTGTGGATGTCCAATACTTTAGAAATCTATGAGAACATTTAATGGGAAGGAGAGACTTCGAAATTTACAATGCTAAAACTGATCCTAGACTTGCTCAAATCATGGGAAAGGCAATGGTTACATGTCCACATGATGTGGACAGTCTGTTGAAGACAATGACAAAGGAGAGGTCAATTACAGTAGAAGAACATGCAAGAACCCAGCTGCACCCTGTACAACTTCAGCAGAGAGGGCTCCTAGAGGTAGGCCTTTGGGACGTAGTGAGTGGGTTGTAGATACAAGGAGGAAGAGGCAGACAAGGAATGTCCAGAGAGCAAATATGATTTTAAAGACTCAAGTTCAAGCTGCAGCAACTGCACAAGCTTCCACCTCAAGCGTCAACCCTTCAACATCAAATCAAGTACCCAGTGAACAACCTCAGACACCAACAAGCTTTGTCGAACTTCTTAGTCAAGCTTCGACTTTAACTGGGAATATGATTTAGAACTCTTGGATGTATCTCCTATTGTGCTTATCAAACCTACTTTGCTTATGATTTAGAACTCTACTTTGCTTGTGGTTGTATGACTTTGGATCTATTTTCTGTGTAGTACTACGCATTTGGTTTTTAGGTATACAATTCCAGATCAGTTATTTTACATTTGTTCCTTGTCGCTGTTTACAAATTGGTGACAATTTGTCTCTATAATGGGGGTAAAATCAAATATTTTTACACCACTCTAGGGCTTAATTTAATGGATACATAGGTTTTGGGGGTTAATTTAATGGATACATAGATTTTGGGGGTAATATTGAAGAACAAAGAAATTTAAAGGGGAAAACGGGGAAGCTAAAACACTGGATAATGTGACTTATCCATCACTACACCGACATCATTCGACATTAATAAATTAGAGATTCATGAACTCATTTAATTTGCTGTCCAACAACCACACAGTCAACCTTGCTACTTACCAATTGAAGTTGTAGGTTGGATTGACCAATGAAAGAGGGGTTTGGTAACGGCAATTTTGTGGGACAGTATAGTAAGGCTATTGTACACCTAGACGGGACGACATGATAAATGTTGGTTGGAATGTACGAACTACCGTAACGGTGACTGTTAAATTTTCTAATAAAATCCTCATTTCATTATCTTGCAAAATGGCTCTATTTATATAGAGCTTACATACAATCCGCAAATTCAGGGCATTAGTAGAACGTACATTACAATACATTAAGCTACATTAAAATACATTATCGCATAGTCACTTCACTAAGCAAATGCGATACCGAGTACAAGCGTCAAACAAACCACCGACAACAGAATGACAGCCTTCTTCAAAACAGCATCCCTCTGCCGACGTCAACATTGCCTTGAGGTCATCATTCCTCATATCAGTTAACCGAATAGCGTTCGAGAAAGTGTCCTTCGTAACTTCAAGAACAGACTTCTGTAATTCCAGAAACTCCTTATTGATAGGTCGCATTTAGTCATAGTTATAACGATGGTATATGGGTAATTCAGTCAACTAAATTGGTGTTATTCTGTCGTATTTGTGTAATATCTCGTGTGATTATAATATGATCTAATTTGAGGATTTTGGAGTACGACATGATTCTTTGGTTGATTCAGCCCGAGACACAGATTTGGAAGAACAAGCCCAAGCGAAGCCGGAGAATTGACAGTTTTACGCAGCTCAGGAATTGAAGACGGAATTTAAGTTACTTTAGGTTCCGTGGCAACTTAGTATTTATTAGGATTATTATATTTTATTATTTTATTATTTTATTTTATTAGTAGCTATTGGTAATTATTAGACTTTCCTATTATTATTAGGCTACTATTATTACTAGTTTATATAGTCATTACTAGTATTAGTTTTAGGATCATAATATTATTCCAATCGGTTGTACGGTCATTAGAAAAAAAGAGGATGAACCCTAGTTTGATGTGTAACTAATTTTCTCTTCTCGGTTCAAGACATTGAAGCGCTTAATTATCGGTTGTGAGTTTGAAAGTTCTTATCTTTATTCTTGATTATTGATTAATTGCTCAGTTTAATTATATGAATGTTGTTATTGATTTCTGGATTGATCAACTAGTTTTCTATTTCATCGTTCTATTGTTAGTTTTGTTAATTGAACAGGATTTGTTGATTAACTTGTCCTGAGTAACATCTAAGACTTAATTATTGAACGGGATTCGTTGATATTAAGACTTAGGAGCAATTATCATAGATTTATAGCACAACTGGATTGTATGTGTTTATTTATCTCTTTATCGAATTCTGTATATATTAATGCTGCTATTGAATTAAATCTAGAACTGGATTGTTTAGGTTGTTTAACAGTTAGATCTAATTAAGAACGGGATACGTTTTAATTAGTTATTCGTAAGGTGAATTAGAATCTTTGATTCACGATAAAGTAATCAAGAATAATAATTTGAACCGAATTTCGATGATCAATTGTGATTATGTTGTGGATTTGCACTTGATTCGAGACCTTTTAATCATTTGATTTAGTTAAAGTTTTAATCTTTATCAGTTTTAGTTGTTAGAAAATCATTCAAAACCACCCTTTCTTATTGTTAATTAATTAGTTATTTATCGTTCTACATTCGTACGCATTTATAGTTAATCTGATTCTCTGTGGGGTTCCACCCTTATTTCTACATTATACTACAGTTTTAGTTACTTGGTTATAAGTGATTATAAATTGTAATTTGAGGTATACGACTTTAGCCTGTCAAATTTTGGCGCCGTTGCTGGGGAATTGGCGTTAATTATTTTTGCGTGTTAGTGTAGAGATTTTTAGTTAGTTAGTTTTTTTTCAACGTTATTTTTTTTAGAGTCTAGTTTATTTTTAATTTTTGTTGAATCTTTTATTGTGTTTTAGTTTATCCGATAAATGGCGACTAAATATTTCCCTCAATATGAGCATGAACTGTTTTTACAAGTATTTTGATAGATTGAGTGAGTATGTCGCTAGATGTCGTCATCGATATCAAATTTGGGAACTCTGTCATGTGATATACAATGGGTTAAATGATGAAACTTTAATGCATGTTGATTCTTTAAGTGAGGGGAGGTTCGTTGATGGACTTAGTTATGAAGAGAAGTGGGAACTTTTCATATACTTGGCTCACGACACTGAAGAATGGGAGCTGGAAAACTCACGCTCTAGGACACCTTCAATGAGTCTCAATAAAAATTTTAACACCCAACATGATTCTCGTATATCCACGGAAGACATGATTAGAGACCTGATTACTGCTCAAGCGACCCTTCAAGCTAGTATGACTCAATACGAGCAAGAGAACAATGTTAGTATCAAGAACCTTGAGAGTCATGTAGTGCAAATAACGACATCTAATGATAGACTTGAGACACATAATTAGTTTTCTCTTAATGTTAAGGAGTCCGGAGTTATTGAGAACATAGAGTATGATGACACTCTCCCCCATTGAACTGGATGTGGTATGTCACTCTTATAAAGAGTGCGATAGTGATGATGATGGTTTTTGGGATGACGAGGAGGATGACTATGATGATTCGATATACTCCTCACCTTCTTCCATTGTTTCTACACATATCGATCCCTCTTGCACCAACGAAACACACGTTTTGGAAGATTCCTCAAGTCACAATGATACGAGTGATATTTCAATCTTGGAGAATTCTCTAGTTATGATGGTTGAGGAGAAAGAGGGAACGAGCGTGACTCTTGAGGAAACTATGGAAGTCGAAGTAGGAGAAGAAGAGATAACTGTTTTTGATAAGGTGGAAGACGATTTCTGTGAGAAAATTGAATTAGTGAGCATGAACTATCATGACAGTCATGACATAGTGGGAGATATAGGGGACATATTTACTGAATTTTATATTCACAAGGAAGAACCACCCATAATACCTTTTGAGTATTCATCGGTGTTAATTCCGGCAAAGTTTTATGTTTGCCCTCGAGCTTATTTGACTATACCTATGAAAAATCCATCTTATAAAGAGGAGTACATTGATATGAATTCATTTTTTGAGCATATAAGGTCGAAAAGACGTTCATTGCGTGATCATTATGATGTGCTTATTTATAGGTGGTGTCAATTGATTTTTATCTCTTATCGTCACTATTCTAATCTATTTGCGAGTATTTTTGATCGATTGCTAAGGGCATTGAGTTGTTCCGCGCCTAATGTAGCATTCGCTTCACTCGATTGCTTGATTGTTGGTTGAGGTAAATAATTTAGTACTATTTTAATTCGGGTCAATTTTCTGCAAGAAGTCGAGCGAACGACATTAAACAAAAGCGCTTCCAGGAGGCAACCCGTGTCTGGTATGTTTTTATTTTATTTTTATTTTCACATTATTTTCAATGGGTCATTTTTCATAGTATTAGATTAGTAATAATAATTTTTCGTATTTTTCGTAGAATAAGTCGCTTATATTTTCATTTTTAATTTTAAATATTTTCTAATTTTTAGTACTTATAGGGACGAGAAAGGTGGATTTTTTCAGGAATTCGTGTGACTTGTGGGAGCTCGGGGCGAATAGCATGACAGAGTACCAAAAATCAAAGAAAAATTGAAGAAATTCGTCTTTGAAGGACGAAACATCAGGCTTCTGCGCGACTCGCATATGACTGATGCGAGTCGCGCCTTCTTCTTCTCCTTACAGGTCTGTTTTCTATTATGTAAAAAAAATCAAAAAAACAAAACACGTTCATTAGTCACTATCCAGTATCCCTTCTTCATCTTCTTCCTCCTCATCCCCTCTTCAATTCAAATCCTAAACCCCAATCTCCACTAATCCCTAACTTCATCATCTCCATTCATCCCCTTTTCCATTCAACATCTTCAATACAAATCTCCTGCTTCAGATTTACCATAAACATTAACCACATTCCAACTCACATCAAAACTCAATCCATAATCTATTCCCCATCTTCCTCTTCACCTTAAAATCCAATTCAACTTCCTCTCCTCCACTACTTCCTAATCTTTGGTTCGTCAATCGCACACCCCGGTTCACCGTCTGTGTTGTCGCCGGTGGATCCGTTTGCTGTCGCCGGTGGGTCCGTTTGCTGTTACCGGTCTTGTCGGGTCCGTTTGATGTCGCCGGTCTTGTCGGGTCTTTTGCCGCTGCTGCGTCATGTTGTCGTTGTTGCCTGGTTCGTGCCAGCCTCTGGGTCAGACTTTAGTCGGGGTTGTGATTGTATTCCGGTCAGTCTGTCTTGCCTGCGTGTCGCCGTCGTCAGTTCTACCGTCTGTGTGGTATCAGGTTGCTATCGTGTGTCGGGCCCAGGCTTTTTGTCGGTTCTGTGTGTCTGACGGTCAATTCACCGTCAGTTTCGTTCGCCGTCGTGGTGTGCGGTGCGTCTCAGTCTGATTGTGAGCTGGGAGGTCATGTTGCAAACAGCTGCGTACGAGTCGGGTTACCTTCTTGAAACAGCTCGTGGCACTGGTGTTCAGAGCTCTCACATGGGTAAACATCTTGGGCCTTGTCTTGTTGATTAGATTGTTGGGTCGATTGTGGTTGGTATTGTTGCGTTTGCCCAAATTTATTGTTGTTTTGGGGGTGAACTTGGCTACTAGTGTTGGCTTTGTTTGGTGTCGCCAGTGTTTTTTATCTCGAGAGTTAGAGGTTAAGAGTTCGAGTGTTAGTGAGGATGCATGTGAGATGAAATTTTGACTGATTATAGAAATTTGTCTTGGTACGAGTTAAAACGAGTTGTTTATCGGTGTTGAAGATAATTTTACCCGTTTATGGTTTTTATCTATGTCCTTAGTCTCACATTGAGGACAATGCTTGGAACAAGCGTGGGGATGGACTTATATTTGTCTCGTCTTTGTAACCGTCTTTTGTGCTGTAATTTGAAAAGAAAGAAAAAAAATTGAAAGAAAGAAAAGTCTCGGCTAGGTGAAAACCCGAAAGGGCGCCTAGGCAAGAATGGGAGATGTGGCCGAGTGTAGACACCCGCATTTTGACTGCCAGGTGTCTATGGCAGTTTCCAAAAAACACCCGATGATGATCGGACGCTAACGTATTTCTATGCGCTCGGATACGGGCTCAAAACCATTAGTTGCTGGCTAATGCACTTACGGAGTACAAATCTCACAAAACTAACCTCAAATTCATAACCAGTGGGTCGTTTACAGTCAAACAGGACTAATTTGGATCAAAACCGACACCGGAAATAAAATCGACTTTTAACGATTGGGTCAAGCCCGGTCAAAGTCGTTTCCAAGACACAGAAAACGGCCACACAAACATCAAAAAGTCCAACTCAAAAGCAAAACCCACAAAATATCCAATTCAAGATCCAAAGCCCGGACCACTCACTCCAGCTGAGCCACTCGATCGAGTGCCCAACCCACTCGATCGAGTGGGCCCTTATTCAAGCCCGGTTGTAGGCGCTTGGGCCACTCGACCGAGTCAAGGGGCTACTTGGTCGAGTAACCCTAGACGGGATACATGGGCAATGCCTATATATACACCCCCATGCACATACTTTTGATCATCTTAAAAAAAACCCTAATTTTACCCTAATCAAACCCTAATACTACACTAGCAAACCCTAACCTAGCTTAGGAGACAAACCCTAAACCACCACAACTCAACCCTACATCTCGAAACTCTCGTGCAAGTCGCCACTACGAGTCCCGTCCGAGCATAAGAAACATGTAGGTTGAGGGTCCCAAAACCCAATCTTTTCTCTCTTCTCCTTCTTTCTCGCGTCGCATATCGTCTATGTCGTCGTCGTTGTCTCGTTTTTTTACTTTATTCGCGTCCTAATATCATTAATATCACTAGTATTAAAAGACACTAAAATACTTGTGAATTTGTGTCGAGTGTGAGTGTGGACATGACATAGGTCCACCCCGACGCGGCCACGCGCGGGTTTGGGTAGGCGAATGAATCTCCATATGAGAAGGATCGAATTGAAATTTAGGTCTATGTGGAGTCGCCACCGAATTTTATGGTTATTCGGAACTGTTTGAGCCCACTCTATGTCGTAGTGGGCCGTATACAAAATACGGCCCATTTCCGATGTCAGAGTTTATCGGGCTCGTCCCTTTGCATATCGATATAGATGCCGACTTGAGCGGTTAATCGTATATTGAATGACTCTCGTGCGCCAACGGTTTCGGGCATCCGGAAACCGAGGTTCTGAGTAAGGGGTGAGGGTACGTGTTGGGAAGCCCACAAAGGACACCCAACCCTGCCCGCACTTTAGCGGCCTCTACTAAGAACTCGAATGACTTTCTAATACGCGTGCTAGTAAAACGGGAAAATGATATGCAAAGATTTATTTTCCCTAAACATGCGAATGGAATTGAAAGGGTTTCTAAGTCAATTTAATGCAACTAAAATTAACGTCAAAGTTGTATTTTAGCATGCGGGTTCATTTAGTATAATAAACGAATAATGATTAAATTGACAAAAGAAACAAAAAACGCGTTAGTAACGATATAACGATATAACGAGTAATAACGGTTTGCAAATATTGAATTGAATCGAAAAGATGCAAATATGAGGATGCATGATTTGAAAAGATAGTATACATGTGATTAATTATACGCATGTTGACCTAAGTCGTAAAATACTATCGAGTTTGAAAAATAGAATAATGTACGACTTGCGTTTTAGTCGTTATGAGGCTACTCGACCGAGTGGTCGATGGACTCGATCGAGTAGGCCTGTAAAAAGTGATTCTGTTTTACATTATGGACCGTACTCGGCCGAGTTATTGACCAACTCGGTCGAGTACATGACCACTCGACCGAGTCACTGTGAGACTCGATCGAGTGGTGATTGTGATTAGCATTCTGACTTGATTTTGAGGTGCCACTCGACCGAGTGGGCTAGGCACTCGGTCGAGTGCCCTCTGTACGAATTAAGATTCGTTTGTAAAATCGTGTTTTATGTCGAAAATCGTTTTAAATTGATTATTGAGATGTGATTAAATTTCCTCCGCGTTAATAATGTCATAATTCCAAAGAATCGTTTTGACAATTATTTAGCATCAACGAAAATTGCTCTAAGTTGATTTAATGCGATTTAGAAAGATTGACTCTTTGATTAAATAATAAAAGAACCTGATTCCCTCGACTTCTCCGACATCGATAAATCCCTAGAGATCGTGATGTCGGATCTGTGTCAACGGGTTTCGACCCTTATTAAAATTGGTTTTAGAAAATTCGATGAATGCAATATTAAAGATGATAACGACGAGAAATAATGACGAATTCTAGTTTAAGTTGACTCATCTCAATAATCAAATAATCGGGGTACCGGGATAAGCGACCGTCAACGCTGTGTGCAGTACACTTGTATGTTCGTGTTTTCTTATCCCGATATCCTTCTTACTTGACACAAATCAATGAGTATTTTAATATTTTGATGCAATAATGATAACGAGGTAAATAATAATAATAATCGTAATAATAATAATAATAATAACGTAATAATAATAATAATAATAATAATAATAATAATAATAATAACATAATAATAATAATAATAATAATAATAATAATAATAATAATAATAATAATAATAATAATAATAATAATAATAATAATAATAATAATAATAATAATAATAATAATAATAATAATAATAATAATAATAATAATAATAATAATAATAATAATAATAATAATAATAATAATAATAATAACGTAAAAAAGGAATAAAAAAAGGAGATGAACGACGAGAGAAAAAGGGAAAAGAGAACGAGGTTTGTCACCCTCAACCTACATGTTCTTGTCTCGGAATAAGGCTCGTAAACGCGGCTATGACACGAGAGTCTTCGAGGTATATGGAGGCTAAGTTGTGGTGGCTCGGGTTGAATTCCTAAAACTAGGTTTAGGGTTTGCTAAAGTCGATTTTCCTAGGGTTTGTCTAGGGTTGCTTAAGGATGCACCGGGATTAGGGTTGTGAAGGTGTTTAGGGTTTGTAAGGGATGTGAATAATGTGTTGTAGGGTGTTGCATGGGGTGTATATATAGGCTAGGCTAGGGCATCGATTTAGGGTTACTCGACCGAGTAGGAGGCCAACTCGGTCGAGTGGCCCGTTATGCCGGCCGCCGGGCTCAAAGTCGGCCCACTCGATCGAGTGGATAGGTCATTCGATCAAGTGGCCTAGATGGGTCGCGTGGGTCTTGTTTTGGACTTTGACCTCGATTACTTGATGGGTTTTGTGTTTGACTTGGACTTTTGATGGTTGTATGGCTGTTTTGTGTGTCTCGGAAACGACTTTGACCGGGGTTGACCCAATCGTGAAAAGTCGGTTTTAATTGCGGTGTCGGTTTTGGCCCAAATTAGTCTTGTTTGACTCGGAATGATCCACTGGCCTGGATTCGAGGTTGATTTTGTGATATTTGTACTCTGTAAGTGTGTTAGCCAGCGATTAATGGATTTGAGCCCGTATCCGAGCGCGTAGAAACATGTTAGCGTCCGATCATCATCGGGTGATTTTTGGAAACTGCCATAGACACCTGGCAGTCAAAATGCGGGTGTCTACAAGCCCCCACTCTGACTGAGGCTTGGACAGGGCGAAAGTCAGAGTAGCTACCAAGTCCGTTAAGACCTGGTAGATTTCCGTTCGGGTCGTTTATAGTCTGTTGGACTCGCGTAAAGGGCTCGCCAGCCATACGGCAGAGATCATACCTGCGTTCCGTGGGGACTTTGGGCTTGTTACGTAAGCCCTAGGTGTGCCTGTGTGTTGGTCCATCCCGTGCTATCCCGAAAAAATGCTGCTGGGGAGATTTGATGACTTGCATGTCCCTGTTTGAGTCGTACCTGTATAAGTTACATAAAATGCATGCAACACGTAGGTAGTAAAAATGACTCGTGCTGGGAAAATGACCTTTTGAATTTTTGAAAACTTGACATTTTGAAATTTTGAAATTTCGAAATTTTTGAAATTGACTCTAAAGATATTAGGAAAGTTCGGGATGATTATTTCCACACTAGTATCGAGACTAGGCTTGTGGCTCGATTCCGTTTGCAATTAGGAAACTTTCCTAAAAGTGATATGGAAAGGGTGTGCAAGGCTAATGCTATATATAGCCCTCTATGCTCTTGGGTTTCAGACTAATATACCAAGTGGACTAAAGCAGGTGATGCTAAAGCCCGAGCTGCTTTGAAGGTGGATGAAGCCTTTGACCTGCTGAGGAGAGAACAGGCTAAAGACAACAGGGGGTTCTTTGATGAGGGAGACACTCCAGCTACCCTAGTCCGTCTAATGTCAGGGCAAAAGAAGAAGGCTAAGACTCAAGCTAAAGGGTCCGGTGCTAAAGGTGCTCGGGGGAAAGTGAGCCCCCAGACGGACTTGGAAAGGAGACTGGGCCCTAGGCTAGCCGTGCAGGACCGACTTGGCCCACGGGATAGGCTACCCAAGCATGTCCGGGCCCGACTTGGGCCAAAGACTGTGATTGAAGACCCGTCGTCAAAGAAGCGGGCCCGTGCTAAGGAGTTTCCCCTTGTGATTAGGGAACGCTCATCCCCACCTCGACGACTTCGGGCTCCACACGACTCGAAGGACAAAGGAAAGGGGAAGATGCCCGGATATTAGTCTCCGTATTTTATTATTTGAATATTACTATTTATTTTTTGGTGTGATGTTTTTGTACGTGCCGTGTTTGGCGTTTTTTTTTTTTTTTTTTTTGTAATTCCCGAGTTTATCGAGATATAAATAAAAGACATATTATTGAATACCGTTCCCGTCTTTTCGTTTATGGCAGTGGTTGTACCCTTTTGAGGGGTTGCCTACGTATCCACGATTAGCGGAATCAAACCAAACGTAGTTCAAAATTTGATTTGATTGATTTGATTTTTTTGCAATTTCGAAATACATCAAGATCATTGATTCGAGATGTGCGACGGTAGAATAATTAATTATAACTTATTGACTTGTCTATAATTTTGAAAAATTATAGAAAGACAAAGTTTTATAAATTTTTTGCAAATGACATTGAGACAGGGATTTATGGGTAGTAGCGCTTCAGCTGGTCCAAGTTGGTCGGGTTGACGAACTCGTTGCCATCCAGGTCCGTTAGCATCACCGCTCCTCCTGATAGGATTTTCTTGACTAAATATGGCCCAGCCCAATTGGGTTTGAACTTTCCCCTTGGGTCAACCGGTAGTAAGGCACGAACCGATTTTAGGACCAAATCACCTTCTTTGATTTTCCTGGGCCTAACCCTTTTGTTGAAAGCCCGTTGGATTCTCTTTTGATATACTTGAATATTATTGAGGGCCCGGGATCGCCGTTCGTCTAAGAGGACTAGCAAGTCGTATCGGGCTTGAACCCAATCTGCTTCTGGTACTTGGCTTTCAAGTATAATCCTTAGGGATGGTACTTCTAACTCAACCGGTTGGACTGCTTCTATTCCATATGTCAGGTAATACGGAGTTGCTCCGGTTGCAGTGCGGATTGAAGTTCGGTACCCCCATAAGGCAAAAGGTATCTTGTCGGGCCAGTCCCGATAATTCTCGGCCATCTTTTTAAGTATGGTGACAATTGTTTTGTTGGCCGCTTCTACCGCTCCGTTTGTTTAGGGTCGGTAAGGTGAGGATGTATGCCTTTGAATTTTGTATTTTGCCAGTAATGCAGTAGTTTCAGCTTGAAAGTGGGTCCCGTGATCACTGATAAATTCGTGCGGGATCCCATACCGGCATATAATCTTATTTTGGATAAATTTGGCCACGTGCTTGGCGTTCAAGACATGGTATGACTCGGCTTCTACCCACTTGGTGAAGTAGTCAATGGCCACCAAAATGAAGCAATGTCCTCCCGTCCCGGAAGGGTGTACTTTCCCAATTATGTCTATACCCCATGTCGAAAATGGCCATGGTGATGTCATGGTATATAACGGGGAAGATGGCATATGCTGTACATTACTAAAGATCTGACAGTTATGGCAGTGCTTGACGTATAACTGGCAGTCTGTTTCCATGGTGTTCCAGTAATACCCGAGCCTCATGATTTTACGGGATATCATATGGGCGTTCATATGCGGGCCGTTTTCACCGTCGTGGACCTCGGCCATGACTTTTTCGGCTTGTATTTTGTCGATGCATAAGAGGAGAGCCCCCTGTGCCGTCTTTTTATACAATTGCCCGTCATCAGTACGAACGAATTGGGTTGCTAATCTTCGTAGGGCCTTTTTGGCCCGATTTTCAGCTCCCGCGGGATATTCCCCCGTTGTCAACTATGTTAAGATGGTTTGATACCAAGGTTCTGGGTCAGTTATCTCGATATCCTTAATGGCATGGATGTAGGCCGGCTCTGACCGCCTTTCAACACAGATTGGCATGCTTGTCAGGTGATCCGGGATGTTCAGTAAAGATGCTAATTTGGAAAGTGCATCTGCAAACTGATTTTCCTCTCGGGGTAGGTAAATATACTCGACTTTCTGGAATTGTTTCTCTAGAACCCGTACTCGCGCTTGGTAAGCCACGAGATTGGCGTTCCGAGTTTTCCATTTTTGGAGTGCTTGATTGATGACCAATGATGAATCACCGTGGACCCGGAGGTTTGTTACCCCTAAATCAGCGGCGACTTGCAACCCGTGAATGCATGCTTCGTATTCGGCTGTGTTGTTGGTCACTTCGAAATCCAATTTGATGGATAAGGGAGTGTGTTCCCCTCGGGGTGAGATTAATAGAATTCCGACCCCAAATCCTCGGAAGTTGGATGCTCCATCGAAATACAGATCCCATGTCTCGGTATCGGTATGGAATATGTCTTCATCAGGAAAGGCCCATGTGTCAGTGTGGCCTTCTTCGGATATTGGGCTGTCAGCGAGGAACTCGGCAACTACCCGGCCTTTGATGGCTTTTAATGGTACAAACTTGAGGTCGAACTCAGACAACATTAAAGTCCATCTTGACATCCTGCCGTTGAGGATGAGCTTTTCAAATAAGTACTTGATTGGATCCATCTTGGATAATACGTGTACTTCGTGACTGAGTATGTAATGTCGGAGCTTTTTAGTGGCCCAAACCAATGCTAGGCACGTCTTCTCGAGCATTGTGTATTTGCATTCATATTCGAGGAACTTTTTACTGATGTAGTAAATAGCCCGTTCTTCTGAATCAACTGTCTGGGCCAGCATAGCCCCCATGGCTGTCTCAGTCATTGTTAGGTATAACGACAAAGGCAAACCGTGTTGAGGTGGCATTAGTACTGGCGGGGCAGACAGGATCTCCTTGACTTTGTCAAAAGCCATTTGACATTTGTCGTCCCATAGTACCCGTTTTCCGATTTTTAGCTTTTTGAAGATGGGCTCACATACCATGGTTAACTTCGAAATGAAACGGCTGATGTATTGGATTTTCCCGAGAAACCCCCTTATTTCCTTTTCGGTCTTGGGTGGCTGCATCTCGGTAATGGCTTTGATTTTAGCTGGGTCGACCTCGATGCCGCGTTGGCTAACGATATGGCCCAGTAATTTGCCCGACGTTACCCCAAAACTGCATTTTTGTGGGTTCAGTCTCATGTTGTACTTACGTAGTCTGGTAAAGAACTTTCTTAGGGCCGTGATGTGCCCACTTCGGTCTTTAGACTTAACGATCATATCGTCCACATAGACCTCCACTTTCTTATGCATCATGTCGTGTAATAAGGTGGTGGCGGTCCGTTGATAAGTGGCTCCTGCATTAATCAGCCCAAATGGCATGACGGTGTAACAGTAAGTACCCCAAGGTGTGATGAAGGTAGTCTTACTCATATCCTCTTCTGCCATTTTAATTTGATTGTATCCGGCATACCCGTCCATGAATGATAGAAGGGCATGGTCGGCCGTATTATAATGTGTGGTAACGGAAAATCATCTTTTGGGCTGGCCTTGTTTAGGTCCCGGAAGTCCACGCATACCCGCACCTTGCCGTCCTTCTTGGGTACCGGCACGATGTTTGCGACCCAATCTGGATATTCAGACACTTGTATAAAGCCTGCTTTGAATTGTTTATCAACCTCTTCTTTGACTTTAAGAGACCATTCGGGCTTCATTCTTCTGAGCTTCTGCTTTACCGGTCTGCACCCATCTTTGATGGGTATTCGGTGTTCAGCTATTTCTCGATCTATTCCCGGCATGTCCTTGTAGGACCATGCGAAGACGTCTTTAAATTCTAGGAGGAGGTCCGTGAACTGTTGTCTCTCCTCTGGATCTAAAGATTGGCCCAACTTAAGCATCTGGGGCTCTAAAGTGGTTCCCACGTTGATGGACTCGGTTTCTTCGATTACCGGATCTCGGGATTCCCTTTGCTCGAGCTGCTCGACCAGATGTTGTGGTAGAGGTACCTGTTCGTCGGGTTTCTCAATGTCATTGCATATAAAATTTTTGAAATTGAGAAAATTTTGGAAATAAGACAAGTCGTAAGCAGAACGGTGTTCGTTATTATTATTAATGGTGAATTTTGAAAATAGCTCGAATAGAGCTGCCATCTGATCGTTGGTCAGTGGCGGGATAGGGAGAGGTCTTGGGACAGACCCCGAGACCTCGGTGGCTAAGGGAAGAGGGATTACAGACTCGACTCCAGTACCGGACCCTCTAAACCTGGACTCAGACTCCGACTCTGACTCAGACTCAGACTCAGTATCCGGCGTGTCTCCTTCACCGGCGGTTAGCTTGTAGACCCGTCCTTGACTGTCGGTCCATTTTATAGTCTTCCTCCAAGCCCTTGTCTCGGTGTTGGCGCCGACCTCGGTAATGAGCTTGGTTGGGTCGAACCGATCGCTGCGGAGGATCAAGTTGACCCAGTCATCTTTCGGAGCAGGGACGGTCTTGTCTTCTCCAAATAAGAGCCCCAGCACGGGCTCGGAGTCGCTCTCCCTTTTCTCGGACTCATCCTGGATAACGGTGAATATGTCATCGGGGATGTAGTTGCATTCCCGAGCCGTTTTGGTCTCGGGATATGTGATGGTGGGTCGGTAGAGGCCCACTTGGATGGCTCCGAAAACTGGAGTGACAAATTTGATTGCAGAGGCCCGGCCCACATTCTCCGAGCTTATAGTATATCCCAATCCGAGTCGGGACTCTGCGTTGTCTAGGACCTCGATGATCTTCCCCGCCGGAAGATATGGTCTTGAGGTAGCTCCGGGTAGGTAACCCAGATTTTGTAGCATCGTGTCGATGCTAGGGGCGAAGTAGGGCTTGAAAAGATATTCTTCTTCAATCATACCCACGAAATCGAACCTCGTGGTTCGGCCCGGTTTGTGGCGTTGCAGCTCGCCACGGTCATCGGTGTTGCCTCCAGTGTTATGATACAGTCTTTAAGTGGCATCTTGACTTTTCGGTGGAGGGTAGATGTCACGGCCTTGACTGCGTGGATCCAAGGCCTTCCCAGTAAGAGATTGAATGATGAGGTGACGTCTATCACCTGAAACTCCATCTCCTTTTCGATTGGGCCTGTTATGATCTTCAGTTTAATGGCCCCAGCTACTGGTTTTGGGCTTCATCGAAAGCCTGAATAGTTTGCGCTGTCGGGAGATAGTCGGCATCAGTGATGCCGAGGGCCCTGGCGGTCCTTAGGGGTAGGACGTTCACGGCTGATCCATCGTCGATAAGGGTCATTGGAAGGTACTTACCCTTGCAGATGACCGTGATGTATAGGGCCAGGTTGTGATTGGGCCCAAATGGCGGTAGATCAGCTTCAGAGAAGGTTATGAGTGAGCCTTCGTTCTTGGACTTGCCCTTGAGGTAGGGCATGATAGTAGCTACCATTTCAGCAGGGGTAGCTTCTGAATCAACCTTGATTTCATCGAGAGCCTTAGTTAGTGCTTCTCGATGAGCCTGTGAGCTAACCAGTAGTTGCCATATGGTTAAGTCAGCTCGAACCGTCTTCATTTGTTGGACCAAAGCCGCGTCATTGCTTGGTTCCTCAGGGGTCGGTTCCGTCCTGGCAGGTTCAGTGACGGATGTTGAAGTGGCACGTCCAGCAGTGGCGAGGTGCTTGGTGGCTAAAGCCTTGGATTTGGCTTTTTGGACCTCTTCGAGGGTGATGGGGACAGCTTCCCCCTTGGCCAAATATACATCGTCCTCGTCATCGAACCATATCCCATTGATTTGTGGGATAAAAGGAGAAATAAAGTGAGAACAATCAATTACCTCCCCCGTGAATATGGCATTGGCGCTGAACGGGTTTTCTTTGTTGCTCGGCTTGTCTCCGAGCAACGGGACTTTCCCGCTCTCGATAAGATCTTGGATTAAATGCTTTAATTTCCAACATTTTTCAGTATCATGTCCGTTGCCCCGATGATACTGACAGTAGGCTTGAGCATTGTAGCATTTGGGCCTCCTCTCTACTGGAGGCTCTGGAGTTGGGCCTATTGGTTGAATCAGACCCTTTGAAGATAGCCTTTGTAAGGCATAAGTATAGGTAGTCCCTATATCTGTGAATACCCGATTTGGTGTATTCTTTTTGGATGAGGTGTCGAGTAGATTTACCTCATCAAAGATGTTGCGGGTTGCAGCTGCAGGTGTGGGCTTGTTTGTGGACGAACTAGCCCCTTGATAGCCTTTGGTAGAGGCCTTAGTCAGGCTCTCTAACCTTAGATCATCTTCGATCCTTGTGCCCATTTCAGTAAGGACGGCAAAGTTTGGGATAATAGCATACCGGAGATGGACCCGGTAGGATGGGAGTAGATTTTTGACGAAGGCTTCCACTAGAGCCTTCTCGCCGGGCTTGTCGACCAGCTTCACACTCTCGGCCCTCCACCTTTGCAGATATTTTGTGAACCCTTATTTGGGCTCTTGGGCCATTACCTCCAGAGTACGCATTGTAGTCTGGATTTCAGTGTTATCGGCGTAGTTCCGAGCAAATTCGGTCGCCACATCATCCCAAGTCTTGTATTTCTTGGGGTCGAGCCTATAGAACCAGGCTTTAGGGTGTTTCTCCAAGGAAGAAGGGAACAAGTGCTTGAACATAGTTGACTTCACCCCCTTTACTGCCATGAAGTCTTTGAAAGCCCGGATGTGGTGGATCGGGTCTTCGGTACCCTCAAACATAGGAAGTCCCGTTAAGTTGAGGTTAGCAGGTAGCTCGTTATCCAAAGGTGAATAAGTACGAGCATTTTCGGTGTGGATCGAGTTGTTAGTCGATAAATGGACTTGCTCTTCAAGCCTACGAACAATACTAACCAGCTCGGCCATGGGCCCGGTGGGTTCACCTCCTTCGGTAGGGACCGTCTTCTCTACGGTGCTTAGGCGGGTGGATATGGTCGCTTGATTGGCCTGGATGGCGGCCAGTTGGGTCTCGATCTTGGTCAAAGCATTTTTCAACTCGTCCATTTTGCGTTGATGTATGGTTTCGGGTGGCCTGTCTGTAAGAACACCACGTAATCAGAAACTAGCCCAAAATCTCGAAATAGAAAGTACATCCCGAACAAGACTAAAAAGGGAAATGACTCGGAAAAGACACCTAGACGGGTGACTTGCGAAAGGTGGGCCTTCCTTAGGATTTGGCGACTGGGCCTAGTCCTGTTCGAAGGAAGGTTCACGTGAGACATCCCCAGACTTTAGACTCGATCGTGTTGACGGGCCCTCCTTTGTAGGGGTTTGTCCTACGTAGGTGGGCCTTGCCTTAGTCTAATAAGGCGGACTGGGAAGGGGAAGAAACTCGTGATGTAAGATCGACGGAGTTTCGACGCTATAGACTTAAGACACGACCCGACACTGCTAAATACGGGAAGTCCTAGAAGTGGAAGGTTTTGAAAATTGATCGATTTTGCAAAAGGACCGAGTAAACTCGGTTTGAGGGCCTAATTTCCGAAAAAAACGAAAAGTTATATTGGGCCGAGGATTTTGAAGGTTCGAAAGTATTTTCGAGTTTTGAATTGGGCAGCATACCGTCTAGAAAATAGGCTATTTTGAGTAAAATCATAAGTCCTAAATTCAGTATGTGTCCCGGGTTTTGAAATTGAGTAGTTTGAAAAAGATGCAATCTTTGAAAAAAGACGGTTTTTGAAAACGACTCGGAAACCAAGTAGCACGTAGTCACACAAGCATTATAACGACGCCATGTATGCTCTATACTAAGTCTCGGTCGGTCTATAGGGGGTCTATACCAGTGTACATAGTCTAGACGTTGATCGGGACGGACTTCCTAAGTCGAGTTGATCTTAGAACATGCCGCGAAACCCACTCGAATCGACTATGGACACCTTTCACATATCCATATTGGAGTACATATACGGTATAGTGGGACGTCGGTCACGAGTACCGGCCCGGGAAAATATGGGTTATGCATGAACCGTAGAACTAACACGCGTATTGTATTTGTCAAACGATTTCTATTCGAGTCTCACCCTGAGGATGCCGATGGTAAGTCACGCATCAGTTAATCCCCAGCGGAGTCGCCAAATTGTGGACATGACATAGGTCCACCCCGACGCGGCCACGCGCGGGTTTGGGTAGACGAATGAATCTCCATATGAGAAGGATCGAATTGAAATTTAGATCTATGTGGAGTCGCCACCGAATTTTATGGTTATTCGGAACCGTTCGAGCCCACTCTATGTCGTAGTGGGCCGTATACAAAATACGGCCCATTTCCGATGTCAGAGTTTATCGGGCTCGTCCCTTTGCATATCGATATAGATGCCGACTTGAGCGGTTAATCGTATATTGAATGACTCTCGTGCGCCAACGGTTTCGGGCATCCGGAAACCGAGGTTCTGAGTAAGGGGTGAGGGTACGTGTTGGGAAGCCCACAAAGGACACCCAACCCTGCCCGCACTTTAGCGGCCTCTACTAAGAACTCGAATGACTTTCTAATACGCGTGCTAGTAAAACGGGAAAATGATATGCAAAGATTTATTTTCCCTAAACATGCGAATGGAATTGAAAGGGTTTCTAAGTCAATTTAATGCAACTAAAATTAACGTCAAAGTTGTATTTTAGCATGCGGGTTCATTTAGTATAATAAACGAATAATGATTAAATTGACAAAAGAAACAAAAAACGCGTTAGTAACGATATAACGATATAACGAGTAATAACGGTTAGCAAATATTGAATTGAATCGAAAAGATGCAAATATGAGGATGCATGATTTGAAAAGATAGTATACATGTGATTAATTATACGCATGTTGACCTAAGTCGTAAAATACTATCGAGTTTGAAAAATAGAATAATGTACGACTTGCGTTTTAGTCGTTATGAGGCTACTCGACCGAGTGGTCGATGGACTCGATCGAGTAGGCCTGTAAAAAGTGATTCTGTTTTGCATTATGGACCGTACTCGGCCGAGTATTGACCAACTCGGTCGAGTACATGACCACTCGACCGAGTCACTGTGAGACTCGATCGAGTGGTGATTGTGATTAGCATTCTGACTTGATTTTGAGGTGCCACTCGACCGAGTGGGCTAGGCACTCGGTCGAGTGCCCTCTGTACGAATTAAGATTCGTTTGTAAAATCGTGTTTTATGTCGAAAATCGTTTTAAATTGATTATTGAGATGTGATTAAATTTCCTCCGCGTTAATAATGTCATAATTCCAAAGAATCGTTTTGACAATTATTTAGCATCAACGAAAATTGCTCTAAGTTGATTTAATGTGATTTAGAAAGATTGACTCTTTGATTAAATAATAAAAGAACCTGATTCCCTCGACTTCTCCGACATCGATAAATCCCTAGAGATCGTGATGTCGGATCTGTGTCAACGGGTTTCGACCCTTATTAAAATTGGTTTTAGAAAATTCGATGAATGCAATATTAAAGATGATAACGACGAGAAATAATGACGAATTCTAGTTTAAGTTGACTCATCTCAATAATCAAATAATCGGGGTACCGGGATAAGCGACCGTCAACGCTGTGTGCAGTACACTTGTATGTTCGTGTTTTCTTATCCCGATATCCTTCTTACTTGACACAAATCAATGAGTATTTTAATATTTTGATGCAATAATGATAACGAGGTAAATAATAATAATAATAATCGTAATAATAATAATAATAATAATAATAACGTAATAATAATAATAATAATAATAATAATAATAATAATAATAATAATAATAATAATAACGTAATAATAATAATAATAACGTAAAAAAGGAATAAAAAAAGGAGATGAACGACGAGAGAAAAAGGGAAAAGAGAACGAGGTTTGTCACCCTCAACCTACATGTTCTTGTCTCGGAATAAGGCTCGTAAACGCGGCTATGACACGAGAGTCTTCGAGGTATATGGAGGCTAAGTTGTGGTGGCTCGGGTTGAATTCCTAAAACTAGGTTTAGGGTTTGCTAAAGTCGCTTTTCCTAGGGTTTGTCTAGGGTTGCTTGAGGATGCACCGGGATTAGGGTTGTGAAGGTGTTTAGGGTTTGTAAGGGATGTGAATAATGTGTTGTAGGGTGTTGCATGGGGTGTATATATAGGCTAGGCTAGGGCATCGATTTAGGGCTACTCGACCGAGTAGGAGGCCAACTCGGTCGAGTGGCCCGTTATGCCAGCCGCCGGGCTCAAAGTCGGCCCACTCGATCGAGTGGATAGGTCACTCGATCGAGTGGCCTAGATGGGTCGCGCGGGTCTTGTTTTGGACTTTGACCTCGATTGCTTGATGGGTTTTGTGTTTGACTTGGACTTTTGATGGTTGTATGGCTGTTTTGTGTGTCTTGGAAACGACTTTGACCGGGGTTGACCCAATCGTGAAAAGTCGGTTTTAATTCCGGTGTCGGTTTTGGTCCAAATTAGTCTTGTTTGACTCGGAATGATCCACTGGGCCTGGATTCAAGGTTGATTTTGTGATATTTGTACTCTGTAAGTGTGTTAGCCAGCGATTAATGGATTTGAGCCCGTATCCAAGCGCGTAGAAACATGTTAGCGTCCGATCATCATCGGGTGATTTTTGGAAACTGCCATAGACACCTGGCAGTCAAAATGCGGGTGTCTACAGTGAGTGATGGTGGGATAAGGAAACCCGAATATACAAGAGTATTGCACTCAGCGTTGCCGGTCGCTTATCCCATCACCCCGATCACTTGATTATTGAAACAAGTCAACTTAAATAATAATAATTCGTTTTATTTTCGTTTTCATCATCATTCAAATCGCATATTTGCATCAATTTTCAAAACAAGTGTTTCTTTTAATAAGGGTCGAAACCCGTTGACGTGATCCGACATCACATAATCCCTACGGATTCATTACGATGTCGGAGAAGCCGAGGGAATCAAGTCTTTCCATTCAAGTAAAGTGTCGATCCGTTAGATTCGATACCAATTCCGTAATTGGATGTTGAATCTAATGATCTAGTCAAATAAACAAATAACGCGATTTTCGTTGACGCTAAAATAATTGTCATACAATTCGTTAGAATTACGACATTATTAAACACGGAGGAAATCTATTCGTATCGCGATAGTTAACTTAAAACGACTTAAAGTGATTTTCTTTTGTTTCCGCTCTAGTATTCCATATCGATTCACTAATCGAACATGGGATTTGACGAATATCAAAGTTAAGTCTCGAGTATAAATTCCATAATATTTATGCCCGATTCAACAAACTCATCGAATTATCAAAAATCAAAAGCAATTTTGAAATTGATAATAAAATTGCGAGCGAACCCCAGTTCGTACAGGGGGCACTCGACCGAGTGCCAAGCCCACTCGGTCGAGTGGCACCCCAAAAACGAGACAGAATGCTATCGTAATGACCACTCGGTCGAGTCTCACAATGACTCGGTCGAGTGGCCATGCACTCGATCGAGTTCCCTCGTAACTCGGTCGAGTGATGCCTCGATATCCGGACAGAAGCCTCTTCAAAGGTCCACTCGGTCGAGTCCCTCAATGACTCGGTCGAGTGGCCCCTTTATCCCGTCAAACCGTGAGTCCTACAAGCCATTCGAGTCTCGTTAATATCTTTTCACGACTTAAGTCGACACGTGTCTAATCAATCACGTGAAAACTCCACTTTTCAAAAACTATGCATCATCTCATTTGCATCATTCTAAATTTACGCAAACCGTTAATATTGTTATACCGTTACTAACCGTTTGTTCTTTCAATTTAATTCTCGTTTATTTTATCGTACTAAATATAACCCGCATGCTAAAATACAACTTTGACGTTAATTATAGCTGCATTAAATTGACATAGAAACCCATTCAATTCCTCACACGCTTAGGGAAAACAATGTTTGCATAAGCATTTTCATCGTTCAACTAACGCGCGTATTCAAAAATCATTCGATATCTTAGTAGAGGTCGCTAATGTGCGGGCGGGGTTGGGTGTCCTTTGTGGGCTTCCCAACACGTACTCTCACCCCTTACTCAGAACCTCGGTTTCCGGATGCCCGAAACCGTTGCGCACGAGAGTCATTCAATACACGATAACCGGTAGTGACGGTATCGGTATCGCAATGCAAAGGGACGAGCCCAATAAACTCTGACATCGGAAATGGGCCGTATTTATTGTACGGCCCACTATGACATAGAGTGGGTTCGAATGGGCCCGAACTCCCACAAATTTCGGTGGCGACTCCACTTCGATTTAAATTTCAATTCGATCCATTCTGATATGGAGATTCATTCGCCTCCCCAAACCCGCACGTGGCTGCGTCGGGGTGGACCTATGTCATGTCCACACCGAGGACGGAGTGAAAACCCGAAAGGGCGCTCCGGGTAAAAAGAAAAATCTAGTTGCGTGCCACGAGATTAGTGTGAGAAAAAAAAATGAAATAGCTAGAGTGAAAATCCGCAAGGGCGGACGCTCTAGGCAAAATGAGGGAATTAGAAAAAAAAAAAAAAAAACTCACAATTACTTTATTCGTTCTTGGTATGGTGTCATAAGAAGGGTGATATAGAAGGTCGGTCGGGTAGGATTAGTTGGACACGGTGAGAAGAATCGCGGTGCGGTGTAGTCGTAGCACTATATTTTATGCGATTGGTATGTTTATTTGGGTGTAATTGCTTTGATTTGGCGATTAGAGGAGTTTAGGATTGATCACATGTGTGGGTTGTATAATATTGTGGTATACATCTTTACCACCGGTGACATTTGTAGCACATGTGATCTATTCTAGAATTGGAGCGATAAGGGGCGTTATAATTTTATTGTTGTTTATTTTCACATGTTGATGTCCTTTTGTCGTGAGGATGATTCGAGAGTTGGTGATATTTTGACGGTGACATGTTACATGAGGGAGTTTGAAGGAAGGCGAGCGAGGGCAGTGAGTGTAATGTTTTCCAGTGCGTTTTGGACCGGTGATAGTTGTTTTTATTGTGATCTTCGAGTTTTACTCGAGGACGAGTAAAGGTTCAAGCGTGGGGATATTTGATAGGTCGCATTTAGTCATAGTTATAACGATGATTTATGGGTAATTCGGTCAACTAAATTGGTGTTATTCTATCGTATTTGTGTAATGTCACGTGTGATTATATATGAGCTAATTTGAGGATTTTGGAGTACGACATGATTCTTTGGTTGATTCGGCCCGAGACAAAGATTTGGAAGAACAAGCCCAAGCGAAGCCGGAGAATTGATAGTTTTACGCAGCTCAGGAATTGAAGACGGAACTTAAGTTACTTTAGGTTCCGTGGCAACTTAGTATTTATTAGGATTATTATATTTTATTATTTTATTTTATTAGTAGCTTTTGGTAATTATTAGACTTTCCTATTATTATTAGGCTACTATTATTACTAGTTTATATAGTCATTACTTATAGTAGAATTACTAGTTTCCTATAGTTATTACTAGTTTATTACAGTCATTACTAGTAACTATTATTAGTTTTAGGATCATAATATTATTCCAATCGGTTGTACGTTCATTAGAAAAAAAGAGGATGAACCCTAGTTTGATGTGTAACTAATTTTCTCATTTCGGTTCAAGACATTGAAGCGCTTAATTATCGTTTGTGAGTTTGAAAGTTCTTATCTATATTCTTGATTATTGATTAATTACTCAGTTTAATTATATGAATGTTGTTATTGATTTCTGGATTGATCAACTAGTTTTTTATTTCATCGTTCTGTTGTTAGTTTTGTTAATTGAACAAGATTTGTTGATTAACTTGACCTGAGTAACATCTAAAACTTAATTATTAAACTGGATTCGTTGATAATAAGACTTAGGAGCAATTATCATAGATTTATAGCACAACTGGATTGTATGTGTTTATTTACCTCTTTATCGAATTCTCTATATATTAATGCTGCTATTGAATTAAATCTAGAACTGGATTGTTTAGGTTGTTTAACAGTTAGATCTAATTAAGAACGGGATACGTTTTAATTAGTTATTCGTAAGGAGAATTAGAATCTTTGATTCACGATAAAGTAATCAAGAATAATAATTTGAACCGGATTTCGATGATCAATTGTGATTAAGTTGTGGATTTGTACTTGACCCGAGACCTTTTAATCATTTGATTTAGTTAAAGTTTTAATCTTTATCAGTTTTAGTTGTTAGAAAATCATTCAAAATCCCCCTTTCTTATTGTTTAATTAATTAGTTATTTATTGTTCTACATTAGTACGCATTTATAGTTAATCTGATTCTCGATCTGTGGGTTCGACCCTTATTTCTTTTATACTACTGTTTTAGTTAGTTGGTTATAAGTGATTATAAATTGTAATTTGAGGCATACGACTTTAGCCTGTCACTTATCCATCTTCAATTGCCTAATTACATCTCTTTGCCAATCAATCTGACATTTGTCAACCCATTTGAAGTACGTACAACCACGAGTATCAAGCATCTTGTTATACTCTTTGCAACACTTGAAGCGTCGATCGGGATTGGTATGTGTCCAAGAAGTGAGTACCGCAACTTCATTGCCACAATGATATCTCTCGCTTCCATCTGATGACTGCACCCCGCTTTGGATGGACATAACTGCAATTAACAAAAGTCACTCAATGGAGATAGTTGAGATACCAAATAAACGAAAACAAACTGATCTCGAACAAGACATTAACAGTGCCCAGAAAGAATGACATTTACGTACCCAGAAATTCGAATCACTAGCATTGAAAACGACAACCCTAAACCCTAAATATAATCCCAGAAATTGGGAATGGTTCTTAATGAATCAAAAAATTCGAGATTTGTTAGAGTAAAACTCTAATTGCAAAGAGAAATTGAAAATAGCAAGAGAAATGAAGAGAAATTACCTTACGAATTGGGTCGATTGATTGTGAATGATTCGTCGTCTTCGATTTCTCGTCAATTTGGCGAATTAGGGTTAGAGTTCTTGATTTGGGGGAATTTGGGGGTTTTGGGAGGGGGAATGTGTGTTTGAGGTAGGTAAAGTGAGGTAAATTGAGGAGAGAGTGTGTTACTAAGGGGAGGGGCAAATCTGGAAGAAAGCAAGCTTAATTCGCCGGAAAGAGGAGAGAAGGGGGCCGGGGTAAATTCTAATTTTTTTAAAAACTTTAAGGGGGTAAAATTTAATAAAAATCTTTTTTTGGGTAACCTCTAAAATTTGGAACATAAAAGGGTTATCAGTGAATTACTCAAAAAATAATACTCCCTCCGAGTTTTAGTGTTCTTCCCTCTTTCTTTAATGGGCTGAGTTTGATCTTCTTCCCTCTTTCCTTTTTAGGCTATTAATATATAGTTCACATTTACTCTCCCATTTCTCTCTCTTCCTCCTTCTGTTTTTAGTCATACATTTCTCCTTCCTTATTTTCTTCCCAAAAAGAAAAGGGAAGAACATAGGAACTCGGAGGGAGTATAAAATAAGGTAGATGAGGTGAGAAAGTCTGAGATGAGTCTATGAATAAAGTGTACTTTTATAGTGAGTCTGAGGGTGAAGAATGAAAAGTTAGTGGAAAGCTGAGGTGGCCCAATCTAAGGGGAAAAAAAATGAATCTATGGATAAGGATAGTCTGAGGAAAAAAAGATGAGTCTATGGCCATATCAGGAAGGCAAACTCGGACACCCTCCGAGATTTTTGCTTACTGCTTGTGCAAGAGCTGAGGTGACCTTCCTCAGAGGACTACCACCGCCCACCAGCCAGCCGAGACTGACAACTACCTTATGATTGTTGATCCTAAACAAGTACTATATATTACCTAGCCTTAGTTATCGTATAAAACGATTCTATGTATCTCGAGAATGACTATTTATAACTTGTATAAATATTCAATTCATCAATGTAATTCAAATCAATTCCAATCAATATCATTTCTTATATGTATCGGAACGGATTTCGATAGATCTGGCCGAGTTTATTTGACCGGATCACCGGATCAGCTTTCGCCCTTGCACCTCACTAAACCCAGCAATAGATTCTACTAAAAGCATTCAACCGAGTGGAGATTGGTATAGAAAGCTTTAATCTGCTAGTTCAAAACTTTTTACTGCTTCAAATCCAATTGATTAGCCCCTCCCGTTCACAAAAAAAGATAGGGAAGTGAAGAAGTAGGAAGGAAAAGATGGAAAGAGTTTACAAGTGAGTTTGAGCATACTATATTATACATAGTAATACCTTTACATCAATTTTGTCTAGTGATGATGTTACAATGTTAACAAAAAAAGACTAGGTTAAAGCAAGTTTGATCAATGTCGGGATGTTGGGCTCCGTAACCCACCCAAATTCTCAAGGTAGGAGCCCTTGTTAGAGGGGACAATATATGGAGGTTTCCCTACCTGAATGAGCTCATCATCATCTAGAGTCTCATCATTTTCGACATCTCCATTATCTGTGGCCCAACCCATGAAATCGAAGAGTGTCATTGATTTAGGCGTTCCCGCTGCAGTTAGCTTCTCTATCTCTTCTTCAGGATTTGGGAACTTCATTGATGTTACTTTCACATCAATTAGTGGGTTTCTCTTGGTTTGTGCTAGGGATGGGTTTTGTGTTAATGAATCTGCGTATAGAACGTCTTCGATCCGTGATAAGACCGTGTGCGCTAAACTCTCTAGGATTCTTGAGTAGCTCTCCAACAGCGCATGACCTACATCCTGAAAAATCATGGATTGACATGGAATAATGTTAGCACCAAACGTTAATGAAAACATTATAACAAAGTTAAAAGTTATGAACCCTCGCGGCGCATCTGTTCTTAGTTGTTACATGAGATTGCACATTGTTAGTCATCCACATCCACATCAACATCAACATTAAAAGAAGGTCAGGTCATTTTAAGGAAGTTTTATTAGTTCTGAAGGTGATAATTTTGTGATAATGGTAGACAACAAAGAATGGCCGGATCATACTTGATTGAATTGGATCTTGCTAATGTCGAGTGATGATTGAGAAACCCCAGGAAACCGTTGTTTAAGTATTAACAAAATGGTCTCAGCTCTCTCTTCAAAGAGTTCCCTCTTCTCCAAACTTACGCCAGATCCCCAAGGTGACTTGGAGTCTTTGCAACACATTTTTCGTCTCCAAATCACAACGGAAGCTTCTATTCTGTTCATTAGATCAAGAATCTTGTGCTCCGAAGATAGATCCATTGTATACAGAAACTGATCTATATCAAAGTATTCAACTGTGATGCTTTTATAGATTGCATCTCCTAGGCTAGCTCTCCCATTCTACCAGCAACATATATAGCAAACAAGTCGTCATCAATAATTACCCAAAGCTAAGAACGAAAACATGTAGTAGCTAGAGAGGACAAAACTAACTAACTAACTAACTAACTAACTAACTAACTTATTTACACAAGCAAACCTTCGGCAAGGAATCGATGTAGTTTTCAGGGATCTCCATTTCTGTTAAGACTTGGGCGTTGATTGCCAGGGCAGCTTTAAGCACCTGGTTTACGACATCCTTTTGAAAATGAAGCCATTTCCTTGTGACATCGGATAAACCATCAGGAGGAACCTTGACAGTAGGTAACCACCATTTCCCCCCCTTCTTTGATTCATTGGAGTCCTTCGAGACATAGTAAAACTCGTTTTGATCCTTGAAGTTGTCTAAGCAGTCCTGCATTCAAGAAGAGAAGATAATAATATTTCTTCAACAAAACCATTCAATACAAATGCAAATATATATTAAACTCAAACCATGTAGTTGTACTTGTACTTGTACTTGTCTCAGCACTTACTATTAGCATAACATCCAGCTTTCTTAGGACTGGGATGTGCATATGAAGGTCTGATCGCTGTCTTGTTGTCATAATCTGTCGTCAGAAAGCACATACATTTATGTAAATCAAACGGTTTGTCTGTGCCACTAAAAAAGGATAAAAAAAACCGCGACTTTGGGGGAGGGGGGAAAGGTTATATTATACGGAGTATGTCTTTGGGGATGGGTGAAGTGAAGTGAAATGTTTTTAAAGGCAGGAGGCATTGGATGGTGAATGTGGATTACCTCCATACATACTCCAGTTGCAGACTTCTGTTGTGATGGGGCAAATTCAACTATGTGATCGGTTACAGAAGTGAGCCAATCGATTTCTTTTTTCCATCTAGCTCGATTCTCGGGGAACATTGGCTCTAGTTTCCTCTGCTCGCCAAACACAGATGCTACATTCGGTCCAATAATGTTATAAGATGGATGGACACACTGATTTCAACCATCTTTTGCATGCCTTTTTTCTACAACAGCTGAATATCATTTAGGCCTGATTGATTTAATTACCTGCTAAATTGGTGATAGCATTTGACAATGCCAAGGCAGAAGAAACACCCTTTCCGCCTCCGGACATATCCTCACCTAGTAGCAATTTTGCGAATCTTTCCTTCATCATTTCCATATCTGTAATCACAAGATAAATAAATTTTGTTGAGTTCGTTACTGATCATGACATGATGATCGTAACCAACATATATACGGTTATAGATAGATAGATACTACAATATTCGAGTCCGCTTTGATTCATACCTTAATATTTATTTAGTCCACGGTAATCAAATAGACAACAAAAAAATATACTATATATATATATATATATATATATATATATATATATACAAGACAAGAGGATAAATGTATAGAAAGTTATTCTTGCCTCTTGTAACAGAATCTTTATCCCCTCCAACCATGCCTAATCTAGAGCGAGGACCGGAACCTTGGTCCTTATCCAAGGCGGACCCAATACTCGGCCTTGGCAATGGCTTGTCGGACCGAGAGGATTGACTCTTGGTGGCCCGACTGTCTTCCATCAAATCATCATTGCTCGTACTTTCAATAACCATACTTTGTGAATATCCATGTCTACGGCCATTACTACTTCCACCACTGTCTTTTGATCCTCGAAAGTTCGACACATTCTCTTTGTGACTCTCTTCTTCTTGCTCCAATGCCCGCATTATATTGGAGGGGGTTTTTTTGGAGGGATGAAGAACTATGAATAAATAAATCAAATTTATAATGCAAAATAAACAATAATGTATGTACTAGCAATGTTTGTGATTTAAGAATATTTTTTGAGACGTATTATCTTTACATTGGGGGTATGAAAAACAAAGTGTTGTAGGAAAGAATGTTATTTGATTTTGTTCAATCCTAAAAAAAAGTTGGAATGTGAGAGGGGCATTCAAGTTTAGCCTGGGTAGAAGAGAGCAATTAAAAGTTTGAGGGGATGAGATGATTATGTTTACTATTTTTGAGTTGAAGGGTGCTGACGAACGTGAGGTGCATGTTTTAAGTATCTTTAAACTTTCAACTTATCGTTCAAGTGATTTACCACATCTCCTTATAAAATGGGATTTTTTTTTTTCAGGAGCTTATAAAAAAGAGATTTACCTGATTAATTTTGGATGGGGTGATTTGTGGAAGTGGAAGGATGTAATAGAATGCCTTATTCAGGAAGTACGCGATGTTTGGGTCTGGCTAATTTAGGTGGATGAACAATCATTCCAACTTAGAAGAAGGAATGTACACTATTTTGAATGGAGGTGCCGAGGATTAGTATGAGACGAACGACTCACTTAGAATTGGTAAAATTTTCAAAGGCTTTAGTTAAACCTATACTGGAGGCAAAGGGCCAAACTCAACTGATTTATAGAAGGCGACACTCGTTCGAGATACTTCATTAATTGGGTCAAAGGTAGAACTTGAAGAAATTTTATCTCAAGTATTAAAGAACTCTTCACATGAATGGGTTGCTAAACCATCTGTCGTTGGGCGTGTAAAGACACGCATTCTGTCGTGCTCGTGTCTATAGATGTTCCTCGCCAAACACTCGATGATGATCAGACGATAACATGTCTAAACGCTCGAAACAGACTCGCAATCAATGGTATCCGACTAAGGCACATTAGAGAGAAGTACAAAACCAACCTCCACATAAGAATCCTTTAGCGATTTCTTAAAAATGAAAAGTATTCCAACCAGAACCGCTCTCCGGGTAGTAAAATCGTCCTTTGCCGTACAAGTCATACTCGGTGAAATCCAAAATATGATATTCTGAAGGATCGAGAATTGTATATGTATACTCAAGAGGGCGAGCGGGTGGGGAGGAATTGAGTATGCCCCTTTTTTCGTTATAGTAACGTTTCCCAGTTTTTTATTATAGTAAATGTTTGGGTATAAACAATAGAACTAGTGCCAACTATGTCTCGGCGGTTTATTCTCCTCACTATCCTTCAGCTGATGGTCCGCCTCGGCTACTGCACAAGTAAAGAACAAGGTGTAGACACCCACATTTGGCTACTAGGTGTCTATAGCAGTTTCCGAAAAACACTCGATGATGATCGGACGCAAACGTGCTTTAACATACTCGAATATGGGCTCAAAATTGTTAGTATTTGGCTTCGGCTTTTTACAGAGTACAAATCTCACAAAACCAACCTCAAATCCAGGCCTAGTGAGTCATTTCCAATCAAATAAGACTAATTTGGGTCAAAATCGACACCAAGGGCAAAACCGTCTTTTAGCGACCGGGTCAAACCCGGTCAAAGGCATTTCCGAGATATAAAAATCAGTCGCGCAACTTCGAAAGTCTGACTCGAAGTCAAAGACTACACAAAAATCGACTACAAAGAGAATCAAAGCAATTAAACAACTTCGTTAGAGATAAAATTCTATCTCTAAAGAGACATCCCACCCGACCAAGACCCACTCGATCGAGTGGACCGGCCCACTCTGTCAAGTAGGCTCATAAAAGCCACGAGAACCGGTGTCAGACCGGGCACTCGATCGAGCACAACACACCACTCGATCGAGTGGCTCCTTTTCTATCCAAAACCGGACTCCTTCTCTATCCAAAATCGGATTCCTTTTCTATCCAAAACCGAGTACCTTTCCTATCTAAAAACCGGGTACCTATCCTATCCAAAGCCGAGGTATTTTCCTATAAATACACCCCCTTTGCAACACAAATTTGGACACAATTCACAACCAAAATTTCAGCAACCCTATACTTTTACAACCTCGATCTTTCCTCTAGAAATCCTTTAGGAAACCCGAGAACAAAACTCGTCAAATCCCTTCCAAATTATACACACCATAACTCTCCTAAATACATCTCAACGCTCCCGTGTCTAGGCCACTACTATACGCGTCTGTTTTCGAGATAATTAAGCATGTAGGTTGAGGGTGTTAAAACGAAAATCCCGATTCTCTTCTTTCTCTTTTCTTCATCTCGTTTTCTTCTTCTTCTTTTTTGTTTTTTTTATTTTATTTCGTCAACAGCGTTTTATCATCATCAACATCGCGCATATATCGATTTTCGATCTAGTCAAACAAATAAAACGTTATTCTTAAGATGCGATATCGACTCCGTAGTCGAATATTATGTCTAAAAGAATTAGTCAATAAATCGAGCCAACACGAACCCGTTGATGCCGAAATAATCGTCACATAATTCGAAAGGATTAATTATGACATTATAACGCGGAGGGAATTATTTCGTCCTAGTTCAATTTAAAACGACTTATAAACGTTTTTTCTAAAATTTCTCGATAATAGATCTCATAATAATAGCATGGATATCACGAGCATCGAAAATTAAGTCGAGTATAAATCGTATCATATTTTTACGCGGCTTAATAAATTATCGACTTAAGACTAAAGCAAATTCGAGACCGATGTTGTCCGAAGCGAACTGCCGTTCGCACAGCGGGCACGATCGAGTGCCTATATATCCCACTCGGTCGAGTGGCACCTCGAAAACCGAGGCAGGAGATTTTTCCGAGAGGCACTCGATCGAGTCCCTCCATGACTCGATCGAGTGGCCTCTGTCACGTCAAACCGTGAGCCCTCCACATGTCTTACGCTTTTATTTTCGTTGTTTGTTTTATTGTACTAAAATGAACTTCACATGCTAAACACAGCCTCGACATAATTCAAAGATGCATTAAACGACGTAGATAAGACATAATTCACATGTTTAGTCAAAACGCTGTTTGCATATCATTTCAACCGAATTACTAGCGCACGTATTCAAAAAACGAACGATATCTTAGTAGAGGTCTAAGTGCGGGCGGGGTTGGGTGTCCTTTGTGGGCTTCCCAACACGTACCCTCACCCCTTACTCAGAACCTCGGTTTCCGGATGTCCAAAACCGTTGGCGCACGAGAGTCATTCAATACACGGTAACCGATAATGTCGGTATCGGTATCGCAATGCAAAGGGACGAACCCCATAAACTCTGAAATCGGGATGGGCCGTACTATGTGCATGGCCCACCAGGATATAGAGTGGGTTCGAGTGGGCCCAAACTCCCACAAAGTTCGGTGACGACTCCATTTCGATTTAAATTTCAATCCGAGATATATCTCACATGAGATTCATTCGCCTCCCCAAACCCGCGCGTGGCCGCGTTGGGGTGGACCTATGTCATGTCCACAATTTGGCGACTCCGCTGGGGAAAACTGATGTGTGACTTACCATCGGCATCCTTAGGGTGAGACTCAAGGAGAAATCGTTCGATTAGTACAATACGCGTTTTACTTTTACGGTTCACGCATAACCTCATCTTTACCCGGGCCGGTATTGGTGACCGACGTCCCACTATACCACGATATATTCCAATTGGTTATGTCAAGGTGTTCATAGCTAATTCGTATGGGATTCGCGGCATGTTCTAAGATCAGCACGACTTAGGAAGTCCGTCCCGATTCTCGAAAAGGCTATGCGCACTGGTATAGACCCTATCTAGACCGACCGAGACTTAGTGTAAAGCATACATGATGTCTTCATAATGCTTACGTGACTATGTGCTACTTGGTTTCCGTGTCGTTTTCAAAAAACTGTCATTTCAAAAAAAATGCAAATTTCCAAAAATATTCAATTTTCAAAACCCGAAGTGCTACCGAAATCAGGACTTACGATTTGACTCAAAATAGCCTACTTTTAGCCGGTATGCTATCCATTTAAAAGAAATTCGACTTTTCAAACAATTTGAGCCCAACGACATTTTCGCTCACTTTAAAAGTCGGGATCCTATTTTAGATTTTCAAATTTTCGAAAATTCATTTTTAATATTCAAAATTCCGAAATTCCCAAAAATGCATCTTTTCAAAAATATTCAATTTTTAAAAAATCGGAAAACTGCCGAAATCTAGACTTAAGATTTGACTCAATACAAGCCTATTTTCTGGCCGGCATGCTATCAATATTCGAATTTCCGATCCTCATTCGATTTTCGAATTTTCAAAATTCATTTCGATTTTCAAATCTTCAAGATTCCATTTCGATTTTCGAATTTTCCAAATTCCACTCCGTTCTTCAAGTCTTCGAGATGCCATTTTCGATTTTCAAATCTTCGGGATCTCAATTTCGATTTTTTTTCAAATACTCGGAAATTTATTTTCGAAATTCAAATTTTCAAAATTCCAAATATTCGACTTTTTTAAAATGCCCGGTCCTATTGGCCTACATCCAATTTCATGACGTCCCCTCAATTTTCAAAATTCAACCTCTTTTCAAAAAACCTTCCTTATCTTAGGACTTACCGCATTTAGTAGTGTCGGGACGTTTATAAGTCGTCGAAGGTTTTTTTAGCGTCGAAACTCTGTCGATCTTACATCACGAGTTTCTTCCTCATCCTAGTCCGCCTTTTTCTAAAGGCATAACCGACCAACACGAGTCATACACTCGTAAATGGAAGGTTCGTCCAAACACTCGAGTCCTAACTTGAAAGTCCCACGCGATCTTTCCCTCTAGCAGGACGGTCCCCACGACCTTTCCTAAGGGAATTTCGCCCATCTTTCAATCCGTTAGTCGAGTCGTCTTAATTCAAGAGACCTTTAACTTAAGGGTCTACCCTAATCACAAGGCCACCCTTATTCAAGTCAAGTCAATTCAAGAGACCTTTAACTTAAGGGTCTACCCTAATCACAAGGCCACCCTTATTCAAGTCAAGTCAAGGGTCTCTAGCGTCGAAACTCCGCCGATCTCACATCGCGAGTTTCTTCCCTTACCCTGTCGGCCTTTCCTCGAGGCCGAGTCAACCTTTTACAAGGCATAGCCCTTTAACAAAAGGTTCGTGATCCTTACGTCTAAGGGTCACTCGTCCGACACTCGAGTCTTAACAGTCTTCGATCCCACTTGGGGGCTACCCTTCAGCAGAGCGGTCAATCACGATTGCTCTAAGGGTCATGTCCTACACGTGTTGTCTCACGTACCCCACTTTCGAGTCACTTAGATGCCACACCATCTAAGTCCTATCAGAGTCTTTAGTCTCACTTGGGGGCTATCCTCCACCCGATCAATCGACCACGGTCACCCTAGAGGGGGGTACCTTACGTCCATCTTACACCGGCGTCCTTATGATGCCTTCGTCGAGTCGTACCTATGCTACGAATACTAGAGTCACCTAGGGTTAGGTCACCACGGTTGGTCTGAGCACGTAACGCGGTCAAACACGGTCGCCGCATTTTCGGACACACCCTTCTGCAGCTCGAGTCTAATTCGCGGTCGTTACTTTGTCTAGGTCAACGTTCGAGTATCACGATCCAAGAACCTTAGTCATTCCTGTCACCCCGGGTCGTGTCTAGTTTGACTCCCTCTCTTGCACTTGCACAAAACCGAGCTTAGGCGAGTCGTGGGACCTATCGTTCTCTCCAATCAAAGACCTTACCAAAAATGAACATATACCATCTGACCATCCGAAAGTCCGGATTTGATTCGAGTCTAAATCTGAGTTGAGTCTAGGATACCCTACATCCTCATTTCCAAATCAAAGTCGGAGTCAGAGTCAGTTGTATTCTGTCCTCTTTTACGATCCAATAAAATCAGCTTTTCTCTTTCTCATATATGCTTTCCCTATGTGTTTCCGAGAACATGATGAACACCGTCATACACTGTGAGCACACGCACGTGGCTATTATAGACACACCTATAATGACTGCAGGAAACCGAGACCCGGGTTTTCCTTTAACCTGTTCTATGTCTGGAATAGAAGGCCACATAACTACCCTTAGCAGGAGTTGTATCGAATCCTATGATAAATCTAGGTAGTCTCCTAGTTTGGGTTCAAGTCGGGAGGCAATCCCATTTCCCACAATAAACACACCTCCAATATGATCGATCAATCCTTACCTTAAGTGTTAGTCTGACAAACAAAAAAATTGGAAAAAAGAAGAAGAACAAAACTGGACGAAAAAAATCAAAAGTCCAAGGAAAAAGCAAAAGGCCAAAATAAAAGAGCTGATCATGACCAAAAGAACTCTCAACATCCCTTGACCAGGGCACGGTCAACCCAAATGAAGAATCCCATGACCGGGGCTAAGAGGTCAACCAGCTAAAAAATATTCAAAAGCCCATGACCGTAGTTAGCAGTCAAGTCAAGTGAAAGTCCGTTGACCGGGGTACGGTCAATTCAACAATTATCGACGCACATACCATCAAATAGGGAGAGACAATCAAGCTGGTCAGCTAACACCACACTAAACCTTCCCTCATTACAACCGTACCCTCAAGACCTTCCTGAGACCTAGACTAAGAGACAGCCCAGAATTTTGAGGATTCAAGCTCCGTAGGATGCACCCTAACCATTAAGGCAATACATGGAAGCCAGATCCTGCATTATCAACCTACCCCGATCGAAGTTCGAGTCATTTTTACTCGACTTCCCCCTTTCCTACCACATTGCAATACCTTATCCTCGAAGCTTTAGCTCCACAAAATCGAGCTCCAGATTTCGAATCATCAAAGCCACTTACGACCTAGCTCCACATTTCCAAAAACATCCAAACCAGTTACCAATCCCAAACACGGTAACTCAATCTTCTGTCGACATAGAACATGCCCAAATAGTTCACACCACCTCTGGGGGCTACCCCGGAGAACGCTCACAGTCACAGGATCAACATCCTAACTATTCTAGCCCTTTGATCAAGTCATCACTGTGAATGCACCTAGCCTATACCATCGTTATGGCTAGTTTACACATAAAGCCCTAATTAACTAGGCACCATAACATATCTTCCAATCCACTGAACTACGGCTTGGTTTGATTTCACTACACGTGAATACGTAGGCAGCCTTCCAACAAGGGCACAACCGCCCACATTGACACAAATTCAAAAAGCACCGTCGTCACTCCTGTCACGACACTGTCATGTTCTCAACAGTTAGCTTTGTCGTCCTGGGGTGTAATACCCCGTATTTTTCAAATAGAGTTAAAATTTTAAACATTTATTTAAACCAAGTTTAACGTTTGAAAAATTATTTTCATAAATAAAACATTTTATTTTCGTTACAAAAAAAAATATTCCGTTATAAAAACATGAAAATTTATTTATCGAGTTATTAAAAATTTATTTATCTTCTCGCTAAAAAAAACAAAGTTTAAAACTCGAAAATATATTTTAATATTTACCTATCGTTTAAACTTTTTCTCGTCTCGTAAAAATTTAGAAATTATTTATCGAATTCTTAAAATAACGATTTCTTATAACTTTTGTCTCATAATACTATTTATCGTTTATTTTACTTACCATCTCACAAATTCCTTTTTAAAAATAAATTTTACGGTTTTCATTAATTTAATTTCGTAATCTTATATTTCAACATTTTAAGAAAGAAATACATTTATATGAGAAACGGACCGAAACTCAAGAAATGTGGACTCCTAATTAAAGTACCACGTAAATGGCATGCATGCATTCTACACTACACTAACCCATCCTATGATCCTACCCTAGTACTAACCCTACTCTACAAATCCTACATTACTACCACTATAAATACCCACAATACGTACACTACATACTAACATACTACTACTCATATTACTACACTACACACTACTCGTATTACTTGCTACTATTACATACTACCACTACTTATACTACTACGTAACATACTACATACACTAATATTACTACTTACTATTACTACTACTCGTAATACATACTAAGTTATTACGTACTACTTCTATACTATACTCCGTACTATATATTTTATTTACTCCCTCGTCCTTTTCTATAATTGGAGCATCGAGGATGAGGAGCTGTCCAGTATTTGATGGGATCACTTTTCTAGAATCGTATTTGGGTCAATTCATTTCGACCTTTTATTCTTAATAACGTTAATAAATAGTAGCTTATTAAGGTAACCAAACTTTTCTTCTAACAACATTTCTTATATATAAGTATATTATGTTAGTAATTTAATAAATTGCTTACTTAAATATTTAGGCTTATTTGTATGACTAAATTACACATGTATATATAAAAATGTTACGTGATATTTTATTTGTGTTATATATTTATTTACGACTAAATTCAACTCGACTAAATTATCACTTGTTCAATTAATTTATTTATCACCTATACATTTCTATCTATATAAAAAAAAATTGAGAAAATAAATAAAAGAACTTAAAAGAATAAAATTTACTTATATCATTCTACTGATTCATTTCTATTTGGTATGTATATTTATTATATGTACTTTATGTTTTGTATGTATTTTATATAATTGTAATTTTTAGTCGTTATTAATTTTCTTTAGCACTTTTATATTTGTTTATATATTATAATAATAGAGTAAATTAGTAACTTGTAAAATGTTTTATTTTAATAAAATTTCACTTATTAATTTTATATAGGTAAAAAATTTTATAAATTTCATTTTCTAAAATAAATGGATTTGTTTTATTCCAAAAATTGTACATGACATTTATAAATATTTTTAAAATGATTTTACGTCAAACTTTTATAAATCGATTAAGTGCAACTTAATTTATATTTTTCAGAAACTTCTATATTTTTCAGAAATTATAAATTTTTAAATAATATATTTATTATTATTATTATTATTATTATTATTATTATTATTATACGTTAAATTTTTTTTATTTTTTTTTTATAAAACTTCATTTTAAAGAATTTACTATTTTAAAAGTTATACGATATTTGGGATATAATGTTTCGGGTGACACTTGAGGATTAAAGTAACATGTTGTCACACTGAAAGTAAGTATTTGAGGATTTGATTGTTTCAAATGAGTCCGACCAATTATTGAAGGTCACCAAATGAAGTACTACTTGTTCACGGGCGACTTTTATATAAAGTTTACGATGCGAGTCTGGGACGAATAGCTTGTGTTGGATCCTACCATGCGTGGTGTTTCGACTGCACTCTTAATGAAAAGCAGACTCGGAGGCTGCGGTTCGAGAGTCGACCTAGTGTTTAAGGTAGTCGTCCTACGGCAGTGAGTTCTGCGGTTCAAGAGTCTGCGTAGGGTATGTGGCACACATATAGACAAGTACTTGATCAGTATTACCACCTAGGTAGCGGGGGTAGAACAGGATTCTGAAAACTGCGGGTTACCTCTTAGTGATGCAGAGAATGTAATCATCAGCTTTCATTTCAGCCCAGAGCCCCGTTTTAATAAACGTATAATATAATAGAAGTTCGGGCCCAATTGAGCCTTATGGGTGAGATGTAAATCTCATAAGATCGGTTCGGTCTACGAGTCGGTAACACGGTTACTTCTATTGGTGAGATGCAAGCCAATATGGAGTAGCGGTGATACTAGGAGCCACGACTCGTGTGTTTATTTTATGTTTACGTGAAAAAAAATGATTTTATAATCAAATGGCTGCCAATGTCCCATCTTTTAAACTTTATCGTTTTCATCACCTCACATGTTGATAATTGAAGTAAAGGAAACTATCTGTTACGTGATATCCTTTAATATTTTTTATAAGTATATCATTGGTTATTCACATGATTATCTTATGTGTATGAGGTGATATTAGCTGAACGGTTTGGTTGTTGTCCCGCTCAGCGGTCTCTCTATTCTATATATTTGTGCAGGTATGGGGCGATGGGAAAGGATCGAGCGAGAGAGATTTAATAATATGTTTGTATAAAATACAATCTATATTTTGTACTAAGTGAATCAAAACTATGTAATTAATAGTCGTTTGTTGTAAGGATCCGTAGCAATCCGGATTTATTTACACTCTGATATAATTTTAATTAAATGACTTAGATAACTTTTCGCATTATCTATTATTTTAAGTCATCGAAAATCCGGGTTGTTACAGTTGGTATCAGAGCGACCTTGTGACCGTATGTGAGAATTGAGCTTCATTTACCTAACGAGGAGCGCGCTTGGGTAGACTTACTAAAATACTAATACAATATTAGATCACTAAAATGAGAGATTCACTTAGTAAAAATTAGGATCCTATTAAATAATTTACAGGGGTAGAATGGTCATTAAGGGGAAATACGATATCTACCTGTATAATTGTCGGCATGCTATATGCGTAATTATTTGTAAATTGATTGCCTAACTGTGGACATGACATAGGTCCACCCCGACGCGGCCACGCGCGGGTTTGGGGAGGCGAATGAATCTCCATATAAGATGGTCAAATTGAAATTTAAATCGAATTAGGAGTCGCCACCGAACTTTGTGGGAGTTCGGGCCCGTTCGAACCCACTCTATGTCGTAGTGGGCCGTGTACAAAGTACGGCCCATTTTCGATGTCAGAGCTTATTGGGTTCGTCCCTTTGCATTATGATACCGATACCGACATTATCGGATATCGTGTATTGAATGACTCTCGTTGTCAATGGATTCGGACATCCGGAAACCATGGTTCTAAGTAAGGGGTGAGGGTACGTGTTGGGAAGTTCACTAAGAACACCCAACCCCGCCCGCACTTAGCGGCCTTTACTAAGATATCGTTCGTTTTTTGTGTACACGCGTTAGTTCGACGGTTGAATGATATGCAAAGAGCGTTTTTGACTAAACATGTGAATTATGTTTGACTAAGTCGTTTAATGCATCTAAACTAATAACGTCAAAGTTGTTTTAGCATGAGATGTTCATTTTAGTACAATAAAACAAACAACAAAAAAGATAACAGATTACAATATACGAGCGGCATACCACCCGGAATTACAATGCAACCAACGATACAATACAAACAATCGCGATAATAAAGGAGCAAACGAGTTAGAAAATGTAAATATGATATGATGAAAAAAAATTGTATTTGGTTTTGGAAATCGATGATTTGGTTAAGTCGTGTAAAAATATGGTGCAATTTATACTCGACTTAAATATTGATACTCGTAATATTCGATGCTTGATTATAGAATCAATATCGAATATTTAGAGTGGATTTTGAAAAAGTTGCTGAAAGATTGTGTAAAAATTGTGGCGAAAAATTGTGAAAGGGAGAAAAACGGGATTTGATTTTACACCCTCAACCTACATGCTTTGTATACTCGGAACGGGACTCGTCGGAAAGTGGCTTAGGCACGGGAGCGTCGAGATGATATAAGAAGAGTTATGGTGGTTTATGATTGGAATGGGATTTGACGAGTTTTGCTCTCGGGTTTGTATAAGGTTTTCCTAAAATTGCCTAGAATTTCGGGGATGAATTGTATGGGATTGTATCGCCTAGGATGTTATGAGTTGTAGATGTGCTATGAATTGTAGATGTACTTCATGTGTTGTGCAAGGGACTATTTATAGGAGTATTCCCGACCTTGGCTAGGAGAAGTAGTTGGATTGAAACTACCGCTTAGGATAGGAAATGTAGGAAGTCGAGAGGAACGTAAATTCCGTTGCTTAGCGAAAAAGCAATGAATCTCGGCTGGTTGGTGGAGTATTTCGACCGAGCTAATGCTTGGTCGAGTATCTGATTCGGTTTTCGGATAGAATTCCTACTTGAGATCGAATTCTATCCTTAAACGGATTTGTTTAATATTTTTTGAATCTGATTTTTTTGTAGTATTTGAGTTCGAATCAGCCACGTGAGGTGTCACGGATGACTCGCGTGTCCCGAGAATATTTTTGACCGGGTTTTGACTCGGTCGTTAAAAGACGGTTTTGCCTCTGGTGCCGGATTCGACCCAAATTAGTCTTATTTGACTCGAAACGACCTACTGGGCCCGGATTTGAGGTAGGTTTTGTAAGATTTGTACTCCGTAATAAGCCGAAACCAAATTTCTATGATTTCGAGCCCATATCCGAGTCCATTAAAGCATGTTTGCGTCCGATCATCATCGGGTGTTTGGCAGGAACTACTATAGACACCTGGCGGTCAAAATGTGGGTGTCTACAGAGCCCCCACTCTGACTAAGGCTTGGACAAGGCGAAAGTCAGAGTAGCTACCAGGCCAATCGAGGATTAAGACCTGGCAGACTTCCGATCGGGTCGTTTATAGTCCATTAGACTTGCGTGAAGGGCTCGCCAGCCATAAGATAGAAATCATACTTGGGTAGATGTCAATAATGTCGCGGGGACTTTGCCTGAAAAGTCTTGGGTGTGTCTGTTTACAGACATATCCTGTCTTGAAATTGTGTGGGAACTTGCCTTGTAAGCTCTGGGTGTATCATCTTGTAGATGCATCCCGTCCTGGAATCGCGGGGGAACTTGCCTTGTAAGCTCTGGGTGTACCTGCTTACAGATACATCCCGTCTTGGGATTGCGTGGGAGCTTGCCTTGTAAGCTCTGGGTGTACCTGCTTACAGATACATCCCGTCTTGGGATTGGGTGGGAGCTTGCCTTGTAAGCTCTGGGTGTACCTGCTTACAGATACATCCCGTCTTTAGTAGAAATGTTGTCTGATCCTTCCACTGGGGAGTTTTTGAGAATTCTTCGGGAGTCTTGGATGCACCTGTATGCTTATACATAACAAATTGCATGTAATATTTAGGACAAACACCGACTCACGCTGGGGAAGAAATGATTCTTTATTGATTTTTGGAAAGAAAATGCTGAAATTTTTTTGAAATTTTTTGGAAATAAGAATGCTTGGGATGACTTGATTCCTGATCAGATTCTGACACGGACTCCTAAAATCCTCCGGTTAGGCCTGTATGCCTATATGAAGTAGGGATAAAAATTCCTATTCCCGTGGTGACTAGGAAAGGGATTTTTTTCAAATGGCTAAGTTTTGCAAATTTTAAAATGAGAATTTGAAGAGAGAGATATACCGACAGACTCGACTCTGGATGTGACCGGACGAGTTGACAGACACGACTGGACTCTCGAGGGGTTGGACCGTGACTCGGTAGGGGGGTGGGCCACCTAACAAGACTCTTAAGTTGCGCTATTCTGTAGCCTAGGCGAGTGGCAACATGGTCGAATCCTCAGAATGAGACTGTTTCCGTACGACAGGGCTTTGTGGTAGCAATGCCGTAGACTGGTGTTCTTTTGAATTCTTTGGTTTCGGGTATATTCCCAAAGTAGGTGTTGTCTCGAGTCTCTGATAGATTCTTGTCTTCGACTGGGCCGAGTACTAGGACACACTATAGAAAGGAGGCTAGATTTGAAAGTCTTTGGATTATGTGAGTGGATGGAGAACTTCTGCCTAGGAGAAGCCTCTAGGACGACAAAGCTAGCTGTTGAGAACATGACAGTGTCGTGATCGGAATGACGGTGCTTTTTGAATTTGTCAATGTGGGTGGTTGTGCCTCTGTTGAAAGGCTGCCTACGTATTCACGTGTTGTGAAATCAAACCAAGCCGTAGTTCAGTGAATTGGAAGATATGTTATGGTGCCTAGTTTATTAGGGCTTTGTGTGTAACTAGCCATAGCGATGGTGTAGGCTAGGTGCATTCCCAATGATGTCTTGATCAAAGGGTTAGAATAGTTAGGATGTTGATCCTGTGACTGTGAGCGTTCTCCGGGATAGCCCCCAGAGGTGGTGTGAACTATTTGAGCATGTTCTATGCCGATTACAAGTTGAATTCCCGTGTTTGGGGTTGGTAACTGGTTTGGATGTTTTTGAAAATGTGGTGATAGGTCGTAAGTGGCTTTGATGATTCGAAATCTGGAGCTCGATTTTGTGGAGCTAAGGCTTCGAGGGTAAGGTATTGCGATGTGGTAGGAAAAGGGGAAGTCGAGTAAAAATGACTCGGACTTCGATTGGGCAGGTTGATAATGCGGGATCTGGTTTCCATGTCTTGCCCTAAAGGTTAGGGTGTATCCTATGGAGCTTGAATCCTCAAAATTCTGGGCTGTCTCTAGCCTAGGTCTCGCGAAGGTCTTGAGGGTTGTAATGTGGGAAGGCTAGATGTGGTGTTAGCTGACCAGCTTGACTGTCTCTCCCTTATTTGATGGTATGGGTAATGATAATTTTTGAATTGACCGTTTCACTTGAGTTGATTGTTAACTACGGTCATGGGTTTTTGAATTCTTTGGGTTGACCTCTTAGCCCCGGTCGTGGGATTCTTCATTTGAGTTGACCGTGTCTGGTCGAGGGATGTTGATAATTCCTTTTGATCATGGCCAGTTTTTTTGTTTTGGCCTTTTGTTTTTTCTCTTGGACTTTTGATTTTTTTGTCCAGCTTTTTTTTTTGTTGGTCAGACTAACACCTAAGGTAGGGATTGGTTAGTCTTATTGGATGGGTGTTTATGGTGGGAAATGGGCTTGCCTCCCGTCTTGAACCCAAACTAAGAGACTACCTAGATTTGTCATAGGATTCGATACCGCTCCTACTAAGGGTGGTTATGTGGCTTTCTATGTCAGACATGGAACATGTTAAAGGAAAACACGGGTCTCAGTTTCCTGCAGTCATTATAGATGGGCCTATAATAGTCACGTGCATGTGCTCACAGTGTATGATGGTGTTCATCATGTTCTCGGAAACACATAAGGAAAGTATATATGAGGAATAGAAAAGCTGATTTTATTGAATTTTTGAAAAGGAGGACAGAATATAAATGACTCTGACTCTGATTTGGAAATGAGGATGTAGGGTATCCTAGACTCGGACTCAGACTTAGACTCGAATCAGATCCGGACTCAGATGCTCGGTTGGTTGTTTTTTTTTTTGGTAAGGTCTTCGTCAGGTGCCACGACTCGCCTAAACTCGGCTTTGCGCAAATGCAAGAGAGGGAGTCAAACTAGACATGACCCGGGGTGACGGAAATGACTAAGACTCTTGGACTGGGATACTCGAACGTTGACCTAGACAAAGTAACGACCGCAAATTAGACTTGAGCTGCAGAAGGGCGAGTCCGAAAAATGGGGCGACCGTGTTTGACCGCGTCCCGTGCTCGGACCAACCGTGATGACCTAACCCTAGGTGACTCGAGTATTCGTAGTATAGGTACGACTCGAAGAAGGCATCATAAGGACGCCGGTGTAGGATGAACGTGGGGTACCCCATAAGGTGACCGTGGTTGACTGCTCGGGTGGAGGACAACCCCCGAGTGAGACTAAAGACTCTGGTAGGACTCAGATGGTGTGACATCTAAGTGACTCAAAAGTGGGGTATGTGAGACACGTGTAAGACATGACCCTTAGAGCAACCGTGGTTAATCGCTCTGCTGAAAGGGTAGCCCCCGAGTGGGACTGAAGACTTTGGTAAGACTCGAGTGCTGGACAAGTGACCCTTATTAGATGTAAGGATCACGAACCTTTTGTTATAAGGCTATGCCTTGTAAAAGGTTGATTCGGAAAAGACACCTAGACGGGTGACTCGTGAAAGGTGGGTCTCCCTTAGGATTCGGCTATGTGGGCCGAGTCCCGCTCGAAGGAAGGTCCACGTGAGATACTCCCTAGACTTTGGACTTGAATGTGTAAATGGGCCCGCTTTTGTAGGAGTTCGTCCTACGCGAGTGGGCCGTGCCTTTACAGATAAGGCGGACGGGATGGGGGAGAAACTCCTGATGTAGGATCGACGGAGTTTCGACGCTAGAGATTCTAACAACTTATGACAAGACCCGACACTACTAAATACGGGAAGTCCTAAGAAGAAGAAGGTTTTGAAAATGGAAATCTGGATTTTGGAAAGATAGTCCGAAAAAATTGGATTGGATGGCCCGATTTTTTTTGAAAACCGAAAAATATTGTCGGGCCGGAATTTTCGGAAGTTTTGATAAAGTTCGGACGGCATACCGGCTAAAAATAGGCTATTTTGAGTCAAAATCGTAAGTCCTAAATTCGGTAGCTTTCCGGGTTTTGAAAATGGATGATTTTGAAAAGACGGGTCCCGAAACGGTATTTCGGGTTTTGAAAACTGGGTGATTTTGAAAAGACGGGTTTTGCAAATGACAGTTTTTGAAAAGACGACCAAAGAAAAACAAGTAGCACGTAGTCATGGAAACAGTATAATGACACCATGTATGCTCTTAGTCTAAGTCTCGGTCGGTCGAATAGGGTCTATACCAACGACGATAGCTTTCTTGCAAATCAGGACGGTCTTCCTAAGCCGAGTTGGTCTTAGAACCTGCCGTAAAACCCATGCGAGTTCCGCCATCGAAGTCTTTAGTGCACCCATTTAGGAATGCACCGTCGTATAGTGGGACGTCGGTCACAAGTAACCGGCCCGGGAAAAATTGGGTAATGCATGAACCATTGAACTAAAACGTGTACATTACTATTCGAACGATTTCTTTTTGAGTCTCACCCTGAAGATGCCGATGGTAAGTGACTCATCAGTTGATCCCCAGCGGAGTCGCCAAATTGTGGACATGACATAGGTCCACCCCGACGCGGCCACGCGCGGGTTTGGGGAGGCGAATGAATCTCCATATGAGATGGTCAAATTGAAATTTAAATCGAAGTAGGAGTCGCCACCGAACTTTGTGGGAGTTCGGGCCCGTTCGAACCCACTCTATGTCGTAGTGGGCCGTGTACAAAGTACGGCCCATTTCCGATGTCAGAGCTTATTGGGTTCGTCCCTTTTCATTATGATACCGATACCGACATCATCGGATATCGTGTATTGAATGACTCTCGTTGTCAATGGATTCGGACATCCGGAAACCATGGTTCTGAGTAAGGGGTGAGGGTACGTGTTGGGAAGTTCACTAAGAACACCCAACCCCGCCCGCACTTAGCGGCCTTTACTAAGATATCGTTCGTTTTTGGTGTACACGCGTTAGTTCGACGGTTGAATGATATGCAAAGAGCGTTTTTGACTAAACATGTGAATTATGTTTGACTAAGTCGTTTAATGCATCTAAACTAATAACGTCCAAGTTGTTTTAGCATGTGAAGTTCGTTTTAGTACAATAAAACAAACAACAAAAACGATAACAGATTACAATATACGAGCGGCATACCACCCGGAATTACAATGCAACCAACGATACACACTACAAGAAACAATTCTCATTCCTACGGACCAAATCCGTAGGAACCATGGTCTTTTTCGTCGAAATAAACACTTTCCTACAGATTTTTCGTAGGAACCAATCCGTCGGTATATTTCGTTGGAAATAAATTGTTTCCTACAGTAGATTCTGTAGGAAGTAAGTTTCCTACGGAATATTCCGTCGGAATAGTTCGTCACACAGATTTGTTGTCAAAAACATTGGTCCTACGGAACGTCGTGGGAAAGATCTAAGTTTCCTACGAAGGTTCCATAGGGTATTACTTTTTCCGTTGTAATTAAAATTTGATTATTACTTTTGCAGAACCGTAGATTTCCGTAGGAAATTTAAAATTTCGGTAATTTAGATGATTTTCACTTGTAGAAAAATAGTACTACAAATTAGCATCGATTCTGAAATACAAATAATTAATGTATTTCATTAATAATATAAAAATTAGTTACAGAACAAAACAAATTAAACAAATATTAAGAATGTTAGTACAGAAAATATATCGTCCCCTTCTTTGTAGCTGATGTAAGCTAAGGAAGCTGCGTATTTAGTAGTACCCAGCAAAAAAAAGGAAAGACTGAAAACTCCAACATGAAAGTAAGTGACCCCTTGCATGTTTTGGTTGACTCGAGTGCAAGAGTGTTTGATATCCAAGCATGTGCAGCGGAGGTCTTGTCTCGTCTGATGACCATCCTTACCGCCACTCCACCTAAATGTATTTTCGTTAACATATTGTTTAGATAAGTTTGATGTGGGTACAATACTGCTAACAACACCAGCATGTCCACCCTAGAGAATAGCATCCACGGAGCCAACGACTCGACCGTTATTATTATTACGATGAAGCTAAGCCTGAATTCATGGCACCGACGATCTATAACACATCATCTTCAAAATAGTTGTGACAATCAATGAAGTAATCAATCTGCAAATTAAAGCAACATCTACTGGTTACATAAAGAATGGGCAAGAAAGCGATCATAGAGCACTAATATACAGAATGCACAATCACTTAGAATGCACAATGCAACATGTATAGGCCTTTCGATCAAATAATAGGAATTGGGGTTTAGTTATTAGATCCAACTACTAAGCCGACAAATCCATCTAAAAGCAAATAAAATCTATCTTTATACCCTTTATATCAACTATCTAACCATCTTTATACCATTATTTTCTCATTACGTAGAATAGTTACACGTTTTTTTCAGAAAGATAATAAATCCACATACATACCAAATCTGACAAAAGTAACAAAATACTCTTCACATATTCATAGCAATAGATAATATACTGTGAGCAGTATTTTATTCAAATATAATAGATACGATTTTTATTCCAATAGATAAGATACCAAGTCATTTCTATAAAAAAAAAGTCAACGTAATGAGGATGTTCTGGGTCAATTACCTTAGAAAAAACAAGTGAAATACTACACTCCATTTTTCTGATTAAATCATCAGGGTTTTCCAGTCTACCTGTCAAAAGAACGGGATGCATGTTATAGTCCGCTTATTTAGTTAAATATATATATATATGGGGGGGGGGGGGGGGGGGTGCGCGTGCGCCTAGTAATTTTTCACATGGGGTTGAAGATAGTACATCTAACTCTTTCAAGAAGTGAGCGCATAACATCCGTGGTTGAATCCCGCTCTTCTCTCGACATGGTTTCCAACATAATGCCTGCTGCTGCGGTTACATCTGAATCTCAAAGGCATGGGGTCAAACAAACTGCCAAACAATAAGCTGAAGAGAGAAGTACGAGTATAAAATCAAGTATAGCACTCAAACACCTAACATTCTATTTTTATTTTTTTGTTGTGTACACGAATTCCACAATGACATACCAGAACAGAGGGCGAGCTATGACCTTAACAATAAACAAGGAAATCGAATACAAACTTTTTTACAACATTGAAAGTTTGATACATAAAAATTAGAGGTAAGGCTGGATCCATCTGACAACCCAAACTCACTTTCTATAGTTTAAACTTCTTCCATACACTGAATGATATGATTAAGTTGGAGTATTGCAACATTAGTCTAATAGCCTCATTTTCATGTAGGGCACAGTTCATAAGACCAAAATTAAACCTACAGAACTGCAGGACAAAACTCTTAAAGAGAAACAAAAAGCTAAAGTACAAACTAAAGGATACAAACTTGTTGCCCTAAAGGAGCTGATTGGATAAATTCATGTTTGGACCACACAACAACCACACGTTGAATAGTCTCCAAAAGCAATTGCATGTTTTCACTTTTCTTGCTTATCATCATCAGGAGGGCAACTAAAAACAGAAAACTGAAGTATCCATCTCAAACAGAAAACTTAAGTTAGTTTTATCTAATTTTAACAGCAGCAAACTCTCACCTAACTGCCGTTTGCGATTTGAATGAGCGTTGAAACAAAATCCATAAGATCCAATATGCTTCTATGGAATTTGCATGTTCAGCCACAAGTTGACGTGAGATCTACTCGGCCAACCTTTCCATGGTATATGCGAGTGAAAATGTGTTACTAGTTGACCCACGCCGACAAATGTGAGTGAAAATTTCCCCAATAAACTAAAAATGGCATCCGCATCAGTGCTTGCAGATATGAAGTGTCCACCATATGTCTTCGAGCTTCTCTCTTCAGCTCCAGCTAGTAGCTGAGTAGTAATATTCTTGAAGAAATAGCTGGTGATCTTTGTCAAGGATACACATACATCAACAATCTAAGAACACATACACCACACAACGCGCAGCAGTGGTAAGAAACACAACGCAACCCGGCAGTAACAACGAGTAGAATGCAGCAACTTACAGCAATGACGTGCAGTGGTAAACAGCATCAACATCCATAGTAACAACAACATTAATAGCAGCAGGACAACATAAATTAACAACAGAATACACACTGATATACCAAACACAACAGCAGTAGTGTCAACGACTATATCAGTAGCAAACTGCAGCAACAAAAGCATAGGACGGCTCTTCAGCAACGGCACAACACGAACAAAATCAGGGGCGACAAAGTCGACACTGAAATGGAGCGAAATAGGGACACGAAAAGAGTGATAGTAGCAGCAAATGACAATAGCAGCAGTAGAAGCAAAATTAACACAACTATCGTGGAACTACAACAGATCATAGGACGAGAATAAAGGAGAAGGGGGACGACCAAGACAGACCTGAAGAACCCAACAACGCAGATGGCAGGGCGAACACAAGGGAGACGTCGAGCTGGAGCAAGAATGGAGACAACGTATATCACAGAGGAGGCGAAACAAAGGGAAAATGGGGTAAATCAGGACAATCGATCGATGATGTTGATTGAACTTAAACAATCTCGAGTTTTATTATGGATTTATGGTGCGTGATAAAAAGACGAATAAACGATGATGAAGATGATTATAATCGATCAATTTTGATTGATGATTGAATTTAGGGTGAGAAGTTGTAATTGCAGTAGGTATTTTGGTATGCTTTTGTTTACCATGGAAGAAGATGAAGAGAGATTGTAGGGTTTACTTTTGGAACCAAAAAATGTCGCTCTAGAAAATAGGGTTTCGAAATTTCATTTTTTCAGTAGCACTCGTGTACTACTACTACTACTACTACTACTACTACTATTAATAATAATAATAATAATAATAATAATAATAATAATAATAATAAATGAACAAAAATTTATATTAGAAATAATTTTTTTGACATAAAAAACGGTAAAAAAATTAGTCGTTCAAAATATTTTTGCCCGTATTCTAACCCTAATCCGATCCATGATTCGTATAACACGCCCGTATTTGACCCGACTCATATACGAGTATACGACCCGACCCATATGACATGACCCGCTTGACAAGTCTTCATGTTGCAAAAGTGAAAAAATAATCGACTTCATATCATGTACACAAAGATAAAATCACGAGACATATTTGGAGGATTCTACTAAGTGATATACATAAGGATAAAACAATTTAATAGGGGAAATTCATTCGTGCTTCCAATTCGGTCACTTCGGGTGCGGTCATTTCAGGTTCGTTAAAATACGGGGCGAGTTAAAATGAAATACACTGTCATGGAAAAAAGGATTGTTAATATATGTATAAACATTTGTTAAGTCGATCATGAAACTAATTTTTTTGAGCTACAAATTTTCCTACGGAACATTTCGTAGTCCAAAACATTTCCTACCACAAAGTCATAGGAATTCCGTAAGGGATGCTTTAAAGGACCAACGGATTGGGATTCCGTAGCAAATATCTGTAGGAACAATTTACTTTCCTACGCCTTTCAAGATCCGTAGGAAATATTCCGTCGGAATTAGCACTAATTCTAGTAGTGACAATACAAACAATCGCGATAATAAAGGAGCAAACGAGTTAGAAGATGTAAATATGATATGATGACAAAAAATTGTATTTGGTTTTGGAAATCGATGATATGGTTAAGTCGTGTAAAAATATGGTGCAATTTATACTCGACTTAAATATTGATACTCGTAATATTCGATGCTTGATTATAGAATCAATATCGAATATTTAGAGTGGATTTTGAAAAAGTTGCTGAAAGATTGTGTAAAAATTGTGGCGAAAAATTGTGAAAGGGAGAAAAACGGGATTTGATTTTACACCCTCAACCTACATGCTTTGTATACTCGGAACGGGACTCGTCGGAAAGTGGCTTAGGCACGGGAGCGTCGAGATGATATAAGAAGAGTTATGGTGGTTTATGATTGGAATGGGATTTGACGAGTTTTGCTCTCGGGTTTGTATAAGGTTTTCCTAAAATTGCCTAGAATTTCGGGGATGAATTGTATGGGATTGTATCGCCTAGGATGTTATGAGTTGTAGATGTGCTATGAATTGTAGATGTATTTCATGTGTTGTGCAAGGGACTATTTATAGGAGTATTCCCGACCTTGGCTAGGAGAAGTAGTTGGATTGAAACTACCGCTTAGGATAGGAAATGTAGGAAGTCGAGAGGAACGTAAATTTCGTTGCTTGGCGAAGAAGCAATGAATCTCGGCTGGTTGGTGGAGTATTTCGGCCGAGCTAATGCTTGGTCGAGTATCTGATTTGGTTTTCGTTCCTACTTGAGATCGAATTCTATCCTTAAACGGATTTGTTTAATATTTTTTGAAGCTGATTTTTTTGTAGTATTTGAGTTCGAATCAGCCACGTGAGGTGTCACGGCTGACTCGCGTGTCCCGAGAATATTTTTGACCGGGTTTTGACTCGGTCGCTAAAAGACGGTTTTGCCCCTGGTGCCGGATTCGACCTAAATTAGTCTTATTTGACTTGAAACGACCTACTGGGCCCGTATTTGAGGTCGGTTTTGTAAGATTTGTACTCCGTAATAAGCCTAAACCAAATGTCCATGATTTCGAGCCCATATCCGAGTCCATTAAAGCATGTTTGCGTCCGATCATCATCAGGTGTTTGGCGGGAACTACTATAGACACCTGGCGGTCAAAATGTGGGTGTCTACACTAACCTTTAGCCTATTGGCTAGTTTAAATTTATTCTTGATCCATACGATGACTAAGAAGGAAGATGTTGACATTCAGAGCCATCAACCGCTCAAGACCTGGACGTCAGCATTGTAGAACATCAGTGAAGGCTTTATCCAAATCTACTATAGGAGCTAACTCTAACTGAAACATGTTGAATAATCAAGTCAAGTTAAGTTGTTAGAATGGAGCACACACGAAGATCAAGTACGTGCTGACGCATGTAGTGTAGTATACCTCGAGTCCTTGCTATTTGTCGACTTATATCTAATCGAGACTATAGTGACCTACACACCTACCTACCTCGTATATTGGAGATCACGTGTTTACTTAACCTATTTCATTTCAAGAACGAACCCTTTTTGCCTATATTAATTTATCGATAAATACCTTCGATCATATCTTCAAATTTTGTTTATCCTATTATTACTTCCTTCATTTTTCAAAACCAGTTAATCTGAATTTTACTTTCAGCTTTAACCTTCAACCTTTCAGTTATGACCCGTTTACTTGAACTAAACTATTTGATCTTATCTCTAGTTTTTGTGATTGGATATCATTCTCGTTCATTCACCAAGTTAAGACATTTCTTGAATTAATCATCATAATCCTTTGTTCCTATCCTATTGATTTCCTAAATTCATGGTGACATTTTTTTAGCCTTCATATTATAAATTTTTAAAAGACTCAATTCAACCTTCAACCCTGATCAATTTGTCTTGAATTATGTTTTACTTTCAATCAACCTATTGATCTGTTATATATTCTTTAAAATCTATCACAATTTTATCCAGATATTTGTGAAAATTGAACCTCATATAGTTGATTTTCACTTTCACATATACTCTCCAAAACCCAGCTTGATTTTAGAATTTCTTTTTGACAAATACCAACTTCATCTCCTCTTATCATCGAAAGAGAAGATCTATGATAGACTGCTAGGTCATTCTATTAATAAAATTGTCATAATCATTTACACCCTTTCTAATTCTTATGAGTTTCACTTTGTTTCCTGGATTCTTGTTTTAACCAACCTTACCTTCATACTTAGTCTTGAACTTTTTGCCATGTATCTCCGGTCGAGTAAACATTAATTAGTCTTACTTACATAGACTATGATAGAAATTTTGTTTAGAACCACTGACACTATGGTATAGTACTAACACTAGAACGTAGATGACGCACCAAATATGCACGAAGCAAAGAAACAACTCTACAAAATCATACAGAAGAACAAACCGCAACAAGATGAACCTGTTAAAGTTATTTGCAAAGGATGTCACCAAAAAACTTCAATACAGAAGCATGATCATGGACTATACCAGGGAGATGACCACCGAGATCGTTATGCTAAGAACGTTACTAACCTAGTATTTGTTTTGCTTACCTAAAAATTTCCCGACCACAGAACACTTACATAATTAGGGACTTTGAGTCACGTTTTTGGATGTGTCTTATGTGTTAAACCTTGCATAACAGTAACCTATCGCGAGACTTAGATCATGGTATTCTAACCTAGGTTTTAACCACCATATTATGAGAGGAGAGAGTATACTCTTGAAGTCGAGTGATATAGATCAATATCTTTTGGGGAGCTAAGTATTTGAGAATGCTAAGAGAACGATCATAGATCAAAATTATTTTGAGGTTTACCATTATATACATCGAATGTTATTTTGAGGAAATATATGTTGAACATACCTTGTCGGATCTATAGAATCCAATTGATTGATTGAATGATTTGTAAATAATATTTTGGGAAATCCCTATGAAATACCTTATATACTTTTGGGAGACATATTTTTGTTGAATAATGGTTAATAGTATTCCAAACCCTAAGTGTCATAATTGTAAAGGACACTTGTGAACCAAGGAATTTTTGATCTGAAGTTAAGATTAACCCGTTGTTTGAAGAATAAAACAACAGAGAAACAATTTTGGAATTTTGAGAAATTTAGAAAGCCAACATGAGAATTAAGGATTAACCTTGTCATAACCGACAAAAACACTTGAGGATCAACCTTAGGAGATCAATCTGGTTGACGAAAAATGCCAATGTCATCCTGAGAATTTCGGACTTTTGTATAATCTATGTATTTGAACATATGAGAGAAGTGTTCTACTAAACCCAATAATACCGTAGTTTATGAACGCTCTACAGATTATATGGGAATTAGGATAACCTTCTTTAAAGGATTTTTATGCTACGAGAAACTTGTATTACCCATAAAACAACACCTTTCAATTTTAAGGAATATAATCATCGTGATATTTTGGAGATAAGACAAACCATAAACCAAATCTCGAAAATGACCCGAGATTGAAAAGTGCCACTATATGGGAATTTAGAATCTATAGTGGATCAATAATACCTACCATACTAATTTGGGATGTACCACCTTTGTAAAACTCTGGCAGAGAGGTCAGATATACGAGCAAGTCACTTGCGACGAGCCGAATCATTTTTGCGAGAGGAACCCTAACACTTCATTTTATTCGTGTAGTGTCTTAAACCTTCGTTAATTGCTTAAGTTATGCCTGAAATTTCGAGGACGAAATTGTTTTAAGGAGGGTAGATTGTAATACCCCGTATTTTTCAAATAGAGTTAAAATTTTAAACATTTATTTAAACCAAGTTTAACGTTTGAAAAATTATTTTCATAAATAAAAAATTTTATTTTCGTTACATAAAAAAATTATTCCGTTATAAAAACATGAAAATTTATTTATCGAGTTATTAAAAATTTATTTATCTTCTCGCTCAAAAAAAAAAAAAGTTTAAAACTCGAAAATATATTTTAATATTGACCTATCGTTTAAACTTTTTCTCGTAAAAAATTAGAAATAATTTATCGAATTTTTAAAATAACGATTTCTTATAACTTTTGTCTCAAAATACTATTTATCGTTTATTTTACTTACCATCTCACAAATTCCTTTTTAAAAATAAATTTTACGGTTTTCATTACTTTAATTTCGTAATCTTACATTTCAACATTTTAAGAAAGAAATACGTTTATATGAGAAATGGACCGAAACTCGGGAAATGTGGACTCCTAATTAAAGTACCACGTAAATGGCATGCATGCATTCTACACTACACTAACCCATCCTATGAGGCTATGATCCTACCCTAGTACTAACCCTACTCTACAAATCCTACATTACTACCACTATAAATACCCATAATACGTACACTACATACTAACATACTACTACTCATATTACTACACTACACACTACTCGTATTACTTGCTACTATTACATACTACCACTACTTATACTACTACACGTAACATACTACATACACTAATATTACTACTTACTATTACTACTACTCGTAATACATACTAAGTTATTACGTACTACTTCTGTACTATACTCCGTACTATATATTTTATTTACTCCGTCGTCCTTTTCTATAATTAGAGCATCGGGGATGAGGAGCTGTCCAGTATTTGATGGGATCACTTTTCTAAAATCGTATTTGGGTCAATTTATTTCGACCTTTTATTCTTAATAACGTTAATAAATAGTAGCTTATTAAGGTAATCAAACTTTTCTTCTAACAACATTTCTTATATATAAGTATATTATATTAGTAATTTAATAAATTGCTTACTTAAATATTTAGGCTTATTTGTATAACTAAATTACACATGTATATATAAAAATGTTACATGATATTTTATTTGTGTTATATATTTATTTACGATTAAATTCAACTCGATTAAATTATCACTTGTTCAATTAATTTATTTATCACCTATAAATTTCTATCTATATAAAAAAAATTGAGAAAATGAATAAAAGAACTTAAAAGAGTAAAATTTACTTATATCATTCTATTGATTCATTTCTATTTGCTATGTATATTCATTAATGTACTTTATGTTTTGTATGTATTTTATATAATTGTAATTATTAGTCATTATTAATTTTCTTTAGCACTTTTACATTTGTTTATTTATTATAATAATAGAGTAAATTAGTAACTTGTAAAATGTTTTATTTTAATAAAATTTCACTTATTAATTTTATATAGGTAAAAAAATTTATAAATTTCATTTTCTAAAATAAATGGATTTGTTTTATTCCAACTTTAAAATTTTACATGACATTTATAAATATTTTTAAAATGATTTTACGTCAAACTTTTGTAAATCGATTAAGTGCAACTTAATTTATATTTTTCAGAAACTTCTATATTTTTCAGAAATTATAAATTTTAAAATAATTTATTATTATTATTATTATTATACGTTAATTTTTTTTTTTTTTTTTTTTTATAAAACTTCATTTTAAAGAATTTACTATTTTAGAAGTTATACGATATTTGGGATATAATGTTTCGGGTGACACTTGAGGATTAAAGTAACATGTTGTCACACTGAAAGTAAGTATTTGAGGATTTGATTGTTTCAAATGCGTCCGACCAATTATTGAAGGTCACCAAATGAAGTACTACTTGTTCACGGGCGACTTTTATATAAAGTTTACGATGCGAGTCTGGGACGAATAGCTTGTGTTGGATCCTACCATGCGTGGTGTTTCGACTGCACTTGTAATGAAAAGCAGACTCGGAGGCTGCGGTCCGAGAGTCGACCTAGTGTTTAAGGTAGTCGTCCTACGGCAGTGAGTTCTGCGGTTCAAGAGTCTGCGTAGGGTATGTGGCGCACATATAGACAAGTACTTGATCAGTATTACCACCTAGGTAGCGGGGGTAGAACAGGATTCTGAAAACTGCGGGTTCCCTCTTGGTGATGCAGAGAATGTAATCATCAGCTTTCATTTCAGCCCAGAGCCCCGTTTGAATAAACGTATAATATAATAGAAGTTCGGGCCCAATTGAGCCTTATGGGTGAGATGTAAACCTCATAAGATCGGTTCGGTCTACGAGTCGGTAACACGGTTACTTCTATTGGTGAGATGTAAGCCAATATGGAGTAGCGGTGATACTAGGAGCCACGACTCGTGTTTTTATTTTATGTTTACGTGAAAAAAAATGATTTTAAAATCAAATGGCTGCCAATGTCCCATCTTTTAAAATTTATCGTTTTCATCACCTCACATGTTGATAATTGAAGTAAAGGAAACTATCTGTTACGTGATATCCTTTAATATTTTTTATAAGTATATCATTGGATATTCACATGATTATCTTATGTGTATGAGGTGGTATTAGCTGAACGGTTTGGTTGCTGTCCCGCTCAGCGGTCTCTCTATTCTATATATTTGTGCAGGTATGGGGCGATGGGAAAGGATCGAGCGAGAGAGATTTAATAATATGTTTGTATAAAATACAATCTATATTTTGTACTAAGTGAATCAAGACTATGTAATTAATAGTCGTTTGTTGTAAGAATCCGTAGCGATCCGGATTTATTTACACTCGGATATAGTTTTAATTAAATGACTTAGATAACTTTCCGCATTATCTATTATTTTAAGTCATCGAAAATCCGGGTTGTTACATGAGGGCTTCTATTAGATAGGAGTTCTCCTTCCACTCACAAAATCCAAATAATTTAAAAAATCTAGCCACCTTTTTATAGTGTATCCTAGCACTCGGCTTAGTCGAAGACAAGAATATGTCAGGAACTCGAAGCGACACCTTACCTTGGGAATATACCCCGAAACCGAAAAATCCAAAAAGAGCACTAGACTACAACATTGTTACTGTCAAGTCCTGTCATGCAGAAACAGTCTCATAACAGGCTATTTCAGTCCCCCTATAGCACATCCTTCCCATTTCGATGTTCGACCATGTTGCCATTCGCCTAGGCTACGGAATAGCTCAACTAAAGAGTCTTGTTACGTGGCCCACCCCCCTACCGAGTCACGATTCAACCCCTCGAGAGTCCAGTCGTGTCTGTCAACTCGTCCGGTCACGTCCAGAGTCGAGTCTGTCGGTAGGCCTCTCTCTTCCAATCCCCGCTTTGAAATCTGCAAAACTTAGTCATTTGAGAAAATCCTTTTCGACAAGGTCAAATTTCGGTCTATTTAAAACTGCAAATTTCTTTTCTAACCATTTCAATTATGAAAACCTATCTCCTAGCACATGAGTTGCTTTCAGAACTTTGATTTCAAAATGAAGCAAAAATCATTTTCCCCAGCGCAAGTCAGTCTATGGATGCTAATTGCATTTCCTATCTGCTATATTTGCTATTTCTGCCTATATATCTAACATTTCAGGTACCAGCTTGTGCTTCCCAACGGAACGTCAAGTTTTTATCTCCCCAATGTGAGACGATGTTTCACCTAAGTGGCACATGCCACTAGTAGAAAAACTTGGATTTGAGGCTCCAGAAAACCCTCCATTAGAGGCATTTTTTATGATGCCTCATACGGGGTCGCACATTGAAAACTATATTGCGGCGTTTTTTAGAAACCTCAAATAGTGGACCATTTGAGGCGTTTTTTTAAAGTGACACCTCAAATACTCTGAATTTTTAGCGGCGTCCGAGGGAAAACGCCTCTTGACACCTTTTTTGCGGCGTCTTTTTGGTATATGACGCCTCAAATAGAGCCAAAATTTGATGCTTATTTGCAATTCCACGCTACAAATATCACCATATTTTACATATTTAATTGGATCGTTAGAGGCGTCCACTCCAAATAAATGTCGCAAGCAATTTTTATTTTATTTAAAAAATATATAATTTTTTTAATAATTTCGACGACAACAATTTGCATTTCAATAAACCAAATAAAATTCTTACATTATCCATCTAAATCTAAATCCATACATTGACATATCCAAAAAGTGGCATGGATACAATTCCAACCTCAATTAAACCGAACAAGTCATGCCAAAATGATCTAATTAACTAGTCTATTTCAAGTACAACAACGATTCGTAAAGTACGTAGCCCACTTGTCCCGTAATTCATTCATCTCATCTTCATCGTAGGTGTAGGGTTGCTCATTTTGTAAGATCCAAACCTTAAAAACACACAAGAATGACGAATTATTATCGATAGAACACATAAATATGATAATAAAGTCATATATTCATGTAAAAAGATTGCATTGTAACTTATTATAGGTAATTTATAACATCAATGAGGTTGCAATGAACTAATTAAACAAACACCCACCTCACAAATTTTATTTACTACTACAAGCAATGCCTTCAATGTTACTACAAAGAATGCCTACAAATTATACCTAATTTTACCAATACAAAGAAACATCTTTTGTACTATGTATCCCAACATATACTCAATGAGATCTCCTCCGCTTCGACCAACCATATAAAAATGATTAATTTGCGGATGTTGGATGGTTACTTTTGAAGTGCCTTTAATGTAATAAAATTATGTTGTGACAATGGCTCAATTCGGATAAACGAATAACTAGGCGATGATTGGGGAAATGATCATGGAATTAAGAAAGAAAGACTAAAAGAAAACTTTAGAATGATTAACTAGCCAATTGCTTACCTTTTCAAAGTCACTTGCAGTCGAGCAACGATTAACTATATTGTACATGAACCCATCACAAACAAACCATCGTCAACGGAATAGAAAATATTCATAATTGCAAAAATTTGCGAATTGTAAGAATTAAAGTGTAAACAAAAATTAAGAAAAATAATGTAGTCTTTTAGTTAATTACCTTCATAGATTTTCATAATGGCACTTATCTTTTCATCTTCATATGACTACCACTCATCTTCAACTTCTTTAAGGCCCTAAACAAGATATCATGTTGAATGTTGATTATTTTAATTACTTTTAAAACTTAGTTGAAACGAAATAAAAGTTTTAACTTTACTTACCAATCAATGACCATCTTCACATGTAAATTTCTACCATCTTTGAGAGTCATTGGGTCAAACAAATAAATGGCAGAAAGTATATCCTCTAAATTCATTCTTTATGCACTTGGATATGTGTGGTAAAAAATTCCTCGAGATTTATTGTTTCGATCTCACATATCTACCTTTGAAGACACTTGATTTTGTTGATCAGAATAGAGGCTGTTGTTTAGTTCTATTACTATTTTTGTTATACTCTGGACTTGTTTTGGTGTTGTTATGCTTAGTGATTATTTAAGGTTAAGGGTTTCGTGTTTCTAGAAGGCCATACCCCCTTATGCACGTAGCCTGATGAGAGGTATTGATATGTATGGTTTATTTGTGACAATTCTAGATTAAAAATGACATTGTCTTGATTTATCTTTTGTTGGTGACTAGCTCAAGCTTTGGCCCGTGCTAACCTTGAATCCTCTAATCTTATTGTTGGAATTAACTTTACTAAGAGCAATGACAGGACAAGTAATTTTTACTCATCTTTAATTATTCATGGCAGTTTATATATGATTTCTCCTAATTTGTTATCATTTTGACAGGTACCAAGTCTTTTAACAGAAAGAGTTTGCATCATATGAAAATCAATATCTATCATATGATAATTTTTTCTAAAATTTACACTCTTATACACTAAATTCCAAACTCTCTTGGAATAAAACCACTCTCCTTTTGACTCTTTGATTCTTTTTTATTCATACATAGTACGGAGTAGTACTATATTATTTCTATAATTTCTATTTTCTTGCACTTTAACAAAAACACGACACATTCAAAGCTAAGTAAGAATACATAAGACTCCATCATCATTCAACAAAAAATGGTGATAATGAGATGTGCTTACAATGGCAAATCTACGTACGAACTGTGAAAACAAAACGCATTGACACTTAGCAAGAACTATCAAATCAGATAATACAAAATCTACAAAAAAAAAAGCTATATTTCTCAATCATATCTAGAAACAAAAACCCACAAAATCTGATTAGTAACTCCATATAACTCCACAAAAACCCACAAAATCTGAATAATCACGCATATAACCCAAAATTTGAGGATTAGAAAGAGGCAATAATAGAAAAAGGATGGAAAGGAAACCAAATAGAGTATGTAGTCCGTACAAATGTATGGGTGTAGAGTGTGGAGATGGGACAGGTAATTGAATGAATCATGAATGTGATAGAGGGAGTAAAAGTTAGTTGTTGGAATATAAAAAGGAAAGTAAAGGGAGAAACAATAAGAGGACAAAAGAACGTAAAACCCCAAGCAGTCTAATACACTGTCATGAACGTGAAACAATAAGAGGACAATATGAGTTTCGTGCTTTTTTACTCCAATTATGTATCTTTAATTTATAATCAATCGTCTTTTTTAATTACTACGGAGTATTATTTTAATTGTTGCGACAATTTGGCCGAAACATAGATATGACATAGTATCACCGACGATACTCTTAAGTATAATAAAGGTGCTCGAAATGTCAATAAGAACCATTAAAGACACCTAACATAGGAACGTGAAACGAGAATTAGTCCAAGTGATTAGAATTCTAGGGGTTGGACCGTTCAATTCTTCTCATGACTTAGTGTGCTCATTCGGGGAAAATTAGTTCAATAGTTTCAAAATTAAAAACCTAAGAATTAGGAATTTTGGATGAAAATGAATGTAAGATTGTTACCTCCATGAAGCACTTAGAATGAAAAAAACAAGCAATGTCTTGTGGCTATATACCTCTACCAAAGTCGACAATGTTCTATTCATACTTGGTAGAATAGATCACGACATGAACTCCATATTAAACCGAACTTGTAATCCAACCATGCAACATATGAAAAAAATAACATCGAATTCTAGAACAAAAAATAAAAGAGAATTGTCTGCTAAGTGAAACTATTACTCAAACATACGATATAAAATCGAGTAACGTCCTAAAGTTACCTTAAGTCGACATCCGAAACGAACTCGTACTCGTTCTTCTTGATCAACCCAAGCTTCAAATCAGTAGAAATGTCGTCCTTATTATGCTCCAAGTTGTAGAACCGCTAGTCTTCACCATGATTCACCACGATAATCGAGACTGACACGAGGAGAAAGAGCGGAAAAAAACAGAAAAGACAAAAGACGGCGAACATCAGAACACGAAAAGGATAGCAGCTTCAAAACAGAGGAGACGAGAGAGCAAGACATCAATAACGCTCGGCGACTCCAACAGCAATAACAAACAACACGTTCAAGCAGCGTCAACATCGACTAACAGCCAATATGAAGTCAAATGAACAGAAGATTAGCAACATAAATCTGCATCGGCGAACGGCACCAGTACAAACGCCAAAATCAGCAACAGACGACCATAGTAGCAACAACAATAACGTACAGCAGAGGCAAAGAATAGAGTACGAAAAAGAATAGAGGACGATACAGATAAGAACGGAATAGGAAATGAGTAAAAACAGGGGCGCGAATAAAGGTCAAATCAGAACGACAATAACGACAAAAAAAACAACTTAAATGAAAAGCAACCGACAGTAACAACAATAAAATGATGACTGCAGCAAACAACGACGACGAATCGACTCGAAGGTCAACGGTAACAGTAAAACGTAGCAGCAACATGATGGTAGGGATTTGCCGTGGATCCCCACCGTCAAATAAATGAAGGCCCAAAGAGTGCTCGAGCCAAGCTATCCTCCACGGCCTCCAAGGTGGAGGCAAGAAGTAGTCCTCAAAAGACCCAACGTCATCTTTCGTGTTGTCACCGTGGTCTATCCATCCTACGAGCTTCACCGACCTCTTCCTCCCTAAGCATCGTCTCCGATCACTAGCAAGTTCAAGTCTTCATCATGAGGCACAAAAAACGGCTTTGGCCTCATCTTCTTGTTGCACACCCCCACACTTTCCTCAAGTTGTGGTTCCCCATCTTCATCACTTGTCCCCACATCATCTTGGAGGAGAGAGTTGAAACTTCTACCGGCGGTTTCAATCTCTTCCAAGCCATTGCTCGGTTTACATACAAGGGGCTCTTGATGCTTATCCACATTATCGGACATGGGCAACTTGGGCTCATCAATTTCACCCAACAACTTCACAAAGTCCACAAAATAATCCAACTCACTATCCTCCTCCAATTCTTCACCAACAAAGCCTTCACCAAGAGCCATATCCTCATTCGTCTCTTTTTGGGTAGACGATTGAGGTTCTTCAAAGCAAATTTCTCTTCCAAAGGGAACTACATCGGCGGGTTTGCGATTAGGTTGCTCCCTTTTCTCAAGTGGGCACCCTTCATCTAATTGTGACGTTCGGGGATAAAAACATTACGGTTTGAACCGATAATGCATTTAATCGAGCACCCCTCGCCTCATTTTTCCCTTTGATATTGGGCCATGTATTCATCTTGAACTTTTTGCATTTGAATGGCCATTTCTTGGTTGCTCCTTTGCAATTGAAGAATCGATTGATACAACTCCAAGTTTGACAATTGGTGGTCATTGGGGTCTTGTAACGCTCCTTGAAAATCTTGATGATGCCCAAGGAGTGGGGCATCATATTGTTGATAGTGAGGTTGAGGTGATTGGTAGTATTGTGGGTTATGGGGTTCATATTGTGGTTGGGGTGGAGGGTAATGTTGTTGGTTTTGGGAATATTGGCTTCCATATGGTGAATCATGATGAAACATGGTGGGTTCACAATGATTGCTCGAGTAATAGCCACCATGGTCATATGATTGATAAGCGTTTACTTGTTGGTAGCCGTTTCCATATCCATGAAGTTCATACCCACTAATGTCTTGATTACCCCAAGAAGCTTGATTATGGTAGGGGGACGTCATGTCATACCCTTGGTTCATAGAGGGAGAGGAGTAGCTCATATCGGACCCCGAGTGTGGGGAGTTTAGATCAAACCTCATATTATGCTCGAAAATCGTGGCTTGTACCCGGTTGAGGACTTCTCAATCTAGCAACCGTCCGTTAAAGCGGCTCTAAGTTGCAAGAAGAAGATGATCACCACCTCTAAGCACAAACTGTAGACTAAGAGCAAACGTGAGAAGCCTAGTGCTTTTTGGGCACTAGACAAGAGAGAAATAAACCTCACACACACAAGAAGCAAAAGAACAAAAAGAAAAAAGAAAAACACAAAAACAAAAGACAAAGTCAAGTAACTAGGAAAACAAAGTCTAAACTAGCACCGTCCCCGGCAACGGCGCCAAATTGATGGTAGGGATTTGCCGTGGATCCCCACCGTCAATAAATAACCAACTACACCTAACACGTAGATAGGGTAAGTCGGGTCGAATCCCTGGCAACGGCGCCAAATTGATGGTAGGGATTTGCCGTGGATCCCCACCGTCAAATAAATAACCAACTACACCTAACACGTAGATAGGGTAAGTCGGGTCGAATACACGGGGATGGTAAGAGGTGTCTAGACTAGGTCTACCTAAACACAAGACTAAGTCAACGAGCTAAACTAACAAAACAATGATAAGAAGGGAAGAAGACTAAGACTACGACTAAGGTAGCGAAGAAATCAAATAAGGAAAAGGTAGGGTTAGGTCGGGTTCATAAGTGTAGTAGGATAATTGGGAGATCGAGGGTGTAGGTTTCACCTAGTTACTAAGGTCGGTCCGGGCTCTCGCTACGTAGACCAATGTCCGAACTCTCGTGTCAAAGACAAAACCCGAGTTCTTATGCAAGTTGTCACCCAATACACAAGGATTCAACCACAAATCAATCACACAATGAGAAGAGGAAGACAAGCAAGAGGAGCATTTGCAACTACTACTCTAACAAGCAATTCAACAAACACATGGTGCTCTTAATATGTGACTAGTAACAAAGAATCCACCTTTATCCACAATCGAACCCTAATCATCCATAATCAAACACTTAATCCCCTTACTAACCCCACAACAATTCTACTCACACATAATGAAGCTAATCCTAACCATAACAAAAGAAATCAACACAAACATCAAAACATACATAATGAAACTAACAAGAACAATAAACAATAATCAAAGATTCAAACTTGAATGAGTAAACAAGATTAAAAGAAGGGAAAAGAAGATTATCCCTACTAACAAGATGAAAGGAAGAATGAAAACTTGCATTAATGAGAAAACCCAAATACATCAACCAAGGTTGTCAATCTTGGATGGATTCTTCAAGAATTCCCTTAATACAAGATTAGCTAACTAGATTAACGACTAATTACCGACTAATCTACTCTAATCTATGCTAATCTATGCTAAACTAGGCTAGGGTTTAATGGGTAATGTCTAACATATCATAAGAATACAAGAGGAAGGGTTTATATAGGGTTACAAGAGTGAAGGAGGATGAAAGAAACAAGGCGCGCCTGCAGCACCACGGTCCCGACCGGGACGGGCTGGTCCCGACCGGGAAGAGCAATAACACAGCCTGGTGCTATTGATAACACAGCGCGGTGTTATGCTTGATCCCGACCGGGACGGACCCAGGTCAGTAGCTTCGCTAAATGCACACCTCATCCCGGATGGGATGAGGCCTTCCCGACCGGGATGGGTCTTGTAGGCCTCAAATAAGAACTTTTTGGTCCCTCCTTGCTTCTCATGGGCTTCTCACCGATTCTCGGGACTCGGGATCGGGTCTAAGAGGCTCGGGATTGGGTGCCAAGGTCTCGGGTCGAATCCAAGGCATCGAGTGATCGTTCCTTCACTTCGTTGGCTCCGAAAAGTGCATGTATCGAGTCGGATTTGCTCCAACTCTCCACAAATGGTCTCGGGAACCTGAAACGAACTAAAGGACGCATAAGTAGCCCATAAACCGCTCCCAAGGAGCGATTCCACAAGGAAACTGGGACCAAAACACAGTAAAATAGGCACTACAAACTACACTTATCACAGCATAACGGACAGCAGCAGAAAAAGAAAACGGAGAAGAAACAGTAGGCGCAGCAACGAAATATGAAAACAACAGTAGGTAAACGCAACAAGAATGAACAACGAATGACAACCACGCAAGATCAACCTAACACGGAGAACAGCAGGCGAAGTAGAAGAAGAAGTAGAAGGAGAGAACAGAGAAGATGAAGAAGGAACAAACAGCAGCGTACGACAGCAACAACAACACGTGACAGCAGCAGCAAAACGCGCATCACAGCAGCAGAACAATCGACAACAACAACACCGACCAGGATGAAAACCAGAAGAAGAAAACGGAGGGAGAAGGAAGGGTGGTTACCTTCACCAATCGGGCTTAGAAGAAGACAGCAGCAAGTGCAGAAAATAGCAGCAGCAGATGACGAACGAAGAGGAAGGAGGTGAACAGCGACAAGAACAAAGGTGGCAGACGGAGAAAGAAAATAAAAATGAATAAGGAGGGAGGCGGATGAGATGAAGAGAAGGCTGGAAAGACACGATGAAAAAAAAGAAAGAGGAGATGAATGAAGAAGAATGAAACAGTGGAAACATGAGGGGGCTGAACACGTGAAAAGTAGTGGGAAGGCAAACAGATAAGGGGGGTGTATGAAATAATAGCAAGGGGACACGTACAAAAAGAAATCGGGAAAGGGGATAAATCATCTCAATTAAATGAATCGATTTAGAAGAATGAATTAAACGATTTTCGTAACGATAAGTTAATTGACCCAAGAATCGAATTAAAACGAGTTACTAAAACTAAATAAATAACCGGGCCGTCAAATAAAATGAGTAAATAAAGTATTCGAGACAAAAACGAAGCTTATAAATAATTAGACGATGAAAAAGTATTTCCTGAAAAATAATAAATCTTCGATAAAGTGAATTAAATTGATTTCTCGAGGAAAGGTAATAAATGTTTTGACGAAACTTTAAAATAATTGAGCTTCGAGCCGAAAATAGAAATTCGAGTTTAAATATAAATAAAAAGAATTTAGAATTTAAATCGTCGAAATTGTCTTTCGATAAGAATTAAATTAAATGTATAAAATAAATCGAAATAGAATATAAATATGTTTTAAATATAAGAAGGGTTTCCGAGACAAATAGAATTTTAGGAGTTTGAAATGATTAAACGATAAATTTGTTTTACAATAATTTTAAGAATTACGAGTTAAATCGTAAAAATAAAAAAAAGAACCAAAATTGTAATTTAATTTAATTTATAAAAATCAGGGGTGTTACATGAAGGGATTGTCCTTGTTACTCGGTTTGTCCCCGGGCAACGAGATCTTACCACTCTTGATCAGGTCTGGGATAAGATGCTTCAACTTCCAGCATTTTTCAGTATCGTGCACATTGCCCCGACGGTATTGGCAATAGGCCTGGGCGTTATAGCTCTTGGACCGTCGACTGACTGGAATTTCAGAAGTTGGGCCTATCGGTTGGATTAGGCCCTTGGAAAATAGCATTTGTAAGGCATAAGTATAGGTAGTACCTATATCGGTGAATACCCGAGGTGGGGTATTCTTCTTGGACGAGGCATCAAGTAGATTGACCTCATCGAAAATGTTGCAGGCTGCAACCGGGGCCTTAGCAGAGGAGGAGGAGGAGGCCCCTTGGTAACTGTAAAACCCGTAAAATTTCCTACTTTGCTATCCGTCCCGTTGCGATTAAATCGACTCTTATCGAGTCTCATTATTTTATCTAGCTTGGATCCGACCTTTGTAAAAAGTTTTAATAATTTTATCTTGGTTCGAAAACCCATTTTAATTATCTCGTTCGCAAATTTTTAATTAATCTCAGAAATTGCTATTTAATCTTTTTCTACGCGATTTCGTAAATGATTATTTTTTAAACGTAATTTTAATACTACTTTCTCGTAAACACGTTCTAATACGTTTTCCGTCTTTTTTTTTAAAGTGATCCATTTACGATTTTAAGCGCGAATGGGGCTCAGATTGTAGCAGACCCAACCGTTTCCCTCATCGGCCTGAGATATTTTTGTAGTTCGGTTGAGAAAGTCAAAACCGACTTCTCTATTCTCTCCTATTCCTACTGCACGTTTCCCCTTTCCCCTCTTTTTGCAGTTACGTTCTCCCCAACTCCTCTTAAACCTCCAACACTGTATCCCACTTCTCATCTTCTCAAAAACAAAAAGGGCAATTGAACGTATCTTCTCTACAAAAAAAAAGGCAATTGAGCCTACAACAACATAGTAAACTGTTCTTCAACTCTTCTCAATTTCGATCCTTCTCATGTTCATCTTAATTCAAGGGTAATCATCAAAACCTATTCTTTCTTCCTACTTCTCGATTTATGATGATAATAAGGGTCTTGTACCATTTTTATATTTTTTTTATAGGCTTTCGAGACAACCCCGAGGAGGACGAGTACATTGTTGACTCAGATCTCGATTAAGGTAACATCAACGATCTCGGTATTGCTTTATAGGTTTTCGAGACAACCCCGAGAGGACGAGTACATTGTTGACTCAGATCTCGATTAAGGTAACATCGACGATCTCGGTATTGCTTGATATATTTTTTTGTCGTATTTACATGTATAGAATTTAAATTTTTGTTTGGCTGTTATAGTATGTCAATTTTTCTTATAAAAGTTTTAGAATCGTTAATTTTCAATTATTTCGTTATTGCCTTCGTTTTTACGAGATTATTGAATAAATTGTTATTTTAGTTAATTTTTGGCCGATAGTATATTTTTAAAGTTCGTGTTAAAAAATTTTTTTTACAGATTTTGAATTTTTAAAGTCGTTTAATTAATTTTTAACCGATTTCGTACAAAAACGAGTTAAAACCGATTTTCATGTTTATATGCCTAAATTTATATATTTAAGTCTGAAATTTTTTGTGTAAGTACATTCTGACGAAACTTAGTTTTCTGGAATTTTTCGAATTTTGTAAATGGGTGAAATAATTAATAGTCCTAAAATACCGTTTATCGTTAAAAACCGAATATTCCTTTTAATTTCTGATTTTTATTTTTAATTCTCGATTTAAAATAAATTTTCTGATATTTCTAACAAAATATGTAACACCCCTGATTTTTTATAAATTAAATTAATTTAAAATCATATTCGTATTTTTATTTTGTGTACGATTTAACTCGTAATTCTCAAAATAATTATAAAACAAATTTATCGTTTAATCGTGTCAACTCCTAAAATTCTATTTGTCTCGGAAACTCTTATATTTAAAACATATTTTCATTTCTATTTCGAATTACTTTATACATTTAATTTAATTCTTACTGAAGGCATACTTCGACGATTTAAATTCTAAATTCTTTTTGTTTATTTATATTTAAGCTCAAAATTCTATTTTCGGCTCGAAACTCATATATTTCAAGTTCCGTCAAAATATTTATTTCCTTTCCTCGAGAAATCAATTTAATTCACTTTATCGAAAATTTATTATTTATCGAGAATAATATTTCATCGTCTAATTATTTATTCCTATCAACTTCGTTTTCGTCTCGAGTACTTTATTTACTCATTTTGTTTGTCGGCCCGATTACTTTTAATTTTTATTAACTCGTTTTAATTTAATTTGTGGGTCAATAAACTATCGATTCGGAATTCATCTCCTACCCGGTCCGTTTCGTTAACTCGTATTTCTAACCCCATTTTAATAAGTGAGGATTCAGCCCCTTTGTTTGTTTTTCAACACCCTTATACGTGTCCCCTTCACCTCTTTTGTTGTTTTTTTTTATCCCGATCCTTTTCATCTAACTCCTCCACCGCTTCAATACTTTGAGCCTCCTCATCTTTCAATCCCTATTTAATTGTCCTATTACGTTCTTTCCCCTAGTCTTTACCTCTTCAGTTTATTTCTTCTTTATTTTCTCCTTGTTTCCTCCGCTTCCTTCTTCCCTTTCTTCATCTTTTGATTCTGCCACAATTCGCTGTTGATGCTGTTTCGTTCCTCTGTCTTCGTGCTGCGTGCTGCTGCCATGTCGAGGTTATCTCCTCTTCTTCGTGTTTATCTTCTTCGTCATCATCCAAAATCGGCACCTCTGCTTCCTCTGTTGCAGTCCGCTACTACTGCTGCTGCGTTATGTTGCTGTTCACGTTAATTTTCTGATGCTGCCGTTACTCTGCTGCTGATTTTAACGTGAGATCTTCTTCTTCTTTTTCGTTATACCTCTTTTCTTCTTCGTTTGCTGCTGCGTGTGCTGTTCGTCGTTGTTGTTTGCCTCGCAATTTATGTTCGCTGCTGCTGTGTGCTGTTTCTTCTTCGTTTTCATCCTGTTGCTTCCCCTTCTTCTCGTCATGGTTTGATTCGTTTTGCTGCTACTGTGGTTGTGTTGTTTGCTGCTACACTTATCGCTAATCTCTTTAATCGATTCCCTGATTATGGTGTCGTAATCATTGTTGGATCTCCCGTCTTTCTTTTCTTCTTCTTCTTTGTTATGTTCTTATACTTCTGTCTTGTCGTTCTGCTCCTGTCTTTGTCGATTCGGATCTGTTGCTGCGGTTTTCTTGTACTGTTGCCGCTACTGTCAGCTGTTAAGTCTTGATTATCGATCTTCTTCTTCTTCCTTTCTTCTTTCCTTTGCTTCTGATGACTGGTGTTGCATTTTCTGCTGCTAATTCGTGCCCTTTTCTGCTGCACATTTGAATTCCGTTGTTTACGTCATTGTATTTGTACTGTTTTTACGCTGCTGCTGCTGGTTCGCTTTGTTGCTGTCGATTCTGTTGTTTTCCCCTGTCTTCTCGATCTGCCTCCCTTCTTCTATCCCCCTCTCATATTCCTTGTTTTCGTTCTCATTTGTCGATCTTCTTTTAGCTACTTTTCCTTGTCGTTCCATGTCATCTCGATTCATGTCATTTCAAACATTCCTTATTCCGATTTCTTCATTTCTGTTTCTTTTTGTCTCGAATCTCGAATTTCTTAGTGGAGCGTACTTGGAAGGCTATCAATTCACAACGCGAAGGTTAAGACGTGCTATTGAAGATTTAGAGCTCGGACTATGCTAGTGGACAAGTACGAGAGCGATTCGATTTTGGACTCAAGGTAACTTTAGGACGTTACTCGATTTTATATCGTATGTTTGATATATTTTATAACGTCATTTTTTAATATTTATATTATCGATTGATTTTGACTTGCAGGTTGGCAAGTGCTGTAAGTTTCGTTGAAAACTTATTTTTATTATATTGTTTTTAATGTTTTCTCATTTTAAATATTTTGATATAATAATAATATTATTTTTCCATATGGTATTATATGGCTGGGAGAACGTCCGAGTTACTCCCCACTGACGTGGCTGTTATGTTTATAACATGACAGGTGTTTGCTGCTGGATTTTGGGTGTGAGCTAGCGAGTAGCGTGGATCCTACTCTTTCTCTATTCATGTAACTTATGGTTTTGTATAACCCGTTTGGAGAATTTTCTATTTAGCCCTTTTGTAAAAAGTGGCCTATGTATTGACTTACCATTTCTTTTAATAAGATATAGTTTGTCAGTGTGTTTTAATCCTAACTCTACAGTGTTTCCGCCACTGTATTGCGTTAGAATTTCTAGGGGATTACAAAATAATTATTTTCGTGACATTCGAGATTTAATAAAATAAAAAGAGCGATAAATCGTTATTTAACCTTTTAAAACGAAACCGATGATTAAAAGACGATTTTTCCTTTTTTTTTTTTGTAATTCTGGAATTTTCATTTTTTACAAATTGAAAAGTTTCTGAAAAATTTTGATTTCCTTGATAAGTTATGATTTTTAGACATCCACGCACAAATCGTTTTGTATTTAGCTTTTATTTTTAATCGTTAACGTTTAATTAATGCGTTTTCCCTAAAAGCCTTTAAAACCGGGTTTCCAGATTTTGAAAAAAATTATTTTCTGGAAAGATTGTCTAAATATTAGTTTAAATCATTTATCATAATTTTTACACTATTTTTCGAAGCTTTTAAATGATAGAATCAATTTTTAAGCGAAATCGTGAATTATCGTCAAAATGCGATTTTACAGCAATTTATTTATTTTTCCAGCAACTTTGAACCTTCCCAAAATTTAACCGTTTTATCTTAAGTCACCCCTTATGTTATGCGAAAATGATTTAAATGTTTAATAAAATAAATAATGTTAAACAAATTACTTTTATAAAGAAATGATTGTCGTAAAACATTATTTTAAACTCGTTCTGTCAAACCTAATAATAATTAGGGAATTTTAGTTTTATATATATTTTGAAACACCCTAATCCATAATAATAATAATAATTATTATAATAATAATATGTTTGTGAAATATTTCGATAATTCTTATAAATAATTTATACTCGATTTTGAACTTAATATATGTGTAAGGCCGAAGGTAATAATTTGCGAAATTAATAATATTTACTTTATAGTTAGAGTAAATTACTATTCTCGATATTTTTCTATAACGCTATTATCATCGTATTGTTATTCCGAGAAAATTTCCTAAAATAGAAAGTTTCCTAAAATAGAAAGTTTCCCAAATTAGAAAGTTTCCTTTTAAGAACGTTTTGATTATTCAATCGAATTACGGCAACGGATTTGTTTTGGAAGTTATAGAATAAGAACAAGTGTACGGGTAGAGTAATACAGTCTAGGGTATACGTTTTGCCATCAACTATAAAGCTGGTGTGTCTATGTTGAGACACATTGGTCGTTGAATTGAGCATGGTTTGTGTTCAGAAGTGTGTATATTTTGACCTTAAACTTAGATATCGCATCGTGTAAGTCGCCGTCGGGTTGAACTGGATTACGGTTGGTGTCCAGGAGGGGTGTACATTACTTAAGTCAGAACCTCGTTGCACGCAGTTCTGTTATAGTTGAGTTGCCTAGTTAGAGACTGATGTCTAATTTGTTTTGACTAAATTCTCGAACCTAGTTTAGTATGATCCGAGTGAAAGTCTATTCCGTTACACTGATTGATTTCCATAACGCCATTATTATTTTTGATTGACATTGATTTGTAGGTTGACAATCATTTCGAATTATTTTACCGTATCATTTTAAATGTTTTTCATTTTTCAACTATTTTGATATAATAGTAATTGCGCTTTCATATCATGTAATATGGCTGGGATAACGTCATCGTTACTCCCCACTGAATTGTGGCTGTTATGTTCGGGTGTAACATGGCAAGTATTATATGTTCGGGTTTGTGTGGGCTAGCGAGCGGCATTTAGTCTTGCGCCATTGAGATTATTTTCATCTTTTGGATTGCATGTTAAACACTTTTATTTTGAGGATTTTAATTTTTGCCCTTTTGTGTAAAGTGGCAGTTGTAGTGACTTACCTTTAATTATTAAAGTTTAGTTATCAGTGTGTTAATCCCAACTCAACAGTGATTCCGCCACTGTTTCGCATTAGAAATTCAAGGGGATTACTGCCTGTATCAGAGCATCGTTGCTCCCGACGCTCACACATGATTTTAGGAAAAATATCAGTAAATGGTTTAAACATTAAATAAGATTTTGGTGAGAGATGGGTAGAAACCAAAATAAGGACTTACTTGTTAAGTTTATATGTTCCTGAACTCAATGATTAACATTGATTATGTGTTTCTTTGGTGGTTGAAGATGAACGGCCGAGTGAACCAGAATGATATCAATAATGTGTTGCTCAACAACCTGAATACAATGACGCAAACGCTCCAGGAATTGACCAACATGAACGTAAACAACCAGCGACCCTTTAGCTTCTCGCACGCAGCTGAAGGAATGGCCAAAAGCAAGTTAGAGTTTTACGACGACTCTGTAGACCCTGAAGTCATGAATCGTTGGTTCCGGTTGATGAAGAGGCAATTCGGGATTTATTCTGCTCCACAGAACCAGAAGGTGGGTCTGGCCGTGCTTTACTTGTTTGATGAGCCGATCGATGGCGGACCCTGATTGGCCCAACTACCTTGCAAAGTCCGGGTTTTGGATGGGCTCAATTCAAGACCCTGTTAGAGCGTAGGTTCTATCCCAAGGAGCTAAAGCAAAAAAGAATGAGGGAGTTCAGCAACCTTGTCCAAGGAACCAGCATGACCGTGGCTGAGTATTCGGAACAATTTCATTTCCTGGCGCATTATGCTGAAGGCCTGCTACAAACTGAGGACAATCGAGCCTTTTATTTTAGAGGGGGGGCTCAGAGCTGATATTGCGCACAATATTCCCAGAGATTTGGAGACTGTACAAGATATATACAATGCCGCGTTGTTTACCGAGTTCTCACTGAAGGAAGTCAAAAAAATGGAGACCACTGCTGCTGGCTACAAGAGACCATTCCAATCTTTTGGCAACACCTCTTCTTCATCGAAGAAATTCCATTCTTCCGGAGGTTTGAAATTGTAATACTCGTATTTCTGTCGTAAGTCAAACCGAGTCAAGCGGAACAAGTACTCGACCCGGGCCCAATTGGCTAATGACGTTGCAAGCCTTAACCTACACCAAATCCAATATAATATAGTAGTCCACTAATATTATCCATAATACATGAAACCCACGCCTATTATATATATACACGCACGAGGAGTAACCTAGCACCCTGCACACAAATTCTCACTTGAACCACAAACAACGGCCGCGCACAATTAAGAACGAGAAGAAGAAAAGGGAGAACCCTAGGAGTCGGATCTGACCATTGGTAGACTAGACTTGATCGTACACACATCTTAGGTATGCCAAGCAGTTTCATTTCCGTTTTCGTAGCACCATTATAGAATTTAAATGTCATAATGACAGTAGTCGGGTTTGGTCATCGGGTTGTAGGTATTATCGTTATAGTTGTGTCGCACCATTACTGTTGTCTGGTTGTTTTATTTGTCGTTACTATAGTAGGGTTGGACTGCTGATATTATAGTCATGTTGTGCCATGGTGTCGTGTATTACGGGTGTGTCGGACTATTTCCATTGTTGTGAGGGGTTTTGCTTGAGGTTGTTGTCGACATTAATTAATGGATCGAGTACGGAGCCATGAGTTGATCATGCAAGTCAATACAATTGAAGTCCTTTAAGTCGTGACGTTATTCCGAGCTAAGCGGAATAACTGGAATACGATAGCTATGTTTGTACTCTGGCCTAGTATTTTTGTGTTTGTGCCCACCAATTCGTCGTTGTCGGCGTTGGATTATGTACGAACAGCATGGAGGGAGTGTGTGGGTGGTAGCTGTAGAGTAGTAAGCTATTAGAAGTGAGCTATTAGAATATATATATATATATATATATATATATATATATATATATATATATAGAGGTAGGTTCAAATAAGGTGCACAATTTTTTTAAGTCTATATTGAAGTTACAGATGACATACACTAAAGTTGCATTTGTATATATTTCAATTTTGAACAAATGCAACTTTAGCGTATGTCATCTGTAACTTCAATATAGACTTAAAAAAATTGTGGACCTTATTTGAACCTACCTCTATATATATATATATATATATATGTATATATATATATATATATATATATATATATGAATATGTATATGTATATGTATATGTATATGTATATATGTAAGTTAGTGGGCTAATCTATGCCAACCCAAGTTATGATTAATTCGTCCTACGTACTAAGTTAGTACTGTTAACTTTTGTTTAGTGCGTGGTCGTGTGGGTGAAATATTGGAATCGGGTTGAGTTAGTTATGCAGGCTAATGTAATTTATGGGGGAAAAGTTAGTAGGTTAATTAGAAGTAATACCCATGTTATTTTATTTTGATTTAAGCGGGTCGGTATCGACTTATTGCATATAGTAAATATGCTAGGACCAATATTAATTTATTTATATAATATTTTATTAGGATCGGATTTCGTAGAAGTACCGTGGTGAATTGTACTAACGACGAGGTGGTGACCTACTAACTAGGTAAGGTTATCCTTACTCAGTTAATGTTGTATGTATGATATGTAATGGTATAATGATGATATTGAAATTATGGCTGTGTGTCTATTGAGAGAAGCTAGCTAGGACTATCTAGGCCCGGTTGATCTCGGGACCTTCCCTAATGTTTCCTCCTAGGAGAGCCTAGGAGGAGTGTGCACACTCGAACTGACGGGGCGTGACTGCGGTCGCGATAGTGATGATAGGGATAAAGATGATGTTGATTATGATGTTTGTGATGTGGGTTGTACTAATGTTGTTTAATGCTATCGTAAACTGACCTTATGTGTGTATGTCTGATGTATCTGTGATGATCCACTTGACGGTTATGGTCATTTGGGGAGCAGGGATGTATTCAGGTGCTTGATGAGATGTGATTTTGACTCGGGATGCTATTTGCGGGACGGGCAGTGTGCGAAATCGTCAGACTAGTATAGACCTTTGGCCGTTTGTATTTCATTTTATTTACTAGACCGTCACAGATACTCTTTATCTTTTAGTTTGAAGATTGGATTTTTATAATCTTTTGTTAAGTTGTAACATTTTGGCACTCTATTATTGTGAATTATGATGTCTGCCACCTCGGGTTACCGAGATGGTAACACCCGTATTTGTTCGGGATGTCTTGTTAAGTCTCCTGAACAAATGAGGGTGTTACAAAGTGGTATCAGAGCGATCGATTCTGGAGCCTGAATAAAAGAATATAGGAATTTAAAATGAACCCCGGTGATTGACCATTAGGAGCCCACTTAAAATCTCTGGTTGGGGAGACGTCCTCATACCAACCTCTGGCCCTTTTGGTTTGGACCCGGTAACTACGTGTGAGATTGAGAGGGGGTAGAATAGGATGGGTCTGCGATGATGATATGAACTTCCTTTGAATTGTATAATTGTACGAGTAGTTACAGGTGCGATGTTTACAATGAGATGATTAAGTACAACGTTAATAGTAATGTATTGTTATGATGAATGAGCATTTAAGGCTCATGTGTCTGTTATTGTTGTTTTGAAGTAATCATGTCAAAGGACGCAGCTACCAGTTCTTCCCCAGCCACTTTGAGTGCCGAAGAAATGGCGCGTTTAAAGGCAACTAACGATGCACTTTTGGAAGCTCTGAGAAACATCAACGCCCCGACACCACCGGCGACAGACGCGACCACTATCAGCGCTGCGATAGCACGCCTTCGTCCCAGTAAATATGACGAGACTGGTGGGCCATCGCAGCTAGAGAACTGGGTGAGGGAAATGAAGAAGGTGTTCCAGACCGTAAAGTGTCCTGAGCATTTGGAGCTGAATCAAGCTGCATTCTATTTGAGTGGCAAGGCCGATTTATGGTGGCATCTTAACTATGACAAGCTTATTGCAGAGCATGAGGAAGGGGATAATGGGGAGTACGCCTTTGGATGGAAAAGTCTCGCAGAAGCGCTGAGGGTGGAGTTCTTTCCGGAACATATCCGTAGTGCAAAAAGAGCTGAATTTGATCGTTTCACCATGACGGAAGACATGACTGTCAAGGACTATTATGACAAGTTTATGGAGCTGGCCACTTATTCTGCTGACCTCAATTTGAGTTCTGAACTATTGGCTTCCCGCTTCGAGAGGGGCTTGTCTGTCAAAATCCTGGAAAGGCTACCCATGGGACTTAATACTGATGTGAAAGAGGTATACTTGAGGGCCGGGCACGCAGAACGTTTGGCTGACCGAATCAAGGAGTTGGGAGAGCAAAAGAGGGAGAAGAGAAAAGCTGAATCTGAAGGCACACTGATGGTAGGATTTGCCGTGGGTCCCACCGTCAATAAATAACCGACTATTCCTAGTTGGTAGCTAGGGCAAGTAGGGTCGATATCCACGGAGACGGTATTGTAGAGTCTAGACTAGGTCCACTAAAAACTAGGCTAAGTCACACAAACAAACACAAAGGAGATGATAATTGGTAAACTATGGTGGTGGAGAGGGATGAACTAGACTAACGATGAACTAGCTAGAACAAGGCTAAATGAAATAACTAGAGATTAAACAAACTAGAGAACTAGAGAAATTACGACTAACTAGGAGGATGAACCAAATATGGAAAGGAGTAGGGTTAGGTCGGGTTCTTAAGTGTAGAAGGGTAATTGGGTGGTCAAGGATGTAGGTGTCTCCTAGTTGCTAGAGTCGGTTTGCGCTCTCGCGTCTAAACCTAGGTCAAGGTCGGTCCGGGCTCTCGCTACGTAGACCATAGTTTGCACTCTCGTGTCAAAGACTACCCAAACACAATCACACACTAGACAAATAATGAGGAGATGAGCACAAGTATGAGGAGCATTGGCCACTACTACTAACACAAGCAATTCAACAAACACATAGAGTGCCCAATATGTGACTAGCAACAAGGGATTCCCCTTTACCCCTAATCAAGCCCTAATCACCCATAATCTACCCTTAATCCCCCTACTAACCCCACAAGTAATCTACTCACTCATTATCAAGATGAAACTAACATAAACAAGAGAAAACAAAACAAACATCCAAACATCCATAATGAACAAACAATAACAATAACAATATGTAAAGATTCAAACTTGAACAATAAACAAAGAACAAAAGTAAAGAGGAGAAGAGATTATACCAAACTAACAAAGGATGAAAAAGATTGGGACTTGAATTAATAAGAAACCCAAACAAAAAACCCCAAGGATGTCAAGCTTGGAAGAGTTCTTCAAGAATCCTCTTAATACAAGACTAATTACAATGATTAACTAAAGATTAAGGGAAGATTAAAACTAATGTGAGGAACACTAATCTAGGGTTTGAATGCTTAATGGAGGCCTAAGAGAGTCTAGGGTAAGATATCCTACATAAACAATACAAGAGGGAAGTATTTATAAGGTTACAAGAGTGGAGGCGAAGGAAAGAATTAAAGGCGTGCTGCCCCTGTAGCTTCCCGCCCGGGACGGCCTGGTCCCGACCGGGACGGACCCAGGTCAGTAGCTGCTTCAATTGTGCACCCCATCCCGGACGGGTTGAGGCCTTCCCGACCAGGATGGGCCTTGTAGGCCTCAAATAAGCTCTTTTTGGTCCCTCCTTGCTTCTCATGGGTTTCTCATCGATTCTCGGGACTCGGGATCGGGTCTAAGAGGCTTGGTATTGGGTCCCGAGGTCTCGGGGTCGAATCCAAGGCATCGAGTGATCGTTCCTTCACTTCGTTGGCTCCAAAACGTGTATATATCGAGTCGGATTTGCTCCAACTCTTCACAAATGGTATCGGGAACGTGAAACGAACTAGAGGAAGCATAAGTAGCACATAAACCGCTCCCAAGGAGCGATTCCACAAGGAAAATGGGACCAAAACACAGAAATAGGCACTACAAACTACACTTATCAACTCCCTCACACTTAACCCTTACTCGCCCTCGAGTAAGCACAAACTAACTACTAAACTAGCCGAGTGGGTATTAGCGCACCCTACACCCTTTCAACTCACGCGAGTACACTTAGAGGAAAAATGCACTCCGCAAGGCAAGTAAGGTCTTGCGACAAAACTGTGGATGCAACTGGACACGAAACACATAAACAAACAAACATACAAACAAACAAATAATCGGTTGCACCCAAAAGAAAACAAATACCGCTTCCCTCAACAAAGCGGTGAAAAGACGGTTTAGGACTCAAGGCAAGTGACAACGTTCCCAAGCTAACAATACAAACCAAAATGGACAAAACCCTAATAGTATGACGATAAAGCAACAAAAACGTTGGCAACTTCCCTAGATTCCTCCTAACCTTCTAAGAACGTACTACGGGACGATCGGCGGAATGGAAAAGGGATGAACCACAGTGTTAGTCGACACTGTAGGTAAGTGAGACCCCGCCCCCTTTAGCGATGAGCCAAGAGGGTCGTCCCATGCCCGAAACCGCTTAACTAGTCCAAGTAAAAAGGTGGAATTATTTGCAAAGTGAGGGAAGATCGACCACTACCGCTATCATCCTTCCTAGGGACTCGGTCCTTTGGTAGGCTCTTCACGGTAATAGTCGGTAAAAGGCTTATTTTTGAGAGGGGATTCCTTTTGTGAGACGGGTTTTCTTTTGGCATTTTTCTTTCTTTTGCATTTTTGCTTTATGTATTGCTATGCCATTTCTTTTTCTTATTTTCTATTTTCTTTTTGGCTTTTTGTGCCTTTTCTTTTTCTTCAATCTTTTCTTTCTTTCATTTTCTTTCTTTTCTTTGCCCTTTTTGGCTAGATTTGAGTTGTGGGCATTTCTTTTTTCAACTAAGAAAGAGATTTCAACAATTTGCAATTTATTGTGTGGATATGTGTAGGAGGTAGGGTAATGGGTGAGTCGGGGGTCGCGATTTTCTTTCAAACCCACAAAAAGGGGAAAACTTGGACTAATCAAACGATCCAAAACACGGTCACCTAAGGGACGGGACTCGGCAACCAAGGCCTTTTCACATCGTGGGTGGTCATAATGGTCAAAATGCAAATCTCGTAGTAAATCCCTAGTAAGCTAGGTGGACTCAAGGTAAAGGACCAACGAAATCATTGATTTAGGGTCATTCTACTAGACTAAAGTCCAAGACTCGATTTATACTACTAGGAAGGGAAAGTAAACACTCGCACACTAGCCTCTAAACCGGGTTTTCGCAAACCTTTTTACACACAAGGCACAACTACACAACACAAAAAAAAAGACTCAACAAAGAACGAAAGAAAAAGAAGCAAAAGCAACAAAACAAAAACAAAACAAAACGAACACATAAACAACACAAACACCACCCCGATCTTCCAAACAAGCCACCAAATCAACCACAACTTTACAAAGCTCCACCCGAGCACACAACATCACAATCTCCTCCAAACTCCGCAAGAGATAAAGAAGAAAAAGAGATAAAGATGTTACCGGAAGTCTTGAAAGCTCTCCAAAGCTTTTGGTGATTTAAGCAACCTATAAGGAAAAAGGGAGGCAAAACACGCACACAAAACAAATATACGACACAACGACACAAAAGAAAAAGACACAAAAAGAAAATCTTTTTTATTTTTGTGAAAATTTTTCAAAATTTTAGGGTTTTTTAAAGATTTTTCGAAAAACTATAAAAATAAAACTAACTCTATCGCTCCCCCGCACTTAAACCGAGCAATGTTCTCATGCTCGATCGTAGTGTGCGGAGAGACAAAAGGAAAGAAAAGAAACTACGGAAATAAAGCTAAAAATCAAAAATAAAATGGAGAAAAGGGTAGAATGTGTCCGCCCGGGGTGTAATCAAGTCACCATGGGCCGAGACAAGAAAAGATATGGATGGGGGAAGAAATAAAAAGAAGGAAATAAAAGGAAATGGGAGGGGAGGACTAGGTGTAATCAAGTCACCTAGCCCCGATTCCGTCCAAATCTGACTAAATCCTAAAAAAAAAAGGGTGAAAAATCTTATAAATTTGGATTTTCGAAATGACTCTCGATGTAATCACATCATCGAGAGTCGGGAGCAAAAACTACCAAGGCCTCGAAGGCCACCATGACACCACGACACATAAGCGTAAACGGGGAAGGGGATAAATAAGGAAAAACAAGCAACAACAAAAACAGAAAAGAAAGGATAGTTGTCGTACCCATAGGTTAGCAACTCACTCTCTCCATCGTCTTCATGGTCAATAAATGCACTTGCTTGTTGTCTTCATCGTCATCCCACTTCATACTTGAGAAAATCGCATGGTTGAGGTAGTAGGCTTGCTATAATGTGAGGAGGTGAGATTTGATGTGAGGTTTGGTGTAAAGTGAATAGGAAATGAAGTGACGGTATGCAAATGAAGTATGTGGGTCATATGATATGAGCACGGAGAGGTAGGGAGATTGGGAGGGGGTATGCAATGGTTAGGTGGACTCAAATGTCGAAGAAGAGGCATAAGGGGGAGTAGGGGACCATCCCGGTCGGGATGGACGGTCCCGGTCGGGATGACACACCCGTCCCGGTCGGGACGCTCCCTTCACGGTCGGGAAGACACTCCAGTAAGATCAAAATATGGCACCCTCATCCCGATCGGGACGGCTCCTTCCCGGTCGGGATGCCGTACCCTTCCCGGTCGAGAAGCCCTCTTCTCGGACGGGAAGAGTCTTCTAGCCTTCCACAAACCCAAAAGCTTATCCTAAGCTTCAAAAACCCGTTCCCTTGCTCACGATCCAAGCTCTATCGATAACCAATCCTCTCTAGGTGTCATATTCACTTCACCTATCACAATAAACTCAAATACAACATCAAATTCTCTCCCTCACAACGCTCATCAACAATCCAAATAAAAAGAATTTCACAAAACCAAAGAAACTACAAGAAAAAGATATATACAAAGGGACGGTTCTTTTGGAACTCCGTCAAACCATGGATGGTGCATTCCTCAATTCTTTTTCAACAACCTTGAAATCCATTCCATCTCCGTCAAGGGCACGAAGAAACAAATCGAAGATCCTAGCAAAGTCTTCAATCAACCTAGTGGAATACCAACCTCCACTCCAAGGATCATCGCCTCCTAACCTTGACTTTCCCGGGGCATCCCGATCTACTAAGTTCAATGGCTTGAACTTATACTTGCGATCCTTCGGGATATACCTAAACGTCCACCTATCTTCATGCGGCCCCAAGGGAGGCTCATCTTTCTCCTTGTCATTGCACTTATCTTCAAGTCCATGATATGGGCACTCATCCTCTCCAATCTCGGAGTCATCATCCTCAAGTTCATAGAAGTCACTCTTCAAGCTTTGTCCCGACTCTTCCCCTAGATCGACGTCTTTCGTGGCGTGGATCATATTGCAAGACTCATCATTAGTAGGCGAGGTGTTGCCTTGGAGGCCAAACAATATCTTTTCCTCGCCTAACTCAAATGTGATCCTACCGTTCTTCGTATCGATCATGGCACCGGCGGAAGGTAGAAATGGGCGCCCAAGGATGATGGGAGTGATGGCATTCTCCGGCATATCGAGCACGATAAAATCGACCGGAATGAAGAACTTTCCAATTCTTACCGGCACATCCTCTAGCATCCCCAATGGTCGGTTGAATGAACTATCGGCCATGTGGAGTGTAACGGAAGTGCGCTTTAACTCCTTCATCCCGAGTCGGCAACAAATAGAATAAGGAATGATGCTCACACTCGCGCCCAAGTCACATAACGCTTTCTCGATCATGAAGTTGCCCATGGTGCAAGGGATCGAGAAACTACCCGGATCCTTCAACTTGGGAAGCGTGGAACCTTGAATAAGCTCGCTCACCACCCTTGTGAACGCAATGGTCTCTTCCTTGTCGATGGATCTCTTCCTAGCTAGGATTTCTCGCATGAATTTTCCATATGCCGGGATTTGGGTAAGTAGCTCGGTGAATGGGACACTAACATCCAATTTCTTCACAATGTCTAGGAATTTGTCAAATTGGACATCCACCTTAGGCTTCATTTGCCTTGTTGGGAAAGGCAACTTGATATGGAACTTGTTTTGCTCAATCGGGGTAGACTCCTCAAATGACACTTTCCTTTTTACCCTTGTCTTTTCTTTGAAGCGGGGGAAGCTTGTCTTCATGGGGTTTTTCGATCTCCCCTAAGACTTGCTCCTCCATTGAATCTTCCATGCTTGAGCTTTCTTGAATTGGAGATGCAACTTCCTTTGTTGGTTCTTGCATTGGCTCTTGCTCACTAGGGAATGTGGGGGAATCATAAGATGTACCTCTCCTCGTGGTAATAGCATTTACATGCTCAAATTTCGGTGTTTCACCTTGAGGAGGTAGTTGCCCCTTTTGTCTTGAGGAGCTCCCCGAAGCAAGTTGAGATAATTGGGTCTCAAGCATCTTCGTACGGGCATCTCTTGCCATGTTTTCCCCTTGATTATAAGCAAAGAACTCTTGTTGGTTTCTTGACATCTCCATTTGATTTTTATGCAACTCTTGATTACTCTTTTGCACATCCATCATAGTCTTTTGAATGTTGAAATCTCGAGGTGGAGATTGTGGATTATGCGGAGTATCGGTGATGGCTAGAGGAATGCCATAGTCATAAGTAGGAGATCGGCTCCTTGGCTTGCTTTGATGTTGTTGACCTTGAGTTGCTTGTTGTTGACGGTTCCCTTGGAACCCATGAGAATTGCCTTAATTAAGGCCTTGATTGTGATTTTCAAACCCTTGGTTGTGGTTTTGTTGTCCTTGGAAGCTTTGGTTTCCTTGGAAACCACCTTGATTGAAGTTCCCTTGTTGGAACCCTTGATTGTTGTTGTGGAAGGTACCTTGGTTATTTTGCTTGAAGTTGTTGAAGGGTCTTGGATTACCCACATAACCTTGATAACCTTGATTATTGTCCCTTAAGGGAGGTGGAATATAGGGACGAGGTTGCATAGCTTGTTGTTGAGGGACTTGATTGGAAGCTTGGTATTGATTAGAATAGGAGGCACCTTGCTTGAACGCTTGAAAGGCGTTCACTTCCTCAATACTTCCTCGACAATGTGTAGACTCATGTCCAACTATCCCACAAGTATCGCACATCCCGTAATAAGGCATAGGAGACACAACTCCCAAAGCATTAATTTCATGAATCGAGTGTTGGTTGGAGGAACTAGATCTTTGAACTTGGTTGAGGTGGCTTTGGAGCTTCTTGTCAATGGTCTCCATGTGTGTTTTCAATTGAGCTCCAAGGTCAATGCTCAATTGTGTAATAGCATCGACCTCGTGCCTACCTCCTCGATTTGCCTTTCTAGGCCTTGAGTATTAGGAGTTGTGCACCGCCATCTCCTCGATTATTGCCCAAGTTTGATCGTCATCGACCTCGGTAAACCTACCATTGGAGCCCATACTGAGTATAGCTCTTGAGTCCTCATATAAACCGTTCCAAAATTGTTGGACTAAGAACCATTATGAAAGCCCATGGTGGGGGCATGATCTAACCAAAGATTTAAACCATTCCCAAGCTTCATAAAGGCTCTCCTCATCCCATTGTTGAAAACCGGTGATGGAGGCTCTAAGCAAATTTGTCTTCTTCGGAGGGTAAAATTTTTGGTAGAACGCCAATGCAAGTTTCTTCCAAGTATCGATACCCATGGTTGTCCTATCGAGACTCTTAATCCATTGCTTTGCCTTTCCAATTAATGAGAATGAAAATAATACCCAACAGATTTGATCTTGTGTAACCCCGGTTTGGGAGATAGCATCGCAATAATCGGAGAAGGTCTCCATGTGTTGGTGCGGGTCTTCGGTGGGCAAACCACTAAATTGATTTCTCTCCACAAGTTGGATAAATTGAGTCTTTGCCACAAAATTCCCGGTATATGTATCGGGTAAAGCACTCGGTCCTGGCAAGACATCCTCGGTGAAAGTGGAGTGAGATGAAAACTTCAGCATATTTGGATGTAAGGGAGACGATGGTGTAGACGGTGTTGATGTAGAACTAGACGGGGAACTAGGATTAGAATTACCGAAGGAATTGAAGAAGGTCCCTCCGGTAGTCTCTCGCGGTGACTCGTTAAAGTCGGATCCTTGAGCTTGCTCTTGATGGGTATTGCTAGCGCTTGGTTGAGAGATTCTAACCCGGTCAATCGTCCGTTGGCGAAAGGCTCGAAAGAGTCTTTCCGGCTCTGGATTAAAGAGAAAGAATTCGCCTCCCCTCCTAGGCATACACTACACACTAGAACAAACGTGAGAACACCTAGTGCTTTATGGGCACTAGGCAACGACAATAAACAAGCACAATCGAAAGACAAAGAGAAAAGAAAGCTAAGAAAACAAGAAAAAACTACAAAATATGCACAAGAGAAGATAGAAGAGCACAAAGAAGGGTAACTAAGTCAAGCTAGAAGTAAACTAAGTCTAAACAATGCACCGTCCCCTGCAACGGCGCCAAATTGATGGTAGGATTTACCGTGGGTCCCACCGTCAATAAATAACCGACTATTCCTAGTGGGTAGCTAGGGCAAGTAGGGTCGATATCCACGGAGACGGTATTGTAGAGTCTAGACTAGGTCCACTAAAAACTAGGCTAAGTCACACAAACAAACACAAAGGAGATGATAATTGGTAAACTATGGTGGTGGAGAGGGATGAACTAGACTAACGATGAACTAGCTAGAACAAGGCTAAATGAAATAACTAGAGATTAAACAAACTAGAGAACTAGAGAAATTATGACTAACTAGGAGGATGAACCAAATATGGAAAGGAGTAGGGTTAGGTCGGGTTCTTAAGTGTAGAAGGGTAATTGGGTGGTCAAGGGTGTAGGTGTCTCCTAGTTGCTAGAGTCGGTTTGCGCTCTCGCGTCTAAACCTAGGTCAAGGTCGGTCCGGGCTCTCGCTACGTAGACCATAGTCCGCACTCTCGTGTCAAAGACTACCCTAACACAATCACACATTAGACAAACAATGAGGAGATGAGCACAAGTATGGGGAGCATTGGCCACTACTACTCACACAAGCAATTCAACAAACACATAGAGTGCCCAATATGTGACTAGCAACAAAGGATTCCCCTTTACCCCTAATCAAGCCCTAATCACCCATAATCTACCCTTAATCCCCCTACTAACCCCACAAGTAATCTACTCACTCATTATCAAGATGAAACTAACATAAACAAGAGAAAACAAAACAAACATCCAAACATCCATAATGAACAAACAATAACAATAACAATATGTAAAGATTCAAACTTGAACAATAAACAAAGAACAAAAGTACAGAGGAGAAGAGATTATACCAAACTAACAAAGGATGAAAAATATTGAGACTTGAATTAATAAGAAACCCAAACAAAAAACCCCAAGGATGTCAAGCTTGGAAGAGTTCTTCAAGAATTCTCTTTATACAAGACTAATTACAATGATTAACTAAAGATTAAGAAAAGATTAAAACTAATGTGAGGAACACTAATCTATAGGGATGTCAATGGATCGGTTTCGGGTCGAGTGAAGCTTCACCCGCATCCATCCATTATATCAAATACATCATCCGTCATCCATCCATCCATCATCCGCGGGTGAAACGGATGGATCGGGTGATAAATGGATTACGACTAAATTATATTTAAAGCTCGAAAAATATTAATTAATCATCAAAAAATTATAAGGTCAACTTGTATTATATTAAGAGTTTTTAATAAATCTTGTAACTTAATCATTATTTTGATATCATAAAAAGAATAACAATTATTATTTCGTACTCGTATTAGTTATCCTAGTATAAATGTGTATATTTTTTTTAACAAAATACAAATAATATCGGGTGACGGATGGATAACGGGTGGATTTAGCATCATCCGTCATCCATCCATCATCCACTAATTTCGGGTTTTCGTCCATCCGTTTAAATCGGGTGGATGGATACAAAACGGGTTCGGGTGAAATTGACATCCCTACTAATCTGTGGTTTTAATGCTTAATGGAGGCCTAAGAGAGTCTAGGGTAAGATATCCTACATAAACAATACAAGAGGGAAGTATTTATAAGGTTACAAGAGTGGAGGAGAAGGAAAGAATTAAAGGCGTGCTGCCCCTGTAGCTTCCCGCCCGGGACGGACCCATGTCATTAGGTTCTTCAATTGTGCACCCCATCCCGGACGGGTTGAGGCCTTCCCGACCGGGATGGGCCTTGTAGGCCTCAAATAAGCTCTTTTTGGTCCCTCGCTTTTCATGGGTTTCTCATCGATTCTCGGACTTGGGATCGGGTCTTAAGGGGCTCGGTATTGGGTCCCTAGGTCTCGGGGTCGAATCCAAGGCATCGAGTGATCATTCCTTCACTTCGTTGGCTCCAAAAAGTGTATGTATCGAGTCGGATTTGCTCCAACTCTTCACAAATGGTCTCGGGAACCTGAAACGAACTAGAGGAAGCATAAGTAGCCCATAAACCGCTCCCAAGGAGCGATTCACAAGGAAAATGGGACCAAAACACAGAAATAGGCACTACAAACTACACTTATCACACACTCCAGAATAAACCTAAGAGGGGAAACCAGAACCGAGGAATGGTGCGACCTCAATACTTCGGGGGAAACAGCTATGGAGGGACAGGGTCCGGTCAGGGACGAAGTAACGAACCTCGAGTATATGAATGTAAGAACTGTGACCGCAACCACCCCGGTAAGGATTGTAGTGGAAAACCCGTCACGTGCTACAATTGTGTGAAAGCGGGACACCGTGCCTATGAGTGTTTTGCACCAAAGCAGAATGGGAGTTCGAGTCAAGGGAGTTTTTACTCCGCTTCTTCAACAACTTCAGGCAATGTTAACCAAGGGAATCGGTACCACGGTAACGGGAACCGACAACAGAGAAACTGGAACCGATCACAGGGGAACTGGAATCGGCAACAAGGGAGTTACTACCAGGGGTCGGGAGGCACAACCTAGTCAGCTGTAGCCGCTGGGCCAACTACATCTGTTAATGGGGTACCTGAAGGTAGTAAGAATACTGGGAAACTCTTTGCTATGAGGAAACAAGCTGCTAAGGAGGGCACAAAAGTTATCACGGGTACCTTTCTCGTTAACTCGAAACCTTCTTTTATTCTGTTCGATTCTGGGGCAACCCATTCATTTGTAGACTGTAACCATGTACCGAGTCTAGGGTTAGTAGATTTTGAAAATATAGCTGATGATATAATCACACCCTCGAGGAAGTCGGTTAGGTGTACTAGGGTCTTTCGAAATGTGTCTTTAATAGTTGGGGGAGTTGACCTGCCAGTTAATTTAATAGAGTTCCCCTTAGATGACTTTGACATTATCCTGGGAATGGATTGGTTAGGACGGTTTAGAGCCCAGATTGATTGTAACCTCAAGAAAGTGTCATTAAGAGGTCCGAAGGGCGTTAGAGTGTCTTATATGGGATTTGTGGTAAAGCCAACTGTGAAGATCATAGCAGCCATTACCCTGAAGACCCACCTGAAGAAGGGGAGTCCGTTATTCTTGTGCCATGTACGGGACACTCGGGCCGAGGAGTTATCTTCTAACTCAATACCTGTAGTGAATGAGTTCGAAGACATATTTCCGGAGGAGATCCCGGGGTTACCACCAAAGAGAGAAGTTGATTTCGGTGTCGAATTAAAGCCAGGGACGGGGCCGATCTCTAAAGCACCATACCGTATGGGGCCAAAGGAGCTGACCGAGCTAAAGAAACAGTTGGAAGAATTGATGGATAAGGGGTATATCAGACCTAGTGTATCGCCGTGGGGTGCTCCTGTTTTGTTTGTACAGAAGAAGGATGGGAGCATGAGACTGTGCATCGATTACAGGGAGCTGAACAACGTCACTGTGAAGAATCGGTACTCTTTGCCTCGTATTGATGATTTATTCGATCAACTGAGTGGGGGCGGTATCTTTTCAAAGATTGATTTGAGGTCCGGTTATCACCAGATAAAGGTCAAGAATGAAGATATTCCTAAGACCGCATTCAGAACGCGGTATGGCCACTATGAATTTGTGGTGATGCCGTTTGGTCTAACAAATGCTCCTGCTGTTTTCATGGATTTGATGAACCGAGTTTTCCGCCCCTACTTGGACAAGTTCGTTGTGGTGTTTATCGATGATATCCCTGTATATTCAAAGAACCGGGAAGAGCATGCAGAGCATCTGAGGATCGTTTTGCAACTACTCCAAGACAACCAGTTGTACGCTAAGTTATCAAAGTGTGAGTTCTGGTTGGAGAAGGTTGCCTTTTTGGGACATGTGATTTCAAAGGAAGGGGTATCTGTAGATCCGAGAAAGATCAAGGTTGTCTCCAAGTGGCAGGCACCAAAGAATGTGGCAGAGATTCGGAGTTTCTTGGGGTTAGCCGGGTACTATCGAAGGTTCATGAAGGACTTCTCGAAGATAGCAAGACCGTTGACTAACCTTATGAGGAAGGAGATTCGGTATCGGTGGGATGACAGCTGTGAGAGGGCGTTCCAAACCTTGAAGGAGCGTCTGACTACGGCACCAATTCTGGCCCTACCCGAAGGAAGCGAATATTTTGAGGTGTACACTGATGCATCGAAAAATGGGTTGGGTTGTGTACTGATGCAGAATGGGAAAGTCATTGCGTATGCTTCACGTCAGCTGAAGACTTACGAAGAGAACTACCCAACTCATGACCTAGAACTTGGGGCAGTGGTGTTTGCTCTGAAGATATGGAGACATTATTTTTATGGGGCAACATTCAAGGTGTTTTCAGACCACAAGAGCTTGAAGTACATCTACACATAGAAGGAGCTGAATATGTGGCAGAGGCGATGGATAGAGCTGATCGGAGATAATGATATGGAGATTTTGTACCACGAGGGAAAGGTAAACGTGGTGGCCGACGCCCTAAGCAGGAAATCGGTGCATTCTCTATGTTTGGATATGTCCAGATTGAAGCTAAGGAATGAAGTGCAACAGATGGGGATTCATGTGATAAGGAAAGGGGAAGTAATGTCGAACTTGACGATTCAACCCGAGTTGTACGCCGAAATACGAGAAGAGCAGTTTTTGGATCAGAAGTATGTAATGTGGCGAGCCCGTATTGAGAGAGGTGAACCCTCAAATCTCACCATTCACTCAGATGGGAGCCTCAGGTTTAATGACAGGTGGTGGGTGCCGGAAGGAGGAGAATTAAGGAGGAAAACCATGACCGAGGCGGATTGTAGTCCTTACTCGGTACATCCGGGTGGGGACAAACTGTATAAGGACCTGAAGAAGACATTCTGGTGGGAGAACATGAAGAGAGAAGTGGCCGAATTTGTGTCCAGATGCTTGACTTGTCAGAAGGTTAAGAGTGAACACAAACGACCACAGGGTAAGCTGCAACCGTTAGAGGTACCTAAGTGGAAGTGGGACTCCATTTCCATGGATTTCATTGTAGGTTTGCCGAGAACCCCAAAGGGGAATAATATGATTTGGGTGATAGTAGATCGACTCACCAAGTCGGCTTACTTCGTGCCAATGAAGGATACATGGAGTAAGTCTGAGCTAGCAATGGCTTATAGGAGGCATGTTCTGAAATTACATGGAGTACCTAAGGACATTGTGTCAGATCGTGATTCGAGGTTCATATCGAAATTTTGGCAGGAGCTGCAGGAATCCTTGGGTACACAATTGATGATGAGTACAGCCTTTCACCCCGCGACTGATGGTCAGACAGAACGAACCATACAGACTTTGGAAGACATGTTGCGGGCCTATGCCTTGGAATTTCGGGGTTCGTGGGAGGATCGACTGGATCTGATTGAGTTCTCCTACAACAACAGCTACCATGCTAGCATCCAGATGGCACCGTTTGAAGCTTTTTATGGGAGAAACTGTAGGACCCGGTATGTTGGGACGAGAAGGCCGACGCAATAGTGCTAGGGCCCCACATGATTCAGGAGATGATCGAGCAGGTACATGTAATTCGACAGAAGATGCGAGCGGCACAAGATCGTCAGAAGAGCTATGCTGACCTCCACCGCCGAGAGGTTGAGTTTGTTGTGGGTGACAAGGTCTTGCTGAAAGTGTCACCTATGAGAGGGGTGATGAGGTTCGGGAAGAAGGGTAAGTTGAGCCAAAAGTTTATTGGGCCGTATGAAATTCTGGATAGGATAGGGGAGGTGGCGTATCGGTTAGCCCTTCCCCCAGCTCTCGATAAAATTCATAATGTGTTTCATGTTTCCCAGTTGAGGAAATACTTGAATGACCCGTCTCACATCATTGAACCCGAGACGATCCAGTTAGATGATTCTCTTACTTATGAGGAGGTTCCCAAGGAGATTTTAGACCGCAAAGTTCGGAAAACCAAGGGAGGAGAAACAGCTCTCGTCAAGGTTTTGTGGTCTAATCACAATGTAGAGGAGGCCACTTGGGAAACAGAAGGATCGATGCAGAAACGTTTCCCTCATCTCTTCAACCAGGTAATTACTTCTGTTACGGGGATGTAACCTTGTCTTTGAGGAGGGTAGGATGTAACAATCTGATCCATGCTATAAAATTAAATTTCATGGCGTAGTTATAGACATTTCATGCTACTTGCTACTTGCCTTGTTATTAGAGAGGTAATTTTTTACAAGTCTGTTGAAGTTGCGTCAGGGAGCGAACTTCGAGACGAAGTTCCAAATAAGGAGGGTAGATTGTAATACTCGTATTTTTGTCATAAGTCAAACCGAGTCAAGCGGAACAAGTACTCGACCCGGGCTCAATTGGCTAATGACGTTGCAAGCCTTAACCTACACCAAATCCAATATAATATAGTAGTCCACTAATATTATCCATAATACATGAAACCCACGCCTATTATATATATACACGCACGAGGAGTAACCTAGCACCCTGCACACAAATTCTCACTTGAACCACAAACAACGGCCGCGCACAATTAAGAACGAGAAGAAGAAAAGGGAGAACCCTAGGAGTCGGATCGGACCATCGGTAGACTAGACTTGATCGTACACACATCTTAGGTATGCCAAGCAGTTTCATTTCCGTTTTCGTAGCACCATTATAGAATTTTAATGTCATAATGACAGTAGTCGGGTTTGGTCATCGGGTTGTAGGTATAATCGTTATAGTTGTGTCGCACCATTGCTGTTGTCTGGTTGTTTTATTTGTCGTTACTATAGTAGGGTTGGACTGCTGATATTATAGTCATGTTGTGCCATGGTGTCGTGTATTACGGGTTTGTCGGACTATTGCCATTGTTGTGCGGGGTTTTGCTTGAGGTTGTTGTCGACATTAATTAATGGATCGAGTACGGAGCCATGAGTTGATCATGCAAGTCAATACAATTGAAGTCCTTTAAGTCGTGACGTTATTCCGAGCTAAGCGAAATAACTGGAATACGGTAGCTATGTTTGTACTCTGGCCTAGTATTTTTGTGCTTGTGCCCACCAATTCGTCGTTGTCGGCGTTGGATTATGTACGAACAGCATGGAGGGAGTGTGTGGGTGGTAGCTGTAGAGTAGTAAGCTATTAGAAGTGAGCTATTAGAATATATATATATATATGTGTGTGTGTGTGTGTGTGTGTGTGTGTGTGTGTGTGTGTGTGTATAAGTCAGTGGGCTAATCTATGCCAACCCAAGTTATGATTAATTCGTCCTACGTACTAAGTTAGTATTGTTAACTTTTGTTTAGTGCGTGGTCGTGTGGGTGAAATATTGGAATCGGGTTGAGTCAGTTATGCAGGCTAATGTAATTTATGGGGGAAAAGTTAGTAGGTTAATTAGAAGTAATACCCATGTTATTTTATTTTGATTTAAGCGGGTCGGTATCGACTTATTGCATATAGTAAATATGCTAGGACCAATATTAATTTATTTATATAATATTTTATTAGGATCGGATTTCGTAGAAGTACCGTGGTGAATTGTACTAACGACGAGGTGGTGACCTACTAACTAGGTAAGGTTATCATTACTCAGTTAATGTTGTATGTATGATATGTAATGGTATAATGATGATATTGAAATTACGGCTGTGTGTCTATTGAGAGAAGCTAGCTAGGACTATCTAGGCCCGGTTGATCTCGGGACCTTCCCTAATGTTTCCTCCTAGGAGAGCCTAGGCGGGGTGTGCACACTCGGAGTGACGGGGCGTGACTGCGGTCGCGATAGTGATGATAGGGATAAAGATGATGTTGATTATGATGTTTGTGATGTGGGTTGTACTAATGTTGTTTAATGCTATCGTAAACTGACCTTGTGTGTGTATGTCTGATGTATCTGTGATGATCCACTTGACGGTTATGGTCATTTGGGGAGCAGGGATGTATTCAGGTGCTTGATGAGATGTGATTTTGACTGGAGATGTTATTTGCGGGACGGGCAGTGTGCGAAATCGTCAGACTAGTATAGACCCTTGGCCGTTTGTATTTCATTTTATTTACTAGACCGTCACAGATACTCTTTATCTTTTAGTTTGAAGATTGGATTTTTATAATCTTTTGTTAAGTTGTAACGTTTTGGCACTCTATTATTGTGAGTAATGATGTCTGCTACCTCGGGTGACCGAGATGGTAACACCCGTATTTGTTCGGGATGTCTTGTTAAGTCTTCTGAACAAATGAGGGTGTTACAGAAATATTCCTTTGTTTTCTTTCTTCTTATCTTGTTACATATCAGAATCACATCATATGTCTTACAGGAAAAAAAAACAAATCTAACTCCCGATTTCAAGACAATAAGAGCACTGCCAGCTTCAAATGCAAGAAGGATTTCCACCCGGGCAAGAACCGTGACGGCTCTCCCATCGTTTATTTCACCTGCGGAGAACCGGGACATATTTCGACTAGATGTCCGAAAAAGGCTGCAACCAGCGATGCTGTCACCACACCTGCTCTAAAGGCGCGCATATTCTTGATGAGCCGAGTCGACGCTGAGGGTAACCCTAACGTAGTTATGGGTATGTTTTCGATCTCTGGCGTTAGTGCCTTTATATTATTCGATACTGGTGCCTCTAAATCCGCTATCTCCTCCAGCTTTGCTTCGAAATTATCTCTTATTCCTTCCCAAGCCGAGCCTATTTCTATTACTCTCTCTTCTGGTTAAGTCGTTGCTTGTTCTAAAGCATATCAAGTTGTTCCTATTCTTTTTGTTGGTATTACCCTTCCTTCGACTCTTCTCGAGTTTCCTCTGGCAAAGTTCGATGTTATTTTGGGCATGGATTGGTTATCCCTCTATGATGCAAGATTGCAGTGCCGAGACCAGAAGATTTTTATGAAGACTTCTAGTGGTTCTCGTGTTACTTACCGTGGTGGTCGACGCTAGAAGGGTATCAAAATCATTTCTGCTATGAAAGCTATCCGTTTGCAGAGAAAAGTTTGCCAAGTATTTTTGTGTACGGTGACTGTAACTGCAGAATTACCCAAACTTGAGGAAGTACGCATAGTCCGTGAATATGCAAATGTATTTCCCTAGGAATTACCTGGTATTCCCCCTGAGCGAGATGTAGAATTCACCATCGAGCTCGTACCTGGTACTGGCCCTATTCCCAAGGCTCCTTATAGAATGGCTCCAGCTGAGTTGCAAGAATTGCGTAAACAGTTGCATGATATGATTGAGAAGGACTTCATTCGTCCCAGTTCATCTCCTTGGGGCGCTCCTGTACTATTTATAAAGAAGAAAGACGGTACTATGCGCCTATGTATTAACTATCGTGACCTTAACAAGGTTACGATCAAGAACAAATATCCCTTGCCCAGAATCGATGACCTATTTGATCAACTTAAGGGCACTTCTGTATTTTCCAAGATTGATCTCAGATCGGGTTATCATCAAATCCCTGTCCGTGAATCAGATATTCCTAAGACGGCTTTCAGTTCGAGGTATGGATACTACGAGTTCAAAGTTATGCCTTTTGGACTGACCAATGCTCCTGCAGTATTTATGGATCAGATGAACCAAACGTTCCGGGAGTATCTAGACCAGTGTGTTGTTGTCTTTATTGACGACATCCTAATCTATTCCACATCCAAGGCTGAGCATGCCGAGCATCTTAAGATCATTCTTGGCATCCTACGAGATCAAAAGTTGTATGCTAAGTTCTCTAAGTGTGAATGTTGGCTCTCTGAAGTGGCTTTCCTGGGTCATGTCATTGCTAAGGACGGTATTAAAGTGGACCCGGCTAAGATTTCCGCTATCGAGAACTGGACAAGTCCGAAAGATGTTGGTGAGATTCGAAGTTTCTTAGGTCTTGCTGAATATTACCGAAGATTCGTTCAAGATTTTAAGTTGGCCCGTCCTATGACTCAGTTGCTTAAGAAAGACTCTAAGTTCCTATGGAATCAGGCCTGTGAAGATGCTTTCTCCGAGCTTAAGAGACGACTTACTACTGCTCCAGTTTTGACCCTACCTGAGGAAGGGGTTAACTTTGAAGTTTATTGTGACGCTTCTAAGCATGGTTTGGGTTGTGTTCTCATGCAAGGTGGTAAGGTAGTCGCTTATTCCTCTAGACAATTAAAAGTTCGTGATGTGAATTACCCTACCCACGATCTTGAGTTAGCCGCTGTTGTTCATGCTCTAAAGGTCTGGCGACATTATCTCTATGGAGTAAGGTGCAAGCTAAGGTGTACACTGACCACAAGAGCCTACGATATCTCTTTACGCAGAAAGACCTTAATGCGAGATAGAGACGGTGGGTAGAGTTGGTGAACGATTACGACCTTGAATTGGTGTACTGCGAGGGTAAAGGCAATGTGGTTGCAGATGCTCTTAGCAGAAAGATCCCACATTCCTTAACTCCATGTTCTGGCATTTCTGAAATTTTATCCCGAGAGTTCGCAAAGATGACAATTGATGTGGTTATTGAAGGTTCTGATAGGCGGATCAATGCCTTAGTTGCTGAACCAGCTCTTTTTCAGGAGATTCGTGAGAAACAGTTAGAAGATCCTTTCGTTCTCGGTATCCGTGAGAAGATGAAACAGGGTAAAGCTCTCGATTTCTCTGTGGATTCCAGTAGGAGCTCTGAAGTTTAGGGATCGTTGGGTTATTCCAGATGAGATGGAGGTAAGGAAGCAGATTTTGACCGAAGCTCTTAAGTCGAGATATTATGTACATCCCGGAGGTAGTAAGATGTACAAGGATTTGAAGCTTCATTTCTGGTGGCCATTCATGAGATATGACATCGCCAAGTTGATGGGTAAGTGTTTGACTTGTCACAAGTTAAGTTTGAACACAAGAAACCTGCTGGTCTGCTACAGCCGCTCCCTGTTCCTGAATGGAAGTGGCAGTGTCTAGCCACGGATTTTGTGATGGCGTTACCGAGAACCGTAAATGGAAGAAACGGTATTTGGGTTATAATAGATCGTTTGACCAAGTGTGCACGATTCGTTCCTACTCGTGACACTTGGAGTCTGGAGAAACTTGCAGAAGTCTATATTGCCGAGGTGGTCCGTCATAATGGTGTTCCACTCGAGATCGTGTCCGACCGAGATCTGAGGTTCTGTTCTAAGTTCTGGAAGGCGTTACAAAGTGCCTTGGAAAGCCAATTGTTAATGAGTACCGCTTTTCATGCCGCTACCGATTGTCAATCTGTGAGGACGATTCAGACTTTGGAAGACATGTTACGCGCTTGTGCGTTGGATTTTCAGGATAATTGGGTCCGACATCTTCCATTAGTGGAATTCTCATACGACAACAGTTATCATGCTTCCATCAAGATGCCCCGTTTGAAGCACTTTATGGTCGTAAGTGTAGACACCCGCATTTTGACTGCCAGGTGTCTATGGCAGTTTCCAAAAAACACCCGATGATGATCGGACGCTAACGTGTTTCTACGCGCTCGGATACGGGCTCAAATCCATTAGTTGCTGGCTAACGCACTTACGGAGTACAAATCTCGCAAAATCAACCTCAAATCCAGGCCCAGTGGATCATTCCGAGTCAAACAAGACTAATTTGGGCCAAAATTGACACCGGAATTAAAACCGACTTTTAGCGATTGGGTCAACCCCGGTCAAAATCGTTTCCGAGACACATAAAACAACCCCTCACATCATCAAAAGTCCAAGTCAAACACAAAACCCATCAAACATCCAAAGTCATGGTCCAAAAGACTGACCTGCACGACCCAGCTGGGCCACTCGATCGAGTAACCCACCCACTCGATCGAGTAGGCCTGTTTCGAGCCCGGCTGCAAGTGTAACGGGCTACTCGACCGAGTTAGCCACCTACTCGGTCGAGTAACCCTAACCGGTTGCCCTAGCTTTGCCTATATAAGCAACCCCCATGCACACATCTTGAACAACTTTTACAACCCTAAAGACTTTACAACCCTAATCTTACACACACAACACCTCGGCAACCCTAAGCAAACCATGATCAAACCCTAAGCATCACACTAGCAAACCCTAAACCTAGATTTAGGAATCAAACCCGAGCCACCATAACTCAACCTTCATACACCTCGAAACTCTTGTGTTAAAGCCACGATTACGAGTCCGATCCGAGACAAGAACATGTAGGTTGAGGGTGTCAAAACCCTTTCTCTTCTCCTTCTCTTCTCGTCGTCTTCTTCTTTTTTTCGCGTCCTTAGTTTCGTTTTTTTTTTATTTTGTTCATCGCATCATAATATCGATAATATAATTAGTACAAAAAACATTAAAATACTTATTGATTTGTGTCGAATGAGAGTGATGGTGGGATAAGGAAAACCGAACATACAAGTGTACCGCACACGCGTTGACGGTCGCTTATCCCATCACCCCGATCGTTTGATTATTGAAATAAGTTAACTTAAACAATAATCCGTTTTATTTCGTTTTCATCATTATTCGAGTCGCATATTTACGTCGATTTTCAAAAGCAAACATTGTATTTTAATAAGGGTCGAAACCCGTTGACACGGATCCGACATCACAATCCCTAGGGATTTATTCCGATGTCGGAGAAGTCGAGGGAATCAAGTCCTTTAAATCAACGCGCGTATTAGAAAGTCACTCGAATTCTTAGTAGAGGCCGCTAAAGTGCGGGCGGGGTTGGGTGTCCTTTGTGGGCTTCCCAACACGTACCCTCACCCCTTACTCAGAACCTCGGTTTCCGGATGCCCGAAACCGTTGGCGCACGAGAGTCATTCAATACACGATATCCGATAATGTCGGTATCGGTATCAAATGCAAAGGGACGAGCCCAATAAACTCTGACATCGGAAATGGGCCGTATTTTGTATACGGCCCACTACGACATAGAGTGGGCTCGAATGGTTCCGAATAACCACAAAATTCGGTGGCGACTCCACATAGTCCTAAATTTCAATTCGATCCATTCTAATATGGAGATTCATTCGCCTACCCAAACCCGCGCGTGGCCGCGTCGGGGTGGACTTATGTCATGTCCACAGTAAGTGTCGTAGCCCATTGTGTTTGGACGTACCTGGTGAGGTGAAGACTTTGGATCCTGATCTGTTGGCCTAGACCGTTGACGCAGTGGAATTAATTCGTTCTAGGATGAAAGCTGCTTAGGATCGTCAGAAATACTATGCTGATGTCCACCGCCGACCTCTGGAATTTGCTGTCGGTGATCTGGTATTTCTTAAGGTATCGCCGATGAAAGGGGTGAAACGATTCGGGGTCAAAGGCAAGCTCAGTCCTAAGTTCATTGGACCGTACCCCGTGATCGAAAAGGTAGGCGAAGTGGCTTACAAGCTAGAATTTCCTGCTTCGATGGGCAAAGTTCATGACGTCTTTCACGTATCTCAGCTGAGGAGGTATGTTAGTGACCCCGAGCACGTTCTAGAACCAGAAATTGTTAATGTAGAACCTGACCTGACATACGAGGAGAGACCTGTAAATATTACTGATCAACGGGAGAAGCACTTGAGGAATAAGGTTGTACACTTGGTGAAGGTTTTATGGCGCTGTAACAAGTTCAAAGAAGAAACTTGGGAAACCGAAGCGGCGATGCAAGCCAAGCATCCTCATCTCTTCGAGTAAGGTAATCTCGATTCATTCCTTTCTGTCTTTTCTAGTTTCGAGGACGAAACTTCTTTTTAGTGGGGAGGGTTGTAACACCCGTAAAATTTCCTACTTTGCTATCCGTCCCGTTGCGATTAAATGGACTCTTATCGAGTCTCGTTATATTATCTAGCTTGGATCCGACCTTCGTAAAAAGTTTTAATAATTTTATCTTTGTTCGAAAACCCATTTTAATTATCTCGTTCGCAAATTTTTAATTAATCTCGACAAATTCCTATTTAATCTTTTTCTATGCGATTTCGTAAATGATTATTTTTGAAACGTGATTTTAATATTACTTTCTCGTAAACACGTTCTTATACGTTTTCCGTCTTTTTTTTTAAAGTGATTCATTTACGATTTTAAGCGCGAATCGGGCTCAGATTGTAGCAAACCTAACCGTTTCCCTCATCGGACAGAAATATTTTTGTAGTTCGGTTGAGAAAATCAAAACCGACTCCTCTATTCTCTCTTATTCCTACTGCACGTTTCCCCTTTCCCCTCTTTTTGCAGTTACGTTCTCCCCAACTCCTCTTAAACCTCCAACACTATAACCCACTTCTCATCTTCTCAAAAAAAAGGGCAATTGAACGTATCTTCTCTACAAAAAAAAAGGCAATTGAGCCTACAACAACACAGTAAATTGTTCTTCAACTCTTCTCAATTTTGATCCTTCTCATGTTCATCTTAATTCAAGGGTAATCATCAAAACCTATTCTTTCTTCCTACTTCTCGATTTTTTATAGGCTTTCGAGACAACCCCGAGGAGGACGAGTACATTGTTGACTCAGATCTCGATTAAGGTAACATCGACGATCTCAGTATTGCTTGATATTTTTTTTGTCGTAGTTACATGTATAGAATTTAAATTTTTTTTTGGCTATTATAGTATGTCAATTTTTCTTATAAAAGTTTTAGAATCGTTAATTTTCATATATTTAGTTATTGCCTTCATTTTTACGAGATTATTGAATAAATTGTTATATTAGTTAGTAAATCATAATATTTGGCCGATACACTAATATTTAGAAAGTTCGTGTTAAAACACAAATTTTGCAGATTTTGAATTGTTAAAGTCGTTTAATGAATTTTTAACAAATTTCGTACAAAAATGAGTTAAAACCGATTTTCATGTTTATATGCCTAATTTACGTATTTAAATGTGAATTTTTTTGTGTAAGTACATTCTGAAAAAATTTAATATTCTAGAATTTTTCGTAATTTTTCGAATTTTATAAGTGGGTGAAATAATTTATAGTCCTAAAATACCGTTTATCGTTCAAAACCGAATATTCCTTTTAATTTCTGATTTTTTTAATTCTCGATTCAAAATAAAGTTTCTGATATTTTCTAACAAAATACTTATTTTCGTGACAATCAAGATTTAATAAAATAAAAAGAGCGATAAATCATTATTTAACCTTTTAAAACGAAACCGATGATTAAAAGACGGTTTTTCCTTTCTTTTTTTTTTAATTCTTTTTTTTATTGAATAGTTTATGGAAATTTTTGATTTCCTTGATAAGTTATGACTTTTAGACATCCGCGCACAAATCGTTTTGTATTTAGCTTTTATTTTTAATCGTTAACTTTTAATTAACGCGTTTTCCCTAAAAGCCTTTAAAACCGAGTTTCCAGGTTTTGAAAAAAATTATTTTATGGACAGATTGTCTTAATATTAGTTTTAATCATTTATCATAATTTTTACACTATTTTTCGAAGCTTTTAAATGATAGAATCAAATTTTAAGCAAAATCGTGAATTATCGTTAAAATGCGATTTTACAGCAATTTATTTATTTTTCCAGCAAATTCGAACCTTCTGAAAATTTAACCGTTTCATCTTAAGTCACCCCTTATGTTATGCAAAAATCATTTAAATGTTTAATAAAATAAATAATGTTAAACAAATTACTTTTATAAAGATATGATTGTCGTAAAACAATATTTTATACTCGTTCCGTCGAACCTAATAATAATTAGGGAATTTTAGTGTTATATATTTTTCAAACACCCTAATTCATAATAATAATAATAATAATAATAATAATAATAATATGTTTGTGAAATATTTCGATAATTCTTATAAAAAATTTATACTCGGTTTAGAACTTCAAAATTGTTAAGGCCGAAGGTAATAATTTGCGAAATTAATAATATTTACTTTATAGTTAGAGTAAATTACTATTCTCGCTATTTTTCTATAACGCTATTTTTATCGTATTGTTATTCCGAGAAAATTTTCGAAAATAGAAAGTTTCCCAAATTAGAAAGTTTCCTTTTACAAACGTTTTGATAATCCTATCGCATTACGAAAACGACTTTGTTTTGGAGTTATGAAATAAGGACAAGTGTACGGGTAGAGTAATACAGTATAGGGTATACGTTTTGCCATCAACTATAAAGCCGGTGTGTCTATGTTGAGACACATTGGTCGTTGAACTGAGCATGGTTTGTGTTCAGGAGTGTGTATATTTTGACCTTAAACTTAGATATCGCATCGTGAAAGTTGCCGTCGGGTTGAACTGGATTACGGTTGGTGTCCAGGAGGGGTGTACATTACTTAAGCCAGGACCTCACTGGACGCAGTCCTGTTATAGTTGAGTTGCCTCGTTAGAGACTGAAGTCTAATTTGTTTTGACTAAATTCTCGAACCTAGTTTAGTATGATCCTAGTGAAAGTCTATTCCGTTACTCTGATTGATTTCCATAACGCCGTTATTATTTTTAATTGACATTGATTTGTAGGTTGACAATCATTTCGAATTATCTTACCGTATCATTTTAAATGTTTTCCATTTTTCAACTATTTTGATGTAATAGTAATTGCGTAATATCATGTAATATGGCTGGTAGAATGTCATCGTTACTCCCCAATGAATTGTGGTTGTTATGTTATAACATGGCAGGTATTATATGTTCGGGTTTGTGTGGGCTAGCGATCGGCATTTAGTCTTGCGCCGTTGAGATTATTTTCATCTTTTGGATTGCATGTTAAACACTTTTATTTTGAGGATTTTAATTTTTGCCCTTTTTGTGTAAAGTGGCAGTTGTACTGACTTACCTTTAATTATTAAAGTTTAGTTATCAGTGTGTTAATCCCAACTCAACAATGATTCTGCCACTGTTTCGCATTAGAAATTATAGGGGATTACAGTAACCCTTGCGGGAAGCCTTAGTTAGGCCTTCTAGCCTCAGATCGTCTTCGATTCTCATACCCATTTCAGTAAGGGTGGTGAAATTGGGTATGACAGCGTACCGGAGATGGATCTCGGTGTTATCAGCATAGTTCCGAGCAAATTCCGTAGCCACATCATCCCAAGTTGGGTATTTTTTCGGGTCTAGCTTGTAGCACCAGGTCCGTGGATGCTTCTCAAGGGATGCAGCAAAAACATTCTTGAACATGGAAGTATCTACCCCCTTAATTGCCATAAACTCTTTGAAGGCTCGTACATGTAGTAATGGGTCTTCAGTCCCCTCAAACATTGGCAAACCCGTGAGATTCAGGTTTGCGGGCAACTTGTCGTTCACCGGGGAGTAGTCACGGGAATTTTCTCGATGGATGTTTTACCCCCAGATAGGTGGACATGTTCCTCTAGTCGGCCCACCGCGCTAACTAGTTCAGCCATGAGCCCAGTGTTTTCAGTCCCGGAGTTAGGAGTCCCTTGCTCCACAACAGTCAGACGAGCAGTGATGGCCGTTTGATCGGCCCTTATCGCTAGCAGTTGGGCCTCAATCTTAGTTTGCTTGAAGACCATGGTGTCCATCGTGATTTTCAAATTGTTCAAAGCTTGATCCATTCTGAGCCTGGTTGACGGTGGCCTGTCTGTAAGAATACCACGTAATCAGAAACCTTGAACCCAGATCTTGGAATCAAAATAGTACATCCCGACCAAGGAAAAAACCTGAACGAGAAAATGACTCAAGAAAGACACCTAGACGGGTGACCCCTGGGTGGTGTGACTTCCTTAGGATTCGGCTATGTGGGCCAAGTCCCGTTCGAAGGAAGGACCACGTGAAATTTTCCCAGGCTTTGGACTCAAGTGTGTGGACGGACCTTCCTTTGTAAGGGTATGCCTTACGCGGGTTGGTCATGCCTTTAAGACAAAGCAGACTCGGGGTAGGGGGGAAACTCGTGATGTAAAATCAACGGAGGTTCGACGCTATAAACCTTCGACAAATTACGAAAAGACCCGACACACGGATACCGGTAGGTCCTATAATAAGGAAAGTGTTTTAGAGAAAAAAATGAATTCCGAATAATTTGGAGGACGGTCCAGACTTTTGAAATTGGCAGCATGCCGACAAGACTGAGTTTTTTTTTTTTTGAAAATTCGGAAGTTTTCGAGTTTCGAAATCGATAGCATACCGGCTAAAACAATAGGATGTTTTTGAGTCAAATCGTAAGTCTAAATTTTGACAGCATTCCGAGTTTTTGAAACCTTGACATTTTTGAGAAGATACATTTTTTAAATGACGGTTTTTGAAAAATGACACGAAAACCAAGTAGCACGCATTACGACGATATCATTGCATGTATGTTTTACTCTAAGTCTCGGTCGGTCGAAATCGGGTCTATACCAACACCGATGGCTCTCTCGTAAATCAGGACGGACTTTCTAAGCCGAGTTGGTCTTAGAACATGCCGCAAAACCCATACGAGTTCGGCCATAGATGTCTTTAGCGCACCCATTTAGGAATTCACCGCGGTATAGTGGGACGTTGGTCACAAGTAACTAGCCCGGGCAAAAATGGGTTATGCATGAACCATTAAACTAAAATGCTTACATTAATAACCAAACGATTTCTCTTCGAGTCTCACCCTGAGAATCTCGATGACAAGTAGTACATCAGGTATCCCCAACGGAGTCGCCAAATTATGGACATGACATAGGTCCACCCCGACGCGGTCACGTGCGGGTTTGGGTAGGCGAATGAATCTCGTGGTAAGATTGATCTCGGGTCGAAATTTAAATCGAAATAGGAGTCGCCACCGAACTTTATGGGAGTTCGGACCCGTTCGAACCCACTTTATACTTGGGCGTATCGTGCACAAAGCACGGCTCGCTTTAGTACTAGAGCTTGTGGAGTTCGTCCCTTTGCATTACGATACCGATGCCGAGTTATTGGGTATCGTGCATCGAATGACTCTCGTATTCCAACGGTTTCGGGCATCCGGAAACCAATGGTTCTTAGTAAGGGGTGAAGGTACGTGTAGGGAAGCCCACGAAGGACACCCAACCCGGTCCGCACTTAGCGGCCTCTACTAAGATATCGTTCGATTTTCGTGTACGCGCGTTAGTAAGATGGTGAAATGATATGCAAACAAGATTTTTAGCTACGCATGTGAAATACGTGTTTAAAATACGTCGTTTAATGCATCTTAAATTATTGTTGAAGTTGAATTTAGCATGCGATGTTCATTTAAAAGCAATAAATGGCAAACATCGAAAATAGATAAACTCGAAAATAAATTACAAGTTACACAGGTGGAAATACAGCCCGGAATTACAATACTTGAACAAAGCAATAATATATAAATTGGTTAGCGACGGTAACAGTGATCTATAAACGGACCTGTAAATAGAAAAACGTAATTGAAACCGTGAACCGACTAAATGGACAAACTACGATCGCTTACACATTAAATTGTGTATTGATCGGAGGACATAAACTTTAATACGCACGCGTATAACGTAAGGGACCGAAGTGTAGTACTAACTTGATCCCGGGCCTCGGAGTCTTGTCCCGACTTATCATAGCGAAACGGGAATGTCCCGACCCGTCTCATATTGCATATGACTAAAGAGTCACCAATATAGGACTAGTCTTACGAGACGTTGCTCAAAGTCGTAAAAGTAATAACAGATATAATGTATGGGTTTTGAAAAGGAAACACGTGATTGAATTAACACGTGACGACTTAAAGTCGTAAAAATGTATTGGCGGGACCTTATGTCACTTTTTGGCTCACGTGGGAGACCTACAGAGGTCACTCGATCGAGTCATTGAGGGGACTCGATCGAGTGCCCTTCGTAAAGACCTCTTGCCCATTTTTGAGGGGGTCACTCGATCGAGTGCCCTCTGCAACAATCGAAGGGTTTGCCTCGAAATAACCCATTTCGTAATTTGATGATTTAAATCGAGAATAATCGAGTTAGACATAAATACTAAATAATTTATACTCACTCGATTCTCGATAACTTGTCATGCACGACGCTCAGTAACGAAACCGGTATCGAGCATTTAGAGTATTGTTTGTGAAATCGAAATTAATTGAACTAGAACAAATATCAATTCCCTTCGCGTCACGACGTCGTTATCAATCCTTACGGAACGTGTGACGATCGCTTCGGCGTCAACGGGTTTCGTGCTAATTCAATTGTCGATAACTCTTTAGGCATGACATTTGACTACGGAGTCAACATCGTACCTTTAGAGTAATATTTTGAAAATGTTGTTGAATATGCTCGACAATAAATTGCCGCGATCACATTATACCCTTAAGTGCCAAGGGCGGCCGTCTCGAAGGATGCCACCTCCAGTACGACTTTTCGAGGATTATGATAAGTGTAGTTTGTAGTGCCTATTTGTTGTGTTTGGTCCCGGTTTCTCTTGTGAAATCGCTCTTTGGAGCAGTTTCTGGGCTACTTATGCTTCTTCTAGTTCGTTTTAGGTTCCAAAGACCATTCATGGAGAATTGGAACAATTCCGACTCGTTTCCTACACTTTTGGAGCCAACGAAGAGAAGAAACGATCACTCGGTGCCTTAGATTCGATCCCGAGACCTTGGGACCCATTCCCGAGCCCCTTAGACTCGATTCCGAGTCCCGAGAATCGATGAGAAGCCCATGAGAAGCAAGGAGGGACCTTTAAGATCATATTGGAGGCCTACAAGACTCATCCTGGGCGGGAAGAGGGCCATCTCGGCCGAGATGAAGATTACAAGTGAAGCACGGCCACTGACCTCCCATCTCGGGCGAGACCATCTCATCTCGGCCGAGATGGGCCACCTGCAGCTTCGCCTCACTTCTTTTCTTCTCCTTATTCATTGTAACCCTATATATACCCCACCTCTTGTAATCTTATGGGATGTTCTTGATTACCCAATAAACCCTAGACTATTTTAGGTTAGATTAGCTTAGATTAGTGTAGATTAGTCCTTAATTAGTCCTTAATCTAGTTAGTTAATCTTGTATTAAGGGGATTCTTGAAGAATCTACCAATCTTGACAACATTGGTGGATGTTTGGGTATTCTTTTATGCAAGTGTTCATCTTTTCCATTCCTTTCTTGTTGGTATAATCTTTCTTCTCCTTTTACTCTTAATCTTTCATATCTAATCAAGTTTTCATCTTTGTTATTGTTTGTTGTTCATCTTTATTTGTTCTTCATAATGGATGTTGTTCTTGTGCTAGTTTCTCTTATTCTTGTTAGTTTTCCATTAGATATGTTTGAGTAGATTCTTGCTAGGGTTATTAGGTGAATTGGATGTAATTAGGAATGATTAGGGTGAGATGGGTGGTATTAGATGTTGTTTTTGTTGTTTCCCATTTACCTTGCACTCCACATGTTTGATGAAATACTTGTTAGACTAGAGACGATCAATCCTTGTTTTTCTTGCCTCTTCTCTTGTATGTGTGTGTTTGGTTGGTTGGTTTGGTTCCCTCACTAGTAGCGAGAGCGTGGTGAGGATGGCCCCTAGGTCGTTTAAGTAGCGAGAGCCCGATCGGAACCTAGGCAACGAAAGCATGCTAGTAACCCCGTTTCCTTCTTTTTATCTCCTTGACATCCATGAACCCGACCTAACCCTAGTTTCTTCTTATTGATTTATTAGTTTCCTTTTGTCATTAGTTACTTGTTTAGCCTTGTTAGTTCATGTTATAGACCTTAGCTTAGTCTACATTAGGCTTCCCCTAGATTAGCTTGTCTTGAACCTAGTCTTAGACCGTAGCACACCTAGGTCCGACACCTCGTCCCTGTGGATCGACTCGACTTACCCTAGCTACCCAGCTTAGGTTCGTTGGTTATTATTTGACCAGTAGGATAGACAACGAACACTACCGTCAAATTGGCGCCGTTGCCGGGGACGGCGTAGTTTAGACTTTTGTGTGCTTAGTTTTAGACTTTGTTCTTGATTTTTGTGTTTTCTTCTCCTTGTGTATCTCCGTTTTTTCTTCTTGTGTGCCTATTTCTCTCTTCCTAGTGCCTCAAAAGCACTAGGCTTCTAACGTTTGCTCAAGTGCTTCTAGTTCATTCAATGTATCAAGGCAACGTTATGGAAATGGCACGTCCTAGCTTCCATCAATCGTCACGGGACAACTATGGGGCAAATTGCCAAGACCCACAACTTTATCAACCATACCAATCTCATCAACAATCTTATGAACCCTCTTCATATGACTACCATGAAAGTTGTCAAGGATCATTCCGACATCCTAACAACTACCAAATACCCTCACATAACCCACAACCAAAAATCCCCAACTTTGAGACTTGTCAAATGTTAGTTCAAATGCAAAAGAGTCAACAAGATATGATGATTCTATTGCAAAAGAGTCAACAAGAGATGATGATTCAAATACAAGGGGTCAAAGAGGAGCTTAGGGCCCAAAAGGAGGTGCAAGATGCTCGAATCAATGCACTCATGGCTCGTATCACGATGTCGGCCACTCGAGCTCCACAAATTGTTGAGGAAGGTTCACTTGGGCGAGAAGATCGGGTGTCTCCACAAGAAAGTCAACCCAATCATGAAGCCACGAATGAAGAAGAGAGGGTCAATCAAGAGATCATTGTTGAGTGTTGCTTGGATGGTGAAGATATGGGAAGAATAGAGGAAGTTGAAGCTTCAAGGGTCAACAATGAGGAGGGAATTGGACATGATTCTCAAGGTAACTCTTGGGGAGCAAATGTATTGGCTATTAAATTGGATTTGTATGATTTTCTGCGTGATGAACCGGATTTTGACAATCCAAAGCCAAGTGAAGACACACCTCCTCTAGGCCATATTGACAAGGTGAGTGAAAAGGAACGTAATACTTGGGAGAAAGAGGTACATGCCTTAGAACTCGCCTTGAATGGGAAATTGGAGGAGCCAATTGCCTCCAATGAGGAAAACTTGATGCCTTCTCCTCCTCTAGCGCACTCGATTTCTAGTCCCTTGTCTTGTGAGACGGTTGATGAAGAGGATCCTTGTCGGGCGGCGGAAAAGAGTTCCTCTCTCGACCCTGTAGAAGAAGCAACACCCCTAGGGTGTGATCTCTCGCATCATAACACCGAGCATGACTCTAGACCACTATACCTACAGGATGGTCATAAGAGTCGTCCGTTCGGAAGACCCGGAAGATCACAAGAACCCCGAGCATAATGAATATGATTGCTTCTTGCCTCCGACTTGGAAACTCTTGAAAGTAGCTAGGCTCGGCCATGTGAGCCTTCATGAGGATGTTGCTAGAGCATTTGACTTACTTCTCCGAGCTCTTGATGGCTATGAAGGCGTAGATGGTGAGAATATCTTATTGTAAATATCTTTTTCCTTTTTCTTTTAGCTTGTGTTTTTGTATATGTTTGTTTGGATAGTTTGGTTTCTAGGATTTGTTAGTTTTTGTGGAATTCTTATAATTTGGAATTTCCTTGAGTGATGTGAGGGAGGGATTTTGATGGTGTTTATTGAGTTCATTTGATAGGTTATAGTGAAGATGAAGTCTTGAGAGAGTAGTTGATGATAGAAGCTTGGATTTGGGCATGGGAGTCGGTTTTTGAAGCTTTTGACAAGCTTTTGGGGACGAGATTTTAGATTTGGATGTATTGGATGTCATTTGGGTGAAACTATCATGAGGATTGAAGAGGTATATGAGTCATCCCAGCCGAGAAAGACTTCATCTTGACCGAGATGAAGTGTGCGCGAAAGTTGAAGCTACTGCCTGTCCATCTCGGCCGAGAGGGACTTTCATCTCGCCCGAGAAGGGATCTTCCCGACCGAGATGGGATCATCTCGCCCGAGATGAGGCCCAGCCCCCCCATTTTGCCTCCCCTTCGTCATTTAAGCCCACCCTACCACTTTATACCCCCTCCCAACCTCCCTACCTACCCTTGCAACTATCTATGACCCATATACTTCACGTATACACCTTCACCTCATCTTCTCTTCACTACACACCGAGTTTCACATCAAATCCTACCCTCATTATACCATTGCGAGCCTAGTACTTCAACCATGCGAACATATTGAGAAGGAAGAGGAATAACAATGATGAAGACAAGTAATGTGCCGATATCGAACATTGAGACGATGGAGTGAGTGAGTTGCTAACCGATTGGTACGGCAACTATCCTTTCTTTTCCGTCTTTTATTGCTTGTCTCCCTTTGTTTGTTCCCTTCCACTTTTTTGTGTCATGGTGGCCCTCAGGGACTTTGTGGTTATTGCTCCCGATTCTTGATGGTGCGATTACATCGAGAGTCATTTGAAAAATCCAAATTAACAAGTTCTTTCACTTTTTCCTTGTTTTTATTTTCTTTTGGTTGAATTTAATCGGGCTAGGTGACTTGATTACACCTAGTCCTCCCCTCCCATTTCCTTTTATTTTCTTCTTTTTATTTCTTCCCCCATCCATATCTTTTCTAGTCTCGGCCCATGGTGACTTGACTACACCCCGGCCGGACACATTCCCTCTTCTTCACCTTTATTTTTGATTTTTAGCTTTATTTTCGTAGTTTCTTTTTTTTTAGTGTCTCCGCACACACTACCGATCGAGCATGAGGACATTGCTCGGTTTAAGTGTGGGGGAGCGATATCCTAGCCTAGTTAGTTTTATTTTCGTAGATTTTTCGAAAAATCTTAAAAACCCCTAAAAATTTGAAAATTTTCACAAAAATCAAAAATATTTTCTTTTTGTGTCTTTTTCTTTTGTGTCCTTGTGCCGTATATTTGTTGTGTTGTGTGTTTTGCCTTCCCATTTCCTTGTAGGTTCCGCGATCGTCGTCAAGTTTCGAAAAGCAAGACATTCGGTAATATCCCTTCATTTCTTTCTCCTTTTTCCTTTTTATGGAGTTTGAAGGATGTGTTATGATGGTGTTTGCTCGGGTGGAGCTTTTCGGAGTTTTTGGTTGATGTGGTGGCTTGCTTGGAAGTTTTGGGGTGGTGATTGTTTATTTTGTGTGTTTGTTTTCTTGTCTCTTGTTTTATTTGGTTTTGTTGTGTTTGTCTCATTTTCTTTCGCTTTTGTTGTGTCCTTGTTTTGTCTTGTCTAAGTTTGTGTCTTGTGTAGTAAAAGGATTTCGAAAACCCGGTTTTGAGGCTAGTGTGCAAGTGTTTACTTTCCCTTTCTAGTAGTATGAATCGAGTCTTGGAGTTTAGTCTAGTAGAATGACCCTAAATCAATAGTCTCGTTGGTCCTTTACCTTGATTCCACCTAGTCTACTAGGGATTTACTACGGGATTTGCATTTTGACCATTATGACCACCCATGGTGTGAAAAGCCCTTGGTTGTCGAGTCCCGTTCCTTAGGTGAGCGTGTTCGGAATTGTTTGATTAGTCCAAGTTTTCCACCTTTTTGTGGGATTGAAGGGAAGACGTCGTCCCGACATATCCATTCCCCTACCTCCTACACATATCCACATAATAAGTTGCAAATTGTCAAACTTCTTACTTGGTTGCGATGAATGCCTACAAAACAAAAATTTGGCCAAAAGGGCAAACCAAGAAGAAGAAAGAAAAAGAAAGAAAGAAAAGAAAGAAGAAAAAGGCACAACAAATGAAAAACAAAATACAAAAGAAGAAAAAGAAATGGCATAGAAACTCAAAAGCCAAATGAAAAAGAAAAAAATGCCAAAGAAAATCATCTCACAAAAAGAATTCTCACCCCTCAAAATAAGCCTTTTGTCGACTATTACCGTGAAGAGCCTACCAAAGGACCGAGTCTCTAGGAAGGATGATAGCGGTAAATAGTCGGTCTTCCCTCACCTTGCGACCATATCCACCTTTTTACTTGGACTAGTTAGGCGATTTTGGACATGGGACGACCCTCTTGGCTCATCGCAAAAGGGGGCGGGGTCTCACTTACCTAAAGTGTCGACTAACACCGTGGTTCATCCTATTTCCATCCCGCCGATCGTTCCGTAGTACGTTCTTAGAAGGTTAGGAGGAACCTAGGTAAGTTATCAACGTTTTTATCGCTTTGTTGTCATACTATTAGGATTTTGTCCATTTCGATTTGTGTTATTAATTAGCTTGGGAACGTTGTCACGTGCCTTGAGTCCTTAACATGTATTTCTTCACCGCTTTGTGGAGGGAAGCGGTATTTGTTTCTTTTTGGGTGCGACCGATTGTTCGTTTGTTTGTATGTTTGTTTGTTTGTGTGTTTTCGTGTCCGGTTGCATCCACAGTTTTGTCGCAAGACCTTACTTGCCTTGCGGAGTGCACTTTTACTCTAAGTGTGTTCGCGTGAGTTGAAAGGGCGTAGGGTGCGCTAATACCCACTCGGGTAGTATTTTAGTTCTTATTAGTTTAAGTAGTTAGTTCGCGCTTACTCGAGGGCGAGTAAGGGTTAAGTGTGGGGGAGTTGATAAGTGTAATTTGTAGTGCCTATTTTTTGTGTTTGGTCCCGTTTTCTCTCGTGAAATCGCTCTTTGGAGCGGTTACTGGGCTACTTATGCTTCTTCTAGTTCGTTATAGGTTCCCAAGACCATTCATGGAGAATGGGAACAATTCCGACTCGTTTCCTACACTTTTGGAGCCAACGAAGAGAAGAAACGATCACTCGGTGCCTTAGATTCGATCCCGAGACCTTGGGACCCATTCCCGAGCCCCTTAGACTCGATTCCGAGTCCCGAGAATCGATGAGAAGCCCATGAGAAGCAAGGAGGGACCTTTAAGATTATATTGGAGGCCTACAAGACTCATCCCGGGCGGGAAGAGGGCCATCTCGGCCGAGATGAAGAGTACAAGCGAAGCACGGCCACTGACCTCCCATCTCGGGCGAGACCATCTCATCTCGGCCGAGATGGGCCACCTGCAGCTCCGCCTCACTTCTTTTCTTCTCCTTATTCATTGTAACCCTATATATACCCCACCTCTTGTAATCTTATGGGATGTTCTTGATTACCCACTAAACCCTAGACTATTTTAGGTTAGATTAGCTTAGATTAGTGTAGATTAGTCCTTAATTAGTCCTTAATCTAGTTAGTTAATCTAGTATTAAGGGGATTCTTGAAGAATCTACCAATCTTGACAACATTGGTGGATGTTTGGGTATTCTTTTATGCAAGTGTTCATCTTTTCCATTCCTTTCTTGTTGGTATAATCTTTCTTCTCCTTTTACTCTTAATCTTTCATATTTAATCAAGTTTTCATCTTTGTTATTGTTTGTTGTTCTTCTTTATTTGTTCTTCATAATGGATGTTGTTCTTGTGCTAGTTTCTCTTATTCTTGTTAGTTTTCCATTAGATATGTTTGAGTAGATTCTTGCTAGGGTTATTAGGGGAATTGGATGTAATTAGGAATGATTAGGGTGAGATGGGTGGTATTAGATGTTGTTTCTGTTGTTTCCCATTTACCTTGCACTCCACATGTTTGATGAAATACTTGTTAGACTAGAGACGATCAATCCATGTTTTTCTTGCCTCTTCTCTTGTATGTGTGTGTTTGGTTGGTTGGTTTGGTTCCCTCACTAGTAGCGAGAGCGTGATGAGGATGGCCCCTAGGCCGTTTAAGTAGCGAGAGCCCGATCGGAACCTAGGCTACGAAAGCATGCTAGTAACCCCGTTTCCTTCTTTTTATCTCCTTGACATCCATGAACCCGACCTAACCCTAGTTTCTTCTTATTGATTTATTAGTTTCCTTTTGTCATTAGTTACTTGTTTAGCCTTGTTAGTTCATGTTATAGACCTTAGCTTAGTCTACATTAGGCTTCCCCTAGATTAGCTTGTCTTGAACCTAGTCTTAGACCGTAGCACACCTAGGTCCGACACCTCGTCCCTGTGGATCGACTCGACTTACCCTAGCTACCCAGCTTAGGTTCGTTGGTTATTATTTGACCGGTAGGATAGACGACAAACACTACCGTCAGATTATAACGGACTTTGAACGGAATTCGTTAACGAACATACTCGACTCGAAAATTCGATCGTTGTCACAAACTTTGATCCTTAGCGTTTCGATGACGTGATTTGGCTTTAAAAGCCTACGACTATCGATTTACCGTCATTGGATGTTGCTCGAATCAATTTAAAATAGTTTTGTTATATATATATATATATATATAGAGAGAGAGAGAGAGAGAGAGAGGGGGGGGGGGGGGGGTAGGTTCAAATAAGGTCAACAACTATTTTAATGTCATAAGTTCCAGTGCTTAAAGTTACACGAGATGAGTGATAAAGTTGCACTTTATCACTTGAAGTGATAAAAGAGCTGAATGTTATAGTTACATATCAATTTTAAACAAATGCAACTTTATCGTATGTCATCTGAAACTTTATTATAGACTTACTGACACATGGTGACCTTATTTGATCTCTACTATATATATATATAGGTTCACACGAGGCCAACAATTCTTATAAGTTCATAAGTTCCAGTGTTAAAGTTACACAAAAAGTGCTTATTAAAGTTACACGAGATGAGTGATAAAGTTTCACTTTTTCAGTTGAAGTGACAACAGTGCTGAATGTTATAGTTACATATCAATTTTGAACAAATGCAACTTTAACGTATGTCATTTGTAACTTTAATATAGACTTATTTATAATTACATATAGTGAACTTATTTGATCCGTCCCGTAATTTAAGGTCGTCAGATCTATTGGCATTAGATGCACTAGATTATGCCACGTCGCCTGTAACTAAACAAAACATCTTAGTTACTATGTTCACGATGCAAAAAATTGACAAATCAATCGAAAATCTTCAATGACCTAAACAATTCCCCTCAATTAAATCAAGAATATAGGTTTCATAAACGAATACGAATCAAGATTATTACCATCGATAGAGAGATGATTGAATGAAGAATACGAATTATCAGCCAGAACTCGCGTGAAATTAGATTGAGGCTTGAGTTCATCAATCAAATAACATGAATTTTTGGGAATTTTACTTTTACGCAGTCTTCTTCTTCTAACGTATTCAACAATGGCGATTGCGATTATACAAGAAGCAAGTATGGATAATGTAAACCCCATTCTTCTAGGAGTTATTAGCTTCTGTATCTCCATTGTTGTGTTTTCTTCGAGCTTCGTTTCGAGACGTTAATGGCGTTTTCTCGATTTTGAAATCGCAGGACTGATGTTATCGGGTCGGGTTCGGATCTAGAAATATACTCGTACTCATTAAACGTTTTTTTGTAGTAACTATAAAAAAATGTTCTAAAATTTCATAGTAACTATGTTCATATAAACTTTTTAGTTACAGTAATACTGTCACAGTAATATTTACATTAACAGTGTTACTGTAACATCGGCACACCAATAATATTGTTATTCTATTCCAGATGTGGTATTTAATGTTGTAATATTAGTGTTTGAATATTACTGTAATTATATAGTATTAATTATTAAAAAATTGTTCTAAAATTTCATACTCACTATATTTATGTAACCTTGTTAAATATTATCACAATGTTACTGCAAATTTTTTACAGTGACAATGTTACTGTGATTGAATAATATCATTTACAGTGACAATGTTACAGTGACAATGTTACTGTGATTGAATACTATTACAATGTTACAGTCAATGATGGGACTACCATGGCTTCCTCCTCCTTCCTCTTACCTCACTTACCGATTGAATTTTATAAGCTGCCGAGGTGCCAAATCGGAATTGTTAGGTCGACTTATTTGATCAAATATTTAATGTTTGGATTAATTAACTTTGAATTTTGTGGATTTTGCCCCTTAATTTGGGGATTTTTGTTGCATATAGAAGGGAGCTCGTGATTTGTGAAGTGAATGAAAAAAGATTCCAAAGAAAATTTAAGTAAGAAAGGTAATCTTTTTAACGGAAGTAGGAGTACAGCGTACCAATGATCGATAAATCGTGACCCTTCATTTCATAAAATCAGACGGCTCACAAATACGGGACGGACTCATTTAAGAAAGGCGGACGCAGCCGATGCAAACTATATATATATATATATGTGTGTGTGTGTGGGATCAGGTGAGTCCACTTATATATATTGAGTCCGTGAGTCCCCATCTTAGCCCTTGATTCAATGTTAGATTAATGGACAAGATTTGGTCTCATAATTAAGAAAATAACTAACAAATCTGGTAAATATATCATTTCTCTCTCTCCTCCTTAATTATCTCAATGCAAATCTTTTCTCTCTCTTATTTTAAATGTCTCTCACACACACAACAAGTTTTTTCAAAATTAAGTTTTTTTCATCTTCACCAAAAAATCATCATTTTCCTACTGCCATTGTACGAATGTTACTATGTTACTGCCATAATCCATAAACTATGTTACTTTAACTCATATAACGTGTTACTTTAATTCATGAACTGTGTTACTGTAACTCATAAAATCTGTTACGTTGTTTAATATATTCTCCTGCAAAAACTATTATTCTAACTCATACAATGTGTTACTTTAATTCATAAACTGCGTTACTTTAACTCATAAAATCTATTATGTTGCATAATAATCTTTTGCAAAAACAAGACTTTCAATCAACCAAAAGAATAATGTATGTTTCTATTAAGGATACTCCAAAACAAAAATTATAAAACTTCATTATAATTCCAATGTTTCACACCTATAACTATAAGAACTGGATATTTGAAATCAAATTATAATTATAAACTGTGTTACTGTAACTCATTAAAACTGTGTTACTGTAACTCATTAAGTATGTTACTCTAACACATAATGTGTGTTATTCTAATTCATTTTACTCCAATCAAGGATTTTACTCTAACAATATATTGTCCCACCCAAAATTGTGCTTCTTCATCTTCTCCCGATTCTTCTTCATTGTCAGACGATGATTTACATGACATTTCCTTCTTTTTCTTCTTCTTCTTCTTCTTCTTCTTCTTCTTCTTCTTCTCATCTACATCTTTGAAGATCTGCCCTATGTATGGAGAAAATTCTCACCCACATCCCCACATCATTCATGTGCTTTTGCGTCTACTGAAAAAACAATAACAGTGCCGATAAACGTGGCGAAAAAAAAACAATCAAAACTTGAAATATGGATTAAAGTAACAGATAACAAGAATTAAAGTAACAGATGAAGTGCATTGAAGTAACATTGATTTAATTTAACAGAGTATGCTTATACACCAGGTATAAAGTAACAGAGGTCAGACATTAAAGTAACAGATAGTATGAATTAAAGTAACAGATAATGTTCATTAAAATAACACCAGATATAAGTTAGTGCAAAAAATTCATATAATGATAAAAAATGAGAGTATGACGCAGTATCTTACTCTTTGATATTGTTTCCTATTTTGAACCCATCAAGTCCCATAATTATGGGAAGCAGTTTTTTATCTCTTTTTTTTATATGGCGTTACTCTTTGATATTGTTTCCTATTTTTGTGGCAATCACGTCCCATTATTACAGGAAACAATATTTTTTTTTTAATATGGCAGTTTCCTAAATTCTTAGGATACTCCAATGCACTACAATAACAGATGAAAAGCACTAAAGTAACGACTGAAGTGTATTAAAGTAACACGACATATAAAGTAACAGATGATAGACATTAAAGTAACAGATGCTCTACACTAAAGTAACGCAGTATATGAACTACAATAACTCAATATATTGTGTGTGCGCAAATTTCATATGATGAATCAGACATTTAACAGTATGCAGTTTCCCATATTGTAAACGTAAAAACTAATAATTGAGTAGCATCTTAATGACTTCCATAGCGATTCCAGTATAAATTACAAACCATATACTCACCGTTTGTGTGTTCTACGATTTGCATATGAATCTATGATGAATGACACGACCATGAAAGCAATATCAACATGAAAATTGACGCAAAACATGAACGCAAATTAATCAAGATGATGAATAAAAATTGACACAAAACATGAAAGCAATATCGAAACTCACCATTGTTATACTCGATGAACTGCATATCAACAGTTAAAGAAGATTTCGCGATCATTGAATTCAAAGTGTATGTATATATATATATATATATATATATATATATATATATATATATATATATATATATATATATATATATATATATATATATATATATACGCGGTGTAACACCCCGTGTTTTCATAATTTGATAAACATATATAAAACTCTTTTAACTTCATCTCCATTATCCATTAATCCATCCATCCCTTGTATGCTTGGAATTAATGTTCTAGGTTCCCATCCTTCACACTTTTATTTATACCCTTAAACCCTTATGTTCGGATGGACTAATAAACTAAGGCAATATATTTGCTCATTTTACGTCAGGTTAAAGACGTATTTGGCTCTTGATCAAAACATAAAAGTTTTAGATCTTCCTCTTAGATCTCCAACGCCACCTTAATCATCTTAATCGGAGTTCTGTAGAGAAAGTTATTCTTGAAATACGACAGGCTGTCGCCGTAATTCGCGGACCGCAATTCCGTCGTCCTCATCTATTTCACTCACACTTCACTTAGTTTTGTCACATGCTTGCAACTTGCCAACTTGCCAACTTGCCCACTTGCATTTTCTTAGAGACCAAGGTCTATGAGCATAGGTCCATAGGCATGCATGGCTAATTAGCTATGGCTAATCATCATCTACCTAGTCTTAATTTTGTCATTAAATTATGATGAACTCCTAATGCTTCCTCCACCATTCCACCGTGAACATCATCCCTCCATTTCTCACAATTCCTTTTTTCATATCATCTTCCCACACCACTCATATTTACTAGTAAGTGTAGATTTTATTATTCATTAGTTTTATTCATTACTAGTTTAATTGTTTATTATTTTCTTGATAAATTTTATTAATCTAAAACTAGGTGAACAAGAGACCTTGGTGGAAGGAAACCACTTGGGTTGATATCACTCACATTCTACTTATTAGTAAAGCCATGTTCTTTTCAGCTTAATTTCAGCCCGTTTCAGACCAGCTCACCTTTTATCAGCTCAGCCCAGCTTCTATAAGCTCAGCCCAGCTCTTATCAGCGCTCAGCTCCAATATTTTCCGCCCAGTTCCAATATTTTCAGCTTCTAAAATAATACTTCAATAATAATAATAATAATAATAATAATAATAATAATAATAATAATAATAATAATAATAATAATATATCACCATATCTTTTTGTCTTAAGCATGGAGTTACTATCAAGAAGACTTAGATTAATAACAAAGCAGCCCCAAGTTTCATTTCATCCTAAGTGTCGAAAGGTAAATTTGAACCATTTAATATTTGCGGATGATTTAATGGTGTTTATGAGAGGGGATACGCCTTCTGACGTGTCGTGTTTATATAACTTTATTCCCTCGATTCCGTTGTCTTTTCCGGTCGGAACGCGCTCTTTAGAGCCGTTTCTTCTAACATTTTGCTTTGAGTGAGTGTTTTTGTAGATTCTACAAGATTTCAGGTTTTTATGTGCATTTACACTCATATCTGGTTAGAAGAACGATCCCGAGACAAAACTCGTGCTTCGAGACATTTAGGCGAAGAAGAAATGAGAAGTGTCGATTCGTTGGGCCAAGGAAAGCGGCCCAATGCTTGTTTTAGTAGTGTTGTGCGCGCCAGCCTGCATGTGGCAGGCGGCCTGCTAGCCGGCCGGCATGACACAAGGGCGTTTTTAGCTTCAATTTTTGGTGTGTCTCGGCCCCTGCATGTGGCAGGCGGCCTGCCAGCCGGCCGGCGCGACACGCAGTTTATTTTCGCCTAATCTTGTATAACTAAGGGGCTTGTATCATTTCTTACTTATCACTTTTCATACTTAGTTTTATTTTTACTTTAGAAGCTCGTGACTCTTAAGATTCTAGCACTCGGTTTTCGCTCGGATTCGATTTCGGTAATCTCGTTTATGCAATTTTCAGTTTACGTTTCAATCTTCATCGTAAATTATTTTAGTTCGTCGCAATTTTTCCTTATTTGTAATTCGTTGTTTACTTTGGTTCGCTAGATTCTCGTTCGTTTGTTATTAGATTTATTTGCTTCACCTTTTTATCATGAATTCCATGTATGCGATTTATTGTTTCGTAATCATCATGCGTAGCTAATTTTCTCGCTAGGGTCGAGGGGGATCGATGGATTATTATACGATTATGTCGCTTTGATACTAAATTTATAAATATGCTAGTACCACCTTCGCGTGTTTTGTTTGTCGATTAATTTGTTAAAGGCCACAACATTTTAATCTATTTGGGAAATTCTAGTTCTTGTGCGAAAGCCGAATTAGGATTAGATCATGCGCAATTTGGTAGGGAGTCTAATAAGTTGCGAGAGCCCGTTAGATCCTTCCTAGGTTGACACGATTCGAGAGAACGTGTTATAGCCGACTAGTATGTTTATGTGTTTATTATTATGGTCGCATAATTATTGAACATCTATCGTGAACCCGTGACCTTAGTTCTCATCTCATTATTAGATTCGATTTTTATTATCGTTTTTAGGAGTTTCTTTTATTTATTCTCAATCAATTAACCGTTTAGAGCATTTTAGAATCGCCATAGCTAATTGACGAAAATTGACTGTTTCCCTGTGGATTCGATACCTTGCTTGCCGCTATCTTCTAGTTAGTAGCATTAGGTTTATCTTGATTGGTTGAGACGACTTAACCCACATCAAATTTGGCGTCGTTGCCGGGGACACGGTTTTTCTTGTTTTTTTAGCTTGTTTCTTTTATGTTCTCTTTCGTCTCAAGGAATTAAAATTCCTTGAGATTGATCTCACTCCCTACTTGTAGTTTTGCTTATGCCCAGGTCTTTCCGGTCATCAGAGCTTACTCCGTTCGATCCTGAACCCGAGAAAACCTTTCGTAGGCGACGACAGTTTTGGAGAGAGATTTCCGCAGCTCCCAATCTTGCGACTTTGGAAGCTATTCATACTGAATTTGTAGCTGAGAATCAGTCCTTTGAAGAGGAACATCAATCTCAGTCCGAGACCATTTTACCACCTCCTCCGATCATAAAAATGTCGAAGCTTTCTAGTCATTCGGAGCCCGAGCAAACTGCTCTTCCTAAGTTGGTTAAACGACCAACTGCCACTCAAGGTACATTTGAGATTCGACCCGCCTTTATCACTTTGGTGGAGAAGAATCAATTTGGTGGTGAACCTAGGGAGGATCCTCACAAGCATATGAGGATTTTTACCGACTATTGCTCCACGATTCCACTTCCGGCCGGGGTAACTCAAGAAGAAGTCATGGAGATGCTCTTCATGTTCTCACTATGGGATTCCGCTAGGGAGTGGATAACCGATCTCGATAAAGTCACCGAGGGGATCACTGATTGGAATTCTCTCGCTCTTGCCTTCTACAAGCACTACTACCCTCCACAAAAGACGAACATGCTCCGGAGTCAAATCACCAATTTTCGTCAAACTCCGAACGAGAATATTCATGAAGCGTGGGAGCGGTTCAAGAAGCTTGTGAAGGAATGCCCGCACCATGGTTTTCATGTTTGGTTTCTTTGTAACCAATTTTATAACGGGTTGTATGATGATTGCAGGAGTACACTTGATTCAGCATGCAATGGGCGTTTCCAATGTAATGTGGATGATGATAAGGCTTGGCAAACAATAGAAGAGATGGCATCTCACCACTCCCGATGGGGTAATCCACGTGGTAATACCCGATCAAACTCCGGTGAAAGTGGGTCCTCAAATGCCGTGGCCGTTCAATTAGCCGCCTTGGCTAAGAGATTTGATGCATTTGAAGTGTCAAATTCTCAAGGAGGAGGAGGCATGCATCAAGTACATGCCATGCAAGAGTATGCATGTATGCGTTGTGGTGCCGCGGACCATCAAGCTCAGGATTGCCTAGGCTCCATAGAACAGGTGAATGCGTTCCATTCTATGCGTCCACGTTATCCATATATGAACCAACCAGGATATGATGCATCTCTTTTGTCTTACAGGAGTACTAATGTTTTGAACCCGCCTATTACGCCGGTTTATGTACCGCCACCGAAGCAGCATCTCCTGAATCAGCAGAATTTCCAGAATCAAGGAAATTTTCAGAACCAGCAGCAATTCCATAATTCTCAGAACCAGCAGAACCAGCAGGTTTTCGGTAATCAGAAGAATTTCCAAAATCAGGGAAATTTTCAGCAGCGACCTCACTCGGGTCAATTTCAACAAAATTTTGGCAATACTAATCAGAATTTCGGGAATTCTCACCAGAATTTCGGTACTAGTCAGCAGAATTTTGGCCAATCCTCAGCACAAGCTCAAGGTAATTCTTCTTCTTCTTCGAGTTCTAATGAAATGGCTGAGCTTCGTAGTATGATGCAGATGATGGCCAAGACTCAGGACTCGATGATGGCACAAATGCAAAAGAATGATCAAGCTAAGGATAATGCCATCAAGAATTTGGAGAACCAAGTGGGACACCTTGCCGCGTCACAAGCAACGCGTCAACAAGGTAAACTCCCTTCTCAAGGTGATCAACAGTATGATACGGCTAATGCGATCACTCTTCGTAGTGGCACACACTATGAGGGTCCGTCGATGCCTAAAGATGATACACCGGCCGAGAAGGAGGAGGTTCTAGTGGAAGATGTCAGTGAGGACATTATTGTGGAAACTCCAAGTGAAGATCAAGTTCCACCGCCCACTACTCCCGTTCCCACCCCGACTAGTCCAACAATTCAAGTACCATTCCCGGGTCGATTGAAGAATCGGAAGGAAGCTACCCAATTTGGCAAGTTCATGGAGGTTGTGAAGAATTTGCAGGTTACGGTCCCGTTTACCGAGCTCATTTTGCAGGTCCCGTCTTACGCAAAGTTTATGAAGGACATCTTGACTCGGAAGAGAAGCATTGGTGAGGTAGAAACCGTCGCTCTTACTGCAGAGTGTAGTGCATTTTTACAGAACAAGGCTCCACCAAAGCTAAAGGACCCCGGTAGTTTTTCGATTCCTTGCACTATTGGCACTTTATCGATTGATAAGGCATTATGTAACTTAGGTGCTAGTGTAAGTGTCATGCCTTATTCCGTTTGTGAAAAACTTAATATGGGTCCTCTTAAGTGTACTAGTGTCACTTTGCAGATGGCGGATCGTTCCATAAAACGTCCTTTGGGAGTTTTAGAGGACGTGCCCGTTAGAGTTGGAAAATTTTTTATCCCAGTTGATTTTATCGTCCTTGACATGGCCGAGGACACCCAAATTCCCATAATTTTGGGAAGGCCATTTTTGCACACCGCTGGCGCGGTGATTGATGTCAAGAACGGCAAATTGACCTTGGAAGTAGGTGGAGACACCATTGTTTTCTGCTTAGATAGTACACTTAAGAACCCGATGGTAACGGATTCTTGTTGCATGATTGATATTGTGGATGTTTTGGTTCATGATTCTATGGAGGCGTCCCTTATACGGGACCCCTTAGAGGCTTTGATATGTTTGGAAGCGTGTGCAGGTGATGCTTCCGTTGACTCTGCTGTTGTTGATGCTTTGGAAGCCGCTTTGGAAGGAAGGATGCTCACGGAGGAGCAAGGTGTCGATGTAACCAACATCGTGCACACCTCATTTACTATTGACATATCCATTCCGGAGCGTAAGCCACTTCCGTCTCACCTAAAATATGCCTTTTTAGACGATACCGAGAGCTTCCCCGTGATTGTAAGTGCCGATTTAACTGAGCAACAACTTTCTGATTTGTTAGTTGTTTTGAAGAAAAATAGGAAGGCTTTGGGGTATAGTCTTGATGACTTGAAGGGAATTAGTCCCGATTTTTGTATGCATAGAATTAATCTCGAGGAAGGTCATCGTCCTTGTGTTCAGGGTCAACGTAAGTTGAACCCGAATATGCAAGAGGTTGTTAAAAAGGAAGTTATGAAATTGTTGGATGCGGGAATTATTTATGCGGTTCCCGATTCAAAGTGGGTGAGTCCGGTACAAGTTGTACCTAAGAAGGGCGGGACTACTGTGGTCCCGAATGAAAAGAATGAGTTAATCCCTACACGAATCGTGACGGGATGGAGAATGTGCATAGACTATAGAAGGTTGAACACCGCTACACTTAAAGACCATTTCCCATTGCCTTTTATCGACCAAATGCTTGAGAGACTAGCATCTCACAAGTATTTTTGCTATTTGGATGGATATTCGGGATTTTTCCAGATCCCGATACACCCCGCCGACCAAGAAAAGACCACGTTTACTTGTCCCTATGGCACTTTCGCATATCGCAGGATGCCATTCGGGCTATGTAACGCACCCGCCACCTTTCAAAGATGCATGATGAGCATCTTTTCCGACTACATCGAGTCCATTATGGAAGTGTTTATGGACGACTTTAGTGTGTATGGTATGAGTTTTTCAGCCTGTTTAGCTAACTTGGATACCATTTTAAACCGATGTGTCGAGGTCAGTTTGGTCTTGAATTGGGAGAAGTGCCATTTTATGGTCACTGAGGGTGTAGTTTTGGGTCATGTGGTCTCCGAAAAGGGCATTCAGGTGGATAAAGCAAAAGTGCAAGTGATTGAGCAATTGCCCTTGCCGGTTAATGTAAAGGGAGTGAGGAGTTTCCTTGGTCATGCGGGATTTTATCGCCGCTTTATCAAGGACTTTTCCAAAATTGCTAAGCCACTTACACAATTGCTCCTAAAGGATGCCCCTTTCGATTTTACTGATGAGTGTGTGGAAGCTTTTAACAGGATTAAGCAGGCCCTTATATCGGCTCCGATTATTCAGTCACCGGATTGGAATTTTCCATTCGAGATAATGTGTGACGCGAGTGATTATGCTGTGGGAGCGGTTTTGGGCCAAAGGAAGGACAAAGTCTTGCATGCTATATACTATGCTAGTAAAACACTTGATAATGCTCAAGTTAACTATGCAACTACCGAGAAGGAATTGCTAGCTATAGTGTATGCTTTGGAGAAGTTCAGAACCTATTTGGTTGGATCGGAAGTCATTGTTTTCACCGATCATGCGGCTCTCAAGTACCTCCTTGCTAAGAAAGAAGCGAAGCCCCGATTACTTCGATGGATCCTCCTCCTCCAAGAGTTTGATTTATCGATCCGGGATAAGAAAGGAGCGGAAAATGCCGTTGCAGATCATTTATCGAGGCTTAGAGTCGAGGAGGAAGGAGTTGTCATCCCCATAGATGACTCTTTTCCCGATGATTCTCTCAAGGCCTTAACTACCGGTGAAAGCGAAGGACCTTGGTATGCGGATTATGCCAATTATTTAGTTGGCAAGGTATTACCCTCCGATCTCTCTTATCAACAAAAGAAAAAATTCCTACATGATGTTCGACAATTTTTCTGGGATGACCCCTATTTATTTAAGGAGTGTGCCGATGGTATTTTCCGTCGATGTGTCCCTCAGTGGGAAGTTCAGGGAGTTCTAGAGAGTTGTCATTCATTACCATATGGTGGTCATCATGGACCGAGCCGAACCACGGCTAAGGTCCTCCAGTCGGGTTTTTAATGGCCAACTTTATTCCGAGACGCCCAAGCTTTTATTATGTCCTGCGACGCATGTCAAAGGACCGGTAATATTTCTAGGAGGCATGAGATGCCTCAAAATGGGATTCTCGAGGTAGAAATTTTTGATGTCTGGGGTGTAGACTACCAAGGCCCGTTCCCGTCATCCAAGGGCAACCGATATATTTTGGTTGCGGTTGATTATGTCTCCAAGTGGGTGGAGGCGGTAGCATCTCCTGCTAATGATGCTAGAACGGTAATATCTCTGTTTAAAAAGACTATTTTTCCCCGCTTTGGTGTTCCACGAGCGATTATTAGTGATGGTGGAAGCCATTTCCATGAGAAGCGACTTGATGCTTTACTTGCTAAGTACGGTGTCTCTCACCGTACCGGTCTTGCCTACCACCCTCAAACGAGTGGGCAAGTTGAGGTGTCCAATAGGGAAATCAAGTCTATTCTCCAAAAGGTCGTGTCAAAAGCTCGGAAGGATTGGAGTTCTAAGCTAGATGATACACTATGGGCTTATCGTACCGCCTTTAAGACGCCTATTGGTACTTCCCCTTATCGTTTAGTTTATGGCAAGTCATGCCATTTACCGGTCGAGCTTGAGTACAAGGCTTGGTGGGCGATCAAGGAGCTTAACTTGGATCCACATTTAAGCGGGGAGAAGAGACTCATGCAATTGAATGAGTTGGAGGAATTCCGTCTTGGTGCCTATGATAGTGCTCGGGTTTATAAGGAGCGCACCAAGCGGTGGCATGACAAGCATATCCTTCACCGTGAGTTCAATGTGGGGGATAAGGTATTATTGTTTAATTCTAGACTCCGGTTGTTTCCCGGAAAGTTAAAGTCTCGTTGGTCCGGACCTTTTTCTGTCACCCATGTGGGTAAATTTGGCTCGATTGAAGTCGAGAGTGATTCGGGTGAACGATTCAAGGTGAATGGTCAACGATTGAAGTTATATCATGAAGGTGCTCAAGTTGGAGCGATTGAAGTTATACGACTTCATCCCGTTCCCTCATTCCACTAAATCTTGAAACTCATCAAGTCGTGCGGGACTCTAAACCAGCGCTACCGGGAGGCAGCCCGAGTATGTAAATAATTTCCCTTATTCTCGTTTTTTTTATTTATTTATCTTTATTTTTATTTATTTAGATGATTTAGTGAGGACGAGAGGAGGGACTAATGTTTTTGGAGACGCGCAGAATCATCGGAAATGACTTGAATTGAAGTTATTAGAAAAAAAAAGAAGAAGAGAAATTCACCATGCATGTGATAATATAGCAGGTCGCCTCAGCCTAGGCCTAGGGGGCCTATCGACTCTAGGGGCCGAGGCGCAAAGTGGATTTGAGTACTAATAGAGTGATTTGTGCGTCTCAGCCTACCCCCAGGCCCCCTATTGACTTCAGGGGCCGAGGTACATGGGAAATTAGAGGATATTGGAGCAAAAATCTCGAAAAATGGAGAAAAAGAGGGTCCGGCCGGCCAGCCGGCCGCCGGTCCTGATCGGCTGGGCTGTAAGAGGAATAATGCATTTAAAAATTCGAAAATAATAAAGGAGTGCTTCAGGCCGGCCAGCCGACCGCCGGTCCAGACCGGCTGGGGCGTACATCAGACCCCCAAACCCCATTTTCTCGTCATTTCTTCATTCATTCCTACCTCCCTCGCCTCTCTCTTCTCTCTCTCATCCCCCAAACCCCAATTTCCCTAATTTCCCAGCTTCATCTTCCCCTTTCTTCACCATCATTCCTCAATATTTTCCCCATATTTCCCCATAAACTGCTACCTTCGGCTGATTTGCGATGCCTCCTCGGAACAAGCGCACCAGGAACGAGCATGCTCAACCCGACATTGAGCCCGATCCAGTTTTTCCAAGTGTAATTTTTACCACTATTGACCAAAAGGTACGGTTTCAAAATTTGAGAAAGCGGTCTATTGTTCCAACTCGTTTTATCGATCGTGATGCTATGCGAACTTTAGGCTTAGATTCTGCTTTGGAACTATTGTTTAAGGGTGTTGGTATGGGTACATTTTTTACGATGCGTCGTAATACGTATACCCAGCTTACGTTGGAATTTCTGAGTTCGTTTGAGGTACATAAGAATAGACGGTATGGTGATATTTCTGTTGAGTTCCGTTTACTGAATACTAGTTTTGCGCTGAGCCTGAAGCAGTTTGGGAATTGTTTTGACCTTAAGGATTATGATGACCGTACACCACCCGAGTATGCTAATTTTAGGGTGGGAGATTTTTGGGATTGCATTGCTGATGCCCCGCATATTACCGCGGGGGATATGAGTTCAAACAATATTCATAATCCTGTTATTAAGGTTTGGCAGAGGTTTATGGGATGGACGATTTTTTCTAGGAAGGAGCCACATAATGTGCGCACCGAGGAGGTGTCTATTTTGGGCTCGTATTTGCGGCGTAAGCCGAAGGTGTGGCATATTAATATTGCCTATCACCTCGTCCGTCAGTTTAGGAGAATAGCTACGGCCGTTGCCGATGTTCCTATTTATATAGGTGGGTTAGTCACACAATTAGCTGCTCGGTTGACCGCTTTTAACGAAGCGGACCATGCTCCGGTCCAGGGCGAGATTACCCTCAGCCTTCGGTATTTGGCTTCTCTTAACTGGATTTCTTCTAGGCATCAGAATCGTTGGGCTTGGCTTATTCATGAGCAGGCGACTATTATTTTGCAAGCCGGGTCGGTTTTGTCACTTGAGGCTGATCAGCCTAATTATTTATTACCCGTCGCTGCCCCTAGCTCTCTTCCCTCGTCGCATGCTGTTACCTATACTCGTCGCCCGACGAGCGAGCCTAGTACTTCCCAGCCCGCCTCTGAGCCCGGTCCATCTCAGCCTGCATCTGAGCCTACCACCACTACTGCTTTTGAGCAGCCTCCTCCACCACCCCAGTATGCTCCTCTCCATCCCGATCTGATTTCTTGGATGGAGCGCATGGAGTTGAGTGCCGGTTCGTCCCGTTCTGATTTTGATACTTTTCGCACGGAGACTCGTGCCGACACCGCTGCTACTCACGCTCGCCTAGACAGGTTATATGCTGATCAGTGCCTCGGGATGTATCCCGTATATGATGACTATGCTAGGCGTGCGGCTGTGCCACCACAGGGCCCTTACCCCTCGTACTTTTCGTGGCCCGTGGGTGGTTATATTGTTCCTTCGATTCATGGCGGCTTTCATCTTCACACTGACTATTTCAGCGCCCCAACGGGCCCTGGTTTTGGAGCCGCTAGTGATTATCAGGGAGGTGGTTGGTATACGGGTGGTGCATCCGGCTCCGGGACTGCTGCAGATGATGATATGGAGGATGATGATTTTGGTGATGACGATGATTTCGGTGATGATGATCAGTAGCGGATTGCTGATTCCGCTACCTCTCCGTGTATATATTTGGTATGTGTTTTCTCTATCCTCAGTTTTTATTTGTGCCCCCCACCAATTTTGAGTCTGTATGATATGGACATTGAGGACAATGTCGAGTCTAGCGTGGGGGAGTTTTTAGTATTTTTAGTTTTATTTCCTTGAGTCTTAGCGTCTGTCTATGATACCGATTATGCAGCAATGATGATAATTTGCGCTCTTTAGGCTACCTACTCATTCTTAATTGGCATTCATCTGACCTTTGTTATGTGGAATAATAATTAGTCGACAAGTTTGCAACCAACTGAGCTATAATTTGTGATTCCCATTTAGATCGACCTTGCATTTAGGCTTTAGCTACAAAATTGGTGAGATGTAGAGCCTCCTGTAGCCAGTACATTCATACCTGGCTACCACTTAGGTTGTGTGTGTAGGTCTCCTCGTGGAATATGTTATGTCAATACGCATAAGTATGGTGTTTTCCCCTTTATTTTGACTAACTTGCCTAGTGATCATTTTTGGGACTTTTTCATTTTTCATCTATTTCTATCCATTTTCTCCTTGGCCGTTATAAAAAGAATTCACAAAATGAACTACAAAATCAAATTTGCCTACCTAGCCAAGCTTGATGAAGTAGGTCACCTAGTGCGTTCTATGCTCGTTATTGTGCGATTATGGAGATTTTCGATGGATGTTTGGATGTGGTTGAATCTGTTTCAAGGGAGTATGTAGATTCTGTTCGGGTCAATTTGAGTCATTGTTTATATTTGCTTCTAATTTCATCAAGCTTTGAAAAAATCAAAAAAATCAAAAATGAGAAAAAAATGAGAAAAGAATCAAAAAAAAAAATCAAAAAAAAATATATATATATATATGTATATATATGTTATTTTCGTTACTTTTATTTTCCGTTTACTTGATGAAATTTGAGCGCCCTCGTTTGATCCCGGACTCATTCTCGTTGGTTGGTGGTTTGTTTGTTTTGTTTATGGAAGTGGAAGAATTTTTGAGTTGAGCATTATCGCGCTAGTTAGTTCACTAGCTTGGCTTTAACCTCACATGACCATATCGATTTCCACCTTTTACCTTGTTATCACCATCCTTGCCTCCCTTTGTGATCTTAACATGTTTTGTAAAAATTTAGAGGTCGATACCATACTAGGTTGCGGGCATATTTCCATGAGTTTGGAGTAGTTGAGCGTTTTCACATATATATTTCACTTTTACACACCCTTCCTAATTGAGCGATGAGTGTCACCGTGAGTAGCCTATGTAAGGGTTTTGGTTGAAAATGTGGTTTCTACATATTATGCTTGGTAAAGTTGTGAATTTGTTGATGGATTATTTTTCCTATTTCCCGTCTTGGAACCCGTTTCTTAGACTTGGTTCGATGTTCGCTATGACGGACTTGAGTATTTGGTTGCCTATTATTTGCTTTGAGCTGTTTCGGTATTATATTAGTTATTTTCTTACGGGTCTTGCTTGAGGACAAGCAAGGGTTCGGTTCGGGAGAGTTTGACGTGTCGTGTTTATATAACTTTATTCCCTCGATTCCGTTGTCTTTTCCGGTCGGAACGCGCTCTTTAGAGCCGTTTCTTCTAACATTTTGCTTTGAGTGAGTGTTTTTGTAGATTCTACAAGATTTCAGGTTTTTATGTGCATTTACACTCATATCTGGTTAGAAGAACGATCCCGAGACAAAACTCGTGCTTCGAGACATTTAGGCGAAGAAGAAATGAGAAGTGTCGATTCGTTGGGCCAAGGAAAGCGGCCCAATGCTTGTTTTAGTAGTGTTGTGCGCGCCAGCCTGCATGTGGCAGGCGGCCTGCTAGCCGGCCGGCATGACACAAGGGCGTTTTTAGCTTCAATTTTTGGTGTGTCTCGGCCCCTGCATGTGGCAGGCGGCCTGCCAGCCGGCCGGCGCGACACGCAGTTTATTTTCGCCTAATCTTGTATAACTAAGGGGCTTGTATCATTTCTTACTTATCACTTTTCATACTTAGTTTTATTTTTACTTTAGAAGCTCGTGACTCTTAAGATTCTAGCACTCGGTTTTCGCTCGGATTCGATTTCGGTAATCTCGTTTATGCAATTTTCAGTTTACGTTTCAATCTTCATCGTAAATTATTTTAGTTCGTCGCAATTTTTCCTTATTTGTAATTCGTTGTTTACTTTGGTTCGCTAGATTCTCGTTCGTTTGTTATTAGATTTATTTGCTTCACCTTTTTATCATGAATTCCATGTATGCGATTTATTGTTTCGTAATCATCATGCGTAGCTAATTTTCTCGCTAGGGTCGAGGGGGATCGATGGATTATTATACGATTATGTCGCTTTGATACTAAATTTATAAATATGCTAGTACCACCTTCGCGTGTTTTGTTTGTCGATTAATTTGTTAAAGGCCACAACATTTTAATCTATTTGGGAAATTCTAGTTCTTGTGCGAAAGCCGAATTAGGATTAGATCACGCGCGATTTGGTAGGGAGTCTAATAAGTTGCGAGAGCCCGTTAGATCCTTCCTAGGTTGACACGATTCGAGAGAACGTGTTATAGCCGACTAGTATGTTTATGTGTTTATTATTATGGTCGCATAATTATTGAACATCTATCGTGAATCCGTGACCTTAGTTCTCATCTCATTATTAGATTCGATTTTTATTATCGTTTTTAGGAGTTTCTTTTATTTATTCTCAATCAATTAACCGTTTAGAGCATTTTAGAATCGCCATAGCTAATTGACAAAAATTGACTGTTTCCCTATGGATTCGATACCTTGCTTGCCGCTATCTTCTAGTTAGTAGCATTAGGTTTATCTTGATTGGGTGAGACGACTTAACCCACATCACCTTCTGTTAAAGCAGTTCTGATTGCATTAGAAGAATTTGCGGCTGAATCTGGATTGGAAGCTAATAAGGAGAAAACAAGTATCTTTTTTGGGGGTGTGAGTAATGGTGTTAAAGAAGAGATTATGGAGATTACTGGGTTTGTACAAGGACGATTCCCTTGTAAATACCTCGGTATTCCGTTAAATGATGTCAATAACAGGCTTGAGCATTACATGGAATTGCTTCATAAGATTCAAGATGCTATGATGAAGTGGTCAGCTAATTGCTTGTCTTATGCAGGCAAAATTCAGCTCATCAATACGGTAGTTTTTGGATTACTCAATTACTGGAATACTAATGCGCTTTTGCCTATCAATGTTACAACAAAAGTGCAGCAACTATGCAGGAATTATTTTTGGACAGGTTCATTAAGCCCAAAAAAACTAATCTTTAAGAGTTGGAATGGTATTTGTTCTCCATGGGAAGAGGGAGGCTTTAATGTTAAGCATTTACAAGCTTGGAACAATGCCTTAATAAGTCATTGGATATGGAAAATTATAGCCCCAATGAATGGAATTTGGCAGGAATGGAATAAAAAGTATATCTTGGAGGATCAGGACATATGGAGTTTGCAACCAAAAGAAAGGTTTACTGCAACAGTTAAGAGTTTGATAAGGATTAAAGAGACATTGTTGGCACAAATAGGAAGCGCCGCTGCAACAGCTGATCTTGTAAGCAGTTGGACAAAGAATGGGAAATTTTGCACAAATTTAGCTTATGATTGGTTTAGGAGCAATCATACTAAGCAAAGATGGTTGGGTGCATTGAAGGGGCATCAAATAGTCCCTAAACACAGTATTATTGGGTCGCTGGCAGGTCAGGGTCGCTTGGCTACATTGGATAATTTGCAGCGAAGGGGGCAGTACATAGTAAATAGATGTGTTTTGTGTATGAATGATGCAGAATCTCATGCACACCTGTTTTTTAGATGCACATATGCTGCGGTTGTTTGGTTTGAGTTGCTGCATTGGATGGAAATTGGGGGCAGAAGTTCAGATCTGCTCACAGAATTAAAATGGAGTATATCTAGGAGAGCTAAAAAGCATTGGAAGCAGATTTGGTTTGGTGCTACAATAGCAGCGGCAGTACATTGCATTTGGGAAGAAAGGAATTCTAGAGTTTTCAATAATAAAGCAAACTCACACCAGCAGTTGGTCAAGTATATCAAGTTTATAGTTGTTACTAGACTGAGGAATACAAATCATAGTATACAAAGGAAATTTTTGTTGTGATTACATGTATTATGCATGTTATAAGGGATATTATTTTTTGTAAGGCTAGTCTCTTTATTTGCCCTTAATGGATGAATAAAAGAGTCATAAAATTTCTTGCAAAAATAATAATAATAATAATAATAATAATAATAAAAGTTTTTTTAATTTGTTTATTTGGATCTTAATGCAAGTTCCATTTTTTAAAATAATAATAATATTATTATTATTATATTTTATTATTACTATATATATATAAAAAGGAAGTTATGAAATTGTTGGATGCGGGAATCATTTATGCGGTTCCCGATTCAAAATGGGTGAGTCCGGTTACAAGTTGTACCTAAGAAGGGCGGGACTACTGTGGTCCCGAATGAAAAGAATGAGTTAATCCCTACACGAATCGTGACGGGATGGAGAATGTGCATAGACTATAGAAGGTTGAACACCGCTACACTTAAAGACCATTTCCCATTGCCTTTTATCGACCAAATGCTTGAGAGACTAGCATCTCACAAGTATTTTTGCTATTTGGATGGATATTCGGGATTTTTCCAGATCCCGATACACCCCGCCGACCAAGAAAAGACCACGTTTACTTGTCCCTATGGCACTTTCGCATATCGCAGGATGCCATTCGGGCTATGTAACGCACCCGCCACCTTTCAAAGATGCATGATGAGCATCTTTTCCGACTACATCGAGTCCATTATGGAAGTGTTTATGGACGACTTTAGTGTGTATGGTATGAGTTTTTCAGCCTGTTTAGCTAACTTGGATACCATTTTAAACCGATGTGTCGAGGTCAGTTTGGTCTTGAATTGGGAGAAGTGCCATTTTATGGTCACTGAGGGTGTAGTTTTGGGTCATGTGGTCTCCGAAAAGGGCATTCAGGTGGATAAAGCAAAAGTGCAAGTGATTGAGCAATTGCCCTTGCCGGTTAATGTAAAGGGAGTGAGGAGTTTCCTTGGTCATGCGGGATTTTATCGCCGCTTTATCAAGGACTTTTCCAAAATTGCTAAGCCACTTACACAATTGCTCCTAAAGGATGCCCCTTTCGATTTTACTGATGAGTGTGTGGAAGCTTTTAACAGGATTAAGCAGGCCCTTATATCGGCTCCGATTATTCAGTCACCGGATTGGAATTTTCCATTCGAGATAATGTGTGACGCGAGTGATTATGCTGTGGGAGCGGTTTTGGGCCAAAGGAAGGACAAAGTCTTGCATGCTATATACTATGCTAGTAAAACACTTGATAATGCTCAAGTTAACTATGCAACTACCGAGAAGGAATTGCTAGCTATAGTGTATGCTTTGGAGAAGTTCAGAACCTATTTGGTTGGATCGGAAGTCATTGTTTTCACCGATCATGCGGCTCTCAAGTACCTCCTTGCTAAGAAAGAAGCGAAGCCCCGATTACTTCGATGGATCCTCCTCCTCCAAGAGTTTGATTTATCGATCCGGGATAAGAAAGGAGCGGAAAATGCCGTTGCAGATCATTTATCGAGGCTTAGAGTCGAGGAGGAAGGAGTTGTCATCCCCATAGATGACTCTTTTCCCGATGATTCTCTCAAGGCCTTAACTACCGGTGAAAGCGAAGGACCTTGGTATGCGGATTATGCCAATTATTTAGTTGGCAAGGTATTACCCTCCGATCTCTCTTATCAACAAAAGAAAAAATTCCTACATGATGTTCGACAATTTTTCTGGGATGACCCCTATTTATTTAAGGAGTGTGCCGATGGTATTTTCCGTCGATGTGTCCCTCAGTGGGAAGTTCAGGGAGTTCTAGAGAGTTGTCATTCATTACCATATGGTGGTCATCATGGACCGAGCCGAACCACGGCTAAGGTCCTCCAGTCGGGTTTTTAATGGCCAACTTTATTCCGAGACGCCCAAGCTTTTATTATGTCCTGCGACGCATGTCAAAGGACCGGTAATATTTCTAGGAGGCATGAGATGCCTCAAAATGGGATTCTCGAGGTAGAAATTTTTGATGTCTGGGGTGTAGACTACCAAGGCCCGTTCCCGTCATCCAAGGGCAACCGATATATTTTGGTTGCGGTTGATTATGTCTCCAAGTGGGTGGAGGCGGTAGCATCTCCTGCTAATGATGCTAGAACGGTAATATCTCTGTTTAAAAAGACTATTTTTCCCCGCTTTGGTGTTCCACGAGCGATTATTAGTGATGGTGGAAGCCATTTCCATGAGAAGCGACTTGATGCTTTACTTGCTAAGTACGGTGTCTCTCACCGTACCGGTCTTGCCTACCACCCTCAAACGAGTGGGCAAGTTGAGGTGTCCAATAGGGAAATCAAGTCTATTCTCCAAAAGGTCGTGTCAAAAGCTCGGAAGGATTGGAGTTCTAAGCTAGATGATACACTATGGGCTTATCGTACCGCCTTTAAGACGCCTATTGGTACTTCCCCTTATCGTTTAGTTTATGGCAAGTCATGCCATTTACCGGTCGAGCTTGAGTACAAGGCTTGGTGGGCGATCAAGGAGCTTAACTTGGATCCACATTTAAGCGGGGAGAAGAGACTCATGCAATTGAATGAGTTGGAGGAATTCCGTCTTGGTGCCTATGATAGTGCTCGGGTTTATAAGGAGCGCACCAAGCGGTGGCATGACAAGCATATCCTTCACCGTGAGTTCAATGTGGGGGATAAGGTATTATTGTTTAATTCTAGACTCCGGTTGTTTCCCGGAAAGTTAAAGTCTCGTTGGTCCGGACCTTTTTCTGTCACCCATGTGGGTAAATTTGGCTCGATTGAAGTCGAGAGTGATTCGGGTGAACGATTCAAGGTGAATGGTCAACGATTGAAGTTATATCATGAAGGTGCTCAAGTTGGAGCGATTGAAGTTATACGACTTCATCCCGTTCCCTCATTCCACTAAATCTTGAAACTCATCAAGTCGTGCGGGACTCTAAACCAGCGCTACCGGGAGGCAGCCCGAGTATGTAAATAATTTCCCTTATTCTCGTTTTTTTTATTTATTTATCTTTATTTTTATTTATTTAGATGATTTAGTGAGGACGAGAGGAGGGACTAATGTTTTTGGAGACGCGCAGAATCATCGGAAATGACTTGAATTGAAGTTATTAGAAAAAAAAAGAAGAGGAGAAATTCACCATGCATGTGATAATATAGCAGGTCGCCTCAGCCTAGGCCTAGGGGGCCTATCGACTCTAGGGGCCGAGGCGCAAAGTGGATTTGAGTACTAATAGAGTGATTTGTGCGTCTCAGCCTACCCCCAGGCCCCCTATTGACTTCAGGGGCCGAGGTACATGGGAAATTAGAGGATATTGGAGCAAAAATCTCGAAAAATGGAGAAAAAGAGGGTCCGGCCGGCCAGCCGGCCGCCGGTCCTGATCGGCTGGGCTGTAAGAGGAATAATGCATTTAAAAATTCGAAAATAATAAAGGAGTGCTTCAGGCCGGCCAGCCGACCGCCGGTCCAGACCGGCTGGGGCGTACATCAGACCCCCAAACCCCATTTTCTCGTCATTTCTTCATTCATTCCTACCTCCCTCGCCTCTCTCTTCTCTCTCTCATCCCCCAAACCCCAATTTCCCTAATTTCCCAGCTTCATCTTCCCCTTTCTTCACCATCATTCCTCAATATTTTCCCCATATTTCCCCATAAACTGCTACCTTCGGCTGATTTGCGATGCCTCCTCGGAACAAGCGCACCAGGAACGAGCATGCTCAACCCGACATTGAGCCCGATCCAGTTTTTCCAAGTGTAATTTTTACCACTATTGACCAAAAGGTACGGTTTCAAAATTTGAGAAAGCGGTCTATTGTTCCAACTCGTTTTATCGATCGTGATGCTATGCGAACTTTAGACTTAGATTCTGCTTTGGAACTATTGTTTAAGGGTGTTGGTATGGGTACATTTTTTACGATGCGTCGTAATACGTATACCCAGCTTACGTTGGAATTTCTGAGTTCGTTTGAGGTACATAAGAATAGACGGTATGGTGATATTTCTGTTGAGTTCCGTTTACTGAATACTAGTTTTGCGCTGAGCCTGAAGCAGTTTGGGAATTGTTTTGACCTTAAGGATTATGATGACCGTACACCACCCGAGTATGCTAATTTTAGGGTGGGAGATTTTTGGGATTGCATTGCTGATGCCCCGCATATTACCGCGGGGGATATGAGTTCAAACAATATTCATAATCCTGTTATTAAGGTTTGGCAGAGGTTTATGGGATGGACAATTTTTTCTAGGAAGGAGCCACATAATGTGCGCACCGAGGAGGTGTCTATTTTGGGCTCGTATTTGCGGCGTAAGCCGAAGGTGTGGCATATTAATATTGCCTATCACCTCGTCCGTCAGTTTAGGAGAATAGCTACGGCCGTTGCCGATGTTCCTATTTATATAGGTGGGTTAGTCACACAATTAGCTGCTCGGTTGACCGCTTTTAACGAAGCGGACCATGCTCCGGTCCAGGGCGAGATTACCCTCAGCCTTCGGTATTTGGCTTCTCTTAACTGGATTTCTTCTAGGCATCAGAATCGTTGGGCTTGGCTTATTCATGAGCAGGCGACTATTATTTTGCAAGCCGGGTCGGTTTTGTCACTTGAGGCTGATCAGCCTAATTATTTATTACCCGTCGCTGCCCCTAGCTCTCTTCCCTCGTCGCATGCTGTTACCTATACTCGTCGCCCGACGAGCGAGCCTAGTACTTCCCAGCCCGCCTCTGAGCCCGGTCCATCTCAGCCTGCATCTGAGCCTACCACCACTACTGCTTTTGAGCAGCCTCCTCCACCACCCCAGTATGCTCCTCTCCATCCCGATCTGATTTCTTGGATGGAGCGCATGGAGTTGAGTGCCGGTTCGTCCCGTTCTGATTTTGATACTTTTCGCACGGAGACTCGTGCCGACACCGCTGCTACTCACGCTCGCCTAGACAGGTTATATGCTGATCAGTGCCTCGGGATGTATCCCGTATATGATGACTATGCTAGGCGTGCGGCTGTGCCACCACAGGGCCCTTACCCCTCGTACTTTTCGTGGCCCGTGGGTGGTTATATTGTTCCTTCGATTCATGGCGGCTTTCATCTTCACACTGACTATTTCAGCGCCCCAACGGGCCCTGGTTTTGGAGCCGCTAGTGATTATCAGGGAGGTGGTTGGTATACGGGTGGTGCATCCGGCTCCGGGACTGCTGCAGATGATGATATGGAGGATGATGATTTTGGTGATGACGATGATTTCGGTGATGATGATCAGTAGCGGATTGCTGATTCCGCTACCTCTCCGTGTATATATTTGGTATGTGTTTTCTCTATCCTCAGTTTTTATTTGTGCCCCCCACCAATTTTGAGTCTGTATGATATGGACATTGAGGACAATGTCGAGTCTAGCGTGGGGGAGTTTTTAGTATTTTTAGTTTTATTTCCTTGAGTCTTAGCGTCTGTCTATGATACCGATTATGCAGCAATGATGATAATTTGCGCTCTTTAGGCTACCTACTCATTCTTAATTGGCATTCATCTGACCTTTGTTATGTGGAATAATAATTAGTCGACAAGTTTGCAACCAACTGAGCTATAATTTGTGATTCCCATTTAGATCGACCTTGCATTTAGGCTTTAGCTACAAAATTGGTGAGATGTAGAGCCTCCTGTAGCCAGTACATTCATACCTGGCTACCACTTAGGTTGTGTGTGTAGGTCTCCTCGTGGAATATGTTATGTCAATACGCATAAGTATGGTGTTTTCCCCTTTATTTTGACTAACTTGCCTAGTGATCATTTTTGGGACTTTTTCATTTTTCATCTATTTCTATCCATTTTCTCCTTGGCCGTTATAAAAAGAATTCACAAAATGAACTACAAAATCAAATTTGCCTACCTAGCCAAGCTTGATGAAGTAGGTCACCTAGTGCGTTCTATGCTCGTTATTGTGCGATTATGGAGATTTTCGATGGATGTTTGGATGTGGTTGAATCTGTTTCAAGGGAGTATGTAGATTCTGTTCGGGTCAATTTGAGTCATTGTTTATATTTGCTTCTAATTTCATCAAGCTTTGAAAAAATCAAAAAAATCAAAAATGAGAAAAAAATGAGAAAAGAATCAAAAAAAAAAATCAAAAAAAAAAATATATATATATATGTATATATATGTTATTTTCGTTACTTTTATTTTCCGTTTACTTGATGAAATTTGAGCGCCCTCGTTTGATCCCGGACTCATTCTCGTTGGTTGGTGGTTTGTTTGTTTTGTTTATGGAAGTGGAAGAATTTTTGAGTTGAGCATTATCGCGCTAGTTAGTTCACTAGCTTGGCTTTAACCTCACATGACCATATCGATTTCCACCTTTTACCTTGTTATCACCATCCTTGCCTCCCTTTGTGATCTTAACATGTTTTGTAAAAATTTAGAGGTCGATACCATACTAGGTTGCGGGCATATTTCCATGAGTTTGGAGTAGTTGAGCGTTTTCACATATATATTTCACTTTTACACACCCTTCCTAATTGAGCGATGAGTGTCACCGTGAGTAGCCTATGTAAGGGTTTTGGTTGAAAATGTGGTTTCTACATATTATGCTTGGTAAAGTTGTGAATTTGTTGATGGATTATTTTTCCTATTTCCCGTCTTGGAACCCGTTTCTTAGACTTGGTTCGATGTTCGCTATGACGGACTTGAGTATTTGGTTGCCTATTATTTGCTTTGAGCTGTTTCGGTATTATATTAGTTATTTTCTTACGGGTCTTGCTTGAGGACAAGCAAGGGTTCGGTTCGGGAGAGTTTGACGTGTCGTGTTTATATAACTTTATTCCCTCGATTCCGTTGTCTTTTCCGGTCGGAACGCGCTCTTTAGAGCCGTTTCTTCTAACATTTTGCTTTGAGTGAGTGTTTTTGTAGATTCTACAAGATTTCAGGTTTTTATGTGCATTTACACTCATATCTGGTTAGAAGAACGATCCCGAGACAAAACTCGTGCTTCGAGACATTTAGGCGAAGAAGAAATGAGAAGTGTCGATTCGTTGGGCCAAGGAAAGCGGCCCAATGCTTGTTTTAGTAGTGTTGTGCGCGCCAGCCTGCATGTGGCAGGCGGCCTGCTAGCCGGCCGGCATGACACAAGGGCGTTTTTAGCTTCAATTTTTGGTGTGTCTCGGCCCCTGCATGTGGCAGGCGGCCTGCCAGCCGGCCGGCGCGACACGCAGTTTATTTTCGCCTAATCTTGTATAACTAAGGGGCTTGTATCATTTCTTACTTATCACTTTTCATACTTAGTTTTATTTTTACTTTAGAAGCTCGTGACTCTTAAGATTCTAGCACTCGGTTTTCGCTCGGATTCGATTTCGGTAATCTCGTTTATGCAATTTTCAGTTTACGTTTCAATCTTCATCGTAAATTATTTTAGTTCGTCGCAATTTTTCCTTATTTGTAATTCGTTGTTTACTTTGGTTCGCTAGATTCTCGTTCGTTTGTTATTAGATTTATTTGCTTCACCTTTTTATCATGAATTCCATGTATGCGATTTATTGTTTCGTAATCATCATGCGTAGCTAATTTTCTCGCTAGGGTCGAGGGGGATCGATGGATTATTATACGATTATGTCGCTTTGATACTAAATTTATAAATATGCTAGTACCACCTTCGCGTGTTTTGTTTGTCGATTAATTTGTTAAAGGCCACAACATTTTAATCTATTTGGGAAATTCTAGTTCTTGTGCGAAAGCCGAATTAGGATTAGATCACGCGCGATTTGGTAGGGAGTCTAATAAGTTGCGAGAGCCCGTTAGATCCTTCCTAGGTTGACACGATTCGAGAGAACGTGTTATAGCCGACTAGTATGTTTATGTGTTTATTATTATGGTCGCATAATTATTGAACATCTATCGTGAATCCGTGACCTTAGTTCTCATCTCATTATTAGATTCGATTTTTATTATCGTTTTTAGGAGTTTCTTTTATTTATTCTCAATCAATTAACCGTTTAGAGCATTTTAGAATCGCCATAGCTAATTGACAAAAATTGACTGTTTCCCTATGGATTCGATACCTTGCTTGCCGCTATCTTCTAGTTAGTAGCATTAGGTTTATCTTGATTGGGTGAGACGACTTAACCCACATCACCTTCTGTTAAAGCAGTTCTGATTGCATTAGAAGAATTTGCGGCTGAATCTGGATTGGAAGCTAATAAGGAGAAAACAAGTATCTTTTTTGGGGGTGTGAGTAATGGTGTTAAAGAAGAGATTATGGAGATTACTGGGTTTGTACAAGGACGATTCCCTTGTAAATACCTCGGTATTCCGTTAAATGATGTCAATAACAGGCTTGAGCATTACATGGAATTGCTTCATAAGATTCAAGATGCTATGATGAAGTGGTCAGCTAATTGCTTGTCTTATGCAGGCAAAATTCAGCTCATCAATACGGTAGTTTTTGGATTACTCAATTACTGGAATACTAATGCGCTTTTGCCTATCAATGTTACAACAAAAGTGCAGCAACTATGCAGGAATTATTTTTGGACAGGTTCATTAAGCCCAAAAAAACTAATCTTTAAGAGTTGGAATGGTATTTGTTCTCCATGGGAAGAGGGAGGCTTTAATGTTAAGCATTTACAAGCTTGGAACAATGCCTTAATAAGTCATTGGATATGGAAAATTATAGCCCCAATGAATGGAATTTGGCAGGAATGGAATAAAAAGTATATCTTGGAGGATCAGGACATATGGAGTTTGCAACCAAAAGAAAGGTTTACTGCAACAGTTAAGAGTTTGATAAGGATTAAAGAGACATTGTTGGCACAAATAGGAAGCGCCGCTGCAACAGCTGATCTTGTAAGCAGTTGGACAAAGAATGGGAAATTTTGCACAAATTTAGCTTATGATTGGTTTAGGAGCAATCATACTAAGCAAAGATGGTTGGGTGCATTGAAGGGGCATCAAATAGTCCCTAAACACAGTATTATTGGGTCGCTGGCAGGTCAGGGTCGCTTGGCTACATTGGATAATTTGCAGCGAAGGGGGCAGTACATAGTAAATAGATGTGTTTTGTGTATGAATGATGCAGAATCTCATGCACACCTGTTTTTTAGATGCACATATGCTGCGGTTGTTTGGTTTGAGTTGCTGCATTGGATGGAAATTGGGGGCAGAAGTTCAGATCTGCTCACAGAATTAAAATGGAGTATATCTAGGAGAGCTAAAAAGCATTGGAAGCAGATTTGGTTTGGTGCTACAATAGCAGCGGCAGTACATTGCATTTGGGAAGAAAGGAATTCTAGAGTTTTCAATAATAAAGCAAACTCACACCAGCAGTTGGTCAAGTATATCAAGTTTATAGTTGTTACTAGACTGAGGAATACAAATCATAGTATACAAAGGAAATTTTTGTTGTGATTACATGTATTATGCATGTTATAAGGGATATTATTTTTTGTAAGGCTAGTCTCTTTATTTGCCCTTAATGGATGAATAAAAGAGTCATAAAATTTCTTGCAAAAATAATAATAATAATAATAATAATAATAATAAAAGTTTTTTTAATTTGTTTATTTGGATCTTAATGCAAGTTCCATTTTTTAAAATAATAATAATATTATTATTATTATATTTTATTATTACTATATATATATATATATATATATATATATATATATGAACATAAAACGGAATTAACATTAAGGTCGAAACAAATTACAATAAGTTATTATTATTGTTGTTGTTATTTCAAACCCGGAATATGTCCAACATATATTTTCACGACCTCGAAACATGACTTCCCAACCCGTTTGACATGTTTACCTACAATTCATTTACGTTTGTTTTCTTACACGAGTGAAGAGAATCTCTAATATATATATATATATATATATATATATATATATATATATATATATATATATATATACGATAAAGCATATGAGTATTAGGATTTAAGAATATCAAAATTTTAAAATTTTTTATATTACGTAAATAAATATATATACATAAAAAAAATTGTTTATTGCCAAGTATGAAAAAAACAAAAGTAAAAAATCAAATGAATTGGAGCTAGTACTATGTTGTTATAATTATTATTATTATTATTATTAACTGGAGCTTGCATTAATAACGAAACAAATTACAAGAAGTTAGTGGGTAGCCGAGATACTATCTGGGCACCCACTCCCTTAGCAATAGAAAAACTAAGACGAGTAAAAATAAAAGCAGCTGCTCGAGCTCCCGCGTCCTGAGAGATAGAGAATTTCTGAATCCGCTTGAGTAAAGCAGCTGCCTCCACGTCAAGCTCCCCTAGAGAAGAGAAAGAGAAAGGTAGGAACCCGTACCCAGTCTTAGTGCACAAATCTCCATACTTGGCGCACTTGCGCTGAGCAGCATCAGCGACCGCGCGGCCAGGCAGAAAATCAGACATCGCGGACTGAGTCAAAGGGGACGACCCTGTCAGATCGACACACACATCGCGCCCCCTATCCCAGGAATACAGAAGTAAGTCCGCCGGGCGAAGGGGCTTGTCGTGCCCATCAATCAAACCGATATCCACCTCCTTACCGGCCGAAATACCAGATCGGAAGCAGATATCCAAAAGGGTGTCGCGAACCAGGTTATGTCTATGCTTAATGCCAACGGTACCAGCACACGACATAGCATGGTCCCCAAAAATGTCCCCAACACAAACCCGGGAGCAGGCAGAGCAAGGCTTAGGTACCGGGAACAAAGGGACACCTAACCGATAGCTAAGGACAGAGCGGTAGGTCCTCCCATTCATGGTCTGCCCCAGCCCAGAGATGGGTACAGCGCGCAACCAGTCAGACGCGTGGGCACCCTGCAGAGACTTCCATAATACCACCTGTCGCCGAGTCAAGGAGAAAACCGATTCTACCGAAGCAGCAACCTTCGTGAAATATATATCTGCCAATTTCTTCATGAGTTTGGGGGCAGCGATCTCACTAGGATTACGGAAAAGGTCGGAACCGGTGGTCTCGCTAAACAGAGCCAAGGCCGCATCGAAGGTCGGCCCGGAAGTAGAGACGGCTGAAGGCCGAAGGAGCAAAGCCTGAAACTCAGAGGACTGAAGGCGAGAAGCCAAAAAGGCATAGTGCAGGACATCCCCGGCGCTGTAGACACCCAACCCTCCCAAATTAAAGGGCATTGTGGAAAGACGCCACTGCCAATCCCCGAACCCGGGGCCGGACGCGGTGACAATGCGTTCCAGGCTAGACCGCAAAGCCGCGTCAAAGGTCTGAGCCGAGTCGAAGACCGAAGGGGGACAGGTACGCAGAGAGAAAGAAAGCTTAGAAATACCGGCACAAGCACGAAGTAACAACAGCTCGCACTGAGGGTCCTCAATCCTGGCAACCGAATCCATAAGCTCAATGGCTCTCGAAACTCTCTTTGCCACAAGCTCACTGCTGAAAGCCCGACAGATACTGACAGGGCCACCAAGAACCTTGACACCACACAGCGGTCGAGAAATATCGTGAGGGAAAACACCCGGTAGTCGACTCCTAGGGTCTTCCTTAGGCCAAAAAACCTCAGTTTTTCCGACATTAAGGTGAAGGCCCAAGCGAGGACCATCCTCCATAATCAGCTCCAAAACCTTCCCCACGACCAAGGTATCCCCAACAATGGTGCCATCGTCCAAGTACCAAGCCTGCAAGCTCAAGGGAAAAGAGTCTCGGATCTTGCAAATCAAGGGATGCAAGACCAAAGCGAAAAGAAGAGGGCCCAAAGGGTCACCCTGCTGGACCCCCTGACAAGACCAAAGGCTGTGCTCCCCGTAGAAAAGCCTGGCAGGGCGAGAGTAACAAAACTCGACCCAGCGGGAAAGAACAGGGCAACAACGGCGAACCTCGCGCAACATGACCTCCCGGTCGACCAAATTAAAAGCATTCTGGAAGTCAACCAAAAGCATGGAAAGGCCCACGTCCCCACCACGATCCTCAACAAACCGGTTCAAGGCGTGCAAAATGGCCTCTCCCCCACCGGAAACCCCGACCCCAAACTGGAGGCCCTCAAAATACCCGCAAAGCGACGGACCAATCAGAGCAGCCCCAACCTTGGAGACAAGGCGTCTCCAAACCGTGCCCACAGCAATAGGACGGACCCCACCACCTGGTTTAACAAGCGGGGTGAGCGGAGCACTAGCGATGTACTCACTGAGAACCTGTGGGCATCTGCCCTCGAGAAACAGGTTAACCACCCTAGTGATAGAGGTAGTCAGATCATCCGAGATAGCAACCGCGGCCCCGCTCAAACAATCCAAAAGATGTTGGGCACGAAAACCGTCCCGTCCACAAGAAGTGCCCCGCGGAAAACTCCTGATCATATCCAACACGACGGTCGAGGACGCGACGAGCTGAGGGTGAGCGGCAGGCAAGGGTGGCAAGGAAGGGGGCGGAACAAAGGGGTGCTTATCCTCTAACGCCTGCAGAGTATCAGCCGTGTAAGGGGCAACGCCAGACGAGGAAAGCACCCGGACAGCGGCAGCATAATGACCATCACAAATCTTCCGCCGACACTGCCGCAAGTTAACCTCACTAGAGTCAGGGTCCTCCTCCAAACGAAGAGAAGGCCCCTCCTCAGCTAAGGTCTCCTGCAGAAGCAGAGCAATACCACCAGGGGCACCCCAAGTACGAATGGCACTGGCAATACACTCCTCTTGACGTTGGCGCTTCACGACAGCTCTACACTCAAGGTTACTCCTGGGGGAAAAAGACTTAAGCACACAGAGAGGTAAAATAAGCAAGCTAACCCAGCGAGAAAGATCATAAGGGGAGTCAGCCACCGCATCAAGAGCCCCCTGAAGATCCTAGAAAACCCAAGGCGACATCTGGGAGGGATAGATTTCACAGTGCGCACCCCTACCGACAGCAAGCGATCCAGAGAAGCCACGTCAAGGCAACCCAACCCAACAGGCCCCACAACATCGCCTGGAGACGAAGATGGAGCTAGCGGCCGAGGGATGCCATAAATAAAGAAACGAGTAACTCCGTCGCCACAATCAGGGGGTGCAACAAAATCAGACCCCGACCCGTGCCGACACTTGGCAGAAAGAGAGTACGTGGTAAAACAAACCCCACAAAGCCAAAGACTCATACGCTTAAGGGTAACCTCTGCCTCAGAAAAAATAGATAAACTAGAAGAAAGAGCTTCACGCGTAGTTACCTGAGCTTCTCCAAGGCCATGTCGATTTCGGAGGTGGAAGATGAGGGAGGTTTTAACCAGACCGTTCCCACCATTATCACAACACCCAGAAAGTAGTTATTATTATTATTATTATTATTATTATTATTATTATTATTATTATTATTATTATTATTATTATTATTATTACTTTTTTATTATTAATTATTATTATTATTACCATTAATTGATTTTTCATATATATTTGTTTTTCCTTTTTTTAAAAAAAATTACTCGTATTAGATAATTTATATAAGTAGTTATTATTAGTTTCAGCTTCTATCAATTCATCTCAGCTCAGCTCAGCTTCTATCAGACCAGCTCAGCTCTTATCAGTCCAGCTCAGTTCCTATCAGACCAGCTCAGCTCAGCTCAGCCCTATTTTAGCCGAAAAGAACAGGGCCTAATACTACTAAATTTCTCTCAAGGTAACTAGGTTACCGATGGTAGGGATTTGTCGTGGATCCCCACCGTCAAATAAATAACCGGCTAATCCTAACACGTAGATAGGGTAAGTCGGATCGAATCCACGGGGACGGTAAGAGGTGTCTAGACTAGGTCTACCTAAACACAAGACTAAGTCAACGAGCTAAACTAAACTAGAATGATAAGAAGGGGAGAAGACTAAGACTACGACTAAGGTAACGAAGAAATCAAATAAGGAAAGGGTAGGGTTAGGTCGGGTTCATAAGTGTAGTAGGATAATTGGGAGATCGAGGGTGTAGGTTTCACCTAGTTACTAAGGTCGGTCCGGGCTCCCGCTACGTAGACCAATGTCCGCACTCTCGTGTCAAAGACAAAACCCGAATACTTATGCAAGTTGTCACCCAATACACAAGGATTCAACCACAAATCAATCACACAATAAGAAGAGGAAGACAAGCAAGAGGAGCATTTGCAACTACTACTCTAACAAGCAATTCAACAAACACATGGTGCTCTTAATATGTGACTAGTAACAAAGACTCCACCTTTACCCACAATCAAACCTTAATCATCCATAATCAACACTTAATCCCCCTACTAGCCCCACAACAAGTCTACTCAAACATTATCAAACTAATACTAACATAAACAAGAGGAAACAACACAAACATCCAAACATACATTATGAAACTAACAAGAACAAGAACAAACAATAACAAAGATGAAAACTTGATTAAATATGAAAGATTAAAGGAAAAGATAAAGGAAAGATTATACCAAACTAGATGAAAGGAAAAGATGAACACTTGTATAGAAGAAGACCAAAAACATCCACCAATGTTGTCAAGATTGGTAGAATCTCCAAGAATTCCAATATTACAAGAGTAGTCCAACTAGATTAAACTAAGATTAAAGGGTAATTAAGGACTAATCTATACTAATCTAATCTAATCTAATCTAACCTAAAGTAGTCTACGGTTTGTGGGTAATGTCTAACATTACATAAAAATACAAGAGGAAGGGTATATATAGGGTTACAAGAGTGAAGGAGATGAAAGAATCAAGTGCGGGTCTGAACTGGGCTCATCCCGGTCGGAATTAGATGGTCCCGGTCGGGATGAGGTGGTCCCGGTCGGGATGAACTCATCCCGGTCGGGATCAAGCATAACACCGGGCTGTGTTATGGCTCATCCCGGTCGGGATGAGGTCCCGGTCGGGATGAGGTGGTCTCGATCGGGATGGACCCAAGACAGTAGCCATTGCTTTTGTCCACCTCATCCCGGACGGGATGAGGCCATCCCGACCGGGATGGGTCTTGTAGGCCTCAAATAAGCTCTTTTTGGTCCCTCCTTGCTTCTCATGGGTTTCTCATCGATTCTCGGGACTCGGGATCGGGTCTAAGAGGCTCGGGAATGGGTCCCAAGGTCTCGGGATCGAATCCAAGGCATCGAGTGATCGTTCCTTCGCTTCGTTGGCTCCAAAAAGTGTGTATTGAGCCGGATTCGCTCCAACTCTTCATGAATGGTCTCGGGAACCTGAAACGAACTAGAGGAAGCATAAGTAGCCCATAAACCGCTCCCATGGAGCGATTCCACAAGGAAAACGGGACCAAAACATCACAAATTAGGCACTACAAACTACACTTATCAACTCCTCCACACTTAACCCTTACTCGCCCTCGAGTAAGCATATACTAACTACTAAACTAACCGAGTGGGTATTAGCGCACCCTACGCCCTTTCAACTCACGCGAGTACACTTAGAGGAAAAGTGCACTCCGCAAGGCAAGTAAGGTCTTTCGACAAAACCGTGGATGCAACCGGACACAAAACACATAAACAAACAAACACACAAACAAACAAATAATCGGTTGCATCCAAAAGAAAACAAATACCGCTTCCCTCAAACAAGCGGTGAAAGAAGCACCGGTTTAGGACTCGAGGCAAGTGACAACGTTCCCAAGCTAATCATACAAATCGAGATGAACTAAACCCTATTAGTATGACGATAAAGTAACAAAAACGTTGGTAACTTACCTAGGACCTCCTAACTTTCTAAGAACGTACTACGGGACGATCGGCGGGATGGAAAAAGGATGAACCACGGCGTTAGTCGACACTGTAGGTAAGTGAGACCCCGCCCCCTTTAGCGATGAGCCAAGAGGGTCGTCCCATGTCCAAAACCGCCTAACTAGTCCAAGTAAAAAGGTGGATATGAATGCAAAATGAGGGAAGACCGACCATTACCGCTATCATCCTTCCTAGGGACTCGGTCCTTTGGTAGGCTCTTCACGGTAATAGTCGGTAAAAGGCTTATTTTTGAGATGTGGGGATTCTTTTTGTGAGACGGGTTTTCTTTTGGCATCTTTCTTTCTTTTGCATTTTTGCTTTGTTTGTTGCCATGCCATTTCTTTTTCTTCTTTTCTATTTTCTTTTTGGCTTTTTGTGCCTTTTCTTTTTCTTCAATCTTTTCTTTCTTTCTTTCATTTTCTTTGCCCTTTTGGCTTGATTTGAATTGTAGACATTTCTTTGCAACAAGAAAGAGAGATTTCAACAAATTGCAAATTTATTTGGTGGATATGTGTAGAAGGTAGGGAAATTGGTGAGTCGGGACGGGCCCTTCCCTTCAAACCCACAAAAAGAGGAGAACTTGGACTAATCAAACAATCCCAAACATGGTCACCTAAGGGAAGGGACTAGGCAACCAAGGCCTTTTCACACCGTGGGTGGTCATAATGGTCAAAATGCAAATCCCGTAGTAAATCCCTAGTAAGTTAGGTGGACTCAAGGTAAAGGACCAACGAAATCGTCGATTTAGGGTCATTCTATTAGACCTAAGTCCAAGACTCGATTCATACTACTAAAAAGGGAAAGTAAACACTTGCACCCTAGCCTCTAAACCGGGTTTTCGAAAACCGTTTACACACACTACGCAACACAAAACAAAGACATGACGAAAACAAGAGGAAAAGAAACAAAGGCAACAAAAACAAAACATAACAAAACAAACATATAACGAGACAAACACCACCCCAAATCTCCAAACAAGTCACCAAATCAACCACAAGTATGCACAAAGCTCCACCCGAGCACCCAACATCACAAATCTCCTCCAAACTCCACCAGGAACAAAGAGGAAAAAGGGGTGAAGAGATGTTACCGGATGTCTTGAAAGCTCTCCAAAGCTATCGGTGATTTAAGCAACCTATAAGGAAAAAGGGAGGCAAAACACGCACAACACAACAAATATACGACACAATGACACAAAAGGAAAAAACACACAAAATAAAATCTTTTTGATTTTTATGAAATTTTTTCAAATTTTTAGGGTTTTTAAAGATTTTTCGAAAAAACTAAGAAAATAAACTAGACTATACTAGAATATTTCTCCCCCACACTTAAATCGAGCAATGTCCTCATGCTCGATCATAGTGTGCGGAGACACAAAAGAAAAGAAAAGAAAATACGAAAATAAAGCTAAAAATCAAAAAGAAAGCGGAGAAGAGGGTAGAATGTGTCCGGCCGGGGTGTAGTCAAGTCACCGTGGGCCGAGACAAGAAAAGATATGGAAAGGGGGAAAATAAAAAGAAGGAAATAAAAGGAAATGGGGGGGAGGACTAGGTGTAATCAAGTCACCTAGCCCGGATTCCGCCCGAATCCGACTAAATCCTAAAAAAAAGGGTGAAAAATCTTATAAATTTGGATTTTCGAAATGACTCTCGATGTAATCACATCATCGAGAGTCGGGAGCAAAAACTACCAAGGCCTCGAAGGCCACCATGACACCACGACACAAAAGTGTATGCGAGGAGGGGGACAAACAAGGGAAAACAAGCAACAACAAAAACGGAAAAGAAAGGATAGTTGCCATACCTATAGGTTAGCAACTCACTCTCTCCATCGTCTTCAATGGTCAATAATTGCATTTTGCTTGTCATCATCATTTTCATCCTTCTTCAAGCTTGAAAGTATTGCATGGTTGAGGTAGTATGGTGTGAAGAGGTTGGGTTTGGTGTGAATCTCGGTGTAAGGTGAAGAGGAAATGAAGTGATGGCATGCAAATAAGGTGTAAGGGTCATATGATAGGAACAAGGAGAAGAAGGGAGGTTGGGAGGGGGTATACAATGGTTGGGTGGACTCAAATGTCAAAGCAGAGGCATAAGGGGGAGTAGGGGACCATCCCGGTCGGGATGGATGGTCCCGGTCGGGATGACACACCCGTCCCGGTCGGGACGCTCCCTTCCTGGTCGGGATGGCACTCCAGGAAGCTCGATAATATGCACCCTTATCCCGATCGGGACGGCTCCTTCCCGGTCGGGATGCCGTACCCTTCCCGGTTGGGAAGCCCTCTTCTCAGACGGGAGGAGTCTTCTAGCCTTCCACAAACCCAAAAGCTTATTCTAAGCTTCAAAAACCCGTTCCCTTGCTCACGATCCAAGCTCTATCGATAACCAATCCTCTCTAGGAATCATCTTCACTTCACCTATCACAATAAACTCAAGTACAACATCAAATTCCCTCCCTCACATCGCTCATCAACAATCCAAATAACAAGAATTTCACAAAACAAAGAGTCCTAGAAACAAAAACACAATAAACACAATTACAAACACAAAACTAAAGAGAAGAGAGGTAGGGGAATGTACAACATGACGGTTCTTAAGAAACTTCGTCAAACCAAGGATGGTGGACTCTTCATTCCTAACTATAGCCTTCAAGGGCTCGGAGGAGCAAGTCAAACGCACGAGCCACATCATAATGAGGGCTCAAGCAAACGAGCCAAGCTAACCTCCACGGCCCCCTAGGTGGAGGCAAGAAGTAGGAATCCCAAGACCCAACGTCATCATTCATGTTGTCTCCGGGGTCTATCCATCCTACGAGCTTCACCGACCTCTTCCTCCCTAGGCACCGTCTCCAATCACAAGCAAGCTTCAAGTCTTCATCATGAGGCACAAAAAACGGCTTTGGCCCCATTTCCTTGTTGCACACCCCCACACTTTCCTCAAGTTGTGGTTCCCCATCTTCATCACTTCTCCCCACATCATCTTGGAGGAGAGGATTGAAACTTGTACCGGCGGTTTCAATCTCTTCCAAACCATTGCTTGGTTTACTTACAAGGGGCTCTTGATGCTTATCCACATTCTCGGACATGGGCAACTTGGGCTCATCAATTTCACCCAACAACTTCACAAACTCCACCAAATCATCCAACTCACTATCCTCCTCCAATTCTTCACCAACAATGCCTTCACCAAGGGTCATATCCTCATTCGTCTCTTTTTGGGTAGACGATTGAGGTTCTTCAAAGCAAGTTTTGCTTTCAAAAGGAACTACATCGGCGGCTTCGTGATTAGGTTGCTCCCCTTTCTCAAGTGGGCACCCTTCATCTAGTTGTGCCGTTCGGGATAAAAACATTAAGGTTTTAACCGTTAACGTATTTAATCGAGCATCCATCGCCTCGTTCTCCCTTTGATATTGGCCCATGAATTCATCTTGATTCTTTTGCATTTGAATGGCCATTTCTTGGTTGCTCCTTTACAATTGAAGAATCGATTGATACAACTCCAAGTTTGGCGATTGGTGGTCATTGGGGTCTTGTAATGCTCCTTGAAAATCTTGATGATACCCAAGGGGTGGGGCATCATATTGTTGGTAGCGAGGTTGAGGTGATTGGTAGTATTGTGGGTTATGGGGTTCATATTGTGGTTGGGGTGGAGAGTGATGTGGTGGGTTTTGGGGAAATTGGCTTCCATACGGTGAGTCATATTAAACATGGTGGGTTCACATTCATAGCTCGAGTAATAGCCACCATGGTCATATGATTGATAAGCGCTCACTTGTTGGTAGCCATTTCCATATCCTTGAAGTTCATACCCACTAGTGTCTTGATTACCCCAAGAAGCTTGATAGTGGTAGGGGGACGTCATGTCATACCCTTGGTTCATAGAGGGAGAGGAGTAGCTCATATCGGCTCCCGAGTGTGGGGCGTTTAGATCAAACCTCATGCTTGCTCGAAATCTCGGCTCGTACCCGGTTGAGGACTTCTCAATCAAGCAATCGTCCGTTAAAGCGGCTCTAAGTTGCAAGAAGAAGATGGTCACCACCTCTAAGCACAAACTGTAGACTAAGAGCAAACGTGAGAAGCCTAGTGCTTTTTGGGCACTAGACAAGAGAAAAATAAACCTCACACACACAAGAAGCAAAGAAACAAAAAAAAGAAAAACACAAAACAAAAGACAAAGTCAAGTAACTAGGAAAACAAAGTCCAAACTAGCACCGTCCCCGGTAACGGCGCCAAATTGATGGTGGGTATTTGCCGTGGATCCCCACCGTCAAATAATAACCGGCTACACCTAACACGTAGATAGGGTAAGTCGGGTCGAATCCACGGGGACGGTAAGAGGTGTCTAGACTAAGGTCACCTAAATACGAGACTAAGTCAACGAGCTAAACTAAACTAGAATGATAAGAAGGGGAGAAGACTAAGACTACGACTAAGGTAACGAAGAAATCAAATAAGGAAAGGGTAGGGTTAGGTCGGGTTCATAAGTGTAGTAGGATAATTGGGAGATCGAGGGTGTAGGTTTCACCTAGTTACTAAGGTCGGTCCGGGCTCCCGCTACGTAGACCAATGTCCGCACTCTCGTGTCAAAGACAAAACCCGAATACTTATGCAAGTTGTCACCCAATACACAAGGATTCAACCACAAATCAATCACACAATAAGAAGAGGAAGACAAGCAAGAGGAGCATTTGCAACTACTACTCTAACAAGCAATTCAACAAACACATGGTGCTCTTAATATGTGACTAGTAACAAAGACTCCACCTTTACCCACAATCAAACCTTAATCATCCATAATCAACACTTAATCCCCCTACTAGCCCCACAACAAGTCTACTCAAACATTATCAAACTAATAATAACATAAACAAGAGGAAACAACACAAACATCCAAACATACATTATGAAACTAACAAGAACAAGAACAAACAATAACAAAGATGAAAACTTGATTAAATATGAAAGATTAAAGGAAAAGAGAAAGGAAAGATTATACCAAACTAGATGAAAGGAAAAGATGAACACTTGTATAGAAGAAGACCAAAAACATCCACCAATGTTGTCAAGATTGGTAGAATCTCCAAGAATTCCAATATTACAAGAGTAGTCCAACTAGATTAAACTAAGATTAAAGGGTAATTAAGGACTAATCTATACTAATCTAATCTAATCTAATCTAACCTAAAGTAGTCTACGGTTTGTGGGTAATGTCTAACATTACATAAAAATACAAGAGGAAGGGTATATATAGGGTTACAAGAGTGAAGGAGATGAAAGAATCAAGTGCGGGTCTGAACTGGGCTCATCCCGGTCGGAATTAGATGGTCCCGGTCGGGATGAGGTGGTCCCGGTCGGGATGAACTCATCCCGGTCGGGATCAAGCATAACACCGGGCTGTGTTATGGCTCATCCCGGTCGGGATGAGGTCCCGGTCGGGATGAGGTGGTCTCGATCGGGATGGACCCAAGACAGTAGCCATTGCTTTTGTCCACCTCATCCCGGACGGGATGAGGCCATCCCGACCGGGATGGGTCTTGTAGGCCTCAAATAAGCTCTTTTTGGTCCCTCCTTGCTTCTCATGGGTTTCTCATCGATTCTCGGGACTCGGGATCGGGTCTAAGAGGCTCGGGAATGGGTCCCAAGGTCTCGAGATCGAATCCAAGGCATCGAGTGATCGTTCCTTCGCTTCGTTGGTTCCAAAAAGTGTATGTATTGAGTCGGATTCGCTTCAACTCTTCATGAATGGTCTCGGGAACCTGAAACGAACTAGAGGAAGCATAATTAGCCCATAAACCGCTCCCAAGGAGCGATTCCACAAGGAAAACGGGACCAAAACATAACAAATTAGGCACTACAAACTACACTTATCAGTTACTCCTTTTCTTGGTTTATGAAATTCTAACATTTTTATGAATTTATAATAAGATTGAGGACATATATGAAGTTTAAAAATTATGGTAATATATGAACTTCATGGTATATAAATTATGTATATATTTTTGTGATGAATATATGAATATATGATTGGTTTTATTGCTCATTATTTAATCATGCTTGTAATTTATTTATCATGCAATAAATATATAAAATATATGAATGATTGAAATAGTTGTGTTCTTAATTATATACTTTTTATGTTGATGATGTTGCATGTAGATTTTTAAGCTTTAGATTTGATTTTCGGATCATTATTTGATTTTTTCATATTATCACATTTTTTTTATGATTACTCATTCATGCATGCATAAATATCCACAATATGTAAATAATTACGAAAAAATATTGTTTTTGTTGTAATATGACTTTTTAGTATGTAATAATATTTTGCATGGTGATTTTATAATTTATATAATTTTTTTTGGATTTAAATGCATAAAGCCCTCAAGTTATAATAAATATGAAATAAATTCATATGGTATTTTATATAAATATATTCTGATTTTTTTTGTTAAAATTAATTTATAAGTGTCACAAAATATTTTTTTATCTATTTATTTAATTAATTATTCATAAAGTTCCCTATTAAAATGTTATTATAAATTGTAAGTGTAAAGACTTGTTAAATAATTAATATGACATTATTTTAATTGAATTTAAAATTTAATTTTATATTAAATAAATTTTCATGGACAGTATGTAATTTTAATTTAATCATTTATAATGTGTAGTTAAGCATATTCATGATTGTATAATAATTAAAAGGATAAGTTTTCGTCACCCTAAATAACACTGCTTGTTCATCTTTAACTAAATTTTAATTCTGGAAGAGGATGGAATAGTAGTTCTGTTGCAGTGGTTAGACACGATGCCCATTTACTTGATGACCAAGGTTCGAACCCTACTGCTAGCATATTTTGTATTTCTGTTACATCTTCTAAAATTTAATTCTACCATTTCTATTTAATGATTTATTATAACATAAAAATGCTTATTTTAAGAAATTGATCTATTATTTTTATAAATATCAATTATTTAATATTTTTCAACTTTTATTTTGTATTATAAATAATAATTTGATCATTTATTTAATAAATGAATTTATATTCATGTGCAAGAGAAATATAAAATATTGTAATTAATTGTTGTACATGTCATATGATCTAATACTATTTACTTAATCATATGGTTGACAAAAAATTTATTTAGTCATCATGTTCGAATAATATGACTTTGATAAATGGTTGTTTTAAGCGACATTGATTTTTATGGTGGAAATTTATCTTATACACTAGCAATTTTATTACACTTTATTTTTATTGATGCTATTAAAATTTATTGCTCGGTTATGAGCATTTGGCATGTTAACATGGGGTTATCCATGGTGCCCAGATATTATCTTTTGGACCTTGTTCCATTTTATATATGGTATGGCTAGAGTATAAGATATCGAGTAGATTTCAGGTTATTGATTTACTCGAGAAGAGCAATACCAAACTGGGTAGGTTTCAGGTTATTAGCCTACCTAGTAACCTGACATGGTTTCAGGTTATTGGCCTGCTAAGGGTTGACCGTTCCTTATGAAATACTCTTATGAGTCTATGGATATGTCGTTTGGGGGTTAAGGGTCCTCACTTTTACGCCTTGACTGGTTAAGGGTCCGCACTTTTACGCCTTAACTAGACATTTTGTCCGTCGAAAGTCTGGCCAGTCTTAGACACGGGTTCACGGTTATGTGTCCCACCATAGGGTTATTTTTTTAATCCCCTAGAAATTCTAACGCGATACAGTGACGGAAACACTGTAGAGTCGGGATTAAAACACACTGACAAACTATATCTTATTAAAAGAAATGGTAAGTCAATACAAATGCCTCTTTTTACAAAAGGGCTAAAAGGAAATTCTCCAAACAGGGTTATTCAAATCCATAAATAAACGTGAATAAAGAAAGAGTAGCATCCACGCTACTCGCTAGCTCACACCCAAAACCCAGCAGCAAATACCTGTCATGTTATAAACATAACAGCCACGTCAGTGGGGAGTAACTCGGACGTTCTCCCAGCCATATTATATCATATGGAAAAATAATAGTATTATTATATCAAAATACGAGAAAAATTAAAAACGATATAATAAAAATAAGTTTTCGGGGAAAACTTAAAACACTTGCCAACCTGCAAGTCAAAATTATTCGATAATAATAATCGTATTCAAAAATGGCGTTATGGGAATTCGATCAGTGTGCACAAGGCTAGACTTTCACTAGGATAATACTAGAAACTAGCTTCGAGAACTGTAGACTTAACTCATAACATAATCCAGTCTCTAACTAGGCAACTCAACTATAACGGGACTGCGTGCAGCGAGGTCCTGGTTTAAGTACTGCATACCCCTCCTAGACAACAAATATGTCTAGTTCAGCTGACGGCGACTAACACGATGCGGTATCTAGCTTAAGGTCAAAACATACACTCTCCTGAACACAAACCATGCTCAGTTCAACAACCAATGTGCCCCATAAAGACACACCAGCCTTACAGTTGATGACCAAAACGTACATCCCAGACTATATTACTCTAACCCCACACTTCTCTTTATTCCATAACTCCAAAACAACCATTATCGATATTCAAAATAAATATAATCATTATGAGGATAAAAGAAATAAACATCTTATATAAAAGGGAAACTTTCTATAAATAGAAACCTCTAATTTTAGAAACTTACTTAAAATAGAAATATTATTATAGAAAATACGTAAGTGATTAAAATGAGTGAAATGTATAAAAATAGCATTTCTAACGAAATTGACATTTTATTATTATCGTCGTTATCGTAACTTAATATATTTCTAAATTGGTACTCAAAATATAAATAAAATATAATAAGTCAATATACAGTATTTTATAAATAATTAGGAAATCGAGTTAAAACTATAAATTTGAGAAAAGAGATGTTTTACAAAAACGATATCAATATTAATTAAGTCAACGAGTTTTATAAATGAAATGAATTTACAAAGATTTCAAATTATTTTTAACAAATAGCTTTTATTAATAAATAATACGGATTTTACTAAAAATAGTCAAATGGAAACAAATATGAAATTTTTAGTGAAAGTAGTCTCGATTAAAAATATATTTAAAACAAAAATCGACTATTTTATCATTTATTAATATAAGTCGTAAAACGAAATAAAATTTATTAAACAAGTATACAAACCTCGATTATAATATAAAAATACGATTTCGAGTTAAAATTATAAATTAACGAAATATGACGAAAATATAAAATCGATATTATTTAGTTACTAGTGTCACGATAACCAACAAAATATTATAACGATCGTAAACAATTAAATTAATAACGATTTATAAAACGATATCGGAAACTTGTAAAATATTTATAAGATACACGATTTAGAATAATAATTTTAGCAAATAATAAATAACTAAAAATTAGAAAACCGAAGTTAAAATACTTACTACATACTACCACTCAAACACACGATATAAAATCGAGTAACGTCCTAAAGTTACCTTGAGTCGATACCCGAAGCGATCACGTTCTTGTCCTTCTTGATCAGTCCAAGCTCCAACCTTCCGTAGTCCTAAAGTCGTCTCAGAAGCTGGTTCCTCATTAAAACTTCGATGTTCAACGGAAGCGAGAATACACATAGGCAAAAGCAAGAGAGTCAGAATTAATGGAGATTAGAAATGAACAGATGCTCGTTGCTCAAAACTATCGCGGAGCAAGGAACGATAATCAAAACTAAGCAAAAGATGGGGAATCACCTAAGTCGAGTTCTGATGGGAAGGACAGACTTCAAGCATTGATTCGATACCCACATAGAACACACGAATCAGAGAAGTGGACGCATCGAACGAACGGGGACCTGATATCAGCGGCCACACATGAGACAACAGCAACCAGTACACGCACAACAGTATCAGCTACAATGGATTGCAATGACACAGCCACGAACAACATCAGCAAAAACAATGACAACAATAACAGTAGGAACCTTGACGAAAGGACGCCATCACAAGAGTAATCGTGCGAACACTAGCAATTGAACATCAGGAGACGGACATAACATCAAGAGCAATCGAAGCTGATCAACACAACCACAACAACGCGGATTACAGCTGTAGCCCATCATAACACCAGCAATAGCAGTAAGACGCAGCACCAAGCAGACACGACAGAAAGAAACGAAGCGAAACAACGTCGACAGCAGCAGCAAAATGACGAACAAAACAGGACAAGGGGAGAAAAAAAAAGAGGAACTAAAATGGGAGATTAAGGACGAAGCAGCACAAGGACGAGAAGGAGACAGGGAAACGAATAAGAAAAAGGAAGGGCAGCACGATGAGAAACATACAGCAGCAGAAAACGCGAGGAGAAACCGAACAACAACAACGTAAAACAACAGCAGGCCGCAGCAACAAAAACGCAGAGGAAGAGAAGAACAAGCGGAAAAACAACAGCAGAACAGAACACTGCAGCCGCACACAGCAGCGAACGAAAAAGGAGAAGAAAAGGAAGAAGAAGAAACGAAAAACAGCAGAAGTAGTACCGTAACGGCAGCAGAACGCGGCAGCAGCAGGAAACGAAACTTAACAGAAAAGAACAACCGCGATCGAATACGAATGACAAAGGACGAGATGCAAGAAAAGAAGAAACGAAGAAGAAGATTAAGGGGGGAGAAAACGGAGAAGAAGAAGAAAGAGACGTATGAAGCGGTTTTGGTGGATGAATGAATGACATACGGAGTATGTAAATAAAGGAAAAGGGAGGTGTAAGGTGAGGGGTTCAAGAAGGAAATGAATGAGAAAATGTGACGGTGGAGGAGGAGTATAGGTGGAATGAATTAAAAATTATGACAGGGGAAACGTTAGCCAAGTGGGGAAGGCAAATGATTAATTAAATGAATCGGTTCGGAAACACAAATTAAACGAATTCCGTAACGATAAGTTGACTTACCCACGAGTTGAATCAAAAACGACTCGATAAAATTAATAAAATAATCGGGCCGACAAATAAAATGATAAATAAACTATTCGGGATGAAATCGAAGTTGATAGAAATAAATAATTAGACGATCAAATAATATTTCCCGATAAATAATAAATTTTCGATAAAATGAATTAAATTGATTTCTCGAAGAAAAGGAAATAAATGTTTTGATGAAACATAAAATAAATGAGTTTCAAGCCGAAAAATAGAAAATTCGAATTTAATATAAATAAATAAAAAGAATTTAGAATTTAAATCGTCGAAATAGACTTTCGATAAGAATTAAATTAAATGTATAAAATGAATCGAAACAGAAATATATGTTTTAAATATAAGAAGTGTTTCTGAGTTAAATAGAATATTTTATGAGTTTGAAACGATTAAACGATAAATTCGTTTTATAATAATTTTAAGAATTACGAGTTAAATCGTAAATAAAATAAAAATACGAATATAACTATAATTTAATTTAAATTATAAAACCAGGGGTGTTACAATTTTGGTGTCAGATTATTGGCATCGAAGTTCAGGGTTTCAGGTTATTGGCCCTGGACGGTGCTCGTTCTTAACTCGTGTTATTCTATATATTTTTGGTTCGAGTTCTGGAAGGGTGCATCAGCTTTGCATTATATTTATTTTATTTATTTATTTATTTATCTATGACTGGAGGTTTTCCGTGAGTTTCTCGTGTAGGTAGGAAACTTGGAATGAAGACTACTTTTTACCGTCAGCGCTTTACTTCTTACCGTCGGCGTTAATTACGTGAAATGACGACTTTGTCCTTTCTATTTATTCTCAAAATAATATTACTTTTTGTAGACACCCGCATTTTGACTGCCAGGTGTCTATGGCAGTTTCCAAAAAACACCCGATGATGATCGGACGCTAACGTGCTTCTATGCGCTCGGATACGGGCTCAAATCCATTAATCGCTGGCTAACACACTTACAGAGTACAAATCTCACAAAATCAATCTTGAATCCAGGCCCAGTGGATCATTCCGAGTCAAACAAGACTATTTGGGCCAAAACCGACACCGGAATTAAAACCGACTTTTCACGATTGGGTCAACCCCGGTCAAAGTCGTTTCCGAGACACACAAAAACAGCCATACAACCATCAAAAGTCCAAGTCAAACATAAAACCCATCAAACACCCAAAGTCAAGGTCCAAAACAATATAATGGACCCGTGCAACCCGACTGGGCCACTCGATCGAGTGACCCACTCACTCGATCGAGTGGGCGTGTTTCAAGCCCGACGGCAGGCTTCACGGGCCACTCGACCGAGTTAGCCCCATACTCGGTCGAGTAACCCTAAACCGGTGCCCTAGCTATGCCTATATAAGCAACCCCCATGCAATACAATTACACATCTTTTTTGCAACCCTAATACACCCTAGAGCAACCCTACACACACATCCTACGTCTTTTACAAACCCTAATCAAACCCTAACAATTCTACACTAGCAAAAACCCTAAACCTAGTTTTAGGAATCAATCCCGAGCCACCACAACTCAACCTCCATAAACCTCGAAGACTCTTGTGTTAAAGCCACGGTTACGAGTCCGCGCCGAGACAAGAACATGCATGTAGGTTGAAGGTGTCAAAACCCTCTCTTTTCTTCCCTTTCTCTCTTCGTCGTCTGTCTCCTTTTTCTCCGTCTTTTTTTCGTTTTTTTATTTATTTCGTTCGTTGCGTCATAATATCGATAGTACTACTAATATCAAAGCATTAAAATATTTATCGATTTGTGTCGAATAAGAAGGATACCGGGATAAGGAAAACCGCATATACAAGTGTACTGCACACGCGTCGTCGGTCGCTTATCCCGATACCCCGACTATTTGATTATTGAGATAAATTAACTTAAAAAACAATTCGTTATTATTTCTCGTCATCATCATCATTAATCTTGCATCCATCAATTTTCAAATCAATTTTAATAAGGGTCGAAACCTGTTGACACGGATCCGACATCACAATCTTTAGGGAATTTTTCGATGTCGGAGAAGTCGAGGGAATCAAGTTTTTTTTTATTCAAGTAAAGCGTCGATTTTGGATTCGATATCAATTCCATAATTGGATATCGAATCTAACAATCAAGTCATATGAATTAATTAACGTGATTTGTTCATATCACGATAATTAACTTAAAGCGACTAAAACTAATTTATCTTTTTTTTTTTTATATATTTCACTCTAATATCCCATATCGATACAATAATCAAATATGTGATACGATGAGTATTCAAATTCAGAATCGGGTATAAATTCAACAATATTTATATTCGGTTTAATAAAATCAATGATTTATAAAAAAACCCGAATTGAGCATAGGTCATACAATACTTATGCCCAATTCGGTAAAACCGTCGATTCATCAAAAATCTAAAGCAATTTCGAAAATCAATATAAAATTGCAAGCGAATTACAATTCGTACAGATGCCACTCGACCGAGTGACATCACAAAATCGAGTCAGAATGCATGTCACGACCACCACTTGGTCGAGTCTCACAGTGACTCGATCGAGTGGCCACGTACTCGACCGAGTTGGTCAGTAACTCGACCGAGTGCAGTCTGTAGCGCAAAACAGAATCGTCTTTTACAAGTCCACTCGATCGAGTCCATCGACCACTCGATCGAGTGACCCGTAACGATTAACACAATAAATCGTACATTATTTTATTTTCAGAACTTGGTAGTAATTTATGATTCATGTCAACACGTGTTTAGTCAATCATGTGTATTACTACCTTTTCAAAACATGCATCTCATATTTGCATCTTTTCATCTCATCTCATATTTGCACAAACCGTTATTAGTTGTTATGGTATTGCATCGTTACTAACGCGTTTGTTATTTCTTTTGTCAATTTAATTATTGTTCGTTTATTATACTAAATGAACCCACATGCTAAAATTCCACTTTGACGTAGAATTAATTGTATTAAATTGACTTAGAAACCCGTTTCAATTCCATTCACATGTTTAGGGAAAATAAATCTTTGCATATCATTTTCCCGTTTTACTAACGCGCGTAGTGTAAGTCATTCGAATTCTTAGTAGAGGCCGCTAATGTGCGGGCGGGGTTGGGTGTCCTTTGTGGGCTTCCCAACACGTACCCTCACCCCTTACTCAGAACCTCGGTTTCCGGATGCCCGAAGTCGTTGGCGCACGAGAGTCATTCAATACACGATATCCGATAATGTCGGTATCGGTATCAAATGCAAAGGGACAAGCCCAATAAACTCTGACATCGGAAATGGACCGTATTTTGTATAAGGCCCACTACGACATAGAGTGGGCTCGAATGGTTCCGAATAACCAAAAAATTCGGTGGCGACTCCACATAGACCTAAATTTCAATTCGATCCATTCTCATATGGAGATTCATTCGCCTACCCAAACCCGCGCGTGGCCGCGTCGGGGTGGACCTATGTCATGTCCACAATTTGGCGACTCCGCTGGGGATTAACTGATGCGTGACTTACCATCGGCATCCTCAGGGTGAGACTCAAATAGAAATCGTTTGACAAATACAATACGCGTTTTAGTTCTACGGTTCATGCATAACCCATATTTTCCCGGGCCGGTACTCGCGACCGACGTCCCACTATACCGTTGATGTACTCCAATATGGATATGTCAAAAGGTGTCCATAGTCGATTCAAGTGGGTTTCGCGGCATGTTCTAAGATCAACTCGACTTAGGAAGTCCGTCCCGATCAACGTCTAGACTATGTACACTGGTATAGACCCTCTATATACCGACCGAGACGTAGTATAGAGCATACATGGCGTCGTTATAATGCTTGTGTGACTACATGCTACTTGGTTTCCGAGTCATTTTCAAAAACCGTCTTTTTCCAAAGATTGCATTTTTTTCAAACTATTCAATTTCAAAACCCGGGACACATACCGAATTTAGGACTTATGATTTTTACTCAAAATAGCCTATTTTCTAGACGGTATGATGCCCAACTCAAAACTCGAAAATCATTTCGAACTTTCAAAACCCTCGGCCCAATACCTTTTTTCGTTTTTTCGAAAATTGGGCCTTCAACCGAGTCTTCTCGGACCCCTTTCAAAAAACAATCAATTTTCAAAACCTTCCTCTCCTTAGGACTTCTCGTATTTAGCAGTGTCGGGTCGCGTCTTAAGTTGTCAAGGTCCGTAGCGTCGAAACTCTGTCGATCTTACATCACGAGTTTCTTCCTTATCCCAGTCCGCCTTATTAGACTAAGGCAAGGCCCACCTACGTAGGACATACTCCTACAAAGGAGGGCCCGTCAACACAATCGAGTCCAAAAGTCTGGGGATGTCTCACGTGAACCTTCCTTCGAACAGGACTAGGCCCATTCGCCGAATCCTAAGGAAGGCCCACCTTGCACAAGTCACCCGTCTAGGTGTCTTTTCCGAGTCAACCTTTTACAAAGAATAGCCCTATAACAAAAGGTTCACGGTCCTTACGTCTAAAGGTCACTCGTCCAACACTCGAGTAGTAACAAAATTATCGACCCCACTTGGGGGCTACTGATAAGTGTAGTTTGTAGTGCCTATTTCGTAGTGTTTTGGTCCCATTTTCCTTGTGGAATCGCTCCTTGGGAGCGGTTTATGGGCTTCTTATGCTTCCTTTAGTTCGTTTCAGGTTCCCGAGACCGATTTGGAAGAGTTGGAGCGATTCCGACTCAATACATACACATTTTGGAGCCAACGAAGTAAAGGAACGATGACTCGATGCCTTGGAATCGACCCCGAGACCTTGGGACCCAATCCCGAGCCTCCGAGACCCGATCCCGAGTCCCGAGAATCGGCGAGAAACCCATGAGAGGCAAGGAGGGACCAAAGAGCTCTTAAGGGAGGCCTACAAGACCCCATCCCGTTCGGGATGGGGTGCGCTTTTGAGGAGGCCACTGTGAGCCCATCCCGGTCGGGACCAACCCGTCCCGATCGGGATGACAGGGCCGTCCCGGTCGGGATGATCCGTCTCGGTCGGGATGGGCTACAGCTCACCCGCATTGTTTCCTTTTTTCTCCTTTCCACTTGTAACCCTATATATACCCCCCTCTTGTATTAAGATCTTATGTTATATTCTTCACTTCTCCTAAAACCCTAGACTACTTTAGGTTTGATTAGATTAGATTAGTGTAGATTAGTCGGTAATTAGTTGTTAATCATAGATTAGCTCTTGTACTAAGGAATTCTTGAAGATCTTCACCAAGCTTGACAACCTTGGATGATTATTTTGGGTTTTCTCTTTTATACAAGTTCTTATTCTTCCTTCCATTCTCTAGTTTGGTATAATCCTTTTCCTTTTCCCTTTCTCTTAATCTTGTTTATGTTGTTCAAGTTTTAATCTTTGATTGTTGTTTTGTTTATTGTTCATTGTTTTTGTTAGTTTCATTATGTATGTTTTGATTTTTATGTTGATTCTTCTTGTTCTTGTTAGTATTAGTTTGATTATGTTAGAGTAGTGTTCTTGCTAGGGTTAGTAAGGTGATTAGGGTGTTAATTGGATGATTAAGGGATTGTTGGAGATGTTGGTGGAAGATTTGGGTTTCCTCTTGGTTTGGTGCACATCACATGTTTGTTGAAATGCTTGAATGACTAAGTAGTTGCGAATGCTTGTTTTTCTTGCCTTTCTCTTGTGGGTGATAGTTTGTTTGTGGGTTCAGTTCCCTCACTAAGTTGCGAGAGCCCGGTGAGGACGACCCCTAGGTCGGTCTAAGTAGCGAGAGCCCGGATGCGACCTAGGCCACCATAGCGCGCTAGAACCCCGTTTGTCATGTGTGTCGCCGAGATGGGTTCTAGGTGGAACCTCTAGGTGGGTCTAAGTTGCGAGAGCCCGGACCAACCTAGATCACCATACTATCTCCTTCGCTCTAGCTCTATCTCGACCATTCCGTTACCCCTTTGACCCCGACCTAATCCTAGCCCGTTTTCGTTGTTTGCTTTCTCCTTAGCCATAGTTTTAGTCTTAGTTTTCTCCTCTCTCTACCATTCCTAGTTTAGTTTAGCTCGTTGACTTAGTCTCGTTCTTAGGCCGACCTAGTCTAGGCTATACATTACCGTCCCCGTGGATTCGACCCGACTTGCCCTATCTACCGTAGGAATAGCTGGTTATATTATTGACGGTTGGGATTCCACGACAAATCCCTACCATCAATTTGGCGCCGTTGCCGGGGACGGTGCTAGTTTGGACTTTGTTTTCCTAGTTACTTGACTTTGTCTTTGTGTTTGTGTTTTTCTTTTTTCTTTTTGCTTCTTTGCTTCTTGTGTGTGTGTGGTTTATTTCTCTCTTGTCTAGTGCCCAAAAAGCACTAGACTTCTCACGTTTGTTCTTAGTCTACAGTTTGTGCTTAGAGGTGGTGACTATCTTCTTCTTGCAACTTAGAGCCGCTTAAACGGACGGTTGCTAGAGTGAGAGGTTTCCAACCGGGTATAAGCTACGATTTTCGAGCAAGCATGGGGTTTGATCTAAACTCCCCACACATGGAAGCCGATATGATCTACTCCTCTTATTCCATGAACCAAGGGTATGACATGACGTCCCCCTACCACTATCAAGCTTCTTGGGGTAATCAAGACGGGTATGATCTTCAAGAATATGAAAACGGCTACCAACAAGTGAACGATTACCAATCCTACGATCATGGTGACTATTACTCGAGTTATCAATGTGAACCCACCATGTTCAATCAAGATTCACCTTATGGAAGCCTGTAGACACCCAAAATTTGACCGCCAGGTGTCTATAGCAGTTTCCAAAAAAACACCCGATGATGATCGGACGCAAACATGACTTAGTATACTCGGACTTGGGCTCGGAATCAATAATATCCGACATGGACTTTTAATGGAGTAAAGATCTCACAAAACAGACCTCAAATTCAGGCCCAGTGGGTCGTTCCGAGTCAAACAAGACTAATTTGGGCCAAAACCGACACCAAAGATAAATCCCGTCTTTTAGCGACCGGGTCAAAACCCGGTCAAAGACGAAACCGTCTCAGAAATCAGCCAAGTACGTCTCGAAACTTGCGCCACAATTCAAAATCAGCCAAAAATCAATCCAAACCTATCCAAATCAATCACAATCAATTAAGCACAAATCAAGGGCAATCACGCCCAAAATAGCCCGGATTAATTGATCCACTCGATCGAGTGGATTGGCCACTCGATCGAGTGGAGCCTCTTTGAACCCGTCCAGGTTCATTCGCAGGAGCACTCGACCGAGTGCACCCGCGCCACTCGGTCGAGTAACCCGGGGTCGGGGCTCCCTATAAATACCCCATGACCCCATGCACAAACGACACAATTTTACTTCAAGTACAACCTCTTGCAACCACACTTACAAACTTCTCAACTCGTTTGCGTGCATACAAATCCCATACACACAATACTACGACCCTAGCGACCCTAGGCAAGACACACAAAACCCGAGCCCCTCGTCCCTCGGAGAACCGGCGAAGCATACACACGCATATACACACCATAACTCGCATACATCCTCGATACTCCCAAGCCCGTGCCGCTATTACGAGTCCATTTCCGAGGTCCTTACTAAGCATGTATGTTGAGGGTGTTCCTAAACCCCATCTCGATCTCTCCTTCTAGTCTCATTTTCACTTATCGTATTTTCATATCGTATTTATAATCGTAATCATAGTAGTGGCACTAGCATTAATATATTCGCACATTTCTATTTACGCTTATAGTATTTTATTTAGTCGATAGTAACGACATTTTTAATAACCCTAACATTTTACTTTTCGCATTTAATCATCGTTATTATATTTTACTATAATATCGTATGTACCGTGTATATATATAATAATATCAAAACTCGGATCCGAACTCGTTTGACTACGATGATCATTTTTTTAAGGTTCGTTTATTAACACGATTCCGATCATTCGTAGTTGAACGCGTATGAATCCATTTCAAAGATTAGTACGAAACCCGTTGATACGAAAACCGACATCACATAATTCGAAAGAGTTAGTTTCGATGTCGTGACGTAGAGGGACATCCTTCGTCACTAATTCAAATTTTCTAAACTAACAATAAACGTTTTCCTAAAACTCCGGTGACGGTATTATAATCATTCATACATGATTATGACACCGGAAGCTAAATTAAATGCGAATCACGCAATATTCGTATTTAATTTAGCCGATCATCGATTTCAAATCACAAAACGAAACGAATTCTCATTCGTACAGGGGCTACTCGACCGAGTGCGTACGCTACTCGATCCAGTAGCACCCATAAAAACGGGCAGTAGCTACGTCTAAGGACACACTCGACCGAGTCAGGCCATGACTCGACCGAGTGGGTCCTGCAGCCCAGAAACCGAGGGCTCTTTTTTATATCATTCGAGCCTCGTCTTTTTTAAAAGCGACTTAGTCGACACGTGCAAAGTCAATCACGTAGCTTTTCCAAAATTCATGCATATCACTTCACTTAAACGATTTTGATCGACGGTCTCACATTATTAATTTTATGTCGACGACTCTTTAGTCGTATCCGATGTAAAATTAATTTAGACTCAATTTCTCGAGGTGATAGGTCGGGACAAGGCATCGAGGTTCGAGATCGGGCTAGCACCACGTCTAGGTCTCGAACCTCCGTCCCTTGATTAACATGCAATATAATGTGTAATTAATTAAGGTTCGTCCACCCACACAAATCACGGTCTAGTTTACACACGGGTCCGTTTATAATTATTGCTCGTCATTTCAATTGTATATTTCGATTATTCTATTTTATTGTACGCCGTATTGTGAATTCCGGGTTGTATTCCGCCCGTGTAACTTGTAATCGATTTATTTTTGCTTTGCTTTATTTATTTGCGTTTTACCGCTTTTAAATGAACCCTCGCATGCTAAACCACCTCGACAATAAATTAGATGCATTAAATTGACGTAGCTCACATTTAATTTGCATGCTTAGCTAAAACGCTGTTTGCATAACATTTCACCGAATCACTAACGCGCATATTAAAAAGTCAAACGATGTCCTAGTAGAGGCCGCTAAGTGCGGGCGGGGTTGGGTGTCCTTAGTGGGCTTCCCAACACGTACCCTCACCCCTTACTCAGAACTGTGGTTTCCGGATGTCCGAATCCATTGGCAACGAGAGTCATTCAATATACGATTAACCGCTCAAGTCGGCATCTATATCGATATGCAAAGGGACGAGCCCAATAAACTCTCAAACCAAAATGGGCCATACTTTGTGTATGGGCCATGGCGATATAGAGTGGGCTCGAATGGTTCCGAATAACCATAAAATTCGGTGGCGACTCCATTTCGACTTAAATTTCAATTCGATCCTTCTCATATGGAGGTGCATTCGCCTAACCCAAAACCCGCGCGTGGCCGCGTCGGGGTGGACCTACGTCATGTCCACAATTTGGCGACTCCGCTGGGGATCAACCGATGTGTGCCTTACCATCGGAGTTCTCAGGGTGAGACTCGAATAGAAATCGTTTGACGAGTACAATATGCGTTTTAGTTTTACGGTTCATGCATAACCCCATATTTACCCGGGCCGGTACTGGTGACCGACGTCCCACTATACCACGACGTATTCAGTCTTGGATACGTTAAAGGTGTTCATGGTCGACTCGTATGGACTTTGCGGCATGTTCTAAATTCCACTCGAGTTAGGAAGACCGTCCCGTTTCTCGACTAGACCATGAACACTGGTATAGACCCTATTCAGACCGACCGAGACTTAGTGTAAAGCATACATGGCGTCGTTATAATGCTTACGTGACTATGTGCTACTTGGTTTCCGTGTCGTTTTCAAAAACCGTCATTTCAAAAAATGCATCTTTCCAAAAATATTCAAATTCTCAAAAACTCGGAAAGCTGCCGAAATTTAGACTTAACATTTGACTCAAAACAAGCCTTTTTTTAGCCGGCATGCTGCCCATTTCAAAATTCGAATCTCCGATCCACCATTCGATTTTCGAATTTTCAAAATTCAATTTTCAAATCCTCGCGATGCCATTTTCAACTTTCAAATCTTCGAGATGCCGTTTTCGATTTTCAAATCTTCGGGATCTCATCTTCAAATTTTCAAATCATCGGAAATTTCCTTTTTTCCAACATTCAAATTTTCAAATTTCAAGATATCCAAATTTCAAAACCCGGGACACATACCGAATTTAGAACTTATGATTTTACTCAAAATAGCCTATTTCTAGCCGGTATGCTGCCCAATTCAAAACTCGAAAATATTTTCGAACCATCAAAACCAAGGCCCGATACCCTTTCCGATTTTTTCTCGAAAAATCGGGCCTTCCCCCGAGATTTTCTCGGGTTTTCCAAAACTATCAATTTTTCCAAACCTTCCTCTTCTTAGGACTTCCCGTATTTAGCAGTGTCGGGTCATGTCGTAAGTCGTCAAGGTCTGTAGCGTCGAAACTCTGTTGATCTTATATCACGAGTTTCCTCCCCACCCCCAGTCTGCCTTATTAGACTAAGGCAAAGCCCACCTACGTAGGACATACTCCTACAAAGGAGGGCCCGTCTACACACTCGAGTCCAAAGTCTGGGGTTTAGTCTCATGTGAACCTTCCTTCGAACGAGACTAGGCTCACCAAGGCCGAAATCTTAAGGAAGTCACATCACCTACGAGTCATCCGTTTAGATGTCTTTCTCAAGTCCTTTTTCTTTCGGGTCGCTCGGGATGTACTTGTTTTAATTCCAAGGTCTGGGTTCGGTTCCTGATTACGTGGTGTTCTTACAGACAGGCCACCGGCAACCAGACACGCTCGAAGGATGGCCACTTTGAACAGTCTTCAAACCTCTCTAGATGCCATAATCGAGAAGCAAGCCGACATCGAAGCCCAACTGACTGAGATGAGGGCCGGCCAAGTGGCCATTGTTGCTCGCTTAGCTACAGTGGAGCAAAGGACTCCTAATACCGGGGTCACGGAACCCCTAACTGAACTAGTTAGCTCGGTCCGCCGATTGGAAGAACAAGTCTACTTAACCGGGAATAACAACATCCATCGAGAGAATAGTCGGGATTACAACCCGGTAAGTGACAAACTGCCCGCAAACCTGAATCTCACGGGCCTACCTATGTTCGAAGGGACTGAAGACCCGCTACTACATGTGCGGGCCTTCAAGGAGTTCATGGCCATTAAGGGGGTGGACTCTTCTATGTTTAAGAACCTCTTTGCTGCATCTCTGGAGAAACACCCAAAGGCCTGGTACTACAGGCTAGACCCAAAGAAGTTCTCAACCTGGGACGATGTGGCTACGGAATTCGCTCGGAACTACGCTGATAACACCGAGATCCAAACCACTATGCGGTCCCTAGAGGTTATGGCCCAAGAACCTAAGGAGGGCTTTACCAAATACCTCCAACGCTGGAGGGCCGAGAGTGTCAAACTGGTCGATAAGCCCAGTGAGAAGACTTTAGTGGAGGCCTTTGTCAAGAACCTCCTCCCTTCCTACCGGGTTCACCTCCGGTATGCTGTCATACCCAATTTCACCACTCTTACTGAAATGGGCATGAGAATTGAAGATGATCTAAGGCAAGAGAGCCTGACTAAGGCCTCTAACAAGGGTTACCAAGGAGCTTCCTCATCCACTACTAAACCTCCGGCCGCAACCCGAAGCATCTTCGACACGGTTAACCTTTTGGATGCCTCATCCAAAAGAAACGTCCCTCATAGGGTATTCACTGATATAGGGACTACCTATACATATGCCTTACAAAGGCTATCTTCCAAAGGCCTGGTCCAGCCGATAGGCCCAACTCCCGAAGCCCCAGTCGAAAAACGCTCCAAGAGCTACAACGCCCAAGCCTACTGCCAATATCACCGAGGCAATGGGCATGACACCGAGAAGTGTTTGAAGCTGAAGCATCTAATTCAGGATTTAATTGAGAGCGGGAAAATACCACTACCCGGGGACAAGCCAAGCAACAAGGACAACCCCTTTAGCTCTCATGCCATCTTCACCGGTGAGGTGATAGACTGTTCTCATCTTATCTCTCCTTTCCTCCCACAAATCAATGGGATCTGGTTCGATGATGAAGAAGATGTATACCTCGCCAAAGGGGAATTTGTCCCCGTTACCCTCGAAGAAGTCAGGAAGGCTAAATCCAAAGCTTTAGCCGGTAATTCCCTCACCAAAGACGGCTCAGTCCAGGCAACCGTCACTGAACTTACCAGGACGAAAGAAGCCATTGAAAAACCAAGCACCGATACGGCTCTTGTTAAACAATTGAAAAGGACCCGAGTTGACCTCACTATATGGCAACTCTTGGTTAGCTCACAAGAACATCGAGAGGCACTTACTAAGGCTCTCGATCAGATCAAGGTCGATTCCCAGGTTACCCCTACTGAAATGGTAGCCACTATTTTACCTTACCTCAAGAGCAGGTCCAAAGGAGAAGGCCCATCAATCACCTTCTCAGATGCCGACCTACCACCATTCGGGGCCTCTCACAATCTGGCCCTATACATCACAGTGATTTGCCGGGGTAAGTATCTTCCGATGACCCTAGTTGACGATGGGTCCGCGGTGAACGTCCTCCCGCTAAGGACTGCCAAAGCCCTCGGGATCACTGAGGCCGACTACATACCAACTGCCCACACTATCCAGGCTTTCGACGGAAGCCCAAAAGCAGTTTCCGGGGCCGTCAAACTGACTATTGTGACCGGCCCGATCGAAAAAGAGCTAGAATTCCAGGTGATCGATGTCACCTCTTCCTTCAATCTACTCCTAGGAAGACCATGGCTCCATGCTGTGAAGGCGGTATCTTCTACTCTACACCGAAAGATCAAAATGCCCCTGCAAGACGGTATTATCACCTTAGAAGCAACCCCAATGACCGTGGCTAGCTGTAACACTACGGACCGCACCGACCTTTGGGGGTTCGATTTTGTAGGGATGATTGTAGAAGAAATCCTTTTTAGGCCCTACTTCACCACAAGCATCGACACGATGCTACAAAACTTAGGGTACTTACCGGGGGCTACTTCGAGGCCATATCTTCCAGCTGGGAAGATTATTGAGGTCCTGAATGATGGGGAATCTCACTTCGGTTTAGGGTATGCTATAACCCCGGGAAACGTGGTCCGAGCAGGGATTGAGAAGGCCTGCAACATCATCAAGGGTACCTACTTGGGCCCTTATAGCCCAAGACTGAGTGATTACTTCGTCACACCCGTATTTGGAGCTTTTCAAGTTGGCCTATATCAACCAACCATCACGTATCCCGAGGCTGCACTAGCTCGGGAATGCAACTACATTCCAGATGACATATTTGCCCTCCTCCAAGCTGAATCCAAAGAGGGTACTGACAATGCCGAGCCCGTGCTGGGACTTTTATTCGGGGAGGACAAAGCTGTCCCGAACCCCAAAGAAGACTTGGTGAACCTTATCCTTCGAAGCAACAAGTTCGACCCTTCGAAGCTGATCTCGGAAGTCGGTGCTGATACCGGGAAAAGAAGCTGGAAGAAGACCGTCAAGTGGACCGACGGTCAAGGCCGAGTCTACAAGCTGACCACCGGGGAAGGAAATATGCCAGACACCGATTCTGAGTCCGAGTCTGAGTCCGAGTCGGAGTCTGAGTCCGAGTCTGTATTCGAGTCTAAGGGGTCTGATGCTAGAGTCCAAACTGTAACCCCTCTCCCTGTAGTCACTGCCACCGGAGCCTCGGGGTCTGTCCCGAGAGCACTCCCAATCCCGCCTCTGACCAACGATCAGATGGCCGCTCTCTTTGAGCTGTTTTCCAAATTCTCTATCAATAATAACGAAAACCGTTCCGCTTATGACTTGGCTTATTTTCAAAATACTTTCAAAAATACTTTTTGCAATGATATTGAGAAACCCGATGAACAGGTGTCCCTACCCCCACATCTGATCAAGCAGCTAGAGCAGAGGGAATCCCGAGATCCGGTAATCGAAGAAACTGAGTATATCAATGTGGGAACAACCTTAGAGCCCCAGATGCTTAAGATAGGGTTATCCTTAGATCCCGAGGAGAGACAACAACTCACAAGCCTCCTCCAAGAATTCAAGGATGTCTTTGCATGGTCCTACAAGGACATGCCGGGTATAGACCGAGAAATAGCCGAACACCGTATACCCATCAAAGATGGGTGTAAGCCGGTAAAACAGAAGCTTCGGAGAATGAAGCCCGAGTGGTCTCTCAAAATCAAGGAAGAAGTAGACAAACAATTCAAAGCAGGCTTTATACAAGTGTCTGAATATCCAGACTGGGTTGCGAACATCGTGCCGGTACCCAAGAAGGACGGCAAGGTTCGGGTATGTGTAGATTTCCGGGACCTTAACAAGGCCAGCCCAAAAGACGATTTTCCGCTGCCACACATCGACATATTGGTGGACAATACAGCAGATCACGCCCTTTTATCATTTATGGATGGGTATGCCGGATACAACCAAATCAAAATGGCAGAAGAAGACATGGGTAAAACCACTTTCACCACACCGTGGGGTACCTATTGCTATACCGTTATGCCATTTGGTCTCATTAACGCCGGGGCCACTTATCAACGAACAGCCACGACCTTATTACACGACATGATGCATAGGGAAGTGGAGGTTTATGTCGATGACATGATCGTCAAGTCTAAAAACCAAGATGGGCATGTCGCTGCCCTAAGAAAATTCTTCGCCCGCTTGCGTAAGTACAATATGAGGTTAAACCCTCAAAAATGCAGTTTCGGGGTAACATCAGGCAAATTACTGGGCCATATCGTTAGCCAACGTGGTATCGAGGTCGACCCAACTAAAAGCAAAGCCATCACCGAGATGCAACCTCCCAAGACCGAAAAAGAAATAAGGGGATTTCTCGGGAAAGTCCAATACATCAGCCGTTTTATTTCAAAGCTTACCATGGTGTGTGAGCCCATTTTCAAGAAACTGAAGATAGGAGAACGGGTGCTATGGGACGATAAATGTCAAGCGGCCTTCGACAAAATCAGGGAAATCCTGTCTGCTCCGCCGGTACTAATGCCACCTCAACCCGGTTTGCCTCTATCGTTATACCTAACAACGACTGAGACAGCCATGGGGGCTATGCTGGCCCAGACAGTCGATTCAGAAGAAAGGACTATTTACTACATCAGTAAAAAGTTCCTAGAATACGAGTGCAAGTACACAATGCTTGAGAAGACATGCCTAGCTCTGGTTTGGGCCACTAAAAAGCTCAGACACTACATGCTCAGTCACGAGGTACACGTCCTGTCCAAAATGGACCCGATCAAATATTTGTTCGAAAAGCCCATTCTCAACGGTAGAATGTCCAGATGGACTCTAATGCTAGCTGAGTTTGACCTCAAATTCGTTCCGCTAAAAGCTATCAAAGGCCAGGTAGTAGCCGAGTTCCTCGCTGATAGTCCGATATCTGAAGAGGGCTATACCGACACTTGGGCCTTTCCTGATGAAGACATATTCCATACTGACACCGAAACATGGGACTTGTATTTCGACGGAGCATCCAATTTTCGAGGCTCTGGGGTCGGTATTCTCCTAATCTCACCCCAAGAGGAACACACCCCGTTGTCCATCAAATTAGACTTTGATGTAACCAACAATGCGGCTGAATATGAAGCATGCATCCACGGGTTACAAGCAGCAACTGACTTGGGCATTACAAATCTCCGGGTTCACGGGGACTCGTCCTTAGTCATCAATCAAGCTCTTCAAAAATGGAAAACTCGGAATGCCAATCTCGTGGCTTACCAAGCACGAGTAAGGATTCTAGAGAAACAATTCCAGAGGGTAGAATATATCTACCTCCCACGTGAAGAAAACCAGTTCGCGGATGCACTTTCCAAATTAGCGTCCCTACTAAACATCCCGGAACATATGCCCAGTATGCAAATCTGTGTCGAAAGACGGTCCGAGCCGGCGTATGTCAACGCCATTCAAGATATTGAGATCACCGATCCAGAACCTTGGTATCAGGCTGTTCTAACCTATTTGACTACGGGAGAATATCCACCAGGAACTGAAAACCGGGCCAAGAAAGCCCTGCGAAGACTGGCTACCCAATTCATTCGTACGGACGACGGTCAATTATACAAGAAGACGGCACAAGGGGCTTTACTCTTATGAATCGACAAAACACAGGCCGAAAAGGTAATGGCCGAAGTACATGACGGCGAAAATGGTCCGCATATGAATGCCCATATGCTAGCCCGAAAAATCATGAGGCTCGGATACTACTGGAACAGTATGGAAGCCGACTGTCAATCATATGTCAAACACTGCCATAATTGTCAAATTTTCGGTAATATTCGACACATGCTGTCATCCCTATTATACACCATGACATCACCATGGCCATTTTCGACATGGGGGATTGACATAATTGGAAAGGTGAATCCTTCCGGAACGGGAGGCCACTGTTTTATTTTGGTGGCGATCGACTATTTCACCAAATGGGTCGAAGCTGAATCATACCGTGTCTTGAACGCCAAGCACGTGGCCAAATTTATCCAGAATAAAATCATATGCCGGTACGGGATCCCCCATGAGTTTATCAGTGATCACGGGACCCACTTCCAAGCAGAAACCGCTACTTTGCTAGCAAAATACAAAATCCAGAGGCACACATCTTCGCCTTACCGTCCCCAAACAAACGGAGCGGTAGAAGCTGCTAATAAAACAATTGTCACCATACTCAAAAAGATGGCTGATAATTATCGGGATTGGCCCGACAAAATACCCTTCGCCCTATGGGGGTACCGGACATCGATCCGAACTGCGACCGGGGCAACCCCATATTATTTGACATATGGGATGGAGGCGGTCCAACCAATCGAATTAGAAGTACCTTCCCTCCGGATCCTGCTAGAAAGCCAGGTACCCGAAGCAGATTGGATTCAAGCTTGATATGACTCGTTGGTTCTTTTAGACGAACGGCGGTCCCGGGCTCTCAATAACATCCAAATATACCAAAAGAGAATCGAACGGGCTTTTAACAAAAGAGTTAGGCCCAGGAACATCAAAGAAGGCGATTTGGTCCTAAAGTCGGTTCGTGCCTTACTACCGGTTGACCCAAGGGGAAAATTCAAACCCAATTGGGCTGGGCCATACCTAGTCAAGAAGGTTCTATCAGGAGGAGCAGTAATGCTGACGGATCTGGACAGAAATGAATTTGTCAACCCGACCAACCTAGACCAGCTGAAACGCTACTACCCCTAAACCTTATCTCAATGTCATCCGCAAAATTTATTTAAACACTTTTTCAAAAGTTTACAAAGCGAGTCAATAAGTTAGGATTATTTATCCTACTGTCACACATCTTGAACTCATAGTCTTGGTGTATTTCAAAATTGCAAAAAAATCTACGCCCGAACTACGTTTGGTTTGATTCCACTAACTGTGGATACGTAGGCAGCCCCTCAAAAGGGCACAACCACTGCAATAACGAAAAAAGACAGAAACGGTTTCACTAATAGTATTTTTATTATTCCAAAAAAAACACCGATAAACTCGGTAATTCAAAATTACAAAAAGCCACAAAAAAAACACTACAAAAATAGTAATAATATTTCAAATAATAATAAAAGAGAGACTAGTCGTATCCGGGCATCTTGCCCTTACCCTTGTCTTTCGGGTCTTGAGGGGCCCGCGAACGCCGGGGCGGCGGCGGGGAAGGGCGTTCCCGAATGACAACGGGAACTTCCTTAACCCGAGTCCTCTTCTTCGACAGAGGATCTTCAGCTATAGTCATGGGCCCAAGTCGAGCCCGTACATGCTCCGGCAACCTATCCTTAGGACCAAGTTGACCCTGGGCTGAAAGTCTCGGCCCTAGTCTCCTCTCCAAATCGGTCTGGGGGCTCACCTCCCCCTGAACACCTCTAGCATTGGATCCTCTAGCTCGAGTCCTAGTTCTTCTTCTCTGACTTGGCCTCAGACGGACTATGGGAGCTTGAGTCTCCCCTTCAGCAACGAAATCCCGGTTGTCTTTGACTTTTTCTCGCCTAAGCAGGTCGAAAGCCTCGGCTTTGGTCCACTTCTCGTAGGAATAAGACACCCAGGCAGAATGAAGCGGCTTGGGAACGGACCAAGTAACTCTAGTATACCATCTCTGAATCCAGGTGTCACACAAAATGTCGGTCAGTGGGGTAGGTGCACTCACAACCGCCTCATTCTCAGGGATACGCTGTGTCCGCCCATACTGCCTGAGTATGCGGTCGGGATAGAGGTGAACTGTGTGGCTAAAGGACAGAATCACCTGGTAGCGTGCCTTGTCGTCAGGTGCCAAACCCGTCCAGGAATAAATCGGCCACCATAAAACCACCCATCGTATCAGCGGACCACGATGGAACGTCAGCTCTTCTTCCCAATATTTCTGAGTGACGAGGCAAGATGAATCAGTGGGCCGTCTCCTCGTCGTCACCTGATTGAACCAATACTCACTCGGGTTGGGGGGAGGCTCGATCTTGGACAACCTTTCAAGTAGCCAAAGCTGAAAACAAAAATAAAAAAGGAAGCGCTTATGAGATTCCGGACGAATCCAGGCGCCCGCGTAAGAGCACTCGATCGAGTGCCAGGGTCACTCGATCGAGTGACACCCCTAAAACGTGGCAGAACGCTCCTCTACGAGGGCACTCGATCGAGTGTCAGGGTGACTCGGTCGAGTGTCCCCTGCAACAGTATATCGCGAAAAAAAAAAAAAAAAATCGAAAATCGAAAAAAGGAAAAGTGATATACCTGCAACAGACGGGTACTACCCGTGAAACGGGCTGACTCATCCCTCTTCCGGTTGTCTAAACCCTGAATGATCTCCCCCGTAATTAACGACGCGGGACTGCACTCCGTCTCCATGAGATCAACAACAACGAGAAGACGAACGCTACCCATGCAAGACAGCAGGTCCATATGGCCTTCAAAGGCATACACGTGCAGCATACAGAAGGCGAACGCCCTACGGCTATGAATGGGCGTAACCCGGATGTCATACGGGTTCATGAACTTCTCAGCTAAGGCAAGCAGAGAAACGGTATCCCCCTCAAGCATGCGGGATACTTCAGCGTGAGAAAGCCCCAATAATTCCCGTAGTTTCCTCCTAGGGTCTCGAACGGAGAAAGGGACAGCAGGGCGGAGCAATGGATTCCACCCTCCTATGGCAGCAATTTCCTCGGGGAGGGGACAGATTTCGCCCCGAGGGAAGGCGAAGACATGATGGGTGTCATCCCAGAAGGTCAGACAGGCATCAAGGAAGTGACGGTCCACGTGCAACTGACGAAACGTGAACAGTTGGAATATACCCGACTGCCTCAGAACTACCTTGCTCGCATCCCTAAAACGGTGTGACCAATCTTGCAGCATGTTGATCAGACGGTCGATACCCATGCTAAGTTTCTTGAGAGGAATACAAGTTTTCTTTTAAAAGAGAAGAGGAAGCTTTTTGAGAATTGTGACAAAAAGAGGAACCAGGGTTATGTATTTATAATATCACAACCCTGGGGCATCCCCTGCAGCTGTGCCTCCTTGGCCCAAGCGGGCCTAGAACATACAGGCCCGACCCATGTTTCTTCCTCACAGACACGGGAATTTAGTCATCCCGAGCAGTCCGTCAAAAATTCAAAAAAATTTCAAAACTTTCAAAGATTTCAAAAAATTCAAAAAATCATTTTCCCCAGCACGAGTCGTTTTACTACCTACGTGTTGCATACGTTTTATGTGACTTTTACAGGTACGACTCAAATAGGGACATGCAACCCTCTAAAATCTCCCCAACAGAAGCCCAAGGCGGCATTTTCCCCGGAATGGTACGGGATGAGCCCACATATAGGCACACCCAGGACTTAGGCGACAAGTCCGATTCCCCACGAAGTATCATCAGCAGCTCAGGTATGATTTCTGACTTAAGGCTGGCGAGCCCTTCACGCAAGTCTAACGGACTATAAAAGACCCGAACGGAAGCCTACCAGGTCTTAATTGACTTGGTAGCTACTCTGACTTTCGCCTTGTCCAAGCCTCAGTCAGAGTGGGGGCTCTGTAGACACCCAAAATTTGACCGCCAGGTGTCTATAGCAGTTTCCAAAAAAACACCCGATGATGATCGGACGCAAACATGACTTAGTATACTCGGACTTGGGCTCGGAATCAATAATATCCGACATGGACTTTTAATGGAGTAAAGATCTCACAAAACAGACCTCAAATTCAGGCCCAGTGGGTCGTTCCGAGTCAAACAAGACTAATTTAGGCCAAAACCGACACCAAAGATAAATCCCATCTTTTAGCGACCGGGTCAAAACCCGGTCAAAGACGAAACCGTCTCAGAAATCAGCCAAGTACGTCTCGAAACTTGCGCCACAATTCAAAATCAGCCAAAAATCAATCCAAACCTATCCAAATCAATCACAATCAATTAAGCACAAATCAAGGGCAATCACGCCCAAAATAGCCCGGATTAATTGATCCACTCGATCGAGTGGATTGGCCACTCGATCGAGTGGAGCCTCTTTGAACCCGTCCAGGTTCATTCGCAGGAGCACTCGACCGAGTGCACCCGCGCCACTCGGTCGAGTAACCCGGGGTCGGGGCTCCCTATAAATACCCCATGACCCCATGCACAAACGACACAATTTTACTTCAAGTACAACCTCTTGCAACCACACTTACAAACTTCTCAACTCGTTTGCGTGCATACAAATCCCATACACACAATACTACGACCCTAGCGACCCTAGGCAAGACACACAAAACCCGAGCCCCTCGTCCCTCGGAGAACCGGCGAAGCATACACACGCATATACACACCATAACTCGCATACATCCTCGATACTCCCAAGCCCGTGCCGCTATTACGAGTCCATTTCCGAAGTCCTTACTAAGCATGTATGTTGAGGGTGTTCCTAAACCCCATCTCGATCTCTCCTTCTAGTCTCATTTTCACTTATCGTATTTTCATATCGTATTTATAATCGTAATCATAGTAGTGGCACTAGCATTAATATATTCGCACATTTCTATTTACGCTTATAGTATTTTATTTAGTCGATAGTAACGACATTTTTAATAACCCTAACATTTTACTTTTCGCATTTAATCATCGTTATTATATTTTACTATAATATCGTATGTACCGTGTATATATATAATAATATCAAAACTCGGATCCGAACTCGTTTGACTACGATGATCATTTTTTTAAGGTTCGTTTATTAACACGATCCCGATCATTCGTAGTTGAACGCGTATGAATCCATTTCAACGATTAGTACGAAACCCGTTGATACGAAAACCGACATCACATAACTCGAAAGAGTTAGTTTCGATGTCGTGACGTAGAGGGACATCCTTCGTCACTAATTCAAATTTTCTAAACTAACAATAAACGTTTTCCTAAAACTCCGGTGACGGTATTATAATCATTCATACATGATTATGACACCGGAAGCTAAATTAAATGCGAATCACGCAATATTCGTATTTAATTTAGCCGATCATCGATTTCAAATCACAAAACGAAACGAATTCTCATTCGTACAGGGGCTACTCGACCGAGTGCGTACGCTACTCGATCGAGTAGCACCCATAAAAACGGGCAGTAGCTACGTCTAAGGACACACTCGACCGAGTCAGGCCATGACTCGACCGAGTGGGTCCTGCAGCCCAGCAACCGAGGGCTCTTTTTTATATCATTCGAGCCTCGTCTTTTTTAAAAGCGACTTAGTCGACACGTGCAAAGTCAATCACGTAGCTTTTCCAAAATTCATGCATATCACTTCACTTAAACGATTTTGATCGACGGTCTCACATTATTAATTTTATGTCGACGACTCTTTAGTCGTATCCGATGTAAAATTAATTTAGACTCAATTTCTCGAGGTGATAGGTCGGGACAAGGCATCGAGGTTCGAGATCGGGCTAGCACCACGTCTAGGTCTCGAACCTCCGTCCCTTGATTAACATGCAATATAATGTGTAATTAATTAAGGTTCGTCCACCCACACAAAATCACGGTCTAGTTTACACACGGGTCCGTTTATAATTATTGCTCGTCATTTCAATTGTATATTTCGATTATTCTATTTTATTGTACGCCGTATTGTGAATTCCGGGTTGTATTCCGCCCGTGTAACTTGTAATCGATTTATTTTTGCTTTGCTTTATTTATTTGCGTTTTACCGCTTTTAAATGAACCCTCGCATGCTAAACCACCTCGACAATAAATTAGATGCATTAAATTGACGTAGCTCACATTTAATTCGCATGCTTAGCTAAAACGCTGTTTGCATAACATTTCACCGAATCACTAACGCGCATATTAAAAAGTCAAACGATGTCCTAGTAGAGGCCGCTAAGTGCGGGCGGGGTTGGGTGTCCTTAGTGGGCTTCCCAACACGTACCCTCACCCCTTACTCAGAACCGTGGTTTCCGGATGTCCGAATCCATTGGCAACGAGAGTCATTCAATATACGATTAACCGCTCAAGTCGGCATCTATATCGATATGCAAAGGGACGAGCCCAATAAACTCTCAAACCAAAATGGGCCATACTTTGTGTATGGGCCATGGCGATATAGAGTGGGCTCGAATGGTTCCGAATAACCATAAAATTCGGTGGCGACTCCATTTTGACTTAAATTTCAATTCGATCCTTCTCATATGGAGGTGCATTCGCCTAACCCAAAACCCGCGCGTGGCCGCGTCGGGGTGGACCTACGTCATGTCCACAAAGCCAATACCCCCAAAACCCACCATATTACCCTACACCCCAACCACAATATAAACCCCATGACCCACAATACTACCAATCACCTCAACCTCACTACCAACAATATGATGCCCCACCCCTTGGGCATCATCAAGATTAATAAGGAGCTTTACAAGACCCCAATGATCACCAATTGCCCGACATGGAGGTGTTTCAATCGCTTCTTCAATTGCAAAAGAGCAACCAAGAAATGGCCATTCAAATCCAAAAACAACAAGAGGAATTAATGGCCCAAATTCGAAGAGGAAACGAGGCGAGGAATGCTCAATTAAATGCATTATCGGTTCAAACCGTAATGTCTTTATCCCGAGCATCACATTTGAATAAAGGGTGCCCACTTGAGAAAGAGGAGCAACCTAATCACGAAGCCGCCAACGTAGTTCCCTTTGGAGGAGAAATTTGCTTTGAAGAACCTCAATCGTCTACCCAAAAAGAGACGAATGAGGATATGACCCTTGGTGAAGGCATCGTTGGTGAAGAATTGGAGGAGGATAGTGAGTTGGATGGGTTGGTAGAGTTTGTGAGGATGTTGGGTGAAATTGTTAGCCTCGAGTTGCCCTTGTCCGAGAGTGTGGATAAGCATCAAGAACCCCTAGCTAGTGAACCAAGCAATGACTTGGAGGAGATTGAAAGCGCTGGTAGAAGTTTCGATCCTCTCCTCCAAGATGATGTGGGGCCAAGTGATGAAGGTGCGGAACCACAACTTGAGGAAAGTGTGGGGGTGTGCATTGAGGAGATGAGGCCAAAGCCGATTTTTGTGCCTCGTTTCTTGGAAATGAAGCTTGCTTGTGATTGGAGGCGATGCTTAGGGAGGACGAGGTCGGTTAGGCTCGTAGGATGGATAGACCCCGGAGATGACATGAATGATGACGATGGGTCTTGGGATTCCTACTTCTTGCCTCCTCCTTGGAGGCCGTGGAGGTTAGCTAGGCTCGAGCGCTTCTTGGGCCTTCATTATGATGTCGGTAGCGCGTTCGACTTGCTCCTCCATGCCCTTGAGGGCTACTGTTGAAGAAGAGTCCACCATCCTAGGTTTGACGGAGTTCCTAAAGAACCGTCATGTTGTATATTCCACTCTTCTCCTCTTTAGAGTACTTGTGTTTGTATTTTTGTGATTTTTCTCTTGATTTTTGTTGTTTTGTGAAGCTCTTGTAATTGATTTGGTATTTTGATGAGCGATGTGTGGGAGTGAATTTGATGTGTACTTTGAGTTTATTGTGATAGGTGAAGTGAAGGTGACTCCTAGAAAGGAGTGGTTAGTGATAGAGCTTGGATCGTGAGTAAGGGAGTCGGTTTTTGGGGTCAGGGGAATCATGAAGACCCTTCCCGACCGGGAAGGGTGTGTCATCCCGATCGGGACGAGGGTGCCAAAAATCAAGTCCACTGGAGTGCCATCCTGATCGGGAAGGAGGCTTCCCGACCGGGAAGGGTTTATCAACCCGACCGGGATCATCCATCCCGACCGGGATGATCCCCTACTCCTTTTTGGTGCTTCTTCTTCGACATTTAAGCCCACCCAACCATTATATACCCCCACTCAACCTCCCTACCTTCCTTGCTCATATCATACCACCCACATACTTCATTTCCATACCTTCACCTCATTTCCTCCTCACTTTAGACCGATATTCACATCAAATCCCACCCCCTCGCACCATTACTACCTCTACCATGCGGTTCTATCAAGTTTGAAGAGGAATAGCAATGAAGAAGACAAGCTTTGTGCCAATATTGATCTATGAGACGATGGAGCGAGTGAGTTACTAGCCGATTGGTTTGGGTAACTATCCTTACTTTTCCGTCTTTTATTGCTTGTTTTCCTTTGTTTATTCCCTTCCCCTTGTACACTTTTGTGTCTTGATGTCATGGTGGCCTTCGAGGCCTCGTTAGTTGTTGCTCCCGACTCTCGATGATGTGACTACATCGAGAGTCATTTTCAAAATCCAAATTTTACAAAAATTTTCACTCTTTCTTTTTGAGGATTTAGTCGGATTTAGGCGGAATCCGGGCTAGGTGACTTGATTACACCTAGCCCTCCCCTCCCATTTCCTTTTATTTCTTTCTTTTTATTTCTTCCCCCATCCATATCTTTTCTTGTCTCGGCCCTTGGTGACTTGATTACACCCCGGCCGGACACCTTCTACCAATTTCTTCACTTTATTTTTGATTTTTAGCTTTATTTTCGTAGTTTCTTTTCTTTTTCTTTTGTCTCTCCGCACACTACAATTGAGCATATGAGGACATTGCTCGGTTTAAGTGTGGGGGAGCAATATTCTAGCATAGTTAGCTTTAATTTTGTAGTTTTTCGAAAAATCTTTAAAACCCCTAAAAATTTGAAAAAATTTCACAAAAATAAAAAAAGATTTTCTTTTTGTGTGCTTTTCTTTTGTGTCATTGTCTCGTATATTTGTTTTGTTGTGTGTGTTTGCCCCCCTTTTCCTTATAGGTTGCTTAAACCACCGATGGCTTTGGAAAGCTTTCAAGATGTCCGGTAACAACTTCTATCCCTTTTTCCTTCTTTGTCTCTTGCGGAATTTGGAGGAGATTGTGATGAGGTGTGCTCGGGAGGAGCTTTGTAAAGTTTGATGTTGGTTGGTTGCTCATTTGGAAGCTAGGGGTGGTGTTTGTGTTATGCATGTGTTCGTTTTGTGTTGTTCTTGTTTTGTTGCTTTTGTTTCTTTTTCTTTCGTTTTCGTTGAGTCTTTGTTTTGTGTTTTGTTGTGTGTCTTGTGTGTAAATGGTTTTTGAAAACCCGGTTTAGAGGCTAGTGTGTGACTGCTTACTTTCCCTTCCTAGTAGTGTAAATCGAGTCTTGGACTTTAGCCTAGTAGAATGACCCTAAATCAATGATTTCATTGGTCCTTTACCTTGAGTCCACCTAGCTTACTAGAGATTTACTGCGGGATTTGCATTTTGACCATTATGACCACCCACGGTGTGAAAAGGCCTTGGTTACCGAGTCTCGTCCCTTAGGTGACCGTGTTTGGGATTGTTTGATTAGTCCAAGTTCTCCCCTTTTTGTGGGTTTGAAGGGAAGGCGCCGTCCCCACTTACCCACTCACCTACCTTCTACACATATCACACAATAAAGTGCAATTTGTTGATTCGCTCTTTCTTAATTGTCGAGAATTGCCAAAAAGCCAAATCTTGCCAAAAAAGGGCAAAGAAAAGAAAAGAAAGAAAAATGAAAGAAAGAAAAGAATGAAGAAAAAAAAAAGGCACAGAAGCCAAAAATAAAATAGAAAAGAAGAAAAAGAAGTGGCATGGCAACAAACAAGACAAAAATGCAAAAGAAAGAAAAATGCCAAAAAGAAAACCCGACTCACAAAAATAATCCCAACATCTCAAATAAGTCTTTTTCCGACTTTTGCCGTGAAGAGCCTACCAAAGGACCGATTCCCGAGGAAGGATGATAGCGGCATTAGTCGGTCTTCCCTCATTTTGCATGTTTTCCACCTTTTTACTTGGACTAGTTTGGCGGTTTTTGGACACGGGACGACCCTCTTGGCTCACGCTAAAGGGGGCGGGGTCTCACTTACCTACAGTGTCGACTAACACCGTGGTTCTTCACTTTTTCACTCCGCCGATCGTCCCGTAGTACGTTTTTAGAAAGTTAGGAGGACCTAGGTAAGTTACCAACGTTTTTGTTGCTTTATCGTCATACTATTAGGGTTTAGTTCACCTTGGTTTGTATGTCTAGCTTGGGAACGTTGTCACTTGCCACGAGTCCTAAACCGGTGCTTCTTTCACCGCTTGTTTGAGGGAAGCGGTATTTGTTTTCTTTTGGGTGCAACCGATTATGTGTTTGTTTGTGTGTTTGTGTGTTTGTTCGTTTGTGTGTTTTGTGTCCGGTTGCATCCGCGGTTTTGTCGCAAGACCCGACTTGCCTTGTGGAGTGCACTTTTCCTCTAAGTGCACTCGCGTGAGTTGAAAGGGCGTAGGGTGCGCTAATACCCATTCGGCTGGTATAGTAGTTAGTATGTGCTTACTCGAGGGCGAGTAAGGGTTAAGTGTGGGGGAGTTGATAAGTGTAGTTTGTAGTGCCTATTTCGTAGTGTTTTGGTCCCATTTTCCTTGTGGAATCGCTCCTTGGGAGCGGTTTATGGGCTTCTTATGCTTCCTTTAGTTCGTTTCAGGTTCCCGAGACCGATTTGGAAGAGTTGGAGCGATTCCGACTCAATACATACATATTTTGGAGCCAACGAAGTAAAGGAACGATGACTCGATGCCTTGGAATCGACCCCGAGACCTTGGGACCCAATCCCGAGCCTCCGAGACCCGATCCCGAGTCCCGAGAATCAGCGAGAAACCCATGAGAGGCAAGGAGGGACCAAAGAGCTCTTAAGGGAGGCCTACAAGACCCATCCCATTCGGGATGGGGTGCGCTTTTGAGGAGGCCACTGTGAGCCCATCCCAGTCGGGACCAACCCGTCCCGATCGGGATGACAGGGCCGTCCCGGTCGGGATGATCCGTCCCGGTCGGGATGGGCTACAACTTACCCGCATTGTTTCCTTTCTTCTCCTTTCCACTTGTAACCCTATATATACCCCCCTCTTGTATTAAGATCTTATGTTATATTCTTCACTTCTCCTAAAACCCTAGACTACTTTAGGTTAGATTAGATTAGATTAGTGTAGATTAGTCGGTAATTAGGTTTTAATCATAGATTAGCTCTTGTACTAAGGTATTCTTGAAGATCTTCACCAAGCTTGACAACCTTGGATGATTATTTTGGGTTTTCTCTTTTATACAAGTTCTTATTCTTCCTTCCATTCTCTAGTTTGGTATAATCCTTTTACCTTTCTCTTAATCTTGTTTATGTTGTTCAAGTTTTAATCTTTGATTGTTGTTTTGTTTATTGTTCATTGTTTTTGTTAGTTTCATTATGTATGTTTTGATGTTTATGTTGATTCTTCTTGTTCTTGTTAGTATTAGTTTGATTATGTTAGAGTAGTGTTCTTGCTAGGGTTAGTAAGGTGATTAGGGTGTTAATTGGATGATTAAGGGATTGTTGGAGATGTTGGTGGAAGATTTGGGTTTCCTCTTGGTTTGGTGCACATCACATGTTTGTTGAAATGCTTGAATGACTAAGTAGTTGCGAATGCTTGTTTTTCTTGCCTTTCTCTTGTGGGTGATAGTTTGTTTGTGGGTTCAATTCCCTCACTAAGTTGCGAGAGCCCGGTGAGGACGACCCCTAGGTCGGTCTAAGTAGCGAGAGCCCGGATGCGACCTAGGCCACCATAGCGCGCTAGAACCCCGTTTGTCATGTGTGTCGCCGAGATGGGTTCTAGGTGGAACCTCTAGGTGGGTCTAAGTTGCGAGAGCCCGGACCAACCTAGATCACCATACTACCTCCTTCGCTCTAGCTCTCCCTCGACCATTCCGTTACCCCTTTGACCCCGACCTAATCCTAGCCCGTTTTCCTTGTTTGCTTTCTCCTTAGCCATAGTTTTAGTCTTAGTTTTCTCCCCTCTCTACCATTCCTAGTTTAGTTTAGCTCGTTGACTTAGTCTCGTTCTTAGGCCGACCTAGTCTAGGCTATACATTACCGTCCCCGTGGATTCGACCCGACTTGCCCTATCTACCGTAGGAATAGCCGGTTATATTATTGACGGTTGGGATTCCACGACAAATCCCTACCATCAGCTACCCCTTAACAGGGCGATCAATCACGGTTGCTCTAAGGGTCATGTCTTACACGTGTCTCACATAACCCACCTTTGAGTCACTTAGGTGTCACACCATCTGAGTCATATCAAAGTCCTTAGTCTCACATTGGGGGCTATTCTCCGACGGAGTGATTAATCACAGTCACTCCGAGAATCGTACCCTACACATTTGTCTTAGGGGAGTCTAACCCGAGTCAAACTGGGGCCGTCCCTCCTCCCACGCTATTTCCTATGCCTTGGTGAGTTTGAGTTCCAAAGCAACCTCTCTGATTACGTGGTGTTCTTACAGACAGGCCACCCGAAACCAGACGCCAACGCAAGATGGACGAATTGAAAAACGCTCTGACCAAGATCGAGACCCAACTGGCTGCCATCCAGGCTAACCAAGCGAATTTATCCACCCGCCTAAGCACCGTGGAGAAAACGGCCCCAGTTGAAGGAGATGAACCTACTGGGCCCATAGCCGAGTTGATCGGTGCTGTTCGTAGGCTCGAAGAGCAAGTCCACTTATCGACGAACAACTCGATCCACACCGAAAATGCTCGTACTTACTCACCTTTGAATGACGAGCTACCTGCTAACCTCAACCTTACGGGAATTCCAATGTTTGAGGGTACTGAAGACCCGGTCCATCATATCCGGGCTTTCAAAGATTTCATGGCGGTCAAAGGGGTAAAGTCCACCATGTTTAAGCACTTATTCCCTTCTTCCCTCGAGAAGCACCCCAAAGCCTGGTACTACAGGCTCAATTCCAAGAAATACCCGACTTGGGATGACGTGGCAACGGAGTTCGCTCGGAACTACGTTGATAATATCGAGATCCAGACTACAATGCGTACTCAGGAAGTCATGGCCCAAGAGCCCAAAGAAGGGTTCACTAAATATCTTCAAAGATGGAGGGCCGAGAGTGTGAAGTTGGTAGACAAGCCCAACGAGAAGACACTAGTGGAGGCATTCATCAACAACCTCCTACCTTCTTACCGCGTCCATCTTAGGTATGCCGGCATTTCAAACTTTGCTGTAGTTACCGAAATGGGCATTAGAATTGAAGACGATCTTCGACATAGCAAAGATCTGGGTAAAGCTTCTACTGAAGGCTATACTGGACATCAACTCGATTCCTTAGAAGCCGACGACTAATGACAACATCATTAGAGAGCCCGTATTTGATTTGAGTCTGAGTCTGAGCCCGAGTCTAGGATGTACCATTTCTTTCAAAGTCAAAGTCAAAGTCGAAGTCAGAGTCAGAGTCAACTATATTCTGTCCTCTTTTTTCAAAATTCAATAAAATCAGCTTTCAATATTCTTTCTCATATATACTTTCCTTATGTGTTTCCGAGAACATGATGAACACCATCATACACTGTGAGCACACGCACGTGACTATTATAGGAACATCTATAATGACTGCAGGAAACCGAGCCCGTGTTTTCTTTTTACCTATTCCAGGTCTGGTATAGAAAAACCACATAACTACCCCTAGCAGAAGCGGTATCGAATCCTATGACGAATCTAGGTAATCTTCTAGTTTGGGTTCAAGACGGGAGGGAAGTCCATTTCCCACAATAAAACACCCCTCTAATAAGACTGACCAATCCCTACCTTAGGTGTTAGTCTGACTGGCAAAAAAAAAACGAAAGAGCACTGGACAAAAAAAAATCAAAAGTAAAAAAAAAAAAAAAAGAAAGGGCCAAAGCAAAAAGAAGGCCATCAAAAAAAGAAAACTGGACACACAAAAAAAATCGAAAGTCCATGGAAAAAAAAAAAGCAAAAGGCCAAAACAAAAAAAGCAGGCCATCATCAAAAAATTCAGAATACCCATGACCATGGTCAACGGTCAACTCAAGTGAAAATTCTTTGACCGTGGTACGGTCAAATTCAAAATTATCCAAGCCATCCAATAGTGGAGTAACAATCAAGCTGGTCAGTTAACACAACACTCAGCCTTCCCACATTACAACCCTCAAGACCTTCCCGAGACCCAGGCCAGAGACAGCCCGGAATTTTGAGAATTCAAGCTCCATATGATACCCCTAACAATTAGGGCCAGACATGGAAACCAGATCTCGCATTATCAAACCGGCTCTCGAAGCCTTAGCTCCACAGAACCGAGCTCCAGATTTCGAGTCATCAAGGCCATTTACTTCCTAGCACCACATTCCCAAATACATCAAATCCCCGAGAGCAAAACTCGTTAAAATCCCCGAGAGCAAAACTCGTTAAAATCCCATCCCAATTTTTCACATCCAGACCAGTTACCAACCCTAAACACGGGAACTCAACTTGCAGTCGGCATAGAACATGCCCAAATAGTTCACACCACCTCTGGGGGCTACCCCGGAGAACGCTCACAGTCACAGGATTAATATCCTAACCATTCAAGCCCTTTGATCAAGACATCACTGGTAATGCACCTAGCCTACACCGTCATTATGGCTAGTTACACACGAAGTCCTATTGAGAATAGACACCATAATACATCTTCCGACACTGAAATACGACATGGTTTGATTTCACTACACGTGAATACGTAGGCAGCCTTTCAACAGGGGCACAACCACCCACATTGACACACATTCAAAAAGCGCCATTATTTCGGTCACGACACCATCATGTTCTCAACAGCTAGCTTTGTTGTCCTGGGGGCTTCTCCTAGGCAGAAGCTCTCCATCCACTCACAAAATCCAGATAAATCCAAAAAAAATCTAGCCTCCTTTCTGTAGTGTGTCCTAGTACTCGGCTCAGTCGAAGACAAGAATCTGTCAGGACTCGAGGCAATACCCACTTTGGAAATGTATCCTAAAACAGGAAATCCAGAAGGACACCAGACTAAAACAGTCTCATTACGGACTACTACGGTCCCCCCATAGCATATCTATCCCATTTCGATGTACGACCGTGTAGCCACTCGCCTAGACTACGGGATATCGCAACTTAAGAGTCTTGTTAGGCGGCCCACACCCCTATCGAGTCACGGTCCAACCCTTAGAGAGTCCAGTCCGTGTCAGTCAATTCGTCCTGTCGTGTCCAGAGTCGAGTCTGTCGGTAGGTCCCTCTCTTCAAATTCCACTTTGAAATTTGCAAAATTTAGCCATTTGAAAAAAGATCTCTTTCGACAAGGTCAGATTTCAGTCTATTTAAACTGCGAATTTCTTTTCTACCCCTTTCCATTTTGAAAACCTAGCTCGTGATTGCTTTCAGGATTTCAAATTCAAAATTTCAAAAACTTCAAAAAGTCATTTTCCCCAGCACGAGTCATTTTACTACCAACGTGTTGCATACATTTTTATGTGACTTATACAGGTACGACTCAAGCAAGGACATGCAAGTCATCAAATCTCCCCAGCAGCATTTTCCGGGATAGCACGGGGTAGACCAACACACATGCACACCCAGGGCTTATGCGACAAGCCCAAATTCCCCACGGAGTACAATCATCAAGCTTAGGTATGATTTATGCCTTGTGGCTGGCGAGCCCTTCACGCGAGTCTAATGAACTATAAACGACCCGAACGGAAGTCTACCAGGTCTTAACGGGCTTGGTAGCTACTCTGACTTTCGCCCTGTCCAAGCCTCAGTCAGAGTGGGGGCTCTGTAAACACCCGCATTTTGACTGCCAGGTGTCTATGGCAGTTTCCAAAAAACACCTGATGATGATCGGACGCTAACGTGCTTCTATGCGCTCGGATACGGGCTCAAATGCATTAATCGCTGGCTAACACACTTACAGAGTACAAATCTCACAAAATCAATCTCGAATCCAGGCCCAGTGGATCATTCCGAGTCAAACAAGACTAATTTGGGCCAAAACCGACTTTTCACGATTGGGTCAACCCCGGTCAAAGTCGTTTACGAGACACACAAAAACAGCCATACAACCATCAAAAGTCCAAGTCAAACATAAAACCCATCAAACACCCAAAGTCAAGGTCCAAAACAATGGACCCGTGCAACCCGACTGGGCCACTCGATCGAGTGACCCACCCACTCGATCGAGTGGGCGTGTTTCAAGCCCGACGGCAGGCTTCACGGGCCACTCGACCGAGTTAGCCCCATACTCGGTCGAGTAACCCTAAACCGGTGCCCTAGCAATGCCTATATAAGCAACCCCCATGCAACACAATTACACAACTTTTTTGCAACCCTAATACACCCTAGAGCAACCCTACACACACATACTACGTCTTTTACAAACCCTAATCAAACCCTAGCAATTCTACACTAGCAAAAACCCTAAACCTAGTTTTAGGAATCAATCCCGAGCCACCATAACTCAACCTCCATAAACCTCGAAAACTCTTGTGTTAAAGCCACGGTTACGAGTCCGCGCCGAGACAAGAACATGTAGGTTGAGGGTGTCAAAACCCTCTCTTTTCTTCCCTTTCTCTCTTCGTCGTCTGTCTCCTTTTTCTCCGTCTTTTTTTCGTTTTTTTATTTATTTCGTTCGTTGCGTCATAATATCGATAGTACTACTAATATCAAAGCATTAAAATATTTATCGATTTGTGTCGAATAAGAAGGATACCGAGATAAGGAAAACCGCATATACAAGTGTACTGCACACGCGTCGTCGGTCGCTTATCCCGATACCCCGACTATTTGATTATTGAGATAAATTAACTTAAACAACAATTCGTTATTATTTCTCGTCATCATCATCATTAATCTTGCATCAATCAATTTTCAAATCAATTTTAATAAGGGTCGAAACATGTTGACACGGATCCGACATCACAATCTTTAGGGATTTTTTCGATGTCGGAGAAGTCGAGGGAATCAAGTTTTTTTTTTATTCAAGTAAAGCGTCGATTTTGGATTCGATACCAATTCCATAATTGGATATCGAATCTAACAATCAAGTCATATGAATTAATTAACATGATTTGTTCATATCACGATAATTAACTTAAAGCGACTAAAATTAATTTATCTTTTTTTTATATATTTCACTCTAATATCCCATATCGATTCAATAATCGCATATGGGATACGATGAGTATTCAAATTTAGAATCGGGTATAAATTCAACAATATTTATATTCGGTTTAATAAAATCAATGATTTATAAAAAACCCGAATTGAGCATAGGTCATGCAATACTTATGCCCAATTCGGTAAAACCGTCGATTCATCAAAAATCTAAAGCAATTTCGAAAATCAATATAAAATTGCAAGCGAATTACAATTCGTACAGATGCCACTGGACCGAGTGCCTAAGTCACTCGATCGAGTGACATCACAAAATCGAGTCAGAATGCATGTCACGATCACCACTCGGTAGAGTCTCACAGTGACTCGATCGAGTGGCCACGTACTCGACCGAGTTGGTCAGTAACTCGGCCGAGTACAGTCTGTAGCGCAAAACAGAATCGTCTTTTACAAGTCCACTCGATCGAGTCCATCGACCACTCGATCGAGTGACCCGTAACGATTAACACAATAAATCGTACATTATTTTATTTTCAAAAGTCGGTAGTAATTTATGATTCATGTCAACACGTATTTAGTCAATCATGTGTATTACTACCTTTTCAAAACATGCATCTCATATTTGCATCTTTTTATCTCATCTCATATTTGCACAAACCGTTATTAGTTGTTATGGTATTGCATCGTTACTAACGCGTTTGTTATTTCTTTTGTCAATTTAATTATTGTTCGTTTATTATACTAAATGAACCCACATGCTAAAATTCCACTTTGACGTAGAATTAATTGCATTAAATTGACTTAGAAACCCATTTCAATTCCATTCACATGTTTAGGGAAAATAAATCTTTACATATCATTTTCCCGTTTTACTAACGCGCGTATTGTAAGTCATTCGAATTCTTAGTAGAGGCCGCTAATGTGCGGGCGGGGTTGGGTGTCCTTTGTGGGCTTCCCAACACGTACCCTCACCCCTTACTCAGAACCTCGGTTTCAGGATGCCCGAAACCTTTGGCGCACGAGAGTCATTCAATACACGATATCCGATAATGTCGGTATCGGTATCAAATGCAAAGGGACGAGCCCAATAAACTCTGACATCAGAAATGGGCCGTATTTTGTATACGGCCCACTACGACATAGAGTGGGCTCGAATGGTTTCGAATAACCACAAAATTCGGTGGCGACTCCACATAGACCTAAATTTCAATTCGATCCATTCTCATATGGAGATTCATTCGCCTACCCAAACCCGCGCGTGGTCGCGTCGGGGTGGACCTATGTCATGTCCACACTTTTACATTTTATAGTGTAATCCCCTAGAAAATCTAACGCAATACAGTGGTGGAAACACTGTAGAGTGGGATTAAAACACACTGACAAACTATATCTTATTAAAAGAAATGGTAAGTCAATACAAAGGCCTCTTTTTACAAAAGGACTAAAAGCAAAATCTCCAAACGGGTTTATACAAATCCATAAATAAACACGAATGAAGGAAGAGTAGGATCCACGCTACTCGCTAGCTCACACCCAAAACCCAGCAGCAAATACCTGTCATGCTATAAACATAACAGCCACGTCAGTGGGGAGTAACTCGGGCGTTCTCCTAGCCATATTATCATATGGAAAAATAATAGTATTACTATATCAAAATAATTAAAATCCAAAACATTAAATGATATAATAAAAATAAGCTTTCAGAGAAAACTTAAAATATTGGAACAATAAAATCAGAACAAGTTTTCAGAAGAAAACTTCAACATTTGCAAACCTGCAAACCAAAATATATCGATACTAATAAAAATACTCAAAATGGCGTTATGGAAATATTCAGTGTAGAAGGTCAGACTTTCACCAGGAGAATACTAAAAACTAGCTTCGAGAACTTAGTTCAAACAAATCAAACATCGGTCTCTAACTAGGCTACTCAACTATAATAGAGCGGCGACTTATAAATGCGATGCCCTAGTTTAAGACAATGCACACCCCTCCTGGGATTACCTGTCACCCAGTTCAACTTATGACGGCGACTTACTGCGAGGCCTAAACTTAAGGTCAAAATGTACACAACTCCCGGGATACCTGTCACCCGGTTCAACAACCAATGTACCGATTCCTGATACACCAGCCTTATAGTTGATGGCAAAAACGTAAACCCCAGAATATATTACTCTAAACCTCACACTTGTCCTTATTCCATAACTCCAAAACAAGCCATTATCGATATTCAAGAATAAATATAATCAATATGAATAATATGAGGATGAAAGGAATAAACATTTTATATAAAAGGGTAAACTTTCTATAAATAGAAAGTTACTAATTTTAGAAGCTTACTTAAAATAGAAATATTCTTGTAGAAATACTTAAATCATTAAAATTAGTGAAATATATAAAAATAGCATTTCTAACAAAATTAACATTTTATTATTATCGTCGTTATCGTAACTTTAATATATTTCTAAATTCGTAACTCAAAATATAAATAAAATATAATAAATCAATATATAGTACTTTATAAATAATTAGAAAATCGAGTTAAAACCATATATTTTAGAAACGAGACGTTTTATGAAAAACGATATCAAAATTTATTTGAGTCAACGAGTTTTAGAAATGAAATGAATTTTACAAAGGTTTCGAACTATTTTTAGCAAATAGCCTTTATTAATAAATAATACGGATTTTAATAAAAATAGTCAATCGGAAACAAATAGGAAATTATTAGTGAAAATAGTCTCGACCAAAAATATATTTAAAACTAAATCGACCATTTTCTCATTTACTAGTATAAATCGTAAATCAAAAAAATTAATTTATTAAACAAATATACAAATCTCGATTAATGTATTAAAATACGGTTTTAAGTTAAAAATTAGAAATTAACGAAATATGACGAAAATATGAAATCGATATTATTTAGTTACTAGTGTCACGATAACCAACAAAATATTATAACGATCGTAAATAATTAAATTACAAACGATTTATAAAACGATATCGAAAGTTGTAAAAAGATTTATAAGCACACGATTTATTAAATATTATTTTTAGCAAATAATAAATAGCTAAAATTAGAAAACCGGAGTTAAAATATTTACTACATACTACTACTCAAACATACGATATAAAATCGAGTAACGTCCTAAAGTTACCTGAGTCGACATCCAAAACGAAGACGTATTCGTTCTTCTTAATCCGTCCAAGCCCCAAATCAATAGCGATGCCTTTAAGTTCCAAGTTGTAGAATCGCTAGTCTTCTAAGCAAGCTTAATCGAAAAATCGAATTGACAAAACAAAAGAATGAGAAAAGGGGTTGGATTCGGGTAATAAGATAAACCTAAATAACGAGGAAGCTAAAACCAACACGAACGGATAGGAATTAAACGATATTCGACCAGAATAGGGAAACGTAGAGACAAAGAATAGCGAAGACGCGAGGCAAGGGAACTGATGTCAAAAGGGAAACATGAAGGCCGAACATAATTGAGTCGACCAACACAAGAACAAAATGACATGAGATGGTCTGAAAGTGACGCACAAAAGGAATTGGGCACGCTAGCAAGTGTCACGGAACACCAACAAAATGACGAGAGTAGCAGTAACGAACAGGATACTACTAAAACCGAGCCGCAGCAGACGAGTAAAAGTGAGAATAGCAGCAGCAGAGCATGAAACAGCAGCACCAACAGTAACAGCAACAACGACAGCAGAAATCAGACCCGAAACCAGAACCGAGGACAGCAAACGAAGCAGGACTCACATGAATAGAATGGGAACTCGTGGAAGCGAAACAGAACAGCAGCAGATGGACAAGGCACGGAACAGCAGCCACAAGCAATAACAGTAGCAGTACGATGCAAACAAAACAATGGTGAAGAAACGGGAGAGCAGCAGGACAGCAAAAACGAAAAGAAGAAGAAAAAGAAGAAGTATTAAAGAAGAACATGAAGGAACAAGGAGGAAAAGGAACAGAAGAGGAAAAGAACGAGATGAACAAGAGAGCAACGGCAACAAACCAGCAAACGAGACAGCAGCAGAAAAACCGACGCATCAGTAGCAATACGTGCAGCAAAAACAGAAAAACGCAACACAGAACGGAGGTAGCAGCAGCAAAACGGATGATAATAGTGAAGAGGAAGAAGAATAAGACTGAGGATTGCAATAGTGATAACAATGAACAACAGCAACACAAACAAACGCAGAAGATGAAAAAGAAAAGAAGAAGAAGAAGAAGAAGAAGAAGAAGAAGAAGGAAGAAAATTACCGTGGACCTGAGAAAACGCAGAGAAGAACAGGGGAGATGACGACGATGATGAACGGATAAGGTGGAGGACGATATGGTGCCAAACTGGTGGCTGCAAACGGAGGAAACAAAAAAAGAAGAGGGGAAAGGCTGGTAGAAACGGGATGGACGAAGGGGGTGATGAAAAAGAAGGGAAAGAGCAGGTCAATAAAAAAAATGAGGGGAGTTGAACCAAAATAAATGGGAAACGGTGGATTGATATGAAAGGACAGAGGGGGTTGAACGTGAATATAATACATTGAATCAAGAGAAATGAGAAAACAGTACGTATTGATTAAATGAATCGGGTAGGAGACGGTTTAAATAAATTATGAATCGATAAGTTGACTGACACACGAGGCGAATTAAAACGAGTCAATAAAACTAATAAATAATTGGGCCGTCAAATAAAATGAATAAATAAATTATTCGATACGAAAACGAAGTTTATAGAAATAAATAATTAGACGATGAAATAGATAAATAATAAATCTTCGATGAAGTAAATTAAATTGATTTTTCGAGGAAAGTTAATAAATATTTTGACGAAACTTTAAAATAAATGAGCTTCGAGCCGAAAATAGAATTTCAAGCTTATAAATAGAATTTGGAATTTAAATCGTCGAAATATACTTTTGATAAGAGTTAAATTAAATGTATAAAATAAATGGAAACAGAAATAAAAATGTTCAAATATAAGGGTTTCCGAGACAAATAGAATTTTAGGAGTTTGAAACGATCAAACGATAAATTCGTTTTATAATAATTTTAAGAATTACGAGTTAAATCGAAAAAATGAAAATACGAACAAAATTTTAATTTAATTTAATTCATAAAAATCAGGGGTGTTACATATAGATTATCGATTTATTAAAACTCGATAACAAAACCGTCTTTGTCGATTATCGTAATAAACCAAAACCGACTTCCTATATAGTTAATTACGCAAAATGACGAGTTCTCCTTTGCAATTAATTCTCGAAATATTATCACATTCACATTTTATAGAGTATCGGTTTATTAGAACTCGATAATAAAACCGTTTTTTCGATTATTGTTACGCCTCCGATTTTAAACAGTTAATTAGATTAATTAACGACTTAATACAATTTAATAAACGTAATTAACAAATATGAGTAATATGCAAATTAAATCCTAATTTATCTACGACAAGTTGACAATCAAGATTTATTATACAGATCGATGCAAATTAAAATAAAAAAATCCGGAAATGGGTCAGGTCAAGTGGGTTTTTCGACCCACCTAAGGGTCGTATTATTTTCTCTATAAAACTTGAAAGTTTTGAGAAATAGTTTAAGTATAATGTAAATCTTCCAATGGTATGAGACATGAAGTATAAGGTGGCGGAATTGGTTACATTGATAACATTTCATACAAATGTCAGGGGTTCGAATTGCCTTTTGAAAAAATAATAAAATTTACAAAATACCGCTGTTAACAAGGATCAAACCCCTAACTGATATTTCAAATGGTTGAAAACTATCTTAAAGAGAAAAAAAAACCCGGAAAAACCCATCCGCGAGTCGAAGAAAACCATCGACTACCCCATCCGTGAGTCGACGGTTTTTTTCGACTAAGTTCAATTTCCCGTTTTTTTTTTCGAAACAAGTAGTTTTCAACCATTCGAAATATCAGTATGCTGATCTTGGTCCAGTGGTTTGGTCATTTGAATTCCAGTCAGTGGTCCAGTGGTTTGGTCATTTGGATTCCAATTAGTAGGTCAGGGGTTCGATCCTGTAAACAAGAGGATTTGAACCCGGGTCACCAGTATGAAAGGTTGTCTTTGTAACCAATTTCACCACCTTATACTTTATATTTCTTATCAAACTTTCAAGTATTATATAGAAAATAATACGATCCTTGGGTGGGTCAAAAAACCCACTTGACCCGACCCAATTCCGGATTTTTTTTTCTTTTAATTTGCATCGATTTATATAATAAATCTTGATTGTCGTAGATTAATTAGGATTTAATTTGCGTATTACTCGTATTTGTTAATTATGTTTATTAAATTGTATTAAGTCGTTAATTAATCTAATTAGATGTTTAAAATCAGAGGCGTAACAATAATCGAAAAAATGGTTTTATTATCGAGTTCTAATAAAACGATACTTTATAAAATGTAAATGTGATAATATTTCGAGAATTAATTGCAAATGAGAACTTGTCATTTTGCGTAATTCCATATATTAATTATATAGGAAATCGGTTTTGGTTTATTACGATAATCGAAAAAGATGGTTTTATTATCGAGTTTTAATAAATCGATAATCTATAAAATGTTAAAGTAATATTATTTTGAGAATAAATATCAAGGGCAAAGTCATCATTTTACATAATTAACGCCGACGGTAAGAAGTAAAGCGCCGATTGTAAAAAGTAGTTGTGATGACTGGGAATTATTGACGTTATCATATATTCCTTGCTACTAATATATGTATTTTTTTTATCACCTTTGATGAACTTTATATGTTATCATGTTTTTAAATGTAGTATATGTTATCTCTTATTATATTCTCGTAATTATGATTAGATTTTCATCAGTCACGACTGGGAGGACTCCTAGTTACTCCCCACTGACGGTGGGCTTTTATTATTTTCAGGTTAATGTGCTACTTGGTCGTGAATGGGATTGACCTGAGAGAGAATGAATATTGAATAATGTATTTGAAAAAAAAATTGAACCTTGTAGTTTTATTTTGTTCGGGTTTTAATTCCGAGAGTAGTTGTATGCTTTAAGACATATTAATTATCTATGTTGGTAACACTCGGATTTAGTTAACCATGGTGTTTCCGCCACCATGGTATATTATTAATATAAGACGCTATAATTATCTATCTTATCCCTTTTGTTTAAATCCGGGGAGTTACACGCGGTATTATATTAGACGAAATATAAAGAACAGTAATAAATGTTAGATTGTTAGTAAACGAATAATAAAATGTTAGGAACGATAACTAAAAGTTAGATGCAAAAATGAACTGTTAGCAGTTAGCGATACCATAATGTAAATGTTAGTATAACGGTAAAATGAAGGTTAGTAATAATTAGTAATAATTAGTATACGGAATTAATAAAAGATTAGAGATTAGAGAAGAGGGGGTTTGTTTACACCCTCAATCTACATGCTTATGGTCTCGGAACGCGGGCTCGTTTAGTGGCGGCGTAGGCACGGGAGCGTCGAGAATGTAGGTGTAGGGTTACAACCCTTAAACCCAAGGACCTGTTACGAGTATTAACCGAAAAGACAAAAGTAGAGAGATAACAATTATACCTTATTTGCAGCGGAACAACGTATTAATAAGAAGTATAATAAACCCATAAATATATAATCTCCACGGACAGAATAAATAATCTTCACGGACAGAATAAATAATTCCCACGGAATAAATAATTCTACTCCCACTGTTTCCATTAGAAATCACATATTTTTAAAAGAAACATACCACTCCATGCAACAAAATAGTTTTGTTCTTTGGATGGTTTGTAGAATTAACATAAAACCCCTAATAAAACACGCGTCATAATTGAGTCTAAGTTCTACAAAACAATTTTGTTTAAACTTTAAGACTTGATAATTAAGAAAAGACTATTTTAGAACATTTTCAATCCATATCTCATATGGTGTCTATTCTCCGACTTACATGGACAATCTCATCAACATTGTACAAAGACTTTTATAGTGCATAATTTTCTAAAGCGTCAATAATATCTGCATGACTCATCATAGACCAAATCATATCAAATATGGTTCGATGTAGTTTGAAACACTTTTCACTACTTCTAAGATGATCGCAATCTTTTAGTTCAATTCCTCCCTGTTTCAATCATATCGAACGACTCGTACCAACTTATCAAGTTGATCTTGTACTTTCATCTGAATTTCCCTGAACAATTCAAAGCATTCGGTTTTAAATTTCATCAAATGAACAAAACCATACATGTTACCCATTTTGCAACATCACTAGTTAAACTCACACATATCTGTATATGTGTGATCTAACAAGTCTAAGTACCCTCCCACTACAATTAATAGGAGTCACTTGTAATGTCATTTATCCATCTAAACAACACTAGTAGAAAAAGGACATTTGACAAATACATAATACGACGGTTGTTGTAAATAACCGTTGTGTATTAGAAAAGGCGACGGTTATGGGACAGCGACCGATGCGAAATGTTTAGATAGAACATAACTGCATCAGTCAAGATATACGACCGTTGCGAAATGTTTATATAAAACACAATCGCATCAGTCAACAAAAACGACCGATGCGAAATGTATATAGCTAAAACATAATCGCATCAGTCAAAATTTATGACCGTTGCGAAAGACTTTTGTACTATATCTAATACAACGTTGATTTTAACCGTCGTATAATATAACCACCATCTTAATAAATTAACAAGCATAATATATACTTGACCCATTTAATAAATTAAAACCCTTCACCATTTTTTATAACCATCGTCCATTCACCCCCTTTCTCCATCGATAACTTTATACTGAATCTCCTTCGATGTATAGCTCTACACAAAACCACTCCGCCATTAACTCCTAACTTATTACCCATAACCACCGCACTCGTCCAACATCCAGAATGTCTGTCATAGCCCCACGACTGCCGCGCTTGTCACCCACACCCACATACCTCATCCGTCGCAACTTCACAACCACTACACTCGTTAATCAGGTAATTTATCCTCAATTATTTATGAAATCATTATTTTATCATGTTAGGGATTATGCATTAGGGATTCTGTTTAGTTAGGGGTAAATTTTGGTTTTAGGTTTAGGATTTGTATTTAGTTTAAGTACAATAGGGGCTTGCTGATTTTTCTGAAAACGAATAAAATTGCAAATCTGAACAATATTAATTGCAAATATAATATGTGGTTCGAACTCGATTGCACAATTGAGGATTTCGTTCATTTCGGGTTGGAGATAGAGGCGGCCTATCGGTGGTACTGGTTGACCTTTTTTTCTTTTCATGTGAAAATAAGGTCTATTTAATTTTGATATAAGGTCTATTTAATTTGGTTGGAAATGAATTTGGATAATTTGATGAAGCGAGAAAATTGTAAGAATTGTCTGAAAATGACAGATTTCGAGTCGAGTCGAGTCGGGATATATGAATCAACAAAGCAAAGTTGCCGGAAAAGAGAGTAAATGTAGTTAAAACGATAGGCATAATAATGAAGAATGTTATGTTAGAAGCAATAATAGGCTAAACGGTATGTAATAAGAGTAATGAAAAAGTTCAGGAGAGAAAATTGGAATGACAGAGGGTAGCTAGGAATGGGAAAGTTGGTGTGTCAAGGAAGGAAAAGAAGGTTGTAGATGTGGAGGTTGATCAGAGTGATGTGTCAAGGTGAAGTCCGGTCTCGATACTTGATCATTACCTTGATTGTGATTCTCCTTCACTAGGCATCTACCTCTCTTTTATACTCGTATCTTACTTCACCACACTCATGCACATTCTATTTATGATGGGTATATCGATACTTATGACTGTCTGAATAGTTAGCATAAGATAAGTTTATGTGTCTAAGTTGTAGCAATGTATTTGTTTTATCTGTCACAAGTGAAGCATATTTAACCCACGTTATTAATAAGACGGATATATTCGTTGTAAGTAAGCCGAACTACCATATTCATTTCCTTTTTTTCTTTGTTGATTAATCCCAACCCGACTTGAATTCTTCTCGTAGTTAGTTTTATTATTACGGTAGCTATCTTTCTCCTCAAAATAAGGGGATACATGGGAAAAATTAAATGAAAACGAAATTTGTAGGATACCAACGAGAAAAATCGATGGTGACGCCGACGGAAATCTGCCAAGGGGGATTCGTGGAAGCCATTCCTGTCTCCTTGAGGTTGATGAATTCTCTTTTTATTTGATTTTAGTTTTAGGATTTGGGGTGCGATGGGGCATCATAATCAAAATGTTTGGCACAATTTCAATTGTTTGATAACCAAATACCCCATCTGTATCTTATTCGCCTTCATCATTGAATAATTGTAAGTTTCTAACTTGTTTGAAATGGAGAGACTTGAACAATTTCCAGCAATTTTCTCCGTTGATTTAGATCAAGCAATTTGGGTCCTAGTTTCACCCATGGACCCAACTTACCTTACACTAAATCTGTAAACTAACTACTTAAATAGGTGAAAGGTGATAACTGTCTCATTGATAATTGGCGACATGTTTTTTCCAAATTCTGAGTCTAGTTTTAGTAAGCTCTACTCCTTTTCGTTTCTAATTCCCACTTTTGCCTTTCCTCGTTTATTAATTCATTATTTAAAGCTATTTTTTTTAATTGATTAATCAGGGTAATTAGAACTCGTAAAGTCGGAGAAAATACTCTCTCCGAATCAGGCTGTTGCCACGATCGTGATTAAAGCTGATAATCTTGCATTTTCGGGCTGCAATTCAGGTGGGCTGTTATCTCGTTATTGATGCATGTCTTTGTTGAATGCATATGCATTTGATGAGATGTAGGGTTGCACTAATTTAGTGGGCGGGAATTGGAGGTTGATGTTTTTGATGCAAGTTAGTTTAATGCAGATTGTAGGTTAAGGTTTAAGTCATTAGCTGAAATTAAACTATGGTGGAATAAAACTTGGCAGGGCATAAGTTTGAGATTTCCCTATGAATCTTAATATTTCAATCTCCACTAAGTTTCTTATTGTATATTGTATTTATTTGGATCTTTTCTCATCTTCATTTTGGTGCATTTGGTTTGAGTTGGTTCATTTTTCATGTGAGCCTAACTTATAGATGGTTGTGTCTAATTATAATTTGCAAAGTTAAAATGCAACTTGATTTCTAGGTTTCCCGGACGAAATACTCGAAGAGGTTGATGGGATTTGACAGGAATCAATGTATTAATCTCTTCGAAACTATCTTCAGAATGAGGTCATTATTATCTACATATTTGGTTTTTTTTTTTGTGCAGTAGCCACTATTCGATCTCATATAATTTTATGCTCAATATAGGGAGCTCTTGCACACTATTTAATGTTTGACAATCACTTCTGAGTTTCAAACGACTGTCTTCGGTCAGAGCTCCAAGAAATGATGGTGGGTTGTCTTCTCTTAGACGCAAGTTTTTTCTAATTGCATGTTAATATCTCGGAGCCTTTGCTTATAAATGACCGCAATAATTTTTTGACGGTAGTTTGAATCATGATAAATGATGCACAACTTTCTTTAGGTATTTTTCAGTAATATCAAAGGATGCTTATACGGTTGAAGAGATGAAAGAGATTCGAGACTTGCATGCTACCTATTTTATGGAGGATCATCTTTAGTTGTGTGTTACTCAACACTTGAAGTGGTAGTACATACAGTATTGGTATGATTTTATGAATTACAATTATATGAATTTTATTATATATGTATCCACTACTTGATTCGTTGTTCGACGTTGAAGAACGATTATTGCAACTATTTAATTTTGTGGATGTGCATAATTATAAATGTACTCCATATGTAAATGGATGGATTGTCTATATTATGTATGCACTACTTGGTTAGTTGTTCGACATTGAAGAACGATTATGGCTACTATTTAGTTTTTTAATTGCGCAGAATTATTAGTGTACTTATATATATAATTAGTTCGATTGCGGTATGTTGGCTACAATTTGACCATTAAATTTTTTTTTTTATCAAAAAACTTTTCGCAACGGTCGTTTAAATAAACTAATGCTAATTCGTATACTTTTTGCAACAGTCACATGTTAACCGATGCACAATGTACGCTTTTTGCAACGGTCAATATTTATAACCGTTGCGGTATATGAACTTTTCGCAACGGTTACAGTTTAAACCGATGCAAAATGTGCAATTTTAGCGACGGTTATAATATTTAACCGATACAAAAAAAATGTTTTTGCAACAGTTGTAGAACCGTTGCGATAAGTGACGCACCTACTACAACGCCGCGAGATACAACGGTCAACGACCGTTGCGATATGCAGTTTTTGACCGTTGCGATATGTAGTTTTTGTACTAGTGCAAGATCCATTTACCTCAGTTGATCCTTATCAACAAGGTTTATAATTTCATCATTATGAAACTTATTCTTATGTTTCTTGTCTCATGAATTAAGGACAATGTCATAATAGGTAAAACTTGAGTTGTGGGACTTGAACCTTTTGGTCGTTATGTTATAAATAAGAGCATTCACTACTAGGAATTTAGAACTCAACAATCATGTTTAGCCTTTTGCACCTCATATTCTTGTAAGGTATAGAGCAACAATTGTTCTACTTTTATCAAAACTTTTCATGCCCATACATGAAACAGAGTCAATATTCTTGCTTATGACTAGTACAAGAATAACAATTATTCAATTCCAGTATTCAGCTTTATGGTAAAATTAAGTGATTTTCCTTTCGTATATGAAACAACAACGTTTGTCCATTTCAATCACAAAACACTTCACTTATATACCATTATTCTACCCTCTATGAGCCATCACATCCACAATGTAATAGTTGCATTTGGTATCTTATACCAAAATAGTAGAATGAAAGTAACAATTACTCTAGTAACATACACACCAGAAGTCATACTTCAATTGATTTGCAGATTTTCTAGAAACCTCTAGAAACTATCTACCAATGTCTTATATTTGTCATTCCATTAATGACTAATAAAATCGTACCTGATCTAAATTTGGCAACAAGTTCGGGTATGACAACGATTGTCCTTCCCTTACTTTAACCAACGTCTTAGATTCATTAATTATTATCTCAAGCAATTTTCTTAATGAACTCATAGAACATTAGTATTATTTGCCTTCTTGATACAATGTTCAATTGCCTTTTAACATCTCATGCTAAAAGGTGAGAAACTTTATTAAATCACATATTTATTGATAATAAAGTGACCTAAACTTAGGACTAATTGAAACGATTTCAATTCCTAATTCTTTAGAAAGAAGCATCCAAAATTTCCTGACTATCAATATAATCACGTCATCATATGACATATGAATTAATTAGATCATCTTCAACATTTTCTCACTTAATGAGAACGATTCCCTTATTGAAACAATTGATTTTGGTACTTATAGTAGTCATCTCCATAACTCTAATTATACAGTCCATACTGTACATTAGCACTGGTTATAATTTATCGAAATTATCCTTCACAAGGAAAAAATCCATATCTCTAATTTTGAGAACTATTCTCAAGATACCAATCGACGAGGTTGAACAATTCAAACTCATCTTTAATAAATGTGATAAAGGGACTTAATTACAACTACAATTATATGCAAAGTAAAACGATAATTAATATTAATAATCTTAAACAATTTTAAGATAAAATCATGAAAACTACCCTCAAGTTCGCATAATATTCCAAGATCCAAAACCTTTTGTCGCTTAAGTGAACATGGGCTCACTGCTCAAGCTCCAAAAGTAAAGGTAGACAACAAACTTGTCAATTACATCTCTATGTAATTCCTGGTTCGTCGGAATTAGTCATCATATGACACCAACTATTTGCTTCAAAGCCCAAGTCCGACTTGATAGCAATGTTAAGCAAACCAGACTGAACCTGTGGTTAACCGTTACCCACCTACTCAGTCCACACACATCGGCAAAGCACCGCTTAGGCAGTCACTTCAACCAATGATATGAAATTGTTGTAGTGGTCAATTCTGGAAAGGCAATACTTGATATTTGTGCGAGGGATTAAATGCATTATGGGTCCTAAACATGCTGCTAGGTCATGTGGACATGACGTAGGTCCACCCCGACGCGGCCACGCGCGGGTTTGGGTAGGCGAATGAATCTCGTGGTGAGGTTGTTCTCGGGTTCGAAATTTAAGTCAAAATGGAGTCGCCACCGAATTTTGTGGTTATTCGGAACCATACGAGCCCACTCTATGTCGTCATGGGCTATACACAAAGTAAGCCCACTTCGATTTCAGAGTTTATGGGGCTCGTCCCTTTGACTTGCAATATCGATACCGTTTACACCGGCTTTCGTATATAGAATGACTCTCGTGCGCCAAGGGTTTCGGACATCCGGAAACCAAATGTTCTGAGTAAGGGGTGAGGGTACGTGTTGGGAAGCCCACTAAGGAACCCAACCCTGCCCGCACATGGCGGCCTCTACTAAGACATCGTTCGTGTTCGTGTACGCGCGCTAGTAAAATAATTAAATGATATGCAAACAACGTTTTCGGGCTAGGCATGCGAATTATTGATTTGCTACGTCATTTAATGCATCTTAGTTATGGTCGAAGTGATTTAGCATGCGAGGTTCATTTATAAAACGTAAAGCAAGTAAATAAATAAAGCTCGAAAATAAATAGAAATAACGTACAAGTTACACGGGCGGAAATACAACCCGGAATTCACAATACAACATTACGTAAAAATAATAAACAAAATAAGAAATACCGCGATACAATGATAGGAACGGACCCGTATGTAAAGTAGACCGCGAATTAGGTAAATGGACTAACCCCGATTAAATACGCATTATGTCGTGTACTAAACGAAGGACGGAAGCATGAGACTGTGGCATATTGCTAGCCCGATCTCATATCCCGTAGTCTTGTCCCGACTTATCACGTCAAAAGTTGATCAAAGTCGTTCTACATGTCATGATGTGCATGGTTTTGAAAATAGAAAGATCACGTGATAGTCTTTACACGTGATGACTAAAGTCGATAAAAGGACGGGGTTTGAAATGTGTGTCAAACCCCTCAGTTTTATGGGTTACAGGACCCACTCGACCGAGTCGTGGTGTGACTCGGTCGAGTGCACCTTTTACGTGGCTACTGCCCATTTTTATGGGTGCTACTCGATCGAGTAGCATATGTACTCGGTCGAGTAGACCCTGTACGAGTGATAACTCGTTTTGTTTTATGATTTGAAATCGATGGTCGGCCAAATCAAATACAAATATCGCACGATTTGTATTCAATTCGGCCTCCGGTACTATAATTGTGTATGAACGATTATAATACCGCTATCGGAGTTTTAGGAGAATATTTGTCGTTATACTAGAAAATTTGAATTAGTAACGAAAGATGTCCCTCTACGTCACGACATCGAAACTAACCCTTTCGGATTACGTGATGTCGGTTTTCGTGTCAACGGGTTTCGTACCAATTATGGAAATGGAATTAAATACGTTCAACTACGACCGTTTGCAATCGCGTCACGCCCTTGAGTACGTTGGGGCGGGGCTCCTCGAAAGGGCTCCACCTCCGTTGTTGCTCGTAAAGGGATTAGACGGATTTTAGGCAAACATCGTAGTCAAACGGATTTAAAACCGGATTTTGATACTAGTTTACGTATACACGGTATAATAACGATATTAGCAATAAAAAGATGATACAAAAATGAAAATACGAAAAAGTATAATAATATTAGCGTTAGTGTAGTGTTAGTGCTACTACGATTACGATTACTATACAAAAATACGATAAAATAAATGACAAAGAGACGAGATAGAAGGGATCGAAATGGGGTTTAGGACACCCTCAACATACATGCTAGGTATAGGCCTCGGAAATGGACTCGTGAATAGCGACGGGACGCCGGAGTATCGAGGATGTACGCGAGTTGTGGTGTGTGTGTGTGTTGCGTCGGTTTCCGAGGGACAAAGGGCTCGGGATTAGTGTGTTTGGCTTAGGGTTTCTAAGGCTTTGTGTAGGTGAGTTGTGGCTGAAAATGTAGGGTGAAAATGTAGGGTAAAAGTTCTGAAAAAGTTGTGTGTAAAGTTGTGAAATGCATGGGGGTGAAGCGGTATTTATAGGCGTTTCCCACGACATAGGGGTACTCGATCGAGTGGCCCTAGTGCACTCGATCGAGTGCCCTTGCAAACGGGCCAAACCCGGGTTCAAGACGCTCCACTCGACCGAGTGGGGTCAATCCACTCGATCGAGTGGATCAATCGGGTGAGACAAATAAGGAAAGAATTGATCTTGTTGTTGTGATTGATTTTTTTGAATTTAGACTTGTGCGCCAGCTGAATTTGGCTGATTTATGAGACGGTTTCGTCTTTGACCGGGTTTTGACCCGGTCGCCAAAAGACGGGATTTATCTTTGGTGTCGATTTTGGCCCAAATTAGTCTTATTTGACTCGGAACAACCCACTGGGCCTGAATTTGAGGTTTGTTTTGTGAGATTTTTACTCCGCTAAAAGTCCATGTCGGATATTATCGACTCCGAGCCTAAATCCGAGTATACCAAGTCACGTTTGCATCCGATCATCATCGGGTGTTTTTCGGAGACTACCATAGACACGTGGCAGTCAAAATGCGGGTGTCTACAGAGCCCCCACTCTGACTGAGCCTTGGACAAGGCAAAAGTCAGAGTAGCTACCAAGCCCGTTAAGACCTGGTAGACTTTCGGTCGGGTCACTTATAGTCCAGTGGACTCGCGTGTAGGGCTCGCCAGCCATAAGCAGAGGGTCATACCTGTCCTGATGATGATAGCTTCGCGGGGAGTCAGACTTGTAGCATAAGTCCTGGGCACGCCTATATGTGGGCCCATCCCGTACCATTTCGGGGAAAATGCCGCCTTGGGCGTTCCGCTGGGGAAGTATGTGAGCTGTACGGGCTTGATTTTGAAGCTTTGAGTCGTACCTGAGCTGATGATTACGATCCGTGGGAAGTGAAACTTGCCTCTTTGGGGAGTAGGTGTACCCGTATGCCGACACATCACGCCTTGGATGTAGCATACCGGGGAAAAGCTGACTTCGTTGGGGAATTTGAATAGTTTCGCGGAGACTCGCTTCTGAAGTCTGGAGTGTACCTGTATGCGGACACATAACAACTTGTATGTAACACGTAGGCAAAACACTGACTCGTGCTGGGGAGATAAAAAAAATTTGAATTTTTGAAAGGACAAAGTTTTGAAAAAAAAAAAATTATCGCAAAGAAATTTTATCACAGAAAAATTTTAGAGACTCTTAGGAAAGCTCGGGACGGCTTGATTCCTATTCTGGGTTCTAGTTTGAAATCAGGCCTGCGCGCGCATAGGGCCCAGTTTGCTGAGGAGGCAGAGTAGTTAGGTTTTCAGTTAGGTTTTCTCATTATAAATATGAGAATTCCTGCTTCAATTTTCTGCATCTCAACTCAAATTCTTCTTTTCCTTCTCAAAATCTTTTAGACTTTCAAGAAAGCTAGGAATTCCTTTCATGGGTATCGATCACTTGACAGCTATGCTTCTCGCATTGTCCCAATATTTTCGGGATGAAGAAAAGGTCCGATTGACCCAGATGGGAATTGTCAATTTATTCCCTTTCCAACGTCTAATAGTTGACTCGCATTTCTTGGACGCTTGCTTGTCGTTTTGGGACACCATCTATCACGTATTCGCGTTCCCGAGGGGAGAAATATGCCCTTTACCCGAGGAGGTTACGGCTATTGGTGGTTGGAGTCCTGTTGCTCAGCCAGCTATTCCTCCGTTCTACCCGGATCCAAGGAGACGGTTGAGGGAATTCTTGGGTTTGTCTCATGCTGAGACAAATCGGATGGTACGGGGAGATAGCATTTCCCTATTCGATCTGGCTGACAAGTTTATGAACCCTCGAGATGTAAGGGCCACCCCTGCTCACAGGCGTAGGGCGTTTGCCTTTTGCATGCTGCACTGCTATGTCTTCGAGGGGCTGATGGAACTTGACTCATGCAGGGGTCAAATCAGGCTGATTGGAGTGGTTGACCAGATGGAGACTGGTCATAGCCCTGCTTGGCTAGCCACTGGAGAAATCATCATGGGTCTGGATGCCAGGCGGCTTGACCCAACTCGACCTTTGACGGGGAGTACCCGTATTCTGCAAGTATGCATCTCGATTTTTTTTTTTTCACGCGAAATACCTGAAGTACGCAAGTCACTCGATCGAGTGGACCTGTCACTCGATCGAGTGACACTCATACCGAGCTACTGCCTGCTTTCAGAGGGCTAACTCGATCGAGTCATCTGCTGCACTCGATCGAGTGGACCCTGGCGAACCCTTCCGTTGCTTATAAAATTTGTGTACACTTTTCAGATATGGTTGTCGGAGCGACTGTCAATCATAGAGACCCCTCCGAGCATACCCAATTATCGGAGTAGCCAAATCAGCTCAAGAAGGCGAAAGATAAGTTCAAGTCATCGGATAGATCGAGCTTACTGGGATGAGGAGCTGGTGTTCCACGTGGGTCCTTTGATCAGGTGGACCGTTGCTTGGTGGTTCCTTTCGAAGTTGGCTGGCCTGGCCAAGAGAGACCAAGCTCGCTACCTGGTGATTCTGTCCCTTGACTGGACAGTTCACATTTACCCGGATCGTCTCCTAAGACAGTTCGGTTCGTCTCAGCGCATCCCTGAGACTGAAGCCATTATTAGCGTCTCGCTCCAATTGACGGACGCTATGTGCGACACCTGGTTGCAAAGATGGTTCACTCGTCCTACATGGACTGTACCTAACCCTTGCCAATCCGCTTGGGTGTCACGGGCTTATCAGAAATGGACTTCCGAGGAGTCCGAGGAAGCTCGAAAGGCCTTGAAGCTCGATGAGGCCTTTGAATTGGTTCATCGCGAGACGGCGAAGGACAACAGGGACTTATTTACCGGGGAATATATTCCTGAGGCTACAGTCCGGGGAGAATCGGGTCTTAAGTCACAAACTAAGACTCGATCTAAGGAAGTCGGTTCTAGCAACACTCGGGGGCAGACCGACTTGGAGAGACGCCTTGGGCCAAGGTTGGCGGTCCGGGACCGACTAGGTCCGCGTGACCGGCTCCCTGAGCCCGTGAGGGCTCGACTTGGGCCTATTGATGTGATAGAGGAGTCGGGCTCAAACAATCGAGCCCGAGCTAGAGAGGTTCCTGTGGTGATTCGGGAACGCTCCCCTCCGCGTCGTCGCCAGTGGACGGCTAAGGAGGCCAAGGACAAGGGAAAGGGCAAGATACCCTAAATGTCGAGTCCTTTATTATTATTTAAGTATTATTATTATTATTTTGTTGTGTGCCCTTTTTTTTGTATTTATTCTTTGAATTCCTGCACTTTTGTAATTTCCCGAGTTTATCGGGATTTTTTTTGAAATAATAATAAAAAAAAGTTTATTATTAAACCGTTCCTGTCTTTCCTTGATTGCATTTGTTGTACCCTTTTAAGGGGTTGCCTACGTATCCGCGACTAGCAGAATCAAACCAAACGTAGTTCAGGCATAGGAAATTTGCAATCTCGAATTACACCAAGACTATTGGTTCAAGATGTTTATGACAGTAGAATAAGTAATTCTAGCTCATTGACCTGCTTTTTGAAAAGAATGATTTTTATAAAATTTGCTAATGACATTGAGAAGAGGCTAGGGGTAGTAACGCTTCAGTTGGTCCAGGTTGGTTGGGTTAACAAATTCATTCCCGTCCAGGTCCGTCAGCATCACTGCTCCCCCTGATAGGATCTTCTTTACCAGATATGGACCAGCCCAATTGGGTTTGAATTTCCCCCTTGGGTCAACCGGTAGTAGAGCTCGAACAGACTTAAGGACTAGATCGCCTTCTTTAATGTGCATGGGCCTTACTCTCTTGTTGAAGGCCCGTTGGATCCTCTTCTGGTAGATTTGGATATTATTGAGGGCACGAGACCGTCGTTCGTCTAGTAGAACCAGTGAGTCATATCGTGCTCGAACCCAGTCAGCTTCGGGTATTTGGCTTTCTAGCAGAATTCTGAGGGACGGTACTTCCAGTTCAATTGGTTGGACTGCCTCCATCCCGTAGGTTAGGTAATACGGCGTTGCCCCGGTTGCGGTGCGAATTGACGTTCGGTATCCCCATAGGGCAAAAGGTATTTTATCGGGCCAGTCCCGGTAATTATCAGCCATCTTTTTGAGTATGGTGACAATTGTTTTATTGGCCGCCTCTACTGCTCCATTTGTTTGGGGACGGTAAGGCGAGGAAGTATGCCTTTGGATTTTATATTTGGTCAGCAGGGCCGCAGTCTCGGCTTGAAAATGAGTCCCGTGATCACTGATAAATTCATAGAGAATCCCATATCGACATATTATCTTGTTCTGGATAAACTTGGCGACATGCTTAGCATTGAGAATGCGATATGATTCAGCTTCGACCCATTTGGTGAAATAGTCGATAGCTACCAAAATAAAGCAGTGCCCACCGGTACCAGAGGGATTTATTTTCCCGATTATGTCAATACCCCATGTTGAGAATGGCCAGGGTGACGTCATGGTATACAGTAGTGATGACGGCATATGCTGCACATTGCCAAAGATTTGACAGTTATGACAATGTTTGACATACGACCGGCAGTCGGCTTCCATGGTATTCCAGCAATAACCGAGTCTCATGATTTTCTGGACCAACATGTGGGCATTCATATGTGGGCCGTTTTCACCATCATGTACTTCGGCCATAACCTTTTCGGCCTTATACTTGTCAACACAAAGGAGAAGAGCCCCTTGTGCCGTCTTTTTGTATAACTGACCGTCGTCGGTACGGATGAACTGGGTGGCTAGCCTCTGTAAGGCTTTCTTGGCTCGACCTTCCGTCCCGGGAGGATATTCTCCGTTTGTCAGGTACGTTAACACAGCCTGATACCATGGTTCGGGATCAGTTATCTCAATGTCCTCGATGTCGTGGATTTACGCCGGCTCGGAGCGTCTTTCGACGCAAATCGACATACTGGTTACGTGGTCGGGAATGTTCAGCAAAGACGCCAATTTTGAGAGTGCATCTGCAAACTGATTCTCTTCCCGGGGTAGGTATATGTACTCTACCTTTTGGAATTGTTTCTCGAGATCCCTTACTCGTGGCTGGTAGGCCACGAGATTAGCATTTCGAGTCTTCCATTTTTGGAGTGCTTGGTTAATGACCAAGGATGAGTCACCATGTACCCGGAGATTTGTAATCCCCAGATTGGCGGCGGCTTGTAGCCCGTAAATGCATGCTTCGTATTCTGCTGCATTTTTGGTAACATCAAAGTCCAGCTTGATGGAGATGGGAGTGTGCTCCCCTTTTGGTAAAATTAGAAGGATCCCGACTCCGAACCCTCGAAAATTAGATGCGCCATCGAAGTATAAGTCCCAAGTTTCAGTATCAGTATGGAAAATATCTTCGTCTGGGAAGGACCAGGTGTCGGTGTGTCCTTCTTCGGTTATCGGGCTGTCGGCGAGAAATTCAGCTACTACTCGACCTTTAATAGCCTTTAACGGTACAAACTTTAGGTCGAACTCTGCCAGCATTAGAGTCCATCTAGAGATTCGGCCGTTGAGAACGGGCTTTTCGAAGATGTATTTGATCAGGTCCATTTTGGATAGCACATGGACCTCGTAACTGAGCATATAGTGCCGGAGTTTTTTAGTGGCCCAGACTAGAGCCAAACACGTTTTTTCGAGCATGGTATATTTGCACTCTTACTCTAAAAACTTCTTGCTGATGTAGTAAATGGCTCTTTCTTCGGAGTCAACTGTCTGAGCCAGCATAGCCCCCATGGCTGTCTCGGTCGTCGTTAGGTATAACGACAGAGGCAAACCGGGTTGAGGTGGCATTAAGACCGGCGGAGCAGACAGAATTTCCTTGATCTTGTCGAAAGCAGTTTGGCACTTGTCATCCCATAGTACCCGTTCTCCTACTTTCAGTTTCTTGAAAATTGGTTCACACACCATGGTTAACTTGGAAATGAACCGACTAATATACTGGACTTTCCCGAGAAATCCCCTTATTTCTTTTTCGGTCTTGGGAGGTTGCATCTCGGTAATGGCTTTGATTTTAGCTGGGTCGACTTCGATACCTCGTTGGCTAACGATATGACCCAGTAATTTGCCTGATGTTACCCCGAAACTGCATTTTTGAGGGTTTAGCCTCATGTTGTACTTGCGTAGTCGGGTGAAGAATTTTCTTAGGGCGGTGATGTGACCGTCCCGTTCTTTAGATTTGATGATCATGTCGTCTACATAAACTTCTACCTCTTTATGCATCATGTCGTGTAATAAAGTGGTAGCGGTCCTCTGATATGTGGCTCCGGCGTTAATGAGGCCGAATGGCATGACGGTGTAGCAGTAAGTACCCCAAGGTGTTGTGAAAGTAGTCTTACTCATGTCTTCTTCCGCCATCTTGATTTGATTATACCCGGCGTACCCGTCCATGAATGATAGAAGGGCATGGTCGGCCGTGTTATCCACCTGTATGTCAATGTGTGGTAACGGAAAATCATCTTTCGGGCTCGCCTTGTTAAGATCCCGAAAATCTACACATACCCGCACCATACCGTCCTTTTTAGGAACCGGCACGATGTTTGCTACCCAGTCCGGATACTCGGATACTTGTATGAAGCCGGCTTTGAATTGTTTGTCGACTTCTTCTTTTACCTTGAGAGACCACTTGGGCCTCATCCGACGAAGCTTCTGTTTGACTAGTTTGCACCCGTCTTTGATTGGTATGTGGTGCTCGGCTATTTCCCGGTCTATCCCCGGCATGTCCTTGTAGGACCATGCGAAGACATCCTTGAACTCTTGGAGGAGGCTTATGAACTGTTGTTTCTCCTCGGGATCTAAGGATAACCCTATCTTAAGTATCTGAGGCTCTAAGTTTGTACCCACTTTATGGACTCGGTTTCTTCGATCACCGGGTTTCGGGACTCCCTTTGCTCTAGTTGCTCGATCAGATGTGGAGGTAAGGGTACCTGTTCGTCTGGTTTCTCAATGTCATAGCATAAAACATTTTTAAAAGCAGAATTTAAAAGAGACAAGTCGTAAGCAGAACGGTTGTTATTATTGATTGAAAATTTGGAGAACAGCTGAAAGAGAGCAGCCATCTGATCATTGGTCAGTGGCGGGATTGGTAGGGCACTCGGGACAGACCCCGAGGTGCCAGCAGCAGGAATGATAAAAGGGAGAGGGGTTACAGGAGTGACTCTAGCACCGACTTCCCTAGACTCGACCTCAGACTCTGACTCAGACTCCGACTCAGACTCGGACTCGGACTCAGACTCAGGCATGTCTCCCTCTCCAGTGACTAGCTTGTAGATCCTTCCCTGACTGTCAGTCCACTTGACAGTCTTCCTCCAGGCCCTGTTTCCCGTCTCGGAACCAACATCCGAGATCAGCTTGGTCGGGTCAAACTTGTTGCTGCGGAGGATCAGGTTGACCAGGTCTTCCTTCGGAGTTGGGGCTATGACGTCTTCCCCAAATAGTAGCCCTAGCGTGGGCTCGGCATCTTCAGCTCCGTTGGATTGGATGAGGGTGAACACATCATCCGGGATGTAGTTGCAGTCCCGGGCCAAGTGGGTCCCGAGCTACATAGCATTCGGCTGGTAGAGACCAACCTGAATAGCCCCAAATACCGGTGTGACAAAGTAGTCAGCCAACCGTGGGCTGTAAGGGCTCAAGTGGATACCCTTAATAATGTTGCAGGCCTTCTCAATTCCTGCTCGGATAACATTGTCGGGAGTTATGGCATACCCGAGACCAAAGTGAGATTCTTCATCTTTGAGAACCTCGATGATCTTCCCAGCTGGAAGATCGGGTCGAGAGGTAGCCCCCGGAAAGTACCCTAGGTTTTGGAGCATCGTGTCGATGCTCGTAGTGAAGTAAGGCCTAAAGAGGTACTCTTCCTCGATCATCCCCACAAAGTCGAACCCCCAGAGGTCCGTGCGTCCCGTGGCGTTACAGCTGGCCACAGTCATCGGTGTTCTCTCTAAAGTGATGACATCGTTAAGCAGAGGCATCTTGATCTTTCGGTGGAGGGTGGAGGACACCGCCTTGACCGCGTGGATCCAAGGCCTACCTAGGAGCAAGTTGAATGACGAGGTGACGTCGATCACCTGGAATTCGAGCTCCTTTTCTATTGGGCCGGTTATGATGGTCAGTTTCACGGCTCCAGCTACCGACTTTGGGCTCCCATCGAAGGCTTGGATGGTCTGAGCAGTCGGGATATAGTCAGCCTTGGTAATGCCGAGGGCTTTTGCGGTCCTTAGAGGAAGGACATTCACAGCGGACCCATCATCAACCAGGGTCATAGGGAGGTATTTTCCTCGGCAAACCACCGTAATGTAGAGGGCCAGATTGTGGGAGGCCCCGAATGGCGGTAGATCGGCTTCGGAAAAAGTGATCATTGGGCCTCCTTCCTTAGCTTTGCCCTTTAGGTGGGGCAGGACCGTGGCTACCATCTCAGCAGGGGTAACCAAAGAGTCAACCTTAATTTGATCGAGAGCCTTTGTAAGTGCTTCTCGATGCTCTTGAGAGCTAACCAAAAGTTGCCATATAGTGAGGTCAACTCGGGTTTTCTTCAATTGCTTCACGAGAGCTGTTTCGGCAGTTGGCTCTTCAGGGGCGACTTTCGTCCTGAATGGCTCAGTGACGGTTGTCGGGATAGGGGTGTCCCTAGAGCTAGTGGCTTGATAGGGACGACCAAGGTGGTTACTGGTTAGGACTCGGGATTTAGTCCTTCGAATCTCCTCGGAGGTGATGGGGACAGCTTTCCCTTTGGCGAGGTAGACGTCATCCTCGTCGTCAAACCAGATCCCGTTTACTTGCGGGATAAATGGAGAGATAAGGTGAGAGCAATCAATCACCTCCCCGGTAAAGATGGCGTGGGAGCTGAAAGGGTTCTCCTTGTTGCTGGGTTTATCTCCTGGTAGCGGGATTTTACCGCTTTCGATCAGGTCCTGGATCAGGTGCTTCAGCTTCCAGCACTTCTCGGTATCATGCCCATTGCCTCGGTGGTACTGGCAATAGGCTTGGGCGTTGTAGTTCTTGGAGCGTCGCTCGACCGGAACTTCAGGAGTTGGGCCTATCGGTTGGATTAGGCCTTTAGAGGATAGCCTTTGTAAGGCATAAGTATAGGTCGTACCTATATCAGTAAAAACCCGAGGTGGGGTGTTCTTCTTGGACGGGGCATCTAGTAGATTAACCGCGTCGAAAATGCTGCGGGTTGCAGCTTGAGGCTTGGTAGTGGAGGAAGAAGCCCCTTGGTAACCCTTGGCAGCGGCCTTAGTGAGGCCTTCCAGTCTTAAGTCATCTTCGATCCTCATACCCATTTCAGTAAGGGTGGTGAAATTGGGTATGACAGCATATCGGAGGTGAACCCGGTAGGAAGGGAGGAGGTTCTTGACAAAAGCCTCCACCAAAGTCTTCTCACTGGGCTTATCGACCAGTTTCACGCTCTCGGCCCTCCAGCGTTGAAGGTATTTGGTAAAACCTTCGTTCGGTTCCTGGGCCATGACCTCCAGAGATCGCATTGTGGTTTGGATCTCGGTGTTGTCAGCATAGTTCCGAGCGAACTCGGTGGCCACATCATCCCAAGTAGGGTATTTCTTGGGGTCTAGCCTGTAGTACCAGGCTCGAGGGTGCTTTTCAAGAGACGCAGCAAAAAGGTTCTTGAACATGGTAGAGTCCACCCCTTTGATGGCCATGAACTCCTTGAAGGCCTGTACATGTAGTAACGGGTCTTCAGTCCCTTCAAACATGGGCAAACCGGTGAGGTTCAGGTTTGCGGGCGGCTTGTCGCTTAACGGGTTATACTCGCGACTATTCTCCCGATGGATATTGTTACTTCCAGTCAAGTGGACCTGTTCTTCCAATCGGCGAACCGAGCTAACCAGTTCAGCCAAAGGTTCCGTAACCCCCGTATTTGGAGTCCTTTGCTCCACTGCGGCCAGACGAGTGATGATAGCAATTTGCCCAGCCCTCATTTCATTCAGTTGGGCTTCGATCTCGGCCTGTTTGTCGACCATGGTGTCCACAGAGGTTTTCAGACTGCCTAAAGTAGCTTCCATCCTGCGAGTGTGTCTGGTTGTCGGTGGCCTGTCTGTAAGAACACCACATAATCAGAAACCGAACCCAGATCTCGGAACCGTAAAAAAAGCACATCCCGAGCGCACTACTACCAAATTGGTCATAGACATGACCTAATAGACATAGGTTAAAAGAAAAACCCACATCTATTTTTAATAGACATAGGTTATTTAAAAAACCTATGTATATAAAAGAGAATATAAATAGGTCAAAATTAAAATCCATGTCTATAAATTATACACATAGGTCAAAGCAAAACCTATGTCTAGAATATATGAATAGATGTAGGGCATATAAAATACCCATGTATCTTGAAATAAGACCAATAAACCATTGCCCCATGTCTATTTTGTTGCTACTGATAAACAAATAATATTTTCTTTTCATTTTCTTTCATTTCCTAATAATATTGCTACTAATAAACTAATAATATTGCTACTAATAAACAAATAAAAAAATAATAAACAAACTTGTAAATAATATCCTACGCAGCCTTCTTCATTTTCTTTCATTTCACCCGGCAGCCATATCCCATTTTTTTTCATTTCGTTTCACCCGGCAGCCATGTGAAACGAAAACAAAAACCAGCCATCATCTATCATCCTAATCACTCAAAAATCCTTCAATACTAATCATCTTCTATCAAGATCGAAGCTTTGTTACTCTTCAACTACACCGCGTACGCTCAGGCAGTCGCATCTTCATCCGTCAATCGTCTGGCCGTTTCTTCTTCAATCACCAAAGCTTCGTGATTTCTTAGGTTGGTTTGATTTGTGAAATGGTTAGTTTAGGTTTATGATTTCAGGTTATTGTTCGTTTATATTCGATTTTGGGTTTTAGGGTTTTCGATTTGTGAATTTGGAATGGTGGTCTACATACTGATAAAACTCCAACATTGATGTAGAAATCAATCAGCGTTGCTTCTGGAAATATTGAAATTATAGTCAAATATTGAAATCAATCAGCGTTGCTTCTGTAAACATATTTAAATATTGAAATTATAAAAGTATCGTCACTGTCATGCGTCTCTTCGTTGCCACCCCCAAATCTACATTCACCGACACTTGATTTCAATTTGTAGGGTTTCTCTCTCTCTGTGTCCAGAATTGCTTCAACAATGGCGGCAATGGCGGTATCTACTCCTACGTCGCCTGGTCAGCTTTGAATTGACTGAATTTCGATTTATCAGCTTTGTTACTTGTTGCGATGTCGTTGTTCGTTTGTTCGAGTAATTGTCGGCCATTGTTAGATGTAAGTTTCAGCTAATTTCAAGTTTTTTTTTGAAATGTCGGTAATTTCATTGAATTGTTTTGATCGCATTAGGATTTGTTGCGATATCGTTGTTCGTAATTCGTTGTTTGAGTAATTGGCGGACATTTTTTAGATGAGTTTCAGCTAATTTTTAAGCAGTTTTCGGAATGTCAGTAGTTTCATTGAATCGTTTTGATCGCAATAGGATTTGTTACGATGTCGTTGTTCGTTGTTCGAGTAATTGGCAGACATTGTTAGATGTAAGTTACAGCTAATTTTCAAGTTTTTTTTTTGAAATGTCGGTAATTTCATTGAATTGTATTGATCGCATTAGGATTTCTTGCGATGTCGTTGTTTGAGTAATTGGCGGAAACTTTTAGCTAATTTCAAGCATTTTTCGGAATGTCAGTATGTGACTTTAATTGATCGTTGTGATCGCATTAGGATTTGATCGCATGTGCAACTTGAATGTCACTGTGTGAATTGATTGAATTTCACTTTATTAGCTTTGCTACTTGTTGCGATGTCGTTGTTCGTTGTTCGAGTAATTGGCGGATATTTTGGAATGTCGGTCTTTTCATTGAATCGTTTTGATCGCATTAGGATTTGTTGTGATGTCGTTGTTCGTAATTCGTTGTTCGAGTAATTGGCAGACATTGTTAGATGTAAGTTTCAGCTAATTTTCAAGTTTTTTTCCGGAATGTCTGTAGTTTCATTGAATCGTTTTGATCGCAATAGGATTTGTTGTGATGTCCTTGTTCGTAATTCGTTGTTCGAGTAATTGGCAACGCTATCTGATGTAAGTCATTGTTCGTTGTTCTTGAGTGATTGACGTACATTTTCAGATGTAAGTCTCAACTAATATCAATCATTACTCTGAATTTCATTGATCGTTGTTATCGCATTAGGATTTCAAGCGTTATAATATTCTTCTTTTCTACCTTGTGAGTTGTGACTGTGTTAATATGTTATGCAATGCAGGTGTCGTTTCTCCTTGTTCTCTTTCCAATTTGTGGCGCTTGGCTTTACTCCGAATTTTTGGAATATAGAAGAAAATCGGCCGCCTCAAAACCGTGAGTTCCGATCCATGGCGTGTTCTGTTGTACATCGAGTGGTTGACATATTTCTTAAAATGAAAATTTGAGTTTTTTGCCGAATTCTATTACATTGCCATGACTTGCAGCATTTTTTTTTTTCCTGTTTTTTGTGGTAATTCTATGAAATGAATTGTTTTTAATTTTGATATATGTAGGCATTCAGAGATCAGTTTGGTAGAAGTAAAAGACGATGCAATCAAAGAAAATGAAGCAGCAGCGCTCTTGGAAAGTCAAGAGTTGCAGCCCGCCTCTCTAAGTGCTCGAAACGAGCCTCATACATCGCCTTTCTTGAGGTATACGACATATTGTTTTTGTTCGGTTTGGTCAATAAAAATATTATGAACTACCATCGTATTCTCTGTATGATTCATTGTTTCATGGTTTATTTAGATTTGTGTCGATGGATGAGGCGTTCTTACTTGATAATCGTCTAACACTGAGAGCCATGTAAGTAGATTTATTTTCACGACATAATACCTTATATCGATGAAATTGTAAACATATTGTTTTGAACTGTAGGTCCTAGTTCGGTCTTTGAAGAATCATGCTATCAGAAAGGCTCATCTTGGAAGTAAAGTACTAGAAACATTATATCCTAGTTGTTCTGACAGCTAGAGACGTGGAATCGGGTCATGGATAATGGAAAAGCTGGGATTTAGTAGAGAAGCGGACACGGAATCTGTTGAACTCGATCAATCTACATTGTTATTTCCGTGGCATCTCCTGAAATCGACGGATAATAATGACCTTTTGGTTATGAACAAAAGGTACATATATCTGATATTATTACCAAAAACTCTGAACTTCCTTGATTTCCGCTTTGCTGTATGACACCGAAGATTGTGTAGAGACCTTTGATTGTTTCTTCATATGCGTGTGTGTACAGTTTCGAAACATTGTGGGTCATGGACTTCGACAGCGGAAAGGTCCGTGATGTAGTTATAGGTACAGTTCGATTCAGCACATTTCTTTTTAAACTCGTGATTATAATTTTAGAAAACCGACTCATCATGCAACTTCTGTATTATCCTAAGGGCACGAGAATGTCATGGAGTTCTGTGGCAAGCAGATCACGGAAAAACTTTCAGAATTGCAAGGTCGTTGTTTCGATGTTCAACAACTATTTAAGTCAACTCACACATTAGACGGGAATCAGTTCTCGCATTGTAGTTTGCTTTCTTCCTTTGTTACCATCGGAGAAAATCATATTGTCTGTGACACAGGTATTATGTTCATATCAGACTTTAAGCGTGCATATCTTTGTCTTCTGAAACTGCGGTTTCATCAATCATGCTCGCGTTTACTGTTTCCGAAGTTGGCCAGCGAGTTTTGATGCTGAATAAACACTCTGACGTTCGTTCAAGTGTTGAATTCTCCAACTTCGGAATCCTTGGCTTACCCTATTGGCTATCGTATTCCCTCGAGAGAGCCTTTCCTTCATAAGTACTTTTAAAACTGCTTCTATTAGACGTGATATTTTTTATTTTTATTTTTTTACGGTTTGTGATTCTTGTTATTTCGACACTGCAGTGGGAATTTAAGTGGCGACGCTATCTTTGATCATGTTCAGTCATTTGCATTTTTACCAGGTCGAGTCCATTTCCGAATCACTTGTTAACTTTTGTTATGCCTACCGGAAAGTAAATGTTTGTAAGCAAATTAAATTGCTGTAAATACTCATTTTTACCTTCATTTTACTAATGTTGCTTTTGCTGGACGCCAGGAAAAATTTGCAGTAGATATCCCTGAAAACATAGAACTGGTAGAACCATTGCAAGAACATTGTGTGTGGCACCAAGCACGAGGAGTTGCAATGATAGTGTCGGAGACGGAAACTGCTGCTGTAACGACTGAAAAGGTATTTATCTGCTGCCAGTGCTCTCATTCCATTCTTTTAACTATGCCTCGTTCTCGCCATGGTTTTTATAATGGAGTAATATTTTCTAGTCATGTTTTGAGCACTTTTAAAAATAGGAAGATAAGATTTAACATTTTTGAAATAAAAAAGTTTTGTTGCATTTCATCGTGATATATAGTGTTGGACCTAAATGTTTACTACCTCTGAAAAATATATATCAACTCGGATGTGTGAAGTTTTGATTGTAAAATAAATGAACCCAATTCCCCATTATTGGTATGTGTTCTCTATGTTATAATCAAAGTATTTATGTTCTTGAAGTATTCGCTTTCAATTATATTGAAATTGTTGCAGCACTTCAAAGTACTTGCAATGTATTCACAAGAAGACATCGATGAGGTTCGCGATTTGTGGGCTAACTATTATCTTCAAAATTAGAAATATGAGACATGCATGTAGTATTCAATGTATTAGCTAAAAAGATTGGTTGTAGTAGGAAGAGATTTTATTATTGATACATCGCGTACTTGTGTAGTTTTTTTATCTTAGCTACTTATTTGTTTGGGATGATGACTACTTTTATGAAATATGGAACGTTTGATCGTCCAATTGGGTGTTGTATAATTTATGAGATTTATTTGGTTTCGGTTGGATTGCAGTTTCTTATGAAAAATACGGAAGGCATTAATAATTGATATCATTTTCGGACTGATTACTATGACAATAGACATGGGGCAAACAAAAACCCATGTTTGTACTATGACAATAAACATGGGGCAGCAAATAACCCATGTCTGTACTATGATAATAAACATAGGGCGAACAAAAAACCCATGTCTCTATCTATAATAGACATAGGGCGAACAAAAAACCCATGTCTACAGTTTTTATAGACATGGGTTAATTCTATAAAGACATGGGTTAATTGAAAACCTATGTCTATGTTTTAGATAGACATAGGACATACGACCCATGTCTAAGCATTGAACAATAGATGTCACCCAACTTAACATGGGTCGCGAAACCCATGTCTATTAGTTAAAACGACCCATGTCTATGTCATGTTTTGTAGTAGTGGCGACCCAAAAGGAAAAGGACTGAGTGGAAAAGACTCAAGAAAGACACTTAGACGGATGACTCGTAAGTGGTATGACTTCCTTAGGATTTTGGCTTAGTGGGCCTTGTCCCGTTCGAAGGAAGGTCCACATGAGATTATTCCCCAGACTTTTGACTCGAGTGTATGGGCGGACTTTCCTTTGTAGGGGTATGCCCCACGCGGATTGGTCGTGCCTTGACAAATAAGGCGGACTCGGGAAAGGGGGGAAACTCGTGATATAAGATCGACGGAGTTTCGACGCTATAAACCCTCTACGTACTATGCAAAGACCTGACATACGGATAGACGGTAGGTCCTATAATAGGGAAGGTCTATTCTAGGAAAGTTGGAGGTTTGAAGTTGGAATATGTAAAGGGTGAATTTTCGATAGTTCGAAAATGGAAAGCGAAATTTCAAAAACCAAGATTAGAATTTTGAAGGAAATTCAGAAAATCAAAATGGTGTCGGAAATTCGAGAGTTAAAACGGACAACATGCCGACTAAAGAAAAGGATATTTTGAGTCAAATCGTTGATCCTAAATTTCGGCGGCATTCCGAGTTTTGAAAATTGGATATTTGAAAAAAGATGAGTCCCGAAATGGGCAGCATTTCGGGTTTTTCAAATTTGGGCGTTTTGGAAAGACGGGTACCGAAATAGACAGTATTTCTTGTTTTATTTGAAAGGTGGGTATTTTGGAAAGATGCAATTTTTTTGAAATGATGATTTTTTGAAAAATGACACGGAAACCAAGTAGCACGTAGTCAAACAAGCATTATAACGACGCTCATGTATGCTTTACACTAAGTCTCAGTCGGTCAAAATAGGGTCTATACCAACAACGATGGCTTTCTCGTGTGATGGACGGACTCCCTAAGCCGAGTTGGTCTTAGGACATGCCGCGAAACCGAGACAAGTTCCACCATCGATGTCTTTAGCGCACCCATGTAGGAATGCACCGTGGTATAGTGGGACGTCGGTCACAAGTAACCGGCCCGGGCGAAATTTGGGTTATGCATGAATCATTAAACTAATGCGCGCACACTAATCTACGAACGATTTCTCTTCGAGTCTCACCCTGGGAACCCCGATGACATGTGGTACATCAGGTATCCCCAGCGGAGTCGCCAAATTGTGGACATGACGTAGGTCCACCCCGACGCGGCCACGCGCGGGTTTGGGTAGGCGAATGAATCTCGTGGTGAGGTTGTTCTCGGGTTCGAAATTTAAGTCAAAATGGAGTCGCCACCGAATTTTGTGGTTATTCGGAACCATACGAGCCCACTCTATGTCGTCATGGGCTATACACAAAGTAAGCCCACTTCGATTTCAGAGTTTATGGGGCTCGTCCCTTTGCATTGCAATATCGATACCGTTTACACCGGCTTTCGTATATAGAATGACTCTCGTGCGCCAAGGGTTTCGGACATCCGGAAACCAAAGGTTCTGAGTAAGGGGTGAGGGTACGTGTTGGGAAGCCCACTAAGGACACCCAACCCTGCCCGCACATGGCGGCCTCTACTAAGACGTCGTTCGTGTTCGTGTACGCGCGCTAGTAAAATAATTAAATGATATGCAAACAACGTTTTCGGGCTAGGCATGCGAATTATTGATTTGCTACGTCATTTAATGCATCTTAGTTATGGTCGAAGTGATTTAGCATGCGAGGTTCATTTATAAAACGTAAAGCAAGTAAATAAATAAAGCTCGAAAATAAATAGAAATAACGTACAAGTTACACGGGCGGAAATACAACCCGGAATTCACAATACAAAATTACGTAAAAATAATAAACAAAATAAGAAATACCGCGATACAATGATAGGAACGGACCCGTATGTAAACTAGACCGCGAATTAGGTAAATGGACTAACCCCGATTAAATACGCATTATGTCGTGTACTAAACGAAGGACGGAAGCATGAGACTGTGGCATATTGCTAGCCCGATCTCATATCCCGTAGTCTTGTCCCGACTTATCACGTCAAAAGTTGATCAAAGTCGTTCTACGTGTCATGATGTGCGTGGTTTTGAAAATAGAAAGATCACGTGATGACTAAAGTCGATAAAAGGACGGGGTTTGAAATGTGTGTCAAACCCCTCGGTTTTATGGGTTACAGGACCCACTCGACCGAGTCGTGGTGTGACTTGGTCGAGTGCACCTTTTACGTGGCTACTGCCCATTTTTATGGGTGCTACTCGATCGAGTAGCATATGTACTCGGTCGAGTAGACCCTGTACGAGTGATAACTCGTTTTGTTTTATGATTTGAAATCGATGGTCGGCCAAATCAAATACAAATATCGCACGATTTGTATTCAATTCGGCCTCCGGTACTATAATTGTGTATGAACGATTATAATACCGCTATCGGAGTTTTAGGAGAATATTTGTCGTTATACTAGAAAATTTGAATTAGTAACGAAAGATGTCCCTCTACGTCACGACATCGAAACTAACCCTTTCGGATTACGTGATGTCGGTTTTCGTGTCAACGGGTTTCGTACCAATTATGGAAATGGAATTAAATACGTTCAACTACGACCGTTTGCAATCGCGTCACGCCGTTGAGTACGTTGGGGCGGGGCTCCTCGAAAGGGCTCCACCTCCGTTGTTGCTCGTAAAGGGATTAGACGGATTTTAGGCAAACATCGTAGTCAAACGGATTTAAAACCGGATTTTGATACTAGTTTACGTATACACGGTATAATAACGATATTAGCAATAAAAAGATGATACAAAAATGAAAATACGAAAAAGTATAATAATATTAGCGTTAGTGTAGTGTTAGTGCTACTACGATTACGATTACTATACAAAAATACGATAAAATAAATGACAAAGAGACGAGATAGAAGGGATCGAAATGGGGTTTAGGACACCCTCAACATACATGCTAGGTATAGGCCTCGGAAATGGACTCGTGAATAGCGACGGGACGCCGGAGTATCGAGGATGTACGCGAGTTGTGGTGTGTGTGTGTTGCGTCGGTTTCCGAGGGACAAAGGGCTCGGGATTAGTGTGTTTGGCTTAGGGTTTCTAAGGCTTTGTGTAGGTGAGTTGTGGCTGAAAATGTAGGGTAAAAGTTCTGAAAAAGTTGTGTGTAAAGTTGTGAAATGCATGGGGGTGAAGCGGTATTTATAGGCGTTTCCCACGACATAGGGGCACTCGATCGAGTGCCCTTGCAAACGGGCCAAACCCGGGTTCAAGACGCTCCACTCGACCGAGTGGGGTCAATCCACTCGATCGAGTGGATCAATCGGGTGAGACAAATAAGGAAAGAATTGATCTTGTTGTTGTGATTGATTTTTTTGAATTTAGACTTGTGCGCCAGCTGAATTTGGCTGATTTATGAGACGGTTTCGTCTTTGACCGGGTTTTGACCCGGTCGCCAAAAGACGGGATTTATCTTTGGTGTCGGTTTTGGCCCAAATTAGTCTTATTTGACTCGGAACGACCCACTGGGCCTGAATTTGAGGTCTGTTTTGTGATATTTTACTCCGCTAAAAGTCCATGTCGGATATTATTGATTCCGAGCCCAAATCCGAGTATACCAAGTCACGTTTGCGTCCGATCATCATCGGGTGTTTTTCGGAGACTACCATAGACACGTGGCAGTCAAAATGCGGGTGTCTACAGGTCAACTTACAAGGCAACCTAAGCACACAAGTCACAAGTCTCAAACAATAAAAGCATGCATCATTTGACATAATAATTCAATTGTTACTGGTGATTTGCGCATAAAACAAGTTAAAAGATCTCATATTTTGATTCATAATCATATTATGATTCATAATTGCTATTTGGTTTGAACAACTTCACCAATATCTTTCATTTTTCCAACTATGAAGAACAATTCCCACCCGGAAAAATTGAACGGATATACAAAACTCGATTCACAATCGATCTGCAACTTATAATTGTCATATAGATGAACAATTCATCAAAATCAATTAGGACTTGAGAAACTCTTTTCCCGATCTATTTATGATAATATGATAATTAAAATGCATAAAATTATTTAGCCGATTTAGAAAACTAATTTTTCATTGATCCGGAAAAATAAAAGTATAATCCATGTTTGATTCATAATTCAACACACGAACGCAAGAAAATGACTTTTCTTAAAAGCGTCGCTCGACCCGACACCTTGTCGTTCGAGTAAATATTGTGTCATCTTGGTCAAACCTGTGCCGCACGGGTATCATCCCGTTCCGACCGGGAGATACCCGTGCCGACCGAGTCACACTCGTGCCCACCGAGTCATACTCGTGCCAACCGGATTGGTCTCTATTCGTTCCGTCTCCACTATAATTAAAACGGGTCTTGTTCTAATCTAATTAGGTCTCATCGTCAATGATAAATTCTTGTAATTTTACGTTCTCAATTTCAATCGAATTTTGACTAATCTAATTAGTCTCATCGTCAACAAGGAAATTGACGTTCTCAACTTCAATCGAATCTTGACAAATCTAATTAGTCTCATCGTCAACAAGGAAATTGAGAAATTATAGTGGATCAATTTAGGATAAATTAAATTAAAACTTAATCGATATTAAATCTCAATTTAACTTTGAGAGTCAATTTTAGAAGTTAACAATTTAAATTTGTAAATTGACACAAACCCTATACTTGATCGATAGTAATCCGATAGATTAGCCGCAGAACAAATGAAACAAAACCCATGATAACTACAACGTGCACGTGTACATTCACATGGTGAGTGTTCAAGTAATGCATGAAAATCAAAATAAGAACAATCTCAACACTATGCTACGTAGAACGCATGAAATTAAATCAAAATAATATTGCGGCAATCACAGAGAACATATCGGCATAATCAATATTATTAACCCAACTATCTCACGGAAAATATATAACAGAACGATTCTGAGGACGAAAAATATGATACTTTGTAATCAAATTATTAATACGCGGTAGAATCTCTCACAACCAATTATGAGACATAGATTCGCGTCAATTAGATTAATACTACGTAACAGAGGCTCTGATACCACTGTAGGGTTACAACCCTTAAATCCAAGGACCTGTTACGAGTATTAACCGAAAAGACAAAAGTAGAGGGATAACAATTATACCTTATTTGCAGCGGAACAGCGTATTAATAAGAAGTATAATAAACCCATAAATATATATAATCTCCACGGACAAAATAAATAATCTTCACGGACAGAATAAATAAGTTCCACGGACAGAATAAATAATCTTCACAGATAGAATAAAGCACCCCAAACGTGATGCCTCCTTTGGTATCCACACGGGTACAGAACTGCGACGTATATGCTAGTATAAAGGTACGTGAGACCGTCTCACAACTTCTCTCTATATCTCTCTTATAACTATTTATAAGAAGAATACTCCCTATATATATATTATGAGTCAATATTCTTAATTCCATATCTTGGTTCATCATATGAGCCTAAGGAGATGAGAAACTAGAATTAGATTATTACTATAACCCTAATTACCATAATTAGATTATTAGTATAACTCTAATTACCATAACCTGACAACGCAGTTGGGTCAATATTACTACTGACCCGATATATATTTAATATATCGATATATATTAATAATATCCCGTACATATTGTGTGTGACCCAATGAGCCCACTTAAGACTACCAGACACGTAACCTATTTACATGTCAACCCGGCATCGACCTCTAGCAAGGCATATCGGATACATAGACTTAAGCGGGTTAATCCGTAGGATAGTGGACATAACTCCTTCAGTAGGGTGAGTTAGGGTGTGTATAGTTGTAGAGACGGTTTTCTCGTTTTTCGGGAGGCTAGGTCTCAGGATGCTTTGTGTGTGTGAAGCTCTCAAAGTATGGAGGAGAGGGTTGAAATGAGGTAAAATGATGGTGAAAAGTGATGTTGAATGAAGAGCCAAGGGGGATATTTATAGATTTTACCCCCCGGCTAGGGATCACTCGATCGAGTGGCCCTAAGTGCACTTGATCGAGTGACTCAAAAAATGGTGTCTAGTCAGTTTTTTGGGGTGCACTCGATCGAGTGGGTCTAGGCGGGTATAGCCTTTTTAGGAAGGTTTAGATTTGATTTTGACCTTTGACTTGGTTGTTTTGACTTTGCATTTAGACATAGCGTGAGGCTGGTTTCGTCTCGGGTTTCGACTTTGACCAAGTTTTGACTCGGTCGCAAAAGACGGTTTTATTTCCGGTGACGGTTTTAGCTCAAAATAGCTTTATTTTATTGGGAACAACCTGCTTAATCTGAATTTGAGGTCGGGATGCAAATAGTTTGAGCATACTCATGTAATATGTGATTTGCTTTACCTTAGTATGTTTGTTGCGAGTTTTCGATTTGGGTTAGTAAGGGTGCTATTTTGCTAGATCCCCCTTTGTGTACATATTTGTGAATGAAATAATAATACTCACATTTTCACCAAAAAAAAAAGAATTTGAGGTCGGTTTTGAGAGATTTGTACGCCGCTAAGTGTCCACGTCGGATACTATTGATTTCAAGTCTGTATTCGAGCGCATTAAAGCATGTTTACGTCCGATCATCATCGGATGTTTTGTTGGAAACTGCTATAGGCACTATCAGACAAAATGCGGGTGTCTACAATAATAAAGCCATTGAAAACAAATCAAGTATATAAAAGAAAATTTGAGAAAATATTGTACTTGCCAAGAAATTAAACCGAAAAAAAAAAATTTGAGAAAATATTGCACTAGCCGAGAGAAAACATTTTTTTCTCCCTTTTTACTTTCCATGCCAATGAAAATCCCATGGATATTTTCTCCATGAATAAAAGACCACATAAATATTATTTTTCCGTTTTTACCATGTTGAAAAATAGTCCCTCCCTCTATTCAATCCTTAACATAATATTTTTCATCATTTTTAAGAAAATCAAATTGAATTATGAAGCCACCCAATTTGTGTAAATAAATGAAGGATGATTATATGGTAAAATCTTTTATCAAAATGAGAATATAACAAATTGATTAGATTGTTGTAACGAGAGAGGTTTAAATGAGGGTACTCCCAGAGTTCAAAACTAGCGTATGTTGTTTTCTAGCGGTAATTGTAATTTTTCGGTAGCAGCTGGCTCCAGTCTCAAACCACATAACATCAAATATCAAAAAGAATTGTGATCACTCCCGAAAGGCGAAAGCACATTAAGATTAAGATTAAGATGGAGGGCATAGGAGTACTCATGGTGTCTCCGATGAACACGTACTTGGAAGAGCAGCTGTCTCAGAGTAAGACGTTCGATTTTTATCGATTATGGACATACAAAGATCGAACCCAATTCCTGTCTGAACACGCACGAGGCATACGTGCCGTTGTAGGCAACGCTTCTGCTGGCGCAGATGCAGCCCTTATCGATGCGCTACCCAATTTGGAGATAGTCTCGAGTTTCAGTGTTGGGGTTGACAAAATAGACTTGAACAAGTGTAGAGCAAAGGGGATTAGGGTTACTAATACCCCAGATGTTCTGACCGATGATGTTGCTGATTTGGCAATTGGGCTTATGTTGGCTCTTCTTAGGAGGATTCCTCAGTGTGATCGCTATGTTCGAAGTGGGTCTTGGAAGAAAGGGGATTTTACGTTGACTACTAGGGTACCAATCCATTCTTTACTCCTTTCTTTTCGCCCCCTTAAGTTTCTATGCAAATTTTTTAGTTTCTTTGATTTTGATTTTATTGTGCATCTTCTGTTTTTGTTCATTTTAAATGTTGGGTGATTTGATTCAAGTCATTTGAGGTGGTTTCTCTCTGTTTAGATTAGGGATTGAGATTGGATATTCGGATATGATACTTATACCTGATTATTGTCCGGACTTTTTTTTTGCGTTCAGTTCATTAAAAAAAAAAAATGCAGAGGTGGGTGGTAGTCGAACTATTCTTAGGGACCGTTTGTTTCGTGCATAGGTATGCGTTTGAATGAGGAATCATACTTGGGTGGTATGGGGCTGGAACCCGATTCATACCCATGGGTATCAATCTCATACCACAAAACACAAGGTATGAGTTTAGGTCGTTCCAAAGTCCAAACCCATACCTTATACCCAATATTCATCAACCAAACGCCCCCTTAGAGGATGGGTTGATGTAAAATAAAGAGCAAAGGCGCTGTCACACATGGCGAATATGCTCCGTAGTCTGTATCTAAAACGACAGATTTTTGAAGGGAAATGTAACAGTCACACTGCATATGCCTGAGATACGGATGTGCTAAATCCTACAGGAACTCATGCATTACAATTACAAATAGTTTGCACCCAACCCCCATTTGCCAATTCTACTACTACAATTCTTGTGATCACATTTTATTTGAGCTTGTTAATCAACCTCACATTAGTACTTTTGGTAGTAAAAGCTTGTCAAGTGGATATTTGTCTCCAAGGGATGATTGTTTTTTATGCCTTTAGGTTTCTACTTTTCGATGCTCAATTGATTTTGAATGGGATCAGATTTTAGCTATATATGAACCCATACATTATAAGATTTAGGTGGTCATTACATAGTAGTTACGACATGGGAATATGTATACTTTGATTACTCCGATTTTTTTTTTTAACAATTTCACTCTTCTCTGGTTGTGGATTATTGCCGAACAAGGCAAAATGACATGTTAAGCTGAATTCAATAACCTTTTTTTTGTTTTTGTTTTTGTTTTTGTTTTTTTAATTGAGATGTTGTAATCGTTTACACAGTTTTCATCATGGGTCATCGATAATAAGCTTTTAATTAGTAAGCACATTGGTAAAGTTTTATTGTTGACCCACTGGGGTGTCGTTGTTGCTGCTACTGAATTTAGGACTATATGCAAATTACTTGGAGTGAATCAAAGTCAAAATCACATTTATGGGATTATTCTCTTGGGAGAAGTTGGCAGTGTGGCATGGCCATTATCGTGCAACATGAGTAGCAAAGGATTGAGTCTTTTTTGTATATATGAGATTGCGCCTAGCGATTGTCTTTGAGATGAAGCCCCAATTTGTAATATGTTGGTGCAGCTTTGGGTGGTGCTTTCCACGATTTTTCATTAGATCATTGTTGTTGGAACTTAAAAGTTAAGAGCTATATAGGTAAAGCAGGATCCTTGAAACATTATTTACCTATTTAGCATGGATTTGATGTTGAAAGGGGGTGACATTGATGATATAGACCCAATTCTACCCATTTAGTTATTCCATAAGTCTGTATGGTTTCCTTCATTCCTGATTGCCTGTTCCTTCTGAAAATATCTTACATTTGAGTATTAGATCACTCTACATCAAACCTGCGACACGACAATTTTAGATAGGGCATCTATCTTTGAGTTTGTAGTGATTTAATCAGAATGCTATGAAAGTCTAGTTATATAAATTATGGGAGCCCTATGCAATCAATTGGACATCATTTTTTAACACCTATGGTTCTCTAGCTTCCTCCTCTTTTTTGGTTGTGGTATATGGCAGAATTTTGGCGTTGTTTTTGGTTGATGTAATTCTTCTACTTGTTTGTATCCCCCTTTCTTCATTGGTCTTCTGGATCAAATTAATTTGAAGACAATAAAGAAGAAGGGGAATGATAGGTGCCATCTGTTGAATAAAACTTGGTACCACCCTCATATCCACATTATAAGCCTGACAAAATTTTGACAACTTTTTAAAGTATTTGAGTGGGTGGTACGGTGTTTGTAGGCCCCCCAGTGGCAATAACTCATTTTCCTTGCAGAAATGATTTTTTTTTGGGGAAAAAAAAACTTGCACCTTGAGTTGAAAAGTTGAAGATGAAGGTGATGAATATGGGTCAATGTTGATCATTATTGGTGGTTGTTTTTGTTTTATCACTGCAGTTCAGTGGAAAAACTGTTGGTATCGTTGGCTTAGGCAGAATTGGTGCAGCCATTGCCAAGAGAGCCGAAGCATTTGACTGTCCGATTGCTTACTTCTCAAGAACAAAAAAGGCAGATTCAAATTACACATACTATCCTAGTGTCATTGAACTGGCGTCCAATTGTGACATACTTGTAGTTGCCTGTGCTCTAACCGAGGAAACTCGCCATATAATCAATCGTGAAGTCATGGAGGCTTTAGGCCCGAAAGGTGTCTTGATCAACATTGGAAGAGGACCCCATGTGGATGAAGCAGAACTAGTCTCAGCACTTGTTGAAGGCCGACTAGGTGGGGCTGGGCTCGATGTGTTTCAAAAGGAGCCTCATGTTCCTGAAGAGCTGTTCAAACTCGACAATGTTGTACTCTTGCCTCATGTTGGAAGTGGGACCGAGGAGACACGTACAGACATGGCTAATCTTGTTCTCGGAAACTTGGAGGCTCACTTCAATGGCAAACCGCTGTTAACACAAGTTGTCTGACTGCCAGCTTTTGTCAAGGCAGTATTGGACATAGCGTCTTTCCTTGGTTTCAAGTTGAGTTGTTTCAAAACATTCATAAATTTGAGCAATGAATCTCAATGTCAATAAACTCTTGTTAAGAAACCTTCCGCCTGTACTTTACACTATAAATATGCCATGCTTTGTATGGCAGAGCAAAGTTTGATGTGCAGGATGCTACTCACCAGAAGCCTAAAACCTTCCGCCGGTATATCAGGTGTCGAGGAAGCATTAAATAGGCTTGGCCTATTTTCACCAAAATCTCAAGTATAAAGAAAATCCTTTATGGAGTACTCCCTCCTATTTATTCCGTATTTATTTATTTATTTGCCGTCTAGGAAAGAAAATTAGAGGGGCCTAAGACCAAAATGAGCTAGCATATGGGTCGTATTACAAACCCTAGAAACAAAAGAGAAAGAAAAAGGAAAATTCACAATTGTATCGTCTAAGTTTTCACTATTCCTAGTTGTACTCACCAACTGTATCCCTAAACTTTACTTCCTACGAGTCTAAGATATTTTCCCTTGAGGTTTTTGAAGGAAAATAAAGGTGTGAAAATGTATGGTTCAAAAATGTAAGAGGAAGAGAAGAGAAATGAATGGGTGAATATAAACCACATATTCATGAATTAAAAAAAATAGGGAAAAAAGAATGATTCAGTCCAAAACTTAAAAAAGAAATAGGGAAAAAAGAATAATTCAATGTGCCCACGTCGGATACTATGGATTCCGAGACCGTATTCGAGCGTATTAAAGCATGTTTACGTCTGATCATCATCGGGTGTTTTGTTGGAGACTGCTATAGACACAAGCAGTCAAAATGCGGGTGTCTACAGCAGGGCGATGGGCGGTGCGGACGGGCGTCCACAATTTGGCGACTCCGCTGGGGATTTGGAAACAAGTTTCCAGCGGTGGTGTAACTCGAACGAGGTCGGGGAGCTCATTTCCTAGTTCCTTTTCGTGGTCACTACATGTTTTGGCACTAAAAAACCAACCCTAACCGATATTAGGACCAATCGAACTCTTCGCGGTAAGATCCTTACGAACATGCGGAGAAACCCTCGGTTGACGTTCCGGTCGTCTAAGGTAGCCACGCATTCCGTGGATATGCCAAGCGAGTGGCACTGAGCAGACGGAATGACACTCACCTCCCCGTTGACCTGTCGTCACCTAAGCAAAGACTACTCTTGGACGGTAGCCTACCCGAACCTACCCGTGTCTGCATCTTGCATAAGTGTATGCATTCCTAGTTATGTGTAGCGTGTGTGACAATCCGAATAAAACATTAAAATACGGATGCAACTACGACAACATATTCAACTACATCCAAACTCCGTTTTCGAAAAAAGACATCGTCTTTTAAACGCCGTTACTTCAGTCAAAATTAAACTTATTTTTAAAAGACACCTTACCGCCATCATCATGGCCGATTTCACACTCATCACTTTCAAAAGACATTTTTGGAGCCATTACTTTGGCCAAAATAAAACTCATCATTTTCAAAAAAACAACGATATACCGTTACTATTACCAAACTCCCAACCAATGGGATCAAGGTACCTCATACGGTCATATTTTACTTTTCAAAATATTCACGCACACACCGTTACTATCGCCAAAGTCCCGACCAATGGGATCAAGGCACCTAAAATGGTTACATTTTATTTTTTCAAAACACTTTTTGCACATGTCGTTAACATTACCAAAACTTCAATTAATGAAGTCAAGGAACGTAAACGTGGTTATACTCATGGAGCATTACACACGTACCGTCACCACCGTCGAAATTCCAATCAACGGAATCGACACATACGGTCACACGTTTTCAATGTTTTCTAAAAAGCACTATCACCGCCAAAATTCCGAAACAAGAATATGGTCACACCTTCGAAAGCACCGGCACAGACACCACGTTCTCTCACGAACACCCTCTACACCGCGAACTTTGAAGTATTAATTAATAGTAGTCTCGATAAAAATGCGATGTCTCAATTTTAAAAAGCGGTTCTTTTATGACCGCGCCTTTACAAAATCAAAATTTGCACTTTTGCTATCGTCAAGACCTTGACACACACATAACAATACTTTCCGACACGCCGTGAACGATGACACTAAATCATCGTAATGCCGATTTCACAGAGATTCCCACTTTCGAAAAAGTTTGCTTTCAAAACCCATCCATTTTCGAAAATATAAAAACTCTTTGATTCCGAGCCGGGATCGAGATCAATTCCTTACGTCGTACAACCGTGTGATTAACTGTCTGTGCTAGTCATAAATGGTCACCTCTAGTCAAGGTTTTATATTTTGGGTCGTCTCATCCCGAGTTCGAAGTCCTCTTCTTCAAAATCTCACCCCGATATTTGTGTCAAATTGTCTCGTTCTAGAGATACGAGTCTGTTAGGCGTTTCGCCGAATACACCAATAATCCAAAGAATCCGAGACCCTAATTAGGTGACCGCAAACACTCGCAAATCGAGGGTCTCGTTTCCGTGTCGCTCTCCTAGGAGTATTCCTCGAGTCTTTAAGTCATCTGGTGGATCTAGCCGCACCTTCAATTCTGTTCCGCAGATCTAAGGATGTCCTCCAGCAGCAACATCAATCAACTCAGTACCATGCTAGGTCTCGTCAAAGAACTCCAAACCACCATGGCCCAAATGACCGTCACCCACGACAATATCCTCCTTCAGCTCGGCAGGTTGGAAGGGACCGCCGACAAAGCAAAAGATCCAACACAGGACCACCCAAAGGAGGTGGATGAAAAACCCCATATCCCTCGGGAGAAGATGAGACTCAAACTAGCTAGGGTCGTCCCGGCTCAAGGGGAACGTCCCTATAGGAGCTAATAGATTTAGGCATGACCTACACCGAGGCACTTAGAATTGCCAATGATGACCGGCATGACCTACACCGAGGTACTTGTTTGTTTACGTATTTTTGTGTCCGGTTGCATCCACAGTTTTGTCGCAAGACCTTACTTGCCTTGCGGAGTGCACTCTTCCTCTAAGTGTACTCGCGTGAGTTGAAAGGGCGTAGGGTGCGCTAATACCCACTCGGCTAGTTTAGTAGACAGTATGTGCTTACTCGAGGGCGAGTAAGGGTTAAGTGTGGGGGAGTTGATAAGTGTAGTTTGTAGTGCCTATTTTGTGGTGTTTTGGTCCCGTTTTCCTTGTAGAATCGCTCCTTGGGAGCGGTTTATGGGCTATTTGTGCTTCCTTTAGTTCGTTTCAGGTTCCCTAGACCATTCAGGAAGAGTTGGAACGATTCCGACTCGATACATACACTTTTTGGAGCCAACGAAGTGAAGGAACGATCACTCGGTGCCTTGGATTCGATCCCGAGACCTTGGGACCCATTCCCGAGCCCCTTAGGCTCGATCCCGAGTCCCGAGAATCTATGGGAAGCCCGTGAGAGGCAAGGAGGGACCTTAAAGATCATATTGGAGGCCTACAAGACTCATCCCCGACGGGAATGGGCTCATCCCGTCCGGGATGAAGTGCACGAAAGAGATGGGCCTGTGATGAGCTTTTCCCGACCGGGAAGGGACCCTTCCCGACCGGGACCACCTCTTCCCGACCGGGAAGGGCCATTGGCAGCCCGCTTTTGCTTCTTTTCTTCTCCTTACTCATTGTAACCCTATATATACCCTTCCTCTTGTATTCCTATGTTATGTTCTTCATGTTCTTCATTACCCACTAAACCCTAGACTACTTTAGCATAGATTAGCTTAGATTAGAGTAGATTAGTCGGTAATTAGTCGTTAATCTTAGTTTAGCTCTTGTATTAAGGGAATTCTTCAAGATCTCCACCAAGATTGACAACCTTGGGTGATTGTTTTGGGTTTTTCTTATTAATGCAAGTTTCAATCTTTCCTCTTCACTAATTTGGTATAATCTTCTCATCCTTTTTACTCTTAATCTTGTTTATTCATTCAAGTTTCAATCTTTGTTCATTGTTATGTTTATTGCTCTTTGTTTTCACTATTTTCATTATGCAAGTTTTGTTGTTGGTGTTGATTCATCTTGTTCAAGTTGGTTTTAGCATTAGATATGTTTGAGTAGATTCTTGCTAGGGTTAGTAGGATGATTTGGGTGTTGAATGGGTGATTAAGGGTTTGTTAGAGATGTTGGTGGAAGTTTTGGGTTTCCTCTTGGTTTGATGCATGGTACATGTTTGTTGAAATGCTTGAATGACATGTAGATGCATATGCTTGTTTTTCATGCCTTTTCTCTTGTGGGTGATAGTTTGCTTGTGGGTTTGGTTCCCTCACTACGTAGGGAGAGCCCGGTGATGACGACCCCTAGGTCGGTCTACGTAGCGAGAGCCCGCTGAGGACGACCCCTGGGTCGGTCTACGTAGCGAGAGCCCGGATGCGACCTAGGCCACGATAGCACGCTAGGAACCCCGTTTGTCACGTGTGTCGCCAAGATGAGTTCTAGGAGGAACCTCTAGGTCGGTCTACGTAGCGAGAGCCCGGACTACACCTAGATAACCTGACTACCCCCTTCACCTTAGCTCCTCCTTGACCATTCCATCACCCCTTGAACCCGACCTAATCCTAGCCCTTTTCCTTATTTGTTTTCTCCGTCACCGTAGTCATAGTCTTAGCCTTCTTCCCTCCTTATCATTCTAGTTTAGCTTAGTTCGTTGACCTAGTCTTGTATTTGGGTGACCTTAGTCTAGACGCCTCTTACCGTCCCCGTGGATTCGACCCGACTTGCCCTAGCTACCCGTTGGGTATAGCCGGTTATTATTTGACGGTGGGGATCCACGACAAATCCTTACCATCATAGCCTCAGTCTCAGGAATCCTATGGGTCCACCCGAACTGCCTCAGAATGCGGTCCAGATATATGTGAAAGGACCAATCGAGCGACAAGATCACTAAGTACCGACTCTGGTCCTTCTTGGCTAGCCCCGTCAATTTAGAAAGGAACCACCAAGCAATGCTCCACCTAATTGGAGGACCTCCATGGAATATGAGCTCCTTGTCCCAGTAAGTCAGCTTTATGTCATGACTCGGACTTATACGTCTCTTCCTCGAGCTAAATTGACTGCTACGGTACTTAAGCACGTCTAGGGGAGGCTCCATGATTGACAGTCGTTCGTATAGCCAAACCTGACAGAACAAAGTTTATAAGTCTCCGCAAGCAAAAATGAGGAGTCCATCAGAGGGCACTAAATGGAATGCCAAGTTTGACTCGATCGAGTGATCCCCCATAAAAACAGGTAGGGAGGCCCTCGTTAGAGGCACTCGATCGATTGTCAGGTCACTCGATCGAGTGACCTTTTGTACCAAGTCTACGCGAAAAAAAAGCGAGACATATACCTGCAGAAGCCGAATGCTACCCGTCAATTGTCGATCCGGGTCGAGCTTCCAAGCATGGAGGCCCATAATAATCTCCCCGGTTATCAGTCAAGTCGGGTTATGACCTGTCTCCATCTGGTCTACTACACCGAGCAGCCGAATCTGACCCACACACGAGTCAACCTCCATTCGCCCTTCAAAGGCATAGCAGTGAAGCATGCAGAAGGCTAAGGCCCTACACCTGTGAGAAGCAATAATTCTCACGTCCTTTGCGTTCATGAAAATTTCGGCCAGGTCGAACAGGGACACCGAATTCCCCCGCACCATTTGGTCTGCCTCAGCATGAGGCAAACCCAAAAATTCCCTCAACTTCCTCCTCGGGTCGAGATAGAATGGAGAAATAGCAGGACAGGGCAACGGGACACCAACTGCCCATAACAACTATTTCTTCCGGAAGAGGACATACCTCCCCCGGAGGGAACACGAAATAAGCAAGCGTCTCGGAAGTGTGAATCTACCTTACGACGCTGCAGCGGGAATAAAGAAGAAATTCCTATCTGATTTAGCCGAATCTTCTCCTCATCCCTGAAACTTCGGGACCATGCCTGTAGTAGCGCTGTTAAATTCTTGATACCCATGGCAGATATTCAAATATTTCTCTCGAGAGTTTGAGGATTTTTCTAGAGAAAAAATATGAGGATGGGTGTGAAGGTGCAAAAAGTGAGGCAGTACTACGCCTAAGGGGTATGAATGGTTACAAACCCCTACTATGAAGGTGGGGTAGATGCATTATATTTGGAATAGGCATCCCATACCCAAGCATAGGTTCACTAATTGGCTAGTAGTTCAGAATCGTCTTCTAACGAGAGACCGCCTTATTACATTTGGTGTGGGTACTGAGGATCATTGCTTCTTGTGTGGAGTTTGAAAAGAGTATCGCGCATCTTTTCTTTAACTGCACTTATTCGCAGCAGGTTATTGCAGGAGTTCAAGAATGGACTGATGTGAGTATGAATATTGAGTTAGGAGTTAGGTTGTTGCTATTGGAGGCTCTTTAAGTGAGCATTTTGGTGTTGTGGTTGATTGTGTGCTTGTATGATGATGGAGTATGGAGTATATGACCTTACTTGTGTTTTCTTTTATTTTGCCTTTTCATTTTCGTGTGTTCCGTTTTGTTTTGCTCTCGTATAGTGTGTCTAGGATTAAAACTTTTCGAAAACCCGATTACGAACTTATTACAAGAGTTTACATTCCATTGTAGATAACTGATAAGTGTAGTTTGTAGTGCCTAATTTGTTATGTTTTGGTCCCGTTTTCCTTGTGGAATCGCTCTTTGGAGCGATTTCTGTGCTACTCATGCTTCCTTTAGTTCGTTTTAGGTTCCCGAGACCGTTCATGGAGAATTGGAACGATTTCGACTCGTTTCATACACTTTTGGAGCCAACGAAGAGAAGGAACGATCACTTGGTGCCTTGGATTCGATCCCGAGACCTTGGGACCCATTCCCGAGCCCCTTAAACTTGATCCCGAGCTCCGAGATTCGATGAGAAACCCATGAGAAGCAAGGAGGGACCTTAGAGCTCATATTGGAGGCCTAGAGACCCTTCCCGACCGAGACCAAGTGCCATCTCGGTCGGGAAGGAGTGCACAAATCAAGGGGGTCCTGTTTTGAGGCTTCCCGGCCGAGACCATGGGCCGTCTCGGTCGGGACCAGCCTTCCCGGCCGGGATGGGTCCCGTCTCGGTCGGGACGGCCCTGCTGCAACTCGACTTCGCTTCCTTTCTTCTCCTTTCCTCTTGGAACCCTATATATACCCCCCTCTTGTAATCTTATGTTATGTTCTTCATTACCCACTAAACCTTAGACTACTTTAGGTTAGATTAGCTTAGATTAGTGTAGATTAGTCCTTAATTAGTCCTTAATCTTAGTTTAACTCTTGTATTATGGGAATTCTTGAAGATCTCCACCAAGATTGACAACCTTGGTTGATGTATTTGGGTTTTCTTCTATATATGCAAGATTTCTTCTTTTCATCTTCCCTTGTTTGGTATAATCTCTCTTTTCCCTTATTTTAATCTTGTTTTATCATTAAAGTTTCATTCTTTGTTCATTGTTCATTGTTTTTTGTTCATTGGTCATCCTTGTTAGTTTCCATTATGTATGTGATTGTTCTTGTGTTTGTTCTTTTGTTAGTGTTAGTTTTAGTATGAATATGTGTGATTAGATTCTCTTGCTAGGGTTAGTAGGGGGATTGTATGTTAATTAGGGATTATTAGGGTGAGATGGGTGGTACTAGTTGTAGTTTTTGTTGTTTCCCATTTACCTTGCACTCCACATGTTTGATGAATTGCTTGTGAGACTAGAGATGATCAATCCTTGTTTTTCTTGCCTCTTCTCTTGTATGTGTGTGTTTGGTTGATTGGTTTGGTTCCCTCACTAGTAGCGAGAGCGTGGTGAGGATGACCCCTAGGCCGTTTAAGTAGCGAGAGCCCGATCGGAACCTAGGCTACGAAAGCACGCTAGTAACCTCGTTTCCTTCTTTTTATCTTCTTGACATCCATGAACCCGACCTAGCCCTAACTTCTTCTTATTGATTTATTTTTTTCCTTTTGTCATTAGTTACTTGTTTAGCCTTGTTAGTTCGTGATATAGACCTTAGCTTAGTCATTAGTCTATCCCTTAGAATAGCTTAGATTAGCTTGTCTTGAACCTAGTCTTTTACCGTACCACACATTAGTGAGACACCCCGTCCCTGTGGATCGACTCGACTTACCCTAGCTACCCAGCTTAGGTTTGTTGGTTATTATTTGACCGGTAGGATAAACGACAAATCCTCCCATCAATTTGGCGTCGTTGCCGGGGACGGTGCATTGTTTACACTTAGTTTGCTTATTAGCTAGACTTAGTTACCCTTCTTGTGCTCTTCTTCTATCTCTTGTGCATATTTTGTAGGTTTTTCCTGTTTTCGTAGCTTTCTTTTCTTTTTGTCTTCCATTGTGTTCGTTTATTGTCTTTGCCTAGTGCCCATAAAGAACTAGGTGTTCTCACGTTTGTTCGAGTGTGTAGTGGATGCGTAGGAGGAGAGACGATTTCTTTCCCTTCAATCCAGAGCCGGAAAGACTCTTTAGAGCCTTTCGCCAACGGACTATTGACCGGGTTAGAATCTCTCAACCAAGTGGTAGCAATACCAATCAAGAACAAGCTCAAGGATCCGACTTAGACAAAACACCGCGAGAGACCGCCGGAGGGACCTTCATAAATCCCTTCGGTACTTCTAGTCTTTGTTCTCCTTCTACATCTTCTTCAACACCGTCTACACCATCATCTCCCTTACATCCAATTATGCCGAAGTTCTCATCTCACTCCACTTTTACCGAGGATGTCTTGCCGGGACCAAGTACTTTACCGGATACATATACCAGAAATTTCGTGGCAAAGAAACAATTTATCCAACTTGTGGAGAGAAATCAATTTAGTGGTTTGCCCACCGAAGACCCACACCAACACATGGAGACCTTCTTCGATTATTGTGATGCTATCTCCCAAACCGGGATTACTCAAGATCAAATCCGTTGGGTACTTTTCCCGTTCTCTCTCATTGGAAAAGCGAAGCAATGAATTAAGAGTCTCGATAGGGCAACCATGGGTATCTATACTTGGAAGAAACTTGCATTGGCGTTCTACCAAAAGTTTTACCCTACGGAGAAGACAAATTTGCTAAGGGCCTCCATCACCGGTTTCCAACAACGGGATGAGGAGAGCCTTTATGAAGCTTGGGAACGGCTCAAATCTCTGGTTAGATCATGCCCCCACCATGGACTTTCACAATGGTTCTTAGTCCAACAGTTTTGGAACAGTCTATATGAGGACTCAAGAGCTATACTCAATATGGGCTCCAATGGTAGGTTTACCGAGGTCGATGACGATCAAACTTGGGCAAGAATCGAGGAGATGGCGGTGCACAACTCCCAATACTCAAGGCCTAGAAAGGCAAATCGAGGAGGTAGGCATGAGGTCGATGCCATTACACAACTAAGCATTGATCTTGGAGCTCAATTAAAAACTCACATGGAGACTATTGACAAGAAGCTCCAAAGCCACCTCAATCAAGTTCAAAGCACTAGTGCCTCCAACAAACACTCGATTCATGATGTTAATGCTTTGGGAGTTGTGTCTCCTACACCTTATTATGGGATGTGCGATATTTGCGGGATAGTTCGACATGAGCCTCTACATTGTCGGAGTAGTATTGAGCAAGTGAACGCCTTTCAAGCGTTCAAGCAAGGTGCTCCCTATCCTCATATGTTCCAAGCTTCCCATCAAGCTTCCCAACAACAATCTCTACAACACCGTCCATATGTGCCACCACCCTTAAGGGAACACAACCAAGGTTACCAAGGTTATATGGGCAACCCAAGGCCATTCAACAATTTCAAGCAACATAACCAAGGTAACTTCAACAACAATCAAGGGTTCCAACAAGGGAACTTCAATCAAGGTGGTTTTCAAGGAAACCAACACAATCAAGGATATCAAAACAACCAAGGTAACACTCAAGGCCTTAATCAAGGCAACTCTCATGGGTTCCAAGGGAACCGTCAACAACAACAAGCAACTCAAGGCACTCAACAACAAAGCAAGCAAAGGAGCCGGTCTCCTACTTATGACTATGGTATTCCTCTAGCCATCACCGATACTCCGCACAATCCACAATCTCCACCTCGGGATTTTAACATTCAAAAGACTATGATGGATGTGCAAAAGAGTAACCAAGAAATGCAAAGAAGCCAAATGGAGATGCTAAGAAACCAACAAGAATTCTTTGCTCATCTTCAAAGGGAGAACATAGCAAGAGATGTTCATATGAAGATGCTCGAAACCCAAATAGCTCAAGTTGCTTCGGGTAGCTCTTCAAGGCAAAAGGGGCAACTACCTCCTCAAGGTGAAACGGCAAAATTTGAGCATGTGAATGCTATTACCTTGAGGAGTGGTTCTTCTTATGACTCCCCCGTGCATCCTAGTGAGCAAGAACATGCTATGGAAGAAGTTGTACCTCCATCTCAAGATAAAGCAAGTTTGGGAAATCCAATGGAGGAGCAAGTTTTGTGGAAGATTGAGAAACCCCATGAAGACAAGCTCCCCCCATTTCAAGGAAAAGACAAAGGTAAAGGGAAAATGTCATTTGAAAAGTCCACCCCTATCGAGCAAGACACGTGCATATCAAGTTGTCTTTCCCAACATGGCAAATGAAGACCAAGGTGGATGCTCAATATTACAAGTTCCTTAACATTGTGAAAAAATTGGATGTGAGTGTCCCGTTTACCGAGCTACTTACCCAAATCCCGACATATGGAAGATTTATGAAAGAAATCTTGGCTAGGAAGAGATCCGTCGACAAGAAAGAAACTATTGCGTTCACAAGAGTGGTGAGCGAGCTTATTCAAGGTTCTACGCTTCCCAAGTTGAAGGATCCGGGTAGTTTCTCGATCCCTTGCACCATAGGCAACTTCAAGGTTGAGAGAGCACTATGTGATTTGGGTGCGAGTGTAAGCATCATTCCCTATTCCATTTGTTGTCGACTTGGGATGAAGGAGCTCAAGAGTACTTTTATTACACTCCAAATGGCCGATAGTTCACTCAACCGACCATTGGGGATGTTAGAAGATGTGCCAATAAGAATCGAGAAGCTCTTTGTTCCGGTCGACTTTCTTGTACTCGACATGCCAGAAAATGCTATCACTCCCATAATCCTTGGGCGCCCATTTCTACATACCGCCGGTGCTATGATTGATGTGAAGAATGGTAGGATCACATTTGAGTTAGGCGACGAGAAGCTCGTATTTGACCTCCAAGGCAACACCTCGCCTACTAATGATGAGTCTTGTAAAATGATCCACGCCATGAAAGACATCGATCTAGGGGATGAGTCGGGTAAAAGCTTGAAGAACAATTTCTATGAGCTTGAGGATGATGATTCCGAGCTTGGGGCAGATGAGTGCCCATTTCATGAGTTTGAAGACAAGTTGCAAGGCAAGGAGAAAGATGAGCCTCCCTTGGGGCCGCATGAGGATCGATGGACATTTGGGTATATACCGAAGGATCGCAAGTACAAGTTCAAGCCATTGAACTTAGTAGATCGGGATGCCCCGGGAACGTCGAGACAAGGTTGTGAAGAGCCTTGTAGCGTGGATGGTTACACCACAAGCCTGATTGAAGACTTCGCAAGAGCCTTCGATTTGTTTCTTCGTGCCCTTGATGGCGATGGAATCGGCTATAGTGTTGCTAGAAAAAGATTGAAGAATGCACCATCCTTGGTTTGACGGAGTTCCAAAAGAACCGTCTTATTGTATATATCTCTTTTTTGTAGTTCCTTTGAGTTTTGTGAATTCTTGTAATTTGGTGTTTTTGATGAGCGATGTGAGGGAGAGATTTTGATGAATGTGTTTGAGCTTGTTTGATAGGTCTTAGTGAAGATGAAGTTTCGAGGAGAGTAGATGATGATAGAAGCTTGGATTTGAGCAAGGGAGTCAGTTTTTGGAGCTTTTGACAAGCTTTTGGGGTTATGGAAGGCTAGTGGATCCATCCCGGGCGAGAAGAGGGCTTCCTGACCGGGAAAGATGATCCATCCCGACCGGGAAGGAGCCATCCCGACCGGGATGAAGGTGCCAATCTTTGAGTTTACTGATGAGCCATCCCGACCGGGAAGGGTGTGTCATCCCGACCGGGACCATCCATCCCGACTGGGATGATCCCTGCTCCTCTTTTGGCCTCTTCTTCGTCATGTGAGCCCACCCTACCACTTTATTCCCCCTCCCAACCTCCCTACCTATCCTTGCGCATATCATATGACCCTACACTTCATGTACACACCCTCACCTTATCTTATCTTCACTACATACCGAGCCTCACATCAAATCCCGCCTCCTTCTACCATTGCAAGCTTAATACTTCAACCATGCGGGCTTATCAAGATTGAAGAGGAATAGCAATGACGAAGACTAGCTTTGTGCCGATATTGAACTACGAGACGATGGAGCGAGTGAGTTGCTAACCGATGGGTACGGCAACTATCCTTTCTTTTCCGTCTTTTATCGCTTGTCTTCCTTTGTTTCTCCCCTTCCCCTTATACACTTTTGTGTCATGGTGGCCCTCGGGGCCTTGGTAATTGTTGCTCCCGACTCTCGATGACGTGACTACATCGAGATTCATTTCAAAAATCCAAATTTACAAGATTTTCACCCTTTTCTTAGGATTTAGTCGGATTTGGGCGGAATTCGGGCTAGGTGACTTGATTACACCTAGTCCTCCCCTCCCATTTCCTTTTATTTCTTTATTTTTATTTCCTCTCCCATCCATATCTTTTCTCGTTTCGGCCCATGGTGACTTGACTACACCCCGGCCGGACAAATTCTACCCTTTTTCTCCCCTTTTCGTTTCGTTTCTTTTAGCTTTATTTTCGTAGTTTCTTTTCTTTTTTGTGTCTCCATACACTACGATTGAGCATGAGGACATTGCTCGGTTTAAGTGTGGGGGAGCGATATCCTATCGTAGTTAGTTTTATTTTCGTAGTTTTTAGAAAAATCTTTGAAAACCCTAAAAATTTGAAATTTTTTCACAAAAATCAAAAAGATTTTCTTTTGTGTCTTTTCCCTTTGTGTCATTGTGTCGTATATTTGTTTTGTTGTGCGTGTTTTGCCTCCCTTTTCCCTTGTAGGTCGCTTAATCATCATTAACTTTGAAAGGTTTTCGAGGCATCCGGTAACATCTTTATCCCTTTTTCCTCTTTGTCTCTTGTGGAGTTTGGAGGAGATTTGTGAGAATGTGTGCTCGGGTGGAGCTTTGTAAAGTTTGATGTTGATTTGGTTGCTTATTTGGAATTTCGAGGTGGTGTTTGTTCTCTTTATGTGTTTGTTGTGTTTTGTCTTGTTATGTTGCTTTTGCCTCTTTTTCTTTCGTTTTCGTCGTGTCTTTGTTTTGTGTGTATAGTTGTGTCTAGTGTGTAAAAAAAGTTTTTCGAAAATCCGGTAGAATGACCCTAAATCAAATCCGGTAGAATGACCCTAAAAGTTTTGTGTGTATAGTTATGTGCAAGTGTTTACTTTCCCTTTTTAGTAGTATGAATCGAGTCTTGGACTTTAGTCTAGTACAATGACCCTAAATCAAATGATTTCGTTGGTCCTTTACCTTGAGTCCACCTAGCTTACTAGGGATTTACTACGGGATTTGCATTTTGACCATTATGACCACCCACGGTGTGAAAAGGCCTTGGTTGCCGAGTCCTGTCCCTTAGGTGACCGTGTTTGGGATTGTTTGATTAGTCCATGTTCTCCACCTTTTTTGCGGGTTTGAAGAGGGATCGCGACCCCCGACTTACCCATTCCTCTACCTCCTACACATATCCACAAAATAAAGTTGCAAATTGTTGAAATCATCTTTCTTAGTTGCAAAGAAATGCCTACAACTCAAATCTAGCCAAAAGGGCGAAGAAAAGAAAAGAAAAAGAAAGAAAAGATTGAAGAAAAAAAAGAAAAGGCACAAAAAGCCAAAAAGAAAATACAAAAGATGAAAAAAAAGAAATGGCATAGCAACACACAAAGCAAAAATGCAAAAGAAAGAAAAATGCCAAAAGAAAATAGTCCCAGAAAAAGAGTCCCCACATCTCACAAATAAGCCTTTTGCCGACTATTTCCATGAAGAGCCTACCAAAGGACCGAGTCCCTAGGAAGGATGATAGCGGTAATGATCGGTCTTCCCTCATTTTGCAATAATATTCACCTTTTTACTTGGATTAGTTGAGCGATTTTGAACATAGGACGACCCTCTTGGCTCGTCGCTAAAGGGGGCGGGGTCTCACTTACCTACAGTGTCGACTAACACCGTGGTTCATCCTTTTTCCATCCCGCCGATCGTCCCGTAGTACGTTCTTAGAAGGTTAGGAGGACCTAGGTAAGTTACCAACGTTTTTATTGCTTTGTTGTCATACTATTAGGGTTTAGTTCATTTCGATTTGTATTAGTAGCTTGGGAACGTTGTCACTTGCCTTGAGTCCTAAACCGGTGCTTCTTTCACCGCTTTTTAGAGGGATCGGTATTTAGTTCTTTTTGGTGCAACCTTTTGCTTCTTTGTTTGTATGCTTGTTTGTTTACGTATTTTTGTGTCCGGTTGCATCCACAGTTTTGTCGCAAGACCTTACTTGCCTTGCGGAGTGCACTTTTCCTCTAAGTGTACTCGCGTGAGTTGAAAGGGCGTAGGGTGCGCTAATACCCGCTCGGCTAGTTTAGTAGTTAGTTTGTGCTTACTCGAGGGCGAGTAAGGGTTAAGTGTGGGGGAGTTGATAAGTGTAGTTTGTAGTGCCTAATTTGTTATGTTTTGGTCCCGTTTTCCTTGTGGAATCGCTCTTTGGAGCGATTTTAGGTTCCTTTAGGTCCCGTTTTGCTTCCTTTAGTTCGTTTTAGGTTCCCGAGACCGTTCATGGAGAATTTGAACGATTCCGACTCGTTTAATACACTTTTGGAGCCAACGAAGAGAAGGAACAATCACTTGGTGCCTTGGATTTGATCCCAAGACCTTGGGACCCATTCCTGAGCCCCTTAGACTCGATCCCGAGCTCCGAGATTCGATGAGAAACCCATGAGAAGCAAGGAGGGACCTTAGAGCTCATATTGGAGGCCTAGAGACCCTTCCCGACCGAGACCAAGTGCCATCTCGGTCGGGAAGGAGTGCACAAATCAAGGGGGTCCTGTTTTGAGGCTTCCCGGCCGAGACCATGGGCCGTCTCGGTCGGGGCCAGCCTTCCCGGCCGGGATGAATCCCGTCTCGGTCGGGACGGCCCTGCTGCAGCTCGACTTCGCTTCCTTTCTTCTCCTTTCCTCTTGGAACTCTATATATACCCCCCCCCTCTTGTAATCTTATGTTATGTTCTTCATTACCCACTAAACCCTAGACTAATTTAGGTTAGATTTGCTTAGATTAGTGTAGATTAGTCCTTAATTAGTCCTTAATCTTAGTTTAACTCTTGTATTATGGGAATTCTTGAAGATCTCCACCAAGATTGACAACCTTGGTTGATGTATTTGGGTTTTCTTCTATATATGCAATATTTCTTCTTTTCATCTTCCCTTGTTTGGTATAATCTATCTTTTCCCTTCTTTTAATCTTGTTTTATCATTAAAGTTTCATTCTTTGTTCATTGTTCATTGTTTTTTGTTCATTGCTCATCCTTGTTAGTTTCCATTATGTATGTGATTGTTCTTGTGTTTGTTCTCTTGTTAGTGTTAGTTTTAGTATGAATATGTGTGATTAGATTCTCTTGCTAGGGTTAGTAGGGGGATTGGATGTTAATTAGGGATGATTAGGGTGAGATGGGTGGTACTAGTTGTAGTTTTTTTTTGTTTCCCATTTACCTTGCACTCCACATGTTTGATGAATTGCTTGTGAGACTAGAGATGATCAATCCTTGTTTTTCTTGCCTCTTCTCTTGTATGTGTGTGTTTGGTTGGTTGGTTGGTTTGGTTCCCTCACTAGTATCGAGAGCGTGGTGAGGATGACCCCTAGGCCGTTTAAGTAGCGAGAGCCCGATCGGAACCTAGGCTACGAAAGCACGCTAGTAACCCCGTTTCCTTCTTTTTATCTTCTTGACATCCATGAACCCGACCTAGCCCTAGCTTCTTCTTATTGAATTATTTGTTTCCTTTTGTCATTAGTTACTTGTTTAGCCTTGTTAGTTCGTGATTTAGACCTTAACTTAGTCATTAGTCTATCCCTTAGAATAGCTTAGATTAACTTGTCTTGAACCTAGTCTTTGACCGTACCACACATTAGTGAGACACCCCGTCCCTGTGGATCGACTCGACTTACCCTAGCTACCCAGCTTAGGTTCGTTGGTATTTATTTGACCGGTAGGATAGACGATAAACACTACCGTCAATAACCCATTGTATATTTTGGACCTTAGTCTAGTAGAATGACTCTTAGGCAATGAATTTGTTGATCCGTTAGCTTTGAGTCCACCTTTTCTACTAGAGGTTTATTTCGGGGTTTGCATTCGACCACCTTGACCACCCATGGAGGAGTTAGGCCTTGGTTCTCGCATCCCGTTTTCTAGGTGACCTTGCTCAAATGACCATTGCACCTTTAGTCCAAATTTCTTCCATCTTTTATGGGTTATCCGGTAATGGTGCGCGTTCTCGATTACCTATTTTTCCTCCACCTATACATCATCACAATAAGTTTACACCAAAATAACCTCCAAGCTTGGTTACAAACTACATCAAAAAGCCAAAAAGGGCAAACCAAAGCAAGAGAAAAAGGGCACAAAAATATGAAAAACAAAGAAAAACAAAGGAGAAGAAAAGGAGCTTCAAATGAAAACTACTTTTCACCGTGAAGTGCCAACTAGAGGACCGAGTCCCGAGGTCGGAAGATAGCGGTGATGAGTCGATCCATCCCAATAATTGTAAACACTCCACCTTTTTATTTGGGCTAATTTAGGAAATTCGAGTTTGGAACGACCCTCTTGGCTTAGCCAAAGAGAGCGGGACTGCACCTACCTACAGTGTCGAACGAATCCATGGTTCACTTTTTCCACCCCGTTATACGCCCCGTAGTACCCCTTTAGAAGATTAGGCGGACCTAGACTAATTTATCAACATCTATATTGCTTAATTGTCATAGTATTAGGCTTTGGTCTTTGTTTACGTGGGTGATTTATCTTGGAAGTTTATTGTTGTTTTTGGTAAGTAATCGGTGTCTTTCCCCGCCGTCTCGATGAGGGATTCGGTGTTTTATTTTTGCTTTGGATGCGTCTATTCTTTCGTGTTATGTGTTTTTGTGTGTTTAGTCGCATCTACCATTTTGAGCAAGCCCTAACTTGCCTTGCATGGGAGTACTCTACCTCATGAGTATTTCGATGTGAGTTGAAGGGACGGAGCGGGCCTGTTAATTGCCCCGTATCGGCTTAGCATAGTCTAGCTAGTAGTAGTAGTTTGTAATTTCTTTTTGGGTCTTTGCTCGAGGACGAGCAATGGTTTAGTGTGGGGGAATTGTTGTGTGCTAAATTTAGACCGTTTTTCCCTCTATTTAGACCCGTTTTTCCCTCGTTTTGCGAGTCTTGAGTGCGATTATCGCCATATTTTGCATACTTCTCGCATTAGCGTCCCTCTTGTGCGTTTTACGTGTTTTTGGTAGTTTTTCTATCATTTTGATAGTATTTGGCACCGAAATCACGATCGAGCTTTCACGAGCACAAGAGAAGGGAAAACCGTCCAAAGAGCAAAGCACACAACTTAAAGTTTAAAGCCATCCAATCAAACGACGAAGAATGAGACAAGAAAGAGGCCAAGATATGACCGGGCGAAATTTCACCCGGTGAGACACCACCGGGCGAAATTTAACCCGACGGTAAAATGCCTCCTGAAGATTTTCCGAGACCTCCCCACCGGGCGAAACTGACCGGGCGAAATTTCGCCCACTGGGTGAAATTTCGCCCGATGGAAAGAAGTGCCAAAAACGCCAAAAAAGGAAGAAAATCTCACCGGACGAAAATTTAACCGGTGGGAATTATCGTCAAGTCCACGGGGCAAAGTTTCACCCCATGAAGATGCTAAGGGAGATTGTCTAACAAATGGAGCATAAAGTGGATTTGGGCTTTAGGTTAAATAGCCATTAAGAGATTACTATATATGTGTTACCCTAGTTTGTTGCCCAAGGCATCACCATTCATTAGTGTAGGAGGCATCCATAATCATCCATCACTTCACCCACCATTAGTGTAGTAAAACCATCCTCTTAGTAGTAATCTAGTAATATTCTTAGTAATTCTCTAAAAATCTAGTAGTAATTTAGTAGTAGATGTACTTAGTTTCCATCAACATTTATCTAGATTTCAAGGTTGTAGAAGATTATTCAAGTTTTATTTGAAGATTTGTTGGGTTTATTGAAGAATTAGTGACAAGTTCTTCATTTTATTCATCAAAGATTCAATTTTTATCTATTCAATCTTCTTATTTCTTGTAGATCTTCATAGTTGGTATATTTCTCTTCCACTCTCTAATCTCTAGTTTAGTTTTAATGTTATTTTCTCATCATTATCTTGTTTAGATCATATTAGTGTTGTTAGTTTCCTTAGATCTAGTTAGTATGCATGTTGTAGTGATTTTCTCCTTAGTTAATGTTTTACTGTCTTCCATTATGATTAGTGAGTAGATTTCTTGTTGGGGGGTTTAGGGATGAGGACTTGGATTATTTGAATATAGGGATGTTGGTGGGTTGCTTGCTTGTTGATTTATCTTGTTTATGGTTGTTATGTCATTGTTGTTTTAGTCTGACCAACTAGACCGACCTTGACTAGTTTCTATCAATATGGGGAAACTCGGGGTAGAAATTACCATAGCTAGAGATTTACCCTTATTCGTCGCGAAAGCGGGTTTTTAGGTGAGTTAGGTGAAAGAAACCGAAAGGTGGCATTCTCCTTATTCAATGTTGCAACAAAAACTCGATTCCGACCTTCTTAGACTCCAAGTACCGAATCCCGACTTCCCCCTAACACCTTTCCCTAGATTGATTACCTCTAGCTATCATCATAGACATTCCTCTAGTATAGACTCGACCCTTAGAAAACCCCCATCTAGACATCAAACACACTTCTTTAAACTCGATTGTCAACACACCGTTCCCTGTGGACCGACCTCGACTTACCACGATTACTCCAGTAGTTTTTGTGTTATTCCGAGTCTATAAATATCGTTTGATCCCCTGTCCTTTGTTAACGACCGATCCGATTGGGAGGCGATCAGCTACTCATGTATGATTTCTATCTTGTGGCTGGCGAGCCCTTCACGCAAGTCTAACGGACTATAAATGACTTGATCGGAAGGCTACCAGGTTTTAATCCTCGATTGACCTGGTGGCTACTCTGACTTTTGCCTTGTCCAAGCGTCAGTTAGAGTGGGGGCTCTGTAGACACCCGCATTTTGACTGCTTGTGTCTATCGCAGTCTCTAAAAAAACTCTCGATGATGATCGGACGTTAACATGCATTAATACGCTCGAATACGGGACTCGGAATCAATAGTATCCGACGTGGGCACTTAGTGGAGTACAAATCTCTCGAAACCGACCTCAACTTCAGACTCAGTGGGTCGTTTCCAATAAAATAAAGCTAATTTGAGCCAAAACCGCCACCGGGGGCAAAAATGTCTTTTGCGATCGAGTTAAAACCTGATCAAAATCAAAAACCCGAGAACGTAACAAGTCTTACGCTGCGTCCAAATAAAAAATGAACTAAGTCGAAATCCACAGTCAAAACAAAATCCAAACTTCCCTCATTTGGCTCACTCGCCTAACGACACTCGATCGAGTGCCTAAGGGCCACTTGATCGAGTGACCCCTTAAAGATCGACCAGGACACCTTTCAGTAGGGCATTCAATCGAGTCCAGCGAAGGGCACTCGATCGAGTGACCCCAAACCGGGGTAAAATCTATAAATACGGGTGAAGAGCTTCATGTGCTTCACCGGGTCTTCATCGGCACCTCCACCGAATTAATTTCGCTCCACCAATGTGATAAAGGCGGGATGAATCTCATAGGTACCGGTCGTGGCCGTAGGCCGCTTCAACGGTTTCGGCAAGGAAGCATGCTCTGGCTCGAATGGCTAGCAAGTTTGGAAGGCATCTTGACTAGCGGTGTCTCGGGGACAATGGTGGAATTATCATCTTCGTAGGATTGTGATTCGGATAAGTGCTCGTCGTCCGATGTTTCCACTGATTGTGATCTTTCCGTCTCAGCAATCTTCTTGTAGAATTTCCTAGACCTGCGGAAAGTTCTTTCTGGTTCAGGATCGTATTGTGGTATGTAGCCTAAACTTCGAGAAGACCTGGGCATACGAGGAAACTACAAAAAAATGTGATAAATGGTCTCAAGGAACAGAAGTACCTCGATACAAGAGTAATCAAAAAATCGAAAACACAAAACAAGCAAGTAAATAACACCGTCTCCCCGACAACCACGCCAAAATTTGATAGGAGTTAATCGTATCTGTAATATCCACATTTTATAGTAAGTTTAACTGAGTCATTATTTTATACTAAGTAAAACCCGATCATTGACAACCCAACACGCATACTAATTTATTAAACAACCCGAGTTCATATCGTGTCTGGGCTTAAATTATACGTGATAGCTACCTAAATAGAAAAGCCCACATGATGTTTAAGTAATACCCTAACCTAGCTAGCTACATCATTATAAGAACTTACACAATAGTCCACGCCCTCTTAAGCAAAACAATACAACTCGAGGTCTTCATCACACACACAGCCGCTCCAACCAAGAGAAGAAATGGGAACCATAGGAGTCTGATCTCGATCCTAAGTGCCACCTAGGTATGCTAAACAGCCACTTATACTTCCGTAATATGGTTTGTGAACATTTATGTCGAATATTCGGAACTGGGTTTGTCACTTGTTGTTGTTACTATCGTAGTTGTATCGTGCTAAGTTTCATCGATGTTTTATTGTGGTGTCGGGTTTAGCCATATTGATGTTGTTACGGAATTGGACCAGGTTATGGTCATTGTTACTGTATTTTAGTTAGAGTCGTAGTGTCGATGGGTGGTGTTGATGATTCGGCGTAGCATATGGATTGCTGTTATTATTTGTACTTTGTAGTCATTGCCGGTATTTTGTTGAGTTGTCGGTTATGGCCACCGTTGTTGGCGACGTCGTTGTGGTAAGGTTGAATAAACGAATCAGACTTAAGTCGGAGGGGTAGTGAGCATGTTAGTGTGGTGCGTAAATCGGAGGGGTAGTGAGCAGGTTAGTGTAGTGCATAAATTGGAGGGGTAATGAGCATGTTAATGTATAGTATTATATTAATGTTAATATATGTTACTGCTGTGGACGTCCGTCCGCACCGCCTGGCGCCCCGCACGCGCCCGCGCGGGACTGACCCGATTATTCAACGTGGGGCGGCGTCCACTGTTGTGTGTTAAATTTAGACCGTTTTTACTCCCATTTGGACCCGTTTTTCCCTCGTTTTGCGAGTCTTGAGTGCGATTATCGCCATATATTGCGTACTTCTCGCATTAGCGTCCCTCTTGTGCGTTTTACGTGTTTTTGGTAGTTTTTTTATCAATTTTGATAGGTTTTGCTACGAAAATCACGATTGACTTTCCACGAACACAAGAGAAGGGAATAACGTCCAAAGAGCAAAGCACACAACTTAAAGTTTAAAGCCATCCGATCATACAACGAAGAATGAGACAAGATTCGAGGCCAGAAAAAATGACCGGGCGAAATTTCACCCGACGGTGAAACGCCTCCCCCGAAGATTTTCCGAGCTTACCCACCGGGCAAAACTCACCGGGCGAAATTTCGCCCACCGGGTGAAATTTCGCCCGATGGAAATAAGTGCCACAAACGCAAAAAATGGAAGAAAATCTCACCGGGTGAAAATTTCACCCGATGGGAATTATCGTCAAGTCCACAGGGCGAAGTTTCACCCCATGGAGATGCAAAGGGAGATTGTCTCACTAATGGAGCATAAAGTTGGATTTGGGCTTTAGGTTAAATACCCATTAAAAGATTTTTATATATATGTTACCCTAGTTTATTGCCCAAGTCACCTCTCCATTGTGCTAAGGAGGGAAGCCATTACACCAGTCCACCATCCTATTACACCATCCATTAGTAGTAGTTTAGTAGTATTCTAGTAAAAATCTTCCAAAAATTCTAGTAGTTTACATAGTAAGTAATACTCTGTAGTAGATCTACAATTCCCATCAACAATTATCTAGATTTGAAGTTTGTAAGAAGATTATTCAAGTTTTATTTGAAGATTTGTTGGGTTTATTGAAGGATTAGTGACAAGTTCTTCACTTTATTTATCAAAGATTCAATCTTTATTCATGATATCTTCTTATTTCTTATAGATCTACATAGTTGGTATAATTCTCTTCCACTCTCTAATCTCTAGTTTAGTTTTTATGTTGTTTACTCATCATTATCTTGTCTAAATCATATTGATGTTGTTAGTTTCATTAGATCTAATTAATATGCATGTTGTAGTGATCTTCTGTTTAGTAGATATTTTGTTGTGTTCCATGATGATTTGTGAGTAGATTTCTTGTTGGGGAGTTTAGGGATGAGGGCTTGGATTATTTGAATATAGGGATGTTGGTGGGTTGCTTGCATGTTGGTTTATCTTATTTATGGTGTTGTGTCATTGTTGTTTAGTCCGGCCAACTAGACCGACCTTGACTAATTTCTATCAATATGGGGAAACTCAGAGTAGAAATTACCTTGACTAGGGACTTATCCTCATTCACCGCGAAAGCGGGATTTTAGGTGACTTTATCAATATTGCGACAAAAACTCGATTCCGACATTCTTAGACTCCAAGTACCGAATCCCGACTTCTCCCCAACACCTTTTCCCTAGATTGACCACCACTAGCATTTCCCCTAGTTGCTCCTCTAGATATTCCCTTAGTTTAGAATCGACCCTAGAAAACCCTCCTCTAGACATCGAACATGACACTTGAAACTCATCATCGCAACACTCCGTTCCCTGTGGACCGACCTCGACTTACCACGATTACTTGTTTGTTTTGTGTAATCTCGAGTCTTATAAATATCGTTTGACCGCGTTGGATAGGCGACAATTCGACGCGCATCAAAATGGCGCCGTTGCCGGGTAACGGCTAGTAGTTGTTGTGTTTTTAGTTGTTGTGTTTGATTCTTTTCCCTTCTCTCTTTTCCCTAGTACCGCGAGCTGCTAGGAGTCTTACCGTTTAATTGAGCTTTATGCCCAGGAACACGTCATCGCCCTTGTGGTTCGATCCGGAGCCGGAAAGGACTTTTAGAGCATTGCGTTTTCGAGGAAATAACTCAACCACTATCATTCCACATCCTTCATTATCACCTCCTAACCTTAGTCCCATCCTACCACATTCACCTTCTACACCTTCTACATCACACAACCCCACTTCAAATAATCCTTCCATACCTTCCACTTCACAAAATTCACCATCACCGAAAACACCACCACCTAATCAAGATCCATTCCCTCCAAATTCACCAAATCCAAATTCTCCAAATTCACCAAATTCAAATCCACCATCGCCACCAATCCAACAAATGGCAACCTTAGGTTCGCACTCTCAATTAACACACGAAGAAACACCTTCTACCGTCGATTTCGGAGAGATACCCGAGAACTATGAATTGAAAGCTTCTTTGACTAATGCGGTCCAACAAGATACTTTTCACGGTTTTTCTCAAGAAGATGCTCAAGAGCACATCCCTTCATTTAAAGAAAAATTAGTAGGAGTCCGTCTCAATGGATTAACTTCATGCCAATTGCATCGTTTTTTATTTCCGAATACCTTGAGAGATGGAGCTCGTAGATGGCTTCAAGGCCATCCCGCTAATACATTTACAACATGGGCTCAACTATCTAATGTCTTCTTGGAGAAATATTTTCCGCCGTCAAAGACTAACCAATATTGCATGGAGATACAAACATTCAAGCAAGATGAATTTGAAAGCCTAAGCGAGGCTTGGGAAAGATTTAGAGACTTGTTGCGCAAATGTCCACATCATGGAATACCCGATTGGCTAACTACCCAAACGTTTTACAACACTCTTTTATCGGGAACCAAGGAGAACCTCAATTTGGCCGCCGGAGGAGACTTCTCTTCTCTCACCGATGAGGCATCTAAAAATCTTATTGAGAAGATGGCAAGGAGTGATTCTAGAATGGGTCAATCAAGGGATTCTAGAAAGAAATTTGAAGTGAACTCATCTACGAGTTCTAACGAATTGAAATTCCAAAGGAACTTGAGGAATTGAAAAAGAGAATGGATGTCATGAGTTCGAAGCCTACTCCTAGAGGTATGTACCAAAATCAAGGGAGTGTTCCACCAAGGCAACTATCACCTCCAAAGCAATTAACATGGAAAGTTCAATGTGATCATTGTGGCAATCATAGTCACGATTCTAGCTTTTGCATTCCTAATGAAGAAGTTTATATTGAAGAGCCAAATGAAGTCCAAGCTATACAAGTATATGGGCAAAGACCTCAATTTGATCCTTTCTCCAATACCTACAATGCCGGCACAAGGTTTCATCCTAATTTCTCTTATGGAAATCAAAATGTTCAAAATACGATGCCACGTGCCCAAGGGAGTCAAATGAGGCCATTCAATCAAAGTCAACAAAGGCCCTCTAAGCAAGGTCCTCAAAATATGCCCCCATATACGCCTCCTCATCAAAGGAGCAACTTCAATCAACAAGGTAGCAATTTCCATGTTCCTAACAACTACAACAATTACCAAAATCAACATGGTAATCACTTTAATCATGGATACAATCAAGGGTTCCAAGGAAATTCTCATGGTAACCAAGGTTACAATCAACAACCATTCAATCAACCCTCTCAATCTTATGGCCAATCAAGCAATTCTCAATTTGGTTAAGGAGGACCTTCATGGGAGAACTATAATGATTTGCAAAGAACCGTTGGCCAACTATGGAATGAACATCAAGATACTAAGGCAAGGCTAAAGGTTTGGGAATCACAAGAAGCAACAAAAGCCTTAGCCGCACCAATTCATCCACCCCATGGTTTTCCCGGTCAACCCCAAAACCCAAGCGATCCTTCAGACCAAGCAAATGCCGTAATTTTGAGAGGTGGCAAAGAACTTGAGGACCCATACAAGAACTTGAACTTGAACACCAAGAGTGTCCCATCCAAAGTGAATCAACCAAGTGCACCACAAGAATCATATCATCTCCCACTTCCCCCAAACAAAACCGGGGAATACAAGCGGAGTTTGATATCCTCCAAAATGCGGAGAATGAATTAAGATAACAAAGAAAGAAGAAAGAGCAAATGGAAGCGGAAGAAGCAAAAAGAAAAGAGGCGGAGCGATTAGCCGAAGAAGAAGAAGAATCCAATGTCCCACCGCCTCCTGCTCTTATCCCTCCATTACCTTTTCCCGAGCGAGCTAAGCCACACAAAGAGAATGCTCAATTTAGCCGTTTCGTGGATATGTTGAAGAAAGTAGAGGTAGCCTTACCTTTCACCGAGGTAATTTCTCAAATGCCCCTCTACTCTAAGTTTTTGAAAGATGTCTTGACTAAAAAGAGAACCATAGAAGATAAAGAATGTGTCTCTCTCACGGGTCAATGTAGTGTCATTCTTATGAACGTAATGCCAAAGAAACAAGATGATCCCGGTAGTTTTTCCATCCCTTGTCGGGTAGGAAATGTTGTTGTTAATCAAGCTTTATGCGACCTTGAGGCTAGTGTTAGTTTATTACCTTATTCTATTGCCAAGAGGCTTAGTGTGGGGGAGATGAGACCCACTAGCATGTCAATTCAACTAGCGGATAGGTCCGTCTAGATGAACCATTTAACTTTCCACCTCTTGAAGAAGAATGTTTGCATGATGAAAAGGTAGAACCACTACCGGTGGGTAAGAGTATGGTACCTTCTCCTCCTAATCTTGAACTTAAACCACTCCCCTCTTCCCTCAAATATGCTTTTCTTGAAGGAACTAATTATCCCGTTATCGTCAATGCTACCCTTGATGGACCTCAATTGGAAAAACTTTTGATTGTTTTGAGAAAGCACAAAAAGGCCATCGGGTATAGCATTGTCGAGACCTCCAAGGCATAAGCCCAAATGTTTGCATGCATAGGATCATCCTTGATGATGACCACCGTCCTTCGGTTGAGGGTCAATGTAGGTTGAACCCCACCATGAAAGAGGTTGTCATGAAGGAAGTCCTCAAGTTGTATGAGGCTAACATTATATACCCAATAACCGGAAGTAAATGGGTTAGCCCCGTACAAGTTGTGCCGAAAAAAGGAGGAATGATGGTTGTTAAAGGAGAAAAGGGTGAGTCAATTTCCACTAGGACTATTACCGGTTGGCGCATGTGTATAGACTATCGTAAATTGAACACGGCCACCATAAAAGACCATTTCCCCTTCCCTTTATTGATCAAATGCTTGAAAGATTGGCGCATCATTCTTATTTTTGTTTCCTTGATGGTCATTCCGGATTTCTTCAAATTCCTATTCACCCCGATGACCAAGAGAAAACCACTTTTACATGTCCCTATGGCACCTATGCTTATAGAAGGATGTCATTTGGATTGTGTAATGCGCTGGGAACGTTTCAAAGATGTATGATGGCTATTTTCTCCAATTTTATTGAAAAATCCATGGAAGTTTTTATGGATGATTTTAGTGTCCATGGTACATCTTTTGATTCTTGCCTTGAAAATCTTGATCAAGTGTTAGCTCGATGTGAAGAGTATATACTTGTTTTAAATTGGGAAAAGTGTCATTTTATGGTTGAACAAGGTGTTGTCCTAGGTCATATTGTGTCTAATAGAGGAGTTGAAGTCGATAAGGCGAAAGTCTCCGTGATTGAGAACTTGCCACCACCTAGAAATGTCAAAGGGGTGAGGAGTTTTCTAGGTCACGCCGGTTTTTATAGACGATTTATTAAAGACTTTTCTAAGATTGCTAAGCCCGATTGGAATCTTCCATTTGAGATCATGTGCGATGCATCCGATTTTGCCGTTGGTGCCGTTCTAGGACAACGGGTAGATAAGAAGCTACATGTGATTTATTATGCAAGCAAGACCTTAGATGAAGCCCAATCGAGGTACACCACAACCGAAAAAGAGATGCTTGCCGTTGTCTATGCCATGGAGAAATTCTGAAATTATGTTACCGGTTCGAAAGTCATTATTCACATCGATCGTGCGGCGATTCGATACATCATGTCAAAAATGGAGACAAAGTCCCGACTCTTTCGGTCGGTGCTCCTTTTGCAAGAATTTGATATTGAGATTAAAGACAAAGCCGGATCGGATAACTTGGTAGCGGATCATCTTAGTAGACTACGGTTGGTAAAGAAAACAATGAAGAAGATGGCATTCCCATCAACGAAGCTATGAGAGATGAGGCCTTGATGGCCGTTGAAACTATTACACCTTGGTACGCCGATATCATCAATTTCTTAGTGTCTCACTTTATTCCGGACGATTATTCCAAACAAGAGAGGAAGAAACTATGTTATGAAGCCCGACACTATTATTGGGACGAGCCTTATTTGTTTCGCCGATGTATAGATGGAATTTACCGACGATGTGTTACGGCCAAAGAAGGATATAATATTGTGAAGCACCTTCACTCAACATCTTATGGTGGACACTTGGCCAACCAAAAGACAATTGCCAAGGTTCTCCAAAGCGGGTTTTGGTGGCCTTCCATGTTCCAAGACATCCGAGCTTTCATTCTCACATGCGATGCATGCCAACGAAGTGGCAATATAACAAGAAGAAATGAGATGCCCCTTCAACCTATCTTGGAGATTGAATTGTTCGATGTTTGGGGCATTGATTTCATGGGTCCGTTCACATCCTCTTTTGGGAATAAGTACATTCTAGTCGCGGTTGATTATGTCTCAAAATGGATCGAGGCCGTAGCTTCCCCCACCAATGACTCCAAGGTTGTAATCAAGATTTTCAAGAACGTAATTTTCCCGAGATTCGGTATGCCTAGAGCCATAATTAGTGATGGAGGCTCTCATTTTAGGAAGGATACCTTTGAACACCTTCTTAGGAAGTACGGTATCACCCACAAGATGTCCTTAGCCTACCACCCTCAATCAAATAGGCAAGCCGAGATCTCCAACCGTCAAATCAAGGGAATTTTAGAGAAAGTTGTAAATTCACACCGAAAGGATTAGTCATTGAAATTAAATGACGCCCTTTGGGCATTGAGGACGGCTTACAAAGCGCCGATTGAAACCACTCCTTATCGTCTTGTGTATGGTAAAGCTTGTCATTTACCGGTAGAGCTAGAACACAAAGCCAAATGGGCAATCAAAGAGCTAAACTTCGATGACAGTGTCGTAGGAGATAACCGCCTTCTCCAACTACAAGAATTGGAAGAGCTAAGACTTGAAGCCTACGAAAATTCGAAGATCTACAAAGAACGAACTCGCCAATGGCACGACTCTCGAATTCTTCGTAAGAACTTCTCCGTTGGTGATAAGGTATTACTCTTCAACTCTCGCTTTAAGCTCTTCCCCGGTAAGTTGAAATCAAAATGGTCGGGTCCATTTGAAGTGATCGGAGTGCAACCATATGGATCAATAGAGATATCTAGCCCGGAAACCGGGAAGTTTATGGTTAATGGGCAACGTTTGAAGATTTATCATCCCGGTCATATTCGTGAGACCTTTGCTACTATGAAGTTTGATGAGCTCCCATCGGGGAGCGTTGTTTGACCCCCTCTCAAAGTTGACGTAGGTTTGGTGGTATCCTCAACAACCACTTTGTATATATGTATCATATTTCTTTGAGTTTATTAAGTTTTGTTAGCTTGAGAAGAATGATTGAAATTGGATTTCGCAATGAAGCATAAATTTGGATGAAAATCAAACTTTTGGAAAAGTTATGGAGCTTAAATCGAAGACCACAAGCATGTTTGTGGGAAATATTGATTATGTAATGTGAGTCGAGTCATATATTTGAATCTCTAGGTGATTATTGAAGAGCCATGAAATGGCAAGGCGGAAAAACGCAGCAAAGAAGACCGCCGGGGGAAACTTCGCCAGGTGAGACTCGACCGGGCGAAACTTCGCCCCACGGAAAAGTTGCCAGAATTGCCGGAATTGAAGAAGATACCACCGGGCGAAATTTCGCCCGGTGAAAATCTCACCGGGTAAAATTTCACCCGGTGGAAAAATATTGGCAAAATCGATTTTCACGACGAAAAGTCGTCGAGTGAAATTTCACCCGATGGTGCCCCATCGGGTGAAATTTCACCCGGCGGTGTGACTTGGCCGGATCACCTACACCTTTTACTCACTCACTACATTTTCATTTCCCTCCTTCATACTTGCCCCAACATAACTTTCCCTCCAATTAATTTTTACACCAAATATTTACCACCAACTTTGAAACTTTTCATTTCCCTCCTCAAGCACCCTTATTTATACCACATTTTTCACCTCACTCATCATTTCACCCTTTCACCCACCATAAAATCACCATACCACCTTCCATACTACATTTAAACCTCCATCCATAGTTTCATTTCCATACTTGGTGATTATCTATTTGGGTTCTTGAAGAAAGGCGAAGCAAAAGTTTCGGGATTTTTCTTGCAAATTGTTATCATGGAGACAAGAGCCCAACGAGCCGCGCGTAAACAAGGTATGGCCTCGACTTCTAATCCTTCTAAATGTTCATCTTTTAGTAAGTCCGCTAGGCCTAAACTTTTACCTTACCCTAATTCACCCCTCGCTCGTACCTTCTCTGAAAAAGCTTTTCAGAGTACGAGATGGCCTTGTCCATTCACAATGAAAACTCTAGGAACTAAGAACGATATTAGAGAGTTATCGTCTAGAATTGGTATTACTAAACTCCTTGATTTTTTGCCTTGCACGAATAAAGACTTGACTTGTGAGTTTTTAGGTACCTTTACAATCGATAACCTGACTAAAGAGTTCAAATTTAATTTGTTTGGTAGAAATTACTGTTTAAATATTTCTGACTCTAGCTTAGCTCTAGGTTTGCCCTCATCGGGTACCGGACTAAGTAGACCCCTAAGTGATTCGCAAAGTAGTGCGACTAGGAGAGACTTGTGGAGGCGCATAGCGCCGGGTCAACGTGATTTCGAACCCAATTCTAATTTTACCGCTGAAATCCGTAACCCAGCCATTCGTTATTTCGCTGAAATCCTTTCTCACTGTCTTTTGCCATCTATCGATAACATCATTAACCTTAATATGTGTGTCCTACAATTGATATGTGACTCTTTACTCGGTAACCCTTACCCCCTTGACCTACCACTCGTTGTGGCGTTACACTTTCATCAAATTATTATTGACCAACGCCCTACCGTAGACTGTGGTGGTCTTGTGACTTTTATAGCAAAAAATTTGGGTTATGCGACCGACCATCTTAAACCACATGACCCCCGTGTCTGGCTTGACGAGGCTTACTTCCCTACTTGGATCTTTGATGTGCCTGACCACCGCCTCGTCTCTCTTAGCCATGACCGTGCCTTAATTGTCCCCAGCAAAAACCGAACCAATATTTATAACCATCGTAATTGGGACCTACCTCCAGGTCCCTGTGAATTCCGACTGAACAACTCGGGGGATGTAGGAGTTTGGGAGTATGCCGGTGAGGGAACTCCCACGGCCTCATTTGCGTCAAATGACTATTCGAACTAGACCCCCCTACAAGAGTCGGTAGATTATGTGGTTCGTATGTGTTGTGGGTATATATGTGTGGAGTCGGTGAGTCTTAATCATTTACAATTGTATGTGAATTAATGTTGTTCCTTGTTCCCTGTCCCATCATTATAATCTTTGTGATTGCTTTATCTCGAACAAAATTGCAAGTTGACCCACCGTCCCATTTAATGATTTTTTGTGGTCGTCGCGGCCTTGGTAATGCTCCCGGTCCCTTGGCAATGAGATTACGCCATTGACCCTTTGAAAATCCAAATTTTTAATCAAATTTCTAAATTTTTCTTAATCCGGGCTAAGTGACATGACTACACCTATGCCCAATTTTTCACCCTTTTGGTTTTATTTTCTTTCATTTTCATTTTCTTAGCCACTTGGCTAGGGTCTAGGTGATGTGATTGCATCTAGGCCCGCCACTATTTTTACTGTTTTCCTTATTTTATTTTTCTTTTCTCTTCTAAAAATTTTGAAAAATCCAAAAACATTAAAAAAAAATTGTAAAACCCAAAAACATTTCAAAAATCATAAAATCCAAAAAAAAAATTCTTATTTTTCTTTTCCGTCTTTTTCGTTCTTCCCTACTTGTCCATTGAGGACAATGTACAGTTTTAGTGTGGGGGAGGAGTCTACTATCTTTTATTTTTTCAAAAATCTTTTCAAAATCCATAAAAATTTGAAAAATTCGAAAAATCAAAAACATTTTCTTCTCTTTTCCTTTCCTTTTCTCGTTTCTCGTTATGTTTCGTGTCCCGTGTATGGTCTTGTTCTCTACTCTTACAGGTAATCACCACCTTAATAGCATGATTTGAAGAGATTATGAAAGCACCCGCTAGGTAACTTCCTTCCTTCTTTCTATACTTTCGTAGAGGAGTTAGGTTGTTGCTATTGGAGGCTCTCGAAGTGAGCATTTTGGTGTTGTGGTTGATTTTGTGTGCTTGTATGTTGATGGAGTATGGAGTTCATGACTTTACTCGTGTTTTCTTTTATTTGCTTTCATTTTCATGTGTTTCTTTTGTTTTTGTATAGTGTGTCTAGGATTAAAAACTTTTCGAAAACCCGATTACAAACTTTTTACAAGAGTTTACATTCCATTGTAGATAACCCATTGTAGATTTTGGACCTTAGTCTAGTAGAATGACTCTTAGGCAATAAATTTGTTGATCCTTTAGCTTTGAGTCCACCTTTTCTACTAGAGGTTTACTTCAGGGTTTGCATTTGACCACCTTGTCCACCCATGGAGGAGTTAGGCCTTGGTTCCCGCATCCCGTTTTCTAGGTGACCTTGCTCGAATGACCATTGCACCTTTAGTCCAAATTTCTTCCACATTTTATGGGTTATCCGAGAATAGCGCGCGTTCTCGATTACCTATTTTTCTTCCACCTATATATCATCACAATAAGTTTACACAAAAATAACCTCCAAGCTTGGTTACAAACCACGTCAAAAAGCCAAAAAAGGGCAAACCAAAGCAAAAGAAAAAAGGCACAAAAATATGAAAAACGAAGAAAAACAAAGGAGAAGAGGAGCTTCAAATGAAAATCAAAAACGTCTCCTTCAAAAAAAGAAAAAAGAAAAAGAAAGCCCATTGATCGATTCGTTGCCCGTGAAGTGCCAACTAGAGGACCGAGTCCCGAGGTCGGAAGATAGCGGTGATGAGTCGATCCATCCCAATAATTGTAAACACTCCACCTTCTTATTTGGGCTAATTTAGGAAATTCGAGTTTGGAACGACCCTCTCGGCTTAGCCAAAGAGAGTGGGACTGCACCTACCTACAGTGTCGAACGAATCCATGGTTCACTTTTTCCACTCCGTTATACGCCCCGTAGTACCCCTTTAGAAGATTAGGCGGACCTAGGCTAAGTTATCAACATCTATATTACTTAATTGTCATAGTATTAGGCTTTGGTCCTTGTTTACGTGGGTCATTTTTCTTGGAAGTCTATTGTTGTTTTAGGTAAGTAATCGGTGTCTTTCTCCGCCGTCTCGATGAGGGATTCGGTGTTTTATTTTTACTTTGGATGCGTCTATTCTTTCGTGTTATGTGTTTTTGTGTGTTTAGTCGCATCCACCATTTTGAGCAAGCCCCAACTTCCCTTGCATGGGAGTACTTTACCTCATAAGTATTTCGATGTGAGTTGAAGGGACGGAGCGGGCCTGTTAATTGCCCCGTATCGGCTTAGCATAGTCTAGCTAGTAGTAGTAGTAGTTTGTAATTTCTTTTTGGGTCTTTGCTCGAGGACGAGCAACGGTTTAGTGTGGGGGAATTATTGTGTGCTAAATTTAGACCGTTTTTCCTCCCATTTAGACCCGTTTTTCCCTCGTTTTGCGAGTCCTGAGTGCGATTATCGCCATATTTTGCGTACTTCTTGCATTAGCGTCCCTCTTGTGCGTTTTACGTGTTTTTGGTAGTTTTTCTATCAATTTTGATAGGTTTTTGATGGGAGGGATTTGTCGTGGATCCCAACCGTCAAATAAAACCGGCTAAACCTAACTAGGGTAGCTAGGGTAAGTCGGGTCGAATCCACAGGGACGGGAGGTCGGACTAAGGTATGCTACGGTTTAGGACTATGTTCGAGACAAGCTAGTCTAGGGGGTTGGCTAAGGACTAGTCTAAGGTCTAAGACAAGGAAAACGGGCTAAGATTAGGTCGGGGTCAAAGGGGTAATGGAATGGTCGAGGAAGAACTAGAGTGAAGGGAGTAGTAGGGTAATCTAGGTGAGGTCCGGGCTCTCGCTACGTAGACCGACCTAGAGGTTTCACCTAAAACCCATCTCGGCGACACACATGACAAACGGGGTTACTAGCGCGCTATAGTGGCCTAGGTCGCATCCGGGCTCTCGCTACGTAGACCAACCTAGGGGTCGTCCTCACCGGGCTCTCGCTACGTAGTAAGGGAACCAAACCCACAAACAAACTATCACCCACAAGAGAAAAGCAAGAAAAACAAGTAATTGCAACTACTAGTCATTCAAGCATTTCAACAAACATGTGATATGCATCAAACCAAGAGGAAACCCAAATCTTCCACCAACATCTCCAACAATCCCTTAATCATCCATTAACACCCAAATCACCTTACTAACCCTAGCAAGATACTACTCTAACATGATTAAAGGAAAACTAACACTAATAATATGAATCAAGATAGCAATCAAAACAAACATGAAGAAACTAACAAGAACTATGAACTATGAACAATACATTCAACAAAGAATCAAACTTTAATGAAAGAACAAGGATTAAGAGAAAGGAAAAGAAGATTATACCATACTAGAAGATGAAAAGAAGAAGGAAACTTGCATAAATGGAAGAACCCAAAACAAACATCCAAGGTTGTCAAGCTTGAATGGAGATCTTGAAGAATTCCCAAATTACAAGCATTAATCTATGATTAACGATAATCTAAAGACTAATTTACACTAATCTATGCTAATCTATGCTAAAACTATTTAGGGTTTAGTGTCTAATGAAAGGCATAAGCTTAACAAAACAAGGGAAGGGTATATATAGGGTTACAAGTGGAAAGGAGAAGAAAGAAAACAAGGCGGAGCTGCAGCAGGCCCGTCCCGGCCGAGACGGGGTGGTCCCGGTCGGGATGGGGTCCGGTCCCGGCCGGGAAGAGCTGCTCCCGGTCGGGATGAGCCACAGACAGTAGCTCTTTCAATTGCTCCTTCATCCCGGATGGGATGAGGCCATACCCGTCGGGGATGAGTCTTGTAGGCCTCCAATATGAACTTTTTGGTCCCTCCTTGGTTCTCATGGGCTTCCCATCGATTCTCGGGACTCGGGATCGGGTCTCGGAGGCTCGGGATTGGGTCCCAAGGTCTCGGGGTCGATTCCAAGGCATCGAGGCATCGTTCCTTTACTCCGTTGGCTCCAAAATGTGTATGTATCGAGTCGGAATCGCTCCAACTCTTCCAAATCGGTCTCGGGAACCTGAAACGAACTAAAGGAAGCATAAGAAGCCCATAAATCGCTCCCAAGGAGCGATTCCACAAGGAAAATGGGACCAAAACACTACAAAATAGGCACTACAAACGACACTTATCAGTTTTGCTACAAAAATCACGACTGAGCTTCCACGAGCACAAGAGAAGGGAATACCGTCAAAAGAGCAAAGCACACAACTTAAAGTTTAAAGCCATCCGATCATACAATGAAGAATGAGACAAGATTCGAGGTCAGAAAAAATGACCGGGCGAAATTTCACCCGGTGAGACACCACCGGGCGAAATTTCACCCGACGGTGAAACGCCTCCCCCGAAGATTTTCCGAGCTTACCCACCGGGCGAAATTTCGCCCATCGGGTGAAATTTCGCCCGAAGGAAAGAAGTGCCAAAAACGCGAAAAATGGAAGAAAATCTCACCGGGCGAAAATTTCACCCGATGGAAATTATCGTCAAGTCCGCAGGGCGAAGTTTCACCCCATGGAGATGCAAAGGGAGATTGTCTCACTAATGGAGCATAAAGTTGGATTTGGGCTTTAGGTTAAATACCCATTAAGAGATTCTTATATATATGTTACCCTAATTTATTGCCCAAGTCACCTCTCCATTGTGCTAAGGAGGGAAGCCATTACACCACTCCACCATCCTATTACACCATCCATTAGTAGTAGTTTAGTAGTATTCTAGTAAAAATCTTCCAAAAATTCTAGTAGTTTACATAGTAATTAATACTCCGTAGTAGATCTACAAGTTTCTATCAACAATTATCTAGATTTGAAGTTTGTAAGAAGATTATTCAAGTTTTATTTGAAGATTTGTTGGGTTTATTGAAGGATTAGTGACAAGTTCTTCACTTTATTCATCAAAGATTCAATCTTTATTCATGATATCTTCTTATTTCTTATAGATCTACATAGTTGGTATAATTCTCTTCCACTCTCTAATCTCTAGTTTAGTTTTTATGTTGTTTACTCATCATTATCTTGTCTAAATCATATTGGTGTTGTTAGTTTCATTAGATCTAATTAATATGCATGTTGTAGTGATCTTCTCCTTAGTAGATATTTTGTTGTGTTCCATAATGATTTATGAGTAGATTTCTTGTTGGGGAGTTTAGGGATGAGGGTTTGGATTATTTGAATATAGGGATGTTGGTGGGTTGCTTGCATGTTGGTTTATCTTATTTATGGTGTTGTGTCATTGTTGTTTTAGTCCGGCCAACTAGACCGACCTTGACTAATTTCTATCAATATGGGTAAACTCGGGGTAGAAATTACCATGACTAGGGACTTACCCTCATTCGCCGCGAAAGCGGGATTTTAGGTGACTTTATCAATATTGCGACAAAAACTCGATTCCGACCTTCTTAGACTCCAAGTACCGAATCCCGACTTCTCCCCAATACCTTTTCCCTAGATTGACCACCACTAGCATTTCCCCTAGTTGCTCCTCTAGATATTCCCTTAGTTTAGACTCGACCCTAGAAAACCCCCCTCTAGACATCGAACACGACACTTGAAACTCATCATCGCAACACTCCGTTCCCTGTGGACCGACCTCGACTTACCACGATTACTTGTTTGTTATTGTGTAATCTCGAGTCTTATAAATATCGTTTGACCGCGTTGGATAGGCGACAATTCGACGCGCATCAGCCACCCACGCGGCCCCCTCCCTGCCGGGGGCCGGTCTGATCTCGCGTACGGGGCGATGTTTTGGACCTCGATTTGGATGACGATCCGGACTTGTACTAGACGGGTGCGGGCACCCATGTTTCTGTTTGGGAATCGATCGAGTCGTGGTTGTAAATGTTTAAAGGCTGTTTTGTTTGGTAAGGCGACCTTTTTAGTGAACTGAAGTTGTTGCCGATTTGTGGAGTCGCCACCGAGTCAATTATGGGGACTCGGCAACCGTTCAAGTCAACTTTGATCCCTTGCCGGCTCAAAGTTGAGTGGCACGGGACCTAAAGATAAAGACTTGTACCCTTAAGCACACCATGCGTGGAATGACTCTCATTGCCAATGGTTTCGGACATCCGGAAACCGTCAATTCTGAGTAAGGGGTGAGGGTACGTATTGGGAAGCCAACATCCGATAGATGTCAACACCCAATCTCGCCCGCACTATAGCGGCCTCTACTAATCAATCGGTGGGCTGATATCCTAGTTCTTTTGTTGTGGTGGAAATGCTATAACATCCGTTATTTTAACCCTATTCCTTTTGCTACGTCGGTTGTTTAAGGACAAGTAAGTTTTATCGTCAAAGTAGTTGTGTTTACATTCTTTGCATGCGATTTCACGTGACAAGCAGGCCATGAAGAGATGCACGTAGGAGAGCAGAGAGTACTAGTATTATACGTATTAGCAAATCAGTTTTAACGCGATAATACGAATATTAGTCATTCTCATGGTATACCTTACCTGGTATTCTGCTTAAGATGCGTCGATTCGGTATTAATAGGGATGCGTCGAACCTAGTAAAGCGAGCACCAGGACTAATACGGAACCCGACCATTACTTTGTTCAATTTTATTTGTTTTACGTTTTGAATTCCGTGTTAGGTGATTTAGCATGCGATTATATGGTCATAAAAGCAATAAATCATACGAAAAACTGTAAATGCGAATGTAAGTAAATCACATTGTGAGGAGTTGCACCCTCGGAGTATACACTAAACGGGACACGATGCATAGATAGTTGTGAGAGCGGATCTCGGAATTACTCGGGTCTATTTACTGTGTTTAGTGTTTGTGGTTGAAGTTGGAACGTTACGTATTTTAGTGGATGTTCGTGGGCCTAGTGCCCACATCTAGTATTATCGTAGTGCATAATAATAGAAAGTGCGAGTATGGAAAGTTTTGTTTAGATAGCAACCTAGTGACGACTCGATCAACAGACGGATCCTCCTAGCTTGATCTGTGACTCCGGCAGAGCTCCTTTACCGTCTGACCCTTTCCAGCGGCTACTCCGGCAGAGCTTCGTTACAATGGACCGGTTCTGCGGCTAATCCGGCAGAGCTTCGATACTAGACTTGAGCTAGTCGAACACAGGCACCTCGGTATCGAGTGAAGTGCTCGAAGGTGAGGAGTAGCGTCGATGTCGCTTTTTTTTTATCAAAACTACGATCGAGTGGATCGTTTGCCTTGGGTGTCGGAGTGTGAGCCCTTAGCGAGAGTTTAGAGGGGGAAGAGAAGCATGAGATGTGTGTTTAATGAGGGTGTGAATGAGGGTATTTATAGGTGTTTTCGGCCCTCGTCGCCCATATAGGCGCCTGAGCTAAGGCGCACCAAGACTCAGGCGCCTAGGCCTAGACGTGGGGAGATCCAGGCGCGTGAGGCGGGGTGGTCGGAGTTTTGAGGATACGATTTTGAAACTTTCCAAAACCGAGAGGGAGGAGTGTGATATAAATCTTGGGGGTTAAGTCTTCTCTGGATTTGACCTAGCGCCGTGGGTTTAGTGGGCCTCGGGTGTTCATCCCGAGGTTCGCTTGGCGCGGTGTTGACTCGGTTCAAGTTTCGGGACCGACTCGGGGTCCTGGTGTCACAATTGACTCTGATTAGTGTCTATGCGATCGTAACGACACGACTAAGGCTGCCATCGTGTTAGTTTAATTTGCCCGAGTAATTTATTTGATCCGTTCTATAGAAAAACTAACTAAAACATCGCGAACCCGTGTCGCGTTGCAGTCCTATCGTCATCGGGTTTTTGTTGAACACCTCTGTAGCCATTAGGTCCAAATCTGGGTGTCTACAGAAGCCCCCACTTCGACTGAGGCTTGGATAAGGCGAATGTCAAAGTATAGCCGCCCAGGTCAATCGAAGATTACGACCTGGTGGCTGTCCGGTCGGGTCGTTTTAAGTCCATTGGACTACGTGTTGAGGCTCGCCAGCCAAGGCTTAGAAGTCATACCTGACGTCTTCGCTTGCGGTTGCTTGCTTGGGCCCGGGCCGTTGCTTGTCATCTTGTTCTTGATTCTAAGGAAGCGTAGGTTTCCTGAGACGATTGCTAGGAGGGCTCATGTCCCGGTTCCCGCGCAAGAGGACGAGGAGATTGGTTATGAGGATTCTCAGTGGGCTCGGGACTGGGACGGCCATCAGTTGTTTCGTCTTGACTTGCACACCTCTCACCGTATTGTGCACGGACTGGTGGGTATCTCGACACATGCTTGTTGGTTTAGGCTTTAAATTTTGGTTTTTGTCAGTTTGGTTTGTTTATGCTTCTATTATCTCGGTTTGCAGCCCCCAGGTCGGATGAGGACCTTCTCCGGTTTTACGACATGTTTGGAGATCTATTCTCAGAAGCTTAGTCCCGCGGCAAAGGGGATTATTGCGAGGATGGCTCTGGGCCCCGTAGTCTGACACTGGGCCCGATTGGTGGGTTGCAAGACCAAGTGTAACCTTATGGTGATTAAAGCGATGGTAGATCGCTTTCACGATACTACCTCGACCTTCCACATGTCTTTTAGGGAGGTTGGGATGACCTTAGAGGACTTCATGGTTATCACGGGCCTACCCTGGGGTGCAGAGTTGATTAGATGGGATGCTGAGGGCCCTAAGTTAGATAGCGATGAGGTCCGGCGATGGATAGGGGATTGTTTGGAACGTGAGGCTTATAGTACGCCTCATTCTCTTGTGAGTTCGCACATTACCGACCACTTCGAGAGGGTGGCGGTATTAGAGGGTCGAGTACCGAACACGCCGGAGCAGGATGCCTGGCTATGGTTGTGGTATTTCCTAGGATTGACCCACTTCTTGGATAAGGGCGAGAGGTTTAATACTAAGATTTTGCTTTCCCTGGCTAATCTAGATCAACTGGGACATTTTGATTGGATAACCGCGGCTTTCGCAGAGATGACTCGCTGCTTGCAAGTCATGGTAAGGCCATTGCAAGTGGAATCGGCCTCGGCTTTACCCATCGTGTGCCCAGGCCTCGTGCTGGAGCCTAGTGATTGTCTTTATATTCGTTTCTTGGGTATTGTTTAGTCTGGTTTAGTCTTGCTAATGATGTTTCTCGGGGCTTTGTAGGCTTGGATCTACTCTTACTTCCCTCGATTGGCACCCAAGACGGTGCGAGCTCGTCCGGTTAGTTTCCCGGCGAGGATCAAGTGGAGACTGGCTCAGGCCAAGAGTACGATGAATCACTACCCATCGGAGAATGTGCAGGTAAACCAGCTGGGCCTCAAAGATGTAAGTCTTCTTCTTACGGCTTGTTTTATTTAATAGTCTCCTAGGTTTAGGGTTGTTGAGGTGTCGATTATGTTTGTGTAGTGTGGCCCGTCCTTAGGCCGATTAAGAGGGTGTGCCTGGGTACAATATGGCGGAGTTGAGGTCTAGAAGCTACAGGAGGATGCTCCTTCCTACGTCATTTTGCCCGGTTTGGTATATCGGCGAATGGTTGGTGCGTCAGTGCTTATATGACGATTTCAGGGTGCCGGTTGATCTTCCCTGGACCATGTTCAGACCACCGACCGCCGCAGAGGTCCTTGAGGGTAGGGATGGAGAAGGAGGTGATGTGCTACTGGTACCTGGCGCCTCATATCTATCTCACGTCAGCCAGCGGCTAGCTTGCCACCGCCTCGTAGTAAGGACTCGTTTTTTTGTTTTAGTGCTTGTTTTGTTTTATGGCCTAATGTTTATTTGCTCCTCGACCGGTTTGCTTTTCCTTTAGTTGGTCGATCCGGCTGATGCTATTTAGCCCCAGACTTCCCCTTGACATTGCTTAGGATAGACTCGGCCGGGGTAGCTTTCAATGAGCCTTCCTCCGTGTTCTGCCGAAGAGATGGACGCCGGGATGGAGTGGCGCGACCGGGTATACCGGGTAGGTTTCAGTTTTTGCCTTGGATTTGGGTTCTAAGGGTTAGGTTTTGTTTGGCTAACTCGTATGGTTTCGCCTTTCAGGTTTTGTCAGCTTGACATCAGCGGTTGTGGCAAGCTGCCAACTGATTTCGAGCCTATGCTTCGAGGGTCTCCCGTGATACTTCGGGGCCTTGATCGGTGAGTATGTGTACCTAGAGTTGGTTTTCTAGGATGTTTGTATGTTTTCCTAAGGTATAAGTGTATTTGCAGGATACCCCAGACATGGTGGGGCAGCTGGAGACTCGGGTGATCGAGCTCGAGGCGGAGGTGGCCGATGCGCGATAGCTCTTAAAATCCGGGACGACGAGATTGCCCAACTTAAGGAGCGGCTAGCTCGGTCTCAGGGCGAGACCTCAGCGCAAGGCGAGGCTAGGCTAAGGGTTGAGACGGAGGGGGAGGTTGAGGCTGAGGTTGAAGGTCATGTCACGGGTACCACCGAGGGTGTTGGAGAGATTCCCGAGACAGCTACTCTAGATATGCTATCGAGGATGGATGGTAGTGAGTCTCCTACCTTTGTCTTGGAGGATCTAGGTTTGGATGACGACATCGGCGAGCTCGTAATAGCTATAGGCACCGCTTCTAGGGGTCCTCCCTAGTTTATGAACTTGATTTGTGTATGGATTTGCATATTTTGTATATTTTTAACTTGTAGTGCTTTACTGACTGGTTTAGTCTTGCGTTTTGTTTTTTTGGATGTTGACAAGTAATCACTTCAAGTATGTTCGTTTGCGATTTCGTTATAGTTTTAGTATGTTTTAAATGCGTTAGGGTTGCATGAGAGTACGAAAACGGTTTTTCGGACTTTTGAAATACGTTAGTTTGAGCCGGGAGTTGGAACAAGTAGTACGTCGGTTAAAGATGTTTGACTCGAGATGTCCGAAATGTAAGAAATTAACATGTTTCGACTGAGTGTGCGTTGGGAGACATGTGCAGTTATCTCGACATTCATGTTTAGAATGAGGCAAAAATAAACGGGGTAGGCTAAAGAAAAGTTAGACCACTTTTTGTATATTTATGGCAATGTCGTATTAGGCTACAGACTCGAATTGACGATGCTGATAAAGGCTACAACACGCCTAGGTGGTGTAGGTTATCCCCCTAAAAGAAACAAATGAAAAGGCGTCTAAGTCTGGTGTATCCGACGGGTGAAATGTGTTGTCCGTGTGACCTAGTTGCTCTTGCGTGACTATATTGGCTTTCGGGAAGGGTTTAAGCGACTTCGGGAAGTCGTTCCCGATGTCCAAGGTTGGTAGGTCGTTATCGTTGTGGTAAAGCGGGGCTGATGTCACGGCTTTCAGGTGCTAGGGAGGTTTATGGCCTTTGGTTCAGACGCCTGGGCTGAGGCGGTTGGAAACTGGGTCGCTTAGGTTTAGGCGGCCTAATATCTGAGCGCCTGGGCTCGGGCGGTCCAACTCTTGTTTATGGAAATTTTTGTAGTTTCCTAATTGTCATGGGATTAAGGCTATATATGCGGGTTGCGGGTGCTTGTTTTAGACATACTAAAATACCCATAGTGTGTCTATAGTTTCCTTGTATTGTTTTGGGTCATGTCGGGTTTCGGGAATCTCTTAACCGAGTGGGCGGGTCATTTTAAGAAATGTGACCTCGAAGTTTGTCCAAGTAACGGTTTGTAAATGGTTATCGCGTTAAGTCGGGTTAAGGTGCAAGACGACTTCTTATTAGAATGCTCTAATTTTTGGGACGTGAAAAGTCATGTTTTTTCTTTCCCCGGAGGCAAGGTCTGTCCTCTTCGCGAGGAGCTAGACGTTATAGGCGGGTGGTGTTCGGTTCGACCTTGTGTGCCCTTGGGAGATGATGCTTTTGTGGAACGGTTTCGTCAATTTTTGGACCTTTCTTCGCTAGAGGAGGCTAAGGTTTTCTTTGAGAAGCACAGTACTGACCTAGAGTTGCTATTTAGGACATTCTCACATACGGGTTCTCGTGACATTTGGCACCTCCCTTGTAGGCGGGCTTTTAATGTTGCGCTTGCTTGTTACTATCTCTTTCAGGATGCATTAGTGCATGAGGGTTTGGGTAATCCTTTGGTTTTGGATGTCGTAATGGGGATGAAACATGGGCGATCATCCTCTTTACTCATTTTGGGTGAGCCTTTTCTAGGTCTTGACGCTCGTGCCCGGCTGCATCGAGCTTCTTTTCGGGGTTCTAGAATCATTTTGCAGGTATGTGGGGTGTTATTTTTGTTTTTTTTTTTGTCAAAATCCACTTTAGTTCGAAAATGCGACATTGTGTTAGGGTTTGTGCAGGTTTGGCTACAAGAGAGGCTCGGTTTGGTCGACCCTCTTCGGTCTGTTAAGGGCTATAGCTACAAAGGCATCACGGGTCGTAAGACGGTGCAGGCATGGAGCGCTGGTCATACCGAAGACGAATGGCATTCCAACTTGGACAAAGGGCAAGTGGCTATTAGGTGGACAGTCACGTGGTGACATATTATTGAACAGGTCGGGTTTCCTTTTTCATCTTCGACTCATGCTATGTTGATATTTTCTTTAAGGGATCTGGTTTATATTCCTCCGGGCGAGTTGTCGAGCCAAATGGGGGTGAAGCCAACCACCTCGGAGATTACTAGGTGTGTTCCTAGGTTTGACTCATGGACGGAGAATTTGCTCAGGGAGTTTAGGGTGTCTTGGGAACAGAAATTTTCACGTCCTGTTGTCATAGAGAGTGTTCGACCGACAGACATTACTTCCTTCCGACGGAGGGTTTACGAACACCCGTTAGGACAGAGCAAGTTGAAAGTTAGGAAGACAGCGGTGCTAGAGGATAAGAAGGCGACTCGAGGAAACGTCACTAAGTGCCTGACCAAAGACAGCGTTACCGATCCTAGTGCCGCCAGTTCATCTATACGGGCCAAGACCGACGAGACTCATATTGAAGGTGTGAGTGATGAGAGGAAGTATAATTGGTTGGGCTCGTCTTTGGCTAGGGTGGTAGAGGCTTGCGTTAGGAGGGGTCGATGGTGAAAATCCCGAAAAAGCACACCCAAATGACGAAGGGAGAAAGAGGTTGGACTGGTAGAGCCTAGCCGTTTTGTACTATGTTTTATTAGTTGACATTATGTGGCGTATTAGTACTAGTGTGGACATGACATAGGTCCACCCCGACGCGGCCACACGCGGGTTTGGGGCAGCGAATGAATCTCATGTGAGATGGATCTCGAATTGAAATTTAAATCGAAGTGGAGTCGCCACCGAACTTTGTGGGAGTTCGGACCCGTTCGAACCCACTCTATATCTTAGTGGTCCGTGCACAAAGTACGGACTATTCCGATTTCAGAGTTTATGTGGTTCGTCCCTTTGCATTGCGATACCGATACCGACATTATCGGTTATCGTGTATTGAATGACTCTCGTATGCCAACGATTTCGGATATTCGGAAACCACGGTTCAGAGTAAGGGGTGAAGGTACGTGTTGGGAAGCCCACAAAGGACACCCAACCCCGCTCGCACTTTGCGGTCTTTACTAAGATATCGTTCGTTTTTTGTGTACGCGTGTAAGTTTGACGGTTAAATGATATGCAAAGAGCGTTTTGACTAAACATGTGAATTATGTTTGACTACGTCGTTTAATGCATCTAAGCTAACGTCAAAGTTGTTTTAGAGTGTGATGTTCATTTTTGTACAATAAAATAAACAAAAGAAACAACAACAGATTACAATATACGAGCGGCATACCACCCGGAAATACAATGCAACCAACAATACAATACACAATCGCGATAATTAAGGAGCAAACGAGTTAGAAGATGTAAATATGGTACGATGCGGTTTTGAAAAGACTAGATCACGTGATGAACTTGACACGTGTTGACCGAAGTCGTTTGAAAAAGGTTTGTCGAGACTTGTAGCGTGTAAGACACGTTTATTTAGGCATAATTGGGGCTACTCGGCCGAGTCATGAAGGGACTCGGTCGAGTGTCCCTTGAAAAAGGTTTCTGCCAGTTTTTTAGGGTGTCACTCTATCGAGTGGCTATGGCACTCGATCGAGTGCCCCCTGTACGAGTGATGACTCGCTTTGCAATTTTAGTATCGGTTTTGAAATTGCTTTTAATTTTGAAAATTGACAATTTTTCAAAGTCGTGTAAAAATATGACACGATTTATACTCGACTTTAAATTTTCGAAACTCGTCAATATTTTATATTTGATTATGAAATCAATATCCAATATTTAGAGCGATTTTTAGAAAAAAAGATGTTTAGAAATTGTTTTGAAATGAAATAAATCCCTCCGCGTTGTAATGTCGTATTAGTCTTTTTAGGACTATGTGACGATTATTTCGGCATCAACGAGATTACGCTTAAAATAGTTTTAATGATTGATTCCTGTAGATCCGACATACGACTATAGATTCGATATCGAATCCTAGGGACGACGCTTTATTGAAAATAGCACGATAATATCGATATTAGGAATGAGAAAAGAAATAAAAAAAAGACGTGATGACGACCCGTAAGTAGAGACGGACGAACGAGAGAAAGAGAGGAAAAAGGGAGAAGTTGGGATTTGAAACACCCTCAACCTACATGCTTGATTATCTCGAAAACGAACTCGTAGTAGCGGCCTAGGCGCGGGAGCGTTAAGATGTATATAGGTGAGTTATGGTGTGTATGGTTAGGGAGGGGATTTGGCGAGTTTTGCTCTCGGGTTTGTATATGGTTTGCCTAAAATTGCCTAGAATTTCGGGTTGTGAATGGTCGGGAATCCTATAGGATTTCTAGGGGGAACGTCGGGATATAATAAGCCTAGTATTGTTGGAATTTCAGGTTGTAACTCGTGTATGTCGGGATTGGAATTGTTGTGTTGTGAATTGTTGATGTGACTTGAATGTTGTCCAATTATGTCGCGAGGGTAGGGTATTTATAGGATGAAATACCCGACTTGGGATAGGAGATAGATGACTTGCAAAGGAAGAAAACAACCGGTTGGGGTGAAGTGGGATTCCGTCTTTGGATAGGAAAAGTTTACTTGTAGGGGAAGAAACACCCGGTTTATTAGATGGAGTAGGATTCCGACTTTGGATAGGAAAGGATTCCTACTTTGTAGCTGATATTTGTGTAGTATTTGACTTCGAGTCAGATTTTTGAAGTGGCGTGACAGATTTTTCCGCCTCGGAAATGTCTTTGACCGGGGTTTGACCCGATCGCTAAAAGACGGTTTTGTCCTTGGTCTCGATTTTGACCCAAATTAGTCTTATTTGACTAGAAACGACCCACTGGGCCTGAATTTGAGGTTGGTTTGATGAGATTTTTGCTCCGCTAAAAGCTCGTGCCAACTACTATTGATTCCGAGTCCGAAAATCGAGTGTATTAAGTCATGTTTGCGTCCGATCATCATCGGGTGTTCTTTGGAAACTGTTATAGACACCTGGCGGTCAAAATGTGGGTGTCTACAGAGCCCTCACTCTGACTGAGGCTTGGACAAGGCGAATCGAGGATTAAGACCTGGCAGACTTCCGCTCGGGTCGTTTATAATTCATTAGACTTGCGTAAAAGGGCTCGCCAGTCATAGGATAGAAATCATACCTGAGTTGATGCTAATAGCTCAGTGGGGACTTGCCAAGGAATCCTTGTGTGTGCCCGTTTGCAGACACACCCCATCTTGGAGCTGCGCGGGAGCTTGCCTTGGAAGCTATGGGTGTGTCCGTTTGCAGACACATCCCGATTCAGAATTACGCGGGAGCTTGCATAGGAAGCTATGGGCGTGTCCGTTTGCAGACACATCCCGATTCAGAATTACGCGGGAGCTTGCATAGGAAGCTATGGGCGTGTCCGTTTGCAGACACATCCCGATTTAGAATTATGCGGGAGCTTGCATAGGAAGCTATGGGTGTGTCCGTTTGCAGACACATCCCGATTCTTTAGTAGAAATGTCGCCTGAGCTTTCCACTGGGGAGTTTTTGCGAGGAGACTTCCTTCTCGAGTCTGGGTGTACCTGTATGATGCCGACACATAGCAATTCATATGTAACATTTAGGCGAAACACCGACTCACGTCGAGGAAGTAAAAACTTGATGTTCCTTTGGGAAGCGTAAGCTGGTACCTGAAATGTTAGATATATAGGCAGAAATAGCAAATATAGCAGATAGCAAGATAGCATAGAGGAAATGCAGTTAGCATTTGTAGACTGACTTGCGCTGGGGAAAATGATTTTTGCTTTATTTTTATATCGAAGTCCTGAAAGCAACTCACGTGCTAGGAGATAGGTTTTCAAAATTGAAAGGGGTCGAAAAGAAATTTGCAGCTTAAACAGACTGAAATTTGACCTTGTCGAAAAGGACTTTCTGAAATAGCTAAGTTTTGCAAATTTTAAAGTAAGAATTTGAATAGAGAGGCCTACCGACAGACTCGACTCTGGACGCGACAAGATGAGTTGACAGACATGACTGGACTCTCGAGGGGTTGGACCATGACTCGGTAGGGGGTGGGCCACCTAAGTTGACAAGACTCTTAAGTTGCGCTATTCCGTAGCCTAGGCGAGTGGCAACACGGTCGAACTTCAGATTGGGAAAGATATGCTATTCGGGGATTGCAATAGTCTTTAATGGGACTGTAACTATACGACAGGACTTAGTAGTAGACTGGTGTCATTTCGGATCTTTGGATTTAGGGTACATTCCCAAATTGGGTGTCGTTTCAAGTCCCTGGCAGATTCTCGTCTTCGACTGAGCCAAGTACTAGGACACACTATAGAAAGGTGGCTAGATTTTGAAAGTCATTTGGATTATGTGAGTGGATGAAGAACTTCTATCTAAGAGAAGCCCCCAGAATGACAAAGCTAACTGTTAAGAACATGACCGTGTCGTGACCGGAATGACGACACTTTTTTGAATGTGTCAATGTGGGTGGTTGTGCCCTTGTTGAAAGGCTGCCTACGTATTCACGTGTAGTGAAATCAAACCAAGCCGTAGTTCAGTAAAGTTGAAAGATATATTATGGTGCCTAGTTTATTAGGGCTTTGTGTGTAACTAGCCATAGCAATGGTGTAGGCTAGGTGTATTCCCAATGATGCCTTGATCAAAGGGCTAGAATAGTTAGGATGTTGATCCTGTGACTGTGAGCATTCTCCGGGGTAGCCCCCAGAGGTGGTGTGAACTATTTGGACATGTTCTATGCCGACCGCAGGTTGAGTTCCCGTGTTCGGGGTTGGTAACTGGTTTGGATATTTTTGGAAATGTGGTGCTAGGTCGTAAGTGGCGTTGATGTTTTGACATCTGGAGCTTGATTTTGTGGAGCTAAAGTTTCAAGGGTAAGGTATTGTAATGTGGTAGGAAAGAGGGAAGTCGAGTAAAAATGACTCGGACTTCGATCGGGGTAGGTTTGATAATGATGCGGGATCTAATTTCCATGTCTGGCCCTAATGGTTAGGGTGTATCCCATGGAGCTTGAATCCTCAAAATTCCGGTCTATCTCTTAGCCTAGGTCTCGAGAAGGTCTTGAGGGTTGTAATGTGGGAAGGCTAGATGTGGTGTTAGCTGACCAGCTTGATTGTCTCTCCCCTGTTTGATGGTATGGGTTTTGATAATTTTGAATTGACCGTTTCACTTGAGTTGACTGATAACCACGGTCATGGGTTTTTGTATTTTTTTTGTTGGTTGACCTCTTAGCCCCGTTTGTGGGATTCTTCATTTGGATTGACCGTACTATGGTCGAGGGATGTTGAGAGTTCCTTTTGGTCGTGGCCAGCTCTTTTATTTTGGCCCTTTGCTTTTTCCTTGGACTTTTGATTTTTTTGTCCAGTTTTTCTTTTTTCGTTGGTCAGACTAACACCTAAGGTAGGATTTGGTCAGTCTTATTGGAGGGGTGTTTATTGCGGGAAATGGGCTTGCCTCCCGTCTTGAACCCAAACTAGGAGACTACCTAGATATGTCCTTAGGATTCGATACCGCTCCTGCTAAGGGTAGTTATGTGGCTTGCTATGTCAGACATGGAACAGGTAAAGGGGAAACACGGGCTCGGTTTCCTGCAGTCATTATAGATGGGCCTATAATAGTCAGGTGCATGTGCTCACAGTGTATGATGGTGTTCATCATGTTCTCGGAAACACATAAGGAAAGTATATATGAGAAATAGAAAAGATGATTTTATTAAATTTTGAAAAGAGGACAGAATATAGATGACTCTGACTCTGACTTTGAAATGAGGATGTAGGGTATCCTAGACTCGGACTCAGACTTAGACTCGAATCGAATCCGGACTTTCGGATGCTCGGTCGGTTGTTTCTCTTTTTTTTGTAAGGTAAGGTCCTCGACAGGTGCCACGACTCGTCTAAACTCAATTTTGTGCAAATGCAAGAGAGGGAGTCAAACTAGACACGACCCGGGGTGACTGGAATGACTAGGATTCTCGGATCGGGATATTCGAACATTGTCCTAGACAAAGTAACGACCGTGACTTGGACTCGACCATGAGACTCGAGCTACATAAGGGCGAGTCCGAAAATGGGGCGACCGTGTTTGACCACGTCGCGTGCTCGGACCAACCGTGGTGACCTAACCCTAGGTGACTCGAATATTCGTAGCATAGGTACGATTTGAAGAAGGCATCATAAGGACACCGGTGTAGGATGGATGTAGGGTACCCCCTAAGGCGACCGTGGTTGACTGCTCGGGTGGAGGACAGCCCCCGAGTGAGACTAAAGACTCTGGTACGACTCAGATGGTGTGACATTGTGCACATGACGTAGGTCCACCCCGACACGGCCACGCGCGGGTTTGGGTAGGCGAATGAATCTCGTGGTAAGATTGTTCTCGGGTTCGAAATTTAAGTCAAAGATGGAGTCGCGACCGAATTTTGTGGTTATTCGGAACCATTCGAGCCCACTCTATGTCGTCATGGACCGTACACAGAGTACGGCCCATTTCGACTTCAGAGTTTATGGGGCTCGTCCCTTTGCATTGCAATACCGATACCATCTGCACCGGTAATCGTGTATAGAATGAGTCTCATGCGCCAACGGTTACGGGCATCCGGAAACCGAGGTTCTGAGTAAGGGGTGAGGGTACGTGTTGGGAAGCCCACTAAGAACACCCAACCCCGCCCGCACATGGCGGCCTCTACTAAGACATCGTTCGTGTTCGTGTACGTGTGCTAGTAAAACGACTAAATGATATGCAAACAGCGTTTTCGGGCTAAGCATGTGAATTTTGCGTTAACTACGTCATTTAATGCATCTAACTATTGTCGAAGTTGTTTAGCATGCGAGGTTCATTTATAAAGCGGTAAACATCCAAATAAACAAAGCTCGTAAATAGATTACAAATTACACGGGCGGAAATACAACCCGGCCAATACAAAAATTACAACAATAAAGATAGCATAAACGGAAAATGAAAGAAGCGATAAATAGATGAATAACTCGAAACGGACCCGTATATAGTAAATACGAACTAGACCGTAAGTTGTGCAATTAGACGAACTTCGATTAAACACACATTATATTGTGTATTAATCAAAGGACGGAGATTTGGGACCTAGGCGTGATGCTAGCCCGATCCCGAATCTTGATGCCTTGTCCCGGCTTATCATCTCGAGAAATGGTGTCTAAATTAATCATGTGTCGGATACGACTAAAGAGTCGTCGACACAAGATTAATAGTGTGAGACCTCGATCAAAGTCGTTTTAGTGAAGTGACATGCATGAGTTTTAAAAAATGGAATCACGTGATTGACTTTACACGTGACGACTAAGTCATTTTAAAAAGACGAGGCTCGGGTGATGATAAAAAGGCTCTCGGTTTTCTGGGCTACAGGACCCACTCGATCGAGTCATGGTCTGACTCGGTCGAGTGTGTCCTCGAGGAGGCTACTGCCCAGGATTTGGGGTGCTACTCGATCGAGTAGCCTATGGTACTCGGTCGAGTGCACCTGTACGAGGCACGGCTTGTCTCGTTTTTATGTTTGAAAATCGATGGTTGGCCGAGTTAAATAGAAATATCGCATGATTTAAATTTAACTCGGCTTCCGGTAATATAATCGTGTATGTATACGATTATAATACCGTTATCGGAATTTTATGAAAATGTTATCGTTAGATTGAAAATTTTGACTAGTAACGAAATTGGGTCCCTCTATGTCACGACATCGATACTAATCCTTTCGGATTATGTGATGTCGGTTTTCGTGTCAACGGGTTCCGTACTAGCCTTAGAAATGGATCCATACGCATTCAACTACGAATGACCATGATCGCATTACGCCCTTGAGTACATTGGGGCGGCGCTCCTCGGAAGGGTGCCACCTCCTTCGTTGCTCGTAAAGGGATTAAACGGACCTTAAAATGGTTATCGTAGTCAAACAAGTTTAGATCCGGGTTTTAATACTGTTATATATGTACACGGTATATAATGTTAGTAGTAAAGAAAAAGAATTTGAAAATGCAAAAAGTACAAAATGTTAATGTTAGCGTTACTATACTAATATAATTACGATATAAAAATGCGAAAATGTAAATAAAGAAATGAAGTAATAAAGGTTGAGACGGGGTTTATGACACCCTCAACATACATGCTTAGTAAAGACCTCGAAAATGGACTCGTAATAGCGGCACGGACGCGGGAGTATCGAGGATGTACGTGAGTTATGGTGTGTGTGTGTGTGTGTTGGTGAATGATTTGTCGGTTTTTCGAGGGACAAGGACTCGGTTTGTGCTTAGGGTTGTAGTGTAGAGAGGATGAGTGAATTAGGGTAGAAATGTAGGGTAGAATTGCATTTGCCAAAGCAGAAAAATGAGAAGGGTTTGAGGGGTATTTATAGAGTTTACCCCACGACCTAGGGTCACTCGATCGAGTGGCCCTAGTGCACTCGATCGAGTGCCCTTGAAAACGGGTCGGGTCCGGTTTTTGAGGCTCCACTCGATCGAGTGGGTCAACCCACTCGATCGAGTCGATCAAGGGAATCGAGTCATTTTAGGAAATAGTTAACTTTGCTTGATTTTTGAATTTTGTATTGGGCGCCAGTTTCTAGAAGCTCCTCTAGGCTGATTTATGTGACGGATTCGTCTTTGACCGGGTTTTGACCCAGTCGCCAAAAGACGGGTTTTATTCTTGTTGTCGGTTTTGGCCCAAATTAGTCTTATTTTGCTCGGAACGACCCACTGGGCCTGAATTTGAGGTCGGTTTTGAGAGATTTGTACTCCGCTAAAAGTCCACGTCGGATATTATTGATTCCGAGCCCAAGTTCGAGTATACTAAGTCACGTTTGCGTCCGATCATCATCGGATGTTTTGTTGGGAACTGCTATAGACACTAGCAGGCAAAATGCGGGTGTCTACAGAGCCCCCACTCTGACTGACGCTTGGACAAGGCGAAATTCAGAGTAGCTACCAGGCCAATCGCAGATTACGACATGGCAGCCTTCCGGTCGGGTCGTTTATAGTCCAGTAGACTCGCGTGGAGGGCTCGCCAGCCATAAGCAGAGGGTCATACCTGTCCTGATGGTGATAGCTCCGTGGGGAGTAAATGAGCTGCGCGGAGACTTGCTTCTGAAGTCTGGGGGTGTACCTGTATGCTGACACATAACAAATTGCATGTAACACATAGGCAAAACACCTACTCATGTTGGGGAAAATAGATATTGATTTTTTGAAAGAAGAAAAAAATTTGAAAAAAAAAATTTATCACAATTTTTAGAAATTTTTAGGAAAGCTCGGGACAACTTGATTCCTGTTCTGGGTTCTTGTCTGAAATCAGGCCTGGGCGTGCATAGGGCCCAGGTTTGCTGAGGAGGCACGGCAGTTAGGGTTACAGTTAGGTTTTCCAATTATAAATATAGGAATCCCTGCTTCAGCTTTTGCATCCCAGCTCAAATTCCCCTTCTTCTCCTTAAAATCACTTAGACTTTCAAGAAAATTCGAAATTTCTGTCATGGGCATCGATCATTTGACAGCAATGCTTTTTTCCTGGTCCCAATACTTTCGGGACGAGGAAAAGGTACGGTTAACTTAGATGGGAATTGTCAGTCTGTTCCCATTTCAACGTCTGATAATCGACTCACACTTCTTGGACGCCTGCTTGACGTTTTAGGATACTACCCATCACGTCTTCGCGTTCCCGCGAGGAGAAATATGTCCTCTCCCTGAGGAGATCGCGGCTATAGGTGGTTGGAGCCCTATTGCTCGTCCTTCTATCCCTCCGTTCTACCCGGATCCAAGAAGGAGGCTGAGGGATTTCTTGGGCCTGTCTCATGCCGAGACAGATCGGATGGTGCGGGGAAATACTGTTTCCCTTTTCAACTTGGCTGACAACTTTATGAACCTCCAAGATGTGAGGATCACTGCTGCTCATAGGCGTAGGGCCTTCGCCTTTTGCATGCTGCACCGTTATGTCTTCGGGAATGATGGATGTTGACTCGTGCATGGGTCAAATCAGGCTGATTGGTGTGGTTGACCAGATGGAGACTGGTCATAGCGCTGCTTGACTAGCCACCGGGGAGATCATTATGGATCTCGACGCCAGGCGACTTGACTCAGACCGACAGCTGACGGGGAGTACCCGTATTCTGCAGGTATACATTCCACGATTTTTTTTTCTTTGCTTCTGCTCGAATTTTCTGATGTCCATAAGTCACTCGATCGAGTGGACCTGTCACTCGATCGAGTGACACTCTTAGCGAGCTACTGCCTGTTTTTGGAGGGCTTACTCGATCGAGTCAGCTGCTGTACTCGATTGAGTGGGCTGTAGCGGACCACCTACTCACGGCTTTCATGTGTATTTTCAGATTTGGTTGTCGGAACGTCTCTCGATCATAGAGTCCCCTCCGAGTATTCCCAATTACCGTAGCGGCCAAATCAGCTCGAGGAGGCGACGCATAAGCTCGAGTCATCATATAAACCGAGCCTATTGGGATGAGGAGCTGGTGTTCCATGGTGGTTCTTTGATTAGCTGGACCATCGCCTGGTGGTTGCTCTCCAAACTGACGGGTTTGGCCAAGAGAGACCACGCCCGCTACCTGGTGATTCTGTCCCTTGACTGGACAGTTCACATTTACCCGGACCGTCTTCTGAGGCAGTTCGGTTCGTCTCAGGGCATTCTTGAGACTGAAGCCATCATTAGCGTCTCGCTCCAATTGACGGACGCTATGTGCGACACCTGGTTGCAGAGGTGGTTTACCCGTCCCATGTGGACCATACCCAGCCCTTGCCAATCCGCTTGGGTTTCACGGGCTTACCAAAAGTGGACTTCCGAGGAGTCCGAGGAGGCTCGCAAAGCTTTGAAGGTTGACGAGGCCTTCGAACTAGTCCGTCGGGAGACGGCAAAGGACAACAGGGGTTTCTTCGACGAGGGAGACACTCCTGCTACTTTAGACCGATTGGAATCAGGTCTTAAGTCACATACTAACACTCGATCTAAGGAGGCCGGTGCTAGCAGCACGCGGGGCAACCAAACCCCCAGACTGATTTGGAGAGACGACTTGGGACAAGGCTGGCGGCCCGGGACCGATTAGGCCCGCGTGACCGGCTTCCTGAGCCCGTGAGGGCCCGGCTTGGGCCCATTGAGGTGATAGAGGACTCGAGCTCAAATAAACGAGCCCGAGCTAAAGAGGTTCCTATGGTGATTCGGGAACGCTCCCCTCTACGTCGTCGTTAGTGTACGGCCAAGGAGGCCAAGGACAAGGGGAAGGGCAGGATGCCCTGAATACCGAGTCCTTAGTTTTTATTATTATTTAAATATTATTACTATTTTTGTCGTGCGCTTTTTTTGTATTTTTTGAACTCCTGCATTTTGTAATTTCCCGAGTTTATCGGGGTTTTTATGAATTAATAAAAGAAGTTTATTATTAAACCGTTCCTGTCTTTTCTCGATTGCACTGGTTGTACCCTTTTGAGGGGTTGCCTACGTATCCACAAATAGTGGAATCAAACCAAACATAGTTCAAGCGTAGTAGTTTGCCAATCTCGAATTACACCAAGACTATTGGTTCATGATGCTTGTGACAGTAGAATAAATAATTCTAGCTCATTGACTTGCTTTTTGAAAAAGATTTTGATAAAATTTGCTAATGACATTGAGAAAGGGCTAAGGGTAGTAACGCTTCAGCTGGTCCAGGTTGGTCGGGTTGACGAACTCATTCCCGTCCAGGTCCGTCAGCATTACTGCTCCTCCCGATAGGATCTTCTTTACCAAGTATGGCCCAGCCCAGTTAGGTTTGAATTTTCCCCTTGGGTCAACTGGTAGTAAAGCTCGAACTGACTTGAGAACTAGATCCCCTTCGTTATTATTTCTGGGCCTTACTCTTTTGTTGAAGGCCCGTTGGATCCTCTTCTGGTAGATTTGGATGTTGTTGAGGGCACGAGATCGTCGTTCGTCTAGTAGAACCAACGAGTCATACCGTGCTCGAACCCAGTCAGCTTCGGGTACTTGACTTTCTAACAGAATTCTGGGGGACGGTACCTCCAGTTCAACTGGTTGGACAGCCTCCATCCCATAAGTCAGGTAATACGGTGTCGCCCCGGTTGCGGTGCGAATTGACGTCCGGTATCCCCATAGGGCAAAAGGTATTTTGTCGGGCCAGTCCCGATAATTATCAGCCATCTTTTTTAGTATGGTGACAATTGTTTTATTGGCCGCCTCTACTGCTCCGTTTGTTTGGGGACGGTAAGGCGAAGACGTATGCCTTTGAATTTTATACTTGGTCAGCAGGGCCGCAGTCTCGGCTTGAAAATGAGTCCCGTGATCACTGATAAATTCATGCGGTATGCCATACCGACATATTATCTTTTTTTGGATAAACTTGGCGACATGTTTAGCATTGAGAATGCGGTATGATTCAGCTTCGACCCATTTGGTGAAATAGTCGATAGCTACTAAAATGAAACAGTGTCCGCCAATACCAGAGGGATTTATTTTCCCGATTATGTCGATACCCCATGTTGAGAATGGCCAAGGCGATGTCATGGTATAAAGCAATGATGACGGCAGGTGTTGCACATTGGCGAAGATCTGGCAGTTATGACAATGTTTGACATATAACTGACAGTCGGCTTCCATAGTATTCCAGTAATACCCGAGCCTCATGATTTTTCGGACCAGCATGTGGGCATTCATATGTGGGCCGTTTTCACCATCATGTATTTCGGCCATAACCTTTTCGGCCTTATATTTATCAACACAAAGAAGAAGAGCCCCCTGTGCCGTCTTTTTGTACAGTTGTCCGTCATTGGTACGGACGAATTGGGTAGCTAGCCTCCGTAAGGCTTTCTTGGCTCGGCCTTCTGTCCCGGGAGGATATTCTCCGTTTGTCAGGAACGTTAGTACGGCCTGATACCATGGTTCGGGATCAGTTATCTCGATATCTTCAATGTCGTGAATGTATGCCGGCTCGGACCACCTTTCGACGCAAATTGGCATACTGGTCACGTGATCGGGAATGTTCAGTAAAGATGCCAATTTTGAGAGTGCATCTGCAAACTGATTTTCTTCTCGGGGCAGGTATATGTACTCTACCCTTTGGAATTGTTTCTCGAGATCCCTTACTCGTGCCTGGTAGGCCACGAGATTAGCATTCCGAGTCTTCCATTTTTGGAGTGCTTGGTTAATGACCAAGGATGAGTCACCATGTACCCGGAGATTTGTGATCCCTAGATTGGCGGCGGCTTGTAGCCCGTAAATGCATGCTTCGTACTCGGCTGCATTATTGGTAACGTCAAAGTCCAGCTTGACGGACACAGGAGTATGCTCTCCTCTTGGCGAGATTAGGAGGATCCCAACTCCGAACCCTCGAAAATTGGATGCTCCATCGAATTATAAATCCCATGTTTCGGTATCGTTATGGAAAATATTTTCGTCGGGGAATGACCAGGTGTCGGTGTGTCCTTCTTCGGTTACCGGGCTATCGGCGAGAAATTCAGCTACTGCTCCACCTTTAATATCCTTTAATGGCACAAATTTTAGATCGAACTCTGCCAGCATTAGAGTCCATCTAGAGATTCGGCCATTGAGAATGGGCTTTTCGAAGAGGTATTTGATTGGGTCCATCTTGGATAGCACATGGACCTCGTAGCTGAGCATATAGTGCCGGAGCTTCTTAGTGGCCCAAACCAGAGCCAAGCACGTCTTTTCGAGCATGGTATATTTGCACTCATACTCTAAAAACTTTTTGCTGACGTAATAAATAGCTCGTTCTTCGGAGTCAACTGTCTGAGCCAGCATAGCCCCCATCACTGTCTCAGTCGTTGTAAGGTATAACGACAGAGGCAAACCGGGTTGAGGTGGCATTAGGACTGGTGGAGCGGATAGGATTTCCATGATCTGATCGAGAGCAGCTTGGCACTTGTCATCCCATAGCACCCGTTCCCCTACTTTCAGCTTCTTAAAAATTGGTTCACATACCATGGTTAGTTTGGAGATGAACCGACTGATGTACTGGACTTTCCCGAGAAATCCCCTTATGTCTTTTTCGGTTTTAGGAGGTTGCATCTCGGTAATGGCCTTGATTTTAGCTGGGTCGACCTCGATACCTCGTTGGCTAACGATATGACCCAGTAATTTGCCTGAAGTTACCCCGAAACTGCATTTTTGAGGGTTTAGCCTCATGTTGTACTTGCGCAATCGGGTGAAGAATTTCCTTAGGGCGGTGATGTGACCGTCCCGTTCTTTGGATTTGACGATCATGTCGTCGACATAAACTTCTACTTCTTTATGCATCATGTCGTGTAATAAGGTTGTAGCAGTCCGTTGATATGTGGCCCCGGCATTAATGAGACCGAATGGCATGACGGTGTAGCAGTAAGTACCCCAAGGTGTAGTGAAGGTAGTCTTACTCATATCTTCTTCCGCCATTTTGATTTGATTATACCCGGCATACCCGTCCATGAATGATAGAAGGGCATGATCGGCCGTGTTAACCACCAGTATGTCGATGTGTGGTAACGGAAAATCATCTTTCGGGCTTGCCTTGTTAAGATCCCGAAAATCATTGCATACCCGCACCTTACCGTCCTTTTTAGGAACCGGCACGATGTTTGCAACCCAGTCCGGATATTCGGACACTTGTATGAAGCCGGCTTTGAACTGTTTGTCGACTTCTTCTTTTACCTTGAGGGACCACTCGGGCCTCATTCGGCGGAGCTTTTGCTTAACCGGTTTGCACCCGTCTTTAATTGGTATGCGATGCTCGGCTATTTCTCGGTCTATCCCCGGCATGTCCTTGTAGGACCACGCGAAGACATCTTTGAACTCTTGGAGGAGGTTTGTGAATTGTTGCTTCTCCTTGGGATCTAAAGATAACCCTATCTTAAGTATCTGAGGCTCTAAGGTTGTTCCCACATTAATAGACTCGGTCTCTTCGATCACCGGATTCCGAGATTCCCTTTGCTCTACTTGTTCAATCAGATGCGGAGGTAAGGGCACCTGTTCGTCGGGTTTCTCAATGTCATTGCATAAAACATTTTTGAAAGCAGAATTTAAAAGAGGCAAGTCATAAGTAGAACGCTTGTTATTATTGATTGAGAATTTTGAAAACAGCTTAAAAAGAGCAGCCATCTGATCATTGGTCAGAGGCGGAATTGGTAAGGCATTCGGGACAGACCCCGAAGTGCCAGCAGCAGGAATGACAAAAGGGAGAGGGGTTATAGGAGTGACTCTAGCACCGACTTCCCTAGACTCGACCTCAGACTCTGACTCAGACTCCGACTCAGACTCAGGCATGTCTCCCTCTCCGGTGACCAGCTTGTAGATCCTTCCTTGACTATCAGTCCATTTGATAGTCTTCCTCCAGGCCCTGTTTTCCGTCTCGGAGCCAACATCCGAGATCAGCTTGGTCGGGTCAAACCTGTTGCTGCGGAGAATTAGGTTGACCAGGTCCTCCTTTGGAGTCGGGGCTATAGTGTCTTCCCCGAAGAGTAGCCCTAGCGCGAGCTCAGCATTTTCGGCTCCATCGGACTGGACGAGGGCGAACACATCATCCGAAATATAGTTGCAGTTCCGGGCCAATTGGGTCCCGAGGTGCACAGCGTTGGGTTGGTATAGACCAACCTGAATAGCCCCAAACACCGGTGTGACAAAGTAGTCAGCCAACCGTGGGCTGTAAGGGCTCAAGTGGATACCCTTAATGATGTTGCAGGCCTTTTCAATTCCTGCTGGGACAACGTTGCCCGGAGTGGTGGCATAACCAAGACCGAAGTGAGAGTCTTCGTCTTTGAGGACCTCGATAATCTTCCCACCTGGAAGATCGGGTCGAGAGGTAGCCCCCGGAAAGTACCCTAGGTTTTGGAGCATCGTGTCGATACTCGTAGTGAAGTAGGGCCTAAAAAGGTACTCTTCCTCGATCATCCCCACAAAATCAAACCCCCAGAGGTCCGTGCGGCTCGTGGCGTTACAGCTAGCCACAGTCATTGGGGTTGCCTCCAAAGTAATGACGTTGTCGAGCAAAGGCATTTTGATCTTTCGGTGGAGGGTGGAGGATACCGCTTTGATCGCGTGGATCCATGGCCTCCCTAGGAGCAAGTTGAATGACGAGGTGACGTCGATCACTTGGAATTCGAGCTCCTTTTCTATTGGGCCAGTTATAATGTTCAGTTTTATAACCCCAGCTACCGACTTTGGACTCCCATCAAAGGCTTGGATGGTCTGAGCTGTCGGGATGTAATCGGCCTCGGTAATGCCGAGGGCTTTGGCGTTCACAGCAGACCCATCATCGACTAGGGTCATCGGGAGGTATTTTCCTCAGATCACCGTAATATAGAGGACCAGATTATGGGAGGCCCTGAACGGCGGTAGGTCGGCTTCCGAGAAAGTGATCATTGGGCCTTCCTCCTTAGCTTTGCCCTTTAGATGGGGCAGGACCGTGTCTACCATTTCAGCAGGGGTAACCGAAGAGTCGATCTTGATTTGATCGAGAGCCTTAGTGAGTGCTTCTCGATGTTCTTGTGAGCTAACTAAGAGTTGCCATATAGTGAGGTCAACTCGGGTCTTCTTTAGTTGCTTCACGAGGGCCGTTTCAGCAGTCGGCTCCTCAGGGACGACTTCCGTCCTGAGGGGTTCAGTGACGGTTGTCGAGATAGGGGTGTCCCTAGAGCTATTGGCTTGATAGGAACGACCAAGGTGGTTACTGGCTAAGACTCGGGATTTAGTCTTACAAATCTCCTCGGAGGTGATGGGGACAGCTTCCCCTTTGGCGAGGTAGACGTCGTCCTCGTCGTCGAACCAGATCCCGTTTACTTGTGGGATAAATGGAGAGATAAGATGAGAGCAATCGATCACCTCCCCGGCAAAGATGGCATGGGAACTAAAAGGATTCTCCTTGTTACTTGGCTTATCTCCGGGTACCAGGAGTTTACCGCTCTCAATCAAGTCCTGGATCAAGTGCTTCAGCTTCCAGCACTTTTCGGTATCATGCCCATTGCCTGGGTGGTATTGGCAATAAGCTTGGCAATTGTTGTTCTTGGAGCGTCGCTCGACCGGAACTTCAGGAGTTGGGCCTATCGGTTGGATTAGGCCTTTTGAGGATAGCCTTTGTAAGGCATAGGTATAGGTGGTGCCTATATCAGTAAAAACCCGAGGTGGGGTGTTCTTCTTAGACGGGGCATCCAGTAGATTAACCGCGTCAAAAATGCTGCGGGTTGCAGCCTGAGGCTTAGTAGTGGAAGAGGAAGCCCCTTGGTATCCTTTGCTAGAGGCCTTAGTGAGGCCCTCTAGTCTCAGGTCATCTTCGATTCTCATACCCATTTCAGTAAGGGTGGTGAAATTGGGTATGACAGCGTACCAGAGGTGAACCCGGTAGGAGGGGAGGAGGTTCTTGACAAAAGCCTCCACCAAAGTCTTCTCACTGGGCTTATCGACCAGTTTCACGCTCTCGGCCCTCCAGCATTAAAGGTACATAGTAAAACCTTCCATTGGCTCTTGGGCCATAACCTTCAGAGATCTCATTGTGGTTTGGATCTCGGTGTTGTCACCATAGTTCCGAGCAAACTCGGTGGCCACATCATCCCAAGTAGGGTATTTCTTCGGGTCTAGCCTGTAGTACCAGGCCCGTGGGTGCTTCTCAAGGGATGCAGCAAAAAGGTTCCTGAACATGGATGAATCCACTCCCTTGATGGCCATAAATTCTTTTAAGGCTTGTACATGTAGTAACGGGTCTTCGGTTCCCTCAAAAATGGGTAAACCGGTGAGGTTCAGGTTTGGAAGCAGCTTGTCGTTCACGGGGGCATACTCACGGCTGTTTTCCCGATGAATGTTGTTACTCCCGGCTAGGTGCACTTGTTCCTCTAAGCGGTGCACGGCACTAAGAAGTTCAGTTAGAGACCCATTGATCTCGGTATTAGGAGTCCTTTGCTCCACTGCAGCCATGCGAGCAACAATAGCCACTTGACCAGCCCTCATTTCAGTTAGTTGGGCTTCAATGTCGGTCTATTTGACGACCATGGCATCCACGGAGGTCTTCAGACTGTTCAAAGCTGCTTCCATTTTGCGGGTGTGTCTGGTTGACGGCGGCCTGTCTGTAAGAACACCGCGTAATCAGAAACCGAACCCAGATCTTGGAATCATAAAAAGTACATCCCGAGCGATAAAAAGAAATACTAAGTGAAAAAGACTCGAGGAGGACACCTAGACGGACGACTTGTGGGTGGTATAGCTTCCTTAGGACTCGGCTTTGTGGGCCTAGTCCCGTTCGAAGGAAGGTCTACGTGAGACTTTTCCCCAGACATTTGACTCGAGTGTATAGACGGACTTTCCTTTGTAGGGGTATGCCCTACGCGGGTTGGTCGTGCCTTGACAGATAAGGCGGACTCGGGGAAGGGGGGAAACTCGTGATGTAAGATCGACGGAGTTCCGACGCTATAAACCTTCTACATACTATGCAAAGACCCGACACACGAATAGACGGTAGGTCCTATAATAAGGAAGATTTATTTTTGGAAAGTTAGATGTTTGAAATTTTGAAATTTGAAAGCAGGATGAACGAATTTCCGGGAGTTTGAAAACTGAAAACGGAATTTCGAAAACCAAGATTAGAATTTTGAAAATTCATAGAATCAAGGTGGTGGGGGCGGAAATTCGAAAGTCAAAACGGGCAGCATGCCGACTAAAGAAAAGGATATTTTGAGTCAAATCGTTGATCCTAAATTTCGGCGGCATTCCGAGTTTTGAAAATTGGATATATGAAAAAAACGAGTCCCGAAATGGGGGTTTTTCGAATTTTGGTTTTTTGGAAAGATGGGTCCCGAAACGGACAGTATTTCGGGTTTTTCGAAATTTGGAATTTTTGGAAAGATGCAATTTTGAAATGATGGTTTTTGAAAAATGACACGGAAACCAAGTAGCACGTAGTCAAACAAGCATTATAACGACGCTTATGTATGCATTACGCTAAGTCTCGGTCGGTCAAATAGGGTCTATACCAACAACGATGGCTTTCTCGTAAATCAGGACAGACTCCCTAAGCCGAGTTGGTCTTAAGACATGCCGCAAAACCCATACGAGTTCCACCATCGAAGTCTTTAGCGCACCCATGTAGGAATGCACCGCGGTATAGTGGGACGTCGGTCACAAGTAACCGGCCCGGGCAAATTTAGGTTATGCATGAATCATTAAACTAATGCGCGTACACTAATATGCGAACGATTTCTCTTCGAGTCTCACCCTAGGAACCCCGATGACATGTGGTACATCAGGTATCCCCAGCGGAGTCGCCAAATTGTGGACATGACGTAGGTCCACCCCGACGCGGCCACGCGCGGGTTTGGGTAGGCGAATGAATCTCGTGGTAAGATTGTTCTCGGGTTCGAAATTTAAGTCAAAGATGGAGTCGCCACCGAATTTTGTGGTTATTCAGAACCATTCGAGCCCACTCTATGTCGTCATGGACCGTATACAGAGTATGGCCCATTTCGACTTCAGAGTTTATGGGGCTCGTCCCTTTGCATTGCAATACCGATACCATCTGCACCGGTAATCGTGTATAGAATGACTCTCGTGCGCCAACGGTTTCGGGCATCCGGAAACCGAGGTTCAGAGTAAGGGGTGAGGGTACGTGTTGGGAAGCCCACTAAGGACACCCAACCCCGCCCGCACATGGCGGCCTCTACTAAGACATCGTTCGTGTTCGTGTACGCGTGCTAGTAAAACGACTAAATGATATGCAAACAGCGTTTTCGGGCTAAGCATGTGAATTTTGCGTTAACTACGTCATTTAATGCATCTAACTATTGTCGAAGTTGTTTAGCATGCGAGGTTCATTTATAAAGCGGTAAACATCCAAATAAACAAAGCTCGTAAATAGATTACAAATTACACGGGCGGAAATACAACCCGGCCAATACAAAAATTACAACAATAAAAATAGCATAAACGGAAAATGAAAGAAGCGATAAATAGATGAATAACTCGAAACAGACCCGTATATAGTAAATACGAACTAGACCGTAAGTTGTGCAATTAGACGAACTTCGATTAAATACACATTATATTGTGTATTAATCAAAGGACGGAGATTTGGGACCTAGGCGTGATGCTAGCTTGATCCCGAATCTTGATGCCTTGTCCCTTATCACCTCGAGAAATGGAGTCTAAATTAATCATGTGTCGGATACGACTAAAGAGTCGTCGACACAAGATTAATAGTGTGAGACCGTCAATCAAAGTCGTTTTAGTGTAATGACATGCATGAGTTTTAAAAATGGAATCACGTGATTGACTTTACACGTGACGACTAAGTCGTTTTAAAAAGACGAGGCTCGAATGATGATAAAAACGCTCTCGGTTTTCTGGGCTACAGGACCCACTCGATCGAGTCATGGTCTGACTCGGTCGAGTGTGTCCTCGAGGAGGCTACTGCCCAGGATTTGGGGTGCTACTCGATCGAGTAGCCTATGGTACTCGGTCGAGTGCACCTGTACGAGGCACGGCTTGTCTCGTTTTTATGTTTGAAAATCGATGGTTGGCCGAGTTAAATAGAAATATCGCATGATTTAAATTTAACTCGGCTTCCGGTACTATAATCGTGTATGTATACGATTATAATACCGTTATCGGAATTTTATGAAAATGTTATCGTTAGATTGAAAATTTTGACTAGTGACAAAATTGGGTCCCTCTACGTCACGACATCGATACTAATCCTTTCGGATTAAGTGATGTCGGTTTTCGTGTCAACGGGTTCCGTACTAGCCTTAGAAATGGATCCATACGCATTCAACTACGAATGACCATGATCGCATTACGCCCTTGAGTACATTGGGGCGGCGCTCCTTGGAAGGGTGCCACCTCCTTCGTTGCTCGTAAAGGGATTAAACGGACCTTAAAATGGTTATCGTAGTCAAACAAGTTTAGATCCGGGTTTTAATACTGTTATATATGTACACGGTATATAATGTTAGTAGTAAAGAAAAAGAATCTGAAAATGCAAAAAGTACAAAACGTTAATGTTAGTGTTACTATACTAATATAATTACGATATAAAAATGCGAAAATGTAAATAAAGAAACGAAGTAATAAAGGTTGAGACGGGGTTTATGACACCCTCAACATACATGCTTAGTAAAGACCTCGGAAATGGACTCGTAATAGCGGCACGGACGCGGGAGTATCGAGGATGTACGTGAGTTATGGTGTGTGTGTGTGTTGGTGAATAATTTGTCGGTTTTTCGAGTGACAAGGACTCGGTTTGTGCTTAGGGTTGTAGTGTAGAGAGGATGAGTGAATTAGGGTAGAATTGCATTTGCCAAACCTGAAAAATGAGAATGGTTTGAGAGGTATTTATAGAGTTTACCCCACGACCTAGGGTCAGTCGATCGAGTGGCCCTAGTGCACTCGATCGAGTGCCTTTGAAAACAGGTCTGGTCCGGTTTTTGAGGCTCCACTCGACCGAGTGGGTCAACCCACTCGATCGAGTGGATCAAGGGAATTGAGTCATTTTAGGAAATAGTTGACTTTGCTTGATTTTTGAATTTTGTATTGGGCGCCAGTTTCTAGAAGCTCCTCTAGGCTGATTTATGTGACGGATTCGTCTTTGACCGGGTTTTGACCCATTCGCCAAAAGGCGGATTTTATTCTTGGTGTCGGTTTTGGCCCAAATTAGTCTTATTTTGCTCGGAACGACCCACTGGGCCTGAATTTGAGGTCGGTTTTGAGAGATTTGTACTCCGCTAAAAGTCCACGTCGGATATTATTAATTCCGAGCCCACGTTTGCGTCCGACCATCATCGGGCTTTTTGTTAGGAACTGCTACAGACACTAGCTGGCAAAATGCGGGTGTCTACAGAGCCCCCACTCTGACTGAGGCTTGGACAAGGAGAAAGTCAGAGTAGCTACCAGGCCAATCGCAAATTACGACCTGGCAGCCTTCCGGTCGGGTCGTTTATAGTCCAGTAGACTCGCGTGGAGGGCTCGCCAGCCATAAGCAGAGGGTCATACCTGTCCAGCCATAAACAGACATCTAAGTGGCTCAAAAGTGGGGTACGTGTAAGACGTGACCCTTAGAGCAACCGTGATTGATCGCTCTGCTGAAGGGTAGCCCCTGAGTGGGATTGAAAGACTTTGTTAAGACTCGAGTGTCGGACGAGTGACCCTTAGACGTAAGGATCACGAACCCTTTGTTATAGGGCTACGCCTTGTAAAATGTTGACTCGGATCGAAAGATGGGCGAAATTCTCTTAGGAAAGGTCGTGTGGACCGTCCTGCTAGAGGGAGAGGCCTCGTGGGACTTTCTAGTTTGGACTCGAGTGTGTAAGCGGGCTTTCCTTGGTAGGGGTATGCCCTACGTTGGTTAGCCTTGCCTTAGTCAAATAAGGCGGACTGGGATAGGGAGGAAACCCGTGATGTAAGATCGACGGAGTTTCGACGCTAAAGACCTTCGACGACTTATGACAAGACCCGACACTGCTAAATACGGGAAGTCCTAAGAAGAGGAAAGTTTTGAAAAGGAAAATTTGGATTCCGAGAAAATCGGTGGATGGCCCGACTTTTTTGAAAATCGACAAAGCGTCGTCGGGCCCCCTTTTTTTTGAAAATTTTGAAAAGTTTGGAATTGGAATTGGGCAGCATATCGGCTAGAAATAGGCTATTTTGAGTCAAATCATGTATCCTAATTTCGGTAGCATCCCGGGTTTTGAAAATTGATTGAATTTTGAAAATTGAGAAGATGGGTCTGAAATTGGCAGTGGGCCAATAGGGCCGGGTATTTGAAAAGTTGAATATTTGGAATTTTGAAGATTTGAATACCGAAAAAAAAGAATTTCCGACAATTTGAAAATTGAAGATGAGATCCCGAAGATTTGAAAATCAAAAGCGGCATCTCGAAGATTTGAAAATTGAAATTGATTTTGAAAATTCGAAAATTGAATGGTGGATCGGGAATTCGAATTTTGAAATGGACAGCATGCCGGCTAGAAAATAGGCTTGTTTTGAGTCAAATCTTAAGTCTAAATTTTGGCAGCTTTCCGAGTTTTTTGAAAATTGGATATTTTTGAAAAGACGGGTCCCGAAATGGTATTTCGGGTTATGAAAATTGGATAATTTTGAAAAGATGCATTTTTGAAATAACGGTTTTTGAAAAAGATGACATGTAAATCAAGTAGCATGTAGTCATGGAAGCAATATAACGACACCATGTATGCTCTTAAATTAAGTCTCGGTCGGTCGAAATAGGGTCTATACCAACAACGACGACTTTCTCGTAAATCAGGACGGACTTCCTAAGCCGAATTGGACTTAGAACGTGCCGTGAAACCCATACGAGTTCCGCCATCGGACATCGGTCACAAGTAACCGGCCCGGGAAAGATTTGGGTTATGCACGAACCATCGAATTAAACGCGTACATTACTTTTCGAGTCTCACCCTGAGAATCCCGATGACAAGTGGTACATCAGGTATCCCCAGCGGGGCTGCCAAATTATGGACATGACATAGGTCCACCCCGACGCGGCCACGCGCGGGTTTGGGGCAGCGAATGAATCTCATGTGAGATGGATCTCGAATTAAAATTTAAATCGAAGTGGAGTCGCCACCGAACTTTGTGGGAGTTCGGACCCGTTCGAACCCACTCTATATCTTAGTGGGCCGTGCACAAAGTATGGCCCATTCCGATTTCAAAGTTTATGTGGTTCGTCCCTTTGCATTGCGATACCGATACCGACATTATCGGTTATCGTGTATTGAATGACTCTCATATGCCAACGGTTTCGCATCCGGAAACCACGGTTCTGAGTAAGGGGTGAGGGTACGTGTTGGGAAGCCCACAAAGGACACCCAACCCTGCCCGCACTTAGCGGCCTTACTAAGATATCGTTCGTTTTTGGTGTACGCGTGTTTGTTTGACGGTTAAATGATATGCAAAGAGCGTTTTGACTAAACATGTGAATTAGTTTGACTACGTCGTTTAATGCATCTAAGCTAACGTCAAAGTTGTTTTAGCATGTGATGTTCATTTTAGTACAATAAAATAAACAAAAGAAACAACAACAGATTACAATATACGAGCGGCATACCACCCGGAAATACAATGCAACCAACAATACAATACACAATCACGATAATTAAGGAGCAAACGAGTTAGAAGATGTAAATATGGTACGATGCGGTTTTGAAAATTCTAGATCACGTGATGAACTTGACACGTGTTGACCGAAGTCGTTTGAAAAAGGTGTGTCGAGACTTGTAGCGTGTAAGACATGTTTATTTAGGCGTAATTGGGGCTACTCGGTCGAGTCATGAAGGGACTCGGTCGAGTGTCCCTTGAAAAAATGTTTCTGCCGGTTTTTTGGGGTGTCACTCGATCGAGTGGCTATGGCACTCGATCGAGTGCCCCCTGTACGAGTGATGACTCGCTTTGCAATTTTAGTATCGGTTTTGAAATTGCTTTTAGTTTTGAAAATTGACAATTTTGCAAAGTCGTGTAAAAATATGACACGATTTATACTCGACTTTAAATTTTTGAAACTCGTCAATATTTTATATTTGATTATGAAATCAATATCCAATATTTAGAGCGATTTTTAGTAAAACAGATGTTTAGAAATTGTTTTGAATTGAAATAAATCCCTCCGCGTTGTAATGTCGTATTAGTCTTTTTAGGACTATGTGACGATTATTTCGGCATCAACGAGATTACGCTTAAAATAGTTTTAATGATTGATTCCTGTAGATCCGACATTCGACTATAGAGTCGATATCGAATCCTAGGGACGACGCTTTATTGAAAATAGCACGATAATATCGATATTATGAATGAGAAAAAAAAAAAAAAGACGTGACGACGACCCGTTAGTAGAAACGGACGAACGAGAGAAAGAGAGGAAAAAGGGAGAAGGGAGAACTCGGGATTTGAAACACCCTCAACCTACATGCTTGATTATCTCGAAAACGGACTCGGGTAGTAGCGGCCTAGGCGCGGGAGCGTTAAGATGTATATAGGTGAGTTATGGTGTGTATGGTTAGAGAGGGGATTTGGCGAGTTTTGCTCTCGGGTTTGTATATGGTTTGCCTAAAATAGCCTAGAATTTCGGGTTGTGAATGGTCGGGAATCCTATAGGATTTCTAGGGGGAACGTCGGGATATAATAAGCCTAGTATTGTTGGAATTTCGGGTTGTAACTCGTGTATGTCGGGATTGGAATTGTTGTGTTGTGAATTGTTGATGTGACTTGAATGTTGTCAAATTATGTTGCGAGGGTGGGGTATTTGATAAGTGTAGTTTGTAGTGCTATTTTCCTTGTGTTTGGTCCCGGTTTCTCTTATGAAATCGCTCTTTGGAGCGGTTTCGAGGCTACTTATGCTTCTTCTAGTTGTTTTAGGTTCCTAAGATCAATCATGGAGATTTGGAACGATTCCGACTCGTTTCCTACGCATTTGGAGCCAACTAGGAGAAGCGACGATCACTCGGTGGCTTAGACTCGATCCTGAGGCCTTGAGACCCATTCCCGAGCCCTCGAGACCCATTCCCGAGCACCGAGATTCGATGAGAAGCCCATGAGAATCAAGGAGGGACCCTTGAGATCATATTTGAGGCCTACAAGACCCATCCCGGCCGAGATAAGGGCCATCTCGGCTGAGATGAAGAGTACAAGCGAAGCACGGACACTGACCTCCCATCTCGGGCGAGACCAACTCATCTCGGCCGAGACCATCTCATCTCGGCCGAGACTGACCACCTGCAGCTCCGCCTCACTTCTTTTCTTCTCCTTATTCATTGTAACCCTATATATACCCTCCCTCTTGTAATCTTATGTTATGTTCTTCATTACCCACTAAACCCTAGACTAATTTAGGTTAGATTAGATTAGATTAGTGTAGATTAGTCTTTAATTAGTCCTTAATCATAGTTTAACTCTTGTATTATGGGAATTCTTGAAGATCTCCACCAAGATTGACAACCTTGGTTGATGTATTTGGGTTTTCTTCTATATATGCAAGATTTCTTCTTTTCATGTTCTCTTGTTTGGTATAATCTCTCTTTTCCCTTCTATTAATCTTGTTTTATCATTAAAGTTTCATTCTTTGTTCATTGTTCATTGTTTTTGTTCATTGTTCATCCTTGTTAGTTCCCATTATGGATGTTCTTGTTTTTGTGTTAGTTTCTCTTGTTCTTGTTAGTTTTCCATTAGATATGTTTGAGTAGACTCTTGCTAGGGTTATTAGGGGACTTGGATGTGATTAGGGATGATTAGGGTGAGATGGGTGGTATTAGATGTTGTTTTTGTTGTTTCCCATTTACCTTGCACTCCACGTGTTTGATGAAATGCTTGTGAGACTAGGGACGATCAATCCTTGTTTTTCTTGCCTCTTCTCTTGTATGTGTGTGTGTGTTTGGTTGGTTTGGTTTCCTCACTAGTAGCGAGAGCGTGGTGAGGATGACCCCTAGGCCGTTTAAGTAGCAAGAGCCCGATCGGAACCTAGGCCACGAAAGCATGCTAGTAACCCCGCTTCCCTCTTTTTATCTCCTTGACATCCATGAACCCGACCTAACCCTAGTTTCTTCTTATTGATTTATTTGTTCCCTTTTATCATTAGTTACTTTTTTAGCCTTGTTAGTTCGTGTTTTATACCTTAGCTTAGTCATTAGTTTATCCCCTAGATTAGCTTGTCTTGAACCTAGTCTTAGACCGTAGCACAACTTAGTCCGACACCCCGTCCCTGTGGATCGACTCGACTTACCCTAGCTACCCAGCTTAGGTTCGTTGGTTATTATTTGACCGGTAGGATAGACGACAAACACTACCGTCAAATTGGCGTCGTTGCCGGGGACGGCGTAGTTTAGACTTTTGTGTGTTTAGTTTTAGACTTTGTTCTTGATTTTTGTGTTTTCTTCTCCTTGTGTATCTCCGTTCTACTTCTTGTGTGCTATTCTCTCATCCTAGTGCCTCAAAATCACTAGGCTACTAACGTTTGCTCAAGTGCATCTAGTGCATTCATTGTATTAAGGCAACGTTACGACATTGTGGCATCCAAGCTACCATCAATCATCATGAGACAACTATGGGGCAAATTGCCAAGACCCACAATTTCACCAACTATATCAACCTCATCAACAATCTTATGAACCCCCTCCATATGGTTATCATGAAAGTTGTCAAGGATCATTCCAAGATGCTAACAACTACCAAATACCCTCACACAACCCACAACCAAAAATCCCCAACTTTGAGCTTTGTCAAATGATGATTCAAATACAAAAGAGTCAACAAGAGAAAATGGTTCAATTGCAAAGGAATCAACAAGAGATGATGATTCAAATGAAAAGGGATAAAGAGGAGTTCAAGGCCCAAATAGAGGTGCAAGATGCTCGAATCAATGCACTCATGGCTCGTTTTACGATGTTGGCCACTCGAGCTCCACAACTTGTTGAGGAAGCTAAGGTTCATTTGGGCAAGAAGGTCGGGTGTCTCCACAAGAAAGTCAACCCGATCATGAAGCCACGAATGAAGAAGAGAGGGTCAATCAAGAGATCATTGTTGAATGTTGCTTGGATGGTGAAAATATGGGAAGAATAGAGGAAGTTGAAGCTTCAAGGGTCAACAATGAGGAGGGAATTGAACATGATTCTCAAGGTAACTCTTGGGGAGCCAATGTATTGGCTATCAAATTGGATTTGTATGATTTTCTTCGTGATGAACCGGATCTTGACAATCCAAAGCCAAGTGAAGACATACCTCCTATAGGCCATATTGACAAGGCGGGTGAAAAGGAACGTAATACTTGGAAGAAAGAGGTAGATGCCTTGGAACTTGCCTTTAATGGGAAATTAGAGGAGCCAATTGCCTCCAATGAAGAAAACTTGATGCCTTCTCCTCGTTTATCGCACTCGATTTCAAGTCCATTGTCTTGTGAGACGGTTGATGAAGAGGATCCTTGTCGGGCGGTGGAAAAGAGTTCCACTCTCGACCCCGTAGAAGAAGCAACCCTCTTAGGGTGTGATCTCCCAACTCATAATGCCAAGCTTGACTCTAGACCACTATACCAACCGGATGGTCATAAGAGTCGTTACTATGTTGGTTCGGAAGACCCGGAAGATCACAAGAAACCCGAGCGTAATGGATTAGATGATTTCTTCTTGACTCCGACTTGGAAACTCTTGTTGATGGCTAGGATAGGCCACATGAGCGTTAATGAAGATGTTTCTAGGGCATTTGACTTACTCCTTCGAGCTCTTGATGGCTATGGAGGCGTAGATGGTGAGAGTATCTTAGTGTAAATATCTTTTTCCTTTTCTTTTGAGCTTGTGTATTTGTGTATGTTTGTTTGGATCGTTTGGTTTCTAGGATTTGTTAGTTTTTGTGGGATTCTTGTAATTTGGAATTTTCTTGAGTGATGTGAGGGAGGGAATTTGATGGTGTTTATTGAGTTCACTTGTTAGGTTGATAGTGAAGATGAAGTTTTAAGAGGCATTGTTGATGATAGAAGCTTGGAGTTTGGTGGAGGAAGTCGGTTTTTGAGCTTTTGACAAGCTTTTGGGGACGAGATTTTAGATCTCGATGTATTGGATGACTTGTGGGTGATGCTATCAAGAGATTCAACGGCTAGAAGACTCGTCCCGACCAGGAAGGATGTCATCCTGATCGGGATGAGTTTGCTGAAAAGTGGGTTCACTGATGTGCCATCCCGACCGGGATCAAGTCCATCTCGGCCGGGAAGGAACCGTCCCGACCGGGATGGTACCTAGCTCCCCTTTTGCCTCTTCTTCGACATTTGAGCCCACCCAACCACATTGTACCCCCTCCCAACCTCCCTACCTACCCTTGCGACTATCTATGACCCATATACTTTATATATACACCTTCACCTCATCTTCTCTTCACTACACACCGAGTTTCACATCAAATCCTACCCTCATTATACCATTGCGAGCCTAGTACTTCAACCACGCCACCATATTGAGAATGAAGAGGAATAACAATGATGAAGACAAGTAATGTGCCGACATCGAACATTGAGACGATGGAGTGAGTGAGTTGCTAACCGATTGGTACGGCAACTATCCTTTCTTTTCCCTCTTTTATTGCTTGTCTCCCTTTGTTTGTTCCCTTCCACTTTTTTTGTGTCATGGTGGCCCTCGGGGCCTTGGTGGTAATTGCTCCCGATTCTCGATGACGTGACTACATCGAGAGTCCTTTGAAAAATCCAAATTTGCAAGTGTTTTCACTCTTTCCTTAGTTTTATTTCTTCTTTTGGTAGAATTTAGTCGGATTTAGGCGAAATCCGGGCTAGGTGACTTGATTACACCTAGTCCTCCCCTCCCATTTCCTTTTATTTTCTTCTTTTTATTTCTTCCCCCATCCATATCTTTTCTCGTCTCGGCCCATGGTGACTTGACTACACCCCGGTCAGACACATTCCCTCTTCTTCACCTTTATTTTTGATTTTTAGCTTTATTTTCGTAGTTTCTTTTATTTTTAGTGTCTCCGCACACACTATCGATCGAGCATGAGGACATTGCTCGGTTTAAGTGTGGGGGAGCGATATCCTTGCCTAGTTAGTTTTCTTTTCGTAGTTTTTTCGAAAAATCTTAAAAAATCCTAAAAATTTGAAAAATTTCACAAAAATCAAAAAGATTTTCTTTTTGTGTCTTTTTCTTTTGTGTCCTTGTGCCGTATATTTGTTGTGTTGTGTGTTTTGCCTCCCCATTTCCTTGTAGGTTCCGCGATCGTCGTCAAGTTTCGAAAAGCAAGACATCCGGTAATATCCCTTCATTTCTTTCTTCTTTTTCCTTTTTGTGGAGTTTGGAGGATGTGTTATGATGGTGTTTGCTCGGGTGGAGCTTTTTGGAGTTTTTGGTTGATGTGGTGGCTTGCTTGGAAGTTTCGGGGTGGTGATTGTTTATTTTGTGTGTTTGTTTTCTTGTCTCTTGTTTTATTTGGTTTTGTTGTGTTTGTCTCATTTTCTTTCGTTTTTGTTGTGTCCTTGTTTTGTCTTGTCTAAGTTTGTGTCTTGTGTAATAAAAGGTTTTCGAAAACCCGGTTTTAAGGCTAGTGCGCAAGTGTTTACTTTCCCATTCTAGTGGTATAAACCGAGTCTTGGACTTTAGTCTATTAGAATGACCTTAAATCAATAGTTTCGTTGGTCCTTTACCTTGAGTCCACCTAGTCTACTAGGGATTTACTGCGGGATTTGTATTTTGACCATTTTGACCACCCACGGTGTGAAAAGGCCTTGGTTGCCGAGTCCCGTTCCTTAGGTGACCGTGTTCGGAATTGCTTTGACTAGTCCAAGTTGACCACCTTTTGTGGGATTGAAGGGAAATCGCGACCCCCGACTTGCCCATTTCCCTACCTCCTACATATCTCCACAAATAAGTTGCAAATTGTTGAAATTCTCACTTGGTTGCAAGAATTGCCTACAAAACAAAATCATCCAAAAGGCAAGCCAAGTCAAAAAGAAAGAAAAAGAAAAGACACAACAAATCAAAAAGAAAATACAAAAGAAGAAAAAGATTTGGCATAGAAGCTCAAAAGCCAAATGCAAAAGAAAAAAAAATGTCAAAAGAAAATCGTCTCACAAAAAGAATCCTCACTTCTCAAAAAAAAAAATAAGCCTTTTTCCGATCATTACCGTGAAGAGCCTACCAAAGGACCGAGTCCCTAGGAAGGATGATAGCGGTAATGATCGGTCTTCCCTCATTTTGTAATCATTATGCGCTCATCTACGAGTACTAGCTCATTGTAACGCTTTTGGTTCCATTCTTCTTCAGGAATGCCGCTTTCGGCTAGTAGCCTTAGTGAGGGTATCTCTAACTCTTTGGGTTGCACGGCTTCAAGCCGTAGGTTAGGTAGTAAGGTGTGGCTCCGGTGGGTGTTCGATAAGAGGTTCGGTATCCCCGTGATGCGAAGGGTATTTTGTTTGGCCAATCCCGGTAGTTGTCTACCATTCCAATGTATCGACCTTCTATCGGCGGGTGGATCGGGCGTTGGAGTCAGGGGGTATAGGAGTCTGTCGGATATTAATATTGTTAGGGCCTGGTCGTGGGATAGCCCGAAGTGTTCGAGGAGTTGGAGACCTCCTTCCTCGGAGGTATCTGTGAGTAAGCGGGTAAGTCTTTTTGTCAGTAATGCAGTTTTCACGACTCCCGTTTTTATTAACCCTTCGATTTTATCTTTTAGGAGCGTGCAGGATTCCGTGGCGTGGCCGTTACCCCTATGATAATGACATTACTTTCCTTTGGACTACTGGCGGGATCGATGATTTAACAGGGGATCGGCCATTGGTCCTATGGGCCGCTGGAGGCGAAGGGATGTTAATCTTCGGAGCGCAGATGCGTAGCTAACCCCGATTTGGGTGTGTTTTTTCTTTGGCTCTAATGTCTCAGGTGAACCTATGCTACTCCCTCTAATTGACCCGTTGCAATCTGAGGTGGGCGGCTCAAGGGACTCCCGAGCTTTTCCTCGATGCGAGCTATCCTAGCCTCGATTCTTAATAGTAAGGGGTTTATTTGTGACACTAGACGGGTTAGGCTTTCAACCATTGTTGCTTGCTCTGTGGAGTCAATGGGTGCATGTTTTGTGTGACTGTCTGGTTCTTCCTCGATATTCAGGATATCCTCCTCTAAGGGGTCAAGGTGGGAACAATCAATGGTATCGTCAAAGGACCAATGGCCGATCCCCTGTTAAATCATCGATCCCGCCACTAGTCCAAAGGAAAGTAATGTCATTATCATAGGGGTAACGGCCACGCCACGGAATCCTGCACGCTCCTAAAAGATAAAATCAAAGGGTTAATAAAAACGGGAGTCGTGAAAACCGCATTACTGACCAAAAGACTTACCCGCTTACTCACAGATACCTCCGAGGAAGGAGGTCTCCAACTCCTCGAACATTTCGGGCTATCCCACGACCAGGCCCTAACAATATTAATATCCGACAGACTCCTATACCCCCTGACTCCAACGCCCGATCCACCCGCCGATAGAAGGTCGATACATTGGAATGGTAGCAAATGGTGTCGATACCACCAAGATTGAGGTCATGACATTAGTGAATGTCGCGAATTCCGACAGCAAGTCCGTACCTTATCCAAGAGGAAAAGTTCGAGGCGTATCCAGAATATGTGATCACGCGGGCATTTGCCAAGACTAGTAAATCCGTGCCCGAGTCAGAGTCTACTTCATCTTAGGGCTTAGACTTAATAATAATAAATGTTCTTTTTTTATCAAATCGAAGAGGTGTGATGGAACCTGTCCTCCACCTCCCCACTAAACAATATTTCGGGCACCTAGCCCGCTTATAAATTGTACCAATGAAACAACAACTTTTCTTTTTACGAAACATACCTCGACAATTGCTCGATTTATAACAACGCACTTTCCCGCTTGAAACTTGATACTATGCCATTTATCGATAACAATTAATCAAAGCGTAAGGGCTACAACAAACAACCCACTTAACTTCACCCTAAAAAGAGATCGGGAACAATTACCCTAAGTTCAATCCATAATTGACTTCCCCAACTAAAAAAGCACAACATAAGAAACCCACACAACCAACAACCAATAGGATACCACACACCCATATCAATCAAACTAGACTTCCCAGTTTCCAACAACGTAGCCGAATACAAGGCCTGCCTAATAGGGCTAAAAAGCCGCCGTAACTCTAGAAGTTAAAAAACCTTAGAGTCCACGGAGATTCATCCTTAGTAGTCAACCAAGCCACGGGCACTTGGAAGGTCTATAGCGAGAGCCTAGGCCCGTACCAAACCGAAATCGAAACAATATCCCGAGAATTCACCGAAATCAACTTTATACACATACCCCGCGAAGAAACCCAATTCGCTGGGTATCGACATAATCGGGAAAATAAATCCCTCTGGTACAGGTGGACACTGCTTCATTTTGGTAGCTATCGACTACTTCACTAAATGGGTCGAAGCTGAATCCTACCGTATTCTCAATACCAAACATGTTGCCAGAATAAGATAATATGCCGATACGGGATCCCGCATGAGTTTATCAGTGATCACGGGACCCAGTTTCAAACCGAAACAGCGGCCGACCAAGTATAAAATCCAGAGACATACCTCTTCACCTTACCGTCCCCAAACAAATGAAGCGATAGAAGCGACCAATAAGACAATTGTCACCATACTCAAAAAGATGGTTGATAATTACCGGGATTGGCCCGATAATATACCTTTTTCTTTATGGGGATACCGGACGTTGATCCACATCGCAATTGGTGTCACGCCCTATTACCTGACATACGGGATGGAAGCAGTCCAGCCTGTCGAGCTAGAAGTAACATCCCTCAGGATTCTATTAGAGAGTCAAGTACCTGAAGTTGATTGGGTCCGATCACGGTATGATTCGCTAGTTCTACTAGACGAACGGTGATCTTGCGCCCTCAATAATATTCCAATATATCAGAAAAGAATCCAACGGGCCTTCAATAAAAGAGTAAGGCCCAGGAACATTAAGGAAGGGGATTTGGTTATCAACTCCATTCCAGCTTTATTACCCGTTAACCCGAGGGGAAAATTCAAACCCAATTGGGTCGGGCCATATCTTGTAAAAAGGGTTCTATCAGGCAAAGCTTTAAAGCTGACAGATCTGGATGGGAATGAATTATTCAACCCAACCAACCCAGACCAATTGAAGCATTACTACCCCTAACCTTTTCTCAATGTTATTAACCAAAGTTTATCAAAATCGTTTTTTACATATACTTTCAACAGCAAGTCAATAAGCTAGGATTATTTATCCTACTGTTGTAAACATCTCGAACTAATAGTCTTCGTGTATTTGGAGATTGCAAATTTACAAGAGCCTGAACTGCGTTTGGTTTGATTCCGCTAATTGTGGATACGTAGACAGCCCCTGAAAAGGGCACAACCACTGCAATCGAGAAAAGACAGGAATGGTTTAAATAATAAACTTTATTTATTTATTACTAAAAAACCCGATAAACTCGAAAAATTACAAAATCCAAAATTCAAAAAAAAAAAAAAAAAACACCACATTATAAATAAATAATAGTACTACTTAAATAATAAAAAAACTAAGGACTCGATGTTCAGGGCATCTTGCTCTTTCCCTTGTCCTTGGCCTCTTTGGCCGTCCACTGGCGACGACGCGGAGGCGAGCGCTCGATAACTTTAATTGGCCCAAGTCGGGCCCTCACATGTTCGGGCAACCAATCACGCGGGACCAATCGGTCTCTGGCTGCCAGTTTGGGCCCGAGCCTCTTCTCTAAGTCAATCTGGGGGCTCAGTCGCCCCCGCACGCCGTTAGCACCGGCGTCCCTAATTCGAGTCTTAGTTTGTGACTTAAGACCCGACTCCAATCGGACCAGAGTGGTAGGAGTCTCTCCTTCATCGTAGAAACCCCTGTTGTCTTTCGTCGTCTCCCGGCGAACCAATTCGAAGGCCTCATCGACCTTCAAGGCCTTACAGGCCTCCTCCGACTCCTCGAAAGTCCACTTCTAATACGACTCGGAAACCCAAGCGGAATTGCGAGGGTTGGGTATGGTCCAGATGGCACGGGTGTACCACCGTTGTAACCACGTATTACACATAGCGTCCGTCAATTGGAGTGAAACGCTAATAATAGCCTCAGTCTCGGGGATTCCCTTAGACGAATCGAATTGCCTCATAATGCGGTCCGGGTAAATGGATACTCCAGTCAAGGGACAAGACCACCAGATATTAGGCTTGGTTCCTCTTAGCCAGTCCCGTCAATTTCGAGAGGAATCACCAGGCAACGGTCCACCTGATCAAGGGACCACCGTGGAATACTAGCTACTCATCCCAATAAGCTCGGTTTATGTGATGACTTGAGCTTATCCATCGCCTCCTCGAGCCAACTTGGCTGCTACGATAATTGGGTACGTTCATAGGAGACTCCATGATCGATAGACGCTCATACAGCCAAATCTGACGGGAGAAAATATACATTTTCGTAAGCAGGCATGTGGTTTGCCAGAGGGCACTCCATCGAGAACCATGGATGACTCGATCAAGTAGCCCCTCTGAAAAAAGGCGGGCGTTATTTAACGAGGTCACTTAATCGAGTGACGGGTCTACTTGGTCGAGTGACTCGTAGGGGTGAGCATAAAAATCCAATACGGTTTTATTATCCGTATACGATACGGTATACGGTTGCAATTATACGGATTTACGTATATCCGATACGAATATCCGTATATCCGATACGTTTTTCATAAAACCGTAGCGGATACGTATCAGCAAAATTGAAAATCGGATATCCGATTTCCGATCTGGTTTTCAAAAATACAAAAAAGTAAAAATAAAACTTAACAAACTATAATTCTAAAACTAAATGACTTAATGGATTAAAAACAAAAAAACTCAACACTCTCACTCTTTCATTCCGCCACAACGCCACTCTCAGTCTCTCACTACTCTATGTTTCAGGCCGTCGTTTCACGTTTCATGCTCATTAAGGTTGATTCTTTGTTTGATTGTTCACTACTTCGTTTGTCAGTCAATTGTTGTTGTTTTGGGTTGATTTGAGTGAAAAAGATTTGATCTTCAAGCTTCTTGTTTGAAGAAAGCGGATTGTTTGCCTATGACTCTATTATCGAAGAATTATTAGTAGTATTCGAATATTCGGGATGATTGTGATAACTAAAGTATTTTTAGATTTTTTTCTTGTTTATTTGCGAATTATTTTTGTATAACAATGAACGCAACGTTCGCTACGACCTTAAAATCAAAAATCGGATTATGTGCACTTAAAGAAAAATTAAAAATAAAAGAAACCTCAAAACTGGATATCGGATATCCGGTTTCCGTATATCCGGAAAAACCGGATATCCGATTTAATTCAGATCGGATCAGGATAGTGAAATTTCAGAATTTTAAAACCGGATATCCGATCCGGTTTCGCAAACCGGATATCCGATCCGGTTTCGCAAACCGGATATCCGGTCACTGACTCGCATACATCAAATTTCGCATAAAAAAAACGCGAGACGTATACCTGCAGAAGACAAATACTACCCGTCAATTGACATCTGGATCGACTCTCCTAGCATCGAGACCCGTAATGATATCTCCTGTTCTCAGCCAAGTCGGGCTGTGATCTGTCTCCATCTGACCAACTATGTCAATAAGCCTAATCTGAGCCAAGCATGAGTCAGCCTCCATCCGTCCCTCGAAGGCATATTGGTGTAGCATACAAAAGGCGAAAGCCCTACGCCTGTGAGAAGCAACAATTCTCACGTCCATGGTGTTCATGAATTTTTCAGTCAGGTCAAACAAGGAAACAAAATTTCCCCGCACCATCTGGTCCGTCTCAGCATGAGATAGACCTAGAAAATCCCTCATCCTTCTCCTTGGATTAGGATTCAACGGAGCAATGGCAGGACAAGCATTAGGCACCAACCGCCCGCAGCTGCAATTTCTTCCATATTTCTCCTCTCGAGAATGCAAAAACGTGATGGGTAGTGTCCCAAAACGTTAGACAAGCGTCCAAGAAGTGTGAGTCCATCCTAAGACACTGCAGCGGGAATAGAGCAGAAATTCCCATCTGGGTCAGCTGGACATTTTCCTCGTCCCGAAAGCACTGGGACCACGCCAGAAGCATCGTAGTCAAATGTTCGATACGTACCCATACTTGAATCTTTTCTTGAAAGTCTAAAGGATTTTGAGAAGAGAATATGGAATTTGAGTTGAGATGCAAAAGTTGGAGCAGCAAGTCCTGTATTTATAATAGGAAACCCTGATAGCATCTACAACTATCATGCCGCACGAGCCTGCGCGTGCAGGCCCGATCCCAGTCTTCAACTCTTTTCAAAACGTGATACAAGAATCGAGTCATCCCGAGCATTCCTAATTCACAAATTTTCAAAAAATTCAAAATTTTCAAAATTTTCCAAAAAATCAATTTTCTTTATTTCACCAGCGTGAGTCAGTGTTTCACCTAAATGTTACATACAAATTGTTATGTGTCACCATACAGGTACACCCAGGACTTCAGAAGCAAGTCCCTGTGCAGCTCTTTTACTCCCCAGTGGAAGACCAAAGACGGTGCTTCTCCTAGGAAGGTACACCGAGAACTTTGAAGATAAGTCGGACTCCCCACAGAGCTATTATCATCAGGACAGGTATGACCCTCAGCTAATGGCTGGCAAGCCCGTCACGCGAGTCTAATGAACTATAAACCACCCGACCGAAAGGCTACCAGGTCGTAACCTTCCATTGGCCTGGTGGCTACTCTGACTTTCGCCTTGTCCAAGCCTCAGTCAGAGTGGGGGCTCTTTAGACACCCGCATTCTGCCTGCTAGTGTCTATAGTAGTTTCCAAAAAAACAACCGATGATGATCGGACATAAACGGTGACTTAATGCGCTCGAATACGGACTCCGAATCAATAGTATCCAACGTGGGCACGTAGCTAGCGGAGTACAAATCTCTCAAAACCGACCTAAAATTCACGCCCAGCGGGTCGTTTCCAATAAAATAAGACTAATTTGAGCCAAAACTGTCACCGAAAATAAAACCGTCTTTTTACAACCCAAAAGCCCGATCCAAGTCGAAACCAAGAGAAAGCTGACCTTGCATGCTTCTAGAAACAAAGACAAACAACAAATTCAAATTCAAAAAGAATCAAAATATCTCCCTACAAACACTCTACTCGTCTGAGGGCACTCGATCGAGTGACCCTCCAAAGCTGACCAGACGCCTTTTTTTTAGCCACTCGATTGAGTGCATCTAGGGCCACTCGATTGATTGACCCTTAGCCGGGGGGAAAATCCTATAAATACCCCCCTTGGCTCTTCACAAATGAGATATTTGACCACCTCAAAAAAGCTTTAAGAACCTACACATTTCAACCTTCTCCTTCACCATTTCGAGAAGCAACACACACACAAGTAACCCGAGACCGATCCTCCGCCAGATAACCGAGAAAACCGTCTCTAAATCCACACCCACCATAACTCCTCCTACATTCTCGACACTCCCGCGCACACGCCGTTACTAAACGAGTCCGTTTCCGAGACCATTTAAGCATGTAGGTTGAGGGAGTAAACTAAAACTCGGTCATCTCCTTTCTCCTTTCTCCTTCTCGTTTTCTTTATATATATATATATATATATATATATATATATATATATATATGAGTCCTTTACTCTATATGAGTCCATAAGTCCTCATCTCATCCATTGGATGGAATGAGGATGGATGGACAAGATTCATCCATTTAAAAAAAAAGGGAAGATTTACGTTCCTAAAATAGCTCCCAAGAATTTAGGAAACAATAACTCCCTTGATCACGTTCATTCATCATTCATCACGTTCATTCATTCTTTCAAACGTGAGGACAAAAAACCCTTTCTTCATCACGTTCGTTCATTCAATCAATTATGTGCTCGAAATCCCGTTACAATGGATTCAATGACCGCGTCATCTTCTTCAACTGTTGATAAGCAATTGATCGAGTATAACAATGGTGAGTTTCAATATTTCTTTCACGTCAATTTTCATTGTTGCTATTGCTTTCATTGTTGCGTTACTTTTTAACGTCAATTTTAATGTTAATATTGCTTTCATTGTTATTTCATTCATCATAGTTTCCTATCAGTGGTTAGTTACTCTCTCGATCTGTATAGATTCCAGGGTTTTATGTTTCTTATTTAGGTTTTCCATGATATACACTGATAGTATTGCATTGTTTTATATTAATGCAGAAACGTCATTGAAATAACATACCTTCTGAGTTACAGTAACACTTAATTGCAATTACAGTAACACACTGAACGTTTAGAAAAAGGGTTTTGATAATGATGTTAAAGTAACATAGTGTACTAGTTAGAGTAACACAACTTATGAATTGATATAACACATTTGTTGCACGTCAATTTTAATGTTGATATTGATTTCATTGTTATTTCATTCATCATAGTTTTCTATCAATGGTTAGTTGCTCTATCGATCTTTATAGATTCCAGGGTTTTATATTTCTTATTTAGGTTTTCCATGATATACACTGATACTATTGTTTTGTTTTATATTAACGCAGAAACGTCACTGAAGTAACATACCTTCTGAGTTACAGTAACACTTAATTGCAATTACAGTAACACACTAAACGTTTAGAAAAAAAGGTTTTGATGATGATGTTAAAAGTAACGTAGTGTACTAGTTAGAGTAACACAACTTATGAATTGATATAACACATTTGTTGCATGGATGTAATGTTGTTTAATTTTGTGCAGGTGGTATTGGCAAAGAAGCAAACGCACAGGACAGCAGTGGAAAGGGTGGAATTTGACTCATTTGATTTAATCATGGATTACTAACAATGGTTCATTGCTCTCGTTTTAGTATAGATCCCAGATTTAACGTATGCTTTACTGATATTATTGTTTTGTTTTATGTTGAAGTAACATACGCTATGAATTACAGTAACACCTAATTTTAATTAGAGTAACACAAAACGAGTATCATTTTGTAACGAGTTTTAATTTTTTGCAGGTAGCATTTGCCAAGAACCGAATGCACAGGAATGGTGAGTTTTTTTTCGTCATCACGTTCCGTCATTCATTCAATCAAATCTGAGTTCGAAATCCCGTTACCATGGATTCAATGAGCGCGACATCTTCATCAACTGTTGATAAGCAATTAATCGAGTATAACAATGGTGAGTTTTGATATTTTTTTCACGTTTTGCTTCAATTTTTATTCATGGATACGTCGTGCGTCAATTTGCGTTCTTTTTTTTCGTCAATTTTCATGTTGATATTGCTTTCATTGTCATTTCATTCATCATAGATTCATATCAATGGTTAATTGTTATAGATTCCAGATTTTTATGTTTGTTATTTAGGTTTTCCATGATATACACTGATACTATAGATCCCAGATTTAACGTAAGCTTCACTGATATTATTGTTTTGTTTTCTGTTGAAGCAGACACGGCATTGAAGCTTCACTGATACGGACTTCAGGTTGCAGAGACAGCCGGTTTCTGGGGGGGATATTGGCTAAACACAGGAACTGGATTTTGTACACATTTTTTTACACATAGCACTATGCTACGTTGCAATTAACTATATATTTATTTAATACATGTGTATTTGGTTAGAGTAACATCTCATGTCTATTGGAGTAACACCATTAGTTAGTTACAGTAACAAACATAATGCATGAAAGTAACTGAGGACAGCAACATTGTTTAAACAATTCATTACCAAAGTAACTGAGGATAACTTGGATTAGAACCATTCATTACCAAAGTAACAACATTCGTTTTTTAAAGAATCATATATAATGCGTCATTGATAATAGCATTGTTTAACCATGAGACAAAGAATAACACCATTAATAACTTAGAGTAACATCATTTGTTCATTAAAGTAACAGTTATAATGCGTCAATGTAACACAATGATTATGAGACCACATTTGTATATTGGGTAAACTTCATTCATTCCCATAGTAACACCGGTCGTTAATTAGAGTGACAGGAACAATTAGTCAGGGTAACAGAGTTTAACAGCGTTGTTCCATTAGTGATAATCAAAATACTAATGTACATAACATGTTTCGAAAATGATACAAAGCATTATTCGTAATTAGAAAAAGATGACATAATTCGTTAGACACGTTATTTTTTTCGACCCTTTGTTGGCTTGCTCTTAGGACCATCGATGATCTTTTGCCTCGCGTCCACATACTTATCTACGTTATCCAACAACCGCGATCGCACCTTGATTTGTCTCCTTCTTTTGCCATCTGAAAAGTACAATAATTATGTACAACTATTGTTACAGTTTAATCTGGTATATAAAATTAAAGTACAACTGATACGAGTGAAAGAAACACCATATGTACAAATGATACACGTTAAAGTAACACAAAGAAAGTGTTAGAGTAACATAGAGTGCAAATTAGAGTAACACGTCTACACAATTAAATGTACCAGATTACTAGCATTTAAAGTAACGCAAAGATGGGATTAAAAGTAACATGTCTTGTACATTACAGTAACACATGGTCGTCTTTAAAATAACATCATACATGTGTAACACTAACTGAACAACCCCTTACAGTAACACCTCAAGTTTATTACATTAACTGAATATGTGCATTAGAGTAACATTCAATATATGTTAAACTAAGTATGAAGAGTAGAAGCATAGTATGAAGTAGGTGAATTCAATTAAACTCTACAGATGCATACCCAGATACCGCAACAATCTTTAGTGAAACCAATTAATTATAGGGCACAAACGCAGCAAAGTAAATCAATCAATAATTAGCGAGAAAATTAATGAAATCAGATACGAAGATAAACGAAACCTAGTTTTTTAGTACAACAACCGAGTATTAGCGAGTTACCTTGTATTATGCCGCCTGAAGATTATCTTTGCTGAAGTTAGAGAGCTGCTTCAATGTAGCCTTGCTTGAGTTGAAGACGAGAGGATGCGCGGGTGTGTTTTCAAAATAAACGGAATTCAAGCGATTGTGTTTGGGATGATGAAGGTGAAGGGTTTCAGTTAGGATGTGAATGAAAAAATTGAATGTGAGGAAGTAACGTGTATCAGTGGTTGGAGATAATTAAGGGAGGAGAGAGGATTTTATTTTATTTTTACCAAAATATGTTAGTTATTGCCTTAATTACTAGAATCAATCATCATCATCCATCCCACTCTAGATCTATGGTTGTAGATAGGACTCATGGACTCAAAAAAAAAAGGACTCACTTGATCTTTACTCTCTCTCTCTCTCTCTCTCTCTCTCTCTCTCTCTCTCTCTCTCTCTCTCTCTCTCTCTCTCTCTCTCTCTCTCTCTCTCTCTCTCTCTCTCTCTCTCTCTCTCTATATATATATATATATATATATATATATATATATATATATATATATATATATATATATAGAGAGAGAGAGAGAGAGAGAGAGATGGGTTCTAATGAGTCCCTATATATGTGTTGAGTCCTTGAGTCCTCATCCCATCCGTTGGATGGGAGATGGATCAAGGGACGAGATAAAATCACTGATTTAATTAAAAAAAAAATGATACTGCATCCAACAAAATAGGAAAGTGAATATCTCAGTAACGTATCAATCTCATTCATTCTCGCTTTCATTATTTACGTTTCCGCCACCTTCTTCTTCATCGTTCTACCGCTCATTCAATCATTCATTCTTCAAAAATACATTCAGTCATTCATCATCTTCAACGCGCCGCTGCCATTGATTTCAATACGACACAATCAATAACACATTCAGTGAATAATTGTCTTCGTCGCGCTGCTTTTCATTCAATAACACATACAGTGACACAATCAATGGCTGATATGCAAATCGTGGAAGTTACAAACTGTGAGTATATATTGTAGTTTCTACTTTTCTACGTTCAACTATAGTAATGCTGCATATTAATCGCATGATGTCTGCGCACAGAAAAGGTATTTGGTTATTTCAGTTCAGGTAATGTGTTACTTTAGTGTAGAATGTCCGTTATTTTAATGACAAACTTCTGTTATTTTTATGATACGTTACTTTAATTCAACGAAGATGTTACTTTAGTTCTTAAGGTCTGTTATTGTAACGCATTAGTGAGTCATGGGGATATTTGAAACCGACATTTCTAAATAATACTCCCTCCGATTTTTATCTATCTTCCCTATTTCCTTATTGGGCTGAAACACCCTTTCTTCCTTATTTCCATTTTGGGTAAAAAAAAATTTTGCAACTTTACTCTTCTACCCTCATATTCCCCCCTTATATTACCCACTTTTCCACTCACTTAGTGGACTAATTTTGATGGATTATATTTTGAAACCCATTAATTAGTAAGCTAATCAATTAAACTCCCCCACCCATCTAACCCATACCAAGGGATATTAAAACAACCCCAAGTACTACCCTCACTCACCTAACCCTAATTCACTCACCTCCCCCCATTATTCCCACGCAGCTTTTGAAGATGAAGATCTTCATCTTCCTCGTTGCATCTTAATCTCTAAAAATTGTTCTTCATCTGACTCTTCAACCCTCCTCACTTTTCTCCCTCTTTTGTGATGAAAACTCTTACAAACTCTGAGACTCCCTCCAACCCTCCTCAGTTATCCCCATTTTCGCGCCTATTGTTCCCAGTTGATTCCATGAGCGGTAATTGTTCATGTGTTGCCGATCTTGGTTTTTCTTTCATGGATTTCGAAGATCCTCCATGTTTATTCAACATGCAATGTGTTCCTGATGTTGAATTCGGTCAATGCTTCGATCCAATTGAAGAGTTTCGTGACTCTGATCTGATTGACGAATTTAATAGCGATTTGGCTGTGGTTGAGGGAGATGGGGAGGAGTCCATGATGGAGTTGGACTCTATAGTCCCTGATTCTCAACCTGAAGAGGGAAAGAAACCATGCGAGGATGAAGATTTTGTGGAAGAAGTATGTCCGACTTGCAAAGGTCGTCCTTTGAACATGCATGTTTCGCTTGGAGAACCAATCTTGCCAGAGATAAGGCGCAGAAAGACGACTCCATTTATGGAAACACCAGAGGGGAAGCGATGGTTTTTTGAGGAATTATCGTACTATTTTCCTGCTTTCAAGCCTAAGCCTGAAGAATAGGGAAGGTTAATTCGAGATCTCACTTCTAATTTCTGTTATCTTCGTTCAAATTTATTTGGGGATTTTCGTTTCCAGGTCACTAGTGATGATAAATTTAAAATTCATGTGAACAATAAAATTAGGACTCACTATATGCCGCCATACTCTGAATTTTTTTCGAGTTTTATGAAGAGGCAAATAATGAGTCCAACGCCCGATGATGTGTAAACTTAGGGTGTTTCGTCATCTTCTGCTCTATTTTCCTTATTTTCCGCCATAGTAACACAAATTGTATTGCCCATTATCATTGCTGAAATCCACATGAAGTTACATCTTACAGCCAATAAGAATGGGAAATACAATGAGCCAAGTAATCCTACTAATTTACCCAAAATACCATAGATCATTTTTGCATATGTGATTCCAAAAATTTTAATGTTCAGCTTTGATTCATGTTGATATGTTCACCTTCCTCCTTTTTTTGTGCAAAATTTGGTGAAAATTAGCTTGCTGTTACCAAAAATAACATGTTGCTTCATGTTCATTCTCCTGATGCATCACTTATTCCTTCATGTGCCTGTCTATTTTCTATCTGTCCTTCATTTGATGTTGCATCTAAATCTTCTGCTTCTTCTGATAAATTTGCAGCCTGCATACTTTCCTCTATACGTAACCGTAAGTCACTAAAAATTGGCATGTCTATGAGGTTCTGAGCATGTTGTACACAATCTGATAGAAGTTTCAAATCCGCACTTAAATAATCAAGCAATATACCTGCAGCTGCTAGTTTAGACTTGTGCATATGAGGTAATTTGTAATTATTCCCACCTCGACTCTTCATTATCTCAAGCATAACTGCTTGCAAAGTTATGAAAACGTAATTAAGCTTTAGTGTTTCAAGCTTATCATACGCATTTTGTACTGCTACTAGTAGCTCATCCAGCTTGTATGCATTCGTATCTGATTGTAACGACTGTATTGCTCTGAAAAATCCCAAATCTAAGACATTCAAATCAGGTGAATTTGGTGGTTGACATTGAAGTTGAATATTAAAACCATCTGCACTAGCTGCCCTTCTAAAATCAACATCTAAATTATCCAAATGTGGTCTGGCATTATCTTGTTGAATGATAATGTTCTTGCTCCTACATGAAGGCCACTTACTCTTAATTGCTGGTACTACATCCCTTATTAGACATTCCTTGATTACAGCCTTAGTGATACTATCAATTGGTTTAGTGACTAATGTGCCTGCACTCCTATTCTTGGAATTCCTCTGCGCTGGCAGCTGTGTAATAAAAGGGAATATCCCTATTTTACCATCAAAAACAACTTCTTTGTTAGGTGAGTAGTGTGGTCTAGCAACTGCACACATAAACATAATCTTCGGGATAAAGTTCTTGGACTGAATTGTTCTATGTGGGTCTATTTCTGACTCTTGCAAGTAGTACCTCTGACACGTTTTTGTTAAGTGAAACCAATTCTCATCTATGTGTACTAAGTTATTTTGATCTTTGAATCTGAAATCTTTGCATATGTCATCAAAATGCAAGTGACTAAGACAAAACATTAACCTGTTTAATTTGTTCTTGTCTGTTAAACCTGGTTTCAATGAACTTGTGTGACTCTTGATCAATCTATCTGAGATCCACCTTCTGACCTTGGTTTGGCTGACCCCCATTTGTGCAGCGACCTTCCTCTGGGTAGTTCTATCTTTGAGCATAATGTTGTTGAACTTCTCTTCATCAAACTCGACCTTGTTACGACCACCCCGTTTCATGTTGCTGGAAACGTTGATTGGAAGTCCTTCTCCCATCTGTTTTTTGGCAGTGTTCCATATTGTTGTTATTGTTTTTCTACACACTTTAAACTCATGTGCAATTTCTTGCATAATCCCCTGTTTCGGCTTCCCATTTTGACATGCATGCAGTAGCATATGGAGGATTCGGTCCCTCTCTAAATCAGTTAAATGTCTTGTTTTCATGAGTGGTGTATTTATTGAGTTTTTGAATATATTTGTGTGTTTGAAGTTGTTAGAGTCATGCATTTATGACCCTATTTAAGTAGGAAAATAACTTGGCTCATTTGTGTTTTCAAAAAATTCAAATATTGGCTGAAAAGTGCCTTTGAAAATTTGGCTTCCACTTTTGATTTTGGCGCCATTCTATGAATTGCCACCAAAATCTGACATTTTTGGCATGTCAATTCTGCCAACTTTGGGATGGCAGTCATGTTTGGGATATTGGGCATGTCAATTTGTTTTTTATGGCAGGTTGAAGGAATTTATGAGGAAAGTTGACACGATTTTGAAGTTCCCGTGATAAATCTGAAGTGACGAAGACGATAATTTGGGTTTCTGTAATATTTTAGCGGTTTTGAATTATGTAGACTTACGGTTCTCTAATTTCTGTGCTTTGGGCTTGTGTAATTTTTTCCCCGGACAAAGGAGATCCACACTTTTCAAGTTCCCGTGGAAAAACAAAAGTGACGAAGATGATAATTCGGGTTTCTCTAATATTTTAGCGGTTTCGATTTATGAATATTTACGGTTCTGTAATTCGGGTTTCTGTAATTCGGGTTTCTGTAATTTTTTCCCCGGATAAAAGAAATCCGTAAATGTAATTTGTAATTTCAGATTTGAAGTTACTTATGACTATGTAAGGTTTAATCTTAAACAAGATTTTCTTAATGAAGGGGGATCCACTTTAGTGAATCTACTCTTCTTAATGACAATTAGATAAATGTTTTCTCTCTCTTACTTTACCCCCACTACCCCCACTTATATTAATTCTTTACTCCCTCCTTATTTTCTTCCCCAAAACCAAAGGGGAAGATAGATAAAAATCGGAGGGAGTAATAAAAAAAATATTGTTTCCTATAATAGTGGGAGTCTACTACTTTTATGCTCTGTTACTTTAATACATATAATTCGTAACTTTAGCTCTTAACATCTGTTATTGTAGCGCATAAGATAGTCATTGGAATATATGAAACTGCCGTATTAAAATAATGATTAAAAAAGATATTCCCTATAATAGTGGGACGTGATTGCCAACAAATTAGGAAACAAAATAAAAAGAGTAACTGCCCATTCAAAGAAATATACTGCTTCACTATCGTCAACGACTTCAAATCAAAATAACCTACAATAAAAGTACACGAGTTCAGTCAACGAATTATAATAGACGTTAGGTCATTCATCTTCTACGTTGTGCCGCTGCAACATCTACTTCTATGGCCGATAATCAACCCGTCAAACAAACAAACTGTAAGTTTTTTGTCTGTGATTTATACTATAGACACCATGGAGGCAATTACAAATCTATATTTTATTAGATGTTACGCTCATTGTATTTAAACTGCATGTTATCACATACTTTTTAAATACGTGAATGAGATATACCTGGAGTTATTTTTGTGCACAATATTCGTTACTTTAATGCACACTAACCGTTACCGTGGAGACAGACATCTGTTACTTTATGTCTATTTTACACGCATCTTCTGCTAATCTAATTACCTCACTGCACTGGTTTGTCTTTCAGTTGACGCAGAAGCAAACGAATGGTGCAGGGATGTAGGTGAGACTTTCACGCCATACGTAGGGCAAATATTCAAAGACCAGGAAGAAGCGGTAAACTTTTATAAAATCTACGCATTGGCCTGCGGGTTCGATGTGAGGAGGTACACAACGAAAAGATGGCGGGGTGGTGAGATTAAATCAAAGCTGCTAGTATGCAACAGGCAGGGTTTTTACAAAAAAAAAAAGTCAACGGAGATGCGGCATCCAAGGAGGGCACGTCGAAGGGGGAAGCAGCGGAGGGCAAGACAGAGGGATTCGCTGTGGAGGAACCAAAAAGGAAAACAAAGGTCCGTCGTGTTGGCTATATGGCAAGAATTAAGTTGTTCGGCGAAGGCGGGCCTCTTAGAATTATTAAGTTTCATAGCGGGCACAACCACGAGCTAATTTCACCAAAAGACAGAGAGTTCCATAAGTTATCGAGAAAACCTCACGAAGTACCACAAGCAAATGATACTGAATAATTCACGGGTATGTGTTGAGTAACTTCTTGCAGGTTCAATTATTTAAATTGAGATCACTGCGTGTTTAGTTCACTGCGCCATAGGTAATATTTTGTTACTCTAATCCACATTCTGTATTAATATTTCGTTACTCTAATGCATATTTTGTGTTACTGTGGTTTATGTAGTCCGTTACTTTAATGAAAAGCCGTCTGTTAATTACCAGTTTCTGGTTACTCAATCAACATATTACTTTAATGACGTCTAACTATTACTTCAACATTTGTCATACGTTACTTTAATCAACGAATTGTTGCAGCTGAAGATCGGTGCAACGCAGACTTACAAGATGTGTAAGGAGCAGGTTGAAGGGTTCGCAAACGTAGGTGCCAACCTGGTCGACTTCAAAAACTTTGGAAGAGATATAAAGTGCTTCATCCATGAGAGGGACGGTCAGTTATTCATCGATCGTTTCAGGAGTATGACGGACAATCACAAGGGGTTTTTCTTTGATTACGACCTGGATGAGGATGGTAGTTTGAGCAGGGTCTTTTGGGCTGACGGTGTTGCTAGGAGGAACTACAGGTTATTTGGTGACGCAGTTTCGTTCGACCCAACATACGGGACGAATAAATATAAGATGATATTCACCCCATTCACCGGTGTCGATCACCACAAACGATCGGTGACATTCGGTGGCGCTCTCATCGCGCACGAGGATGAGAAATCGTTCAACTGGGTGTTCGAACGGTTCCTGACGGCTATGGACGGCAAGGAGCCAGAGTACATCATCACCGATCAGGACCCCGGTATCATTGCATCTTTTGAGAAGGTGTTTAAATCGGCGTGGCAACGATTTTGTATGTGGCATATAATGAATAAGGTACCGACTAAATACGGTGCCTCACGGGCCGACTACCAGGAATTCCTGAAGAAATTGAATGCAATAGTGTGGGATGACGAGATCGATGAAGCGGAATTCAACGAGCGGTGGATGGAAATAATGGAGGAGCACGACGTGGGGGATGTTCAGTGGTTCGAAACTGCATTTTCGATTAGGAAGCAGTGGGTCATGGCGCACTGCATGGATCTGAAGATGGGAGGCTTAATGCGAACAACACAGAGATCGGAGAGCGAAAACAGCTTCTTCAAGCGATTTGAGAACCAGCATGGAACGTTGGTTGAATTCTGGATGCGGTTTGAGAGCGCCATGGATCAGCAGAGGTATAACCAGAAAAAGCTTGACAGCGAGAATATACAATCTCTGCCGAAGACAATGACCCACCTCCTGATAGAACAGCACGCAGCAAGGGTCTACACCCACGTGGTGTTTGATGAATTTCAAGAGGAGGTAAAGTGTTCAGTTGGGACGTGCAGTGTGAGAGGTTTTGCTGAAAGGGATGGGGTTGAAGTAACTACGGTGAGGGACGCCACAAGGGGTAAAGAATTTCTAGTCCACTACAAACAAGGTACGCAGTTGCTGTCTTCTCTTATACGGGATTTATGGGTTAAAGTAATGGGATGAACGTATTAGAGTAACACAACTTATTAGTTAAAGTAATGAGGATTGTATGTTGTAGATCAAGCACAGGATGCAGTATTACAGTTTTGGATCACTCAGCTTATGCGTTAAAGTAACAGAATGCACGTATTAAAGTAACACATAGTATTAGTTAAAGTAACGCGATTTGATTAAAGTAAACCGTATTGAAATAACACATGTTTTGAGAGATTTGTGAGTTTGTGGGTTGTATATCTGATAGTCTTAATGCTATACTAACATCCTGCAGAAACGTCGGACGTCAAGTGCACGTGTAAATTGTTTGAGACAAGGGGAATACTGTGTCGACACATAATTTGGATATATTCCTCGAAGGGCCTGACCAGTATACCTGATAACTACGTAGCTGGAAGGTGGTCGAGGGATGCACTGCACAAATATCGTGTTGTTGATGACGGTGTGGATGGCGATGAAAATGGCATCATAGACGGAAAGCAGATAGAGATGTCTAAACTGTGGTCGGAAGTTCATGAGACGATGGGTATTCTACGGTCTGCTAATAAAGAAGATGTGGAGGACATGTGCGCTTTGATCCACGAATTTAGGTTGAAGCTTAAGCCGATTGGGGGGAGCGAGACATTGAATAAAACCCAAGAATTGGAAGAGATGCTAGGATGTACGTCAACAGCAGAGATAACGATACTCCCACCGAAGATTTCCAAGACGAAAGGAAGCGGCAAGAGGTTGTTATCGAGCAAGGCGAAATCCGTTGCACTTGCAAAGAAGCCGAAGCGCATGTGCAACAATTGTAAGCAGATGGCCCACCACGACAAGAGGAATTGCCCCAATCCCTTTGCAGCACGGCCGCCACCGCCTGTCGAACCGTCTGACGATGAATCAGAATCAGAGTCAGAATCAGATGAAGAAGATGAGGACGAGGACGAGGAAGATGTAGAAGATGAACCAGTATTCTGTTTAGGGCAATTTGCTTCGTTAGAGTAACATAGCGTATTCTTTACAGTAATAAATTGGAAACATTACAGTAAATTATTTTTTAAAGGTTTATTGAATTACAAATATTCATTCTTTGGAGAATATTATAAGTAGAGGAAGATTCAGTTAAAGTAACACACATTATTCATTAAAGTAATGTGATAGATGAGTTAGAGTAACACGGGCTATTATTTTTAAAGAGTTTGATGGAATTGCATATATAAATTCCTTCTAGATATTCATCCTAGATAGTATAATAGGTAGAGGAAGATTCAGTTAAAGTAACACAAGTTATTCATTAAAGTAACGTGATAGATGAATTAGAATAACAGGGGATATCATTTTTTAAGTGCTGATCGAATGTCATAATTGACAAGAGTAAGAATTAAGGTAAAAATTGCAGCGTAGAAGATGTAAGAATTAAAGTAACACATGACATTCATTGAAGTAACAAATTACGGGGTTCAGAGTAACAAAGTTTAAGGGATATACTGACATTGAGTGACAACGTTTTAGGGATAGGGTAACCTTGTACAAAATGACACTTAGTTTTTTGGTTAACCCTTGTACAAAATAATGATCAATCAATCTAATCATTCACTGACTACCGTTTCCGGCTCTTTCCTCGCGTGGCCTTCAATTCTTCAATTAATTTCGGCCTCGCTGCCACAAACTTATCTACATCACCGATCAACCGCCTTCGATAAATGTTCAAGTCTGCTAGAAGGATTGTTGCTGCAAGCTGGACGACCAAATATCTTCTATTAACCTTCCTGTGGAGGTCATCGTTATTGAATTCACGGCCCTCGTACAACAGCATATGCATCAGAAGAAATATCCCTGACTCGTCCTTGTTAGTTACTGTAGACTGCCAGCCGAGCTTAATCACACGGAACCTGTACGACACAATATCCGCCGCACCAGAAACTTCATAATAGTCAAGAAAGTCACTCATTGACGCCACCTGAATATGATTGATGATAGTGGTCAAGGAAATCACTCATTGGCGCACAAGATTGTGATAAAAAACTGATGAAATAAAGAATAGAGGCTCACAATTGTCTTGATGGCTGCAAAGAGATCTGTTTCTCTGATCGATGTGTAGAGACGGTGGTCGAGGAAATCGACAGTCTTCTTCTTTCGGTTGACGGCTACGCATGAGAAGTACCCGTCAACGTTGATGGGCACAAAGATAAGATCAGCGTCCACCTGGAATATATCGCCACAGTTATCCTTGAAAGTATGCCATTCCTTCAACAATGCGTTTGAGTTCTTTAAGGACGCTGATCTTAGATTTTCAGCAACAATCCTCATGATCGCATCCTGTAAGAAGGTTGGGATTGTGTGAATATTTGCAGTAAGTACACAGTAATTAGTTGGTGTCCTTGTTACTGAAACAGTGTAGAGTGTTACTTCAATGCAGTTGAAGTGTTACTCTAATCAAGAACTTTCCAAAAAGAATCAGAATATGAGGCAAAAATAATGCATATGTACAAAGTAACTCGTTAGACATACCGTCTGCCGTAGACCAAGGAACACCATCTTAGGATAATCATCAGACCCCCTCCCGTTCGCGACAAGACTGTTAAGAAGCATTGACCAGCACTCGACGACAAAGGACGACATGTCATTACCCGGGAGCATGGACATCACATCACCCCGGGTCAGTACAGCCAACGGTGAATACTCCGCAACCAAGTCGCTGCATTCAGGACAGATCAGTATGTATTGCGAACAAGAGATAGGTGACAAAAATTTAAACAACGCTATATATTCCAAATATGTGTAGTGTCCGTCTGATTACCTGCTGTTGTAGTTTTTGTGCTGAAATAAGTAGTAGTCCACGACATTTTTCCGCAATATTTCAACAAAGCCCAACAGGGTCCTGTTGTTCGAAAGGAACGGACATGCCATGGGTGCACTTGGATCTGGATTACCACAATCAATGGAGCAGCCTAAGCCGTCCCCATACCCCCTAGATCAACTCCCAAGAATAGATAATTCAGCGGCAGTGTCCGGTAATATATACGCGGTTTCTACGGCAGGTGTTCCTGGAGTGGATGGTAGCACGCGGTAGAGGGTCGCACGTCGGGTGTCTGCTCTCGTGACCTCTTTCCAGACTCACTGAAGGGCATGGCAACATCTGACATGGTCTTACTGATGGCAAGGCTGGCTTTGTCAGTAACAAAGGATGACACCCGCGAAATCAACAAGTCCCTCTGCTTGTTAATGTCGCAGAGACACAGCGTCGCCGCGATTTCTACCCTGTACTGATTTTTCGCCTCGCTCGTGTCCAAGGGACAGTCGAAGGCCTCCCCAGCGTACAACATCATGTGTATCATGAGGTATACGCCGCAATCGTTAGCCGAGAACCCGCTGCCCTGCCATCGGAACGGGACGTTGACGAGAGGGAACGAAGAGACATTGGCCCCTTTGTTGATGCCTCGCTGAACCATGTACTTACCCATTTCTTCAGCCTTGGTGGTATTAGATAAAATAAAGTAAATAAATAAAAGATCGAGAAAATGAAGGAAAAAAATTTGTTTTTTGGTTATTCTTATATAGAACGTCTTGTACATAGGAATGTTTAAATATATCCCAAAATGAAGTAGACTTACCGAGAGCCGTGCCATCCCAACGTAAGGAAGACATTCAAACTCCCCCTCGTCGTAAGACCTATTATCAAGGTATTCAATCCGTTGTGCCAAAAAATTGATACACGCGCAGCTGTAATGGTCATTGTTTTCTGACAGCACCGGAACGAATACCTGTAGGTAGGAAATGGGTATCATGTTGGTGTAGTTAAAAGAGAGTGGACACTAAAGTAACAGATAATATAAACTAAAATAACAAGTTGAATAAATTAAAGTAACATCATATACTCTGATAATAATGTAGATGATGCAGGTTAAAGTAACGGGTCTCAGTGATTAAAGTAACACATATTGTTCACTAAAGTAACGTCGATTAACTGCTAAAGTAACAGAAGATATGTTGGAGTAACATGCAGATTTACAGACATTCCAGTCTTACAAAATATGTGATCTAAAATCAAAAATACCAGGTCAGAATCTAGCTCGAGATTCCCTTCATTTGCATCGACCCATATGTTCCAGAAGTTGAACAATGCTTCGCTCATGTCCACAAACAAACCACGCTTTCTATTTCTCCAAATCTGGAGAGCTGTATCCTGCATGGAGTAACAGGTCGCTATCATTAGAGTAATGCAGAGAGTACATTACAGTAACACAGCCATAGAACTACAGTTATCATTTGGGATAAGCAAGTAAATAAATTTGCTTACGCTGTGGTTGACACCGAAAAAGCATCGTGATGTCCGACGCGGTGTAGACTGGGCAGCTGTCAAGTGATTCATGAGTATGCACCAGCAGTCAATCACAGCATTCGAGAGCTGCTCTCCGGGCGCAAGCGTGGCCAACTCACCGCGGGGTATGTTGAAAAACTCACTGAACCTCACAATCATTTCCCTGCAAAATAATCGAAAGGATTATGAAACATTTAACAAAAATCAACAATAATGCGCACTAGAAAAGAATTAGGTGATGTAGACCACTTACGATGTATTGTATTTTTCATTTTTGTAGAAGACGTAGTCAATTACGTCTTTCCTCACAGACAAAACAGACCTGAAAAGCCTGCCGTCCCCACCCAGGAAGTCCGACAGCGTGAGCTGGTCAGGATCTGGGACGTCACAGTCCCAAGAGCACCCAAGCCTCTCATCGACGACTTGCATGCATCCCAACAGCTTTTCAGAATGAAAAAAGAAAGGGTGGAAGACCTTCCTTCCGTCTACCACCACCGACAAACACTCACCGACATCCTCGTCTCCAATTCTGTCAATATCCCACAGAGAAAGCACTATCTGGCGGTCACTGCTTAAATTCAGTCCCCCCCTGAATATCATTAACCTCAGCCGTCGAGTATGGTTGAATGTTAGGATCATCTTCCTCAGCTTGATTAGTATTTTTGGCCTCAAGTACCGGCCCCTGCTCCGACAACTCCCTAGCGCGACGCAGCGCCTCACAAACTTCATCCACCACCCGGTGCAGCTCTGCTCCTCCCCAGAATGCCTGGGTTGCTTGTGATGGCACCGGGTCTTCGGGTAATGGATTGCTCGAAGTTATCCTCCTGATCTTCGCAGCATGTGAGACCCACCAATCATGGAATCTTTGTTGTTAGTCACATTGTGGGCACTCTATGTGTTTGTTGATATGCTTGTGTGAGTTGTAGTGGCCATGCTTCTCATACTTGTGTTCATCTTCTCATTGTTTGTCTATGATGCGGAAATGTTGAGAATAGTTTAGTCGCGAGAGCGTGGACTAGGGTCTAAGTTGCGAGAGCCCGGACCCACCTTGACATCGGTCTAAGTTGCGAGAGCCCGGACCGACTCTAGTAACTAGGAGACACCTATACCCTTGATCACCCCAATTACCCTTCTACTCCTATGAACCCGACCTACCCCACTTCTTTCCGTATTTTTGTTAATCCTCCTAGTTAGTCGTCGTTTACTCTAGTTTACTTGTTAGTTCGATCATTATCTTAGTTCATCATTAGTCTAGTTCTCACTTCTCCTCCTCAATAGTTTTCCTTTTATTGCTTCTTTGTGTTTGTTTTGGTGACCTAGTTTCGTTGTAGGCCGACATAGTCTAAGCTTTGATATACCGTCCTCGTGGATACGATCCCGACTTGCCCTAGCTACCCACTAGGTTAGTCGGTGTTTTATTGATTGGCTAGGGACGTGACGAATCCCTACCATCAACGGGGTACGCATCGAAGTAGGGTCGGAGCTTTCGAGCTACCACTACCTTAGCATACGCCGCCTTTTCAACCATTGGATAGTTCTTTTCGGCCTGCTCGAGGGCGTGACTTACGAAGTAGATAGGTTGTTGTGTCCCAGTGTCTTCTCTCAGTATGACCGCGCTTATCGATGTGTTAGTAATGGCAATGTATAGAAATAGTCTTTCGCCCGTCACCGGCCTAGCCAAGGTCGGTAGCTGCTTGAGGTGCTCTTTCAGTTGCTCGAACGCTTCTTTTTGTTCGGACTCTCACTTGAACTGCTTATTACCCTTTAAAATCTTGAAGAAGGGTGTTGTTTTGTCGGCCGACCTGGCTATGAGCCACGCGAGGGCGGCCATTCGGCCGGTCAGCCATTGAATGTCCCGGATCATTTTGGATTCCGACAAGTCTTGGATAGCTCTGACTTTTTTCGGGGTTGGCATCTATCCCTCGGGCACTAACCAAGTACCCAAGGAACTTTCCCGACCGGACCCCAAAGGTACATGTTTTGGGATTCAATTTCAATTGGTAGGCTCGGAGTGAGGTAAAGCCTCCTTCAAATCTTCGAGGTGCTGCTCGTCCTCTTTACTCTTCACTATGGCGTCATCCACCTATGCCTCCAGGTTTCTACCTTTATGCTCCTTGAAGACCTGGTCTACCAAGCGCTGGTATGTGGCGCCCACGTTCTTTAGGCCGAAGGGCATCATCTTATACATGTATGTATCGACACTTGTGATGAACGCGCATTTCACCCTTTCGGCTCCCCACAGATAGATTTGATGGTACCCCAAGAAGGCATCAAGGAAGCTGAGCATTGAATGCCCGCTCGTTGTGTCTATCAGTTGGTCGATCCTTGGCAGGAGGTAGCAGTCTTTTGGGCATGCCTTATTGAGATTGGTGAAATCAACACATATTCGCCGTGCTCCCAAGGCTTTTTTCACCATGACTACGTTAGCCAGCCATTCATAGTAGTCACAGGTTTCGATGAAGTCGGCCTTCAAGAGTTTTTAGTTTTACTTCTTAATGGCCTGGTCCTTCTCCACTGATACGTTTCTTTTCTTCTGTTTGACAGGTCTGGCATTTGGGTCAACATTCTATCAATGGAGGATGTGGCTTGGGTCTACCCCCGGCATCTCGTCGACCGAGTATGCGAAGACATCTCTTTTGTCTTTGAGCACTTTGACCAGCCTCTCTTTGTACAACTCTTCCAGGTCAGAGTCTATGAGAACGGGGCGTCCAGGTTCTAGCTCTACCAGCATACTCTCGCCCCCCAGGTTCTGGGCGGTCTGCTGGCTGCTGGATAGCCAGTTGTTCGGCCGAGAGCTCAATCTCTCTGGTGGGGGAACTATGCATCTTTCGCTTGCCTTTGCGTTCGGCCTCATGGCCTTTCAAGGCTACGGAGTAGCACTGGCGAGCTTATTCTTGATCTCCATACACCATTCCCTCGGTTCCAAGGTCCATGACATAAGCCACCGTAAGCGCTCGGATGGAGATGGCGGCCTCGATCTCATCCAGAGTTGTCCGCCCTATAAGGGATTTGTAGGCGAACTTTGCGTCAACAACGACAAACGACGCTCGGATGTTACGGGTCGCGTCTCCCTCACAGAAGGTGACGGGTAGCTCTATGGTGCCCATTGGAATTACGCCCGCTCCGCTGAACCCATATATGGATTCAGGGGCATGCTTCAAGTGCCTCGGCTCTAGGCTCATTTTCTCGAAGGCGTCCTTGTAAAACAGATTGGTATATGCTTCTGTAACCACCATACATCTTTTCATAACATGATTGCTGATTCCGAGAGATAAGACCAAAGGGTCGTTGTGTGGGTATATTATACGTCCACTATCTCCTGAGGTGATGGTATGGGTCAGCGTGCTCCGGACCAGAGCTGCTCCCGCGTAGCATATTTGATTATGAAGCTCGCAGGTGTCGTTTCCGGTCCCTCTTGCTCATTTCACCCTCGGCGTCTCTGGATACGACATGTATCACAAGCCAGTCCTTCTTTGATCCTTCTGGCTTCTCAGATGGTGCCTTTGAATTCTTTGCTCATGCGACGTAGGTGGACAGCCATCCCTTTCTGATGAGATCTTCGAATTCGTCCTTGAGATGTCGACACTCCTTTGTTGTGCGCCCTATGCTGTCATGAAAGGTACAGAATTTCTTTGAGTCGCCCTTCGAATGTCGTGGCATGCCCGGACGATTCCATTTAGCTTCCTCCTTCTCTAGCTCAAAGATCTCGGCTCTCGACCTGTTGAGGGAAGTGTTGCTCTCGAATTATGGCTGATAAGGCACTCGCTCTTTCCGGTTGGTTTCCTCTCTCTTCGGCTTATTGGATGTCCGGATGTAGTGGGGTTCTTGTGGGTATGCCTACGATCCTCATCCGACCCTCTTCCCACTGATAATTATATGCCCCTAGTCATCCCATCAGCTTGGAGTTGGGTTTCTGCCACCTGGCGGGTAGTACTGGTGCGGCTGGCTGCGACGGCTGACAAATTCGGGCTCTCCTTCAGGGGAACGGTGACGGTTGGGATTCACGACAAATCCCACCCATCAAATTGGCGCCGTTGCCGGGGACGGCGTAGTTTAGACTTTTGTTTGCTTAGTTTTGGACTTTGTTCTTGATTTTTGTGTTCTCTTCTCCTTGTGTATCCCCGTTTTTATTCTTGTGTGCTACTCTCCCTTCCTAGTGCCTCAAAAGCACTAGGATACTAACGTTTGCTCAAGTGCTTCTAGCTCATCCTAGGTACCTAAGCGACGTTATGGACATGGCTCGTCCAAGCTACCATCAATCATCACGGGACAACTTTGGGGCAAATGGCCAAGTCCCGAAATCTCACCAACCATATCAACCTCATCAACAATCTTATGAACCCTCTTCTTACGGTTACCAAGAAAGTTGTCAAGGATCATTCCAACATCCTAACAACTACCAAATACCCTCACATAACCCACAACCAAATATCCTTGAGACTTGTCAAATGATGTCTCAATTGCTTAAGAGTCAACAAGAGGCGATAGCTCTATTACAAAAGACTCAACAAGTGATGATGACTCACATGCAAGGGGTTGAAAAGGAGCTCAAGGCCCAAATAGAGGTGCAAGATGCTCGCATCAATGCATTCATGGCCCATATCACGATGTCGGCCACTCGAGCTCCACTACATGTTGAGGAAGGTTCATTTGGGCATGAAGGTCGGGTGTCTCAACCCAATCTTGAAGCTACAAATGAAGAAGAGAGGGTCGATCAAGAGGTCATTGTTGAGTGTTGCTTAGGCGGTGAAGATGAGGGAAGAATAGAGGAAGTTGAGGCTTCAAGGGCCAACAATAATGAGGGGAGTGAACATGATTCTCGAGATAACTCTTGGGGAGCCGATGTATTGGCAATAAAATTGGATTTGTTCGATTTTCTTCGTGATGAACCACTAGACAATCCTAAGCCAAGTGAAGACATACCTCCTCTAGGCCATATAGACAAGGTGAGTGAAAAGGAGCGCAATACTTGGGAAAAAGAAGTAGATGCCTTGGAACTTGCCTTGTATGGGGAATTGGAGGATCCTAAAGCCTCCAATGAAGAAAACTTGATGCTTTCTCCTCCTCTACCGCACTCGATGTCTAGCCCTTTGTCTTGTGAGACGGTTGATGAAGAGGATCCTTGTCGCGCGGTGGAAAAGAGTTCCACTCTCGACCCCGTAGAAGAAGCGACACCCCTAGGGTGTGATCTCCCGCATCATAATGTCGAGCATGACTCTAGACCACTATACCTACCGGATGGTCATAAGAGCCGTCGCTACCATGGTTCCGAAGACCCGGAAGATCACAAGAACCCCGAGCATAATGAAGATGATCGCTTCTTCCCTCCGACTTGGAAGCTCTTAGGAGTGGCTAGGCTCGGCCATGAGAGCTTAATTGAAGATGTTGCTAGAGCATTTGACTTACTCCTCCGAGCTCTTGATGGCTATGGAGGTGTAGTTGGTGAGAGTACATTATTGTAAATATCTCTTTTTCTTTTCTTTTGTGCTTGTATTTGTGTTCATGTTTGTTTGTATAGTTTGGTTTCTAGGATTTGTTAGCCTTTATGGAACTCTTGTTTATTTGGATTGTTGATGAGCGATGTGAGGGAGGGAATTTGATGTTGTATTTGAGCTTATTGTCATAGGTGTGAAGTGAAGATGATTCCTAGAGAGGAATGGTTAATGATAGAGCTTGGATCGTGAGTATGGAAGTCGGTTTTTGAAGCTTTGGTGAAGCTTTTGGGGTTTTGGAGGTCAAGAAGACCCATCCCGGGCGGAAAGGGAGCTTCCCGACCGGGAAGGATATGCCATCCCGACCGGGAAGGAGCCGTCCCGATCGGGATGATGGTGCCATAGTGGGTTCCCGACCGGGAAGGAGGCTTCCCGATCGGGAAGGGTTTATCATCCCGATCGGGATCATCTATCCCGACTGGGATGGTCTCCTACTCCTTTTTGGTGCCTCTTCTTCGACATTTAAGCCCACCCAACCATTGTATACCCCCACCCAACCTCCCTCACCCATCCTTGCTCACGTCATACAACCCTTACACTTCATTTAAATACCCTCACCTCCCTTCTCTTCCCTTTACACCGAGTTTCACATTAAATCCCACCCCCTCGCACCATTCCTACCTCTACCATGCGGTTCTATCAAGCTTGAAACGGGATAGCAATGATGAAGACAAGCAAGTTCCTATATTGATCTATGAGACGATGGAGAGAGTGAGTTGCTAACCTATGGTACGGCAACTATCCTTTCTTTTCCGTTTTGTTGTTGCTTGTTTTCCTTTGTTTATTCCCTTCCCCTTGTAGACTTTTGTGTCTTGATGTCATGGTGGCCTTTGAGGCCTCGGTAGTCGTTGCTCCCGACTCTCGATGACGTGACTACATCGAGAGTCATTTCAAAATCCAAAATTTACAAGTTTTTCACCCTTTTTTGTTGGATTTAGTCGGATTTAGGCGGAATCCGGGCTAGGTGACTTGATTACACCTAGCCCTCCCGTCCTATTTCCTTTTATTTCCTTCTTTTTATTTTCTTCCCCCATCCATATCTTTTCTTGTCTCGGCCCATGGTGACTTGATTACACCCCGGCCGGACACCTTCTACCATTTTCTTCACTTTATTTTTGATTTTTTAGCTTTATTTTCGTAGTTTCTTTTCTTTTTTCTTTTGTCTCTCCGCACACTACGATTGAGCATATGAGGACATTGCTCGATTTAAGTGTGGGGTAGCGATATTCTATCGTAGTTAGTTTTGTTTTCTTAGTTTTTTCGAAAAAAATCTTTAAAAAACCATAAAAATTTGAAAAAAAATTCACAAAAATCAAAAAGATTTTTCTTTTGTGTTTTCCTTTTGTGTCTTTGTGTCGTGTATTTGTTTTGTTTTGTGTGCTTGCCCTCTTTTCCTTATAGGTTGCTTAAATCGCCGCTAATTTTGGAGAGCTTTCATGATGTCCGGTAACATCTTCTATCCCTTTTTCCTTCTTTGTCTCTTGCGGAGTTTGGAGGAGATTGTGATGTTGTGTGCTCGGGTGGAGCTTTGTAAAGTGTGGTTGATTTGGTGGCTTGTTTGGATGATCGGGGTGGTGTTTGTGTTGTGTTTGTGTTTGTTTTATCTTGTTTTGTTTTGTTGCCTTTGTTTCTTTTTCTTCCATCTTCGTCATGTCTTTGTTTTGTCTTGTGTTGTGTGTCATGTGTGTAAAACGTTTTCGAAAACCCGGTTTAGAGGCTAGTATGCGAGTGTGTACTTTCCCTTCCTAGTAGTGTAAATCGAGTCTTGGACTTTAATCTAGTAGAATGACCCTTAAATCAATGATTTCGTTGGTCCTTTACCTTGAGTCCACTTAGCTTACTAGGGATTTACTACGGGATTTGCATTTTGACCATTATGACCACCCACGGTGTGAAAAGGCCTTGGTTACCGAGTCTCGTCCCTTAGGTGACCATGTTCGGAATCGTTAGATTAGTCCAAGTTCTCCCCTTTTTGTGAGTATGAAGGGAAGACGTCGTCCCGACATACTCATTTCCCTACTTCCTACACAAATCCACACAATAAAAAAATGCAATTTGTTGATTTCTCTCTTTCTCAATTGTCAAGAAATGCCAAAAAAGTCAAATATTGCCAAAAAGGGCAAAGAAAAGAAAAGAAAAAGAAAGAAAAATGAAAGAAAGAAAGGAATGAAGAAAAAGAAAAGGCACAAAAGCCAAAAAGAAAATAGAAAAGAAGAAAAAGAAATGGCATGGCAACAAACAAATCAAAATGTCAAAAAGAAAGAAAATGCCAAAAGAAAACCCGTCTCACAAAAAGAAATCCCCACAAAAATAAGCCTTTTTCCGACTTTTGCCGTGAAGAGCCTACCAAAGGACCGAGTCCCTAGGAAGGATGATAGCGGCATTAGTCGGTCTTCCCTCATTTTGCATATTTCCACCTATTTACTTGGACTAGTTAGGCGGTTTTGGACATGGGACGACCCTCTTGGCTCACGCTAAAGGGGGCGGGGTCTCACTTACCTACAGTGTCGACTAACACCGTGGTTCTTCACTTTTCCACTCCGCCGATCGTCCCGTAGTACGTTCTTAGAAAGTTAGGAGGAATCTAGGTAAGTTACCAACGTTTTTGTTGCTTTATCGTCATACTATTAGGGTTTAGTCCACCTTGGTTTGTATTGCTAGCTTGGGAACGTTGTCACTTGCCTCGAGTCCTAAACCGGTGCTTCTTTCACCGCTTGTTTGAGGGAAGCGGTATTTGTTTTCTTTTGGGTGCAACCGATTTTTGTTTGTTTGTTTGTGTGTTTGTTTATGTGCTTGTGTCCGGTTGCATCCACAGTTTTGTCGCAAGACCCAACTTGCCTTGTGGAGTGCACTTCTCCTCTAAGTGCACTCGCGTGAGTTGAAGGGGCGTAGGGTGCGCTAATACCCACTCGGATAGTTTGGTAGTAGTATGTGCTTACTCGAGGGCGAGTAAGGGTTAAGTGTGGGGGAGTTGATAAGTGTCATTTGTAGTGCCTATTTTGTAGTGTTTTGGTCCCTTTTTCCTTGTAGAATCGCTCCTTGGGAGCGGTTTAGGGGCTTCTTATGCTTCCTTTAGTTCGTTTCAGGTTCCCGAGACCGATTTGGAAGAGTTGGAGCGATTCCGACTCGATACATACACATTTTGGAGCCAACGAAGCTAAGGAACGATGACTCGATGCCTTGGAGTCGACCCCGAGACCTTGGGACCCAATCCCGAGCCTCCGAGACCCGATCCCGAGTCCCGAGAATCGGTGAGAAGCCCATGAGAAGCAAGGAGGGACCAAAAAGATCATAAAGGAGGCCTATAAGGCTCATCCCGTTCGGGATGAAGGAGCAAAAAGAGAAGCTGCTGACCTGGGCCCATCCCGATCGGGATGGAGGCGTCCCGACCGGGACCGACCTCGTCCCGACCGGGACCACCCAGTCTCGGCCGGGACGGGCCACTGCTACTCCGCTTTGTTTTCTTTTCTTCTCCCTTTCATTTGTAAGCCTATATATACTCTTCCCTTGTTATGTTAAGCATATGCACTTCATATTAGACTAAACCCTAGATAGTTTTAGCATAGATTAGTATAGATTAGTGTAGATTAGTGTAGATTATCGTTAATCTTAGATTAATGCTTGTAATTTGGGAACTCTTCAAGATCTTCACCAAGCTTGACAACCTTGGATGTTTGTTTTGGGATTCTTCCATTTATGCAAGTTTCCTTCTTCCTTTCATCTTTAGTTTGGTATAATCTTCTTTTCTCTTCTCCTAATCTTTGTTTTATCATTAAAGTTTGATTCTTTGTTCTTGTTATTATTCATAGTTCATAGTTCTTGTTAGTTTCTTCTTGTTTGTATTGATTGCTATGTTGATCCATCTTGTTAGTGTTAGTTTTAGATTAGATATGTTAGAGTAGACTCTTGCTAGGGTTAGTAAGGTGATTAGGGTGTTAATGGGATGATTAAGGGATTGTTGGAGATGTTGGTGGAAGATTTGGGTTTCCTCTTGGTTTGATGCACATCACATGTTTGTAGAAATGCTTGAATGACTAAGTAGTTATGAATGCTTGTTTTTCTTGCCTTTCTCTTGTGGGTGATAGTTGTTTGTGGGTTCGGTCCCCTCATTAAGTTGCGAGAGCCCGGTGAGGACGACCCCTAGGTCGGTCTAAGTTGCGAGAGCCCGGATTCGACCTAGGCCTATAGCATGCTAGTAACCCCGATTGTGTTGTGTAACGCCGAGTTGGGTTTTAGGTGGAACCTCTAGGTGAGTCTAAGTTGCGAGAGCCCGGGCATTACCTAGATTACCCTACTTCCTCCTTCACCTCTAGTTCTTCCTCGACCATTCCGTTACCCCTTTGACCCCGACCTAATCCTAGCCCGTTTCCTTTGATTGTAGTCCTAGTTTTAGATCTAGTTTAGTCCTAGCCTCCCCCTTTAGACTAGCTTGTCTCGAACATAGTCCTAGACCGTAGCATACCTTAGTCCATCCTCCCGTCCCTGTGGATTCGACCCGACTTACCCTAGCTACCTTAGTTAGGTTTGCCAGTTTTGTTTGACGGTAGTTGATAAGTGTAGTTTGTAGTGCCTAATTGTTGTGTTTTGGTCCCATTTTCCTTGTGGAATCGCTTCTTGGGAGCGGTTTATGGGCTTCTTATGCTTCCTCTAGCTCGTTTCAGGTTCCCGAGACCATTCATAAAGAGTTGGAGCGATTCCGACTCAATACATACACTTTTTGGAGCCAACGAAGCGACGGAACGATCAATCGAGGCCTAGGAATCGACCCCGAGACCTTGGGACCCAATCCCGAGCCTCCGAGACCCGATCCCGAGTCCCGAGCCTCCGAAACCCAATCCCGAGTCCCGAGCCTCTGAGACCCGATCCCGAGTCCCGAGCCTCCGAGACCCGATCCCGAGTCCCAAGAGTCGATGAGAAACCCATGAGAAGCAAGGAGGGACCGAAAGAAGCTTAAAGGAGGCCTACAAGGCTCAACCGGTTCCGGTTGAACTCAACCGGAACCGGTTGAGGTGCACAAAAGAGAGGTGTTCTGTGAAGGGTCCATCCGGAACGGGATGAGCTTGCCGTCAGGGATGGGACCATCCATCCCGAACGGGATGAACTCATCCCGAACGGGATGAGCCCAGTTCAGCCCGCAATTCATTGTTTCATCTCCTTTCATTCTTGTACCCTTATATATATATATACTTCCCTCTTGTAATCATATGAGAAGATTCTTCAGTTCTCCTTAAACCCTAGACTACTTTAGGTTAGATTAGATTAGATTAGTGTAGATTAGTCTTTAGATTAGTTCTTAATCCTAGTTTAGTCTTGTAATTTGGGAATTCTTGAAGAATCCAACCAAGATTGACAACCTTGGTTGATGAATTTGGGTTTTCTTCCATTTATGCAAGATTTCTTCCTTTATTCCTCTCTAGTGTGGTATAATCTCCTTTTACTTCTCTTTAATCTTGTTTTATTAATCAAAGTTTGAATCTTTATTATTGTTTGTTCTTGTTCTTGTTAGTTTGGTTGAGTTTGTTTATGTTTGTTTTGTTTCTTATGATGATTCCTCTTGTTAGTGTTAGTTGTAGATTAGATATGTTAGAGTAGTGTTCTTGCTAGGGTTAGTAGGGTGATTAGGGTGTTAATTGGGTGATTAAGGGTTTGTTGGAGATGTTGGTGGAAGATTTGGGTTTCCTCTTGTTTGATGCACATCACATGTTTGTTGAAATGCTTGAATGACTAAGTAGTTGCAAATACTTGTTTTTCTTGACTTTCTATTGTGGGTGATAGTTTGTTTGTGGGTTCGGTTCCCTCACTAAGTTGCGAGAGCCTGGTGAGGACGACCCCTAGGCCGGTCTAAGTAGCGAGAGCCCGGACTCGACCTAGGCCTATAGCGCGCTAGAACCCCGTTTGTCATGTGTGTCGCCGAGATGGGTTCTAGGTGGAACCTCTAGGCGGGTCTAAGTTGCGAGAGCCCGGACCAACCTAGATCACCCTACTACCTCCTTCACTCTAGTCCTCCCTTGACCATTCCGTTACCCCTTTGACCCCGACCTAATCCTAGCCCGTTTTCTTAGTTTGTTCTCCTTAGTCATAGTCATAGTCTAGTCTTCTTCCCTCCTTATCATTCTCTAGTTTAGTTCGTTGACTTAGTCTAGTATTTGGGCCGACCTAGTCTAGACGCCTCTTACCGTCCCCGTGGATTCGACCCGACTTACCCTATCTACCCTAGTTAGGTTAGCCGGTTATTTTATTGACGGTTGGGACGTGACGAATCCCTACCATCAATTTGGCGCCGTTGCCGGGGACGGTGCTAGTTTGGACTTTGTTTTCCTATTTGCTTAGCTTTGTCTTTGTGTTTGTGTTTTTCTTTTTTCTTTTTTGTTACCTTGCTTCTTGTGTGTGTGAAGTTTATTTCTCTCTTGTCTAGTGCCCAAAAAGCACTAGGCTTCTCACGTTTGTTCTTAGTCTACAGTTTGTGCTTAGAGGTGGTGATTATCTTCTTCTTGCAACTCAGAGCCGCTTAAACGGACGGTTGCTAGGATGAGTGGTTTCCAACCGGGTATGGACTACGATTTTCGGGCAAGCATGGAGTTTGATATAAACTCCACACACATGGAAGCCGATATGAGCTACCACTCTTCTTCCATGAACCAAGGGTATGACATGACGTCCCCCTACCACTATCAAGCTTCTTGGGGTGACTCTAGTGGGTATGATCTTCAAGGTTATGAAAACGGCTACCAACAAGTGAACGATTACCAATCCTACGAGCATGGTGACTATTACTCGAGTTATGACTGTGAAACTACCATGTTCGATCAAGATTCACCTTATGGAAGCCAATACCACCAAGACCCACCATATTACCCTCCACCCCAACCACAATATGAACCCCATGACCCACAATACTACCAATCGCCCCAACCTTGCTACCAACAATATGATGCCCCACCCTTTGGGCATCATCAAGATCAAGGAGCTTTACAAGACCCCAATGACCGCCAAATGCCAAACTTGGAGTTTCATCAATCGATGCTTCAAATGCAACAAGAAATGGCCATCCAATTGCAAAAGAATAAGGAACTCTTGGCCCAAATTCGAAGGGGAAACGAGGCGAGGAATGCTCAACTAAATGCATTAGCGGTTCAAACCATAATGTCTTTATCCCGAGCATCATATTTAGATGGAGGATGCCCACTTGAGAGAGAGGAGCAACCTAATTACGAAGCCGCCGATGTAGTTCCCTTTGAAAAAGAGATTTGCTTTGAAGAACCTCAATCGTCTACCCAAAAGGAGACGAATGAGGAGATAACTCTTGGTGAAGGCATCGTTGGTGAAGAATTGGAGGAGGATAGTGAGTGGGATGGTTTGGTGGAGTTTGTAGAGTTGTTGGGTGAGATTGTTAGCCTCGAGTTGCCCTTGTGCGATAATTTGGACAAGCATCAAGAGCCCCTTGCTAGTACACCGAGAGATGACTTGGAAGAGATTGAAACCGCCGGTAGAAGTTTCGATCCTCTCCCCCAAGATGATGTGGGGCCGAGTGATGAAGATGGGGAACCAAAACTTGAGGAAAGTGTGGGGGTGTGCACCGAGGAAGTGAGGCCAAAACCGCTTTTTGTGCCTTGTTTCTTGGAGATGAAGCTTGCTAATGATTGGAGGCAATGCTTAGGGAGGAAGAGATCGGTAAAGCTCGTAGGATGGATAGACCCCGGAAACAACTTTGAAGATGATTTTGGGTCTTGGGAATCCTACTTCTTGCCTCCTCCTTGGAGGCCGTGGAGGTCGGTTAAGCTCGAGCGCTTCTTGGGCCTTCACTATGATGTCGGTAGCGCGTTCGACTTGCTCCTCCATGCCCTTGAGGGCTACGGTTGAAGAATGGAGTCCACCATCCTAGGTTTGACGGAGTTCCTAAAAAGAACCGTCATGTTGTATATTCCCCTCTCCTCTTCTTTAGAATACTTGTGCTTGTATTTGTGTTTTATCTCTTGATTTTGGTAGTTTTGTGATATTCTTGTAATATTGGATTATTGATGAGCGTTGCGAGGGAGTGAATTTGATGTGTAGTTTGAGTTTATTGTGATAGGTGAAGTGAAGGTGACTCCTAGAAAGGAGTGGTTGATGATGGAGTTTGGTTTGCGAGCGAGGAAGTCGGTTTTTGAAGCTTATGATAAGCTTTTGGGCTTGGGGAAGCATAGAAGACTCATCCCGACCGGGAAGAAGCCATCCCGATCGGGATGAAGGTGCAGAGATTTGGACTCACTGGAGTGCAATCCCGACCGGGACGAGAGCTTCCCGATCGGGAAGGGTTTATCAACCCGATCGGGACCATCCATCCCGACCGGGATGGTCCCCTTTGTCTCCACCCATCCATTATACCCTCTCCCAACCTCCCTACTCCTCCTTACTCCTATCATAAGACCCATACATCTCACCTTACACCGAGATCCACATCAATTCCCACCCCCTCGCACCACTACTACCCCAACCATGCGGTTTTATCAAGCTTGAAGGAGGATGACAACGAAGACAACAAGCAAGCGCCTATATTGATCATTGAGACGATGGAGCAAGTAAGTTGCTAACCGGTCGGTACGGCAACTATCCTTTCTTTTCCGTCTTTTATTGCTTGTTTTTCTCTTGTTTGCCCCCCTCCCCTTGAGTCATGGTATCTTGGTGGCCTTTGAGGCCTCGGTAGTTGTTGCTCCCGACTCTCGATAATGTGACTACATCGAGAGTCATTTCAAAATCCAAATTTTACAAGATTTTCACTTTCTTTTTGAGGATTTAGTCGGATTTAGGCAGAATCCGGGCTAGGTGACTTGATTACACCTAGCCCTCCCCTCCCATTTCCTTTTATTTCCTTCTTTTTATTTTCTTCCCCCCATCCATATCTTTTTCTTGTCTCGGCCCATGGTGACTTGACTACACCCCGGCCGGACACCTTCTACCCTTTTCTTCACTTTATTTTTGATTTTTAGCTTTATTTTCGTAGTTTCTTTTCTTTTTCTTTTGTCTCTCCGCACCCTACGATTGAGCATGAGGACATGGCTCGATTTAAGTGTGGGGGAGCGATATTCTAGTATAGTTAGTTTTATTTTCGTCGTTTTTCCGAAAAAATCTTTAAAAACCATAAAAAATTGAAAAAATTTCATAAAAATCAAAAAGATTTTTCTTTTGTGTGTTTTCATTTTGTGTCTTTGTGTCGTATATTTGTTTGTGTGCGTGTTTTGCCCCCCTTTGTCCTTATAGGTTACTTTAATCGCCAATGACTTTGGAAAGCTCTAAAGACTTCCGGTAACATTTTTATCCCTTCTCTTCTTTGTCTCTTGCGGAGTTCGGAGAAGATTGTGATGTTGTGTGCTCGGGTGGAGCTTTGTAAAGTTGTGGTTGATTTGGTGGCTTGTTTGGATGATCGGGGTGGTGTTTGTGTTGTGTTGTGTTCGTTTTGTGTTGTTTGTGTTTTGTTTCTTTTGCTTCTTTTTCTTTCGTTTTCGTTGAGTCTTTGTTTTGTGTGCGTAGTTGTGTCTTGTGTGTAAACGGTTTTCGAAAACCCGGTTTAGAGGCTAGAGTGCGAGTGTTTACTTTCCCATTCTAGTAGTGTAAATCGAGTCTTGGACTTTAGTCTAATAGAATGACCCTAAATCAATGAGTTCGTTGGTCCTTTACCTTGAGTCCACCTAGCTTACTAGGGATTTACTGCGGGATTTGCACTTTTGACCATTATGACCACCCACGGTGTGAAAAGGCCTTGGTTACCGAGTCTCGTCCCCTAGGTGACCGTGTTTAGGATTGTTTTGATTAGTCCAAGTTCTCCACTTTTTGTGGGTTTGAAGGGAAGGGCCCGTCCCGACTTACCCATTCACCTACCTCCTACACATCTCCACACAATAAATTGCAAATTGTTGATTTCGACCTTTCTTGTTATACAATGAAAATGCCAAAAAGCCAAATCTTGCCAAAAAGGGCAAAGAAAAGAAAAGAAAAGAAAAATGAAAGAAAGAAAAGAAGTGAAGAAAAAGAAAAGGCACAAAAGCCAAAAAGAAAATAGAAAAGAAGAAAAAGAAATGGCATGGCAACAAACAAATCAAAACGTCGAAAAAGAAAGAAAATGCCAAAAGAAAACCCGTCTCACAAAAAGAAATCCCCACAAAAATAAGCCTTTTTCCGACTTTTGCCGTGAAGAGCCTACCAAAGGACCGAGTCCCGAGGAAGGATGATAGCGGCATTAGTCGGTCTTCCCTCATTTTGCATTATTTCCCCCTTTTTACTTGGACTAGTTAGGCGGTCTTGGACACGGGACGACCCTCTTGGCTCACGCTAAAGGGGGCGAGGTCTCACTACCTACAGTGTCGACTAACACCGTGGTTCTTCACTCTTCCACTCCGCCGATCGTCCCGTAGTACGTTTTTAGAAAGTTAGGAGGACCTAGGTAAGTTACCAACGTTTTTGTTGCTTTGTCGTCATACTATTAGTGTTTGGTCCACCTTGGTTTGTATTGCTAGCTTGGGAACGTTGTCACTTACCTCGAGTCCTAAACCGGTGTTTTATTCACCGCTTTTTGAGGGAAGCGGTATTTGTTTTTCTTTTGGGTGCAACCGATTATGTGTTCGTTTGTGTGTTTGTTTGTTTGTGTGTTTTGTGTCCGGTTGCATCCACAGTTTTGTCGCAAGACCCAACTTGCCTTGCGGAGTGCACTTGTCCTCTAAGTGCACTCGCGTGAGTTGAAGGGGCGTAGGGTGCGCTAATACCCACTCGGCTAATTAGGTAGTTAGTATGTGCTTACTCGAGGGCGAGTAAGGGTTAAGTGTGGGGGAGTTGATAAGTGTAGTTTGTAGTGCCTAATTGTTGTGTTTTGGTCACATTTTCCTTGTGGAATCGCTCCTTGGGAGCGGTTTATGGGCTTCTTATACTTCCTCTAGCTCGTTTCAGGTTCCCGAGACCATTCATGAAGAGTTGGAGCGATTCCGACTCAATACATACACTTTTTGGAGCCAACGAAGCGACGGAACGATCACTCGAGGCCTAGGAATCGACCCCGAGACCTTGGGACCCAATCCCGAGCCTCCGAGACCCGATCCCGAGTCCCGAGCCTCCGAGACCCGATCTCGAGTCCCGAGAGTCGATGAGAAACCCATGAGAAGCAAGGAGGGACCGAAAGAAGCTTAAAGGAGGCCTACAAGGCTCAACCGGTTCCGGTTGAGGTGCACAAAAGAGAGGTGTTCTGTGAAGGGTCCATCCGGAACGGGATGAGCTTGCCGTCAGGGATGGGACCATCCATCCCGAACGGGATGAACTCATCCCGAACGGGATGAACTCATCCCGAACGGGATGAGCCCAGTTCAGCCCGCAATTCATTGTTTCATCTCCTTTCATTCTTGTACCCTTATATATATATACTTCCCTCTTGTAATCATATGAGAAGATTCTTCACTTCTCCTTAAACCCTAGACTACTTTAGGTTAAATTAGATTAGATTAGTGTAGATTAGTCTTTAGATTAGTTCTTAATCCTAGTTTAGTCTTGTAATTTGGGAATTCTTGAAGAATCCAACCAAGATTGACAACCTTGGTTGATGAATTTGGGTTTTCTTCCATTTATGCAAGATTTCTTCCTTTATTCCTCTCTAGTGTGGTATAATCTCCTTTTACTTCTCTTTAATCTTGTTTTATTAATCAAAGTTTGAATCTTTATTATTGTTTGTTCTTGTTCTTGTTAGTTTGGTTGAGTTTGTTTATGTTTGTTTTGTTTCTTATGATGATTCCTCTTGTTAGTGTTAGTTGTAGATTAGATATGTTAGAGTAGTGTTCTTGCTAGGGTTAGTAGGGTGATTAGGGTGTTAATTGGGTGATTAAGGGTTTGTTGGAGATGTTGGTGGAAGATTTGGGTTTTCTCTTGTTTGATGCACATCACATGTTTGTTGAAATGCTTGAATGACTAAGTAGTTGCAAATACTTGTTTTTCTTGACTTTCTATTGTGGGTGATAGTTTGTTCGTGGGTTCGGTTCCCTCACTAAGTTGCGAGAGCCTGGTGAGGACGACCCCTAGGCCGGTCTAAGTAGCGAGAGCCCGGACTCGACCTAGGCCTATAGCGCGCTAGAACCCCGTTTGTCATGTGTGTCGCCGAGATGGGTTCTAGGTGGAACCTCTAGGCGGGTCTAAGTTGCGAGAGCCCGGACCAACCTAGATCACCCTACTACCTCCTTCACTCTAGTCCTCCCTTGACCATTCAGTTACCCCTTTGACCCCGACCTAATCCTAGCCCGTTTTCTTAGTTTGTTCTCCTTAGCCATAGTCATAATCTAGTCTTCTTCCCTCCTTATCATTCTCTAGTTTAGTTCGTTGACTTAGTCTAGTATTTGGGCCGACCTAGTCTAGACGCCTCTTACCGTCCCCGTGGATTCGACCCGACTTACCCTATCTACCCTAGTTAGGTTAGCCGGTTATTTTATTGACGGTTGGGACGTGACGAATCCCTACCATCAATTTGCACCTTCATCCCGATCGGTAGGATTTGTCGTGAATCCCAACCGTCAAACAAAACCGGCAAACCTAACTAAGGTAGCTAGGGTAAGTCGGGTCGAATACACAGGGACGGGAGGATGGACTAAGGTATGCTACGGTCTAGGACTATGTTCGAGACAAGCTAGTCTAAAGGGGGAGGCTAGGACTAAACTAGATCTAAAACTAGGACTACAATCAAAGGAAACGGGCTAGGATTAGGTCGGGGTCAAAGGGGTAACGGAATGGTCGAGGAAGAACTAGAGGTGAAGGAGGAAGTAGGGTAATCTAGGTAATGCCCGGGCTCTCGCAACTTAGACTCACCTAGAGGTTCCACCTAAAACCCAACTCGGCGTTACACAACACAATCGGGGTTACTAGCATGCTATAGGCCTAGGTCGAATCCGGGCTCTCGCAACTTAGACCGACCTAGGGGTCGTCCTCACCGGGCTCTCGCAACTTAATGAGGGGACCGAACCCACAAACAACTATCACTCACAAGAGAAAGGCAAGAAAAACAAGCATTCATAACTACTTAGTCATTCAAGCATTTCTACAAACATGTGATGTGCATCAAACCAAGAGGAAACCCAAATCTTCCACCAACATCTCCAACAATCCCTTAATCATCCCATTAACACCCTGATCACCTTACTAACCCTAGCAAGAGTCTACTCTAACATATCTAATCTAAAACTAACACTAACAAGATGGATCAACATAGCAATCAATACAAACAAGAAGAAACTAACAAGAACTATGAACTATGAATAATAACAAGAACAAAGAATCAAACTTTAATGATAAAACAAAGATTAGGAGAAGAGAAAAGAAGATTATACCAAACTAAAGATGAAAGAAAGAAGGAAACTTGCATAACTGGAAGAATCCCAAAACAAACATCCAAGGTTGTCAAGCTTGGTGAAGATCTTGAAGAATTCCCAAATTACAAGCATTAATCTAAGATTAACGATAATCTAAAGACTAATCTACACTAATCTATACTAATCTATGCTAAAACTATATAGGGTTTAGTCTAATATGAAGTGCATATGCTTAACATAACAAGGGAAGAGTATATATAGGGTTACAAATGAAAGGGAGAAGAAAAGAAAACAAAGCGGAGTAGCAGTGGCCCGTCCCGGCCGAGACGGGGTGGTCCCGGTCGGGACGAGGTCGGTCCCGGTCGGGACGCCTCCATCCCGATCGGGATGGGCCCAGGTCAGCAGCTTCTCTTTTTGCTCCTTCATCCCGAACGGGATGAGCCTTATAGGCCTCCTTTATGATCTTTTTGGTCCCTCCTTGCTTCTCATGGGCTTCTCACCGATTCTCGGGACTCGGGATCGGGTCTCGGAGGCTCGGGATTGGGTCCCAAGGTCTCGGGGTCGACTCCAAGGCATCGAGTCATCGTTCCTTAGCTTCGTTGGCTCCAAAATGTGTATGTATCGAGTCGGAATCGCTCCAACTCTTCCAAATCGGTCTCGGGAACCTGAAACGAACTAAAGGAAGCATAAGAAGCCCCTAAACCGCTCCCAAGGAGCGATTCTACAAGGAAAAAGGGACCAAAACACTACAAAATAGACACTACAAATGACACTTATCAAACGGTATCGGAGGGTCGAGCTCTTGCCCTGGGCGGCGGTTCGAACCTCGTTTCTAGACCCTTTTTCGTGCCTTCTGGCTGATCTTACCCCCTCTCGAGTTCCGGACCCTGGTTGAGTCTGCCCTGCATGCTCTTTGACAGTCCCCTCATTTTTTGCCGCTTCTCCGCGGGGGTTATCCTGTCGAACACTCCGACTCGCTTTGGGCTCTCGTGACATTCCCCCGTAACTTTAGGTAGTCTTTCATGCCCTGCGATAGAGAGCCTTGCTCTACAAAGGCGGTGGACTCCACGGTATGCACCGAACCATCTTTCCTAGGAGCTTCTGGTTCTGAAAGGACGACCTGTACCCGTCTCTTGGCCTGCACGTACCCCCTGGCGGTAATCTACGCCTTTCTCTGAATTCTCCTGGCGGTTGTTCGCTTTGTGCCCCTCTATGGTCGTTGAGCTTGGGAACTCAAGACGTCTGGGAGTCGTCGTGAGTCCACCAACCAAGTCTTCAGGAGTGATATCCTTGTTTAGCATTGCAGTAAAGAAGCTGGCGGCCTGGCAGCTAGGGCAGGCGTTAGCTCGAGGTTGATGCCTCGGTCCGACTCCCCTGCCACCTTAGAGGCCTCTGCCCCTTTACTGGATTACCTTGAGTCGTGGCCTGCCCGCCGCCCCGAGGGGCAGCGACTAGCACGACGGCTTGAGGCGACGGCAGCGGCATTTCGTAGTGTGGGACAATTGTCTGCCCCGTCGGATCGGTTCTGGGGTTATTTCTTCAATATCGGGCATTTTCTTCTAGTGACTATTCGTTCTCCTGGGAGGTTATCTCAGATTTTTCTCCTCACAGACGGCGCCAAATTGTTCGTTCCGGGTCAGAAACAATTGGATCCAAATCGGGTTTACATCTTAGTTGGGTCACACTTTGGACTTTGGCTTTGTCCAAACTTTTCACTTCCTTCTCCCCCTAGAATTTGACCTCCTTGGTGGAGCGGGTCGCCCTTGCCTGCACAAGGAGCAAACAGGGCCTCGGAGTTGTCTGAGGGGACTCTCTCCGATGCCTAAGTCAGTCTGGGAATGCACTTGATAGACCTTGTTCGTGAGAACAAGGTGTCATTTTTAGAGAGAGAATTTAGTGAGAGAAAGTTAATTACCCCTTAATGAAGAGACATTAAGGGGTATTTATATGTTTCCCCAAAAAGAGAGAGTGTGGGCACGTGACTTGGGCGTGCCCCCTTACCTTAGGCAGGGGTCGAAGGGTCTGTCACGGACTCACGGAGCATAACCTCGGGGTCAGAACGACCGAGGGTCATGGATGCCCCGGCAGTGGCGGATCGGGGATCGACCGACCTGAACGGGGGTCGGGCCACAAGGCTTGTAGAGCCTCTTTGCTGGCGCGTTTCCGGGGGTTGGTCGGAGGGGTCCGGCCTCATTCCCAGGTGTCAGCCCTGAAGGCTCCAGACCTTCTCTGGGGCGAAAAGGATCCGGGTTCAAGATCGACAGATAGTGGTCAGCAGGTTGCCGACCCCATCATATTATATTAAATATGTGACATTAGAATTAAACTGTTATTTGCAAGGGTGTAGCAATTTTGAAATTGTAAGCTTATACAATTTATTTACAATGTACCCGTGATTTTCATGGGTAACAAAACTAGTTATTTATACTCCCTCCCATTCATTCAATTTCTTACGTGGGAACCGTTTTTGTGAGGAGAAATGGTGGGCCTATGTAAAAAATTGAATGGATGGGAGGGAGTAATAATTCAAAATAAACACTTTCTTTATCTCTAATTTTACTTCAACCTTTAAAATAAATTACGGTTTTAGTGTAACACCCCGACCCAAACTACGACCGAAAATGTTAGTCGTGGTAGCTCGTCAGGCTTTGTACTGGTCCCACAGACCAACACAAGTTCACCCATCCTATGATTACTCGAAGCCAAGTACGCATAACTGTGGATTTCTCTTGCATGGATAACCAGAAAAGAAAATACACTTTGTCGATATGAGTAGTACTTCAAATCTCTTTAAGCAAAGCTCATAACTATTGCATCTTCAATTAACATGAAGTGTTTCATACATTTAGGTTTCGGGTTTATGTTACGGTTTTTCAAAGATAACAAACGAGGGACTGCCTTTACATAAACATGAGAAACGGGTCAACCGGGTCAAGTCACTTTATGGCCCGGTCTGAAAAATTAGGTTGACTTTGGGACTTGGGTCGGGTCTTTTCGGGTTCAGAACATTTTCGAATTTGTTACTCCCTTTGTATCTATATGTTCGTCCACTTTATTTAATATATGGATGGAGTATTATATTGAAAGTGGACGAACATATAGATACGGAGGTAGTATTTCAACTTTTTTTTAGGAATAACAACTCGTTTTGTATGATACTCCATAATATTCTGGTTACTATTATGTCGACTCAATTCGGGTAACGTGTCAAACACGGGGCTTCAATTCGGGTGTCGAGCCGGATGCGGATCGAGTTATTCAGGTCGGGTCTATTTTGAACCCGTCTACCTCTACGTTGGGATTCGGGTTGCTAAATTTTCGGGTTCCGTCGGATCAAGTTTTGGGTGGATCAGTTCTGTTTGACAAGTCGGGTCAACTTTCACCAGCTCTACTAACATATATCACATTCCATCTATCTTCTCCCTCATCGTACCAGTCCTTCATCCCACATTTGAGCTCAGCCTAAACCCTAGTTATCCTATTGAACACTTGACTATATATATATATCCACCTTCATTGACGATCTTCATTAGCCGCCATACATCGACATAAGACCAATGTGTTAGATGTTTAGTTGAACAATTTAGGCCTTTTAATTTTATAGTATCGAAAACTTTTACATTTTACACCTTTCGGATTTTGAGGGCGGAAATATTCAACAGGTGCCCTCTTCATCCGGTGGATATGAACTGGAAAATTTTAACTAGATGAGTGTGGGATATGGATGATGGAAAATGGATATGGATATGGCATAAACCATCCATATCCATGTCATTGACATCCCTATGAATATAGATTTACAAGAAATACATGAATATAGATTTACAAGAAAAGCAGTAAGAAGAGGATTCAAAAGTGAAACAAGTTATCATAAGCATTCTTCATTGGCCCAAGATGTTAGAAATCGACTTATTTATACTACTAAACAACTCCTCTCTGCAAACAAGAGACGAGACATCCGATTAGGCAATGTTAAGGAAGAAAATTAAGAAAACTTGCAATCAAAGTAAATTACGTCTAATTATAATATAATGAGAATGACTATAAACATAACAGATAGTGATTGAATGTGTCTCACCTATCAGGTTTGAACACGAGGTACCGATACACGAACCACTAAAAGAAGAATAATCTAGGATTAGGTTACAAAATAAATAAAAGACGAAGAAGAATAGATGACAAGCTCGAAATTAGCAAATGAAATGATTAGTCACAGCCGCATTATCATAAAACCCAGAAAAGTGGTAACTTTGCGCAACGGTGAAATTAAATCTTTAAGTTTCATTTTTGTTTTGGTCAAGAGAAGAGCGCACTACGTCGCAAGTGATGAGAATCGAATCCCCAACCTCTCGATCGGAGTAAGAGAGCTCTAACCAATTGAGTTTACCTCTTCTCATCTTTTAAGTTTCATTTGTAGCAATCAAACCATATAACTTTGTTTGAAAGTAAACTTAAACCTAATTGTTTTATTTTTCGGGAACATTTCGCAAAAAAAAAAATTGAAGATAAAATTAATCAGTTACATAATACTTTACTACTTGAGAAATGTAGAATGTAAGAATGTTTCAAATAATTTTACAATCTGTTAGTAGAATACATCTCAGAAGACTATGAATTTATTAGATTTTTAGGTTATTCTATTAGTAGGCTCAGAAGACTGAATTTATCAGATTTTTAAGTTATTTTGTGTATACAGATGTAAAAATGTTCTTAATTGAATAATGATGTGTACGAAAATTAATAAAGTTGAAATAAGTAATTTCTTTTATCACTAAATTGTCTCCCAGTCAAGAGTTTACACTTCCCTTTTATGGGTGTATCCATCAATAGATTATGTTTTCATTTTTTGTATCTTTATATTCATTCTCTTCCATTCATTCAATTCTTTACACTTACTATAAATAGACAATTCAATCAATTCTTTACATTCATCTTTTGACAAAAAAGTTTTACCATATAATCCTCATATTCTTCCTTTATTTACACAAAATACCACTACTTTTTCCTTACATTAAGTTTGGTTGACCCATAACACCATTTGATTTATCAATAATACCCTTACTTTTACCACTTTTCTTTATATTGATGAAAAATCCTATGTCAATGATGGTTTGGATGGGAGGGAATACTTTATATGTTGGCCTTTAATAATATTATGGGTAAATTGATAATTTATACCTACAATAACATATTTTTTCAAATTTTATACCTCAAATACTTTTTCTTCAAAACTTATACCTTCATTCCTTTTTTTTCCATAGTCTATACTTAATTCCAATTTCCGCCAAAAAATTAACGGAAGTCACTTATATTGACAATTTTGGCCTCAATCAGTCAAAACTCAAACACGCTTCACCCCCCTCAAACTAGAAAGAAATGGTAATTGTATAAAAAAAACAACCTAATTGTTTCCCCATATAATTAACCGTGAACCCCTAATTAATTTGCTCAAACAATTATCTAAGAGATCGGAAATTGTTCCGCTAAATCTACCTTCTTATATAGCAAGTAATCTGTATAGGAGTAATTGCTTTTCTTTCCCTGAGTTTCGTTTGTGGATTTTTGTTGAATTTTTTTTCCAAACAATAAAAGTCTCAGTTTATTAGTTTCCATTAATTGGATTCGGTTTAATTCCTAATTGGTTAGTTTCACTTGAATTTATGTATCGTTTGATAGTTGATTGTTAACCCAAATTATGTGAATTGAACATGAAACCCCATTTTTACAGATGTCTAATTTACATTTTGCGGACAATGACAGATTTATTTGTATGGGTAAAAGATGAGAAGGAAAATTGAAGAAAGAGACGGTGTAATACCTGAGAAGATGAAATAAGAATATTTCTTAATGAAATGAAAGAAATAAAGGGCCGTTTGGTATGAGGTATTCAGGAAAGGGAAAGGGAATCAAAGTTCACGATTCCCTTTATTTGTGTTTGTTTAGCCAAATCAATCATTCCCTTTCCCCCTCCCTTTCCCCCAAACTCCTCTCCCTTCTTACCCCCACCCCCTCAAGGTAATTGGATTCCCTTTCCCCCACTCACCAACCTAGTCATCACATCACCATCACCATCACCAACAACTGCCACCACCACCAAAGTCCACCCACCACCACCACCACCACCACCACCACCAAGGCCCACCTACCACCATTACGAACACCACCACACTTTCGGGTCATGTCAAATATGAGTCGAAGTTGGGTCAAAATAATTTTTGATACCTTAATTTATCAATTAAAAAGAAAACGCATTTTTTAAAATTTATCGTATTGTAGTAATTATTACTCCGTATATTTACCATATTTACAATTTAAAAAGTGTAAAAATAATACTCCTTATATTACAGGCATTTTATTATCAAAAGATACTACAAAAATTATTTTTTATTATTTTTATAATTTAGATATTAATTTATAATTTTTTATTTTACATAATATAAATAATATGATGGCACATCGCTAATGTAAGGTTGGGTGAACTTCATTCTCTTTCATTGAAACCAAACAACAACTTAAATTTGGGGTAATCCCATTCCTTTCCCTCTGTTTCCCTTTGTTGATTTCATTCTCTTTCCCTTTGATGAACCAAACGCCCCCTAAGTGATATACATGAAGGGTCTTGCTCTTCGCAGTACGCAATTTACTCGACATAGTACTACTTTTCTAATTTTGTCCCTCATTTCCCCCTCCCTCATATTCATCCTCTCTTTTTCCTCTCTTTTCTTTTTCTCATTCTCCCTTATCTATTTTACTCAACGCATTACATCATTTTTTTCTTTTACGCATTACATTTTCTTTTAACTTTAATGTAGTACATGCATTTATTTTAACTTCGATGCAATAAATCTATTTTAATCTTTGGTGTACTTTTTTTAACCTTATTAACGCAATACATTTCTTTAATCACATAATACGTATGTTTTTTTCAACTTTGACAAAGTACAATATTTTTTTTCAACATTGACACAGTACAATATTTTTTTCAACTTTGCCGCAGTACATCTAAATTAAACAAAACCCCTCAAAAAACAAGGAGGGAAAAAAAACTTGCAGTACAAGATAGCCAACTCAAAATAAACAACAGTATGTAAGGGAGAAGAATGGAGAATAGAAAACAGGATGTCAGACCATAAAATCTCATATTTAATTTGAACTTTGAAAAAAAAAACTAATTTCATTAAATCTAAACTTTGAAATAAAAAACCCTATCTATAATTAATGGTTGATAATTGTTCTTCAATTAAAATCGTATCCATAATCTATTGAATTTGATCAATTGAATGAATATATAGTTAGATTTGAAGGGAATCGATGATAATTGAAAAACAAAATGAGTGGTTTCTAGCATTAGGGTTGAGAGGGTGAGAGAAATAAAATTAGGTTTTTTTTATGATGAAGGTCATGTAATGGTAAAACATGTGTAAAAAGTACTGTGTTGAGTAAAATGCATACTGTGAAAAGTAACTCCGTAAATGAATTGGTAATTGCAATAGTTAGTATTATATTTGATGAAATGGAAGAAATAAGTGATATAAATGAATTGGTGATTAAAAGAGGTTTTATACCCTCTCCATCCATAATTAAACTTCATGGCTCATGGGGTGCAAAAATTAAGGAAAGAAGGAATATGTGGTTGAAAATGAAAGTTGAGGGAAGATGTGGGCTCAAAAAACATAATGACCATAAATATAAGATCAATGGGGAAAGATTACAAGTATGAAGTTTAAATATAGACAACTAAAAAAGAAAAGCATGAAATTATAAAATGGATGGATGGAGTATTTAACAAGGGTAAAATTGGAATTAAAAAGCAAACTTCACAACTTAAACTTCAATTTTGACGGAAGTCATTTTTTACGGACATAGAAATAAGGTACGGAGTATAAAATATGGAATGCATAAGAAATTCAGGTATAAGTTTTGAAGAAATGGTATTTGAGGTATAAATTTTGAAAAGAGATGTTATTTTAAGTATAAGTTATCAAATTTCCCTAATATTAAAAACCAATCTCCTCTCTCTACCTTAATCTTTGTGTATAAAGATATATTAAGTTGTTAACTTTAGTTTCTAGCGGGACGGAGGAAGTATAATTATAAAAATAAAATGATCTTTTTGGTGAAAAATAAAAATGGTTTAAATTCAAATTTGGTTGGGGTTTAATTGCCCAAATTAATCTTAAGTGACCAAAATTCACCATTAAGCAAAGTTAAGGGGGTCAATTGCTACTTCCACGAAATAAAATCACATAAAATGGGTTTGAGCTATACCCACGAAATTGAGTCCACTTTATAGCCCAAAGGAGGTTTGGTCACAAAAATAATTGGAAATGTTATTTTGTTTGTTCAAAGAGTGCATTATATTGCAGGTAAGAATTGAACCCCAGCGTTATGATTGAGATAAGATCGCTTTTACCACTTGAGCTAATTCTTGTTCTCACAAAATAATTGGAAATGATAGGAGTAACTCTTGCTCATAAAACAAATGGTAACTTACCCCCTACCCCTCCCAGTCTATGTAGGATACACCACGGGTTACATAAGGCGAAACTTACAGGGCTACGAAGTTTAAATTTTAGAACATGGAATGCCACAAGTCCACAAGTCTACCACAACTAAAACTACAAATCAATGTTAAAAAAAAATTGTTTTGGGGAAGCATCTTTGATTCCTTTGTTCATAATTCATTATAATTCCAAATAGACTTGAGAGAACAGGATAAACATACCGAAGAGTATAAAATCCCAATGAATTCGAGGAAACTTGGGATTCCAGGAAGCTTATCAATCGCCTGTTGATAATTCACCAACAATGATGAAAATAAGGGAGAACCCGAGAATGAAAGACTCTGGCCACGCAATAATATCGAATGTAGGAAACAATTATGTCAACTATCTCATTCGTATTCAAAACCAAATACTTGATCTTGAGACTCAAATAAGCTTAAAATCATTAAATGAATGGTAACACATAACAGAGGTTGTCTTAAGCTTAAGATAGTCTTAGAAGATAATTGGTCATGCAATAATATGGGCTTCAGCCAAAGTTTTGTACCACAGACAAGTGCGATAGCAATTATGGGACAGTTTTGCAAGGTGTGCCTTTGTGTATTAATTTTTTTTTAATCATTGTCCATCCATTTCTTTTGCAGGCTGAATGGGCTGGGTCCAATGGACGGAGTGACCATGATTCCATGAACAACTCCAGTATCAAGTTCTAAGCCATTAGCATAAGTTGTCATATACTCGTACTAGACAATATTCCCATGCAGGTAACAGAAGGCAACATCGCTGAGAATCTGCAAAACTGGGTTTTTCTCCTTGTAAAAAAATATAAATACATGTAATTGTCCTTACCGATATAAAATTTGATGAAGCCCAAAGTGCTATAATAGCAGTTAACCCAAGACCAACAACAGCTACTCGATCCTCGGGTTTATCCCACTGTTAGGAAAAAAAACATAATAAAAACAGGGTTAAATATGTTAGCTACTAGTTATGCTTACAGCACAAGTAATTATGTATTTTTAATATTTGTTAGACAAGATGCAACCATACTACTTCCTTCGTTCCATTTGATTCTTTACATTTGCTTTTTGGGCACTATTCATAGGTGAGTGGAATCGTCACTGTAACATCTAATTTATAAGATAAAATATAGTCATGTTGGGATCTTGTTCAAATTGTTTTCGAGTACGTTATAAATATTAAACTTTTATAATTTTTAGAAATACATAACTAAAGATATAGACAAAAGAAAATGTGCATTGACAAGTGTGAAAAAATAAATGTAAAGAATCAAATGGAATGGAGGGAGTAGTTGATTATCACACAGAAGAGGGGAAAATAAAACTAAATGGGAACAAATATGAGTGACAGGATCAGGAAGCATCTTGTACAACAAAAAAGAGTGCAAAGTGCTTACAACATTCTGGACAGATTTGACAAGAGATGGCGAAGAATCTGAGTTGTCACCTATTGCTTTCACTTTAACTAATACACGGCCTAGTCCTCCAGAAAAAACAAAAAAGAAGTTAAAAGCCTGAAATGAATCTTACACAGGAATATTTTGGTAGAACTCTCTAAAATAGGAACTCCACTACTGAAATATGTCATAAGGTTGCAAAGGATTCCATTAAACTACTACAATGAAGCAACTCATTTCCGTCTTCGTAACAGGGAACTCAACTGTATACAGTTTATTTGTTTGCATATCAAAAGCTTCTTTTAAGATACAGAAGTAATAGCCGAAATGTATATCCTGAATATTCAGAGTGATAAACAACCTAAAGATGCAGATTGAAAGTATCATTCCATAAGACCAACTAAAAGTATTACCCGTTGAACCCTCAAAATTTATATGCATCGTGAAGTCGTTGCTTTTGGTGATATGGATTCAATAACAGTTTCGACTTATGTTGAGACAACAATGACGAAGCACACAAACTTTTAAACTCCTGTATTAAGTATATGAGGATAAAACTAACTACGAACATTTGGTCAAGAAATGTCTTTCAGTGTTCTACAGTACCAACTTTCAACCTTATAAATTACTCGGCTATGTGTTATGTACCCCCCATGCGGACAAATCGTAACATTCACTATTTGAATTCATGTAATAAAAATTAAATGTAACTTTACATATCTAGATTCATCATAAAAAGAAGTTAACAAAATGATGATTTCAACTAAAAAATTACTATATACAAGTTGAGAAAAATGAGGTCAAAGTAGTGTCTTCGATACATGAAAAGTCAAACGTTACCATTAGTCCGGGTGGGAGGTACTAGGTACGGAGTAGTATCAAGTACTCCCGCCAAACCACTATGATTTACCCACTTTTATTGCGGGTAAATCATAGTGGGTTGGAGGGAGTATGTGCTTAATTCTTCTTACATGTCAATCGATATAGTGCTGAAATGTGTTCCGTTACGACCTCAAGAACAACTCGAATTGTAGGTTATAATACACGGTTTTCAAAGATTCCGGGTTATCACTTACTCCCTCCTTTCCACTACGATCTTCTTGGTGGGTTTGGGCACAAAATTTTAGGAAAGCAAAATATGTTGTAGTAGTTGAAAGGAGTAAAAGTTGGGTTAATACTAGTTATGTATTTTGTATCAAAAAGGAAACAGGAAAATCATAGAGGAAATACCAAAAAAAGGAAAGGAAGAAGATGTTAGTGAAAAGAAGGGAGTACATGTCAATCGATAATAGCAAAAAAAATTGAAAATATTATAGTAAGACTGGAATGAAAAGTGCGGCGGCCATTGTTGGTACTGAATTCCAATCTACACTCTCAATTACTAAGTACGAGTGATGTTGTAGCAAAAAAGCTAGTAATGCCAAAAGGTCTGTCAAACCTAACAAAATAACCTGTTGTGAGTTTGCAACTTAATTACAAGAACTAGAATGCCTCAACACTAGGGTGAAATTTTGTTCGTGGGTGAAATATATAGCCATGGCCATGGGATGAAAGTTACTCAAGAGATCTCCCACCATGTCCGAAATTCCTAAGCTTCTATCTCCCATCATTTCCCTTCAACTTTTTACTTTTGTTTTGCATCGATTTGAGCTGGATAGGACCATTAAGTCCATAACAGTGGCAAAACTCTCCTACGAAGGAGAACATTTACTAGCAAACGGAACTCGAGACTCTGAATAAGCTTGATTGATCTCTTACAGGTTGATTAGCAGATGTAAGTAATTAATGTGTCTATAAATGAAGAAATAATAAGCTTATGCACATTTGCACTATCTATACCTAACGATTTGTATGACGGTTATGGCAGTTAACCCATTTCCCAAACGCCAAATTACATAACAACAAGAACCCAAAATGCAGTTAATCATGGAGTATGAAAGTCGACATCAAATCAAAGTTAAATATGAATAGAGGGCGGGAATTAAAGCAAATTCACCTGGGTTTGAAAAAATTGAGAATTTAGAGATGGGTTGCGTTGAGGGTTTTGAAGCCTTGACGAGATGGGGAAGAGAAAGGTTTGCAACAATAGAAGCCATTCAAGAAACCTGAAACAATGATTATAAACTTCAGAGTAATCGTCGGAAGTACTACTCTCTCTTTTCTAGTGTACCCCTTTTTTTTTTTTTTGAGAAAACTCTCCTTTCTACAAGGAGTAAGAACCTGTTCTTTTCGGCTGAAATAAGGCTGAGCTGGTCTAAAACGGGCTGAAATTAAGCCGAAAAGAACAGGGCCTAACTGAGTGGATCTAGGAGAAATAGAGAATGGCACGTCTCAATTCTCAGCCCCAAGAGCATTCACAAAGTTGAATAGGGTTGGAAACCGATTGGGTTGGGTCCGGCAGGACCCGTGTCTCACAAATTGGACCCGATCTAGATTCGTAAGAGTTTAAAATTACTCTTACCCGTACCCATCGGGTTCGAGTTCTTCACGGGTCCAATACTCGACAATTTAATACGTACATACTCCATATAATATTTTTTGATATATACTCCCTTCCTCCTAGTCAATTGTTGTCCTATAATTTTGGGCACAAAGACCAAGAAAATTGGAGGGAGCCAACTATTAAATGACAAGTGGATTAAATTAGGTATGAAAGATCAAATTGTTCACAATTTCATTCCTTAAATAGATGGAAAAAACAACCATTTATTGAGACAGTCCAAAATGAAATAGGACAACAAATGATCAGAAAAGATGGAGTATCACTCTTAAGGGATATTTAAAAACCAAAGTAAAAAAGTCAGCCGGAACTTTAAAAAAAGTTGAATGTTCTAGAATTGACAAGCATCATCTAACTGGCGTATCCTACGTCTCGTTCATTTGTTGACTTTTATATTCATTGTGAAAAATATTTTAATCAAAAATAAATAAATTTACGATATATATATATATATATATATATATTAAAGATCCGTGGATGCTAAAATGGAACACCCAGCTACAAATGAAAATGAATTGAAGTTGGTCGGCTTTGGTTTGGTTTGTGGACCCTTTTGTTGACTTCTTTTGACAGTTCTTAGACTTTTCACAATCTTAGAGCATTTACCATGTAGAGACTAGAGAAAACTTATTCCTCTTATTGGTTCTCGTTCATTTTATTTTTTCGATACAATCATCTTTTTTTATCCATCTCATTTTTTACTATATTCATCCTCCTTATTTTGTTTTCTTTAATTTCACCCCACAATATAGAGGGAAGGTGCTAGAGTTACAATATGTGTGTGGGCCTTTCATACACTATCCCTTAGCTTGTCAAGTGTCTTTTTTGATGAAATCTTTTTTTATAATTTTTGCAAGATTCTACCTAACTTACTGCCCACCCCAATTTCTTTCTTTGTTATTTTTTTTACTTTTTACTTTTCCCACACTTTTTTTATTTCCCACCTTTTTTTCCCTTTTATCAGTAATACATTTTCTATATTTTTGTAACTCACTTCCCATATACGGTGTATTTGTACGGTTCGTATTTGTACTGTATATGTATACGGTTCGTATTTTTTGCCGTATATAATTTTTTTTTTGTGGTTTACTGTTTTATACGGTTTGCGTATTTTTACGGTTTCCGTATATTTTTTTTTAAAAAAAAAATTCTAGTTTCATCAATTATTTTATTTTTAATTATTTTGACGGTTTTTTTACAGTCTCACCCTTTTTTTTCTTTTGTTCTTTGTACGGTATATAATTTATTTATTTTTAATATTTTCCTGTTTCTTTAATTATATATTGTTTTTAATTGTTTAATACGGTATACATATTTTCACGGGATAAATATTTGTACGACATACTGTTTTTTTTTTAAAAAAAAATCATTTTTGATTAATTATTTTCTTTTAATTATTTATACAATATTTTTTTTTGTACAGTTTCACCGTTTTTTTTCTTTTTTCTCTTTATACGGTATGTACATTTTTTTAAAATATGGATTTTTCTATGGGGTACCCCTCAACTATCGGCTTTTCCAAGTGGTACCCCCGCCTTTTTCGAATTACAAGATGTATCCCTAAACTTTGTAAATTAGTCTATATTGTAACCAAAGTTATAATTTTCCAACGAAATTTTTTTCAATTGATGATATAAATAGTGATTATTCCCTATTTTACTTTCATCAATCATGATATATTTCTTCAATTTACATCCTTTACTCGAAAAAATCCGTTCCACCACACTACGACATGGGGGCGACGGAGGGATTGAGGTTGAAGGATTTAAAAGAGTGAGGGAGATAGGTCGATCTCGGCCAACAACAGAGTGCGTTTTGATGGACATTTGGTGGCTTGGTGAATGGTAAAGAAAAAGAGGTGGTTTGTAGCATCAAATTGGATTGATTAATATGTTAATTATTCACTTCAAAAAAATAGTTGTAATACACTTATCACTTTGGTTGTGATATGAAGTGATAAGTAAAGTTTAGGGATACACCATGTAATTCGAAAAAGGCGGGGATACCACTTGGAAAAGCCAATAGTTGCGGGGTATCTCATAAACCCTTAAAATATTTTACTGTTTCTTTTTTGTTTTTAATTGTTTAATAGGGTATACATATTTATACGGTATACTGTATTTTTTTTAAAAAAAATCATGTTTGATTAATTATTTTATCTTTTTGATTACTTATACGGTATTTAATTTTTTGAACAAATTTTTTAAATTTTTTTTTTAAATTTATTTATTTATTTTTCGTCAACGTAATTATTTTCAATGCACTTATTCTTGTAGATTGTATCTTTTGATATTTTTTTATAGAAAACAAACATATCTTATCTTATTTTAAAAGAAAGCATCATACTTTCATTATGAAAATAACATAATATTTCCTCCTCAGTTAACAAGGATAATCAGTTGTCTGTAGTATCTCGGTTGGTTGTTCAATGTTTTATGATGGTTTTATGGAGAAGACGAAGAAGATGGAGTTGATTAGGGTAGGGGTCGATGGTTTTTTGGCTTTGAGAAGAACTACGGTCAGTGGAAAGTGAAGAGTATTATACTTATTAGACTACCAGTAACCAAATACGGAGTACTATGGACCAGTTTATACTTTTTTCATTTCTTTAGCTACAGTAGTAATGCAATGGTGGAATAAAACGAAAATAGAAATTCTAGGAATTTGTTTATCTTCAATATTAATGCAAAAAAAAAATTACAAATTCAATGAATGGTTATGGGAACTTGTGAATCATTTAAATATTTAGAATAAATCACCACCTACTGTCATTAATGATGATTCATTATTTCAAATTTGAATTTAAAATCTTTTAACCAACTGAAAATGAACCATCTAGAAGTGGATGAATCGTAATGTGGAAGATTTGTTGAGTTGGATTTGCATACGGTCGACCATATAACCGTATTTGAAACACAAACTCTAAAACGGTCATCCATTAATACCAAATATCGTCCGGGTCAAGCCTTTTCTGGCGACGGTCCTCCCATCGTACGGCGGAATGTCGGTCCTCGTCATCTAATTCTGATCAGAGAGTTTGTCACTGTGGATAATCTCCCGTGGTTCGGACCTCGTGGACCCAGCACAAACCCTCGTCATCTAAGTATAGAGTAATAACTGCGCGTTGCAAAATGAAATGATAATAAAATGAAAATGAAAATGGAGAGAGTAATAATAATAATAATAATAATAATAATAATAATAATAATAATAATAATAATAATAATAATAATAATAATAATAATAATAATAATAATAATAATAATAATAATACAGAGAAGATTAGCATGGCCTTGCGCAAGGATGACACGCATAAATCGAGAAATGGTCCAAATTTTTTCCCGCGAAAACCAAATCGGCGATGAATTCTGCAGCGATCACGGGGAGGGGAAGGGGAAGGTCGAGGAAAAACACTCAACCTAATAAAACAGATACTAGGGAATCAATTGATACTGGTAGCTTGAACATTAATGGAGCACAGGAAGAGCAATCTGAGGAACAAGTTGCAAAGCAGAGTCAGCCATTGTTGAATGATCTGATCCAAGAGGCTTTTAATACGACATCAAGCTCGCAAGGAAGGAATCAGAATACGTTGCTTAATCCGGAAGTACATCAATCTGGAGCTAAAGCAGGGCAAGAGACGGTAATTAATCAGAATACTGCAATTGGGGGAAACAGAGAAGAGATCGTTGTCTCGGTGCAACCTCAAGGTAAAACTGACACTACTATGTCTTGGGCAAATAGGGTTAATGATAAGAAAATTGGAATAGAATTGCACTATTATCAGGATAGTTCTGTTGAAGAGGAAATAGATATTGTGGTTGAGGATTTTGCTGATGAACTTAAGATTTGGAAGCATACGTTGATGGGGAATGTATTAGGGGCACAATGTAACACCCGCAAATTTCCTAACTTTGTTATATGTTCCGTTACGATTATATCGTAACTCTGTAATATTTCGTCAACTATATTTTTCCCACTTCGAGGTCTTTTTCATTATCAAGCCTAAAATTATTTATTTTTGTAAAGGATTCTAATTATTCTATTTTTATTCGAAAACCATTTAATTCTTTTCATCGCGAGCATGTGTAATTATTTTTGAGAAATCATATTTTCTATGAACAATAGTTTTAAAATCAAGTTTGAACTATTTATTTTTCTAAAAATGCTCGATCATATTTATAATGGTTTCTAGCTCAAAAATATTTTATTTTCAAAAAATGGCTATTTATTATTTTACTACGTACGCGATTTCATAAATAATTATTTTCTAATGCGTTTTTAATCCGATTTCTTCATGACACTTATATTATTTTACGAACCTTCTTTTATCGACTTGAGAAATATTTTCGGACACTACATATTATTTTTATCCTATCTATTTTAAATCTTATCATCGTATTTATTTTAATCGAAAACTTATCCTATCGATTTGTTGTTGGTTCTTTCCATCACAACCATCTCGTCTCCTAGTTGAGTTAAGAGTCCTTGTAACTCAATTATTCCTATCTTTTAGCTTCCTAATTTCTCTTTGTATTCTCATTCATTCTAGTCTATTTGATTCACAACACAAGTTTCTTTTCTTCTCTATGTTTCACTTTAAACTTCATCCTTTTCGTTCATCATCAATCAGATCCTAATTCGTCTCTAATTCTTTCCGATCTCGAGGGTAATTTAATTACTCTTATTCGTTCTTCATCTCGTTTCTCCTTTCTATTCACTTATAATGTGGTTTTAATACCATATATTTAATTATTTTGTAGGCTTTCGTGCTAGATCCGATGAAGACGATTATTTAATTGATTCGGATCCCGATTAAGGTAACATTGACACGTTACTCGGTATTATGTGATGTTATTGTTGTAGTTGCATGTATAGAAATTAGTTTTTTGTTAGACAATATATGTATGTCTTGTTTTTAATAACAAAAACTTTAAAATCGTAAATCTTCACATGATTTGTTGTTTTTAAATCGTTTTTACGAGATTTGCGAATAAATCGTTCTTTTATATATATTAAAAAGTATTAAAAGGCCGAGACTAAAACATACAAATAATAGTTAATTTCATAATTTTCGTGATTTTTGATATAAATGGTCAAATTGAAAGTTTTATTGTTTTAATAGAGTTACAACATGTTTCAGAATCTGTTAGTGTTTGTGTGTTAATTAAAACTCTGTTTTTAAACTTTATTTACGGAAACTTTGAAAAGAGACTACTATTTATTTTAAGTCTAATTTATGTCTATTTAATTTCGTAAAATAATTCCAAGTGGTGTGGTCACAATAAATTGTTTATGAACAGGTGTCAAACTAATCCGCGATTCTGTCAGTTGTGATAAGATCTAAATTGAAATATATGTTAAACTTTTTATTTAATCTTGCTAATTTACTTAAATAAACTAAAAAGAGTCTAGTTAATGTTTCCAATTGGATTTTATTTAAAATCAATTTTTAAACGTGTTTTATTAAATAAATACAAACGGGAGTCTAATTGTGACAATTTTTAAATATACGAATAAAAATCCATGTTGTATTTTGAATTTGGAATTTCTCCAGAAATAAAAGTTGTAACTAAGATTTTAAAGTTTTCAACCTCACTGGTCTTACATTGTTTTGATTTTTAATGATTTAATTACAAATTTTATAGTAAGATAGTGCAAATCTGGAAAATCTATCAATTTGTTATTTAAATACTTTTAATTACTTAGACTTCAACCTTTTTAAAAATAATTATGATTTTGACTTTAGTTGACTTTTAATCATGAATTATACATTTATATAATAAATATAATGTTTACGTCCAATATTAACTATTTTATATAACTCCTATTTTAATCGATTTCTATTTATATAATATTACCTACTTTTGGAAGTTATTATTTTAAGAAAGTTTATATTTTTATAAAGTTTTCTCTTTTGAAGAACAAACTATATTTTTATTGAATTTCGATAATGGCTTTGTTTTGGAGTTATGGAATAAGAGAAGTGTACGGGTAAAGTAATACAGTCTAGAGTATATGTTTTGCCATCAGCTATAAGGCTAGTGTATCCGAGCGGGATGCATTGGTTGTTGAACTGGGCATGTTCTTGTCCAGGAGTGTATGTCCATTTTGACCTTAAGCTCGTACCTCGCATGTAAGACGCCGTCGGGTTGAACTGGGCACACTTGGTGTTCCAGGAAGGGTGTGCATATTTACTTAAGCTAGGACCTCGCATTGATAAGTCGCCGTCCTATTATGTTGAGTAGCCTAGTTAGAGATCGAAGTTCGATTTGTTTGAACTAAGTTCTCGAAGCTAGTTTTTAGTATTCTCCTAGTGAAAGTCTATTCTGTTGCACTGATTCATATCCATAACGCCGTTATTACTATTGGTTGATATTGACTTGCAGGTTGGCAGTCGTTTTAAATTATTTTACTATATTGTTTTAAACGTTTTCCATTTTGAACTATTTTGATATAATAGTAATTATGCTTTAATGTCATGTAATATGGCTGGGAGAACGTCGTCGTTACTCCCCACTGAATTGTGGCTGTTATGTTTATAACATGACAGGTATTTTGCTGCTTGGTTTGGGTGTGAGCTAGCGAGTAGCATGGATCCTACTATACTTCATGTATATTAATTTTTGGATTGTTAAACCCATTTGGAGAATTTTTATTTTTAGTCCTTTGTAAAAAGTGGCATTTGTATTGACTGACCGTTCTTTTTGTAAAATATAGAACATCAGTGTGTTTTAATCCCAAATCTACAGTGTTTCCGCCACTGTATTGCGTTAGAATTTATAGGGGATTACAGTTGGTATCAGAGCATCGTTGCTCCCGACGCTCACACCTGATTTTAGGAAAAAACACCATTAAATGATTTGAACATTAATGGAAGATTATTGAGAGATGGGTAGAAACCAAGTAAGGACTTAACTGTTAGGTTTTACTTGTTCTTGTAACTCAATGATTAGCATTGAATATTTGTTTTATATGCCCAAGAAGAAGATGCATGGACAAGACGTGGACTTAATGCTGCTCTACATCGGGACAAGACCTTAGTAGTCTAGGATCATTGATTCTTTTCTTTCAGCCTCAGTTTTTTTCCCAATTCTTCTCTTACAAATTCACATCTCCATTCTTGTGGTAAATCTTCATTCTATTCTTCTAGTTTATCATCTTTCTTCTTGAGATTCTTTGGTATATGACCGACTCTTGTCTTAGTAAACCTTGTTGGAAGTTAAAGATATTTGAGGATTAGTACCCCTTATTACCTATGATTGAGGATTGTGAGTGTGGACATGACATAGGTCCACCCCGACGCGGCCACGCGCGGGTTTGGAGAGGCGAATGAATCTCCATATGAGATGGTCAAATTGAAATTTAAATCGAAGTTGGAGTCGCCACCGAATTTTATGGTTATTCGGACCGTTCGAGCCCACTCTATGTCGTAGTGGGCCGTATACAAAATACGGCCCATTTCCGATGTCAGAGTTTATTGGGCTCGTCCCTTTTGCATTTCGATACCGATGCCGACTTGATCGGTTTATCGTATATTGAATGACTCTCGTTGCCAATGGATTCGGACATTCGGAAACCACGGTTCTGAGTAAGAGGTGAGGGTACGTGTTGGGAAGTTCACAAAGAACACCCAACCCCGCCCGCACATTAGCGGCCTCTACTAGGATATCAAATGATTTTTTAATACGCGCGTTAGTAATACGATGAATGATATGCAAACATTGTTTTTCCTAAGCATGCGAGGAATTGAACGGGTTGCTAAGTTGATTTAATGAATGAAAATTAACGTCGAAATTGTTTAGCATGCGATGTTCGTTTTAGTATAATAAAACAAAAGAAAAAAAAATGAATTTGCTACAAAAGATGAACAAACAAGTTAGTATCGGTTTGTGAATAAAAATATAGCAAATAAATATACGAGGTCGAGAAATTATTAGTCGAAACCTGAAAATATCGTTAAAAAGACGCTGTTTTGTAAAAAAAAAAAACGAAGTTCGAAAAATAATAAAAAAAGAAAGACGAGCCGCGTTTCAGCCGGCCGCGCGGCTCGCCCGGGACGCATGCGACTCGCGTCCCGGTCTGTTTTTGAGACCGATTTTTTTAAAAATTCGATGCTTTTATTAAATCGCGTACAAATATCGCATAATTTGCACTCGATCTAATATTTTCGATATTCGTTATATTCGATAGTCGACTATGAAATCGATATCAAATACTCGGAATAGTTTTAGAAAAGATATAGGTTTTAGAAATCGTTTCGTAGAATAAAAAAACGAACGAAAAAGCTAAAAAAGGGAGCGCGGGTTTCAGGCCCGTGCGCGAGTAGCCTGGGTGGGCGCGACTTGCGTGCGGGTCTGTCCCGGTTTCGCTCGTTGTTCGAAAATTGCTAATTTTGATAAACCGCGTATAAATATGAATTAATTTGTACTCGATTTATGCTTTCGATATTCGGCGTACCCGATATTCGATTATGAAATCGATATCGAATATCCGGAATGAATTTAAAAAAGTTTTGTAAAATTGTTTGAAAAAAGAATTTGAACGAAAAAGATGTTAATTCTCTCCGCGTTTGAAATCGTTGTATTTTGTAAAAGATGTAGCGATTTTCTTAGCATCGACGAGATTTAATATAATTCTTTTTGATACGATATTCAACTATAGAGTTGATATCATATTTTTAAGAATGTTCGATATATGAAAATAGTTTTTAGTAATGTCGATATTAGAAAATAAAAAAACGACGAAGGACCCGTAAATAGGACGACATACGACGCATAAAAAAAAAAGGACGAGGACCCATATAAAAGACGGATGACGAGAAGGAGAAGAGAAGAAGAAGGAGAAATCGGGTTTGGTACACCCTCAACCTACATGATTCTGTTTACTCGGATCGGGGCTCGTCGGGACGTGGCTTGGGCACAAGAGCGTCGAGTGGATGTTGGTGAGTTGTGGTGGCTCGGTTAGATGGGACGTGTGAAGGGTGTCGGGTGTCGGGCCGGTTTCCTTCGGGTTTTGTAATATCGGTTTCTCGATGCTAAGTTTTATTTGTGTAGAGTAGAGGTATGTTAATGAATGTCGATGTGTAAAAGATGTTTGAATGTATGGGAATTGTTGATGTCTCTTTGTTGTGTGTGTAAGGGGCTATTTATAGGGAGTTCCCGACCTTGGCTAGGAGAAACGCTTTGAGGTTGAACTACCGCTTAGGATAGGAAATACAGGAAGTCGAAAGGCGTAAGGATTCCGCTTGCTTGTCGAGGAAGCAAGGGAAACCGGCTGATATGTGCTGCTCGGCCGAGTGTTTGCACTCGGTCGGGTGTTTGATTCGGTTTTTGGATAGAATTCCTACTTGAGATCGAATTCTATCCTTAAGCGGATTTGTTTAATATTTTGTGAAGCTGTTTTTTCGTAGGATTGGAGTATGAATCACCCGTGTGAGGTGTCACGGCTGACTCACGTGCCTCGGGAATATTTTTGACCGGGTTTTGACTCGGTCGCTAAAAGACGGTTTTACCCCTGATATCGGAATCGACCCAAATTAGTCTTATTTGGCTCGAAACGACCCACTGGGCCTGATTTTGAGGTTGGTTTTGTGAGATATGTACTCCGTTAAGAGCCCAAGCCAAATGCCAATGATTTTGAGCCCGTTTCTGAGTAATTTAAAGCACGTTTGCGTCCGATCATCATCGGGTGTTTGTCGGAAACTGCTATAGACACCTGGCAGTCAAAATGTGGGTGTCTACAGTGAGTTGTACCTATTTCCTAACTTGGTAAGAGCTTTTGAGGATTGATATGATGGTATTAGTTAATCAATGGAATTAAGATTGTACCTTAAGTGTTTACCTTGGGTTATAGGTTACCTGATTATATGGAATACGTAGAGTTGAATCAATTTTTGATGGTAAGATTATATTTTATTTGACGGATACCTGGTACCAAGCTAAGTGTAAATGATAACATTATTTTGGGATTCCTACCTAATGCGTACTTAATGGATGTACCATGGACGTTTAAGATCATAGAACCTCGTTTAGATTGTTAGCCTGAGTGTTGTGGTACCATTTCAGGTTCTCATTAATGTTTTTAGTAATTTTTGTTGACATAGATTAAGCCTTGGTTTTTATGGATTAGATCGTGGAGTGTGATAAGGTTATAACTTATGAACTTTTGAGTTGGGTGATCTAAACTTGTTTTGAGGAATACTTTAGTGCAAACCACCTTAATGGAATTTACAACTAAGAACCCTTAGACCAACGAGATTGTGGCTTCGTTGGGATTTAATCCTATAGTTGTTGCACCGTTTTGATTAGAACTCTGATGGACTTCTAAGAAACTTTATCCCAATGATGTGGTTGAAACACATGCTGGTATTATCTATTTTGAGGACTTTGTTTTCGAGCTTGTTAATTGGTGAATTTTGGTTAGTGTTCCATACTCGAAAATCATGTAATATACTTTGAAGTTCAAACCTAGTGAGATTTGGATTTAGGAGTCTTATCAATCACGGGTTGAGGTGTGTTATGATAACCCTTTGAATCTTAGTTGGTGAGACTAGATTATATTGGAGGTTGTAGCAATTGACAGTTTTGGAGGTTGTAGACCGTGTAGGACCACCTAGTGCCTGATATTGATGGACTTAGTATTGTTTGATGGAAATAAGAACCCGAGTTTCGTGAGAGTCGTACTTGGAATCTCGATTTCCTTTCTGCCTTTTTCTAGTTTCGAGGACGAAACTTTTTTTTTAGTGGGGAGGATTGTAACACCCGCAAATTTCCTAACTTTGTTATATGTTCCGTTACGATTATATCGTAACTCTGTAATATTTCGTCAACTATATTTTTCCCACTTCGAGGTCTTTTTCATTATCGAGCCTAAAATTATTTATTTTTGTAAAGGATTTTAATTATTCTATTTTTATTCGAAAACCCATTTAATTCTTTTCATCGCGAGCATGTGTAATTATTTTTGAGAAATCATATTTTCTATGAACAATAGTTTTAAAATCAAGTTTGAACTATTTATTTTTCTAAAAATGCTCGATCATATTTATAATGGTTTCTAGCTCAAAAATATTTTTTTTTCAAAAAATGGCTATTTATTATTTTACTACGTACGCGATTTCATAAATAATTATTTTCTAATGCGTTTTTAATCCGATTTCTTCATGACACTTATATTATTTTACGAACCTTCTTTTATCGACTTGAGAAATATTTTCGGACACTACATATTATTTTTATCCTATCTATTTTAAATCTTATCATCGTATTTATTTTAATCGAAAACTTATCCTATCGATTTGTTGTTGGGTCTTTCCATCACAACCATCTCGTCTCCTAGTTGAGTTAAGAGTCCTTGTAACTCAATTATTCCTATCTTTTAGCTTCCTAATTTCTCTTTGTATTCTCATTCATTCTAGTCTATTTGATTCACAACACAAGTTTCTTTTCTTCTCTATGTTTCACTTTAAACTTCATCCTTTTCGTTCATCATCAATCAGATCCTAATCTCTTATATATTAAAGCAAGGCCCATGTGCAATGACGTGGCACAATGAGGATCCTCCATTTCGAAATAAGTCCATTTTGTTGATACAATTTTCTTTGCCTCCAGTGTGAACACGTTTGTATGTACAAACAAAGCAATTCCAAATATTCCTCAAAATCTCCTCCAACAACTTTGGCAACAGGCATCGAACCCGCGACCTCCAAGAGGTATACCATAAGTTCAAACCACTGAGCCAAGACAACATCAGTCCATGTTCAATTTGTAGAAAATAGATATAGTAGGCTTCTTACAGAAAATTAAAAACAAGACAATAAATTGCAGAAACAGTTCACGAGGCAATACTCTTAATTGCTCTCCACAATTACTCTTCTTGATCACGAGGCATTACAATTAATACCCGTCATTCATTAACCTTCCCATCTCCTTGGTTTCCCTTCATCTCGGTATTCCCGGTTGAACTCCGAAAATTGGACTCTCAATTATGATTACCTCTTTCCCATATTGTTTCCCTTCCCCTCACAAATTTTTTATTCCTATAAATTTCTATTTGATCACCATTTTCGTCTTCCCCGTATGTTCTTCTGATCTCCTCCCCACAATTTTTCTTTCCATAAATTTTCCTCCCCACAATTTTTCCTTTCCCTTTGTAATACACACACCAAACAATGAAAATATTAAAATTTATCATACAAAATAAAGTTCCAATCTTTTTTAAGTGAGATTGATTATATCTCTATATTTCTATTCGTATAGCTTTCAGTACATCATTTTTTTTATTGTGGATTTGTTGTACTTTCTTTATTTTTTGATTTTTTGACGTTGTTTTGGCAAATATTTTAGGAACAATGGTGATCAAAACATTTCAGGAGCATTGAGTAATTTTGTTGGATAATTCAATCACCCTACAATGAATTATATCGCAAGGAGTTTCTGTTTGATGTTCAATCAAAATAGTTGTTTGATTTCTGTTTGAACTTGCTACTGATTAATTATTTCCTTGGATTTACTGTTCACTATTCGGAAATATTAAGGTGTAGTTTTCTGTTTCACAGTCTCTCTCAGAAAAGCTGAACCAAACGTCAAACGTCGCACTGTTACTGTTTTATGATTACTGTTCACTGTTCACTATTCAGCTTTGTTATGGCTGCTAATTACAGAATTGGAAGAGCAGCCACAGCAACAAGCTCTCGCAATGAGCCAGGAATAAGAAAAATGTCGTATGTTGGGTATGATCTGTAAATCTTCGCTTAATTTCCCTATATTCGTCAGCTTATTTTGTTTCCCATCGAAGTAAATTTGAGAGTTCGACGTGTTTGTGAAACAGTGTAAAAAAGAATGATGGTGCGGATCATAGAAATTCCATTGCGGATCAGAGAAATTGTACTCTTATTTCGTCAATTTTGTCAATATCTTTGCTTTTATTTGGCCGTTTTGTTTTTAATTAGGTAGTTAGTTGACTTTCAACTTAGTTAATGTATGTTGACCATATTTCTCGGAATTTTGTTACTGTGCATCGATGTTTTTATTTGTAGGTACGGACTCGAGAAGAATCGATACAAGAAAGACGGTACAAAGCGAGTCAAGACGGGTCATACAAAAGCCAAAAGTTTCAATTTAAATATTTCCCTATAATCAAACGATATTCAAGACGGGTCAAACGATATACTTAACTGTTTTAATATTTTAATTTTGCTTATGGATAAATTTAATTGTATATAATTGCTAATGTATTTTGCTTTATTTTGCCGAAGTTTCGATATTTTATCTTTGTATTATGATGGGTAATTGAGGGATTAGGGTTCATGAACCTCGAATTAAAACATACCAACTTTAACTGAGGATTTTGAAGCGAGTCACTTTGAAGATGCTTGATCTGCTTTCATCATGTGAGTATACACCTCTCTTTGCTTTAATTTTGCTTATTGTCATATCTTCAAAACTACAGGTTTCATCGATTAATAATTTGGCATTTCATAATTTGCCGTAAACTATTTTGATGCAATATAGATTATTGGCATTTCAATCTGAATGATGTCTCTACTCAAAAATGTGTTGATCGACGGTAGTGCTCCTCTCCGTGTCATTTCAAGCACGTGTTTGACAATAGGGTATGTAGTAATTAATTTCTTTTGAACCACTCTGAGAATGAATTAGAATGTACTCCGTATTCATTTGGAACCTGACATTGATTTTCAATTCAATAGAGATGCAGCAAACAATGATTTTTAGCAAATAGAGAAGCACTAGAAATTTGAGGTATGTGAACATACATACATATGTATGTATATGTATATATACATACATATACATATGTGTGTGTATGTGTATGTGTGTGTGTGAGAAAGTGTTTTACAAGTTTATTTGAAATTATTGTTGATATTGGAATATAAACCTATTTTTAAAAAGAGATTGACTCATTCAAATCCTTGATTTGTAATCTAATGATTTATTTCACCAATTAAATTTGTTCTTCTAGGGTGAAAATACACGAGAAATGCTTTACGAGCATACACTAATTACGATCGTTGAAAAAATGAAAGAAAATTCAATTAATGCTTCCCACCTCTTCTTATAAGTAACGCGTAGTGCTTATGCATCCCACCTCTTCTTATTCTTCATATTCTTATTGCTTTTTTTCATTCATATTCTTCTTCATACTCCATTTTTTAAGATTGTAAGGTATAATGTTGGGAAAATAGAGTTTTCTTCTTCAAACCCTCTGTTTATTGTAAGGAATACATCAATGCCAGTGAAGTGCATACCTTACTTCAAGCCGGACTTCCATGAAGATCTATTTGTGCAATCTTCAAACCCTAACTAAAGAGCAATTTCCACAACTCCCTCGTATGTATGTGTTTGTCATTCAATTTGTAGCTTCGAATGTTCTTATCATCCGATGTAATTTGCGTAGTATACAACTATACATGCACATGTATCATGTATGCATCATTTTTTTGGATGTTTGAGTTTTTTTCATAATTATTTCATCGTCAATTTTCATCGAAGATGAGGATGAACTCCATTTCTTCAACTTCAAATGCGTTTAAGGCACCCAGGTAATTGTGTTGCAATAAAACGTGTGTCACTTTATTTGTCGTCGTATTATTTTTGTAAGGAGGGTAGATAAACTACTCCGTAATTGATAAAATTGTTATACGTTTACAGAGTAATATTTTTAGAGTTTTTACTAATTTATACGGAGTACTTCGTAAATGAAATACTTGGTTTGGAATAATATGATTGTCGTTCTTATCCTATACAAATCGATCTTTGTTTTTTTTTTATTTTTTTTTCATCGATTTCTAATTTTAATAAACTCTATTTGATTCAATGGGTCCAAATGTTCAGTGGTCGGGTTGGTAAATCGAATCTTACTCTTGCTTTTAGGTCACTTTAATTTGGTATTCTCAAATGTTGGTTCGAACGATTCGTTGTCCATGAGAAATCTTTAAGCCAATATCTCTAATATATGTCGTTCTTCAAACAGACATTTATTCTTCTTCAAATGTAATTAAAACAATTAAAATGACTCTTCGTTACTTGGTAATTGTGTTTCTCTAATTATTTGTACTTCTTGAAACCGATAGAAATTTACATAAATATATTACTACGTAACTTAAGATGAAGTATTTTAACATATTATACGGAATTAACACGTAAAAAAAAAAATTCAGTATTTTATTTCGTACGAAATATACGGAATATCATATGGAATAGAAATATACTTAGAAATATACGTTTGAAATTTAACAAGAATATCATACGGAATATCATATGGAAACATATACGTGTAAAATAAATTTGAGTCTATATACGGAATAATGAGAATATCATACGGAAACAAATGTCTATACTACGAAATAGTTAAAAAAACGAGTATTTTTTTAATAAAATGAAAAATACTCCGTAGTTCTCATGTTATAATTAATCTTTCAACATAAACGATTCTCATAATTTAGGTTGTCCTTTAGAAAATTTACTGAATATATAATGAACTAATAATCTTTTTTTTACAATAAAAGACGGTGTCATATGAGAATAGTTGTAATGAACGTGATACATTTTCCACAATTTCTTGGTATCTCGATAATGTTGATTGTATTATGCAATTACTATTTATTGATACTCCGTATAAAATAACCATCACTTAAATAACACGGTTCACATAATCAAAATAAATATGCAAAGATTAATAGCATAATACATTTTACATAACCAACATGTAATTAATTTTTCAACCTTCCCAGTAAATTTTCTTATTTCCCATCACTTGCTTTTTGATTCCCAAAATTTTTAAAATTTTAAATACATTGCAATTGTTTAAAAAATAGATAGAGCATAGTATGGGTAAAAGAGTTCTTATATTGATGTACGTAGTACTCTACCTAACATTATTTTTTGTTTTTTTTGTAGTGCACAATCAGATTTTATTTTTTTCGATGCTGACTCATCATGTTTCAATTGTTTGACTATAGGACTATGGAGACTTATAAATTGTAAGACCTTAATTTCTTTATATTTCACAAATATACTTAAACTTCAATTTACACGATCACATGATGAACAACATAAATTTTTGAAATATTTGCCTAATATATTTGCCTAACCGAATGTGATGTTTATAAATTTATTTTTGATATTCACCGAAGATTATAAACCGCTTACAAGTTCCGTCTTTAGTTTGTAATACGAAGTATAAGACTACAGTGTAATACACGTGATAAATTACGGGAGTCTATTGATCTTACTTTTTAATTTGAAGTATCGTAAGGTTTATTATCAATATTGAATACGTACATTGAACCAATAAAAATGATTTCTATACATTACCCATTCTAAAGAAGTCCATAGGGTTGTGTACGTTCAGTAATATGACAAAGAGTTTGACTGTTTGACGGGCATTATTTTTCACTATTCTTACATGACGAAGATACCAACTAACTAAAACTGATGATAATCGATCAAGATCAAATAGTTGGTGGGGAAGGTCTTCGTTCCTCAACTAATAGATTTTTCTTTTTTGGATTTAAAGAGTAATTTGGGGATTAGGGTTGGGTGTATACGGGTCGGGTTTATACGGGCCGGGTTTATACGGATTTATACATTTATCATAAGGGTCAGGTTTATACGGGTTTCTGCGTTAAGGGTCAGGTTTATACGGGTTTCTGCGTTAAGGGTCAGGTTTATACGAGTTTTCTATTTAATTATAAGTTACAACAAACAAACCTCCCGGACGAACATGAAATTATGCCAAACGATATCATTATTTACCTTTGCGATGATTGCTTGGTACATCTAACCAGATGTCGTGTTCTCTGCTAACGACTGGGTGGATGCTCCATTCTATAATCTCCGCAGTAGTAATGATGTAGGACGTGTCGACATCTCCCCCTTTGTTCATAGACTCACCTCTTATCTAATGAATCGGTTAAAACACTTACAGCAGGTAGTAGAAAGTGCAAGATCAAAGAATGTCGAAGATATTGCGCCATACTTACTATATGTTGTTCATGTTTTCGTTTACCTAATAACACCTAAAGTAACTAAAATTCTATTAACGAATAACCTAATTTTAGGTGTTAATCCAATAAACTCTATACATAAATAAAAGCGAACAACCCGTGAAGGTTCTTCACGGGTATTACACTAGTTCGTCTCTAATTCTTTCCGATCTCGAGGGTAATTTAATTACTCTTATTCGTTCTTCATCTCGTTTCTCCTTTCTATTCACTTATAATGTGGTTTTAATACCATATATTTAATTATTTCGTAGGCTTTCGTGCTAGATCCGATGAAGACGATTATTTAATTGATTCGGATCTTGATTAAGGTAACATTGACACGTTACTCGGTATTATGTGATGTTATTGTTGTAGTTGCATGTATAGAAATTAGTTTTTTGTTAGACAATATATGTATGTCTTGTTTTTAATAACAAAAACTTTAAAATCGTAAATCTTCACATGATTTGTTGTTTTTAAATCGTTTTTACGAGATTTGCGAATAAATCGTTCTTTTATATATTAAAAAGCATTAAAAGGCCGAGACTAAAACATACAAATAATAGTTAATTTCATAATTTTCGTGATTTTTGATATAAAGGGTCAAATTGAAAGTTTTATTGTTTTAATAGAGTTACAACATATTTCAGAATCTGTTAGTGTTTTTGTGTTAATTAAAAATCTATTTTTAAGACTTTATTTACGGAAACGTTGAAAAGATACTACTATTTATTTTAAGTCTAATTTATGCCTGTTTAATTTCGTAAAATAATTCCAAGTGGTTTGGTCACAATAAATTGTTTATGAACAGGTATCAAACTAATCCGCGATTCTGTCAGTTGTGATAAGATCTAAATTGAAATATATGTTAAAATTTTTATTTAATCTTGTTAATTTACTTAAATAAACTAAAAAGAGTCTAGTTAATGTTTCCAATTGGATTTTATTTAAAATCAATTTTTAAACGTGTTTTATTAAATAAATACAAACGGGAGTCTAATTATGACAGTTTTTAAATATATGAAAAGAAATCTATGTTTTATTTTGAATTTGGAATTTCTCCAGAAATAAAAGTTGTAACTAAGATTTTAAATTTTTCAACCTCACTGGTCTTACATTGTTTTGATTTTTAATGATTTAATTACAAATTTTATAGTAAGATAGTGCAAATCTGGAAAATCTATCAATTTGTTATTTAAATACTTTTAATTACTTAGACTTCAACCTTTTTAAAAATAATTATGATTTTGACTTTAGTTGACTTTTAATCATGAATTATACATTTATATAATAAATATAGTGTTTACGTCCAATATTAACTATTTTATATAACTCCTATTTTAGTCGATTTCTATTTATATAATATTACCTACTTTTGAAAGTTATTATTTTAAGAAAGTTTATATTTTTATAAAGTTTTCTCTTTTGAAGAACAAACTATATTTTTATTGAATTTCGATAATGGATTTGTTTTGGAGTTATGGAATAAGAGAAGTGTACGGGTAGAGTAATACAGTCTAGAGTATATGTTTTGCCATCAGCTATAAGGCTAGTGTATCCGAGCGGGATGCATTGGTTGTTGAACTGGGCATGTTCTTGTCCAGGAGTGTATGTTCATTTTGACCTTAAGCTCGTACCTCGCATGTAAGACGTCGTCGGGTTGAACTGGGCACACATGGTGTTCCAGGAGGGGTGTGCATATTTACTTAAGCTAGGACCTCGCAGTGATAAGTCGCCGTCCTATTATGGTTGAGTAGCCTAGTTAGAGATCGAAGTTCGATTTGTTTGAACTAAGTTCTCGAAGCTAGTTTTTAGTATTCTCCTAGTGAAAGTCTATTATGTTGCACTGATTCATATCCATAACGCCGTTATTACTATTGGTTGATGTTGACTTGCAGGTTGGCAGTCGTTTCTAATTATTTTACTATATTGTTTTAAACGTTTTCCATTTTGAACTATTTTGATATAATAGTAATTATGCTTTAATGTCATGTAGTATGGCTGGTAGAACGTCGTCGTTACTCCCCATTGAATTGTGGCTGTTATGTTTATAACATGACATGTATTTTGCTGCTTGGTTTGGGTGTGAGCTAGCGAGTAGCATGGATCCTACTATACTTCATGTATATTAATTTTTGGATTGTTAAACCCATTTGGAGAATTTTTATTTTTAGTCCTTTGTAAAAAGTGGCATTTGTATTAACTGACCGTTCTTTTTGTAAAATATAGAACATCAGTGTGTTTTAATCCCAAATCTACAGTGTTTCCACCACTGTATTGCGTTAGAATTTATAGGGGATTACACAAAACCTACGATGAAACAGATGACGGAATTTGTGAATAAAATTTGGAATGTTATGCCAGTGGTACAGTACTTTAAGAAAGGGTGGTTTTCATTCCGATTTCAAAGGAAGGAGGATATGGACCAGGTACTCAGAGGAGGGCCATGGCTAGGGATGTCAGTGGGGCGGGTGAAAGACGGATACCGCACCGCTTGGGGCGGGTACGGGGGATGATTATGCGGGTGGCGGGGCAGGTAGAGGAAGGAAAATGGTACCCGCAATGGGTAATGGGGCGGGGGTGGTTTTTACATTTTACCTTCCCCACGTCCGCACTGCCCCATACCCGTACCGCCTACCCGCACCGTTCTACCCTCGCACCACCTTAAATCTATAATATTATGAGAAAAAGCAAAAATTGTAATATGAAGTTTGTACTTAATTTTAATTTATTATTAACTTTGATTACATTTATTTTTCAATTTTGTATGTCATTAGTTAATCAAAAAGTTAATGAGAGTGCTATTTAGTTTTATTGGCGGGTATCGCGGATACCCGCAAATTTGGCGGGTAAAGGCGAGTGATGGGTGGATAGCGGGGTGGGGATGAGTCCTCTAAGTATACCCGCAAAGCGGGTGGCGGTGAGAACTTTTGTACCCGCGTTGGGTAGTGGGGCGGGTGCGGGTATTACTTTCGAGTGGCGGGTGCGGGTACGGGGTACCTATCCCCCGCACCCGCCTCTACCCAATGACATCCCTAGCCATGGCAATTAGGAAGGAACTCGATGATACTCAAACAATGGAGTCCAATGTTTTCGATAGAAATGGAGAGGATATCAACAGTGCCAGTTTGGATATTGTTTCCTGACTTAGATCCATATCTATGGTCTGATGCAGTTTTGAGCAAAATGGCAAGCAAAGTGGGTAACCCTTTGTATGCAGATTTTACAACTACATATAAAGAACGTCTATCATTTGCAAGAGTAATGGTTGAAGTAGATGTTTCTACTGAATTGCCAGAATATGTGACGATTAATGTGCCAATCATTGGAAAATATGTGCAAAGAATAGAGTACGAGTGGTTGCCATATTACTGTCATAGTTGTGGTAAGCTCGGACATGAGAAAGCACAATGCAAGAAGGAAAGACTGAAAAGCAAAGAAGCAAAGAGGATATCTCAGCCACTTAAGAGATATACCCCAAAGAAGGTGAACCCCCAAGGGCTAGGTGGTACCTCAGAAGCAAGACTTGTGCCTGAAAATTCTGTAATGCATCAAGGATTCTGTAGACACCCGCATTTTGACTGCCACGTGTCTATGGTAGTCTCTAAAAAATACCCGATGATGATCGGACGCAAACGTGACTTGGTATACTCGGACTTGGGCTCGGAAACAATAATATCCGACATGGACTTTTAGCGGAGTAAACATCTCACAAAACAGACCTCAAATCCAGGCCCAGTGGGTCGTCCCGAGTCAAATAAGACTAATTTGGGCCAAAACCGACACCAAAGATAAATCCCGTCTTTTGGCGACTGGGTCAAAACCCGGTCAAAGACGAAACCGTCTCATAAATCAGCCAAGTTCATCTGGCGCACAAATCAGAATTCAAAAAAAACCAATCAAAACAACAAGATCAATTCTTTCCTTATTTGTCTCGGCCACTTGATCCACTCGATTGAGTGGATAGACCCACTCGGTCGAGTGGAGCGCCAAAAACCGGGTTTGACCCGTTTGCAAGGGCACTCGATCGAGTGCACTAGGGCCACTCGACCGAGTGCCCCTATGTCGTGGGAAATGCCTATAAATACCGCTTCACCCCTATGCATTTCACAACTTTACACCCTACATTTCATCCTACATTTTCAGCCCTAATACACTCTACTCACCTACACATCAAGCCTTAGAAACCCTAAGCCAAACACACCAATTCCGAGCCCTTTGTCCCTCGGAAACCGACGCAATACACACATACACCACAACTCGCGTACATCCTCGATACTCCGGCGTCCCGTCGCTATTTACGAGTCCATTTCCGAGGCCTATACCTAGCATGTATGTTGAGGGTGTCCTAAACCCCATTTCGATCTCTATTACTCCGTCATTTTCATTTAATCTATCGCATTTTGTAATCATAATCGTAGTAACACTAACATTAACACTAGCATTTATACTTTTGCATTTTCATTTTTGTATCATCTTCCGTTACTAATATCATTATTATACTGCGTATACGTAAACTAGTATCAAAATCCGGTTTTGAAAACGTTGGACTACGATGATCACCTAAGGTCCGTCTAATCCCTTTACGAGCCACGACGGAGGTGGAGCCCTTTCGAGGAGCCCCGCCCCAATGTACTCAAGGGCGTGACGTGACCGTGATCGGTCGTAGTTGAACGTATTTAATCCCATTTCTATAATTAGTGCGAAACCCGTTGACACGAAAACCGACATCACATAACTCGAAAGAGTTAGTTCCGATGTCGTGACGTAGAGGGAAGCATTTCGTCACTAATTGAAATTTTCTAGTGTAACGATAAACATTTTCATAAAACTCCGATAACGGTATTATAATCGTTCATACACGATTATAGTACCGGAGGCCAAGTTAAATACGAATCATGCGATATTCGTATTTGGTTTGGCCGACCATCGAATTAAGTCATAAAACGAAACGAATTATTATTCGTACAGGGTCAAATCGACCGAGTACGTATGCTACTCGATCGAGTAGCACCCATAAAAATGGACAGTAGCTGCGTAAAGGACGCACTCGACCGAGTCAGCCCACGACTCGGTCGAGTGGGTCCTGTAACCCATAAAACCGAGGGGTTTGACACACATTTCAAGCCCCGTCCTTTTATCGACTTTAGTCATCACGTGTAAAGACTATCACGTGATCTTCCTATTTTCAAAAACACGCATTTCACGACAACATAGAACGACTTTGATCAATTTTTGGCATGATAAGTCGGGACAAGACTACGGGATATGAGATCGGGCTAGCAATATGCCACAGTCTCATGTTTCCGTCCTTCGTTTAGTACACGTCATAATGTGTATTTAATCGGGGTAGTCCATTTACATAGTCCGCGGTCTAGTTTACATACGGGTCCGTTCCTATCATTGTATCGTGATATTTCTTTTTTTGTTTATTATTTTTACGTAACGTTGTATTGTGAATTCCGGGTTGTATTTCCGCCCGTGTAACTTGTACGTTATTTTTATTTCCTTTCGAGCTTTATTTATTTACTTGCTTTACGCTTTATAAATGAACCTCGCATGCTAAATCATTCCGACCATAATTAAGATGCATTAAATGACGTAGTTAACGCAAAATTCACATGCTTAGCCCGAAAGTGCTGTTTGCATATCATTTAATCATTTTACTAGCGCGCGTACACGAACACGAACGATGTCTTAGTAGAGGCCGCCATGTGCGGGCGGGGTTGGGTGTCCTTAGTGGGCTTCCCAACACGTACCCTCACCCCTTACTTAGAACCTTTGGTTTCCGGATGTCCGAAAACTTTGGCGCGCGAGAGTCATTTTATATACGAAAGCCGGTGTAAACGGTATCGGTATAACAATGCAAAGGGACGAGCCCCATAAACTCTGAAATCGAAGTGGGCTTACTTTGTGTGTAGCCCATGACGACATAGAGTGGGCTCGTATGGTTCCGAATAACCACAAAATTCGGTGGCGACTCCATTTTGACTTAAATTTCGAACCCGAGAACAATCTTACCATGAGATTCATTCGCCTACCCAAACCCGCGCGTGGCCGCGTTGGGGTGGACCTACGTCATGTCCACAATTTGGCGACTCCGCTGGGGACACCTGATGTACCACATGTCATCGGGGTTCCTAGGGTGAGACTCGAAGAGAAATCGTTCGTAGATTAGTGTGCGCGCATTAGTTTAATGATTCATGCATAACCCAAATTTTGCCCGGGCCGGTTACTTGTGACCTACGTCCCACTATACCACGGTGCATTCCTACATGGGTGCGCTAAAGACATCGATGGTGGAACTCGTCTCGGTTTCGCGGCATGTCCTAAGACTAACTCGACTTAGGGAGTCCGTCCATCACACGAGAAAGCCATCGTTGTTGGTATAGACCCTATTTTGACCGACCGAGACTTAGTGTAAAGCATACATAAGCGTCGTTATAATGCTTGTTTGACTACATGCTACTTGGTTTCCGTGTCAAAATTTTCAAAAAAACCATCATTTCGAAAAATTGCATCTTTCTAAAAATACCCACCTTTCGAAAAACCCGAAATACTGTCCATTTCGGGACCCGCCTTTCCAAAACGCCCAAAATTGAAAAAACCCGAAATGCTGCCCATTTCGGGACTCACCTTTTCAAAATACCCAATTTTCAAAACTCGGAATGCCGCCGAAATTTAGGATCAACGATTTGACTCAAAATATCCTTTTCTCTAGTCGGCATGCTGTCCGTTTTAACTCTCGAATTTCCGACACCGTTTTGATCTCTGAATTTTCTTCAAAATTCTAATCTTGGTTTTCGAAATTCCGCTTTCCATTTTCGAACTATCGGAAATTCACCCTTTACATATTCCAACTTCAAACCTCCAACTTTCCTAAAATAGAACTTCCCAATTATAGGACCTACCGTCTATCCGTGTGTCGGGTCTTTGCATAGTACGTAGAGGGTTTATAGCGTCGAAACTCCGTCGATCTTATATCACGAGTTTCTCCCCTTTCCCGAGTCCGCCTTATCTGTCAAGGCACGACCAACCTGCGTAGGGCATACCCCTACAAAGGAAAGTCCGTCCATACACTCGAGTCAAAAGTCTGGGGAATAATCTCACGTGGACCTTCCTTCGAACGGGACTAGGCCCACTAGGGCCGAAATCCTAAGGAAGTCATACCACCTTTGAGTCATCCGTCTAGGTGTCTTTCTCGAGTCTTTTTGGGTTGCTCGGGATATTTTTTTTTTGTGATTCCAAGATCTGGGTTTGGTTTCTGATTACGTGGTGCTCTTACAGACAGGCCACCGGCAACCAGACACACTCGCAGAATGTAAGCTACTTTAGGCAGTCTGAAAACCTTTGTGGACGCCATGGTCGACAAACAAGCCGACATCGAAGCCCAACTGCATGAAATGAGGGCTGGGCAAATTGCTATCATCACCCGTTTGGCTGCAGTGGAGCAAAGGACTCCAAATATGGGGGTTACGGAACCTTTGGCTGAACTGGTTAGCTCGGTTCGCCGATTGGAAGAGCAAGTTCACTTGACTGGGAGTAACAATATCCATCGGGAGAATAGTCGTGAGTATAACCCGTTAAGTGACAAGTTGCCCGCAAACCTGAACCTCACCGGTTTGCCCATGTTTGAAGGGACTGAAGACCCGTTACTACATGTACGGGCCTTCAAGGAGTTCATGGCCATCAAAGGGGTGGACTCTACCATGTTCAAGAGCCTTTTTGCTGCGTTTCTTGAAAAGCACCCTCGGGCCTGGTACTACAGGCTAGACCCGAAGAAATACCCTACTTGGGATGATGTGGCCACCGAGTTCGCTCGGAACTATGCTGACAACACCAGATCCAAACCACAATGAGATCTCTGGAGGTTATGGCCCAAGAGCCGAAAGAAGGTTTTACCAAATACCTTCAACGCTGGAGGGCCGAGAGCGTGAAACTGGTCGATAAGCCCAGTGAGAAGACTTTGGTAGAGGCTTTTGTCAAGAACCTCCTCCCATCTTACCGGGTTCACCTCCGATATGCTGTCATACCCAATTTCACCACCCTTACTGAAATGGGTATGAGGATCGAAGATGACTTAAGACTGGAAGGCCTCACTAAGGCCGCTGCCAAAGGTTACCAAGGGGCTTCCTCCTCCACTACCAAGCCTCAAGCTGCAACCCGCAGCATTTTCGACGCCGTTAATCTACTAGATGCCCCGTCCAAGAAGAACACCCCACCTCGGGTTTTCACTGACATAGGTACGACCTATACTTATGCCTTACAAAGGCTATCCTCTAAAGGCCTAATCCAACCGATAGGCCCAACTCGTGAAGTTCCGGTCGAGCGACGCTTCAAGAACTACAATGCCCAAGCCTATTGCCAGTACCATCGAGGCAATTGGCATGATACCGAGAAGTGCTGGAAGCTGAAGCACTTGATCCAGGACCTGATCGAAAGCGGTAAAATCCCGCTACCCGGAGATAAGCCCAGCAACAAGGAGAATCCTTTCAGCTCCCACGCCATCTTTACCGGGGAGGTGATTGATTGCTCTCACCTTATCTCTCCATTTATCCCGCAAGTGAACGGGATCTGGTTCGACGACGAGGATGACGTCTACCTCGCCAAAGGGGAAGCTGTCCCCATTACCTCCGAGGAAATTCGTAGGACTAATTCCCGAGTCCTAACCAGTAACCACCTTGGTCGTCCCTATCAAGCCACTAGCTCTAGGGACACCCCTATCCCGACAACCGTCACTGAGCCATTCAGGACGGAAGTCGCCCCTGAAAAGCCAACTGCTGAAACGGCTCTCGTGAAGCAGCTGAAGAAGACCCGAGTTGACCTCACTATATGGCAACTCTTGGTTAGCTCACAGGAACATCGAGAAGTACTTACAAAGGCTCTCGATCAAATTAAGGTTGACTCTTTGGTTACCCCTGCTGAAATGGTAGCCACGGTCCTGCCCCACCTGAAGGGCAAAGCCAAGGAAGGAGGTCCGATGATCACTTTCTCCGAAACCGACCTACCGCCATTCGGGGCCTCCCACAATCTGGCCCTTTACATTACGGTGGTTTGCCGAGGAAAATACCTCCCTATGACCCTAGTTGATGACGGGTCCGCTGTGAATGTCCTTCCACTAAGGACCGCCAAAGCCCTCGGCATTACGAGGCCGATTACATCCCGACTGCTCAACCATCCAAGCCTTTGATGGGAGCCCAAAGTCGGTAGCTGGGGCCGTGAAGCTGACTATCATAACCGGCCCGATAGAAAAGGAGCTCGAATTCCAGGTGATCGACGTCACCTCGTCATTCAACTTGCTCATAGGTAGGCCTTGGATCCACGCGGTCAAGGCGGTGTCCTCTACCCTCCACCGAAAGATCAAGATGCCTCTTCTTAACGATGTCATCACTTTAGAGGCAACACCAATGACCGTGGCTAGCTGTAACGCCACGGGACGCACGGACCTCTGGGGGTTCGATTTTGTGGGGATGATCGAGGAAGAGTACCTCTTTAGGCCTTACTTCACTACGAGCATCGACACGATGCTCCAAAACCTAGGGTACTTTCCGGGGGCTACCTCTCGACCCGATCTTCCAGCTGGGAAGATCATCGAAGTTCTCAAAGATGAAGAGTCTCACTTTGGTCTCGGGTATGCCATAACTCCTGACAATGTTGTCCGAGCAGGAATTGAGAAGGCCTGCAACATTATTAAGGGTATCCACTTGAGCCCTTACAGCCCACGGTTGGCTGACTACTTTGTCACACCGGTATTTGGGGCTGTTCAGGTTGGTCTGTACCAGCCGAATGCTGTGCAGCTCGGGACCCACTTGGCCCAGGACTGCAACTATATCCCGGATGATGTGTTCGCCCTCATCCAATCCAACGGAGCTGAAGATGCTGAGCCCGCACTAGGGCTACTATTTGGGGAAGACACCATAGCCCCAACTCCAAAGGAAGACCTGGTCAACCTGATCCTCCGCAGCAACAGGTTTGACCCGATCAAGCTGATCTCGATGTTGGTTCCGAGACGGGAAACAGGGCCTGGAGGAAGACTGTCAAGTGGACTGACAGTCAGGGAAGAACCTACAAGCTGGTCACCGGAGAGGGAGACATGCCTGAGTCTGAGTCCAAGTCCGAGTCTGAGTTGGAGTCCGAGTCAGAGTCTGAGGTCGAGTCTAGGGAAGTCGGTGCTAGAGTCACTCCTGTAACCCCTCTCCCTTTTATCATTCCTGCTGCTGGCACTTCGAGGCCTGTCCCGAGTGCCCTACCAATTCCGCCACTGACCAATGATCAGATGGCTGCTCTTTTTGAGCTGTTCTCCAAATTTTCAATCAATAATAACAACCGTTCTGCTTACGACTTGTCTCTTTTAAATTCTGCTTTCAAAAATGATTTATGCTATGACATTGAGAAACCAGACGAACAGGTACCCTTACCTCCACATCTGATCGAGCAACTAGAGCAAAGGGAGTCCCGAAACCCGGTGATTGAAGAAACCGAGTCCATAAATGTGGGAACAACCTCAGAGCCTCAGGTACTTAAGATAGGGTTATCCTTAGATCCTGAGGAGAAACAACAGTTCATAAGCCTCCTCCAAGAGTTCAAGGATGTCTTCGCATGGTCCTACAAGGACATGCCGGGGATAGACCGGGAAATAGCCGAGCACCACATACCAATCAAAGACGGGTGCAAACCGGTCAAGCAAAAACTTCGTCGGATGAGGCCCGAGTGGTCTCTCAAGGTAAAAGAAGAAGTCGACAAACAATTCAAGGCCGGCTTCATACAAGTGTCCGAGTATCCGGACTGGGTGGCAAACATCGTACCAGTTCCTAAAAAGGACGGTAAGGTGCGGGTATGTGTTGATTTTCGGGATCTCAACAAGGCGAGCCCAAAAGATGATTTTCCGTTACCACACATCGACATACTGGTGGATAACACGGCCGACCATGCCCTTCTATCATTCATGGACGGGTATGTCGGGTATAATCAAATCAAGATGGCGGAAGAAGACATGAGTAACACTACCTTTACCACACCTTGGGGTACTTACTGTTATACCGTCATGCCGTTCGGCCTCATTAATGCTGGAGCCACATACCAAAGGACCGCTACCACCTTATTACACGACATGATGCATAAAGAGGTAGAAGTTTATGTAGACGACATGATCGTCAAATCCAAAGAACGGGACGGTCACATCACCGCCCTAAGAAAATTCTTCACCCGACTACGCAAGTACAACATGAGGCTAAACCCTCAAAAGTGCAGTTTCGGGGTAACATCAGGCAAATTACTGGGTCATATCGTTAGCCAACGAGGTATCGAAGTCGACCCAGCTAAAATCAAAGCCATTACCGAGATGCAACCTCCCAAAACCGAAAAAGAAATAAGGGGATTTCTCGGGAAAGTCCAGTATATTAGTCGGTTCATTTCCAAGCTGACCATGGTGTGCGAACCAATTTTCAAGAAACTGAAAGTGGGAGAACGGGTACTATGGGATGACAAGTGCCAAGCTGCTTTTGACAAGATCAAGGAAATTCTGTCTGCTTCGCCAGTCTTAATGCCACCTCAACCCGGTTTGCCTCTATCGTTATACCTAACGACGACCGAGACAGCCATGGGGGCTATGCTGGCTCAGACGATTGACTCCGAAGAAAGAGCCATTTACTACATCAGCAAGAAATTTTTAGAGTATGAGTGCAAATATACCATGCTCGAAAAGACGTGTTTGGCTCTAGTCTGGGCCACTAAGAAACTCCGACACTATATGCTCAGTTACGAGGTCCATGTGCTATCCAAAATGGACCCGATCAAATACATCTTCGAAAAGCCCGTTCTCAACGGCCGAATCTCTAGATGAACTCTAATGCTGGCAGAGTTCGACTTAAAGTTTGTACCGTTAAAGGCTATTAAAGGTCAAGCAGTAGCTGAATTTCTCGCCGACAACCCAATAACCGAAGAAGGACACACCGACACCTGATCCTTCCCAGACGAAGATATTTTCCATACTGATACTGAAACTTGGGATTTATACTTCGATGGAGCATCCAATTTTCGAGGGTTCGGAGTCGGGATCCTCCTAATTTCACCAAAAGGGGAGCATACTCCCGTCTCCATCAAGCTAGACTTTGATGTTACCAATAATGCAGCAGAGTACGAAGCATGCATTTACGGGCTACAAGCCGCCGCCAATCTGGGGATCACAAATCTCCGGGTACATGGTGACTCATCCTTGGTCATTAACCAAACACTCCAAAAATGGAAGACTCGAAATGCTAATCTCGTGGCCTACCAGGCACGAGTAAGGGATCTAGAGAAACAATTCCAAAAGGTAGAATACATATACCTACCCCGGGAAGAGAATCAGTTTGCAGATGCACTCTCAAAATTGGCATCTTTGCTGAACATTCCCGACCACGTGACCAGTATGCCGATTTGCGTTGAAAGACGCTCCGAGCCGGCGTACATCCACGACATAAAATGACATTGAAATAACTGACCCCGAACCATGGTATCAGGCTGTGTTAACGTACCTGACAAACGGAGAATATCCTCCCGGGACGGAAAGTCGGGCCAAGAAAGCCTTACGGAGGCTAGCCACCCAGTTCATCCGTACCGACGACGGTCAGTTATACAAAAAGACGGCACAGGGGGCTCTTCTCCTTTGTGTTGACAAATATAAGGCTGAAAAGGTTATGGCCGAAGTACATGATGGTGAGAACGGCCTACATATGAATGCCCACATGCTGGTCCGGAAAATCATGAGGCTCGGCTATTATTAGAATACCATAGAAGCCGACTGCCGGTCGTATGTCAAACATTGTCATAACTGTCAAATCTTTGGCAATGTACAACATATGCCGTCATCACTGCTTTATACCATGACGTCACCCTGGCCATTCTCAACGTGGGGTATTGACATAATCGGGAAAATAAATCCCTCTGGTACCGGTGGGCATTGCTTTATTTTGGTAGCTATCGACTATTTCACCAAATGGGTCGAAGCTGAATCATATCGCATTCTCAATGCTAAGCATGTCGCCAAGTTTATCCAGAACAAGATAATATGTCGATATGGGATTCCGTCTAAATTTATCAGTGATCACGGGACTCATTTTCAAGCCGAGACTGCGGCCCTGCTGACCAAATATAAAATCCAAAGGCATACTTCCTCGCCTTACCGCCCCCAAACAAATGGAGCAGTAGAGGCGGCTAATAAAACAATTGTCACCATACTAAAAAAGATGGCTGATAATTATCGGGACTGGCCCGACAAAATACCTTTTGCCCTATGGGGGTACCGAACGTCAATTCACACCGCAACCGGGGCAACGCCGTATTACCTAACCTACGGGATGGAGGCAGTCCAACCAGTCGAACTGGAAGTACCGTCCCTCAGAATTCTGTTAGAAAGCCAAGTACCCGAAGCTGACTGGGTTCGAGCACGATATGACTCGTTGGTCTACTAGACGAACGACGATCTCGCGCCCTCAATAATATCCAAATCTACCAGAAGAGGATCCAACGGGCCTTCAACAAGAGAGTAAGGCCCAGGCACATTAAAGAAGGCGACCTAGTCCTTAAGTCAATCCGGGCTCTACTACCAGTTGACCCAAGGGGAAAATTTAAACCCAATTGGGCTTGGCCATATCTGGTGAAGAAAATCCTATCAGGGGGAGCAGTGATGCTGACGGACCTGGACGGGAACGAGTTTGTCAACCCAACCAACCTGGACCAACTGAAGCGTTACTACCCCTAGCCTCTTCTCAATGTCATTAGCAAATTTTATAAAAATCATTCTTTTCAAAAAGCAAGTCAATAAGCTAGAATTACTTATTCTACTGTCGCAAACATCTTGAACCAATAGTCTTGGTGTAATTCGAGATTGCAAATTTACTAAGCCTGAACTACGTTTGGTTTGATTCTGCTAATCGCGGATACGTAGGCAACCCCTCAAAAGGGTACAACCAATGCAATCAAGAAAAGACAGGAACGTTTTATTAATAAACTTCTTTTATTAATTCAAAAAAAAAATCCCGACAAACTCGGGAAATTACAAAAGTGCAGGAATTCAAAAAATAAACACAAAAAAAAGGGGCACACAACAAAAAATAATAATAATACTAAATAATAATAAAGCTAAAGGACTCGGCATTTAGGGCATCTTGCCCTTCCCCTTGTCCTTGGCCTCCTTAGCCGTCCACTGACGTCGACGCGGAGGGGAGCGTTCCCGAATCACCACAGGAACCTCTCTGGCTCGGGCCCGATTGTTTGAGCCCGACTCCTCTATCACATCAATAGGCCCAAGTCGGGCCGTCACGGGCTTAGGGAGCCGGTCACGCGGACCTAGTCGATCCCGGACCGCCAACCTTGGCCCAAGGCGTCTCTCCAACTCAGTTTGCCCCCGAGTGCTGCTAGAACGGACTTCCTTAGATCGAGTCTTAGTTTGTGACTTAAGACCCGATTCCTCCCGGACTGTAGCTTCCAGAATATCTCCCCCGGTGAAGAAGTCCCTGTTGTCCTTCACCGTCTCGCGGTGAACCAATTCAAAGGCCTCATCAAGTTTCAAGGCCTTTCGAGCTTCCTCGGACTCCTCAGAAGTCCATTTCTGGTAAGCCCGTGACACCCAAGCGGATTGGCAAGGGCTGGGTATAGTCCATGTAGGACGAGTGAACCATCTTTGCAACCAGGTGTCGCACATAGCATCCGTCAATTGGAGCGAGCCGCTTATAATGGCTTCAGTCTCAGGGATGCGTTGAGACGAACCGAACTGCCTCAGGAGACGGTCCGGGTAAATATGAACTGTCCAGTCTAGGGACAGAATCACCAGGTAGCGAGCTTGGTCTCTCTTGGCCAGGCCAGCCAACTTCGAAAGGAACCACCAAGCAACGGTCCACCTAATCAAGGGACCCCCGTGGAACACCAGCTCCTCATCCCAGTAAGCTCGATCTATCCGATGATTCAAGCTTCTCTTTCGCCTTCTTGAGCTAATCTGACTACTCCGATAATTGGGTATGTTCGGAGGGGTCTCTATGATTGACAGTCGCTTCGACAACCATATCTGGAAAGTACACACAAATTTTATAAGCAACGGAATGGTTCGCCAGGGTCCAATCGATCGAGTGCAGCAGATGACTCGATCGAGTTAGCCCTATGAAAGCAGGCAGTAGCTCGATATGAGTGTCACTCGATCGAGTGACAGGTCCACTCGATCGAGTGACCTGCGTACTTCAGGTATTTCGCGTGAAAAAAAAAAACGCGAGCTGTATACCTGCAGGAGACGGGTACTTCCTGTCAACCGTCGGGTTGGGTCGAGCCGCCTAGCATCCAGACCCATGATGATTTCCCCTGTGGCTAGCCAAGCAGGGCTATAACCAGTCTTCATCTGGTCAACCACTCCAATCAGCATGATTTGACCCATGCACGAGTCAATGATAAGTGTAGTTTATAGTGCCTATTTTGTTATGTTTTGGTCCCATTTCCTTGTGGAATCGCTCCTTGGGAGCGATTCATGGGCTTCTTATGCTTCCTTTAGTCCGTTTCAGGTTCCCGAGACCGATTTGGAAGAGTTGGAGTGATTCCGACTCAATACATACACATTTTGGAGCCAACGAGATAAAGGAACGATGACTCGAGGCCTTGGAATCGACCCCGAGACCTTGGGACCCAACCCCGAGCCTCCGAGACCCGGTCCCGAGTCCCGAGAATCGACGGGAAGCCCATGAGATACAAGGAGGGACCCTAGAGCTCTTATTGGAGGCATACAAGACCCTTCCCTGGCGGGATAGTGGCCTTCCCGATCGGGAAGGGGTGCACGATTAGGAGCGCCACTGTGGGTCCGTCCCGGTCGGGTTGAACCCTTACCGATCGGGATGACAGAACCGTCCCGATCGGGATGATCCGTCCCGATCGGGATGGGCTACAGCTCACCCGCATTGTTTCCTTTCTTCTCCTTTCCACTTGTAACCCTATATATACTCCCTTCTTGTATTGTTAAGACATCTTATCATAGTTTAGCATTTATTAAGCCTCCCAAAAACCCAAAAACCCTACATTTACTTTCACTCATTAGTTTTAATCTTCCTTTAATCTTACTTAATCCTTAGTTAATTCTTGCAATTAGTTCTTGTATTAAGAGGATACTTGAAGAATTTTCCAAGCTTGACAACCTTGGATTTTATTTGGGTTCTTATTTATACAAGATTGCATCTTTTCATCTTCATAGTGTTGGTATAATCATCTCTACTCTTTATCTTGTTTATTTAATCTAGTTTGAATCTTTTCATATTGTTATTGTTGTTATTCATTATGAATGTTTGTTTTCTCTTATGATTGTTAGTTTGACCATGATAATGAGTGAGTAATGATCTTGTGGGGTTAGTAGGGGGATTAGGGGTAGATTATGGATGATTAGGGTTGATTAAGGGGAAAAGGTTACATCTTTGTTGTTAGTCACATTGTGGGAACTCTATGTGTTTGTTGATATGCTTGTGTGAGTTGTAGTGGCCATGCTTCCCATACTTGTGTTCATCTTCTCATTGATTGCTTATTTTGTGGAAATGTTGAGAATAGTTTAGTCGCGAGAGCGCGGACTAGGGTCTAAGTTGCGAGAGCCCGGACCCACCTTCACATCGGTCTAAGTTGCGAGAGCCCGGACCAACTCTAGCGATTAGGAGACACCTATACCCTTGATCACCCCAATTACCCTTCTACTCCTATGAACCCGACCTACCCCACTTTCTTCCTTATTTGAGTTCATCTCTTTAGTTAGCCATCGTTCTTTTAGTTTATTTATTAGTTCGATCATTAGCTTAGTCATACCTCTCCTCCACCATTAGTTTTCCTTTTATCGTCTCTTTGTGTTTGTTTGGTAGCATAGTCTCGTTTGTAGGCCGACCTAGTCTAAGCTTCGCCTTACCGTCCTCGTGGATACGATCCCGACTTACCCTAGCTACCCACTAGGTGTAATCGGTAGTTTATTGTTGGTTAGGGACGTGACAAATCCCTACCATCAGTCAAGTTCCATCAGCCCTTCGAAGACATAGCAGTGCAGCATGCAAAAGGCAAATGCCCTACGCCTGTGAGCAGGGGTGGCCCTTACATCTCGAGGGTTCATAAACTTATCAGGCAGATCGAATAGGGAAACGCTGTCTCCCCGCACCATCCGATTTGTCTCAGCATGAGACAAACCCAAGAATTCCCTCAACCGCCTCCTTGGATCCGTGTAGAGCGGAGGAATAGCTGGCTGAGCAACAGGGCTCCAACCATCTATAGCCGTAACCTCCTCGGGTAAAGGACATATTTCTCCCCGCGGGAACGCGAATACGTGATGGGTGGTGTCCCAAAACGACAAGCAGACGTCCAGGAAATGCGAGTCAACTATTAGGCGTTGAAAAGGGAATAAATTGACAATTCCCATCTGGGTCAGTCGGACCTTTTCCTCATCCCGAAAATATTGGGACCATGCGAGAAGCATAGCTGTCAAGTGATCGATACCCAAGCCAGAAAAATTTCTAGCTTTCTTGAAAGTCTAAAAGATTTTGAGAAGGAAAAGAAGAATTTGAGTTGAGATGCAGAAAACTGAAGCAAGAGATTCTCATTGTTATAATGAGGAAACCTAACTGAAAACCTAACTACTCTGCCTCCTCAGCAAACTGGGCCCTATGCACGCGTAGGCCTGATTTCAAACTAGAACCCAGGATAGGAATCAAGCCGTCCCGAGCTTTCCTAAGAGTCTCTAAAATTTTTCCGTGATAAAATTTCTTCGCGATAAAAAAAACGACCCGACAGGACTATAAACGACCCTCTGCTTATGGCTGGCGAGCCCTTCACGCGAGTCCACTGGACTATAAACGACCCGACAGGAAGTCTACCAGGTCTTAACGGACTTGGTAGCTACTCCGACTTTCGCCTTGTCCAAGCCTCAGTCAGAGTGGGGGCTCTGTAGACATCCGCATTTTGACTGCCACGTGTCTATGGTAGTCTCCAAAAAACACCCGATGATGATCGGACGCAAATGTGACTTGGTATACTCGGACTTGGGCTCGGAAACAATAATATCCGACATGGACTTTTAGCGGAGTAAAAATCTCACAAAACAGACCTCAAATCCAGGCCCAGTGGGTCGTCCCGAGTCAAATAAGACTAATTTGGGCCAAAACCGACACCAAAGATAAATCCCGTCTTTTGGCGACCGGGTCAAAACCCGGTCAAAGACGAAACCGTCTCATAAATCAGCCAAGTTCAGCTGGCGCACAAATCAGAATTCAAAAAAAACCAATCAAAACAACAAGATCAATTCTTTCCTTATTTGTCTCGCCCACTTGATCCACTCGATCGAGTGGATAGACCCACTCGGTCGAGTGAAGCGCCAAAAACCGGGTTTGACCCGTTTGCAAGGGCACTCGATCGAGTGCACTAGGGCCACTCGACCGAGTGCCCCTATGTCGTGGGAAATGCCTATAAATACCGCTTCACCCCCATGCATTTCACAACTTTACACCCTACATTTCATCCTACATTTTCAGCCCTAATACACTCTACTCACCTACACATCAAGCCTTAGAAACCCTAAGCAAAACACACCAATTCCGAGCCCTTTGTCCCTCGGAAACCGACGCAACATACACATACACCACAACTCGCGTACATCCTCGATACTCCGGCGTCCCGTCGCTATTTACGAGTCCATTTCCGAGGCCTATACCTAGCATGTATGTTGAGGGTGTCCTAAACCCCATTTCGATCTCTATTACTCCGTCATTTTCATTTAATCTATCGCATTTTGTAATCATAATCGTAGTAACACTAACACTAACACTAGCATTTATACTTTTGCATTTTCATTTTTGTATCATCTTCCGTTACTAATATCATTATTATACCGCGTATACGTAAACTAGTATCAAAATCCGGTTTTGAAAACGTTGGACTACGATGATCACCTAAGGTCCGTCTAATCCCTTTACGAGCCACGACGGAGGTGGAGCCCTTTCGAGGAGCCCCGCCCCAATGTACTCAAGGGCGTGACGTGATCGTGATCGGTCGTAGTTGAACGTATTTAATCCCATTTCTATAATTAGTGCGGAACCCGTTGACACGAAAACCGACATCACATAACTCGAAAGAGTTAGTTCCGATGTCGTGACGTAGAGGGAAGCATTTCGTCACTAATTGAAATTTTCTAGTGTAACGATAAACATTTTCATAAAACTCCGATAACGGTATTATAATCGTTCATACACGATTATAGTACCGGAGGCCAAGTTAAATACGAATCATGCGATATTCGTATTTGGTTTGGTCGACCATCGATTTAAGTCATAAAACGAAACGAATTATCATTCGTACAGGGTCAACTCGACCGAGTACGTATGCTACTCGATCGACTAGCACCCATAAAAATGGGCAGTAGCTGCGTAAAGGACGCACTCGACCGAGCCAGCCCACGACTCGGTCGAGTGGGTCCTGTAACCCATAAAACCGAGGGGTTTGACACACATTTCAAGCCCCGTCCTTTTATCGACTTTAGTCATCACGTGTAAAGACTATCACGTGATCTTCCTATTTTCAAAAACACGCATTTCACGACAACATAGAACGACTTTGATCAATTTTTGGCATGATAAGTCGGGACAAGACTACGGGATATGAGATCGGGCTAGCAATATGCCACAGTCTCATGTTTCCGTCCTTCGTTTAGTACACGTCATAATGTGTATTTAATCGGGGTAGTCCATTTACATATTCCGCGGTCTAGTTTACATACGGGTCCATTCCTATCATTGTATCGTGATATTTCTTATTTTGTTTATTATTTTTACGTAACGTTGTATTGTGAATTCCGGGTTGTATTTCCGCCCGTGTAACTTGTACGTTATTTTTATTTCCTTTCGAGCTTTATTTATTTACTTGCTTTACGCTTTATAAATGAACCTCGCATGCTAAATCATTCCGACCATAATTAAGATGCATTAAATGACGTAGTTAACGCAAAATTCACATGCTTAGCCCGAAAACGCTGTTTTCATATCATTTAATCATTTTACTAGCGCGCGTACACGAACACGAACGATGTCTTAGTAGAGGCCGCCATGTGCGGGCGGAGTTGGGTGTCCTTAGTGGTCTTCCCAACACGTACCCTCACCCCTTACTCAGAACCTTTGGTTTCCGGATGTCCGAAACCCTTGGCGCGCGAGAGTCATTTTATATACGAAAGCCGGTGTAAACGGTATCGGTATAACAATGCAAAGGGACGAGCCCCATAAACTCTGAAATCGAAGTGGGATTACTTTGTGTGTAGCCCATGACGACATAGAGTGGGCTCGTATGGTTCCGAATAACCACAAAATTCGGTGGCGACTCCATTTTGACTTAAATTTCGAACCCGAGAACAATCTTACCATGAGATTCATTCGCCTACCCAAACCCGCGCGTGGCCGCGTCAGGGTGGACCTACGTCATGTCCACAGATTCCTTGGGGAAGAGTCTATCGATGGCCTAATTATCACTGGCTCAGGACCCCAGCAACTAGGCGGTACCTCAATGGGTGTGGAGCATGATTTAGGACAGGATAACGAAGCCGAAGGACAAGAGAGCCTGGATGGTTGTCCTGACACTGAACATGACTTCATACCTGTTGTAAAGTGCTCAGGATGTTTTGTTATAGGCCTTATGGTGAAAGGCACTAGTATTGACTATGAGAAGAGAATAGATTGGGAGAAGATGAAGTCTCCTAACAGATATGAGATATTACATGAGGATAGACAGGAAGAAGAGAAGGACTTATATCCTCCAGTAGGGGATGAGATCCCTCCTGATATTATTACATGATCATTGGTTCCTGGAACATAAGAGGTGGTAATGAAGTCCTAAAACAAAATGAAATATTAAAAATGATTAGGGGTAAGAGGGTTGATATTATTGGAGTTTTAGAGACTAGAATTAAAGTAGATAAAGCTTCTGCTGTTATTAGAGGGAAATTTAAAGATTATGGGGTGATTACGAATTATGATCATCATTACAATGTTAGAATTTGGGCGGTGTGGAATGTTAATACGGTGAGAATTATGAATGTGGAGAAGGCTGATCAAAGCATCAACTGTGATCTACTTCATTTGGCTACTAACTCTGAAATGAAGGTGACTTTTGTTTATGGGTTTAATGAGGCTAAAGATAGAGTTACTCTGTGGGATAATATGGTGAATATTAGCAAGACTGTTCAAAACTGGATAGTGCTTGGTGATTTGAACATTATTAGACATAGTGGAGAAAAAATAGGAGGGAATAATCCTGATTTGGAGGATATGGGAGCTTTTAATAACTGCATTAGTAATTGTGAGTTACAGGAGCTTACTGGGCAGGGTGCTGAGTTTACTTGGTGCAATAAGCAGGATGTTCTGGATAGGGTCTACTCTAGATTAGATAGAGTACTAGTTAATGGGAACTGGCTTAACAACTTTACAAATTCGATGGTTACTTATCTAACTCCAGGGGTTTATGATCATACTCCTATTTTGGTTAATGTTCTTCAGGAGGGAAATGAGCATAGAAGATTTAGTTTCTTGAATTGTTGGACTAATCATCCAATATTTGATCAGGTAGTAAGGCAGGCCTGGGAAAAGCCTATTACTGGTAGTAAAGGTTATAAACTTTTTGGAAAATTAAAGAATGTAAGGAAGGCGCTCAAAGAAATGCATAAGTTGAGTTACTCTAGTTTGAATAGAAGAATTTTGGAGCTGGAACAGAAGGTGGAGATCTGTCAGAAGCAGCTGCAAATTGAACCTTGGAATATTAATCTTATTGATGAGGAGAAAGAACTCTTGAATAATTAGAATTGTTTGAAGAATGCTGAATTAAGTACTGCTCACCAAAGAGCAAAGATGGAGCATATAGCTGCTGATGATGCTGGAACATCTTATTTTCACTCTAGAATAAAGGAAAGGAGGCAACAACAAGTGATTGGACAAATCATGGACCATATGGGGCAATTAAGGGAGGGGAAAACTAGTGTGGTTGAAGGTTTTATTGAGTATTATAAAAGGTTATTGGGGGAAAAGAAGGAGGTTGAATTAATAAATGAAAATACAATGAAACAGGGTTATAAGTTGAATGCTCAAGACTGGCAACTTTGACTCATTAAGCCAAATGAGGAGGAAATCAGACGAATGGTTTTCTCTATTGGATCCAATAAGAGTCCAGGGCCGGATGGGTTCTCCTCTGGATTCTTCAAAGCTGCATGGGAGATAGTAAAGGAGGATTTTTGTGGAGCTGTAAATGAATTTTTTGAGAAAGGTAAAATGGTGAAGCAAGCCAATACTACTCTAATTACTCTCATACCTAAGAAACAAGTGTGTGGTTCTGTGCTTGATTATAGGCCTCTATCTTGCTACTCTATTCTTTATAAACTATTAGTAAGATATTTACTAAGAGAATTCAAATGGTGATACATAAGATAGTGGGCCCTGAACAGGCTGCGTTCATTCAGAACAGAAGCATCCAAGAGAACATAGCTCTTTCCCAATCTCTGATTAAGAACTACAATAGGAAGTATCTTACTCCTAGATGTTTGATGAAAATTGACCTTAGGAAGGCTTTTGACTCTATACAATGGGAGTTTATTGAGAATATGCTGAGTTTTTATAACTTTCCTATGGATTTTAATAAGTGGATTAAAGCTTGCATACAAGGCTCTTGGTTCTCCATCAAGATTAATGGTTCTTCTCAAGGATTCTTCAAGGGAATAAGTGGTGTTCGTCAAGGGGATCCACTATCCCCTTATCTCTTTGTATTGAGCATAGAGATTCTGTCGAGGCACCTCAGGCAAACCATTGATCAACCGTTGGTTTCTTTCCATCCTAAGTGTGCTCAGATTAGGCTAAATCACCTGATTTTTGCAGATGACTTGATGGTGTTTACTAGAGGAGATGTACCTTCTGTTATGGCTATAATTAATACTCTGGATGGTTTTGCTAAGGAATCTGGGTTACAGGCAAATAGAGATAAGACTGATATTTATTGTGGAGGAATTGTGAGGGAAGTCAAGGAGATGATTTTGAGAAATACGGGATTCAGACAAGGCACGTTCCCTTGTAAATATTTAGGCCTTCCTCTAAATGATGTTACTAACAAACTGGTGAACTATACAGGTTTGATTGATAATGTACAGACAGCTCTTAGTGGATGGACAACTCATAGTCTTACTTACGCAGGTCGGGTAGAGCTTCTGAATTCAGTTATATTTGTGTTGCTAAACTACTGGAGTGCTAATACCCTGTTACCAGTAAATGTGGTAGAGAAGATTATTGGAATATACAGAACTTATTTCTGGACAGGGGCTATAGAGAAGAACATTATGAACTACAAGAGCTGGACTAGTATATGTGCACCTTGGGATGAGGGTGGTTTTGATGTGAAAAATATTGTTGCCTGGAATAAGGCGCTTATTAGTCAATGGCTTTGGAAAATATTGATGAATAAGGAGGGGATTTGGCTTAGCTGGGTTAAGAGATACATTTTGGGGCCTAGAACTATTTGAGACATTCACAAAGAGGAGAGGTTTACAGCTACAATGAAGAGCATCATTAAAATTAGAGATGAAATTACTGCAGGAATGGGGGGAAAAGAGCAGGCGCTTCAACTGATTAGTCAATGGCAAGACAAAGATAAATTTAAACCACAAAGAGCCTATTCTTGGTTTAGGGAGAAGTTTCAGCAGAAGTTATGGCTAAGAAGTCTGAAAAAGCCACAGGTTATGCCAAAGCATGGTATAATAGCATTTTTAGCAGCACAAGGAAGACTGGCCACGATTGACAACATCACTAAAAGAGGAATGATACTGGTGAATCGATGTATTCTCTGTGCAAAAGACATGGAAAATCATTATCACTTGTTCTTTAATTGCAGATGGGCCGAGGGCATTTGGAAGAAGATGAAGGAATGGATGTGGATGAAGGGTAGAAATAATCATCTAATTGCAGAATTGAAATGGAGCAGTAGCAAAAGGAATAATAGGCACTGGAAGAACAACTGCTATTGCTCAGTAATAGCAGCAACCGTTTATCACATATGGCAGGAGCGAAATGCAAGAATTTTTAAGAATGTGTATAGGAGTAATGTAAGTATTATAGAACAAATTAAGTTCGAGGTCTTTATGAGATTAAGAAGTAGGGGGACAGATCTAGGCATACATAGGGTATGATAGAGTTTTTTTGATAAGTATAGGGGATATACTTTTTGTATGGAAGTCTCTTGTTAAATTAATGAGAGACATAAACTTCTTGCAAACAATAATAATAATAATAATAATAATAATAATAATAATAATAATAATAATAATAATAATAATAATGCGAGTTGTTGCCAGGATTGAGGATCCACAGTGCGAGTTGTTGTTACTTCGTGCATGCGCGGGTATTTCCAAGCTTTCTTTTGCTCTGCGCACTTGCCCCTCTTCGGTTTTCGACTCGGCTAAGATTTTCTTCGATACTGCTCAGCGGTCTAGCTTGGAGCGCATTGTCACCGCGTCCGGCCCCGGGTTTGGGGACTGGCAGTGGCGTCTTTCCACACTACCCTTCCACTTTGGAGGGCTTGGGGTGTATTGTGCTGGGGATGTCCTGCATTATGCCTTTCTGGCTTCTCGCCTCCAGTCCTCTGAGTTGCAGGCTATCCTCCTTCGACCTTCAGCTGTCTTGGCTCCCGGGCCGATCTTCGATGCGGCCTTGGCTCTGTTTAATGAGACCACCGGTTCCGACCTTCCCCGTGATCCTAGTGAGATCGCTGCCCCCAAACTCATGAAGAAATTGGCAGATATATAATTCACGAAGATTGCTGCTTCGGTAGAATCAGATTTCTCATTGACTCAGCGACAGGTTGTTCTGTGGAAGTCTCTATAGGGTGCTCATACGTCTGATTGGCTGTGCGCGGTGCCTATCTCCGGGTTAGGGCAGACCATGAATGGGAGGACTTACCGCTCTGTGCTTAGCTATCGACTAGGTATCCCTTTGTTCTCGATACCTAGACCTTGTCCCGCCTGTTCTCGAGTGTTTGTTGGCGACTTTTTTGGAGATCATGCTGTGTCGTGTGCTGGTGCCGTTGGTATTAAGCATAGACATAACCTGGTTCGCGACACCCTTTTGGATATCTGTTTCCGATCTGGTATTTCTGCCAGTAAGGAGGTGGATGTCGGTTTGATGGATGGGCACGACAACCCCCTATGCCTGGCGGATTTGCTTCTTTATTCCTGGGATAGGGGGCGTGATGTGTGTGTTGATTTGACTGGGTCCTCTCCTTTGACCCAGTCCGGCTTGACATCTTTTGAGCCTGGACGGGCCGTTGCTGATGCTGCTCGCCGTAAGTGTGTCAAGTATCAGGCACGCTGCACGGCCATTGGGTATGGTTTCCTTCCTTTCTCCTTCTCCTCTCTCGGCGAGCTCGACACGGAGGCTGTTTCTCTGCTCCAGCAGATCGTAAATTCGCTATGTCACAGGATGCTGGAGCGCGTGCCGCAGTTCATATTTTCACTAGAATTAGTTTCGCAATTGCTAAGGGAGTGGGAGCCCAGATAGTATCTAGGCTCCCCTCTAACTTCTTGTAATTTATTTCGTTTTTAATGCAAGATCCGGTTAATAAAAAAAAATTTAAAAAAAATTTAAATATTATTATTATTATTATTATTATTATTATTATTATTATTATTATTATTATATTTTTTTTGTAGAAAAAATCATCATTTCATATCAAAGATGTGAAATTACAAGTTAGTGCAAAAAACTAACACACTAGATTACATCAACTAACAATATCTAACTGAGCTAGAATCTTTCGATATTTAGGAGAAATACAAGCCAGAAAACGAGCTATTACAATGAGCTTAATTTGAGCCAAAATCAACTCTACCGGAGTATGCTTGCCTGTAAACACCCTTTTGTTTCTCTCTTTCCAAATAGCTGCAACTGCTGCGGATAAGGTAACCAACATCCAAGGGATTTTCCAATGTTTTCTGTGAGTATGGTTGTGGACATGACATAGGTCCACCCCGACGCGGCCACACGTGGGTTTGGGGAGGCGAATGAATCTCCATATGAGATGGTCAAATTGAAATTTAAATCGAAGTAGGAGTCGCCACCGAACTTTGTGGGAGTTCGGGCCCGTTCGAACCCACTCTATGTCGTAGTGGGCCGTGTACAAAATACGGCCCATTTCCGATGTCAGATTTTATTGGGTTCGTCCCTTTGCATTTGATACCGATACCGACGTTATCGGATACCGTGTATTGAATGACTCTCGTTGCCAATGGATTCGGACATCCGGAAACCATGGTTCTGAGTAAGGGGTGAGGGTACTGATGGTAAGGGATTTGTCACGTCCCTAGCCGATCAATAAAACACCGACTAACCTAGTGAGTAGCTAGGGCAAGTCGGGATCGTATCCACGAGGACGGTATATCAAGGTTTAGACTAGGTCGGCCTACAACGAGACTAAATTACCAAACAAACACAAAGAAGCGAAGATTGGAAAACTATTAAGGAGGAGGAGTAAGAACTAAGCTAATGACGAACTAACAAATAAACTAGAGTAACCGATGACTAACTAAGATGATGGATCAAATATGGAAAGAAGTGGGGTAGGTCAGGTTCATAGGAGTAGAAGGGTAATTGGGGTGATCAAGGGTATAGGTGTCTCCTAATCGCTAGAGTTGGTCCGGGCTCTCGCAACTTAGACCGATGTCAAGGTGGGTCCGGGCTCTCACAACTTAGACCCTAGTCCGCGCTCTCGCGACTAAACTATTCTCAACATTTCCGCATCATAGACAAACAATGAGAAGATGAGCACAAGTATGGGAAGCATGGCCACTACAACTCATACAAGCATATCAACAAACACATAGAGTGCCCACAATGTGACTAACAACAAAGATGTAACCTTTTCCCCTTAATCAAGCCTAATCATCCATAATCTACCCCTAATCCCCCTACTAACCCCACAAAGAAACTACTCACTCATTATCATGGTCAAACTAACAATCATAAGAGAAAACAAACTCACAATCCAAACATTCATTATGGATAACAAGAAAAACTACAATAACAATGTAACAAGATTCAAACAAAATTAAATAAATAAGATTAAGAGTAAGAAAGATTATAACAACACTAGGAAGATGAAAAGATGCAATCTTGTATAAATAAGAACCCAAATAAAACCCAAGGTTGTCAAGCTTGGAGAATTCTTCAAGAACTTCTTAATACAAGAACTAATTACAATAATTAACTAAAGATTAAAGAGAGATTAAGATTAATGAGAGTAGAACTAATCTAGGGTTTTGGAGGCTTAAACTAGTCTAGGGTAAGATAAGATGTCTTAAAATTACAAGAAGGGAGTATATATATGGGTACAAGAATGAAGGAGAAGAAAAGAAGAAATGCGGGTGAGCTGTAGCCCGTCCCGACCGGGACGGATCATCCCGATCGGGAAGGGTTCTGCCATCCCGATCGGAAAGGGCTCAACCCGACCGGGAAGGACCCACAGTGGCGCTTCTAAATGTGCATCCCTTCCCGATCGGGAAGGTCATTATCCCGACCGGGAAGGGTCTTGTATGCCTCCAATAAGAGCTCTAGGGTCCCTCCTTGTATCTCATGGGCTTCCCGTCGATTCTCGGGACTCGGGATCGGGTCTCGGATGCTCGGGATTGGGCCCCAAGGTCTCGGGGTCGATTCCAAGGCCTCGAGTCATCGTTCCTTTATCTCGTTGGCTCCAAAATGTGTCTGTATTGAGTCGGAATCACTCCAACTCTTCCAAATCGGTCTCGGGAAGCTGAAACGAACTAAAGGAAGCATAAGAAGCCCATGAATCGCTCCAAAGGAGCGATTCCAAAAGGAAAAAGGGACCAAAACACAACAAATAGGCACTACAAACTACACTTATCATCCCCCACACTTAACCCTTACTCGCCCTCGAGTAAGTACACACTAACTACTAAACTAGCCGAATGGGTATTAGCGCACCCTACGCCCCTTCAACTCACGCGAGTGCACTTAGAGGAAAAGTGCACTCCGCAAGGCAAGTTGGGTCTTGCGACAAAACCGTGGATGCTACCGGACACAAAACACATAAACAAACACACAAACAAACAAACAAACACTTAGACGGTTGCACCCAAAACAAAAGAAATACCGCTTCCCTCTAAAAGCGGTGAAAGAAGCACCGGTTTAGGACTCGAGGTAAGTGACAACGTTCCCAAGCTAGACATACAAACCAAGGTGAACTAAACCCTAATAGTATGACGATAAAGCAACAAAAACGTTGGTAACTTACCTAGGTCCTCCTAACTTTCTAAAAACGTACTACGGGACGATCGGCGGAGTGGAAAAGTGAAGAACCACGGTGTTAGTCGACACTGTAGGTAAGTGAGACCCCACCCCCTTTAGCGTGAGCGAAGAGGGTCGTCCCGTGTCCAAGACCGCCTAACTAGTCCAAGTAAAAAGGTGGAAAACATGCAAAATGAGGGAAGACCGACTAATGCCGCTATCATCCTTCCTCGGGACTCGGTCCTTTGGTAGGCTCTTCACGGCAAAAGTCGGAAAAAGGCTTATTTTTGTGGGGATTTCTTTTTGTGAGACAGGTTTTCTTTTGGCATTTTCTTTCTTTTTGACGTTTTGATTTGTTTGTTGCCATGCCATTTCTTTTTCTTCTTTTCTATTTTCTTTTTGGCTTTTGTGCCTTTTCTTTTTCTTCATTCTTTTCTTTCTTTCATTTTTCCTTCTTTGCCCTTTTGGCAAGATTTGGCATTTTTGGCATTTCTCGACACTCAAGAAAGAGAGAATCAACAATTTGCATTTTATTTGTGTGGGTATGTGTAAGAGGTAGGGTAATGGGTGAGTTGGGACGGCGCCTTCCCTTCAAACCCACAAAAAGTGGAGAACTTGGACTAACCAAACAACCCTAGACACGGTCACCTAAGGGACGAGACTCGGTAACCAAGGCCTTTTCACACCGTGGGTGGTCATAATGGTCAAAGGTGCAAATCCCGTAGTAAATCCCTAGTAAGCTAGGTAGACTCAAGGTAAAGGGCCAACGAATTCATTGATTTAGGGTCATTTTACTAGGCTAAGGTCCAAGACTCGATTTACACTACTAAAAAGGGAAAGTACACACTCACACACTAGCCTCTAAACCGGGTTTTCGAAAACGGTTTACGCACATGACACACAACATAACACAAAACAAAGACACGACGAAAACGAACGAAAGAAAAAGAAGCAAAAGCAACAAAACAAAAACAAAACAAAACAAACATACAACAAACACCACCCCGAACATCCGAATAAGCAACCAATTAACACCAAACTTTACAAAGCTCCGCCCGAGCACACCATAACACAAACCTCCAAACATCACAAGAAGTAAAGAGAAAAAAGGGATAAAAGGCGTTACCGGACGTCTTGCAAGCATTCCAAAGCTAACGGTGGTTGAGCAACCTAAAAGGAAAAAGGGAGGCAAAACACGCACACAAGACAGAAATACGACATAACGACACGAAAGGAAGAGACTCAAAAGAAAATCTTTTTGATTTTTGTGATTTTTTTTTTTCAAATTTTTAGGGTTTTTAAAGGTTTTTTCGAAAAAAGGGAAAAATAAAACTAACTACGATAGAATATCGCTCCCCCACACTTAAATCGAGCAATGTCCTCATATGCTCAATCGTAGTGTGCGGAGAGACAAAAGAAAAGAAAATAAACTACGAAAATAAAGCTAAAATTAAAACAAAGTGAAGAAAAGGGTAGAAGGTGTCCGGCCGGGGTGTAGTCAAGTCACCATGGGCCGAGACAAGAAAAGATATGGAAGGGGGAAGAAAAATAAAAAGAAGGAAATAAAAGGAAATGGGAGGGGAGGGCTAGGTGTAATCAAGTCAGCTAGCCCGGATTCCGCCTAAATCCGACTAAATCCTCAAAAAGAAAGAGTGAAGAACTTGTAAAATTTGGATTTTTCGATTGACTCTCGACGTAATCACATCGTCGGGAGTCGGGAGCAACCACTACCGAGGCCTCGAAGGCCACCATGACATCAAGACACATAAGTGTACAGGGGGGAGGGAATAAACAAAGGAAAACAAGTAACAACAAAAACGGAAAAGAAAGGATAGTTGCCATACCATAGGTTAGCTACTCACTCTCTCCGTCGTCTCATAGATTAATAAAGGCACGTGCTTGTCTTCATCATTGCTTTTCCGCTTCATTTTCGATAACAACGCATGGTAGAGGTGGTAAAGATGTGAGGGGGGTGGGATTTGATGTGGATCTCGGTGTAAAGTGAGGTGTATGGGACTATGGGTCATATGATAGGAACAAGGAGGAGTAGGGAGGTTGGGAGGGGGCATAAAACGGTTGGGTGGACTTGATTTGCGAAGAAGAATCACAAAGCGGAGCAGAGGACCTTCCCGGTCGGGAAGATTGATCCCGATCGGGTTATCTCAACCGTCCCGATCGGGATGCCCTCATCCCGGTCGGGAAGGGCTCGCAGGAAGCTCGAAATATGGTGCACCCTTCCCGATCGGGAAGGCACCCTTCCCGGTCGGGAAGCCTTACCCTTCCCGGTCGGGACGCCTCATCCCGGCCGGGATGGGCCTTCTTCAACTTCCACAATCCCAAAAGCTCGCTCGAAGCTTCAAAAACCCGATCCTCGTGCTTACAACCCAAGGTATATCATAGCCACTCTTCTCTAGGAGCATTCTCATTTCACCTATCAAGCAATACTCAAACACACATCAAACTCTCTCCCTCACAACGCTCATCAATCAATCCAAATAACAAGAATTCACAAAAATCCAACTAACTACAAGAAAGAGATCTATACAATGAGACGGTTCTTGAGGAACTCCGTCAAACCAAGGTGGTGTTTTCTTCAATCTTTTTCAACAACCAAAACTAGTTCCATCTCCATCAAGGGCACGTAAGAACAAGTCGAAGGCCCTAGAGAAGTCTTCAATCAAGCATGTCATATAACCGACCACATCCCAAGGCTCCTCATGGCCTTGCCTTGACGTTCCCGGGGCATCCCGCTCTTCCAAGTTCAACGACTTGAACTTGTACTTTTGGTCCTTGGGGATATACCCAAACGTCCACCGGTCCTCATGCGGCCCCAAGGGCGGCTCATCCTTTTCCTTGCTTTGCAACTTGTCCTCAAGCCCATGATTTGGGCACTCATCTTCCTCCAAATCGGAGTCATCATCCTCAAGTACATAAGAGTACTTCTTCAAGCTTTGTTCCGGTTCACCCCCTAGATCGATGTCTTTCTTGGCTTGGATCATATTACATGATTCATCCTTAGTAGGCGTAGTGTTGCCTTGGAGGTCGAACACTATCTTTTCCTCGCCTAACTCAAATGTGATCCTACCGTTCTTCACATCGATCATGGCACCCGCAGTGTGTAGAAATGGGCGCCCAAGAATAATGGGAGTATTGGCATCCTCCGGCATGTCAAGCACAATGAAGTCGACTGGAATGAAGTATTTCCCCACTCGTACCGGTACGTCCTCTAACATTCCTAATGGTCGATTGAATGATTTATCGGCCATTTGGAGGGTGAGGGACGTACATTTCAACTCTTTCATTCCGAGTCGGCAACAAATAGAATATGGAATGATGCTCACACTCGCGCCCAAGTCACATAACGCATTCTTGATCAAGAAGTTGCCTATGGTGCAAGGGATCGAAAAACTACTCGGATCCTTCAACTTCGGAAGCGTGGAACCTTGGATAAGCTCGCTCACCACCCTCGTGAATGCTACGGTTTCTTCCTTGTCGACGGATCTCTTCCTAGCTAAGATTTCTCTCATAAATCTTCCATATGCCGGGATTTGGGTAAGTAATTCGGTGAACGGGACACTAACATCCAATTTCTTCACAATACTAAGGAACTTGTCGTAATGAGTGTCCACCTTAGTCTTCATTTGCCTTGATGGGTAAGGCAACTTAATTTGGTACTTGTTTTGATCAATTGGGGTAAACTCCTCAAAGGACACTTTCCTTTTTCCCTTGTCTTTCTCTTGAAGAGGGGGAGGGTTGTCTTTTTGGGGTTTTTCAACTTCCCTTAAGACTTGCTCCTTAATTGGATTGTCCAAGCTTGATTCTTCTTGATTTGGAGATGTCATTTCCATTGTCGGTTCTTGCATCGGCTCTTGCTCATTAGGATATGGAGGGGAGTTGTAGGATGTACCTCTCCTTGTGGTGATAGCATTTACATGCTCAAATATCGGTGTTTCACCTTGAGAAGGTAGTTGCCCCTTTTGTCTTGAGGAGCTCCCCGAAGCAAGTTGAGATACTTGAGTTTCAAGCATCTTCATACGAGCATCTCTTACCGCATTTTCCCCTTGAACATAAGCAAAGAGCTCTTGTTGGGTTTTCGACATATCCATTTGACATTTTTGCACATCTTGAGTATTCTTTTGCATGTCTTGATTACTCCTTTGAATTTCCATCAAAGTCTTTTGAATGTCAAAATCTCGAGGTGGGGATGATGGATTATGTGGAGTGTCGGTGATGGCGAGAGGAATGCCATAATCATGAGTAGGAGACCGGCTCCTAGGCTTGCTTTGTTGTTGTTGATTTTGAGTTGCTTGTTGACAGTTCCCTTGGAACCCATGAGAATTGCCTTGATTAAGGCCTTGATTGTGGTTTTGTTGTTGTTGGAAGCCTTGGTTTCCTTTGAAACCGCATTGATTGAAGTTCCCTTGTTGGAACCCTTGATTGTTGTTGTGAAAGGTACCTTGGTTATTTTGGTTGAAGTTGTTGAAGGGTCTTGGATTACCCATGTAACCTTGGTAACCTTGGTTGTTGTCCCTTAAGGGAGGTGGAACATAGGGACGAGGTTGTTGTTGATGTTGAAGTGCTTGTTGTTGAGGAACTTGATTGGAAGCTTGGTATTGATTAGAGTAGGAGGCACCTTGCTTTAACGCTTGAAAGGCGTTCACTTGCTCAATACTCCCTCTACAATTCATAGGGTCATGACCAACGATTCCACAAGTGTCGCACATCCCAAAGTAAGGTGTAGGAGGTGCGAACCCCAAAGTATTCACTTCTTGAATCGGTTGATGGTGGGAGGAACTAGAGCCTTGGACTTGGTTGAGGTGGCTTTGGAGCTTCTTGTCAATAGTCTCCATGTGTGTTTTAAGTTGAGCTCCAAGGTCAATGCTTAACTTAGTGATAGCATCGACCTCATGCATGCCTCCTCGGTGTGCCTTCCTAGGCCTAGAGTATTGCGAATTATGCACCGCCATCTCTTCGATTCTCGCCCATGTTTGGTCGTCATCGACCTCGGTAAACCTACCGTTGGAGCCCATGTTAAGAATAGCTCTTGAGTCCTCATAAAGTCCATTCCAAAATTGTTGCACCAAGAACCATTGTGAGAGTCCATGATGAGGGCACGATCTTACCAAAGACTTAAACCGCTCCCAAGCTTCATATAGGCTCTCTTCATCCCTTTGTTGGAAACCGGTGATGGAGGCCCTAAGCATATTGGTCTTTTCCGGAGGGTAAAACTTTTGGTAGAACGCCAAGGCAAGCTTTTTCCAAGTATCGATCCCCATGGTTGCCCTATCGACACTCTTGATCCATTGCTCCGCTTTTCCAATAAGAGAAAACGGGAAAAGTACCCAACGGATTTGATCTTGAGTAACCTCGGTTTGAGATATAGCATCACAATAATCGGAGAAGGTCTCCATATGTTGATGCGGGTCTTCGGTGGGCAACCCACTAAATTGGTTCCTCCCCACAAGTTGGATAAAATGAGTCTTCGCCACAAAATTCCCGGTATAAGTATCCGGTAACGCACTCGGTCCCGGCAAGACATCTTCTGTGAAGGTGGAGTGAGAGGAAAACTTAGGCATTCTTGGATGTAAGGGAGAAGATGGTGGTGTAGAGAGTGTTGATGTAGATGAAGAGGGGGAACTAGGAGAAGAATCACCGAAGGGATTGATTAAGGTCCCTCCGGCCGTCTCTCGAGGTGAAATGTTCAAGTCGGTTCCTTGGGCTTGCCCTTGATGAGTATTGCTCGCACTCGGTCGAGAGGTTCTAACCCGATTAATCGTCCGTTGGCGAAAGGCTCGAAAGAGTCTCTCCGGCTCTGGATTAAAGAGATAGAAGTCGCCTCCCCTCCTAGGCATACACTACACACTAGAACAAACGTAAGAACACCTAGTACTTTATGGGCACTAGGCAACGACAATAGCAAACACAACTAGAGACAAAGAGAAAAAGAAGAAATAAACTAAGGAAAGAAGAAAAATCTAGAGAATATTCACAAGAGAAGGTGGGAGAGCACAAAGAAGGGTAACTAAGTCTAGAAATAAGCAAACTAAGTCTAAACAATGCACCGTCCCCGGCAACGACGCCAAATTGATGGTAAGGGATTTGTCACGTCCCTAGCCGATCAATAAAACACCGACTAACCTAGTGAGTAGCTAGGGCAAGTCGGGATCGTATCCACGAGGACGGTATATCAAGGTTTAGACTAGGTCGGCCTACAACGAGACTAAATTACCAAACAAACACAAAGAAGCGAAGAATGGAAAACTATTAAGAAGGAGGAGTAAGAACTAAGCTAATGACGAACTAACAAATAAACTAGAGTAACCGATGACTAACTAAGATGATGGATCAAATATGGAAAGAAGTGGGGTAGGTCGGGTTCATAGGAGTAGAAGGGTAATTGGGGTGATCAAGGGTATAGGTGTCTCCTAATCGCTAGAGTCGGTCCGGGCTCTCGCAACTTAGACCGATGTCAAGGTGGGTCCGGGCTCTCGCAACTTAGACCCTAGTCCGCGCTCTCGCGACTAAACTATTCTCAACATTTCCGCATCATAGACAAACAATGAGAAGATGAGCACAAGTATGGGAAGCATGACCACTACAACTCATACAAGCATATCAACAAACACATAGAGTGCCCACAATGTGACTAACAACAAAAATGTAACCTTTTCCCCTTAATCAAGCCTAATCATCCATAATCTACCCCTAATCCCCCTACTAACCCCACAAAGAAACTACTCACTCATTATCATGGTCAAACTAACAATCATAAGAGAAAACAAACTCACAATCCAAACATTCATTATGGATAACAAGAAAAACTACAATAACAATGTAACAAGATTCAAACAAGATTAAATAAATAAGATTAAGAGTAAGAAAGATTATACCAACACTAGGAAGATGAAAAGATGCAATCTTGTATAAATAAGAACCCAAATAAAACCCAAGGTTGTCAAGCTTGGAGAATTCTTCAAGAACTTCTTAATACAAGAACTAATTACAATAATTAACTAAAGATTAAAGAGAGATTAAGATTAATGAGAGTAGAACTAATCTAGGGTTTTGGAGGCTTAAACTAGTCTAGGGTAAGATAAGATGTCTTAAAATTACAAGAAGGGAGTATATATATGGGTACAAGAATGAAGGAGAAGAAAAGAAGAAATGCGGGTGAGCTGTAGCCCGTCCCGACCGGGACGGATCATCCCGATCGGGAAGGGTTCTGCCATTCCGATCGGGAAGGGCTCAACCCGACCGGGAAGGACCCACAGTGGCGCTTCTAAATGTGCATCCCTTCCCGATCGGGAAGGTCATCATCCCGACCAGGAAGGGTCTTGTATGCCTCCAATAAGAGCTCTAGGGTCCCTCCTTGTATCTCATGGGCTTTCCGTCGATTCTCGGGACTCGGGATCGGGTCTCGGATGCTCGGGATTGGGCCCCAAGGTCTCGGGGTCGATTCCAAGGCCTCGAGTCATCGTTCCTTTATCTCGTTGGCTCCAAAATGTGTCTGTATTGAGTCGGAATCACTCCAACTCTTCCAAATCGGTCTCGGGAAGCTGAAACGAACTAAAGGAAGCATAAGAAGCCCATGAATCGCTCCAAAGGAGCGATTCCACAAGGAAAAAGGGACCAAAACACAACAAATAGGCACTACAAACTACACTTATCAGGTACGTGTTGGGAAGTTCACTAAGAACACCCAACCCCGCCCGCACTTAGCGGCCTTTACTAAGATATCGTTCGTTTTTGGTGTACACGCGTTAGTTCGACGGTTAAATGATTTGCAAAGATTATTTTCCCTAAGCATGTGAGAAAAAAAATAAATGGGTTGCTAAGTCGTTTAATGCATCTTAAACTAATAACGTCAAAGTTATATTTAGCATGTGAAAGTCGTTTTAGTCTAATAAAACAAAAGATGAAAAATAAATCGCTACAAACACAAGCAAAGAAGTTAGTAACGGTTCATAAATCGGATAAAGATGTAAATACGATGATATGCATGGTTTTTGAAAAAGATTTATGACACGTGATGGATTAACACGTGTTGACCGAAGTCGAAAAAGTATTTATCGAAATCTGAAAAACATGTCGCGAAAGTCGCTGGTTTTATGTATGAAACGAAAAGGATAGAAAACGAGCAAAACACAAAAAAAGGGGTCGATTTTTCAGGCTCTCGCGCGAGTCGCCTGGGAGGGGCGCGACTCGTGCAGGAGTTTGTCCCGGATTTTTTTATTTTTCGAAAATCGTTAATTTTTATAAATCGCGTACAAATATGGATTAATTTATAATCGATTTATGTTTTCGATATTCGTCATATCCGATAATCGATTATGAAATCGATATCGAATAGTCGGAATGATTTTTAGAAAAAGTTTTGTAAAGTTTGTTTTGAAAAGAGTTTGAACGAAAAAAAAGTTAATTCTCTCCGCGTAAAAATTGTCGAATTTTGTTTAAAAAAAGATGTAACGATCAACGAGATTTAATTTAGTTCTTGATAGATACGATATTCGATTAGAGAATCGATATCGTATTTTAAGAACGTTTCGTTTTATGAAAATATTTTTGTAATTCCGATACTAGAGATATGAAAAATATGCGACGAATGACCTGTAAAAAAAATAGACCGACGACACGACAAAAAAAAAACGAAAAAAAAAACGTGAAAAAGGAAGAGAAAGAGGAAAAATCGGGTTTGATTTTACACCCTCAACCTACATGCTTTGTTTTCTTGGAAAGGAGCTCGTCGGAAAGTGGCTTAGGCACGGGAGCGTCGAGACGATGTGGATGAGTTTAGGGTGGTGTGTTTGGCGTGTAGGCTAACGGGTTCGGCCGGCTACTCGGGGACGGATTTGTCGGGTTGTCGGTATTTTGATGCTATTTTTGGATGTATGTCATAGATGTGTAATGTATGGGAATAGTTGGCGAATTCGACGGGAAATAGTTGATTGATAATTCGTAGATGTGAATAATTGATAGATGAATAATGTGTGACCGGAGGGTCCTATTTATAGGTGAGGTCCTTGATAGGAGCTAGGAGAAGTACTCTTGCTTAGGTGACAAGAAATACCGGTTTGGATAGGAAACGTAGGAGTTTGAAGGGAACGAGAATTCCATTCCTTGGTGAGGAAGCCAAGTATCTCGGCTGAAATGGGGTTGGCCGAGTATTTTGATGCTCGGTCGGTGAATTGATTTGGTCTTCGGATAGAATTGCTACTTGAGATCGAATTCTATCCTTGAATGGATTTGTTTAATACTTTCAAGGCTGATATTTTGTAGTATCTGAGCCTGGGCCGAACTGGTGAGGTGTCACGGCTGGTCCGTGTACCTCGGAAAAAATATCTTTGACCGGGTTTGACCCGGTCGCTAAAAGACAGTTTTGCCCTTGGTGCCGGATTCGACCAAATTAGTCTTATTTGACTCGAAACGACCCACTGGGCCTGACTTTGAGGTTGGTTTTGTAAGATTTGTACTCCGTTAATAAGCCTAAACCAAATGTCCATGATTTCGAGCCCATATCCGAGTCCATTAAAGCATGTTTGCGTCCGATCATCATCGGGTGTTTGGCGGAAACTACTATAGCCACCTGGCGGTCAAAATGTGGGTGTCTACAGAGCCCCCACTCTGACTGAGGTTTGGACAAGGCAAAAGTCAAAGTAGCTACCAGGCCAATCGAGGATTAAGACCTGGCAGACTTCCGATCGGGTCGTTTATAGTCCATTAGACTTGCGTGAAGGGCTCACCAGCCATAAGATAGAAATCATACCTGGATGGATTCCAATAATGTCGCGGGGGACTTTGCCTGAAAAGTCTTGGGTGTGTCTGTTTACAGACATATCCCATCTTGTATTTGTTTGGGAGCTTGCCTTGGAAGCTATGGGTGTGTCTGTTTACAGACACATCCCATCTTGGAATTGCGCGGGAGCTTGCCTTGGAAGCTATGGGTGTGTCTGTTTACAGACACATCCCATCTTGGAATTACGTGGGAGCCTGCATTGGAGGCTATGGGTGTATCTGTTTACAGATACATCCCGAAAAATGTCGCTTGCGCTTTTCCACTGGAGAATTTTTGAGAATTCCTTGGGAGTCTTCTGATACATAACAATTTGCATGTAATATTTAGGCGAAACACCGACTCACGCTGGGGAAGAAATGATTTTTGATTGATTTTTGGAAAGAAAATGCTGAAATTTTTTTGGAAATAAAAATGTTTGGGATGACTTGATTCCTGATCAGATTCTGACACGGACTCCTAAAATCCTCTGGTTAGGCCTGTATGCCTAGATGAAGTAAGGAGTATGATAAAAATTCCTATTCCCGTGGTGACTAGGAAAAGGATTTTCTCTATTATAAATAGAGGGTTCTTGCTCTTGTATTTTTCATATTCCAAATCTTCTCTTCTATCTTAAAACCCCTCAGACTTTTAAGAAAAAAACGATTCCTGCCATGGGTATTGAACATCTGACCGCGATGCTTCAGGCATGAGCTCAAAATTTTCGAGACGAAGATAAAATTCAGCTAACTCAAATAGGAATTGTTGCCTTATTCCCGCTTCAGCGACTCAGGGTGGATTCACATTTCTTGGATGCTTGCTTATCTTTTTGGGATACTACCCATCATGTTTTTGCCTTTCCTCGGGGAGAAATATGTCCTCTTCCTGAAGAGATTGCAGCTATAGGGGGTTGGTGCCCTAATGCTTGTCCTGCTATTCCTCCCTTTTATCCTGATCCAAGGAGGAGACTGAGGGATTTTCTTGGGTTGTCTCATGCTGAGACAACCCGTATGGTAAAGGGAAATTCTGTCTTCCTGTTTGACCTGGCTGATAAATTCATGAATCCGAACGGCGCAAGAATTACTTCTACCCATAGGCGTAGGGCTTTCGCCTTTTGTATGCTGCATCGATATGCCTTCGAAGGTCGGATGGATGTTGACTCATGCCTAGGCGAAATCAGGCTAATTAGCATAGTTGACCAGATGGAGACAAGTCATAGCCCAGCTTGGCTGATAACTGGGGAGATTATTATGGGCCTTGATGCTAGAAGACTTGACCCGGATCGGCAATTGACGAGAAGCATTCGGCTTTTGCAGGTATTGGACCGCGTTTTCCTCGAATTTTTTCGAATTTCCCGATTTTCGATTTTTTTTTTCTTCTTTTTTTTTGAATTTTCCAAAAATTTCGAATTTTTTATTTTTTCGAATTTTCCGAAAATTTCGATTTTTTCGAAAAAATTTTCCTTTGAAAGTTTTTGACTTTTCGATTTTTTTTGACAGATCTGGTTATCCGAGCGCTTGTCGATCATAGAGCCCCGGTGAGCATATCCAGATATCGCAGATGTCAGATTGGTTCACGGTCCCGACGAATAAGCTCGAGTCATCACATAAATCGGAATTATTGGGATGAAGAGCTAAAATTCCATGGTGGCCCATGATTAGGTGGACTGTCATCTGGTGGTTCCTCTCGAAACTGACGGGGTTAGCTAAGAGAGACAAAGCCCGATATCTGGTGATCCTGTCTTTGGATTGGACCGTCCATATCTATCCGGATCGCATTCTGAGACAGTTCGGTTTGTTTCAGCAGATCCCCGAAACTGAAGCAATCATTAGCGTCTCGCTCCAACTGACGGACGCTATGTGTGACACGTGGCTACAATGCTGGTTTACCCGTGTCATATGGACTGTACCTCGCCCTTGTCAATCTGTTTGGGTCTCGGAAGCATATCGCAAATGGACTTCTGAAGAATCTAAAGAGACCCGTAAGACTTTGATGACTGACGAGGCTTTTGACTTGGCCCGTCGAGAATCGGTAAAAGACAATAGGTGATTTTTTGACGAAGAAGAAACTCCAATTACCAATGTCCGGCCGGAGTCGGGTTCCAAGTCAAAAACTAAGACTCGAGCTAAAGAGACCGGTGCTAGTGACTTGGAGAGAAGACTCGGACCAAAAGTAGCGGTCCGAGACAGACTGGGCCCGCGAGACCGGCTACCCGAGAGGGTGAGAGCCCGACTAGGACCGACTGAGGTGACCGGGGAATCAAGTTTGAAGAAACGAGCCCGGGTTAAGGAGGTTCCCTTGGTGATTCGGGAGCGTTCACCCCCGTGTCGACGCCGGTGGACGGAAAAAGAAGCTAAGGACAAAGGAAAGGGGAAAATGCCTTAGTTTTTATTATTTAAGTATTAGTACTATTTATGTATGCTTTTTTTTGGGAATTTTTGTAATTTTCCGAGCTATCGGATTTTTTTGAAATAAATAAAGGAAGTTTATTAAAAATCGTTCCTGTTTTTTCGATTGCAGCGGTTGTGCCCTTTTGAGGGGCTGCCTACGTATCCACAATTAGCGGAATCAAACCAAACGTAGTTCAGACTTAATTTGTAATTTCGAAATACATCAAGACTATTGGTTCAAGATGTTTATAACAGTAGAATAAGTAATTCTAACTTTTGACTTGTCTTTAAAATTTTATTTAAAAATAATTTTTATAAACTTTTGCAAATGACATTGAGAGAAATGGGTTAAGGGTAGTAACGCTTCAGCTGGTCCAGGTTAGTTGGGTTGACAAACTCATTCCCGTCCAGGTCTGTTAGCATCACTGCTCCGCCTGATAAAATTTTCTTTACCAGATATGGCCCGGCCCAATTAGGTTTGAACTTTCCTCTTGGGTCTACTGGTAATAAAGCTCGAACGGATTTGAGAACCAAATCTCTTTCTTTGATGTTTCTGGGTCTTACCCTTTTATTGAAGGCCCGTTGGATCCTCTTCTGATATATTCGTATATTATTGAGGGCAGGAGATCGTCGTTCGTCTAAAAGAACTAGCGAGTCATATCGTGCTCGAACCCAATCGGCTTCGGGTACTTGACTTTCGAGTAGGATTCTGAGTGACGGCACCTCTAACTCAACAGGTTGGACCGCTTCCATCCCGTATGTAAGGTAATACGGTGTTGCCCCGGTCGCAGTACGAATTGAGGTCCGATACCCCCAAAGTGCAAATGGTATCTTGTCGGGCCAGTCCCGGTAATTATCAGCCATCTTTTTGAGTATGGTGACAATGGTCTTGTTAGCCGCTTCTACCGCTCCATTAGTTTGGGGTCGGTAGGGTGAAGACGTATGTCTTTGAATTTTTTATTTGACTAACAAGGCTGCCGTCTCGGCTTGAAAATGGATCCCATGGTCACTGATGAATTCATGAGGGATCCCATACCGGCATATTATCCTATTTTGGATAAATTTGGCAACATGACTGGCGTTGAGAATACGATAAGACTCAGCTTCGACCCATTTGGTGAAATAGTCGATCGCTACCAAAATAAAGCAGTGTCCTCCGGTTACCGAGGGGTTTATCTTTCTGATTATATCGATTCCCCATGTTGAAAACGGCCAGGGTGACGTCATGGTATACAGCAGGGAAGGCGGCATATGTTGTACATTAGCGAAAATCTGGCAGTTGTGGCAATGTTTGACATAGAGTTGGCAGTCGGTCTCCATGCTATTCCAGTAATATCCGAGTCTCATGATCTTCCGGACTAGCATCTGGGCGTTCATGTGCGGACCGCACTCACCGTCGTGCACTTCAGCCATGACCTTCTCGGCGTTACCTTTATCAACAGATAAAAGAAGAGCCCCCTGCGGTGTCTTTTTGTAGAGTTGTCCGTCGTCGGTACGGACGAACTGGGCCGCTAGCCTACGTAAGGCCTTTTTGGCTCGATTGTCGGCCCCAGGTGGATACTCCCCGATCGTCAGGTATGCTTGGATAGCCTTATACCACGGCTCGGGATCGGGTATCTCGATATCTTCGATGTCGTGGATATATGCTAGCTTAGATCGTCTTTCGACACAGATCGGCATGCTGGTCATATGATCGGGAATGTTTAGTAAAGATGCCAGTTTTGAAAGTGCATCTGCGAACTGATTTTCCTCCCGGGGTAAGTATATATACTCTATCTTTTGGAATTATTTATCGAGATGCCTTACTCGTGCCTGGTAGGCCACAAGGTTAGCATTTCGGGTTTTCCATTTTTGGAGCGCTTGATTAATGACCAGAGATGAGTCGCCGTGTACTCGGAGGTTTGTGACCCCTAAATCGGCGGCGGCTTGTAGCCCGTGGATACATGCTTCATACTCAGCAGCATTATTAGTGACGTCAAAGTCTAATTTGATGGACACGGGAGTATGTTCCCCGCTTGGCGAGATTAGGAGAATCCCGACTCCAAATCCTCGGAAGTTGGATGCCCCGTCGAAGTATAAATCCCACGTTTCGGTGTCGGTATGGAAAATATCTTCATCTGGGAAGGACCAAGTGTCGGTGTGTCCTTCTTCGGTTACGGGACTGTCGGCGAGAAACTCGGCTACTATTCGGCCTTTGATGGCTTTCAATGGTACGAACTTTAGATCGAATTCTGCCAACATTAGAGTCCATCTTGATATCCTGCCGTTGAGAATGGGCTTTTCGAAAAGGTACTTGATCAGATCCATTCTGGATAGTACTTGCACCTCATAGCTGAGCATGTAATGTCGGAGCTTTTAGTGGCCCAGACCAAAGCTGAACACATTTTTTCGAGCATAGTGTACTTACACTCGTACTCTAAAAACTTTTTGCTGATGTAGTATATAGCCCGTTCTTCGGAGTTGACCGTTTGAGCTAGCATAGCTCCTATGGCTGTCTCTGTCGTGGTTAGGTATAGTGACAAAGGCAAACCAGGTTGAGGTGGCATCAGGACCGGTGGTGAAGACAAGATTTCTTTGATTTTATCAAAGGCTGCTTGACACTTGCCGTCCCATAGTAACCGTTCCCCTATTTTCAGCTTCTTGAAGATCGGTTCACACACCATGGTTAGCTTTGAAATGAATCTGCTGATGTATTGAACTTTTCCGAGAAACCCTCTTATCTCCTTTTCGGTCTTAGGGGGCTGCATCTCGGTGATGGCCTTAATTTTGGCTGGATCGACTTCGATACCGCGTTGGCTAACGATATGACCCAGTAATTTTCCAGATGTTACCCCGAAACTGCATTTCTGAGGGTTTAACCTCATGTTGTATTTGCGTAATCGGGTGAAGAACTTTCTCAAGGCGGTGATGTGACCGTCCCTGTCTTTAGATTTGACGATCATATCGTCCACGTAAACTTCCACTTCTTTATGCATCATGTCTTGTAATAAAGTTGTGGCGGTTCGTTGATAGGTGGCCCCGGCATTGATGAGACCAAATGGCATAACAGTATAGCAATAAGTACCCCAAGGTGTAATGAAGGTGGTCTTATCCATATCTTCCTCTGCCATTTTTGTTTGATTGTACCCGGCATACCCATCCATGAATGATAGAAGGGCATGATCGGCCGTGTTAACCACCAGTATGTTGATGTGTGGTAACGGAAAATCGTCTTTTGGGCTCGCCTTGTTAAGATCCCGAAAGTCTACACAGACGCGTACTTTACCGTCTTTTTTAGGAACCGGCACGATGTTTGCAACCCAATCTGGATACTCGGAGACTCGTATGAACTCAGCCTTGAATTGTTTGTCGACTTCCTCCTTGACCTTGAGGGACCATTCGGGCCTCATGCGTCGGAGTTTCTGCTTAACCGGCTTGGACCCTTCCTTGATCGGTATATGGTGCTCGGCTATTTCGCGATCTATCCCCGGCATGTCCTTGTAGGACCATGCGAAGACGTCTTTGAATTCTTGAAGGAGATTTACGAATTGTTGTTTCTCCTCGGGACCTAAAGATAACCCTATCTTAAGCATCTGAGGCTCTAAGGTTGTTCCCACGTTGATGGATTCGGTTTTTTCGATTACCGGATTGCGGGATTCTCTTTGCTCTAGCTGCTCGATCAGATGTGGAGGCAAGGATACCTATTCACCGGGTTTCTCAATGTCATTGCACATAATATTTTTGAAATTAAGAAAATTTTGAAAATGAGACAAGTCGTAAGCAGAACGGTTGTTATTATTGCTCATAAATTGAGAAAATAGCTCGAAAAGAGCTGCTATATGATCGCTAGTCAGTGGCGGGATAGGTAAAGTGCTCGGGACAGACCCCGAGGCACCAGGAGTGACTAAAGGGAAATGGGGAGTTACAGGACTGACCCTAGCACCGGACTCACTAGACTCAATCTCAGACTCAATCTCAGACTCTGATTCGGACTCCGACTCGGACTCAGACTCAGATTCTGGCATTTCTCCTTCTCCCGCGATCAGCTTGAAAGTCCTTCCTTGACTGTCAGTCCATTTGACAGTCTTCCTCCAGGTTCTCTTTCCTGTCTTGGATCCGACATCCGAGATTAGCTTAGATGGATCAAAGTTGCGGCTGCGGAGAATGAGACTAACCAGCTCCTCCTTCGGTGCTGGGGCCGTGAGGTCCTCTCCGAAAAGTAGTCCCAGTGCGGGCTCAGCATTCTTAGCATCTTCGGACTGGATGAGAGCGAAGATGTCATCTGGTATGAAGTTGCAGTCCTGGGCCAAGTGGGTCCCAGGGTGCGCAGCATTGGGCCGATATAGGCCTGTCTGGATGGGCTCGAACACTGGAGTGACAAAAATGACTTTGCTGGTTCCGGTTTGGCCCATATTTTCTGGGGTTATGGTGTAACCCAGACCGGTTTGAGTCCTCTCATTATCAAGAACTTCGAGGATTTTCCCTGCGGGAAGATTGGGCCTTGATGTAGCCCCCGGTAGATAGCCTAGATTCTGAAGCATCCGGTCAATGCTAACCGTAAAGTAGGGTCGGAAAAGGTACTCTTCTTCGATGGCCCCTATGAAGTCGAACCCCCAGAGATCGGTGCGGCCTGAAGTGTTACAATTAGCCACAGTCATAGGTGTGGCTTCTAAAGTGATGACGGTATCGTGCAGAGGCAGCTTGATTTTTCGATGCAGAGTGGAGGATACTGCCCTGGTCGCATGGATCCAAGGTCTTCCTAAACGAAGGTTAAAGGATGAAGTTACGTCGATCACTTGAAATTCCAGCTCCTTCTCTATCGGGCCCGTTATGATAGTAAGTTTCACGGCCCGGCTACTGACTTTGGACTTCCGTCGAAAGCCTGAATGGTTTGAGCTGTAGGAATGTAGTCGGCCTCGGTGATGCCAAGGGCTTTGGCGGTCCTCAAGGGGAGGACATTGACTGCGGAACCGTCGTCGATTAGGGTCATGGGCAGGTACTTTCCACGGCAGATTACCGTGATGTACAGGGCCATGTTGTGGGCGGGCCCAAACGGTGGCAGATCGGCGTTGGAGAAGGTAATAAGTGGGCCTTCTTCTTTAGCTTTCCCCTTTAGGTGGGGCAGAACCGTGGCTACCATTTCAGCTGGAGTAGCCGTAAAGTCAATTTTGACTTGATCGAGGGCCTTAGTGAGTGCCTCTCGATGTTCTTGTGAGCTAACTAGGAGTTGCCATATAGAGAGGTCAACTCGAGTCTTGCTCAGCTGCTTTACAAGAGCCTTTTCGGTAGTTGGCTCTTCCGGGGCGACCTCCACTCTAGGTGGCTCGGTGATGATGAGGGCGTGACTGCTGGGTAAGGCCTTGGACTTAACCTTCTGGATCTCCTCGGGCGTGATGGGGACAGCTTCCCCCTTGGTGAGATAGACGTCGTCTTCGTCGTCGCACCAGATTCCGTTTATTTGCGGGACAAACGGAGAAATGAGATGTGAACAGTCCATGACTTCCCCGGAGAAGATGGCGTGAGTGGCCAACGGGTTATCCTTGTTGCTTGGCTTGCCTCCAGGTAGAGGGATCTTCCCATTTTCGATGAGATCCTGGATAAGATGCTTTAGCTTCCAGCATTTCTCGGTATCGTGTCCCTTGCCACGATGGTACTGGCAGTAGGCCTGGATGTCGTAGGCCTTGGTGCGACGCTCGACCGGGAGCTCAGGTGTTGGGCCTATTGGGGTGATCAGGCCTTTTGACGATAGCCTCTGTAAGGCATTTGCATAGGTGGTACCTATGTCGGTGAATACCCGGGGTGTGGTATTCTTCTTGGACGGGGTATCAAGTAGGTTTACCTCGTCAAAAATGCTACGAGTGGCAGCAGTAGATGTGGGCTTGCTTGTCGATGAGCTGGCCCCTTGGTATCCCTTGGCGGAGGCCTTAGTGAGGCTTTCCAACCTTAGATCATCTTCGATTCTCGTCCCCATCTCAGTTAGGACCGCGAAACTAGGTATGATGGCGTATCGGAGATGGACCCGGTAGGCGGGGAGGAGGTTCTTGACGAAGGCTTCAACCAACACTTTTTCACTGGGCTTATCGACCAGTTTGACGCTTTCAGCTCTCCAGCGCTGAAGGTATTTTGTAAATCCTTCCTTAGGTTCCTGGGCCATTACCTCCAGGGTGCGCATCGTGGTTTGGATTTCCGTGTTGTCGGCGTAGTTCCGAGCGAATTCCGTCGCCACGTCATCCCAAGACTTGTATTTCTTGGAATCGAGCCTATAGAACCAAGCTCTCGGGTGCTTTTCGAGGGAAGAGGCAAACAAATGCTTGAACATGTCTGACTTGACTCCCTTTAGGGCCATAAATTCCTTGAAAGCCCGGATATGTAATATCGGGTCTTCAGTTCCGTCGAACATCGGGAGGCCTGTCAAGTTGAGATTGGCAGGCAGTTGGTCGGTCAGGGGGGAATAGGTTCGAGCATTCTCCGTATGGATTGAGTTGTGGGTCGACAGATGGACCTGCTCTTGCAGTTTGAGGACTGCGCTGGTCAATTCGGCTAATGGCCCCTTGGTTTCATCCTCGTCCCTCGGCATACTCCGCTCCACGGCACTTACCCGAGTAAGGATGGCGATTTGGTCCCCCTCATCTGTGTCAGTTGATCTTGTATCTTAGCCAACGAGGCGGTCAGTGCGTCTATGGCTTGTTGAGTCATGGTTTGGGTGAAAGGTGGCCTGTCTGTAAGAACACCGTGTAATCAGAATCGGACCCAGATCGAAGAGTGCATCCCGAGCAAGAAGAAAAAGAACTAGACTCGGATAGAAGAACGAAAACTGACTCCTAGACGGGTGATTCGTAGGTGGTGGGCTTTCCTTAGGATTTTGGCAAAATGGGCCTGGTCCCGTGTGAAGAAAGACCTACGTGTGAGCTATTCCCCAGACTTTTGACCCTAAAGTGTAAATGGGCTTCCCTTTGTAGGATTTTGTCCTACGTAGGTGGGCCGTGCCTTGTCAAATAAGGCGGACTGGGATGGGGTAGAAACTTCGTGATGTAAGATCGACGGAGTTTCGACGCTATGGACTCTAACAACTTATGACAAGACCCGACACTGCTAAATACGGGAAGTCCTAAGAAGAAGAAAGCTTTGAAAGGAGAATTTGGATTTGAAAACCGAGCAAAGTCGGATAGGATAGCCCGATTTTTTTTGAAAATCGAAAAAAACGTTACCGAGCCGAGATTTCGAATTTTTGAAAAAGTTTGGATACCATACCGGCTAAAAATAGGCTATTTTGAGTCAAAATCATAAGTCCTAAATTCGGTAGCTTTCCGGGTTTTGAAAAATGGATAGGTTTGAAAAGGATGCAAATTTTGAAAATGATGATTTTTGAAAAGACGACCAAAGAATATCAAGTAGCACGTAGTCATGGAAACAGTATAATGACACCATGTATGCTCTTAGTCTAAGTCTCGGTCGGTCGAATAGGGTCTATACCAACGATGATAGCTTTCTCGCAAATCAGGACGGTCTTCCTAAGCCGAGTTGGTCTTAGAACCTGCCGTAAAACCCATGCGAGTTCCGCCATCGAAGTCTTTAGTGCGCCCATTTAGGAACGCACCGTGGTATAGTGGGACGTCGGTCACAAGTAACCGGCCAGGGAAAGATTGGGTTATGCATGAACCATTGAACTAAAACGTGTACATTACTATTCGAACGATTTCTTTTCGAGTCTCACCCTGAGGATGCCGATGGTAAGTGACTCATCAGTTGATCCCCAGCGGAGTCGCCAAATTGTGGACATGACATAGGTCCACCCCGACGCGGCCATGCGCGGGTTTGGGGAGGCGAATGAATCTCCATATGAGATGGTCAAATTGAAATTTAAATCGAAGTAGGAGTCGCCACCGAACTTTGTGGGAGTTCGGGCCCGTTCGAACCCACTCTATGTCGTAGTGGGCCGTGTACAAAATACGGCCCATTTCTGATGTCAGAGTTTATTGGGTTCGTCCCTTTGCATTTGATACTGATACCGACGTTATCGGATACCGTGTATTGAATGACTCTCGTTGCCAATGGATTTGGATATCCGGAAACCATGGTTCTGAGTAAGGGGTGAGGGTACGTGTTGGGAAGTTCACTAAGAACACTCAACCCCGTCCGCACTTAGCGGCCTTTACTAAGATATCGTTCGTTTTTGGTGTACACGCGTTAGTTCGACGGTTAAATGATATGCAAAGATTATTTTCCCTAAGCATGTGAGAAAAAAAATAAATGGGTTGCTAAGTCGTTTAATGCATCTTAAACTAATAACGTCAAAGTTATATTTAGCATGTGAAATTCGTTTTAGTCTAATAAAACAAAAGATGAAAAATAAATCGCTACAAACACGAGCAAACAAGTTAGTAACGGTTCATAAATTGGATAAAGATGTAAATACGATGATATGCATGGTTTTTGAAAAAGGTTTATGACACGTGATGGATTAACACGTGTTGACCGAAGTCGAAAAAGTATTTATCGAAATCTGAAAAACATGTCGCGAAAGTCGCTGGTTTTATCTAAGAAACGAAAAGGATAGAAAACAAGCAAAACACAAAAAAAGGGGTCGATTTTTCAGGCTCTCGCGCGACTCGTCTGGGAGGGGCGCGACTCGCGTGGGAGTCTGTGCCGGATTTTTTTATTTTTCGAAAATCGTTAATTTTTTTAAATCGCGTACAAATATGGATTAATTTATACTCGATTTATGTTTTCGATATTTGTCATATCCGATATTCGATTATGAAATCGATATCAAATAGTCGGAATGATTTTTAGAAAAAGTTTTGTAAAGTTTGTTTTGAAAAGAGTTTGAACGAAAAAAAAGTTAATTCTCTCCGCGTAAAAATCGTCGAATTTTGTTTAAAAAAAGATGTAACGATCAACGAGATTTAATTTAGTTCTTGTTTGATACGATATTCGATTAGAGAATCGATATCGTATTTTAAGAACGTTTCGTTTTATGAAAATATTTTTGTAATTCCGATACTAGAGATATGAAAAATATGCGAAGAATGACCCGTAAAAAAAATAGGCCGACGACACGACAAAAAAAAAAGCGAAAAAAAAACGTGAAAAAGGGAGAGAATCAAAGAGGAAGAATCGGGTTTGATTTTACACCCTCAACCTACATGCTTTGTTTTCTCGGAAAGGAGCTCGTCGGAAAGTGGCTTAGGCACGGGAGGGTCGAGACGATGTGGATGAGTTTAGGGTGGTGTGTTTGGACATGTAGGCTAACGGGTTCGGCCGGCTTCTCGGGGACGGATTCGTCGGGTTGTCGGTATTTTGATGCTATTTTTGGATGTATGTCGTAGATGTGTAATGTATGGGAATAGTTGGCGAATTCGACGGGAAATAGTTGATTGATAATTCGTAGATGTGAATAATTGATAGATGAATAATGTGTGACCGGAGGGTCCTATTTATAGGTGAGGTCCTTGATAGGAGCTAGGAGAAGTACTCTTGCTTAGGTGACAAGAAATACTGGTTTGGATAGGAAACGTAGGAGTTTGAAGGGAACGAGAATTCCGTTCCTTGGTGAGGAAGCCAAGTATCTCGGCTGAAATGGGGTTGGCCGAGTATTTTGATGCTCGGTCGTTGAATTGATTTGGTTTTCGGATAGAATTCCTACTTGAGATCGAATTCTATCCTTGAATGGATTAGTTTAATATTTTCGAGGCTGATATTTTGTAGTATCTGAGCCTGGACCGAACTGGTGAGGTGTCACGGCTGGTCCGTGTACCTCGGAAAAAAATATCTTTGACCGGGTTTGACCCGATCGCTAAAAGACGGTTTTGCCTCTGGTGCCGGATTCGACCCAAATTAGTCTTATTTGACTCGAAACGACCCAATGGGCTTTACTTTGAGGTTGGTTTTGTAAGATTTGTACTCCGTTAATAAGCCTAAACCAAATGTCCATGATTTCGAGCCCATATCCGAGTCCATTAAAGCATGTTTGCGTCCGATCATCATCGGGTGTTTGGCGGAAACTACTATAGACACCTGGCGGTCAAAATGTGGGTGTCTACAATGGTGAAGACTCCATTTAATTACACCCTTCAAAGAAAATGGAGGAATGCTCACTGCAGTCCAATCCTAACAGGACAACCAGACCTGCCGAGCAACCTCACAATCAAAAAACAAATGGCGATGGGTTTCACTGTCCTTCAAACAAAGAGAACATTTATTAACCATGTTTATCCCTCTTCTAGCATACTGGTCTACTGTAGGCAGTTGACCTTGGATTGCTGGAGAACAAATAATCCTATTACTAGGCATCAACAGAGGATTGGAAACAATGGATAATATTATTAATTTTTTTTTATTTTTATTATCATCATCTTGCATTAAACACCAGAACAAATTACAAGAAGTTAGAGGGGAGCCTAGATACTATCTGGGCTCCCTTAGAGGGGAGCTTTTTATTATTATTATTATTATTATTATTATTATTATTATTATTATTATTATTATTATTATTGTTGTTGTTGTTGTTGTTGTTGTTGTTGTTATTATTATTGTGACACCCCTGATTTTATAAATTAATTAAATTAAAATTATGTTCGTATTTTTATTTTTACGATTTAACTCGTAATTATTAAAATTATTATAAGACGAATTTATCGTTTAATCGTTTCAAACTCCTAAATTTCTATTTGACTCGGAAACTCTCCTATTTAAAACATATTTTTATGTCTGTTTCGATTCATTTTATACATTTAATTTATTTCTTATCGAAAGTCTATTTCGACGACTTAAATTCTAAATTCTTTCTATTTTTATATTTACTAGATGGAAAGCCCGTGCGATGACGGATTGCTTTTTAGTGACATTGATAAGGACACCATGTTGGATGGTTACATAAATTTGTGAAAATGTACAACAGTAGAGAGTCAGTCGAGTATGCCTAATAGTAAAGGGATATTATCCATATACGCAAATATGTTTCAAGTGATCAGATATAATATATACAGTAAACGTCAAATTAAATTATATGCATTATATATGATGCATTGTATAGTTAGAATAAAAGACTACTTAAAGTACCTTGCACATAAATACACGTAGATATAAATATTCACTGAATAAAACGAAAACATATTACAGTCAACAACGATGAAACATGTGATAAAAAACAAATTTATCATCAAATTATAATAATGAATGTTGTCGCTTAAAGTAACAATGCATACTCTTGCTTATTTATAATAGTACAATTATGAATGCATTGGAAATGACAGTAAAGCTCAAAATTACGACTTAATATTTATAACTGTAGATACTCTGATCACCATGTTAGAGTCTTAAGACCGTTCGATGTGGTTGATAATCTTACTTTCTTAAATTTTTGGTTGACATCTAAGGACGGACAATTACTCTTATCAATAATATAATATTTTCATTATCTTCTTATAATTTTTCGATGTGGGTTAATTTTTTGGTTGACATCGAAGGATGAACGATTACACTTATTTATCATAATAAAATAAATGAAAAAAAATATATCTATTTGTATTAGGATAATAATATAAATAATAATTTTATTTTTATTATTAATTATTTTAAAATTTTAATTTTAAATTTTTAGAATTTCTTAAGAATTAAAATATTTTTGGTTTATAGTCTTAATTTTTTTTTTAAAATTCATTTTATAACTCAAGATTTTTGGTTAATGTATAATAACAATTTATTATTACTCTTATTTAGAATACTATGACCTCATTATAATTTTTCGATGTGAAATAATTTATTTAACTTTATAGTCTTAAGGAGATTTTTAAAGATTCAAAAGAATTTTCGTTAATATCTAAGAAAGAATGATTACTCTTATTTATATAATAGAATTTTATCACATTATATTATAATTTTTCAATGTGAGACAATTTAACTTAAGTTTATATTCATAAGAGCGCTATTTTTAAGACTTCATAAGATTTTTTTGTTGATATCTAATGACGAATGATTATGCTTATTTATAGAATTATAATTCAATGTTGGACAATTTAACTTAAGTTATTTATATATTCTTAAAGAACTCTTTTTAAAATTTAAAATATTTTTGGATTATAGTCTTATATATAGAATTTCATCACCTTATATTTGGTTAGGAAAGCCCCGGAGATTCTATGGAAATTGGAAACGTCGTAGAAATTTTTTAAAATTCAAAAGATTGTTGGTTTGATATCTCAAAATGAATTATTGCTCTTATTTATGTAAAATTTCACTACCTCATTATAATACTCGTGTAGGATTATTTTTTCCATACACAAATTTCTATATACGGAGTATTCTTTATTTAAATAAAAAAAATATATTAAATCTATAATAATTATTAATAATTATTATTTAAAAAAATTAAAATTAAAATTTTATACTTTTTGTGCGTGAATAAATAAATATTAAAACAATTATCGAACAGAATTGACTAAGCGTTTCACGCTGTCGCTGTCCAATTTTTGTTGTCTTATGGGGTGATAATCATCGGTTTATATAGTGATAATTTTTTTATTCTTAAATGGGGTAGGATTATTATTTTTTTCCTATACAAATTTCTATAATCTTTATTTTTTTTTTTAAAATCGAATCTTAAATGGAGTAGGATTTCTTTTTAATATAATTTTTTTTATATTCTTTATTTAACTTTAAAAATATATTAAAAAATTCACTTCCTTTTCTATTTTGGCAGAAAAAGAACCAACAATCCACACTTAGTTTCCGGATGATCGAGCTTCAAGGTTATGGTGATGAAGTTATTCCATAATTTTTCAATGTGAGATAATTTTTTACCGTATTACTGTAAACCACAAAATTACCGTAATTTTATATTTTTAGAGTTTCTAATATTGATTATAGGGTGAATAAATAAATACTCGTAAATATTTAAAAATTCGTCAAATAGAACTGACCACGCAGTTTCTATTAAATTTTTGTAGTATTTTGAGGTGATAATTGACCGTTTATATAGTGGTAATTTTTTTAATCTTAGGTGGAGTAAGATTGTATTTTCCTATACGAATCTAATATCGCTTAAATCTGAGGTGGAGTAGGATTTATTTATCCTATATAAATTCATATATTCTTATTTAAATTAAAAAAATATATTAAAACTTTTAATTAAATAATTTTAAAAACTCCGACCAATCATATCGCTCGAAAAGTTCCTGCTTTATTAATATATACTAGATGGAAAGCCCGTGCGATGCACGGGTCGATTTTTAGTGATGTTGATAATGACATCAGGTTAGTATGCATAATAGTAAATTATCTACATACGCGAATGTGTTTTTAGGTAGGTAATATTTATGGTAAACATCAAATTAAATTATAGGCGTACATTATAGTTAGCATTCTTAGAAAGACGGATTAAAGTACCTCGCACACAGGTAAATCTGAAACTATATATTCGTACCAATATTCATTTATATTTATATGCAATATTTACTTGTTACTCTATAAGTTTTGCATTCAACAATATTATCTATGTGTTATTATTATTATAAATGTAATAACTAATAAATAAAGTGACAAATAATATTTACGTATCAATGTAAAGTAATAGACCCAATTTGACATACATAATTCAAAAACATATTGTACGTAGCGTGTATATGGTGATATGAATAATTAAATTTCATGATAGTATAATAAATGTGTTTATTTCTTACACAATAAATGTATAAACAATTGATCTAATAGGGGATTAAAATATTATTCATTGACTAACTAAGTACACGTATGATTGTGCAACACTTTGAGATTTTTTTTATAAATTGTCAAATATAAATCTCTTACATTATCTTAATTTATTAAACAAATAAAAATCTTGAATCATGCTATTAGTAATAAATTATAATAATTAATTACATTTAAAAAAAATAAGAAGACTTTTCAAGTATCTGGTACGAAGTATAATAAGAAGTACACTAATGAGGTACATTTTGTTATTTCCAAGAATTTTTTGGTTGATATAATGATATAATATAAGGATGAATGATTCCTTTTATTTATAATATAGAATTTCAATAATCTTATTATAATTTTTCGATGTGGGATAATTTTCCTTCAATTTACAGCTTAGACTTAGACTCAAAAGATTTTTCTTTAATATCTAAAACGAATGATTTCTCTTATTTATGATATAGTATAAAATTTCATAAGCTCATCATAATTTTTCGATATATGATAATTCAACTTAAATTTATAATTTTAAGAACTTCTTTTAAGACTCAAAAGATTTTCTGATTCATATCTAAACATGATGATTACTTTTATTTATATAATAGAATTTTCTCACCTTTTATTTATATAATAGAATGTTAATTATATATTTTTTGAGGGTGAATAAATAAATATTAAATATAATTATTATATCAAACAGAACTAACTAAGCGTTTCCTATACAAATTTCTATATTTTTTATTTAAATTAAAAAATATCGAGTCCTAGGTGGAGTAGGTTTTTTTTCATATACAAATTTTTATATTATTTATTAACTTAAAAAAATATATTAAAAAATTTGGACCAATCAAATCGCTCGAAAAGTTCCTGCTTTATTAATATATATTGATTGATTGATTAAGCTCGAAGCTCATTTATTTTAAGTTTCGTCAAAATATTTATTTTCTTTCCTCGAGAAATCAGTTTAATTCACTTTATCGAAAATTTATTATTTATCGGGGAATATTAATTGATCGTCTAATTATTTATTTCTATCAGCTTCGTTTTCGTCTCGAATACTTCAATTACTCACTTTATTAGTCGGCCTAATTATTTTTTTTACTCGTTTTTAATTCGATTTCGTGAGTCAGTCAACTTATCGTTACGGAATTCATTTAATTAATTTCTTTTCTAAACTGATTCATTTATTTGAGATGATTCATCCCTTTCCCGATATCATTTGGTGGGTGTCCTCTTGCTATTATTACATTCACCTGTTTGCTTTCCCACTTCAACACACGTTCAACCCCTTTTCTTTATTTCTTATCCTCATTTACTGCATACTCCCCCGTTGCTATTTTCCCACCGCTTAACTCATCTCCACCTTCTTTCGTTTCCCATTCATTCTTCCCCCTTCATTTGCCTTTTTTTTTTTCATCGTCAATCTTCATCTCATCCGCCTCCCTTCATTTTTTTCTTCGTCTTCCACCTCGTTCCCCTCTGTTTTTCCTCTGTTTTTCATCGCATCTCAACCCTTTTTTTTCCTCTGTTTTCTTCGCTGCTACTGTCTGTGTCTCAACCTTGTGCGCTGCTGCTGCTACGCCGATCCTGCTTCTATTTGTTCGTGCACGTACGTTCTTCAACCCGAACTCGTCGTAGGGTAATTCGTTCTTATCCCTCTCTTAATCTATTCTGTTTATCGCTGCTGTTGTGCGTCGTGGTTGTTGCTGTTCGGGATTTCAGATGCTAGTTTTCTTCTCCATTTTCTGTTGTGCGATGCAGCTGATGCGTCTTATTACTACTTCTGCTGCTGCCTTTTCGGTCTTCTTCTTCTTCTGTCTATGTCGTTATTGCTGTCCATTTATGCTGCTGTTTCGTCTCCCTTAGCTTGTCATTTGTTTAGTGCTGTTTATGGCGGTTGTCGATGTCATTCCGATGCTACGGTTGCTGTTCGTTGTGCTGTTCTTTCTCCTTCGTGTTAGTGTTGATGCGGCTGTTTTTGTACCTTTCTTCTTTTCTCTTCTCACGCTGATTCTGCTGCTGCGTTTTGTTTACTCCGTCTGTGTCGTTCTCTATTCATTTTCGTGCGCTAATTCGTTTGTCCTCTGATCTGCTCGCCTTGTTGCTTTCGTTCTTCTTCTCCAATATTGCTGCTACTCTCATTTCATTGCTGTTTTGGGCTATCTGTTCACGTTCGTCGGTTTTCGAGCGGCATGATCTTGTTGCTGTTATCGTTGTCTTGTGGGCTGCTGCGGTGGTGTTGTTGATTCTCTTTTTTTTATTAGTGCTCGTACCGATTTTGCATTGTGGTTCTCCCCGTTAGATTGTCTTGTTCTCACTGATTGTGCTCATGCTCGTTGATGTCGCTCTCAGTTGTTATTGTCTGTTATCGATTTGCTCGTGGCTGCTGTTTGTATCGTATTCGTCTTATGATCGTTCTTCTCCTCTGTTTGTATCGTTCATTTGATACTTCCATCAAATTTTTCATAAATCGATCCCCCTTACATTGACTTTCTTTGACTTCTGTCCTACTTGAACTCTCGATTGTCATACTTCGTTCCAATTAATCTTTCCGTTCATCTCCTAAATTTGCTAGGTAATTTGATTACCGATATTCTCCAATCTGTCCAACTCTTTTTATATGGTATTTTATATCGTATAATCGTGTTTCGTAGGGATTTCGTGAACACCCAACCTAGGACAAGCGTGTGACCAAATCGATTGTGGTCTTGAGGTAACTTTAGGACGTTACTCGATTTATATCGTATGTTTGAGTAGTGGTATGTAATAAATATTTTAACTTCGGTTTTCTAATTTTAGCTATTTATTATTGCTAATTATATTAATTCTTAAATCGTATTTATAAATATTTTTTACAGCTTTCGATATCGTTTTATAAATCGTTAGTAATTTAATTATTTACGATCGTTGTAATATTTTGTTGGTTATCGTGACACTAGTAACTAAATAATAACGATTTCATATTTTCTTCATATTTCGTTAATTTATAATTTTAACTCGAAATCGTATTTTTATATAATAATCGAGATTTGTATGTTTGCTTAATAAATTAATTTCCGTTTTACGATTTATACTAATAAATGAGAAAATAGTCGATTTCGTTTTAAATATATTTTTAGTCGAGACTATTTTCACTAATAATTTCTTATTTGTTTACAATTGACTATTTTTTATTAAAATCCGTATTATTTATTAATAAAAGCTATTTATTAAAAATAATTTAAAGTCTTTGTAACTCTCATTTTATTTATAAAACTCGTTGATTCAATTAATTTTGATATCGTTTTTCTTAAAACATCTCTTTTCTAAAATCTATAGTTTTAACTCAATTTCCTAATTATTTATATAATCCTCTATATTGACTTATTATATTTTCTTTATGTTTTGTGTAACGAATTTAGAAATATAATAAAGTTACGATAACGACGATAATAATAAAATGTTAATTTCGTTAGAAATGCTATTTTTATACATTTCACTTATTTTAATAACGTACGTATTTTCTATAAGAATATTTCTATTTTAAACAAGTTTCTAAAATTAGTAAGTTTCTATTTATAGAAAGTTTCCCTTTTAATATAAAATGTTTATTTCTTTTTATCTTCATATTATTCATAATGATTATATCTCTTGTTTATATCGATAATGGCTTGTTTTGGAGTTATGGATTATGGACCAGTGTGAGGTTTAGAGTAATATATTTTTAGGGTTTACGTTTTTGCCATCAACTATAAGGCTGGTGTGTCTTTATGGGGCATACTGGTTGTTGAACCGAGCATATATGGTGTTCGGGAGTGTGTGTACATTTTGACCTTAAACCCGTGCCTCGCAGTGTAAGACGCCGTCGGGTTGAACTGAGTATTTATGATGCTCGGGAGGGGTGTGCATATTATCTTAAACTAGGGCCACGCATTTATAAGTCGCCGTCCTATTATGGTTGAGTAGCCTAGTTAGAGATCGAGGTTTGATTTGTTTGAACTAAGTTCTCGAAGCTAGTTTTAGTATTCTCCTAGTGAAAGTCTAGCCGTCTACACTAATCCTATCCATAACGCCATTTTGAATATTTTTATTATTATCGATACATTTTGGTTTGCAGGTTTGCAAATATTTGACGTTTTCTTCTGAAAACTTGTTCTGATTTTATTGCTCCAATATTTTAAGTTTTCTCCGAAAGCTTATTTTTATTATATCATTTAATGTTTTCCATTTTAACTATTTTGATATAATAATACTATTATTTTTCCTTATGATAATATGGCTGGGAGAACGTCCGAGTTACTCCCCACTGACGTGGTTGTTATGTTTATAACACGACAGGTATTTGTTGCTGGATTTTGGGTGTGAGCTAGCGAGTAGCGTGGATCCTACTCTTTCTTTATTAATGTAATTTATGGATTTGTATAACCCTTTTGGAGAATTTTACTTTTAGCCCTTTTGTAAAAAGAGGCCTTTGTATTGACTTATCATTTCTTTTAATAAGATATAGTTTGTCAGTGTGTTTTAATCCCACTCTACCGTGTTTCCGCCACTGTATTACGTTAGAATTTCTAGGGAATTACAGTTGGTATCAGAGAATCACTGCTCCCAACGCTTACACCTGAAAATAGGAAAAATACTAGTAAATGATTTGAACATTAAAGAAATATTAGCGAGAGATGGGTAGAAATAAAATAAGGACTTAACTGTTAGGATTATTTGTTCTTGTAACGCAATGACTATCATTGAATATTTGTTTCTTTTATCGAGAAGAAGATGAAGGAACAAGATGTTGACGTAATGCTGCTCAGGATCGGGACAAGACCTGCTTAGAACTCTCAACGCCTGCTTACTCGAGTTGACAACTTGGTGCTCCAAGAAAGATGTCGATGGTGACTTTTCAGCTTCGGTTTAGTTTGCTCAAGCTACAGGTTAGATGATCACGAGTAGATTCATGTTCCATGATGTAGCAGTAGATCCAGATGGAGCGACCCAAATGTTGTGTGCTCGTTCCTCTACAAGAAGATGAAGTAATCCATTTAGTTCTCTCGTGAACTCTGGAGGCCCGAAGATTCTTTTCTGGTTTCAGAACTTGGTAAAATAGGATCATTGATTCTTTCCTTCCTCTACTTCTTCTAACTCTTCTTTTATAAATTCTCCTCTTCATTCTGGTGATAAATCTTCGATTAATTCTCCTACTTTACCATCTTCCCTCTTGAGATTCTGTGGTTTGGCCGATTTCCGTCCCAGTGAACCCTATGGAAAGTTTTAGATGTTTGAGGTTTAGTAAACCCTTGTTACCTGGTTTGAGGATTGTGAGTCTCCCCTATCTTCTAAGCAAGTAAGAAATTCTTGAGGTTTAATTTGAATGGCAAATTGTTGGTCGATGGAATTAGGATGATACTTTAGACACTGAACCTTGGATTATAGATTACTTTGATTATTTTGGTGTACTTAGAGTTGAATATATTTTGGAGTAGTAAGAGTAAGTCATTTTTAATGGATACCTAGTACCTAACCTAGAACTGAACTAGTGTAGCTGATAATATTACTTTGGGATTCTTACCTAATACTTATTTTGTGGATGCATCGTAAATATTTGGGATCTTAGAATATTGTTTAAAGTGTTAACCTGAGTGTTGAGGTACCATCGAAGGTTTTCATTAACGTCGTTAGAAATTTTGGTTGACATAGATTACCGTGTTTCTTATGGATTTTATCGTTGATCGTTGTTTAAGGTTGTAACCTATGAACTTTGGAATTGAGTGGTCTGACTTGGATAAATTGTTGTTACCCTTGAAGAAGAGAGCTGTCTTACACAATCACAGTTTGTGCTGTTGTTTTGAGGAATACTTTGACGTCAATAATTTTGATGGATTTATAGTTCAGAACCCTTAGACCAACGAGATTGTGGCTTCGTTGAGTTAATATTTTGGTGATTTCGTTGATACGATATGAAATTTAGTGGAATTCTCAGAAAGCTTAGTCGAAAGACGTGTTTTGAAGATGTGAGTGTTCGCGCCATTACCTATAGGTTTGAGCGTGTTTAAGGATTCGTAGTACATTTCCAAGTTCTGTACTTGTGGCTTGTTAAATATGTTGTTGATCATTTTTGAGGATTTTGTACCCGAGCGTTATTAATTGGTGGATTTTAGTGTTCCTTACTCGAGAAATTTGGAGTATACCTCGAGTTCAAACCTTATGAGCTTTGGATTTTTGAGCCTTAACGATTACGAGTTTGGGTATGTTCTGTTAACCGTTGGAATCTTAATTATGGATTTGATTCTATAGCATTTGTGGATTAATATCGTGTCGCTTGATGATTGGATAGTCACGTAAGACATTTTTGGGTTTGCGACCAGTAGTACCACTTAGTGCCTAATATTGGACTTAACGTTATTTGATGGAAATTAGGAACAGGTGTTCTGGGAGTCGTACCAGGAATCTCGAGATGGTTAATTTATTCTATAATCCTTGAGAGATCTTTTGGACTCTCAATTTCGTTCCTCCCCTTAGCTTTTCTTATCCTGCTACTTCTCCTTCGGCTAATTCCTTTGGCTTCTTTATCGGGTTTGAAAATTTCTGCTTCGGTTTGTCGTTGACTCTTGACTCTATTTATCCATTTACCATTTTTCCCGAACCTTTGTTATTAAAAGTTTGACTAATTTAAAATTTTGGACTATCATAAAATTTTAATATTTTGAGTTATAAATTTCAAAACTTCGTATTTCGTTTTTGCTTTATTTTTGGCCCCGTTTCAAAAGGGTCTTAATAATTTATTTTAAAGTATTTCAAATTGTTTAAAATTTTAATTTTGATTTTCAGGTGATCGAGATTTTTTGAAAACTTTTTAATTGCCAATATTTTGATTTCTATAAGGTTATTATGTAAAACGATTTAATATTTTCGAGAAAATTTTGTATGTCTAAATTTTTGTTTTATTGTTGTTAGATTTTAAATCTGTTATTGAAATTGTTTGTCGACTGGTTCGTTGCTTATTTACTAACTACAAAACTTGAATTCTCAAATTTTTGTTTGGTTTTAAAAGAAAATACTGTCGAATTTCTTAATCAAAATGTTTTACCGTTGCCTTGAAAATATTTGGGTCCTTTTTCCCTCGAGTTCATTTAAAAATATTATTTATCGTCATTATTTTATAAAATAATTTTTAACTTGCGCTTTTATTAATTTAAATGATTTTAAACTTTGGGAATTTAGCCCAACTCTTCTTGAAATAAATTTGTCTTTGATTTCGATTTCACATCACGTTTGAAGTTGTAAAATTTTTAAAGATCGAGATTGTGATGTGAGTTAAGCATTCTCGTTTTTTTCAAGTGATATAACATTGTTTTTCATTCTATTACTATGTTTTTGTTAGTTTCGAGGACGAAACTTCTTTTTAGTGGGGAAGATTGTAACACCCCTGATTTTATAAATTAATTAAATTAAAATTATGTTCGTAATTTTATTTTTACGATTTAACTCGTAATTATTAAAATTATTATAAGACGAATTTATCGTTTAATCGTTTCAAACTTCTAAAATTCTATTTGACTCAGAAACTCTCCTATTTAAAACATATTTTTATGTCTGTTTCGATTCATTTTATACATTTAATTTATTTCTTATCGAAAGTCTATTTTCACGACTTAAAATCTAAATTCTTTCTATTTTTATATCGTATGTTTGAGTAGTGGTATGTAATAAATATTTTAACTTCGGTTTTCTAATTTTAGCTATTTATTATTGCTAATTATATTAATATTTAAATCGTATTTATAAATATTTTTTACAACTTTCGATATCGTTTTATAAATCGTTAGTAATTTAATTATTTACGATCGTTGTAATATTTTGTTGGTTATCGTGACACTAGTAACTAAATAATAACGATTTCATATTTTCTTCATATTTCGTTAATTTATAATTTTAACTTGAAATCGTATTTTTATATTATAATCGAGATGTGTATATTTGTTTAATAAATTAATTTTCGTTTTACGATTTATACTAATAAATGAGAAAATAGTCGATTTCGTTTTAAATATATTTTTAGTCGAGACTATTTTCTCTAATAATTTCTTATTTGTTTACAATTGACTATTTTTTATTAAAATCCGTATTATTTATTATTAAAAGCTATTTATTAAAAATAATTTGAAGTTTTTGTAACTCTCATTTTATTTATAAAACTCCTTGATTCAATTAATTTTGATATCGTTTTTCTTAAAACATCTTTTTTTATAAAATCTATAGTTTTAACTCAATTTCCTAATTATTTATATAATCCTCTATATTGACTTATTATATTTTCTTTATGTTTTGAGTAACGAATTTAGAAATATAATAAAGTTACGATAACGACGATAATAATAAAATGTTAATTTCGTTAGAAATGCTATTTTTATACATTTCACTTATTTTAATAACGTACGTATTTTCTATAAGAATATTTCTATTTTAAACAAGTTTCTAAAATTACTAAGTTTCTATTTATAGAAAGTTTCCCTTTTAATATAAAATGTTTATTTCTTTTATCTTCATATTATTCATAATGATTATATCTCTGGTTTATATCGATAATGACTTGTTTTAGAGTTATGGAATATGGACCAGTGGGAGGTTTAGAGTAATATATTCTGAGGTTTACGTTTTTGCCATCAACTATAAGGCTGGTGTGTCTTTATGGGGCATACTGGTTGTTGAACCGAGCATATATGGTGTTCGGGAGTGTGTGTACATTTTGACCTTAAACCCGTGCCTCGCAGTGTAAGACGCCGTCGGGTTGAACTAAGTATTTATGGTGCTCGGGAGGGGTGTGCATATTATCTTAAACTAGGGCCACGCATTTATAAGTCGCCGTCCTATTATGGTTGAGTAACCTAGTTAGAGATCGAGGTTTGATTTATTTGAACTAAGTTCTCGAAGCTAGTTTTAGTATTCTCCTAGTGAAAGTCTAGCCGTCTACACTAATCCTATCCATAACGCCATTTTGAATATTTTTATTATTATTGATACATTTTGGTTTGCAGGTTGGCAAATATTTGACGTTTTCTTCTGAAAACTTGTTCTGATTTTATTGCTCCAATATTTTAAGTTTTCTCCGAAAGCTTATTTTTATTATATCATTTAATGTTTTCCATTTTAACTATTTTGATATAATAATACTATTATTTTTCCTTATGATAATATGGCTGGGAGAACGTCCGTGTTACTCCCCACTGATGTGGTTGTTATGTTTATAACATGACAGATATTTGCTGCTGGATTTTGGGTGTGAGCTAGCTGATGGTAGGGATTTGCCGTGGATCCCCACCGATCAATAATAACCAACTACACCTAACACGTAGATATGGCAAGTCGGGTCGAGTCCATGGGGGACGGTTATGAGGCGTTTAGACTAAGGTCACCTAAACACGAGACTTGGTCAACGAACTAAGCTAAACTAGAATGATAAGAAGGGGAGAAGGCTAAGACTATGACTAAGGTAACGAAGAAAACAAATAAGAAAAGGGCTAGGATTAGGTCGGGTTCAAGGGTGATGGAATGATCGAGAATGAGCTAAGGTGAAGGGGTAGTCGGGTTATCTAGGTGTAGTCCGTGCTCTCGCTACGTAGACCATCCTAGAGGTTCCTCGCACTCGCGCAAGAACCCAACTTAGCGACACACATGACAAACGGGGTTACTAGCGTGCTTTCGTAGCCTAGGTTACGTCCGGGCTCTCGCTACGTAGACCGACCTAGAGGTCATCCTCACCACGCTCTCGCTACTAATGAGGGAACCAAACCTACGAGCAAACCACCACCCACAAGAGAAAAGGCAAGAAAAACAAGCATATGCATCTACATGTCATTCATGCATTTCATCAAACATGTTCTATGCATCTAACCAAGAGGCAACCAAAACTTTCACCAACATCTTAAACAAACCCTTAATCACCCACTAAACCACCAAATCCCCCTACTAACCCTAGCAAGAGTCTACTCAAACATAGCTAAACTAACAATAACAAAGACAAGAGAAATCAACACAAACAACAAAGCATACATAAAGAAACTAGCAAGAACAATAAACAACAATCAAAGATTAAAACTTGAAAGATTAAAGAATAATTAGGAGTAGAAGGAATAAGAAGATTATACCAAACTAGTGAAGAGGAAAGATTGAAACTTGTAATAATAAGAAAACCGAAATACATCAACCAAGGTTGTCAATCTTGAATGGATTCTTCAAGAATTCCCTTAATACAAGAGCTAAACTAAGATTAACGGTCAAATAAAGACTAATCTACACTAATCTATGTTAATCTATGCTAAAGTAGTCTAGGGTTTAGTGGGTAATGAAGAATATCCCATAAGATTACAAGAGGGGGGGGGGGGGGGGGTGTATATATAGGGTTACAATGAATAAGGAGAAGGAAAGAAGCAATTGCGGGCTACAGCACAGCCTTCCCGGCCGGGAAGGTGGTGGTCCCGGTCGGGATGGACCCAAAACAGCAGCACTTGAAATTGCACACTCCTTCCCGGTCGGGAAGGCATTATCCCGCCCGGGAAGGACCTTGTAGGCCTCCATTATGATCTTTTTGGTCCCTCCTTGCTTCTCATAGGCTTCCCATCGATTCTCGGGACTCGGGATTGAGCCTAAGGGGCTCGGGAATGGGTCCCAAGGTCTCGGGATCGAATCCAAGGCATCGAGTGATCGTTCCTTCTCTTCGTTAGCTCCAAAAGTGTATGGAACGAGTCGGAATCATTCCAATTCTTCATGAATGGTCTCGGGAACCTAAAACGAACTAAAGGAAGCATAAGTAACCCAAAAACCGCTCCCAAGAAGCGATTCCACAAGGAAAACGGGACCAAAACACAACAAATTAGGCACTACAAACTACACTTACCAACACCCCCACACTTAACCCTTACTCGCCCTCGAGTAAGCACATACTAACTACTAAACTAGCCGAGTGGGTATTAGCGCACCCTACGCCCTTTCAACTCACGTGAGTACACTTAGAGGAAAAGTGTACTCCACAAGGCAAGTAAGGTCTTGCGACAAAACTGTGGATGCAACCGGACACAAAACACATGAACAAACAAACATACAAACAAACAAATAATCGGTTGCACCCAAAAGGAAATAAATGCCGCTTCCCTCTAAAAAGCGGTGAAAGAAGCACCGGTTTAGGACTCAAGGCAAGTGACAACGTTCCCCAGCTAGCAATACAAACAAAAATGGACAAAACCCTAATAGTATGACGACAAAGCAATAAAAAAAACGTTGGTAACTTACCTAGGTCCTCCTAACTTTTTAAGAACGTACTACGGGACGATCGGCGGGATGGAAAAAGGATGAACCACGGTGTTAGTCGACACTGTAGGTAAATGAGACCCCGCCCCCTTTGGCGATGAGCCAAGAGGGTCGTCCCATGCCCGAAACCGCTCAACTAGTCTAAGTAAAAAGGAGGAAATATTTGCAAAGTGAGGGAAGACCGACCATTACCGATATCATCCTTCCTAGAGACTCGGTCCTTTGGTAGGCTCTTTACGGTAAAATTCGGAAAAAGACTTATTTTTGTGGGGTTAAGATCTTTTTGTGCGACGATTTTCTTTTTGGCATTTTTTTTTCTTTCTTTTGCATTTTTGCTTTGTGTGTTGCCATGCCATTTATTTTTCATCTTTTCTATTTTCTTTTTGGCTTTTTTCTTCAATCTTTTCTTTCTTTCATTTTCTTTCGTTTTCTTTTCTTTGCCCTTTTGGCTTGATTTGAGTGATAGGCATTTCTTTGCAACTAAGAAAGATGATTTCAACAATTTGCAAATTTATTTGGTGGATATGTGTGGAAGGTAGGGGAATGGGTAAGTCGGGGGTCGCGATCCCTCTTCAAACCCACAAAAAGGTGGAGAACTTGGACTAATCAAACAATCCCAAACACGGTCCCCTAAGGGACGGGACTCGGCAACCAAGGCCTTTTCACACCGTGGGTGGTCATAATGGTCAAAATGCAAATCCCGCAGTAAATCCCTAGTAAGCTAGGTGGACTCAAGGTAAATGACCAACGAAATCATTGATTTAGGGTCATTCTACTAGACTAAAGTCCAAGACTCGATTTACATTACTAGAAAGGGAAAGTAAACCCTTGCACACTAGCCTCAAAACCGGGTTTTCAAAAAACCTTTTACACACAAGACACAACTACACACACAAAACAAAGATACGACAAAAACGAAGGAAAAAGAGACAAAAGTAACAAAACAAGACAAAACACAAGAAACATATAAAGAGAACAAACACCACCCCGAATTTCCAAATAAGCAACCAAATCATCATCAAACTCTACAAAGCTCCACCCGAGCACACATCATCACAAATCTCCTCCACATTCCACATGAGATAAAGAAGAAAAAGGGATAAAGATGTTACCGGAAGTCTTGAAAGCTCTCCAAAGCTATCGGTGATTTAAGCAACCTAAAAGGAAAAAGGGAGGCAAAACACGCACAACACAACAAATATACGACATAACGACACAAAAGGAAAACACACAAAAGAAAATCTTTTTGATTTTTGTGAATTTTTTCAAATTTTTAGGGTTTTTTTAAAGATTTTTCGAAAAACTACGAAAATAAAACTAACTACGATAGAATATCGCTCCCCCACACTTAAACCGAGCAATGTCCTCATGCTCGATCGTAGTGTGTGGAGACAAAAGAGAAAAGAAAAGAAACTACGAAAATAAAGCTAAAAATCAAAAATAAAGCGGAGAAAAGGGTAGAATGTGTCTGGCCGGGGTGTAGTCAAGTCACCATGGGCCGAGACAAGAAAAGATATGGAGGGGGAGGAAATAAAAAGAAGGAAATAAAACGAAATGGGAGGGGAGGACTAGGTGTAATCAAGTCACCTAGCCTGGATTCCGCCCAAATCCAACTAAATCCTACAAAAAGGGTGAAAAACTTGTAAATTTGGATTTTTAAAATGACTCTCGACGTAGTCACGTCATTGAGAGTCGGGAGCAATAACTACCAAGGCCTCGAAGGCCACCATGACACCTTGACACAAAAGTGTACAAGGGGAAGGGGACAAACAAGGGAAAACAAGCGACAAAAGACGGAAAAGAAAGGATAGTTGCCGTACCCATCGGTTAGCAACTCACTTGCTCCATCGTCTCAATGATCAATATAGGCACTTTGCTTGTCTTCTTCATTGTTAACCCGCTTCAAACTTGATAATAACGCATGGTTGAGGTAGTAATGGTATGAGAGGGTGGGATTTGATGTGAATCTCGGTGTAAAGTGAATAGAATATGAGGTGAGGGTATGTAAATGAGGTATATGGGTTGTATGATATGGGCAAGGATAGGTAGGGAGGTTGGGAGGGGGTATAAAGTGGTAGGGTGGGCTCACATGACGAAGAAGAGGCCAAAAGAGGAGCAGAGGATCATCCCGGTCGGGACGGATGGTCCCGGTCGGGATGCCTCACCCGTCCCGGTCGGGATGCTTCACCCGTCCCGGTCGGGATGCCTCACCCGTCCCGGTCGGGATGGCACTCCAGGAAACTCGAAATTTGACACCCTCATCCCGATCGGGATGGTCCTTCCTGGTCGGTATGGCTCCTTCTTCCCGGTCGGGATGCTATCTTCTCGGACGGGAGGAGTCTTCTAACTCTCCATAACCCCAAAAGCTTATCCAAAGCTTCAAAAACCGACTCCCAAGCTCAAAATCCAAGCTCAAAATCCAAGCTCTATCCACAACTATTCCTCTCTTCGGTTCATCTTCACTTGACACCTATCAAATAAGCTCAAAACAATCATCAAAATCCCTCCCTCACATCGCTCATCAAAGATTCCAAAATTACAAGTGTCTCACAAAACAACCAATCCTAGAAACAAAATCATAAAAAAAACCTAATTACAAACACAAAAACTAAAGAGAAGAGAGAAAGGGGAATATACAACATGACGGTTCTTTAGGAACTTCGTCAAACCGAGGATGGTGGACTCTCATTCTTCAACCATAGCCCTCAAGGGCTTAGAGGAGCAAGTCAAACGCACGACCGACATCGTAATGAAGGCCCAAAGTGTGCTCGAGCCAAGCTATCCTCCACGGCCTCCAAGGTGGAGGCAAGAAGTAGTCACCTAAAGACCCAACGTCATCTTTCAAGTCGTCTCCGGGGTCTATCCATCCTACGAGCTTTACCGACCTCTTCCTCCCTAAGCATCATCTCCAATCACAAGCAAGCTTCAAGTCCTTGATAAGAGGCACAAAAAGCGGTTTTGGCCTCATTTCCTTGTTGCACATCACCACACCTTCCTCAAGTTGTGGTTCCCCATCTTCATCACTTGTCCCCACGTCATCTTGGAGGAGAGAATTGAAACTTCTACCGGCGGTTTCAATCTCTTCCAAACTATTGCTTGGTTTATTTACAAGGGGTTCTTGATGCTTATCCACATTCTCGGACAAGGGCAACTTGGGCTTGTCATTTTCACCCAACAACTTCACAAATTCCACCAACTCATTCAACTCACTACCCTCCTCCAATTCTTCACCAACAATGCCTTCACCAAGGGTCATATCCTCATTCGTCTCTTTTTGGGTAGACGATTGAGGTTCTTCAAAGCAAAGTTCCTTCCCGGGCGGGATAATGCCTTCCCGACCGGGAAGGAGTGTGCAATTGCAAGTGCTGCTGTTTTGGGTCCATCCCGACCGGGATGACCTCTTCCCGGCCGGGACCGACCTCTTCCCGACCGGGACCACCATCTTCCCGGCCGGGAAGGCTGTGCTGTAGCCCGCAATTGCTTCTTTCCTTCTCCTTATTCATTGTAACCCTATAAATACCCCGCCTCTTGTAATATTATGAAATGTGAGACATTACCCACTAAACCCTAGACTACTTTAGCATAGATTAGTATAGATTAGTGTAGATTAGTTCTTAGTTAATCGTTAATCTTAGTTTAGCTCTTGTATTAAGGGAATTCTTCAAGATTCAACCAAGATTGACAACCTTGGAAGATTGTTTTGGGTTTTCTCTTTTATAAAAGTTTTCATTCTTGCATTCATCTTCTAGTATGGTATAATCTCTTTTCCTTTCTCTTAATCTTTGTTTTATTATTCAAGTTTCAATCTTTAGATCTTGTTTATTGTTTTGTTCATCATCCTTGTTAGTTTTACATATGTATGCTCTTGTTCTTGTTTTGGTTTATCTTGTTAGTGTTAGTTTTAGCTTAATTATGTTTGAGTAGACTCTTGCTAGGGTTATTAGGGTGATTGGTTGTGATTGTGGATGATTAGGGTAAGATGGGTGGTAGTAGATGTTGTTTTCGTTGTTTCCCATTTACCTTGCACTCCACATGTTCGATGAAATGCTTGTGAGACTAGAGACGATCAATCCTTGTTTTTCTTGCATATTCTCTTGTATGCATGTGTTTGGTTGGTTGGTTTGGTCGCCTCATTACGTAGCAAGAGCCCGGTGAGGACGACCCCTAGGCCGATTACGTAGCGAGAGCCCGATCGGCGGTACCTAGGCTACGAGAGCATGCTAGTAACCCTGTTTTCCCCTTTTTTATCTCATTTGCATCCATGAACCCGACCTAACCCTAGTTTTCCTTTTTATCGTTATCCTCGCTTCCCTTAGTCATTAGTTACTTGTTTGTCTTCCTTTTCCATGTTTTAGATCTTAGCGTAGTCCTTAGTCTCCCCCTAGATTAGCTTGTCTCGAACCTAGTCCTAGACCGTAGCACCCATTAGTCTAGACACCTCTTTCCGTCCCTGTGGATCGACCCGACTTGCCCTAGCTACCCCAGTTAGGTTAGTTGGTTATTATTTGGTGGCGGGATCCACGACAAATCCCGCCCGTCAAATTGGCGCCGTTGCCGGGGACGGCGTAGTTTAGACTTTTGTGTGCTTAGTTTTAGACTTTGTTCTTGATCTTTCTGTTTTTTACTCCTTGTGTATCTCCGTTTTACTTCTTGTGTGCTATTCTTTCTACCTAGTGCCTCAAAAGCACTAGGCTACTAACGTTTGCTCAAGTGCTTCTAGTTCATCCTAGGTATCAAAGCAACATTATGGAAATGGCATGTCCTAGCTTCCATCAATCGTCACGGAGCAACTATGGGGCAAATTGCCAAGTCCCAAAATTTCACCAACCATTTCAACCTCATCAACAATCTTACGAACGCCCTCCATATGGTTACCATGAAAGTTGTCAAGGATCATTCCAACATCCTAACAACTACCAAAACACCCTCACATAACCCACAACCAAAAATCCCCGACTTTGAGACTTGTCAAATGTTGGTCCAAATGCAAAAGAGTCAACAAGAGGAGATAATGCTATTGCAAAAGGGTCAACATGAGATGATGATTTTAATGCAAAAGAGTCAACAAGCGATGAGACTCAAATACAAGGGGTCAAAGAGGAGCTCAAGGCCCCAAAAGCGGTGCAAGATGCTCGAATCGATGCACTCATGGCTCATATCACGATGTTGGACACTCGAGCTCCACAAATTGTTGGGGAAGGTTCATTTGGGCAAGAAGGTCGGTTGACTCCACATGGAAGTCAACCCGATCATGAAGCTACGAATGAAGAAGAGAGGGAGAATCAAGAGATCATTGTTGAGTGTTTCTTGGATGGTGAAGATATGGGAACAATAGAGGAATTTGAAGCTTCAAGGGTCGACAATGAGGAGGGGTGTGAACATGATTCTCAAGGTAACTCTTGGGTAGCCAATGTATTGGCTATTAAATTGGATTTGTTCGATTTTCTTCGTGCTGAACCGGATCTTGACAATCCAAGGCCAAGTGAAGAGATAACCCCACAAGACCAAATTTTCAAGGCGAGTGAAAAGGAACGTAATACTTGGGAGAAATAAGTAGATGCCTTAGAACTCGCCTTGAATGGGAAATTGGAGGAGCCAATTGCCTCCAATGAAGAAAAATTGATGCCTTCTCCTTCTCTATCGCACTCGATTTCTAGTCCCTTGTTCTTTGAGACGGTTGATGAAGAGGATCCTTGTCGGGCGGTGGAAGAGAACTCTACTCTCGATCCCGTAGAAGAAGCAACCACCTTAGAGTGTGATCTCCCAACTCATAATGACGAGCTTGACTCTAGACCACTATACCTACCGGATGGTCATAAGAGTCGTTGCTATGTTGGTTTGGAAGACCCGGAAGATCACGAGAACCCCGAGCATAATGAAGATGATCGCTTCTTGCCTCCGACTTGGAAGCTCTTGAAAGTAGCTAGGCTCGGCCATGTGAGCCTCAATGAAGATGTTGCTAGGGCATTTGACTTACTCCTCCGAGCTCTTGATGGCTATGGAGGAGTAGATGGTGAGAGTATCATGTAAATATCTTCTTTCCTTTTCTTTTGTTTTTGTTTTTTTATATGTTTGTTTGGATAGTTTGGTTTCTAGGATTTGTTAGCTTTTGTGGAATTCTTGTAATTCGGTATTTTGATGAGCGATGTGAGGGAGGGATTTTGATGGTGTTTATTGAGTCGATTTGATAGGTTATAGTGAAGATGAAGTCTTGAGAGAGTAGTTGATGATAGAAGCTTGGATTTGGGCAAGGGAGTCGGTTTTTGAAGCTTTGGACAAGCTTTTGGGGTTATAGAAGGTTAGAAGATCTATCCCGACCGGGACGAGTGATCCATCCCGACCGGGAAGGAGCCGTCCCGACCGGGATGAGGGTACCAAAATTCGAGTTTTCTGGAGCGTCGTCCCGACTGGGAAGGGAGCTTCCCGACCGGGACGGGTACGTCATCCTGACCGGGACCATCCATCCCGACCGGGATGGTCCCCTGCTCCACATTTTGCCTCATCTTCGACATTCGAGCCCACCCAACCATTTTATACCCCCTCCCAACCTCCCTACCTACCCTTGCACCTATCATATGACCTTACACTTCATATGCATACTCTCACCTCACCTTATCTTCACTACATACCGAGCTTCCCATCAAATCCCACTCCCTTCTACCATTGCAAGCTTAATACTTCAACCATGCGGGCCTATCAAGATTGAAGAGGAATAACAATGACGAAGACAAGCTATGTGACGATATTGAACTATGAGACGATGGAGCGAGTGAGTTGCTAACCGATGGGTACGACAACTATCCTTTCTTTTCCGTCTTTTATCGCTTGTTTTCCTTTGTTTGTCCCCTTCCCCTTATACACTTTTGTGTCATGGTGGCCCTCGGAGCCTTGGTAGTTATTGCTCCCGACTCTCGATGACGTGATTACGTCGGGAGTCATTTCAAAATCCAAATTTACAATGTTTTTCACTTTATTTTTCATTTTTTGGGATTTAATCGGATTTAGGCGGAATCTGGGCTAGGTGACTTGATTACACCTAGTCCTCCCCTCCCATTTCCTTTTATTTCTGCCCCCATCCATATCTTTTCTCGTCTCGGCCCATGGTGACTTGACTACACCCCGGCCGGACACATTCTACCCTTTCTTCACTTTTCTTTTTGATTTTTAGCTTTATTTTCGTAGTTTCTTTTCTTTTCTTTTGTGTCTCCATACACTACGATCGAGCATGAGGACATTGCTCGGTTTAAGTGTGGGGGAGCAATATTCTAGTATAGAGTTTTATTTTCGTAGTTTCTTCAAAAAATCTTAAAAATCCCTAAAAATTTGAATTTTTTTCACAAAAATCAAAAAGATTTTCTTTTTGTGTGTTTTCCTTTTGTGTCGTTGTGTCGTATATTTGTTTTTTTGTGCGTGTTTGCCTCCCTTTTTCCTTATAGGTTGCTTAATCACCGCTAGCCTTGGAGAGCTTTCAAGACATCCGGTAACATCTCTTCAACTCCTTTTCCTCTTTGCCCTTGTGGAGTTTGGAGGAGATATGTGATGTTGTGTGCTCGGGTGGAGCTTTTTGCATATTTTTGGTTGATTTGGTGATTTGTTTGGAAGTGCGGGGTGGTGTTTGTTTTGTTTATGTGTTTGTTTTATCTTGTTTTGTTTTGTTGCCTTTTGTCTCTTTTTCTTTTGTTTTCCTTGTGTCTTTGTTTTGTGTGTGTAGTTGTGTCTAGTGTGTAAAAAGGTTTTTGAAAACCCGGTTTAGAGGCTAGTGTGCAAGCGGTTACTTTCCCTTTTTAGTAGTATGAATCGAGTCTTGGACTTTAGTCTAGTAGAATGACCCTAAATCAATGATTTCGTTGGTCCTTTACCTTGAGTCCACCTAGTTTACTAGGGATTTACTACGGGATTTGCATTTTGACCATTATGACCACCCACGGTGTGAAAAGGCCTTGGTTGCCGAGTCCCGTCCCTTAGGTGACCGTGTTCGGAATTATTTGATTAGTCCAAGTTTTCCCCTTTTTGTGGGTTTGAAGGGAAATCGCGACCCCCGACTCACCCATTCCCCTACCTCCTACACATATCCACAAAATAAATTTACAATTTGTTGAAATCTCTCTTTCCTAGTTGCAAAGAAATGCCTACAACTCGAATCTAGCCAAAAGGGCAAATAATAGAAAAAGAAAGAAAAGATTGAAGAAAAAGAAAAGGCACAAAAAGCCAAGAAAAATAAATGGCATAGCAAAACAAAGCAAAAATGCAAAAGAAAGAAAACTGCCAAAAGAAAACCGTCCCACAAAAAGAGTCCCCACATCTCAAAAATAAGCCTTTTGTCGACTATTGCCGTGAAGAGCCTACCAAAGGACCGAGTCCCTAGGAAGGATGATAGCGGTAGTGGTCGGTCTTCCCTCATTTTGCAATAATATTCACCTTTTTACTTGGATTAGTTAGACGGTTTAGAACATGGGACGACCCTCTTGGCTCATCGCTAAAGGGGGAGGGGTCTCACTTACCTACAGTGTCGACTAACACCGTGGTTCATCCTTTTTCCATCCCGCCGATCGTCCCGTAGTACGTTCTTAGAAGGTTAGGAGGACCTAGGTAAGTTACCAACGTTTTTATTGCTTTGTTGTCATACTATTAGGGTTTAGTTCATCTCGATTTGTATGATTAGCTTGGGAACGTTGTCACTTGCCTCGAGTCCTAAGCCGGTGCTTCTTTCACCGCTTGTTTGAGAGAAGCGGTATTTGTTTTCTTTTGGGTGCAACCGATTATTTGTTTGTTTGTATGTTTGTTTGTTTATGTGTTTTGTGTCCGGTTGCATCCACAGTTTTGTCGCAAGACCCCACTTGCCTTGCGGAGTGCACTTTTCCTCTAAAGTTTACTCGCGTGAGTTGAAGGGGTGTAGGGTGCGCTAATACCCGCTCGGCTAGTTTAGTAGTTAGTTTATGCTTACTCGAGGGTGAGTAAGGGTTAAGTGTGGGGAGTTGATAAGTGTAGTTTGTAGTGCCTAATTTGTTATGTTTTGGTCCTATTTTCCTTGTGGAATCGCTCCTTGGGAGCGGTTTATGGGCTACTTATGCTTCTTCTAGTTCGTTTTAGGTTCCAAAGACCATTCATGAAGAATTGGAACGATTCCGACTCGTTTCATACACTTTTGGAGCCAACGAAGAGAAGGAACGATCACTCGATGCCTTGAATTCGATCCCGAGACCCTGGGACCCATTCCCGAGCCCCTTAGGCTCGATCCCGAGTCCCGAGAATTGATGGTAAGCCCATAAGAAGCAAGGAGGGACCAAAAAGATCATAATGGAGGCCTACAAGGTCCTTCCCGGGCGGGATAATGCCTTCCCGACCGGGAAGAAGTGTGCAATTGCAAGTGCTGCTGTTTTGGGTCCAACCCGACCGGGATGACCTCTTCCTGGCCGGGACCTACCTCTTCCCGACCGGGACAACCACCTTCCCGGCCGGGAAGGCTGTGCTGTAGCCCGCAATTGCTTCTTTCCTTCTCCTTATTCATTGTAACCCTATAAATACCCCTCCTCTTGTAATCTTATGAAATGTGAGACATTACCCACTAAACCTAGACTACTTTAGCATAGATTAGCATAGATTAGTGTATATTAGTTCTTAGTTAATCGTTAGTATTAGTTTAGCTCTTGTATTAAGGGAATTCTTGAAGATTCAACCAAGATTGACAACCTTGGAATATTGTTTTGGGTTTTCTGTTTTATACAAGTTTTCATTCTTGCTTTCATCTTCTAGTATGGTATAATCTTTTTTCCTTTCTCTTAATCTTTGTTTTATTATTCAAGTTTCAATCTTTAGATCTTGTTTATTGTTTTGTTCATCATCCTTGTTAGTTTTACATATGTATGCTCTTGTTCTTGTTTTGGTTTATCTTGTTAGTGTTAGTTTTAACTTAATTATGTTTGAGTAGACTCTTGCTAGGGTTATTAGGGTGATTGGTTGTGATTGTGGATGATTAGGGTGAGATGGGTGGTACTAGATGTTGCTTTCGTTGTTTTCCATTTACCTTGCACTCCACATGTTCGATGAAATGCTTGTGAGACTAGAGACGATCAATCCTTGTTTTTCTTGCATATTCTCTTATATGTATGTGTTTGGTTGGTTGGTTTGGTCGCCTCATTACGTAGCGAGAGCCCGGTAAGGACGACCCCTAGGCCGATTACATAGCGAGAGCCCGATCGGCGGTACCTAGGCTACGAGAGCATACTAGTAATCCCGTTTTCCCCCTTTTTATCTCCTTTGCATCCATGAACCCGACCTAACCCTAGTTTTCCTTTTTATTGTTATCCTCGCTTCCCTTAGTCATTAGTTACTTGTTTGTCTTCCTTTTCCATGTTTTAGACCTTAGCCTAGTCCTTAGCCTCCCCCTAGATTAGCTTGTCTCGAACCTAGTCCTAGACCGTAGCACCCATTAGTGTAGACACCTCTTTCTGTCCCTGTGGATCGACCCGACTTGCCCTAGCTACCCCAGTTAGGTTAGTTGGTTATTATTTGGTGGCGGGATCCACGACAAATCCCACCCATCAGTGCTCGTTCCTCTACAAGAAGATGAAGTAATCCATTTAGTTCTCTCGTGAATTCTGGAGGCCCGAAGATTCTTTTCTGGTTTCAGAACTTGGTAAAATATGATCATTGATTCTTTCCTTCCTCTACTTCTTCTAACTCTTCTTTTATAAATTCTCCTCTTCATTCTGGTGATAAATCTTCGATTAATTCTCCTACTTTATCATCTTCCCTCTTGAGATTCTGTGGTTTGGCCGATTTCCGTCCCAGTGAACCCTGTGGAAAGTTTTAGATGTTTGAGGTTTAGTAAACCCTTGTTACCTGGTTTGAGGATTGTGAGTCTCCCCTATCTTCTAAGCAAGTAAGAAATTCTTGAGGTTTAATTTGAATGTCAAATTGTTGGTCGATGGAATTAGGATGATACTTTAGACACTGAACCTTGGGTTATAGATTTGTAGACACCCAAAATTTGACCGCCAGGTGTCTATAGCAGTTTCCAAAAAAACACCCGATGATGATTGGACGCAAACATGACTTAGTATACTCGGACTTGGGCTCGGAATCAATAATATCCGACATGGACTTTTAATGGAGTAAAAATCTCACAAAACAGACCTCAAATTCAGGCCCAGTGGGTCGTTCCAAGTCAAACAAGACTAATTTGGGCCAAAACCGACACCAAAGATAAATCCCGTCTTTTAGCGACCGGGTCAAAACCCGGTCAAAGACGAAACCGTCTCAGAAATCAGCCAAGTACGTCTCGAAACTTGCGCCACAATTCAAAATCAGCCAAAAATCAATCCAAACCTATCCAAATCAATCACAATCAATTAAGCACAAATCAAGGGCAATCACGCCCAAAATAGCCCGGATTAATTGATCCACTCGATCGAGTGGATTGGCCACTCGATCGAGTGGAGCCTCTTTGAACCCGTCCAGGTTCATTCGCAGGAGCACTCGACCGAGTGCACCCGCGCCACTCGGTCGAGTAACCCGGGGTCGGGGCTCCCTATAAATACCCCATGACCCCATGCACAAACGACACAATTTTACTTCAAGTACAACCTCTTGCAACCACACTTACAAACTTCTCAACTCGTTTGCGTGCATACAAATCCCATACACACAATACTACAACCCTAGCGACCCTAGGCAAGACACACAAAACCCGAGCCCCTCGTCCCTCGGAGAACCGGCGAAGCATACACACATATACACACCATAACTCGCATACATCCTCGATACTCCCAAGCCCGTGCCGCTATTACGAGTCCATTTCCGAGGTCCTTACTAAGCATGTATGTTGAGGGTGTCCTAAACTCCATCTCGATCTCTTTTCTTCTAATCTCATTTTCATTATCGTATTTTCGTATCGTATTTATAATCATAATCATAGTAGTGACACTAGCATTAATGTTATCATACTTTCGCGTCTTCATTTTTGTATCATCATTTCTTTATCATCATTATCGTCATAATGTCGCATAAATGCATTTTAATACGAAAAATTCGGTTTCGAATGCGTTGAACTATGATAATCAACCAAAAGCCATAGTTGAACGCATTCAATCCCATTTCCAATTAGTACGGAACCCGTTGACACGAAAACCGACGTCACACAATCCGTAAGGATTAATATCGACGTCGTGACGTAGAGGGGCGCAATTCCGTCACTAATCAAATTTTTATCAAACAATAACCTTTTCTACAAAATTCCGATAACGGTATTATAATCATACAAGACATGATTATAATACCGAAAAACCGAGTTAAATTTAAATCCGTCAATATTTTTATTTGACTCGGCCAATCATCGATTTAAAACACATTAAAACAAACGAGTCACAACTCGTACAGGTGCCACTCGACCGAGTACACCTGCTACTCGATCGAGTAGCACCTTAAAAAACGGGCAGTAGCTAATTTAAAGACACACTCGACCGAGTCAGGCCATGACTCGGCCGAGTGGGTCCTATAGCCCAGAAATCCGAGAGCTTTAATGCAACATTCGAGCCTCGTCTTTTTTTTACGACTTAGTCGACACGTGCAAAGTCAATCACGTAGCTTTTCCAAAATTCATGCATATCACTTCACTTAAACGATTTTGATCGACGGTCTCACACTATTAATTTTATGTCGACGACTCTTTAGTCGTATCCGACGTATAATTAATTTAGACTCCATTTCTCGAGGTGATAAATCGGGACAAGGCATCGAGGTTCGTGATCAGGCTAGCACCACGTCTAGGTCTCGAACCTCCGTCCTTTGATTAATACGCAATATAATGTGTAACTAATTAAAGTTCGTCCACCTACACAAATTCACGGTCTAGTTTATACACGGGTCCGTTTACAATTATTGCTCGTCATTTCAATTGTATATTTCGATTATTCTATTTCATTGTACGCCGTATTGTGAATTCCGGGTTGTATTCCGCCCGTGTAACTTGTAACCGATTTATTTCGCTTTGCTTTATTTATTTGCGTTTTACCGTTTTTTAAATGAACCCTCGCATGCTAAATCACTTCGACAATAAATTAGATGCATTAAATTGACGTAGCTCACATTTAATTCGCATGCTTAGCTAAAACGCTGTTTGCATAACATTTCACTGAATTACTAGCGCGCATATTAAAAAGTCAAACGATGTCCTAGTAGAGGCCGCTAAGAGCGGGCGGGGTTGGGTGTCCTTAGTGGGCTTCCCAACACGTACCCTCACCCCTTACTCAGAACCGTGGTTTCCGGATGTCCGAATCCATTGGCAACGAGAGTCATTCAATATACGATTAACCGCCCAAGTCGGCATCTATATCGATATGCAAAGGGACGAGCCCAATAAACTCTCAAACCGAAATGGGCCATACTTTGTGTATGGACCATGGCGATATAGAGTGGGCTCGAACGGTTCCGAATAACCATAAAATTCGGTGGCGACTCCATTTCGACTTAAATTTCAATTCGATCCTTCTCATATGGAGGTGCATTCGCCTAACCCAAAACCCGCGCGTGGCCGCGTCGGGGTGGACCTACGTCATGTCCACAATTTGGCGACTCCGCTGGGGATCAACCGATGTGTGCCTTACCATCGGAGTTCTCAGGGTGAGACTCGAATAGAAATCGTTTGACGAGTACAATATGCGTTTTAGTTTTACGGTTCATGCATAACCCCATATTTACCCGGGCCGGTACTGGTGACCGACGTCCCACTATACCACGACGTATTCAGTCTTGGATACGTTAAAGGTGTTCATGGTCGACTCGTATGGACTTTGCGGCATGTTCTAAATTCCACTCGAGTTAGGAAGACCGTCCCGTTTCTCGACTAGACCATGAACACTGGTATAGACCCTATTCAGACCGACCGAGACTTAGTGTAAAGCATACATGGCGTCGTTATAATGCTTACGTGACTATGTGCTACTTGGTTTCCGTGTCGTTTTCAAAAACCGTCATTTCAAAAAATGCATCTTTCCAAAAATATTCAAATTCTCAAAAACTCGGAAAGCTGCCGAAATTTAGACTTAAGATTTGACTCAAAACAAGCCTTTTTTTAGCCGGCATGCTGCCCATTTCAAAATTCGAATCTCCGATCCACCATTCGATTTTCGAATTTTCAAAATTCAATTTTCAAATCCTCGCGATGCCATTTTCAACTTTCAAATCTTCGAGATGCCGTTTTCGATTTTCAAATCTTCGGGATCTCATCTTCAAATTTTCAAATCATCGGAAATTTCCTTTTTTCCAACATTCAAATTTTCAAATTTCAAGATATCCAAATTTCAAAACCCGGGACACATACCGAATTTAGAACTTATGATTTTACTCAAAATAGCCTATTTCTAGCCGGTATGCTGCCCAATTCAAAACTCGAAAATATTTTCGAACCATCAAAACCAAGGCCCGATACCCTTTCCGATTTTTCTCGAAAAAACGGGCCTTCCCCCGAGATTTTCTCGGGTTTTCCAAAACTATCAATTTTTCCAAACCTTCCTCTTCTTAGGACTTCCCGTATTTAGCAGTGTCGGGTCATGTCGTAAGTCGTCAAGGTCTGTAGCGTCGAAACTCTGTTGATCTTATATCACGAGTTTCCTCCCCACCCCCAGTCTGCCTTATTAGACTAAGGCAAAGCCCACCTACGTAGGACATACTCCTACAAAGGAGGGCCCGTCTACACACTCGAGTCCAAAGTCTGGGGTTTAGTCTCATGTGAACCTTCCTTCGAACGAGACTAGGCTCACCAAGGCCAAAATCTTAAGGAAGTCACATCACCTACGAGTCATCCGTCTAGATGTCTTTCTCGAGTCTTTTTTCTTTTGGGTCGCTCGGGATGTACTTGTTTTAATTCCAAGGTCTGGGTTCGGTTCCTGATTACGTGGTGTTCTTACAGACAGGCCACCGGCAACCAGACACGCTCGAAGGATGGCCACTTTGAACAGTCTTCAAACCTCTCTAGATGCCATAATCGAGAAGCAAGCCGACATCGAAGCCCAACTGACTGAGATGAGGGCCGGCCAAGTGGCCATTGTTGCTCGCTTAGCTACAGTGGAGCAAAGGACTCCTAATACCGGGGTCACGGAACCCCTAACTGAACTAGTTAGCTCGGTCCGCCGATTGGAAGAACAAGTCTACTTAACCGGGAATAACAACATCCATCGAGAGAATAGTCGGGATTACAACCCGGTAAGTGACAAACTGCCCGCAAACCTGAATCTCACGGGCCTACCTATGTTCGAAGGGACTGAAGACCCGCTACTACATGTGCGGGCCTTCAAGGAGTTCATGGCCATTAAGGGGGTGGACTCTTCTATGTTTAAGAACCTCTTTGCTGCATCTCTGGAGAAACACCCAAAGGCCTGGTACTACAGGCTAGACCCAAAGAAGTTCTCAACCTGGGACGATGTGGCTACGGAATTCGCTCGGAACTACGCTGATAACACCGAGATCCAAACCACTATGCGGTCCCTAGAGGTTATGGCCCAAGAACCTAAGGAGGGCTTTACCAAATACCTCCAACGCTGGAGGGCCGAGAGTGTCAAACTGGTCGATAAGCTCAGTGAGAAGACTTTAGTGGAGGCCTTTGTCAAGAACCTCCTCCCTTCCTACCGGGTTCACCTCCGGTATGCTGTCATACCCAATTTCACCACTCTTACTGAAATGGGCATGAGAATTGAAGATGATCTAAGGCAAGAGAGCCTGACTAAGGCCTCTAACAAGGGTTACCAAGGAGCTTCCTCATCCACTACTAAACCTCCGGCCGCAACCCGAAGCATCTTCGACACGGTTAACCTTTTGGATGCCTCATCCAAAAGAAACGTCCCTCATAGGGTATTCACTGATATAGGGACTACCTATACATATGCCTTACAAAGGCTATCTTCCAAAGGCCTGGTCCAGCCGATAGGCCCAACTCCCGAAGTCCCAGTCGAAAAACGCTCCAAGAGCTACAACGCCCAAGCCTACTGCCAATATCACCGAGGCAATGGGCATGACACCGAGAAGTGTTGGAAGCTGAAGCATCTAATTCAGGATTTAATTGAGAGCGGGAAAATACCACTACCCGGGGACAAGCCAAGCAACAAGGACAACCCCTTTAGCTCTCATGCCATCTTCACCGGTGAGGTGATAGACTGTTCTCATCTTATCTCTCCTTTCCTCCCACAAATCAATGGGATCTGGTTCGATGATGAAGAAGATGTATACCTCGCCAAAGGGGAAATTGTCCCCGTTACCCTCGAAGAAGTCAGGAAGGCTAAATCCAAAGCTTTAGTCGGTAATTCCCTCACCAAAGACGGCTCAGTCCAGGCAACCGTCACTGAACTTACCAGGACGGAAGAAGCCATTGAAAAACCAAGCACCGATACGGCTCTTGTTAAACAATTGAAAAGGACCCGAGTTGACCTCACTATGTGGCAACTCTTGGTTAGCTCACAAGAACATCGAGAGGCACTTACTAAGGCTCTCGATCAGATCAAGGTCGATTCCCAGGTTACCCCTACTGAAATGGTAGCCACTATTTTACCTTACCTCAAGAGCAGGTCCAAAGGAGAAGGCCCATCAATCACCTTCTCAGATGCCGACCTACCACCGTTCGGGGCCTCTCACAATCTGGCCCTATACATCACAGTGATTTGCCGGGGTAAGTATCTTCCGATGACCCTAGTTGACGATGGGTCCGCGGTGAACGTCCTCCCGCTAAGGACTGCCAAAGCCCTCGGGATCACTGAGGCCGACTACATACCAACTGCCCACACTATCCAGGCTTTCGACGGAAGCCCAAAAGCAGTTTCCGGGGCCGTCAAACTGACTATTGTGACCGGCCCGATCGAAAAAGAGCTAGAATTCCAGGTGATCGATGTCACCTCTTCCTTCAATCTACTCCTAGGAAGACCATGGCTCCATGCTGTGAAGGCGGTATCTTCTACTCTACACCGAAAGATCAAAATGCCCCTGCAAGACGGTATTATCACCTTAGAAGCAACCCCAATGACCGTGGCTAGCTGTAACACTACGGACCGCACCGACCTTTGGGGGTTCGATTTTGTAGGGATGATTGAAGAAGAAATCCTTTTTAGGCCCTACTTCACCACAAGCATCGACACGATGCTACAAAACTTGGGGTACTTACCGGGGGCTACTTCGAGGCCATATCTTCCAGCTGGGAAGATTATTGAGGTCCTGAATGATGGGGAATCTCACTTCGGTTTAGGGTATGCTATAACCCCGGGAAACGTGGTCCGAGCAGGGATTGAGAAGGCCTGCAACATCATCAAGGGTACCTACTTGGGCCCTTATAGCCCAAGACTGAGTGATTACTTCGTCACACCCGTATTTGGTGCTATTCAAGTTGGCCTATATCAACCAACCATCACGCATCCCGAGGCTGCACTAGCTCGGGAATGCAACTACATTTCAGATGACATATTTGGCCTCCTCCAAGCCGAATCCAAAGAGGGTACTGACAATGCCGAGCCCGTGCTGGGACTCCTATTCGGGGAGGACAAAGCTGTCCCGAACCCCAAAGAAGACTTGGTGAACCTGATCCTTCGAAGCAACAAGTTCGACCCTTCGAAGCTGATCTCGGAAGTCGGTGCTAATACCGGGAAAAGAAGCTGGAAGAAGACCGTCAAGTGGACCGACGGTCAAGGCCGAGTCTACAAGCTGACCACCGGGGAAGGAAATATGCCAGACACCGATTCTGAGTCCGAGTCTGAGTCCGAGTCGGAGTCTGAGTCCGAGTCTGTATTCGAGTCTAAGGGGTCTGATGCTAGAGTCCAAACTGTAACCCCTCTCCCTGTAGTCACTGCCACCGGAGCCTCGGGGTCTGTCCCGAGAGCACTCCCAATCCCGCATCTGACCAACGATCAGATGGCCGCTCTCTTTGAGCTGTTTTCCAAATTCTCTATCAATAATAACGAAAACCGTTCCGCTTATGACTTGGCTTATTTTCAAAATACTTTCAAAAATACTTTTTGCAATGACATTGAGAAACCCGATGAACAGGTGTCCCTACCCCCACATCTGATCAAGCAGCTAGAGCAGAGGGAATCCCGAGATCCGGTAATCGAAGAAACTGAGTATATCAATGTGGGAACAACCTTAGAGCCCCAGATGCTTAAGATAGGGTTATCCTTAGATCCCGAGGAGAGACAACAGCTCACAAGCCTCCTCCAAGAATTCAAGGATGTCTTTGCATGGTCCTACAAGGACATGCCGGGTATAGACCGAGAAATAGCCGAACACCGTATACCCATCAAAGATGGGTGTAAGCCGGTAAAACAGAAGCTTCGGAGAATGAAGCCCGAGTGGTCTCTCAAAGTCAAGGAAGAAGTAGACAAACAATTCAAAGCAGGCTTTATACAAGTGTCTGAATATCCAGACTGGGTTGCGAACATCGTGCCGGTACCCAAGAAGGACGGCAAGGTTCGGGTATGTGTAGATTTCCGGGACCTTAACAAGGCCAGCCCAAAAGACGATTTTCCGCTGCCACACATCAACATATTGGTGGACAATACAGCAGATCACGCCCTTTTATCATTTATGGATGGGTATGCCGGATACAACCAAATCAAAATGGCAGAAGAAGACATGGGTAAAACCACTTTCACCACACCGTGGGGTACCTATTGCTATACCGTTATGCCATTTGGTCTCATTAACGCCGGGGCCACTTATCAACGAACAGCCACGACCTTATTACACGACATGATGCATAGGGAAGTGGAGGTTTATGTCGATGACATGATCGTCAAGTCTAAAAATCGAGATGGGTATGTCGCTGCCCTAAGAAAATTCTTCGCCCGCTTGCGTAAGTACAATATGAGGTTAAACCCTCAAAAATGCAGTTTCGGGGTAACATCAGGCAAATTACTGGGCCATATCGTTAGCCAACGTGGTATCGAGGTCGACCCAGCTAAAATCAAAGCCATCTCCGAGATGCAACCTCCCAAGACCGAAAAAGAAATAAGGGGATTTCTCGGGAAAGTCCAATACATCAGCCGTTTTATTTCAAAGCTAACCATGGTGTGTGAGCCCATTTTCAAGAAACTGAAGATAGGAGAACGGGTGCTATGGGACGATAAATGTCAAGCGGCCTTCGACAAAATCAGGGAAATCCTGTCTGCTCCGCCGGTACTAATGCCACCTCAACCCGGTTTGCCTCTATCGTTATACCTAACAACGACTGAGACAACCATGGGGGCTATGCTGGCCCAGACAGTCGATTCAGAAGAAAGGGCTATTTACTACATCAGTAAAAAGTTCCTAGAATACGAGTGCAAGTACACAATGCTTGAGAAGACATGCCTAGCTCTGGTTTGGGCCACTAAAAAGCTCAGACACTACATGCTCAGTCACGAGGTACACGTCCTGTCCAAAATGGACCCGATCAAATATTTGTTCGAAAAGCCCATTCTCAACGGTAGAATGTCCAGATGGACTCTAATGCTAGTTGAGTTTGACCTCAAATTCGTTCCGCTAAAAGCTATCAAAGGCCGGGTAGTAGCCGAGTTCCTCGCTGATAGTCCGATATCTGAAGAGGGCTATACCGACACTTGGGCCTTTCCTGATGAAGATATATTCCATACTGACACCGAAACATGGGACTTGTATTTCGACGGAGCATCCAATTTTCGAGGCTTTGGGGTCGGTATTCTCCTAATCTCACCCCAAGGGGAACACACCCCGTTGTCCATCAAATTAGACTTTGATGTAACCAACAACGCGGCCGAATATGAAGCATGCATCCACGGGTTACAAGCAGCAACTGACTTGGGCATTACAAATCTCCGGGTTCACGGGGACTCGTCCTTAGTCATCAATCAAGCTCTTCAAAAATGGAAAACTCGGAATGCCAATCTCGTGGCTTACCAAGCACGAGTAAGGATTCTAGAGAAACAATTCCAGAGGGTAGAATATATCTACCTCCCACGTGAAGAAAACCAGTTCGCGGATGCACTTTCCAAATTAGCGTCCCTACTAAACATCCCGGAACATATGCCCAGTATGCAAATCTGTGTCGAAAGACGGTCCGAGCCGGCGTATGTCAACTCCATTCAAGATATTGAGATCACCGATCCAGAACCTTGGTATCAGGCTATTCTAACCTATTTGACTACGGGAGAATATCCACCAGGAACTGAAAACCGGGCCAAGAAAGCCCTGCGAAGACTGGCTACCCAATTCATTCGTACGGACGACGGTCAATTATACAAGAAGACGGCACAAGGGGCTTTACTCTTATGCATCGACAAAACACAGGCCGAAAAGGTAATGGCCGAAGTACATGACGGCGAAAATGGTCCGCATATGAATGCCCATATGCTAGCCCGAAAAATCATGAGGCTCGGATACTACTGGAACAGTATGGAAGCCGACTGTCAATCATATGTCAAACACTGCCATAATTGTCAAATTTTCGGTAATATTCGACACATGCCGTCATCCCTATTATACACCATGACATCACCATGGCCATTTTCGACATGGGGGATTGACATAATTGGAAAGGTGAATCCTTCCGGAACGGGAGGCCACTGTTTTATTTTGGTGGCGATCGACTATTTCACCAAATGGGTCGAAGCTGAATCATACCGTGTCTTGAACGCCAAGCACGTGGCCAAATTTATCCAGAATAAAATCATATGCCGGTACGGGATCCCCCATGAGTTTATCAGTGATCACGGGACCCACTTCCATGCAGAAACCGCTACTTTGCTAGCAAAATACAAAATCCAGAGGCACACATCTTCGCCTTACCGTCCCCAAACAAACGGAGCGGTAGAAGCTGCTAATAAAACAATTGTCACCATACTCAAAAAGATGGCTGATAATTATCGGGATTGGCCCGACAAAATACCCTTTGCCCTATGGGGGTACCGGACATCGATCCGAACTGCGACCGGGGCAACCCCATATTATTTGACATATGGGATGGAGGCGGTCCAACCAATCGAATTAGAAGTACCTTCCCTCCGGATCCTGCTAGAAAGCCAGGTACCCGAAGCAGATTGGATTCAAGCTCGATATGACTCGTTGGTTCTTTTAGACGAACGGCGGTCCCGGGCTCTCAATAACATCCAAATATACCAAAAGAGAATCGAACGGGCCTTTAACAAAAGAGTTAGGCCCAGGAACATCAAAGAAGGCGATTTGGTCGTAAAGTCGGTTCGTGCCTTACTACCGGTTGACCCAAGGGGAAAATTCAAACCCAATTGGGCTGGGCCATACCTAGTCAAGAAGGTTCTATCAGGAGGAGCAGTAATGCTGACGGATCTGGACGGAAATGAATTTGTCAACCCGACCAACCTAGACCAGCTGAAACGCTACTACCCCTAAACCTTATCTCAATGTCATCCGCAAAATTTATTTAAACACTTTTTCAAAAGTTTACAAAGCGAGTCAATAAGTTAGGATTATTTATCCTACTGTCACACATCTTGAACTCATAGTCTTGGTGTATTTCAAAATTGCAAAAAAATCTACGCCCGAACTACGTTTGGTTTGATTCCACTAACTGTGGATACGTAGGCAGCCCCTCAAAAGGGCACAACCACTGCAATAACGAAAAAAGACAGAAACGGTTTCACTAATAGTATTTTTATTATTCCAAAAAAAAAACACCGATAAACTCGGTAATTCAAAATTACAAAAAGCCACAAAAAGCCACAAAAAAAAAACACTACAAAAATAGTAATAATATTTCAAATAATAATAAAAGAGAGACTAGTCGTATCCGGGCATCTTGCCCTTACCCTTGTCTTTCGGGTCTTGAGGGGCCCGCGGACGCCGAGGCGGCGGCGGGGGAGGGCGTTCCCGAATGACAACGGGAACTTCCTTAACCCGAGTCCTCTTCTTCGACAGAGGATCTTCAGCTATAGTCACGGGCCCAAGTCGAGCCCGTACATGCTCCGGCAACCTATCCTTAGGACCAAGTCGGCCCTGGGCTGAAAGTCTCGGCCCTAGTCTCCTCTCCAAATCGGTCTGGGGGCTCACCTCCCCCTGAACACCTCTAGCATTGGACCCTCTAGCTCGAGTCCTAGTTCTTCTTCTCTGACTTGGCCTCAGACGGACTATGGGAGCTTGAGTCTCCCCTTCAGCAAAGAAATCCCGGTTGTCTTTGACTTTTTCTCGCCTAAGCAGGTCGAAAGCCTCGTCGATCTTCAGAGCAGCACGAGCTTCGGCAGTCTCGGCTTTGGTCCACTTCTCGTAGGAATAAGACACCCAGGCAGAATGAAGCGGCTTGGGAACGGACCAAGTAACTCTAGTATACCATTTCTGAATCCAGGTGTCACACAAAATGTCGGTCAGTGGGGTAGGTGCACTCACAACCGCCTCATTCTCAGGGATACGCTGTGTCCGCCCATACTGCCTGAGTATGCGGTCGGGATAGAGGTGAACTGTGTGGCTAAAGGACAGAATCACCTGGTAGCGTGCCTTGTCGTCAGGTGCCAAACCCGTCCAGGAATAAATCGGCCACCATAAAACCACCCATCGTATCAGCGGACCACGATGGAACGTCAGCTCTTCTTCCCAATATTTCTGAGTGACGAGGCAAGATGAATCAGTGAGCCGTCTCCTCGTCGTCACCTGATTGAACCAATACTCACTCGGGTTGGGGGGAGGCTCGATCTTGGACAACCTTTCAAGTAGCAAAAGCTGAAAACAAAAATAAAAAAGGAAGCGCTTATGAGATTGCGGACGAATCCAGGCGCCCGCGTAAGAGCACTCGATCGAGTGCCAGGGTCACTCGATCGAGTGACACCCCTAAAACGTGGCAGAACGCTCCTCTACGAGGGCACTCGATCGAGTGTCAGGGTGACTCGGTCGAGTGTCCCCTGCAACAGTATATCGCGAAAAAAAAAAAAAATTCGAAAATCGAAAAAAAGGAAAAGCGATATACCTGCAACAGGCGGGTACTACCCGTGAAACGGGCTGACTCATCCCTCTTCCGGTTGTCTAAACCCTGAATGATCTCCCCCGTAATTAACGACGCGGGACTGCACTCCGTCTCCATGAGATCAGCAACAACGAGAAGACGAACGCTACCCATGCAAGACAGCAGGTCCATATGGCCTTCAAAGGCATACACGTGCAGCATACAGAAGGCGAACGCCCTACGGCTATGAATGGGCGTAACCCGGATGTCATACGGGTTCATGAACTTCTCAGCTAAGGCAAGCAGAGAAACGGTATCCCCCTCAAGCATGCAGGATACTTCAGCGTGAGAAAGCCCCAAAAATTCCCGTAGTTTCCTCCTAGGGTCTCGAACGGAGAAAGGGACAGCAGGGCGGAGCAATGGATTCCACCCTCCTATGGCAGCAATTTCCTCGGGGAGGGGACAGATTTCGCCCCGAGGGAAGGCGAAGACATGATGGGTGTCATCCCAGAAGGTCAGGCAGGCATCAAGGAAGTGACGGTCCACGTGCAACTGACGAAACGTGAACAGTTGGAATATACCCGACTGCCTCAGAACTACCTTGCTCGCATCCCTAAAACGGTGTGACCAATCTTGCAGCATGTTGATCAGACGGTCGATACCCATGCTAAGTTTCTTGAGAGGAATAAAAGTTTTCTTTTAAAAGAGAAGAGGAAGCTTTTTGAGAAGTGTGACAAAAAGAGGAACCAGGGTGATGTATTTATAATATCAAAACCCTGGGGCATCCCCTGCAGCTGTGCCTCCTTGGCCCAAGCGGGCCTAGAACATACAGGCCCGACCCATGTTTCTTCCTCACAGACACGGGAATTTAGTCATCCCGAGCAGTCCGTCAAAAATTCAAAAAAATTTCAAAACTTTCAAAGATTTCAAAAAATTCAAAAAATCATTTTCCCCAGCACGAGTCGTTTTACTACCTACGTGTTGCATACGTTTTATGTGACTTTTACAGGTACGACTCAAATAGGGACATGCAACCCTCTAAAATCTCCCCAACGGAAGCCCAAGGCGGCATTTTCCCCGGAATGGTACGGGATGAGCCCACATATAGGCACACCCAGGACTTAGGCGACAAGTCCGATTCCCCACGAAGTATCATCAGCAGCTCAGGTATGATTTCTGACTTAAGGCTGGCGAGCCCTTCACGCAAGTCTAACGGACTATAAAAGACCCGAACGGAAGCCTACCAGGTCTTAATTGACTTGGTAGCTACTCTGACTTTCGCCTTGTCCAAGCCTCAGTCAGAGTGGGGGCTCTGTAGACACCCAAAATTTGACCGCCAGGTGTCTATAGTAGTTTCCAAAAAAACACCCGATGATGATCGGACGCAAACATGACTTAGTATACTCGGACTTGGGCTCGGAATCAATAATATCCGACATGGACTTTTAATGGAGTAAAAATCTCACAAAACAGACCTCAAATTCAGGCCCAGTGGGTCGTTTCGAGTCAAACAAGACTAATTTGGGCCAAAACCGACACCAAAGATAAATCCCGTCTTTTAGCGACCGGGTCAAAACCCGGTCAAAGACGAAACCGTCTCAGAAATCAGCCAAGTACGTCTCGAAACTTGCGCCACAATTCAAAATCAGCCAAAAATCAATCCAAACCTATCCAAATCAATCACAATCAATTAAGCACAAATCAAGGGCAATCACGCCCAAAATAGTCCGGATTAATTGATCCACTCGATCGAGTGGATTGGCCACTCGATCGAGTGGAGCCTCTTTGAACCCGTCCAGGTTCATTCGCAGGAGCACTCGACCGAGTGCACCCGCGCCACTCGGTCGAGTAACCCGGGGTCGGGGCTCCCTATAAATACCCCATGACCCCATGCACAAACGACACAATTTTACTTCAAGTACAACCTCTTGCAACCACACTTACAAACTTCTCAACTCGTTTGCGTGCATACAAATCCCATACACACAATACTACGACCCTAGCGACCCTAGGCAAGACACACAAAACCCGAGCCCCTCGTCCCTCGTAGAACCGGCGAAGCATACACACATATACACACCATAACTCGCATACATCCTCGATACTCCCAAGCCCGTGCCGCTATTACGAGTCCATTTCCGAGGTCCTTACTAAGCATGTATGTTGAGGGTGTCCTAAACCCCATCTCGATCTCTTTTCTTCTAATCTCATTTTCATTTATCGTATTTTCGTATCGTATTTATAATCATAATCATAGTAGTGACACTAGCATTAATGTTATCATACTTTCGCGTCTTCATTTTTGTATCATCATTTCTTTATCATCATTATCGTCATAATGTCGCATAAATGCATTTTAATACGAAAAATTCGGTTTCGAATGCGTTGAACTATGATAATCAACCAAAAGCCATAGTTGAACGCATTCAATCCCACTTCCAATTAGTACGAAACCCGTTGACACGAAAACCGACGTCACACAATCCGTAAGGATTAATATCGACGTCGTGACGTAGAGGGGCGCAATTCCGTCACTAATCAAATTTTTATCAAATAATAACCTTTTCTACAAAATTCAAATAACGGTATTATAATCATACAAGACATGATTATAATACCGACAAACCGAGTTAAATTTAAATCCGTCAATATTTTTATTTGACTCGGCCAATCATCGATTTAAAACACATTAAAACAAACGAGTCACAACTCGTACAGGTGCCACTCGACCGAGTACACCTGCTACTCGATCGAGTAGCACCTTAAAAAATGGGCAGTAGCTAATTTAAAGACACACTCGACCGAGTCAGGCCATGACTCGGCCGAGTGGGTCCTATAGCCCAGAAATCCGAGAGCTTTAATGCAACATTCGGGCCTCGTCTTTTTTTTACGACTTAGTCGACACGTGCAAAGTCAATCACGTAGCTTTTCCAAAATTCATGCATATCACTTCACTTAAACGATTTTGATCGACGGTCTCACACTATTAATTTTATGTCGACGACTCTTTAGTCGTATCCGACGTATAATTAATTTAGACTCCATTTCTCGAGGTGATAAATCGGGACAAGGCATCGTGGTTCGAGATCAGGCTAGCACCACGTCTAGGTCTCGAACCTCCGTCCTTTGATTAATACGCAATATAATGTGTAACTAATTAAAGTTCGTCCACCTACACAAATTCACGGTCTAGTTTATACACGGGTCCGTTTACAATTATTGCTCGTCATTTCAATTGTATATTTCGATTATTCTATTTCATTGTACGCCGTATTGTGAATTCCGGGTTGTATTCCGCCCGTGTAACTTGTAACCGATTTATTTCGCTTTGCTTTATTTATTTGCGTTTTACCGTTTTTTAAATGAACCCTCGCATGCTAAATCACTTCGACAATAAATTAGATGCATTAAATTGACGTAGCTCACATTTAATTCGCATGCTTAGCTAAAACGCTGTTTGCATAACATTTCACCGAATTACTAGCGCGCATATTAAAAAGTCAAACGATGTCCTAGTAGAGGCCGCTAAGAGCGGGCGGGGTTGGGTGTCCTTAGTGGGCTTCCCAACACGTACCCTCACCCCTTACTCAGAACCGTGGTTTCCGGATGTCCGAATCCATTGGCAACGAGAGTCATTCAATATACGATTAACCGCCCAAGTCGGCATCTATATCGATATGCAAAGGGACGAGCCCAATAAACTCTCAAACCGAAATGGGCCATACTTTGTGTATGGACCATGGCGATATAGAGTGGGCTCGAACGGTTCCGAATAACCATAAAATTCGGTGGCGACTCCATTTCGACTTAAATTTCAATTCGATCCTTCTCATATGGAGGTGCATTCGCCTAACCCAAAACCCGCGCGTGGCCGTGTCGGGGTGGACCTACGTCATGTCCACAAGATTACTTTGATTATTTTGGAGTACTTAGAGTTGAATATATTTTGGAGTAGTAAGAGTAATTCATTTTTAATGGATACCTAGTACCTAACCTAGAACTGAACTAGTGTAGCTGATAATATTACTTTGGGATTCTTACCTAATACTTATTTTGTGGATGCATCGTAAATATTTGGGATCTTAGAATATTGTTTAAAGTGTTAACTAGAGTGTTGAGGTACCATCGAAGGTTTTCATTAATGTCGTTAGAAATTTTGGTTGACATAGATTACCGTGTTTCTTATGGATTTTATCGTTGATCGTTGTTTAAGGTAGTAACCTATGAACTTTGGAATTGAGTGGTCTGACTTGGATAAATTGTTGTTACCCTTGAAGAAGAGAGCTGTCTTACACAATCACAGTTTGTGGTGTTGTTTTGAGGAATACTTTGACGTCAATAACTTTGATGGATTTATAGTTCAGAACCCTTAGACCAACGAGATTGTGGCTTCGTTGAGTTAATATTTTGGTGATTTCATTGATACGATATGAAATTTGGTGGAATTCTCAGAAAGCTTAGTCGAAATACGTGTTTTGAAGATGTGAGTGTTCGCGCCATTACCTATAGGTTTGAGCGTGTTTAAGGATTCGTAGTACATTTCCAAGTTCTGTACTTGTGGCTTGTTAAATATGTTGTTGATCATTTTTGAGGATTTTGTACTCGAGCGTTATTAATTGGTGGATTTTAGTGTTCCTTACTCGAGAAATTTGTAGTATATCTCGAGTTCAAACCTTATGAGCTTTGGATTTTTGAGCCTTAACGATTACGAGTTTGGGTATGTTCTGTTAACCGTTGGAATCTTAATTATGGATTTGATTCTAAAGCATTTGTGGATTAATATCGTGTCGCTTGATGATTGGATAGTCACGTAAGACATTTTTGGGTTTGCGACCAGTAGTACCACTTAGTGCCTAATATTGGACTTAACGTTATTTGATGGAAATTAGGAACCCGTGTTTTGGGAGTCGTACCAGGAATCTCGAGATGGTTAATTTATTCTATAATCCTTGAGAGATCTTTTGGACTCTCAATTTCGTTCCTCCCCTTAGCTTTTCTTATCCTGCTACTTCTCCTTCGGCTAATTCCTTTGGCTTCTTTATCGGGTTTGAAAATTTCTGCTTCGGTTTGTCGTTGACTCTGACTCTATTTATCCGTTTACCATTTTTCCCGAACCTTTGTTATGAAAAGTTTGACTAATTTAAAATTTTGGACTATCATAAAATTTTAATATTTTGAGTTATAAATTTCAAAACTTCGTATTTTGTTTTTGTTTTATTTTCCCCGTTTCAAAACAGTCTTAATAATTTATTTTAAAGTATTTCAAATTGTTTAAAATTTTAATTTTCATTTTCAGGTGATCGAGATCTTTTGAAAACTTTCTTAATTGCCAATATTTTGATTTCTATAAGGTTATTATGTAAAATGATTTAATATTTTCGAGAAAATTTTGTATGTCTAAATTTTTGTTTTATTGTCGTTAGATTTTAAATCTGTTATTGAAATTGTTTGTCGACTGGTTCGTTTCTTATTTACTAACTACAAAACTTGAATTCTCAAATTTTTGTTTGGTTTAAAAAAAAAATACTGTCGAATTTCTTAATCAAAATGTTTTACCGTTGCCTTGAAAATATTTGGGTCCTTTTTCCCTCGAGTTCGTTTAAAAATATTATTTATCGTCATTATTTTATAAAATAATTTTTAACTTGCGCTTTTATTAATTTAAATGATTTTAAACTTTGGGAATTTTGCCCAACTCTTCTTGAAATAAATTTGTCTTTGATTTCGGTTTCACATCACGTTTGAAGTTGTAAAATTTTTAAAGATCGAGATTGTGATGTGAGTTAAGCATTCTCGTTTTGTTCAAGTGATATAACATTATTTTTCATTCTATTACTATGTTTTTGTTAGTTTCGAGGACGGAACTTCTTTTTAGTGGGGAAGATTGTAACACTCCTGATTTTATAAATTAATTAAATTAAAATTATGTTCGTATTTTTGTTTTTACGATTTAACTCGTAATTATTAAAATTATTATAAGACAAATTTATCGTTTAATCGTTTCAAATTCCTAAAATTCTACTTGACTCGGAAACTCTCCTATTTAAAACATATTTTTATGTCTGTTTCGATTCATTTTATACATTTAATTTATTTCTTATCGAAAGTCTATTTCGACGACTTAAATTCTAAATTCTTTCTATTTTTATATTGTATGTTTGAGTAGTGGTATGTAATAAATATTTTAACTTCGGTTTTCTAATTTTAGCTATTTATTATTGCTAATTATATTAATTTTTAAATTGTATTTATAAATATTTTTTACAACTTTCGATATCGTTTTATAAATCGTTAGTAATTTAATTATTTACGATCGTTGTAATATTTTGTTGGTTATCGTGACACTAGTAACTAAATAATAACAATTTCATATTTTCTTCATATTTCGTTAATTTATAATTTTAACTCAAAATCGTATTTTTATATTATAATCGAGATTTGTATGTTTGTTTAATAAATTAATTTCCGTTTTACGATTTATACTAATAAATGAGAAAATAGTCGATTTCGTTTTAAATATATTTTTAGTCGAGACTATTTTCACTAATAATTTCTTATTTGTTTACAATTGACTATTTTTATTAAAATCCGTATTATTTATTAATAAAAGCTATTTATTAAAAATAATTTGAAGTCTTTGTAACTCTCATTTTATTTATAAAACTCATTGATTCAATTAATTTTGATATCGTTTTTCTTAAAACATCTCTTTTCTAAAATCTATAGTTTTAACCCAATTTCCTAATTATTTATATAATCCTCTATATTGACTTATTATATTTTCTTTATGTTTTGAGTAACGAATTTTGAAATATAATAAAGTTACGATAACGACGATAATAATAAAATGTTAATTTCGTTAGAAATGCTATTTTTATACATTTCACTTATTTTAATAACGTACGTATTTTCTATAAGAATATTTCTATTTTAAACAAGTTTCTAAAATTAGTAAGTTTCTATTTATAGAAAGTTTCCCTTTTAATATAAAATATTTATTTCTTTTATCTTCATATTATTCATAATGATTATATCTCTTGTTTATATCGATAATGGCTTGTTTTGGAGTTACGGAATATGGATCAGTGTGAGGTTTAGAGTAATATATTCTGGGGTTTACGTTTTTGCCATCAACTATAAGGCTGGTGTGTCTTTATGGGGCATACTGGTTGTTGAACCGAGCATATATGGTGTTCGGGAGCGTGTGTACATTTTGACCTTAAACCCGTGCCTCGCAATGTAAGACGCCGTCGGGTTGAACTGAGTATTTATGGTGCTCGGGAGGGGTGTGCATATTATCTTAAACTAGGGCCACGCATTTATAAGTCGCCGTCCTATTATGGTTGAGTAGCCTAGCTAGAGATCGAGGTTTGATTTGTTTGAACTAAGTTCTCGAAGCTAGTTTTAGTATTCTCCTAGTGAAAGTCTAGCCGTCTACACTAATCCTATCCATAACGCCATTTTGAATATTTTTATTATTATCGATACATTTTGGTTTGCAGGTTGGCAAATATTTGACGTTTTCTTCTGAAAACTTGTTCTGATTTTATTGCTCCAATATTTTAAGTTTTCTTCGAAAGCTTATTTTTTTTATATCATTTAATGTTTTCCATTTTAACAATTTTGATATAATTATACTATTATTTTTCCTTATGATAATATGGCTGGGAGAACGTCCGAGTTACTCCCCACTGACGTGGCTGTTATGTTTATAACACGACAGGTATTTGCTGCTGGATTTTGGGTGTGAGCTAGCGAGTAGCGTGGATCCTGCTATTTCTTTATTAATGTAATTTATGGATTTGTATAACCCGTTTGGAGAATTTTACTTTTACCCCTTTTGTAAAAAGAGGCCTTTGTATTGACTTACCATTTCTTTTAATAAGATATAGTTTGTCAGTGTGTTTTAATCCCACTCTACAGTGTTTCCGCCACTGTATTGCGTTAGAATTTCTAGGGGATTACAGTAAATCGTAAAAATAAAAATACGAACATAATTTTAATTTAATTAATTTATAAAATCAGGGGTGTTATTATTATTACTATTATTATTATTATTATTATTATTATTATTATTATTATTATTATTATTATTATTATTATTATTATTATTATTATTATTATTATTATTGTTATTATTATTATTATTATTTTTGCAAAAATGATATCATTTCATTAATTTCAATGAAATTACAAGGTTGCAAAAAGATCTATCTCACTATATGTCAAAGACTAGCTATAATCATACAGTACTTAGAATTTTTGATAAGTGTAGTTTGTAGTGCCTAATTTGTTGTGTATTGGTCCCGTTTTCCTTGTGGAATCGCTCCTTGGGAGCGGTTTATGGGTTACTTATGCTTCCTCTAGTTCGTTTCAGGTTCCCAAGACCATTCATGAAGAATTGGAACGATTCCGACTCGTTTCATAAACTTTTTGGAGCCAACGAAGTGAAGGAACGATCACTCGATGCCTTGGATTCGATCTCGAGACCTTGGGACCCGATCCTGAGCCTCTTAGACTCGATCCCGAGCCCCGAGAATCGATGAGAAACCCATGAGAAGCAAGGAGGGACCTTAAAGATCATATTGGGGGCCTACAAGACCCATCCTCGTCGGGAAGGACCTCATCCCGTTCGGGATGAGGTGCACAAAAGCGAATAGGCCTGTTTTGGGTCCGTCCCGGTCGTGACCACTCCGTCCCGGACGGGACCGAACCGTGTCGGACGGGTTGAGCTAGCTGTTACCCGCATTTGATTCTTTTCTTCTCCTTCACTCTTGTAACCTTATAAATACTCCTCCCTTGTATTGTTTAAGTATCTTACATTACCCTTGACTATCTTATGCCTCTCTACATTGTTTAAACCTAGATTTAGTTCTCCTCTCATTAGCTTAATTTTCCTTTAAACTTTTGTTAATCTAGTTTAATCTAGCAATTAGTCTTGTATTAAGAAGATTCTTGAAGACTCATCCAAGCTTGACAACCTTGGAGATTATTTGGGTTTCTTATTTATACAAGTTCTCATCTTTTTCATCCTCTTGTAGTTGGTATAATCTCTTTTCTCTTGTTCTTTGTTTATTTACCAAGTTTGAATCTTTACATATTGTTCATTGTTCTTGTTTGTTCATAATGGATGTTTTGATTGTTATGTTGATTTCTCTTGTTATTCTTAGATTTAGTTTCATAATGTGTGAGTAGATTCTATGTGGGGTTAATAGGGGGATTAAATGTGGATTATGGGTGTTTAGGGTTTGATTATGGGTAAAGGTGATTCCTTTGTTGCTAGTCACTTATTGGGCACTCTATGTGTTTGTTGAATTGCTTGTGTGGGTAGTAGTGGCCAATGCTTCTCATACTTGTCTTCCTCTTCTCATTGTGTGGCTAGTTTGTGATTGAGTCCTTGTGTTTTGAGTAGCATCTAGCATGAGTATTCGGGTCTAGTCTTTGGCACGAGAGTGCGGAATTTGGCTTTGGCGTGAGAGCGCAAACCGACCTTAGTGATTTAAAGACACCTACACCCTTGATTACCCAATCATCCTACCATATTTATGAACCCGACCTAACCCTACTCCCTTTCATTTTTGATTCATCCTTCTAGTTAGTCATTATTTCTCTAGTTTCATTATTTAGTTAATCTTTAGTTGTTTCATTTAGCCTTTATTGCTTCTAGTTCATTGTTAGTCCACTTTCCTCATCTCCAACCACCATAGTTTATCAATTATCATCTTCTTTGTGTTTGTTTGGTAGCCTATTCTCGTTTTTGGTCAACTTAGTCTAGACTTTACATAACCGTCTCCGTGGACACGACCCGACTTACCCTAGCTACCCGTTAGGTTTAGTTGGTTTATTTGGTGTTAGGATCAACGACAAATCTTACCATCAATTTGGCGCCGTTGCTGGGGACGGTGCATTGTTTAGACTTAGTTTGCTTATAGCTAGACTTAGTTACCCTCCTTGTGCTCTTCTTATCTCGTGTGCATATTTTAGGATTTTTCTTTGTTTTTATCGCTTTCTTTTCTCTTTGTCTTTCGTTGTGTTCGTTTATTGTCTATGCCTAGTTCCCATAAAGCACTAGGTGTTCTCACGTTTGTTCGAGTGTGTAGTGTATGCCTAGGAGGAGAGGCGATTTCTTTCTCTTCAATCCAGAGCCGGAAAGACTCTCTAGAGCCTTTCGCCAACGGACGATTGACCGAGTTAGAATCTCTCAACCAAGTGCTAGCAATACCAATCAAGAACAAGCTCAAGGATCCGACTTAGACGAAACACCGCGACAGACCGCCGGAGGGACCTTCATCAATCCCTTCGGTACTTCTAGCCCTAGTTCTCCTTCTACATCTTCTTCAACACCGTCTACACCATCATCTCCCTTACATCCAATTATGCCGAAGTTCTCATCTCACTCCACTTTTACCGAGGATGTCTTGCCGGGACCGAGTACTTTACTGGATACATATACCGGAAATTTCGTGGAAAAGACACAATTTATTCAACTTGTGGAGAGAAATCAATTTAGTGGTTTGCCCACCGAAGACCCACACCAACACATGGAGACCTTCTCCGATTATTGCGATGCTATCTCCCAAACCGGGATTACTCAAGATCAAATCCGTTGGGTAATTTTCCCGTTCTCTCTCATTGGAAAAGCGAAGCAATGGATCAAGAGTCTCGATAGGGCAACCATGGGTATCGATACTTGGAAGAAACTTGCATTGGCGTTCTACCAAAAGTTTTACCCTCCGGAGAAGACAAATTTGCTAAGGGCCTCTATCACCGGTTTCCAACAACGGGATGAGGAGAGCCTTTATGAAGCTTGGGAACGGTTCAAATCTTTGGTTAGATCGTGCCCCCACCATGGACTCTCACAATGGTTCTTAGTCCAACAGTTTTGGAACGGTCTATATGAGGACTCAAGAGCTATACTCAATATAGGCTCCAATGGTAGGTTTACCGAGGTCGATGACGATCAAACTTGGGCAAGAATCGAGGAGATGGCGGTGCACAACTCCCAATACTCAAGGCCTAGAAAGGCGAATCGAGGAGGTAGGCACGAGGTCGATGCCATTACACAACTAAGCATTGATCTTGGAGCTCAATTAAAAACTCACATGGAGACTATTGACAAGAAGCTCCAAAGCCACCTCAATCAAGTTCAAAGCACTAGTTCCTCCAACCAACACTCGATTCATGAAGTTACTGCTTTGGGAGTTGTGTCTCCTACACCTTATTATGGGATGTGCGATACTTGCGGGATAGTTGGACATGAGCCTATACATTGTCGGGGGAGTATTGAGCAAGTGAACGCCTTTCAAGCGTTCAAGCAAGGTGCCTCCTATCCTAATATGTTCCAAGCTTCCCAACAACAATCTCTACAACACCGTCCGTATGTGCCACCTCCCTTAAGGGACAACAATCAAGGTTACCAAGGTTATGTGGGTAACCCAAGACCATTCAACAATTTCAAGCAACATAACCAAGGTAACTTCAACAACAATCAAGGGTTCCAACAAGGGAACTTCAATCAAGGTGGTTTTCAAGGAAACCAACACAACCAAGGATATCAAAACAACCAAGGTAACACTCAAGGCCTTAATCAAGGCAACTCTCATGGGTTTCAAGGGAACCGTCAACAACAACAAGCAACTCAAGGTACCCAACAACAAAGCAAGCAAAGGAGCCGGTCTCCTACTTATGACTATGGTATTCCTCTAGCCATCACCGATACTCCGCACAATCCACAATCTCCACCTCGAGATTTCAACATGCAAAATCTATGATGGATGTGCAAAAGAGTAACCAAGAAATGCAAAGAAGCCAAATGGAGATGCTAAGAAACCAACAAGAGTTCTTTGCTCATCTTCAAAGGGATAACATAGCAAGAGATGCTCATATGAAGATGCTTGAGACTCAAATAGCTCAAGTTGCTTCGGGAAGTTCTTCAAGACAAAAGGGGCAACTACCTCCTCAAGGTGAAACGACTAAATTTGAGCATGTAAATGCTATTACCACGAGGAGTGGTACATCTTATGATTCCCCCTTATCCCCTTGTAAGCAAGTACCAATGAAAGAAGTTGTATCTCCAACTCAAGATGATTCAAGCTTTGAAAATCCAATGGAGGAGCAAGTCTTGTGGGAGATTGAGAAACCCCGTGAAGACAAGCTTCCTCAACTTCAAGGGAAAGACAAGGGAAAAAGGAAAGTGTTATTTGAAAAGTTCACCCCTATTGATCAAGACAAGGTGCATATCGAGTTGCCTTTCCCAACAAGGCAAATGAAGACCAAGGTGGATGTTCAATATGACAAGTTCCTTAATATTGTGAAGAAATTGGATGTGAGTGTCCCTTTTACCGAGCTACTTACCCAAATCCCGGCATATGGAAGATTTATGAAAGAAATCTTGGCTAGGAAGAGATCCATCGACAAGGAAGAGACCATAGCGTTCAGAAGAGTGGTGAGCGAGCTTATTCAAGGTTCTACGCTTCCCAAGTTGAAGGATCCTGGTAGTTTCTCGATCCCTTGCATCATAGGCAACTTCAAGGTTGAGAGAGCCCTATGTGATCTGGGTGCGAGTGTGAGCATCATTCCCTATTCCATTTGTTGCCGAGTTGGGATGAAGGAGCTAAAGCGTAGTTCATTCAACCGACCATTGGGGATGTTAGAGGATGTGCCGATAAGAATCGGGAAGTTCTTCATTCCGGTCGACTTCCTAGTGCTCAACATGCCGGAAAATGCTATCACTCCCATTATCCTTGGACGCCCGTTTCTACATACCGTCGGTGCTATGATTGATGTGAAGAACGGTAGGATCACATTTGAGTTAGGCGAAGAAAAGCTCGTGTTTGACCTCCAAGGCAACACCTCGCCTACTAATGATGTGTCTTGTAATATGATCCACGCCATGGAAAACATCGATCTAGGGGATAAGTCGGGAAAAAGCTTGAAGAACAACTTCTATGATCTTGAGGATTTTGATTCCGAGCTTGGAGCGGATGAGTGCTCATATCATGAGTTTAAAGACAAGTTCCATGACAAGAAGAAAGATTAGCCTCCCTTGGGGCCACATGAAGATAGGTGGACGTTTGGGTATATACCGAAGGATCGAAAGTACAAGTTCAAGCCATTGAACTTAGTAGATCGGGATGCCTCGGGAACGTCAAGACAAGGTTGCGAAGAACCTTGGGGTGTGGATGCTTATACCACAAGCTTGATTGAAGACTTTGCTAGAGCCTTCGATTTGTTGCTTCGTGCCCTTGATGGCGATGGAATTGGTTACAAGGTTGTTGAAAAAGAATTGAAGAATGCACCATCCTTGGTTTGACGGAGTTCCAAAAGAACCGTCTTATTGTATATATCTCTTTCTTGTAGTTCCTTTGTGTTTTGTGAATTCTTGTAATTTGGTATTTTTGATGAGCGATGTGAGGGAGGGATTATGATGAATGTTTTGAGCCTATTTGATAGGTGTGAAGTGAAGATGAACCAAAGAGAAGAATGGTTGTGGATAGAGCTTGGATTGTGAGCAAGGGAATCGTTTTTTGAAGCTTTGGATAAGCTTTTGGGGTTATGGAGGTCATGAAGACTCTTCCCGGCCGAGAAGGAGGCTTCCCGACCGGGAAGGATGTGCCATCCCGACCGGGAAGGAGCCATCCCGATCGGGATGAGGGTACCAGAATTGGGATTTACAGATGAGGCATCCCGACCGGGACGGGTGTGTCAACCCGACCGGGACCGTCCATCCCGACCGGAATGGTCCCCTGCTCCCCCTTTTGCCTCTTCTTGGTCATAAGAGCCCACCCAACCACTTTATACCCCCTCCCAACCTCCCTACCTACCCTCGCAAATATCACACGACCTCTACACTTCATATACACACATTCACCTCATTTTCTCCTTGCTTTACACCGTGTTTGACATCAAATCCCACCTCCTTATACCTTTGCTCTCCAACCATGCGGGCTTATCAAGATTGAAGAGGAATAGCAATGACGAAGACTAGCTACGTGCCGTTATCGAACTATGAGACGATGGAGTCAGTGAGTTGCTAACCTATGGGTACGACAACACTATCCTTTCTTTTCCGTCTTTTATCGCTTGTTTTCCCTTGTTTACCCCCGTCCCCTTATACACTTTTGTGTCATGGTGTCATGGTGGCCTTCGAGGCCTTGGTAGTTATTGCTCCCGACTCTCGATGACGTGACTACGTCGAGAGTCATTTCAAAATCCAAATTTACAAGCCTTTTCACTTCATTTTTCACTTTTTAGGATTTAGTCGGATTCGGGCGGAATCCGGGCTAGGTGACTTGATTACACCTAGTCCTCCCCTCCCATTTCCTTTTATTTCCTTCTTTTTATTTCTTCCCCCAGCCATATCTTTTCTTGTCTCGGCCCATGGTGACTTGACTACACCCCGGCCAGATACTTTCTACCCTTTTCTCCGCTTTATCTTTGATTTTTTTAGCTATATTTTCGTATTTCTTTTCTTTTCTTTGGTGTCTCCACACACTACGATCGAGCATGAGGACATTGCTCGGTTTAAGTGTGGGGGAGCGATATCCTATCGTAGTTAGTTTTATTTTCGTAGTTTTTCGAAAAATCTTTAAAAACCCTAAAAATTTGAAAAATTTCACAAAAATCAAAAAGATTTTCTTTTATGTCTTTTCCCTTTTTGTGTCGTTGTGTCGTGCTTTTGTTGTGTTGTGTCTGTTTGCCTCCCTTTTTCCTTATAGGTTCCTTAATCGCCGCGAGTTTCGGAAGGCTCAAGACATCCGGTAACACCCTTTTATCCCTTCTTCATCTTTATCTCTTGTGATGTTTGGGGGAGATTTGTGATGAGGTGATGGTAGGGATTTGTCACGTCCCTAGCCGATCAATAAACTACCGATTACACCTAGTGGGTAGCTAGGGCGTATCCACGAGGACGGTATTGCAAGGGTTAGACTAGGTCGGCCTAAAACGAGACTAAATCACCAAACAAACACAAAGAAACGATAAATGGAAAACTATGGTGGAGGAGAAGTATGGCTAAGCTAATGATGAACTAACAAATAAACTAGAGTAAACGATGACTAACTAGAGGATGAACTCTAATATGGAAAGGAGTGGGGTAGGTCGGGTTCATAGGAGTAGAAGGGTAATTGGGGTGATCAAGGGTATAGGTGTCTCCTAATTGCTAGGGTCGGTCCGGGCTCTCGCAAGTTAGACCGATGTCAAGGTGGGTCCGGGCTCTCGCAACTTAGACCCTAGTCCGCGCTCTCGCGACTAAACTATTCTCAACATTTCCACATGATAGACAATCAATGAGAAGATGAGCACAAGTATGGGAAGCATGGCCACTACAACTCATACAAGCATATCAACAAACACATAGAGTGCCCACAATGTGACTAACAACAAAGATTCACCCTTTTCCCTTAATCAACCCTAATCATCCATAATCTACCCCTAATCCCCCTACTAACCCCACAAGATCACTACTCACTCATTATCATGAATAAACTAACTACAATAAGAGAAAACAACATGAATTTCCAAACATCCAAAATGAACAATAACAATAACAATATGAAAAGATTCAAACTAGATTAAATAAACAAGATTAAGAGTAAAGATGATTATACCAACACTATGAAGATGAAAAGATGCAATCTTGTATAAATAAGAACCCAAATAGAATCCCAAGGTTGTCAAGCTTGGAACAATCTTCAAGAACTTCTTAATACAAGAACTAATTACAATGGATTAACTAAAGATTAACTAAGATTAAAGGAAGATTAAAACTAATGAGTGAAAGTAAATCTAGGGTTTTAGGGTTTTTGGGAGGCTTAAGGAATGCTAAACTATCATAAGATGTGTTTCTAATACAAGAGGGGAGTATATATATGGGTACAAGAATGAAGGAGAAGAAAAGAAAAGAAGTCGTGCAGCAGCATCACGGTCCCGACCGGGACGGATCATCCCGACCGGGACGGCCTGTCATCCCGACCGGGACGGGTTGGTCCTGATCGGGACAGGCCCACAGCAGCACTCTTCAAAGCGCACCCCATCCCGAACGGGATGAGGCCATCCCGAACGGGATGGGTCTTGTAGGCCTCCCTTAAGAGCTCTTTGGTCCTTCCTTGCTTCTCATGGGTTTCTCGCCGATTCTCGGGACTCGGGATCGGGTCTCGGAGGCTCGGGATTGGGTCCCAAGGTCTCGGGGTCGATTCCAAGGCATCGAGTCGTCGTTCCTTTACTCCGTTGGCTCCAAAATGTGCATGTATAGAGTCGGAATCGCTCCAACTCTTCCAAATCGGGCTCGGGAACCTGAAACGAACTAAAGGAAGCATAAGAAGCCCATGAATCGCTCCCAAGGAGCGATTCCAGAAGGAAATGGGACCAAAACATAGTGAAAAAGGCACTACAAACCACACTTATCATGAGGTGTGCTCAAGTGGAGCTCTGTAAAGAATTGTGGTTGTTTGGTTGCTTATTTGGAGATTTGGGGTGGTGTTTGTCTCGTTATGTGTTTGTTTTGTTATGTTTTGTTTTTGTTGCCTTTGTCTCTTTTTCTTTCGTTTTTGTCGCGTCTTTCTCTTGTATGTGTAGTGTGTCATGTGTGTAAAAGGTTTTTGAAAACCCAGTTTTGAGGCTAGTGTGCAAGTGTTTACTTTCTCTTCCTAGTAACATGAATCGAGTCTTGGACTTTAGTCTAGTAGAATGACCCTAAGTCAATAGTTTCGTTGGTCCTTTACCTTGAGTCCACCTAGTCTACTAGGGATTTACTACGGAATTTGCATTTGACCATTATGACCACCCACGGTGTGAAAAGGCCTTAATTGCCGAGTCCCGTCCCTTAGGTGTCCGTGTTCGAAATTGTTTGATTAGTCCAAGTTCTCCCCCTTTTTGTGGGTTGGAAGGGAAGGACGCTCCCCGACTCACCCATTCCCCTACCTCCTACACATATCCACAAAATAAAGTTGCAAATTGTTGAAATATCTCTTTCTTAGTTGCAAAAAGAAAGGCCTACAACTCAAATCAAGCCAAAAAGGCAAAGAGAAGAAAAAGAAAGAAAAAGAAAGAAAGAAAAGATTGAAGAAGAAGAAAAGGCACAAAAAGCCAAAAAGAAAATACAAAAGATGAAAAAGAAAAGGGCATAGCAACACACGAAGCAAAAATGCAAAGGAAAGAAAAGTGCCAGAAGAAAACCGTCTCACAAAAAGAATCCCTACATCTAAAAAATAAGCCTTTCGCCGACTATTGCCGTGAAGAGCCTACCAAAGGACCGAGTCCCTAGGAAGGATGATAGTGGTAATGATCGGTGTTCCCTCATTTTGCAAACTTATCCACGTTTTTACTTGGACTAGTTGAGCGGTTTTGGGGATGGGACGACCCTCTTGGCTCATCGCTAAAGGGGGCGGGGTCTCACTTACCTACAGTGTCGACTAACACCGTGGTTCATCCCTTTTCCATCCCGCCGATCGTCCCGTAGTACGTTCTTAGAAGGTTAGGAGGACCTAGGTAAGTTACCAACGTTTTTATTGCTTTGTTGTCATACTATTAGGGTTTAGTTCATCTCGATTTGTGTTATTAGCTTGGGAAAGTTGTCACTTGCCTTGAGTCCTAAACCGGTGCTTCTTTCACCGCTTTTTAGAGGGAAGCGGTATTCGTTTCTTTTTTGGGTGTAACCTTGTGTTTGTTTGTTTGTATGCTTGTTTGTTTAAGTGTTTTGTGTCCGGTTGCATCCACAATTTTGTCGCAAGACCTTACTTGCCTTGCGGAGTATACTTTTCCTCTAAGTGTACTCGCGTGAGTTGAAAGGGCGTAGGGTGCGCTAATACCCGCTCGGCTAGTTTAGTAGTTAGTTTGTGCTTACTCGAGGGCGAGTAAGGGTTAAGTGTGGGGGAGTTGATAAGTGTAGTTTGTAGTGCCTAATTTGTTGTTTATTGGTCCCGTTTTCCTTGTGGAATCGCTCATTGGGAGAGGTTTATGGGTTACTTATGCTTCCTCTAGTTCGTTTCAGGTTCCCGAGACCATTCATGAAGAATTGGAACGATTCTGACTCGTTTCATACACTTTTTGGAGCCAACGAAGTGAAGGAACGATCACTCGATGCCTTGGATTAGATCCCGAGACCTTAGGACCCGATCCCGAGCCTCTTAGACTCGATCCCGAGCCCCGAGAATCGATGAGAAACCCATGAGAAGCAAGGAGGGACCTTAAAGATCATATTGGGGGCCTACAAGACCCATCCCCGTCGGGAAGGACCTCATCCCGTCCGGGATGAGGTGCACAAAGGCGAATAGACCTGTTTTGGGTCCGTCCCGGTCGGGACCACTCCATCCCGGACGGGACCGAACCGTCCCGGACGGGATGAGCTAGCTGTTACCCGTATTTGATTCTTTTCTTCTCCTTCACTCTTGTAACCTTATAAATACTCCTCCCTTGTATTGTTTAAGTATCTTACATTACCCTAGACTATCTTAAGCCTCTCTACATTGTTTAAACCCTAGATTTAGTTCTCCTCTCATTAGCTTAATTTTCCTTTAAACTTTTGTTAATCTAGTTTAATCTAGCAATTAGTCTTGTATTAAGAAGATTCTTGAAGACTCATCCAAGCTTGACAACCTTGGAGATTATTTGGGTTTCTTATTTATACAAGTTCTCATCTTTTTCATCCTCTTGTAGTTGGTATAATCTCTTTTCTCTTGTTCTTTGTTTATTTACCAAGTTTGAATCTTTACATATTGTTCATTGTTCTTGTTTGTTCATAATGGATGTTTTGGTTGTTATGTAGATTTCTCTTGTTATTCTTAGATTTAGTTTCATAATGTGTGAGTAGATTCTATGTGGGGTTAGTAGGGGGATTAAATGTGGATTATGGGTGTTTAGGGTTTGATTATGGGTAAAGGTGATTCCTTTGTTGCTAGTCACTTATTGGGCACTCTATGTGTTTGTTGAATTGCTTGTGTGGGTAGTAGTGGCCAATGCTTCTCATACTTGTCTTCCTCTTCTCATTGTGTGGCTAGTTTGTGATTGAGTCCTTGTGTTTTGAGTAGCATCTAGCATGAGTATTTGGGTCTAGTCTTTGGCACGAGAGTACGGACTTTGGCTTTGGCGCGAGAGCGCAAACCGACCTTAGTGATTAAAAGACACCTACACCCTTGATTACCCAATCATCCTACCATATTTATGAACCCGACCTAACCCTACCCCTTTCATATTTGATTCATCCTTCTAGTTAGTCATTATTTCTCTAGTTTCATTGTTTAGTTAATCTTTAGTTGTTTCATTTAGCCTTTATTGCTTCTAGTTCATTGTTAGTCCACTTTCCTCATCCTCAACCACCATAGTTTATCAATTATCATCTTCTTTGTGTTTGTTTGGTAGCCTAGTCTCGTTTTAGGTCAACTTAGTCTAGACTTTACATAACCGTCTCCGTGGACACGACCCGACTTACCCTAGCTACCCGTTAGGTTTAGTTGGTTTATTTGGTGTTAGGATCAACGACAAATCTTACCATCAATTTTGCTTACAAGCTATAAAACGAGTTGAGACTACAAATTTAATTTGCTGTATTAATGTACTTCCAGATGCCCTTGAAGTTGAAAACACTCTTGAATTCCTTTCCTTCCATATCGAGTAAACAGATGCTGCTAAACACACTTGAAACCATCTGGCTTTCCAATGTTTCCTCTTTTGCTTATTTGATATCCATTTAAGTGTATGAAGCAGATCCAATCTTGGACAAGTAATGCACATCCACTTCAGTATGCTATTCCAAATATTCGCAAAAAAATGGACAGGAAAAGAACAGGTGCTTAGTTGTCTCCTCACCTTCTTGACATAAGCTACATCGATTTGCCAGCTGCAAGCCTTTTCTCTGAATGTTATCAACTGTTGATAGCTTATTTTGGCTTGCTAGAGAAAGAATAAGTTTGTGTCTTGGCAGTACAACTGAAGACAAAAGGATCCTGAACCAGTACTGAGCAGGAGGATTAGTGCAGAAGAAACCATAGACTGTAGACAGACAGAATTTCTTCCCTGATGCGCAACTCGAAAGAGAGTCTATGGCTTTTTGAATAGAGCCACATTTGCCTATATACTCATCCCTAACCTACAGAATGTGCTTAATTCCAGTAGAGAAGTATTCCTTAGATTGAACTAACCAAATAGATTCACTAGCAGTAATATAATGCTGACACCACTTGATCCATATGCTTCCTGAACCAGTCGTGAGCTACCAAAGCCATTTAGAAAGAAGAGCTTTATTCCAGGGAGTCAAATGCTTTATGTTTGCAACTCCATTTAGCCATGGAGAACAGAGTTCCTTCCATTTTTTGAAGGTCATTTTCCTAGCATCCGGATTAATACCCCAAAAGAAGTCTTTGCACAGCTTTTCAATAGATTTCACCACAGTTTTAGGAAGCAAAATACTAGAACACCGAAATTTTTGGATACCAAATACCACTGAGTTCATTAAATTTAACCTTTCCAGCATAAGAGAGCAGACTAGATGCCCAATGTTTGATGCAATTCTGAATTTTTAATATCATGGAGTCAAACATGTGAACTTGTATAGTAGCATCATGTAATGGAACTCCTAAGTATCTGAATGGAAATGATCCTGAAGAGAATCCTGTACTTTTAATGATATCTAATTGGACTGCATGAGACACTCCTCCAAAGTAGATACAAGTTTTCTCCAAATTTGCTTTGAGTCCAGACTGCAAACCAAACTGATCCAGAGCATTCTTAACAGAAGTTGCAGATAGTACATCCCCTCTTACAAATACCATCAAATCATCTGCAAAGATCAAGTGAGTGAGCCCTATTTTACAGCATTTAGGATGGAAGGATACATTATTCTGCTTTGTGATCACCCTTAAGGCCCTAGAGAGCAATTCCATGCTTAGCACAAATAGGTAGGGTGATAATGGATCACCTTGCCTAATCCCACTTTGCCCCTGAAAAAAACCATGAACTCCACCATTGATTCTGAAAGAATACCAAGGGTTCGAAATACAACCCATGATCCAAGTAATGAACAGAGAAGGAAACCCCAACTGCCTCAACATTTGGTGGATAAAACTCCACTGAAGAGAATCGAAGGCTTTCCTAATATCTACTTTGATTATACATCTTGGAGTTAAGTATTTTCTAGTATAACCTTTGACCAAAGTTTGTGACATCAAGGTGTTCTCAAACAAACTTCGACCCTTAATGAATGCAGCTTGTTCCTCTCCAATAAGGTCAGGAAGAAGAGATTTTAATCTATTAGAAATAATCTTACTTACAGATTTTGTAACAACCCTAAATTTTCGCGACCAAAAATAATAAACTGAAATAGGAAAATTCAAAGTTGTTACTCCGCACTTAGCTCACAAAGGCAAGTGCAAGGCAAATAAAATGATATATAAAATAACCGAAAATAAATTTGGAAAATAAATAAATAATTGAAACGAAGTAGAGTTTCGATACTTAATGAAAATGTTGCAGCGGAAGTCTTAAGTCTTACAAAATCCAAAACGATTTAAACCAATTGTCAACCAATAATCCAATATAAATATAAATATAAATAGCTCGAAGATAAAGTTAAATAGTTAAAATCCTTCCTCACTCAGCATCCCGACCAAATGCACCCATGCAGCATATTAAGTGTACCTATCAACTGTACCCAAAACACGGATAGGTACAGGTTCCATCGGGGGAACGACCTAAAACAAAAGGACGTCAGCACAGCTGAGTAAAAGTATAATATAATGAAAACGTACACAATAATTATATTTTGTAGTAAACTGAAACCAGAGTTAAAATCCACCGTCTCGAAACCAAACCACAATACTTTGAAAACATCGTAGTCGAAATCAAAACCAACCAAAATATATTTTTCACCGCCTGTGTGCCAAGGTCCTACCCTTGCACGGTCTAGAGGTAACCAACTGTGCTTAGTTAGACTCATACTAGTGCGCACCTCTCACATTTGGACAGCCAGTAGGATGAAACTGCCAAAGGAGAAAGTCTAACTCCCTAGCGAGTGAGGGTCGGACAATCCTCACTCAAAAATAGTTTCGGGACAAAGTCCCAGGAACGTCTTAGACGCACCTTAAAACCGTCTAGACCAACAGAACTCCCAGAGTCTGTTATAAGTTACCAAAATTTTTACCAAAACTGTACCAAAGTGTGACTCGTGTCACAAAGTTCAATATCCAAACATTACGAGTATTATAATAATTTACCATCGACAAAATAATTTACAAAACGTTATAAAAATATAGTATGATCCGAACATGCTCTTTACTTAAAAGTGAAAAAGGGTAAAACGTCCTTACCTCTCAAGACGGTCAAACTCATCTAGCGTTAATCCAAAATTCCTTTCTCCTCGAACCCACAAACTACAAATAATATAAATGGTTTAATAATCCGATCTAACTGATTTATATAACTATCGTCTCAATCTACTAACAATCACAAGTCTCTCAATTCTCTTATACTCCATAATACTCGTAGTTGACATCCTTCCTAAAATCAAACTTATGCTCTCACACACACACATATATAGTCTTACGTAATAAAGGAAATTAAGTCCAAATACACACTACACAAAATTTCTCCACTCTCAAAATCTTACCCGTAATAACCGCTAACTAGGCAATTTATTCAATCCCTCTCTGTACTCACCCAAACTTCCTCAACCATAGCTTAAACCAACCAAACACTACAGGTAACACGGACATCGAAACCCAATCATCCAAAATTACAAACCTTCTTTCCATTACAAATTGATAGTTAACAACAATAGAATCACTCCGAAGTAATATTTACATAATACCCGTAAATTTGAACCAAACTTATTAACCCATAGACATACTCACAAAACTCGGTTTATATGTTAAAAGAAAGAAAAATAAACAAAAGATGTTAAATAAAATTCAATACTTACAATTTTATGGAAAAGGATGTAAATACTTGTTGGTATACGCAAGGATCAAGAACCGATTTTACGATGATGATGGAATGATTAAAAAGAAAACAGAGGGAGGAGGAAGGGTGTAATATTGCCAATGACAAGGAAAGGAGTAATTAAGAAATTGGGGTTTTGAAAGGGAGCAGGGACACGTTGTGTGGGGTTTCAATGGGTTATTAGGGTTTTTTTTTATTTTTTATTTTTATTTTATTCTTTGTGTTTGACTCCAACTCCGAGACAAAACGAAGACGGTTTTCAAATAAGGTTAAACTTTTAAAATAGTCCACCATCGATAGAATTTATAAATCCAAAATAAATAATTTTTCCAACTTAAAATCCGATTTAAATAAAATAGAGAAAAAAATGATTTTTAATTGATTCGGAAAATAACGGGGTATTACAGACTTACCTCCTTAAAACAAAGCTTCGTCCTCGAAGCTTAAAATCATCGGAATATTTTTTTTTCCAAATCCTAAAATAACGACTTATGAATGAGTTGGAAAAGGACTGGGTGTTACAGACTTCTCTCCTTAAAACAAAACTTCGTCCTCGAAGTTTAAATTCGTCACTAAAATAATAAAGTCCTACATCTCTCATATATATCCAAAATAAATCGTTTACTCCATATATCTAGAGTCCGTCAAAACCAACATGTAATCGATATCTCACCTTTCTAAATTCCTCAAATTACAAAAGCAATTCCTCAATTTCCAAAGTAACGCACTTCACAACCATCTAATTCCACAAGATTACCTAATTCCACAAGATAATACTAGGGTACAAAACCTCCAAGATTCTCATATTCTCTAAGGTAAAAGTATCACTAAGAAAGCTAGGAGCATGTCAGATAGAATAATTAAAAATATTTTGAAAATTTTGAAATTTCACAAGTTCAACCTTTTTTTTTCTCACATGTGCGAAATTCACAAAGTTAATCCGTCAGTACGTTCGTTGATCACAACTAAATCCAATATGTGCGTAGAGCACAAACAACAAACCATCAATATGTGCATTGAGCACAAACAAACCACCAATATATTTGTAAACAAATCAATTTCGAGTGATAACAAATAATCAATGTCATTATGCTAATTAAGCACCAACAATAACCACTATATCCATATTTGTAACCGATAAGTAATTATACTATAAAACCTCACAAGAATAATGTCAAATTAACACAAAGCAATATAGTCATGCATATTTCTATCCCCCTTAAAACAAAGCTTCGTCCACGAAGCACGAAAATAATCTTAAGCAGATAAGGGTATTCATATCATGGTTCACCCAACTCCCCAAGTAGTCTTCTCCTCATTTGTTATTGTTCCACAAAATTTTGGACATTATTGTTTCACTTCTACGGGTTTTACGCACCTTACTATCCAAAATATGAACATAAGTCTCTTCATAAGTCATAGTCTCGTCAAACTCAATGGTTTCTACGTCTAACACATGCGTGTGAATGATCACTAATGTATTTCCTTAGTTGGGAAAATGGAACACCTTATGCACTCGATCTAGATCAGCTTGTAAGTAAAGTCGGTAAGCCACCTCGCCAATACGCTCCAAAATTGCATACAGACCAATACACTTTGGGCTCAATTTTCCCTTCTTACCAAACCTCAATACTCCCTTAGTAGGAGAAATACAAAAAAGAACTTTGTCACAAACCTCAAATTCCACATGCCTGCGAGTTCCATCTGGATATCTCTTCTTACGGACTTAAGTTGTTTTCATTCTGTCAAGTATCCTCCCAACATGCTCAACCCTTTAGGTTTTCATCTGACGTTCTAAACCACAAACTCGCTAATATCACCCTAACACACCCAACTCTTACACTTACGTCCGTAAAATGCCTCAAATATTGTCATCTAAATTGAAAATCAATAACTATCATTATATGAGGACTCAATATATAAGATCTAACTTATTATCCCAAACTCCTTGAAATTATAAGGTACAAGCTCTAAACATGTCCTCAAGTATTTGATTTATCCTTTCTATCTGACCATCAGTAGCTGACTTAAATGTTGTACTCATCTAAAACTTGGTTCCCAAAGCTGTCTGAAGGTTCTCCCAAAACATTGAAACAAATCTGACATCCTATCTAATACTCCATAAAGTCTTACCACATAATGTATATAAGCATCAACAAGTTGTTTTTCCTCTCATGTATATTTTCATGGGAATAAATGTGCACTCTTAGTTAATCCCTTAATTATAACCCAAATCATATTATTACCCTCCTGTGACCTTGACAACCCAAGTATAAAATCCATAAAGATTAAACTCCACTTCCACTCGGAAACTTCTAAAGGATCTAACTCTCCCTGATGTCTCATATGTTCACTCTTAACTTTCTAATATATCAAGTATTGAGCCACAAAATCTGTCATTTGTTTCTTCATACTAGTCCATCGAAATCCTAACTTCAAATTCGCATACATTTTATCACCTCCCAAATAAACATAATACATCTTTCCTTTAGTTCCTTGCGGTTAGGTACACAAATTCTATTTCAACACTTAATAAATCCATTCTCATCGTGCTTGACAAAGCAGACTCATTCACTAACCAACTTATCCTAGAAAAATTTATCACCACCTTGTAACTCTCCAATAACTCTCAACAATTCTCTCTCAACAGATAACACACTAGAGGGGTTCCTAATTTTGTCATTTTGATCCCAAATATCAGAAACTTGCATCACTAACAATTTTGTAGGAATAATAATAATAATAATAATAACTCCAGGCATCAGCCAGGCCACCACATCGGCATTTCTTACACGATACTGAATCTCGATTTATAGTTCTTAATCAAATCCAACCACCTCCTCTATCTCACGTTTAGCTCCTAAAGGGTAAATATATATCTTAAACTTCTTGTGATCATACAAATCTTAAAGGGTACACCAAACAGATAATGTCTCCAAATTTTCAAGATAACGACTACGGTTGCTAACTCTAAATCATAAGTAGGGTAATTTTTCCATAAAGATTCAACTGCCTAAATGCATACGCAATCACTTTCTTATTCTGCTGAAAAACACTAACAAATCCATTCTTAAAATGCATAGGTATAAACTTCAGAAACTGCATTTCCATCCGGTAAGGCCAGTCCCAAAGTAATGGTCAATTTTTCCTTTAAAATTCGAACGATTCCTCACACCCCTCATACCAAGAAATTTTATGGCGTTCTACATCAGTGTAGTCATTAATCTATCTATTTTGGACAAATCCTTCACAAATCTCCAGTAACCAGCTAAACCCAAAAGTTATGAATTTGAACCACCGATTCCGGGTTAGGTCACTCCTTAACAACCTTATTTAGCAGGATCTACTGATACTCCATCCTTAGATATAATATTCCCCAAAATTACTCGTACCAACCAAAAATCACACCTCGCAACTTAGCAAATACTATTTTTCTCTCAAGATACCCAAGGCAATCCGTAAATGTTCCTCATGCTCTTCTTCATTCTTGAATAATCACTATGTCATCAATGAAAATCCCAACAAATTATCTAAGCACGTCCTCAAAGTTCGGTACATCAAGTCCATAAACACATCAGGTGCACTAGTAAACCCAAAAGGCATCACAGTGAACTCACAATGGAAGTATCTAGTAGAAAATGTAATCTTAGGTATATCCTCAAGCTATCTTCAATTAATGGTTCCCAAATCGCAAGTCAATTTTTTTTTTTTAAAAAAAAAATAGAGGCTCCCTTTAACTGGTCAACAGATAAGTCATCAATCCTAGATAAGGGATACATATTCTTGATGGTAACTTGACTCAATTCCCCATAATCAATACATAACATTAAAGTTGTATTCTTCTTTTTCCACGAATAAATCAGGGCACCCCAAGGCAACACACTAGGCCTAAATATATCCTTTCTCCATCAGTTCATCTAATTGTTTCTTAAGTTCTTGCATTTCTAAGGGTGACATACGGTACGATGATTCAGCCATTGGACTCGTCTGTGGCACTAAGTCAAAAATCTTGAGCTCAACTTCTCTACCTGGAGGCATTCTCGGTATTTCCTCATAAAATACATCAACAAACTCACTACTAGAACTTCACTCAGGTAGAGATATTCAATCCTCAAATCTCTTATATGACACAAAACCAGCTAAGCTTCCCTAAATAAATAAGCTATGTCTGTTAAGATATTTTCACATTAATAGGTCCTCGCAAGTAAATTTTACTAGGTCCACAATCAATATTAGCTCGATGAGATTCGAGTCAATCTATTCCAAAAATCACATCAAAGTAGGTTAATGAGAATTCTAACAAGTCTACCTCAAAATCGTGATCACCAATAAATACAGACACGTCCTTATACATCCTTCTACGATTTACTAAATCCCCAAATGCCATGGCAAAAATCAAAATCCACAATTCCATTAGGTTTTGCTTTCAATTTATACATAGAAATAAAAGAGTGGGATGCACCAGGATCAATCAAAACATGAGCTGAAATAAAGTTCACCAGAAAATTACCCAAAATAATGTTTGCATCCTCAACTTCCTCTTTATTCATGACATAAACTTCCCAATATACAACATCCCAATAAGTTTAGGCATAATACGGTTCTATCCCACATAATAACGTAAGTAGGGCTCACCTCAAACGTAATTCAACTAGGTAAATGTAATAGCACTTGAGCATGATAAATATAAATATAAACATAATAATTCATGTGTATGCAATGCACCCAAACCACCCAACACTCCATTTTTATACAAAAACAAAGTTTTTTTTTTTAAAAAAAAAAATAACTTCAAATATAAAGATAATTTTATTTTATTTTTTAAACCATGTCAAATATGAAGGTAAAAGTTTTTTTTTTTTGAATAAAAGTAAAAATGTTTTTTTTTAAACCATTTTGAATTTTGAAAAACATTTTCGGAACCTATTGCTCTGATACCAACTGTAACAACCCTAAATTTTGCGACCAAAATTAATAAACTGAAATAGGAAAATTCAAAGTTGTTACTCCGCACTTAGCTCACAAAGGCAAGCGCAAGGCAAACAAAATGATATATAAAATAACCGAAAATAAATTTGGAAAATAAATAAATAATTGAAACGAAGTAGAGTTTCGATACTTAGTGAAAATGTTGCAGCGGAAGTCTTAAGTCTTACAAAATCCAAAACGATTTAAAACAATTGTCAACCAATAATCCAATATAAATATAAATATAAATAGCTCGAAGATAAAGTTAAATAGTTAAAATCCTTCCTCACTCAGCATCCCGACCAAATGCACCCATGCAGCATATTAAGTGTACCTATCAACTGTACCCAAAACACAGATAGGTACAGGTTCCATCGGGGGAACGACCCAAAACAAAAGGACGTCAGCACAGCTGAGTAAAAGTATAATATAATGAAAACGTACACAATAATTATATTTTGTAGTAAACTGAAACCAGAGTTAAAATCCACCGTCTCGAAACCAAACCACAATACTTTAAAAACATCGTAGTCGAAATCAAAACCAACCAAAATATATTTTTCACCGCCTGTGTGCCAAGGTCCTACCCTTGCACGGTCTAGAGGTAACCAACTGTGCTTAGTTAGACTCATACTAGTGCGCACCTCTCACATTTGGACAGCCAGTAGAATGAAACTTCCAAAGGAGAAAGTCTAACTCCCTAGCGAGTGAGGGCCTGACAATCCTCACTCAAAAATAGTTTCGGGACAAAGTCCCAGGAACGTCTTAGACGCACCTTAAAACCGTCTAGACCAACAGAACTCCCAGAGTCTGTTATAAGTTACCAAAATTTTTACCAAAACTATACCAAAGTGTGACTCGTGTCACAAAGTTCAATATCCAAACATTACGAGTATTATAATAATTTACCATCGACAAAATAATTTACAAAATGTTATAAAAATATAGTTTGATCCGAACATGCTCTTTACTTAAAAGTGAAAAAGGGTAAAACGTCCTTACCTCTCAAGACGGTCAAACTCATCTAGCGTTAATCCAAAATTCCTTTCTCCTCGAACCCACAAACTACAAATAATATAAATGGTTTAATAATCCGATCTAACTGATTTATATAACTATCGTCTCAATCTATTAACAATCACAAGTCTCTCAATTCTCTTATACTCCATAATACTCGTAGTTGACATCCTTCCTAAAATCAAACTTATGCTCTCACACACACACATATATAGTCTTACGTAATAAAGGAAATTAAGTCCAAATACACACTACACAAAATTTCTCCACTCTCAAAATCTTACCCGTAATAACCGCTAACTAGGCAATTTATTCAATCCATCTCTGTACTCACCCAAACTTCCTCAACCATAGCATAAACCAACCAAACACTACAGGTAACACGGACATCGAAACCCAATCATCCAAAATTGCAAACCTTCTTTCCATTACAAATTGATAGTTAACAACAATAGAATCACTCCGAAGTAATATTTACATAATACCCGTAAATTTGAACCAAACTTATTAACCCATAGACATACTCACAAAACTCGGTTTATATGTTAAAAGAAAGAAAAATAAACAAAAGATGTTAAATAAAATTCAATACTTACAATTTTATGGAAAAGGATGTAAATACTTGTTGGTATACGCAAGGATCAAGAACCGATTTTACGATGATGATGGAATGATTAAAAAGAAAACAGAGGGAGGAGGAAGGGTGTAATATTGCCGATGACTAGGAAAGGAGTAATTAAGAAATTGGGGTTTTGAAAGGGAGCAGGGACACGTTGTGTGGGGTTTCAATGGGTTATTAGGGTTTTTTTTTTTTTTTTTTTTTTTTTTTTTTTTTTTTTTAATTCTTTGTGTTTGAGTCCAACTCCGAGACAAAACGAAGACGGTTTTCAAATAAGGTTAAACTTTTAAAATAGTCCACCATCGATAGAATTTATAAATCCAAAATAAATAATTTTTCCAACTTAAAATCCGATTTAAATAAAATAGAGAAAAAAATGATTTTTAATTGATTCGAAAAATAACGGGGTATTACAGACTTACCTCCTTAAAACAAAGCTTCGTCCTCGAAGCTTAAACTCATCGGAAAAAAAAAATTCCAAATCCTAAAATAACGACTTATGATTGAGTCGGAAAAGGACTGGGTGTTACAGTTTTATAAAAAACTGTACAGCAAGAAATTGGTCTAAAGTCTTGAACTGAAGAGGCATCTTTCTTTTTAGGTATTAAAGTTATAAGAGTTGAATTTTCTTGTTTAGACATTAAACCCTTCCTGAAAAAGCTAAGTACAGCTTTGCAAAAATCCTCCTGAATTATCAACCAAGCAGCTTTATAGAAGCCTGCAGAGAACCCATCTATACCTGGGCTACTGTTATTATCCATGCTAAAGAGAGCATTTCTAATCTCCATCATATTTATAGGCGAAATTAGACTATCCTTCTGAGACTCTTTTAAACAAGGGCCTGAGGCTATTAGCTTAGAATCCATCTCCTGAACTTATGCTTTACCCAGTAACTCTTTATAATAGCCTTGGAAAGCTTGTGCAACTGATGTAGTACCTTCATGTATTTGTCCCTTTGAGTCAACAATAGATCCTATCATCTGGTTATTCCTTCTTTCTGCTATTTTAGCATAAAAGTACTTTGTAGAACAATCAGTTAATTGAAGATCTTTAATTTTAGCTCTTTGTGTCAGCATCTTAAGTTTAGCAGCCTTCACCATACTATATTTCTGCAACAACATCTTCTCTTCTAACATTAGGATAGGAGAAAAATGATCCTTACTCAACTTCTGCTGACAAGTAAGAAGAGCGTCCTTGGCATCTTTAACCCTCATAGTAATATTAGAGAAATTTTCCTTGTGAAACTTCTGCAAAGCTTGTTTTACTGTTTTGAGTTTAGCAAAGAAACAGTATATGGGAGAGCCTTTCACTGGTGTTCTCCAAGATTGAGCCACAATAGGCAAAAATCCTGGATGATCTATCCAACTATCAAGAAACTGGAACTGCTTTTTAACATATATGACAGTCCTGGTTCTCTTATAACTGCAGCAGAATTAGGAAACGTACTATACCAGTCTTGATTAACCAAAACCCTGTCCAACTTTGACCAAATCCTGGTGTCAGGCTCTTGCTTGTTAGTCCAAGTAAGAGTATCACCAGAACAAGAAAGATCTTCTAGCTTGCTAGCCAAAATACAATCATTAAATGCCATCATATCAAGAAGAGAAGGAGGAGTATTACCTACTTTCTCCTCAGAATTTCTTACTATGTTGAAGTCACCCATAACAATCCAAGCCTTATCAGTAGCTTGGGAGATTAAAGAGCTCCGGAGTGGCTCCCTATCATTAGCTTCATTCTTTGCATATATCATACTTAGTTGACAAGATGCTTTAGTACCCAAATGAAATAACTGACCAGTACTGGATTAAACAGTAATTTGCAGATTTGAGAAAGAAACAGTACTTGGGTTATAAATGTTCCAAACTCTGCCATTATGATGATGAGCATAGTTAGTCAAAACTGACTGTTGTGTGCTAAATTTAGACCGTTTTTCCTCCCATTTAGACCCGTTTTTCCCTCGTTTTGCGAGTCTTGAGTGCGATTATCGCCATATTTTGCGTATTTCTCGCATTAGCATCCCTCTTGTGCGTTTTACGTGTTTTTGGTAGTTTTTCTATCAATTTTGATAGGTTTTGCTACAAAAATCACGATTGAGCTTCCACGAGCACAAGAGAAGGGAAAACCGTTCAAAGAGCAAAACACACAACTTAAAGTTTAAAGCCATCCGATCATACAACGAAGAATAATGAGACAAGATTCGAGGCCAGAAAAAATTACCGGGCGAAATTTCACCCGGTGAGACATCACCGGGCGAAATTTCACCCGACGGTGAAACACCTCCCCCGAAGATTTTCCGAGCTTACCCACCGGGCGAAATTTCGCCCACCGGGTGAAATTTCGCCCGATGGGAAGAAGTGCCAAAAACGCCAAAAATGGAAGAAAATCTCACCGGGCGAAAATTTCACCCGATGAGAATTATCGTCAAGTCCGCAGGGCAAAGTTTCACTCCATGGAGATGGAAAGAGAGATTGTCTCACTAATGGAGCATAAAGTTGGATTTGGGCTTTAGGTTAAATACCCATTAAGAGATTACTATATATATGTTACCCTAATTCATTGCCTAAGTCACCTTTCCATTGTGCTAAGGAGGGAAGACAATACACCACTCCACCATCCTATTACACCATCCATTAGCAGTAGTAATCTAGAAAAATCCTCAAAAATTCTAGTAGTTTACATAGTAATTAATAGTAGATCTACAAATTTCCATCAACAATTATCTAGATTTCAAGTTTGTAAGAAGATTATTCAAGTTTTATTTGAAGATTTGCTGGGTTTATTGGACGATTAGTGACAAGTTCTCCATTTTTTTCATCAAAGATTCAATCTTTATTCATGATATCTTCTTATTTCTTATAGATCTACATAGTTGGTATAATTCTCTTCCACTCTCTAATCTCTAGTTTAGTTTTCGTGTTGTTTTCTCATCATCATCTTGTTTAGATCTAATTAATATGCATGTTGTGATGATTTCCATAATGATGTGTGAGTAGATTTCTTGTTGGGGAGTTTAGGGATGAGGGCTTGGATTATTTGAATATAGGGATGTTGGTGGGTTGCTTGCATGTTGGTTTATCTTATTTATGGTATTATGTCATTGTTGTTTTAGTCCGGCCAATAAGACCGACCTTGACTAGTTTCTATCTGTGGACATGACGTAGGTCCACCCCAACGCGGCCATGCGCGGGTATGGGTAGGCGAATGAATCTCGTGGTAAGATTGTTCTCGGGTTCGAAATTGAAGTCAAAGTTGGAGTCGCCACCGAATTTGTGGTAATTCGGAACCATTCGAGCCCACTCTATGTCGTCATGGACCGTACACAAAGTACGACACATTTCGATTTCAGAGTTTATGGGGCTCGTCCCTTTGCATTGCAATACCGATACCATCTGCACCGGTAATCATGTATAGAATGACTCTCGTGCGCCAACGGTTTCGGGCATCCGGAAATCGAGGTTCTGAGTAAGGGGTGAGGGTACGTGTTGGGAAGCCCACTAAGGAGACCCAACCCCGCCCGCACATGGCGGCCTCTACTAAGACATCGTTCGTGTTCGTGTACGCGCGCTAGTAAAACGACTAAATGATATGCAAACAGCGTTTTCAGGCTAAGCATGTGAGTTATTGGTTAACTACGTCATTTAATGCATCTAGTCATTGTCGGAGTAGTTTAGCATGTGATGTTCATTTAAATAAATAAATGGCAAACATCGAAAATAGAAAACTCGTAAATAAATTACAAATTACACGGGCGGAATACAACCCGGAATTCACAATACAACGAGCAATAAAATAGAATAATTGAATTATAAGCAGCAAATGTTAACTAGAAACGGACCCGTATATAATAAATATAAACTAGACCGTAAGTTGTGCAAATGGACAAACTTCGATTAATTACGCATTATATTGCGTATTAAGCGAAGGACGAAGATATGGAACCTAGGCGTGGTGCTAGCCCGATCCCGAATCCCGATGCCTTGTCCCGGCTTATCATATCGAGGAATAGAGTCTAAATTAATCATGTGTCGGATACGACTAAAGAGTCGTCGACACAAGATTAATAGTGCGAGACCATCGATCAAAGTCGTTTATGTGAAGTGATATGCATGAGTTTTGAAAAAGAAGATCATGTGATTGACTTTACACGTGTCGACTAAGTCGTAAAAAAAATGACGAGGCTCAAATGTTGCATTAAAGCTCTCGGATTTCTGGGCTACAGGACCCACTCGACCGAGTCATGGCATGGACTCGATCAAGGCGTACTCGAAGTTTTAGCGGTTAGTAATAATGATAATAATAATAATAATGATAGTAATACATATAATAATAATAATAATAATAATAATAATAATAATACATACATACATACACACACACACACACACACACACACACACACACACACACACACACACACACACATATATATATATATATATATATAATCAAAAACAAAAGAGAAAGGAGAAAGAGACGTCGGGATTTGAATTACACCCTCTACCTACATGCTTAATCTCGGAAACGAACTCGTAACGTAGCGGCGTGTGCGCGGGAGTGTCGAGAATGTAGGAGGAGTTATGGTGTGATTGGTTTGGGAGAGGTTGCTCTCGGGTCTTTGACGAGTTTTGATCTCGGGACTTTTGTATGTGTGTAGATGGTGATGTCGAAAATGGTGATGATTTGTAACTTGATATGGCTGAAAAATGTAGGGTTTTTGAAGGTAGAGTTGGCTGAAAAATATGATGGAAAAAGTTCTCTTTTGCAAAGGGTTTGACGGGGTATTTATAGAGAATACCCCACGACCTAGGGTCACTCGATCGAGTGGCCCTAGTGCACTCGATCGAGTGCCCTTGAAAATGGGCCTGATCCGGTTTTTGACGCTCCACTCGACCGAGTGGGTCAATCCACTCGATCGAGTGGATCAAGTGAATCGAGATAATTTAGGAAGGAGTTGACCTTTGTTTTAATTTGAATTTTTGATTTGGGCGCCAGCTTCTAGAACGAATTTTGGCTGATTTGTGTGACGGATTCGTCTTTGACCGGGTTTTGACCCGGTCGCTAAAAGACGGGATTTATTTTTGGTGTCGGTTTTGGCCCAAATTAGTCTTATTTTGCTCGGAACGACCCACTGGGCCTGGATTTGAGGTATGTTTTGTGAGATTTTTACTCCGCTAAATGCCCACGTCGGATACTATAGATTCTGAGTCCGTATTCGAGCGTATTAAGTCATGTTGACGTCCGATCATCATCGGGTGTTTTGTCAGGAACTGCTATAGACACTAGCAGGCAAAATGCGGGTGTCTACAGAGCCCCCACTTTGACTGAGGCTTGGACAAGGCGAAAGTCAGAGTAGCTACCAGGCCAATCGCAGATTACGACCTGGCAGCCTACCGGTCGGGTCGTTTATAGTTCATTAGACTCGCGTGAAGGGCTCGCCAGCCATAAGAAAAGGGTCATACCTGTCTTGATGATGATAGCTCCGTGGGGAGTCGAACTTGCCTTTGAAGTCATAGGTGTACCCGTATGCCGACACATCACATATTGGATGTAGCATTCCAGGAGAAACACCGACTCATGCTGGGGAGTAAAGTAGCCGCGCAGGGACTTGCTTCTTAAGTCTTGGGTGTACCCGTATGCCGACACATCACATCTTGGATGTAGCATTCCAGGAGAAACACCGCCTTTGTTGTTCCGTTGGGAAGCACTAGCTGGCACCTGAAATGTTAGATACATAGGCAGAAATAACATGCATAGTAGATAGCAAGATAGCATACAGGAAATGCAGTTAGCATCTATAGACTGGCTTGCGCTAGGGAAACTGGTTTTTGCTTCATTTTGAAATCAAAGTCCTGAAAGCAACTCACGTGCTAGGAGATAGGTTTTCATAAGGGGTAGAAAAGAAGTTTGTAGTTTGAATAGACTGAAATTTGACCTTGTCGAAAAGGATTTTATCAAATGGCTAAGTTTTGCAAATTTTAAAATGAGAATTTGAAGAGAGAGACATATTGACAGAATCGACTCTGGACGTGACCGGACGAGTTGACAGACACGACTGGACTCTCGAGGGGTTGGACCGTAACTCGGTAGGGGGGTGGGCCACCTAAGATGACAAGACTCTTAAGCTGCGCTATTCCATAGCCTAGGCGAGTGGCAACACGGTCGAACATCAAAAAGGGAAGGATGTGTTATAGGGGAATTGCAGTAGTCTGTAATGAGACTGTTTCTGCAGGACTCAGCCGTAGCAGCACGGTAGTGTGGACATGACATAGGTCCACCCCAACGCGGCCACGCGCGGGTTTGGGTAGGCGAATGAATCTCCATATAAGAATGGATCGAATTGAAATTTAGGTCTATGTGGAGTCGCCACCGAATTTTGTGGTTATTCGGAACCATTCGAGCCCACTCTATGTCGTAGTGGGCCGTATACAAAATACGGCCCATTTCCGATGTCAGAGTTTATTGGGCTCGTCCCTTTGCATTGCGATACCGATACCGACATTATCGGATATCTTGTATGAATGACTCTCGTGCGCCAACGGTTTCGGGCATCCGGAAACCGAGGTTCTGAGTAAGGGGTGAGGGTACGTGTTCGGAAGCCCACGAAGGACACCCAACCCCGCCCGCACATTAGCGGCCTCTACTAAGAACTCGAGTGACTTTCTAATACGCGTGCTAGTAAAACGGGAAAAATGCTTATGCAAACATTGTTTTTTCCTAGGCATATGAATGAAATTGAAAAGTGGGTTTCTATGTCAATTTAATGCAATTAATTCTACGTCAAAGTGGAATTTTAGCATGTGGGTTCATTTAGTACAATAAACGAACAATAATTAAATTGACAAAAGAAATAACAAACGCGTTAGTAACGATGTAATAATATAACGAATAATAACGGTTTGTGCAAATATGAGATGAGATGAAAAGATGCAAATATGAGATGCATGGTTTGAAAAGGTAGTGATACACATGATTAATTAAACACGTGTTGACCTAAATTAGAAATTACTACCGAACTTAGAAAATAGAATAATGTACGACTCGTTGTTTTAGTCGTTATGAGGTTACTCGATCGAGTGGTCGATGGACTCGATCGAGTGGACCCGTAAAAGATGATTCTGTTTTGCGTTTCAGACCTTACTCGGCCGATTTATTGACAACTCGGTCGAGTATGTTGCTACTCGATCGAGTCACTATGAGACTCGACCGAGTAAAGGTCGAAAGAGACATTCTGACTCGATTTTGTGATGTCACTCGATCGAGTGACTAAGGCACTCGGTCGAGTGGCACCTGTACGAAACGAGTTCGCTTGCAACTTTATTATTGATTTTGAAATTGCTTTTGATTTTTGATAATTCGACGAATCTACCAAATCGGACATAAATATTGCACAATTTATGTTCGACTCGGATTTATAAATTGTCGATTTTGTTGAATCGAATATAAATATTGCGGAATTTATATTCGATTCTAATTTTGAATACTCGTTGTATCCCATATTCAATTATTGAATCGATATGGAATATTAGAGTGAAAATAATAAAAAAAAGATTAATTTTAGTCGTCTTAAATTAATTATCGTGATATGAACAAATCACGTTAATTAATTTATGTGACTTGATCGTTAGATTCAATATCCAATTATGGAATTGGTATCGAATCTAAAATCGACGCTTTACTTGAATAAGAAAAAAACTTGATTCCCTCGACTTATCCGACATCAAAATAAATCCCTAGGGATTGTGATGTCGGATCCGGTCAACGGGTTTCGACCCTTATTAAAATTAATTTTAAAAATTGATGAATGCAAAATCGTTGATGACTACAAAAATAAAAATGAATTATTGTTTAACTTAACTTATTTCAATAATCAAACGATCGGGGTGATGGGATAAACGACCGACGACGCGTGTGCAGTACACTTGTATATGCAGTTTTCCTTATCCCACCATCACTCACATTCGACACAAATCAATAAGTATTTTAATGTCTTGTACTAATAGTATTATCGATATTATGACGCGACGAACAAAATAATAAAAAAACAAAAAAAGTGCGAAAAGGAAGATGAAGACGACGTGAGAAAGAGAAGAAGGAAAGAATGGGTTTTCACACCCTCAACCTACATGTTCTTGTCTCGGAACGGACTCGTAACCGTGGCTTTAACACAAGAGTCTTCGAGGTAGATGAAGGTTAAGTTATGGTGGCTCTGGATTGTTTCCTAAAACTAGGTTTAGGGTTTCTGCTAGTGTAGAATTGCTAGGGTTTGATTAGGGTTTGCAATAGATGTTGTATGTGTGTGTAGGATTGCTCTAGGGTTTGTAAAAGTTGTGTAAGAGTGTGCATGGGGGTTGCTTATATAGAAAAAACTAGGGCACCCGGTTTAGGGTTACTCGACCGAGTAGAGGGCTAACTCGGTCGAGTGGCCCGTGAAGCCTACAGCCGGGCTCAAAACAAGCCCACTCGATCGAGTGGGTGGGTCACTCGATCGAGTGGCCTAGCTGGGTCGCGCAGGTCCGTTGACTTTGGACCGTGACCTTGAGTTTGATGGGTTTTGTGTTTGACTTGGACTTTTGATGATTGTATGGCTGTTTTGTGTGTCTCGGAAACGACTTTGACCGGGGTTGACCCAATCGCAAAAAGTCGGTTTTAATTCCGGTGTCGGTTTTGGCCCAAATTAGTCTTGTTTGACTCGGAATGATCCACTGGGCCTGGACTTGAGGTTGTTTTTGCGAGATTTGTACTTTGTAAGTGTGTTAGCCAGCGATTAATGGATTTGAGCCCGTACCCGAGCGCGTAGAAGTATGTTTGCGTCCGATCATCATCGGGTGTTTTTTGGAAACTGCCATAGACACCTGGCAGTCAAAATGCGGGTGTCTACAGAGCCCCCACTCTGACTGAGGCTTGGACTGGGCGAAAGTCAGAGTAGCTACCAAGCTCGTTGAGACATGGTTGACTTCCGGTCGGGTCGTTTATAGTCCACTAGACTCGCCAGTCATAAAACAGAAATCATACCTGCGCTGTATGATTGTGCTCCGTGGGGAATTTGGGCTTGTCGCGTAAGCCTTGGGTGCGCCTGTGTGTTGGCCCATCCCGTGCTATCCCGTTTGCTGGGGAGATTTGACGGCTTGCATGTCTTTGCTTGAGTCATACCTGTATAAGTTACATAAAATGCATGCAACACGTAGGTAATAAAATGACTCGTGCTGGGGAAAGTGATTTTTGAATTTTTGAAATTTTCGAAATTGAAATCCTGAAAGCACTCATGAGCTAGATTTTCAAAATGTAAAGGGGTAGAAAAAGAAATTTGCAGTTTAAATAGACTGAAATCTGACCTCGTCGAAAAGGATCTTTTTTCAAATGGCTAAATTTTGCAAATTTCAAAGTGGAATTTGAAGAGAGAGGCCTACCGACCGACTCGACTCTGGACGTGACCGGACGAGTTGACAGACACGACTGGACTCTCGAGGGGTTGGACCGTGACTCGGTAGGGGGTGGGCCACCTAACAAGGCTCTTGAGTTGCGCTATTCCGCAGCCTAGGCAAGTGGCAACACAGGAACGATCTGTCATAGGGGGACTGCAGTAGTCCGTAATGAGACTGTTTTAGTCTGGTGCCCTTCTGGATTTCTGATTTTAAGGTACAGTCCAAAATGGGTATTGCCTCGAGTCCTGGCAGATTCTTGTCTTCGACTGAGCCGAGTACTAGGACACACTACAGAAAGGAGGCTAGATTTTTTTGGATTTATCTGGATTTTGTGTGTGGATGGAGGTCTTCTATCTAAGAAAAGCCCCCAGGATGACAAAGCTAGCTGCTGAGAACATGACAGTGTCGTGACCGGAATGATAGTACTTTTTGAAATGTGTGTCGATGTGGGTGGTTGTGCCTCTATTGAAAGGCTGCCTATGTATTCACGTGTAGTGAAATCAAACCATGCCGTAGTTCAGTGTTGAAAGATATATTATGGTGCCTAGTCTAATAGGACTTTGTGTGTAACTAGCCATATTGACGATGCAGGCTAGGTGCATTCCCAATGATGTCTTGATCAAAGGGCTAGAATGGTTAGGATGTTGATCCTGTGACTACGAGCATTCTCCGAGGTAGCCCCCAGAGGTGGTGTGAACTATTTGGGCATGTTCTATGCCGACCGCAGGTTGAGTTCCCGTGTTCGGGGTTGGTAACTGGACTGGATGTTTTTGGAAATGTGGGGCTAGGAAGTAAGTGGCTTTGATGATTCGAAATCCGGAGCTCGATTTTGTGGAGCTGAGGCTTCGAGGGTAAGGTATTGTAATGTCGTAGGAAAGGGGGAAGTCGAGTAATGATGGCTCGAACTTCGATTGGGCTGGTTTGATAATGCGGGATCTGGTTTCCATGTCTGGCCCTAATGGTTAGGGGTATCCTATGGAGCTTGAATCCTCAAAATTCCGGGCTGTCTCTAGCCTAGGTCTCGAGGAGGTCTTGAGGGTTGTAATGTGGGAAGGCTGAGTGTGGTGTTAGCTAACCAGCTTGATTGTTACTCCCCTATTGGATGGTATTGATAATTTTGAATTTGACCGTACCCCGGTCAAAGAATTTTCACTTGAGTCGACCGTTGACCACGGTCATGGGTATTTGATTTTTTTTTGATTGACCTCTTAGCACCGGTCATGGGTTTTTTGAATTTTTGCTGGTTGACCTCTTAGCCCCGGTCATGGGTTTTTTGAATGTTGACCTCTCCGCCCCGGTCATGGGTTTTTTGAATTTTGGTTGACCTCTCAGCCCCGGTCATGGGTTTTTTTAATTTTGGTTGACCTCTCAGCCCCGGTCATGGGTTTTTGATTTTTTTGGTTAACCTCTCAGCCCCGGTCACGGGTTTTTGATTTTTTTGGTTGACCTCTCAGCCCCGGTCATGGGTTTTTGATTTTTTTTCGTCCAGTTTTTTTTGTTGGCCAGACTAACACCAAAGGTAGGGGTCGGTTGATCTTATCGGATGGGTGTTTGTTGTGGGAAATGGGCTTGCCTCCCGTCTTGAACCCAAACTAGGAGACTACCTAGATTGGTCATAAGATTCGACACCGCTCCTGCTACGGGTAGTTATGTGGCTTTTCTATACCAGACATGGAATAGGTAAAAGGAAAACACGGGCTCGGTTTCCTGCAGTCATTATAGATGTGCCTATAATAGTCACGTGCGTGTGCTCACAGTGTATGACGGTGTTCATCATGTTCTCGGAAACACATAAGGAAAGTGTATATGAGAAAGAATATTGAAAGCTGATTTTATTGAAATTTGAAAAAGAGGACAGAATGCAAAATACTCTGACTCTGATTTGGAAATGAGGATGTAGGGTATCCTAGACTCGGACTCAGACTTGGCCTCGAATCAAATCCGGACTCGGATGTTCGGTTGGTTGTTTTTTTTGGTAAGGTCTTTGATTGGAGAGAACGAAGGGTGCCACGACTCGCCTAAACTCGGCTTTGCGCAAGTGCAAGAAAGGGAGTCAAACTAGACACGGTCTGGGGTGACGGGTCGACAAAGACTCTCGGACCGGGATACTCGAATGTCGACCTAGACGAGGTAACGACCGCAAATTAGACTCGGGCTGCAGAAGGGTGAGTTCGAAAATGGGGCGACCATGTTTGACTCGGGTTAGACCCTCCTAAGACAAATGTGTAGGGTGCGATTCTCAGAGTGACTGTGGTTAATCGCTCCGTCGGAGAATAGCCCCCAAGTGAGGCCAAGGACTTAGATAGGAATCAGATGGTGTGACATCTAAGTGACTCAAAGGTGGGTTACGCGAGACACGTGTAAGACATGAGCCTTAGGGCAACCGTGATTGATCGCCCTGCTAAGGGGTAGCCCCCAAGCGGGATCGATAATTTTGTTAAAACTCGAGTGTGGGACGAGTGACCCTTAGGTAAGGACCGTGAACCTTTTGTTATAGGGCTATGCCTTGTAAAAGGTTGACTCGGAAAAGACACCTAGACGGGTGACTTGTGAGAGGTGGGCCTTCCTTAGGATTCGGCTATGTGGGCCTAGTCCTGTTCGATGGAAGGTTCACGTGAGACATCCCCAGACTTTTGGACTCGATTGCATTGATGGGCCCTCCTTTGTAGGGGTTTGTTCTACGTAGGTGGGCCTTGCCTTAGTCTAATAAGGCGGACCGAGATAGGGAAGAAACTCGTGATGTAAGATCGACAGAGTTTCGACGCTACGGACCTTGACAACTTAAGACGCGACCCGACACTGCTAAAATACGGGAAGTCCTAATGAGAGGAAGGTTTTGAAAATTGATTGTTTTTGAAAAAGGTCCGAGAAAACTCGGTGGAGGGCCCAACTTTTCGAAAAAAAAACGGAAAATGTATCGGGCCGCAAGTTTGAAAGTTCGAAAATATTTTCGAGTTTTGAATCGGGCAGCATACCGTCTAGAAAATAGGCTATTTTGAGTAAAATCATAAGTCCTAAATTCGGTATGTGTCCCGGGTTTTGAAATTGAATAGTTTGAAAAAGATGCAATCTTTGAAAAAAAGACGGTTTTTGAAAACGACTCGGAAACCAAGTAGCACGTAGTCACACAAGCATTATAACGACGCCATGTATGCTCTATACTAAGTCTCGGTCGGTCTATAAGGGGTCTATACCAGTGTACATAGTCTAGACGTTGATCGGGACGGACTTCCTAAGTCGAGTTGATCTTAGAACATGGCGCGAAACCCACTCGAATCGGCTATGGACACCTTTTGACATATCCATATTGGAGTACATCAACGGTATAGTGGGACGTCGGTCGCGAGTACCGGCCCGGGAAAATATGGGTTATGCATGAACCGTAGAACTAAAACGCGTATTGTATTCGTCAAACGATTTCTATTCGAGCCTCACCCTGAGGATGCCGATGGTAAGTCACGCATCAGTTAATCCCCAGCGGAGTCGCCAAATTGTGGACATGACATAAGTCCACCCCGACGCGGCCACGCGCGGGTTTGGGTAGGCGAATGAATCTCCATATGAGAATGGATCGAATTGAAATTTAGGTCTATGTGGAGTCGCCACCGAATTTTGTGGTTATTCGGAACCATTCGAGCCCACTCTATGTCGTAGTGGGCCGTATACAAAATACGGCCCATTTCCGATGTCAGATTTTATTGGGCTCGTCCCTTTGCATTGCGATACCGATACCGACATTATCGGATATCGTGTATGAATGACTCTCGTGCGCCAACGGTTTCAGGCATCCGGAAACCGAGGTTCTGAGTAAGGGGTGTGGGTACGTGTTGGGAAGCCCACGAAGGACACCCAACCCCGCCCGCACATTAGCGGCCTCTACTAAGAACTCGAGTGACTTTCTAATACGCGTGCTAGTAAAACGGGAAAAATGCTTATGCAAACATTGTTTTTTCCTAGGCATGTGAATGAAATTGAAAAGTGGTTTTCTATGTCAATTTAATGCAATTAATTCTACGTCAAAGTGGAATTTTAGCATGTGGGTTCATTTAGTACAATAAACGAACAATAATTAAATTGACAAAAGAAATAACAAACGCGTTAGTAACGATGTAATAATATAACGAATAATAACGGATTGTGCAAATATTAGATGAGATGAAAAGATGCAAATATGAGATGCATGGTTTGAAAAGGTAGTAATACACATGATTAATTAAACACGTGTTGACCTAAATCAGAAATTACTACCGAACTTAGAAAATAGAATAATGTACGACTCGTTGTTTTAGTCGTTATGAGGTTACTCGATCGAGTGGTCGATGGACTCGATCGAGTGGACCCGTAAAAGATGATTCTGTTTTGCGTTTCAGACCTTACTCGGCCGAGTTATTGACCAACTCGGTCGAGTATGTTGCTACTCGATCGAGTCACTATGAGACTCGACCGAGTAGAGGTCGAAAGAGACATTCTGACTCGATTTTGTGATGTCACTCGATCGAGTGACTAAGGCACTCGGTCGAGTGGCACCTGTACGAAACGAGTTCGCTTGCAACTTTATTATTGATTTTGAAATTGCTTTTGATTTTTGATAATTCGACGAATCTACCAAATCGGACATAAATATTGCACAATTTATGTTCGACTCGGATTTATAAATTGTCGATTTTGTTGAATCGAATATAAATATTGCGGAATTTATATTCGATTCTAATTTTGAATACTCGTTGTATCCCATATTCAATTATTGAATCGATATGGAATATTAGAGTGAAAATAATAAAAAAAAGATTAATTTTAGTCGTCTTAAATTAATTATCGTGATATGAACAAATCACGTTAATTAATTTATGTGACTTGATCGTTAGATTCAATATCCAATTATGGAATTGTTACCGAATCTAAAATCGACGCTTTACTTGAATAAGAAAAAAACTTGATTCCCTCAACTTCTCCGACATCAAAATAAATCCCTAGGGATTGTGATGTCGGATCCGTGTCAACGGGTGTCGACCCTTATTAAAATTGATTTTAAAAATTGATGAATGCAAAATCGATGATGACTACAAAAATAAAAATGAATTATTGTTTAAGTTAACTTATTTCAATAATCAAACGATCGGGGTGATGGGATAAACGACCGACGACGCGTGTGCAGTACACTTGTATATGCGGTTTTCCTTATCCCACCATCACTCACATTCAACACAAATCAATAAGTATTTTAATGTCTTGTACTAATAGTATTATCGATATTATGACGCGACAAACAAAATAACAAAAAAACGAAAAAAGTGTGAAAAGGAAGATGAAGACGACGTGAGAAAGAGAAGAAGGAGAGAAAGGGTTTTGACACCCTCAACCTACATGTTCTTGTCTCGGAACGGACTCGTTACCGTGGCTTTAACACAAGAGTCTTCGAGGTGGATGAAGGTTAAGTTATGGTGGCTCGGGATTGATTCTTAAAACTAGGTTTAGGGTTTTTGCTAGTGTAGAATTGCTAGGGTTTGATTAGGGTTTGCAATAGATGTTGTATGTGTGTGTAGGATTGCTCTAGGGTTTGTAAATGTTGTGTAAGAGTGTGCATGGGGGTTGCTTATATAGAAAAAACTAGGGCACCCGGTTTAGGGTTACTCGACCGAGTAGAGGGCTAACTCGGTCGAGTGGCCTGTGAAGCCTGCAGCCGGGCTCAAAACAAGCCCACTCGATCGAGTGGGTGGGTCACTCGATCGAGTGGCCTAGCTGGGTCGCGCAGGTCCGTTGACTTTGGACCGTGACCTTGAGTTTGATGGGTTTTGTGTTTGACTTGGACTTTTGATGATTGTATGGCTGTTTTGTGTGTCTCGGAAACGACTTTGACCGGGGTTGACCCAATCGCAAAAAGTCGGTTTTAATTCCGGTGTCGGTTTTGGCCCAAATTAGTCTTGTTTGACTCGGAATGATCCACTGGGCCTGGATTTGAGGTTGTTTTTGTGAGATTTGTACTCTGTAAGTGTGTTAGCCAGCGATTAATGAATTTGAGCCCGTACCCGAGCGCGTAGAAGCATGTTTGCGTCCGATCATCATCGGGTGTTTTTTGGAAACTGCCATAGACACCTGGCAGTCAAAATGCGGGTGTCTACAGGTAGGCTAGTGCTCTTTTGAATTTGTGTTAGTGTGGGTGGTTGTGCGTTTGTTGAAGGGCTGCCTACGTATTCACGTGTAGTGAAATCAAACCAAGCCGTAGTTCAGTGGATTGAAAGGTTATTATGGTGCCTTGTTTATTAGGGCTTTGTGTGTAACTAGCCATAGCGATGGTGTAGGCTAGGTGCATTCCCAATGATGTCTTGATCAAGGGGCTAGAACAGTTATAATGTTGATCCTGTGACTGTGAGCGTTCTCCGAGGTAGCCCTCAGAGGTGGTGTGAACTATTTGGGCACGTTCTATGCCGACCGTAGGTTGAGTTCCCGTGTTTGGGGCTGGTAACTGGTCTGGATATTTTTGGAAATGTGGAGCTAGGTCGCAAGTGGCTTTAATGCTTCGAAATCTGGAGCTCGATTTTGTGGAGCTAAGGCTTCGAGGGTAAGGCATTGTAATGTGGTAGGAAAGGGGGAAGTCGAGTAAAAATGACTCGAACTTCAATCGGGGAAGGTTCGATAATGCGGGATCTGATTTCCATGTCTGGCCCTAATGGTTAGGGTGTATCCTATGTAGCTTGAATCCTCAAAATTTTGAGCTGTCTCTTAGCCTAGATCTCGGGAAGGTCTTGAGGGTTGCAATGTGGGAAGGCTAAATGTGGTGTTAGCTGACCAACTTGATTGTTTCTTCCCTATTTGATGGTATGTGCATCGATAATTTTTGAATTGACCGTACCCCGGTCAAGGGACTTTCACTTGAGCTGACCGTTGACCATGATCATGGGTATTTGATTTTTTTTGGTTGACCTCCTAGCCCCGGTCATGGGATTCTTTTTTTTGGGTTGACCTCTTAGCCCCGGTCGTGGGATTCTTCATTTGAGTTGACCGTGCCCCGGTCAAGGGATTGACCGTATCTGGTCGAGGGATGTTGATCATGCCACCTCTTTTGTTTTGGCCTTTTGCTTTTTTTCTTTGGACTTCTGTTTTTTGTCCAGTTTTTTTTTTCACGGCTATCCCTCCCTTTGATGTTGTGGGTGGATATGATGGGGGTGGGCCCATCGGTTGGATTAGGCTTGTGTAGCTAAACCTTTGTAGGGTGTAAGCCTAGTTGGTGTTTATGTGAGTGCAACTCGCGGTGGAGTACTCTACGGTAAGCATGGTGATTTGGATCTCGGTATTGTCATCATAATTCCGAGCAAGCTTAGTTGGAGCATCGTCCCGAGTTGGGTATTTTTGGCATCAAGTCAGACAAACGCCTAAGATAGGGATTGGTTAGTCTTATTGGAGGGGTGTTTATTGTGGGAAATGGGCTTGCCTCCCGTCTTGAACCCAAACTAGGAGACTACCTAGATTTGTCATAGGATTCGATACCGCTCCTACTAGATAGGGGTAGTTTTGTGGCTTTCTATACCAGACATGGAACAGGTAAAGGAAAACATGGGTCTCAGTTTCTGCAGTCATTATAGATGTGCCTATAATAGTCACGTGCATGTGCTCACATTGTATGATGGTGTTCATCATGTTCTCGGAAACACATAAGGAAAGCATATATGAGAAATTGAAAAGGCTGATTTTATTGGATTGAAAAAAAGAGGACAGAATACAGGTGACTCTGACTCTGATTTTGAAATGAGGATGTAGGGTATCCTAGACTCGGACTCAGACTTGGACTCGAATCAAATCCGGACTTTTGGATACTTGGTTGGTCGTTTCTTTTTGGTAAGGTCCTTGATTGGAGGAAATAACGACAGGTGCCACGACTCGCCTAAACTCGACTTTGCGCGGATGTAAGAGAGGGAGTCAAACTAGACATGGCCCGGGGTGACGGGTCGACAAAGACTCTTGGACCGGGATACTCGAGCGTTGACCTAGACGAGGTAAAAACCATGGCTTGGACTCGACGATGAGACTCAAGCTGCTCGAGGGTAAATCTGAAAATGGGGCGACCGTGTTTGACCGCGTCACGTGTTCGGACCAACCGTGGCGACCTAAACCTTTAGGAGACTCGAGTGTTCGTAGCATAGTTACGACTCGAAGAAAAGCATCATAAGGACGCTGGTGTATGATGAACGTAGGGTACCCCTTAGGGTGACCGTGGTCGACTGCTCGGTTGGAGGATAGCCCCCAAGTGAGACTAAAGACTCCGATAGTACTCAGATGGTGCGGCATCCGAATGACTCGAAAGTGATAGACGTGAGACACTACGTGCAGGACATGACCCTTAGAGCAACCGTGATTGATCGCTCTGCTGAAGGGTAGACCCCGAGTGGGGTTGTAGGTTTTGTTAAGACTCGAGTGTCGGGTGAGTGACCCTTAGATGTAAGGATCACGAACCTTTTGTTATAGGGCTATGCCTTGTAAAAGGTTGACTCGGCCTCGAGGAAAGGCAGACGGGGTAAGGGGAGAAACTTGCGATGTAAGATCGGCAGAGTTTCGACGCTAGAGACCCTTGACTTGACTTGAATAAGGATAGATCCTGTGATTAGGGTAGACCCTTAAGTTAAAGGATTTTTGAATTAGGATGACTCGACTAACGGATTGAAAGACGGGTGAAATTCCCTTAGAAAAGGTCGTGGGGACCATCATGTCGGAGGGAAAGATTGCGTGTGACTTTCTAGTTAGGCCTCGAGTGTATGGACGAACCTTCCATTTACGAGTGTATGACTCGTGTTGGTCGGCTGTGCCTTTGGGATAAGGCGGACTAGGATGGGCAAGAAACCCGTGATGTAGGATCGACGGAGTTTCGACGCTATAGACCTTCGACAAATTACGAAAAGACCCAACACAAGGATTACGGTAGGTCCTATAATAAGGAAGATTTTTGAAAAATGATTGAATTTTGAAAATTGAGAGGACGGTCCTGAAATTGACAGTGGGCCAATAGGACCGGGCATTTGAAATTGTTGGAATGGTTGCGAGTAAATTCGCATTTTGAAAAATTGGGAGACGATCCCGTCTTTTGAAATTGGCAGCATGCCGACAGGACCGGTTTTTTGAAAAGTTGAATTTTTGAAATTTTGAATATCGAAAATAAATTTCCGAAAATTTGAAAATCGAAAATAAGATCCCGAAGATTTGAAAATCAAAAACGGCATCTCGGAGATTTGAAAATTGAGAATGGAATCTCGAAGATTTGAAAATCGCGAATGGCATCACGAAGATTTGAAAATTGAAATTGAATTTTGAAAATTCAAAAATTGAGAGGGAAACGAAAATTCGAAATTTGAAATGGGAAGCATACCGGCTAAAAAAAAGGATATTTCGAGTCAAATCATTAGTCCTAATTTTCGGCGGCATTCCGAATTTTTGAAATTGGATATTTTTTATAGATGCATTTTTGAAATGACGGTTTTTGAAAACGACACGGAAACCAAGTAGCACGTAGTCAAACAAGCATTATAACGACGCTTATGTATGCATTACGCTAAGTCTCGGTCGGTCAAAATAGGGTCTATACCAACAACGATGGCTTTCTCGTAAATCAGGACGAACTCCCTAAGCCGAGTTGGTCTTAGGACATGCCGCAAAACCCATACGAGTTCCACCATCGAAGTCTTTAGCGCACCCATGTAGGAATGCACCGCGGTATAGTGGGACGTCGGTCACAAGTAACCGGTCCGGGCAAATTTGGGTTATGCATGAATCATTAAACTAATGCGCGTACACTAATATGCGAACGATTTCTCTTCGAGTCTCACCCTAGGAACCCCGATGACATGTGGTTGATAAGTGTAGTTTGTAGTGCCTTTTTCACTATGTTTTGGTCCCATTTCCTTGTGGAATCGCTCCTTGGGAGCGATTTATGGGCTTCTTATGCTTCCTTTAGTTCGTTTCAGGTTCCCGAGACCGATTTGGAAGTGTTTGAGCGATTCCGACTCTATACATACACATTTTGGAGCCAACGGAGTAAAGGAACGATGACTCGATGCCTTGGAATCGACCCCGACACCTTGGGACCAAATCCCGAGCCTCCGAGACCCGATCCCGAATCCCGAGAATCGGCGAGAAACCCATGAGAGGCAAGGAGGGACCAAAGAGCTCTTAAGGGAGGCCTACAAGACCCATCCCGTTCGGGATGGGGTGCGCTTTTGAGGAGGCCACTGTGAGCCCATCCCGGTCGGGACTAACCCGTCCCGGTCGGGATGACAGGGCCGTCCCGGTCGGGATGACAGGGTCGTCCCGGTCGGGATGGGCTACAGCTCACCCGCATTGTTTCCTTTCTTCTCCTTTCCACTTGTAACCCTATATATACCCCCCCCTCTTGTATTAAGATACCATCTTATGTATGCACTTCATATTAGAGACTAAACCCTAGATAGTTTTAGCATACATTAATGTAGATTAGTCTTTAGATTATCGTTAATCTTAGATTAGTGCTTGTAATTTGAGAATTCCTCAAGATCTCCACCAAGCTTGACAAACTTGGATGTTTGTTTTGGGTTCTTCCATTTATGCAAGTTTCTTTCTTCTTTTCATCTTCTAGTTTGGTATAATCTCTTTTCCTTTCTTTTAATCTTTGTTTTATTATTCAAGTTTGAATCTTTAGTTCTTGTTTATTGTTTTGTTCTTCATACTTACTAGTTTGTAGATGTTTGTTTTGTTTCTTTTGTTAATCCATCTTGTTAGTGTTAGTTTTAGTATAGATATGGTAGAGTAGTATCTTCCTAGGGTTAGTAAGGTGATTAGGGTGTTAATTGGATGATTAAGGGATTGTTGGAGATGTTGGTAGAAGATTTGGGTTTCCCCTTGGTTTGATGCATATCACATGTTTGTTGAAATGCGTGAATGACTAGTATGTTCATATGCTTCTTTTTCTTGCTTTTCTCTTGTGGGTGATAGTTTGTTTGTGGGTTCGGTTCCCTCATTAAGTTGCGAGAGCCTGGTGAGGACGACCCCTAGGTCGGTCTAAGTTACGAGAGCCCGGATGCGACCTAGGTCTATAGCATGCTAGTACTCCGTTTGTCGTTTGTGTCGCCAAGGTGGGTTCTAGGTGGAACCTATAGGTCGGTCTAAGTTGCGAGAGCCCGGACTATACCTAGATTACCCTATTACCTCCTTCAATCTAGCTCTTCCTCGACCATTCCGTTACCCCTTTGACCCCGACCTAATCCTAGCCCGTTTCCTTTGATTGTTTTCTTGCTTTAGACCTAGCTTAGTCCTAGTCTCCCCTTCCTTAGAATAGCTTGTCTCGAACCTAGTCCTAGACCGTAGCATACCCTAGTCCGACCTCCCGTCCCTGTGGATTCGACCCGACTTACCCTAGCTACCTTAGTTAGGTTTTGTCGGTTTTATTTGATGGTTGGGATTCACGACAAATCCCTCCCATCAATTTGGCGCCGTTGCCGGGGACGGCGTAGTTTAGACTTTTGTTTGCTTAGTTTTGGACTTTGTTCTTGATTTTTGTGTTCTCTTCTCCTTGTGTATCTCCGTTTTTCTTCTTGTGTGTTACTCTCCCTTCCTAGTGCCTCAAAAGCACTAGGATACTAACGTTTGCTCAAGTGCTTCTAGCTCATCCTAGGTACCAAAGCAACGTTATGGACATGGCGCGTCCAAGAGACCATCAATCATCACGGGACAACTATGGGGCGAATTACCAAAACCTACAGCTTTACCAACCATATCAACCTCATCAACAATCTTATGAACGCCCTTCTTATGGTTACCAAGAAAGTTGTCAAGGATCGTTCCCAAATCCTAACAACTACCAAACACCCTCACATAACCCACAACCAAATATCCTTGAGACTTGTCAAATGTTGGTCCAAACACAAGGGAGCCAACATGAGATGATGATGTTATTGTAAAAGGGTCAACAATTGATGTTGACTCAAATACAAGGGGTTAGGGAGGAGTTCAAGGCCCAAATAGAGGTGCAAGATGCTCGCATCAATGCACTCATGGCTCATATCACGATGTTGGCCACTCGAGCTCCACTACATGTTGAGGAAGGTTCATTTGGGCAAGAAGGTCGGTTGTCTCCACAAGAAAGTCAACCCAATCTTGAAGCTACAAATGAAGAAGAGGGGGTCGATCAAGAGACCATTGTTGAGTGTTGCTTGGGCGGTGAAGATAGGGGAAGAGTGGAGGAAGTTGAAGCTTCAAGGGTCGAAAATGAGGAGGGAGTTGAACATGATTATCAAGATAGCTCTTGGGGAGCCAATGTATTGGCTATCAAGTTGGATTTGTTTGATTTCCTTCGTGAAGAGCCGGATGTTGAAAATCCAAACCCGAGTGAAGAGATGACCCCTCTAGGCTAAGTAGACAAGGTGAGTGAAAATGAGCGCAATACTTGGGAGAAAGAAGTGGACGCCTTGGAACTTGCCTTGTATGGGAAATTGGAGGATCCCAAAGCCTCCAATGAAGAAAACTTGATGCTTTCTCCTCCTCTATCGCACTCGATGTCTAGCCCTTTGTCTTGTGAGACGGTTGGTGAAGAGGATCCTAGTCGGGTGGTGGAAAAGAGTTCCACTCTCGACCCCGTAGAAGAAGCGACCCATTTAGGGTGTGATCTCCCGCATCATATTGCCGAGCACGACTCTAGACCACTATACCTACTGGATGGTCATAAGAGTCGTTGCTCTCATGGTTCCGAAGACCCGGAAGATCACGAGAACCCCGAGCATAACGAAGATGATCGCTTCTTCCCTCCGACTTGGAAACTTTTGAGAGTGGCTAGGCTCGGCCATGTGAGCTTCAATGAAGATGTTGCTAGAGCATTTGACTTACTCCTTCGAGCTCTTGATGGCTATGGAGGCGTTGTTGGTGAGAGTATTTTAGTGTAAATATCTTTTCCCTTTCTTTTGTACTTGTATTTGTGTTTATGTTTGTATAGTTTGGTCTCTAGTATTTGTTAGCTTTTGTGAGCTCTTGTAATTGATTTGGTATTTTGATGAGCGATGTGAGGGAGGGAATTTGATGTTGTATTTGAGCTTAATGTCATAGGTGTGAAGTGAAGATGATTCCTAGAGGAGAGTAGATAATGATAGAGCTTGGATCGTGAGAATAGAAGTCGGTTTTTGAAGCTTCGGTGAAGCTTTTGGGGTTTTGGAGGTCAAGAAGACCCATCCCGGGCGGGAAGGGAGCTTCCCGACTGGGAAGGATGTGCCATCCCGACCGGGAAGGAGCCGTCCCGATCGGGATGGAGGTGCAAAAATTGGAGCTTGCTGGAGTGCCGTCCCGACCGGGAAGGTGGCTTCCCGACCGGGACGAGTGTGTCTTCCCGATCGGGACCATTTATCCCGACCGGGATGGTCTCTTTTATCCTCTTTTGGCCTCTTCTTTGACATTTGAGCCCACCCAACCATTGTATACCCCCACCCAACCTCCCTACCCATCCTTGCTCATGTCATATGACCCTTACACTTCATTTACATACCCTCACCTCATTTCTCTTCCCTCTACACCGAGTTTCACATTGAATCCCACTCCCCTTACGCCATTACTACCTCTACCATGTGTTTTATCAAGTTAGAAGCGGGATAGCAATGATGAAGACAAGAAAAGTGCCTTTATTGATCATTGGAGACGATGGAGCGAGTGAGTTGCTATCCTATTGGTATGGCAACTATCCTTTCTTTTCCGTCTTTTATTGCTTGTTTTCCTTTGTTTACTCCCTTTCCCCTTATATTTGTGTCATGGTGGCCTTCGAGGCCTTGGTATATGGTTGCTTCCGACTCCCGACGATGTGATTACGTCGAGAGTCAATCGAAAAATCCAAATTTTACAAGATTTTCACTTTCTTTTTTTGAGGATTTAGTCGGATTTAGGCGGAATCCAGGCTAGGTGACTTGATTACACCTAGCCCTCCCCTCCCATTTCCTTTTATTTCCTTCTTTTTATTTCTTCCCCCATCCATATCTCTTTCTCGTCTCGGCCCATGGTGACTTGACTACACCCCGGCCGGACACCTTCTACCTTTTCTTCACTTTATTTTTGATTCTTAGCTTTATTTTCGTAGTTTTTTTTCTTTTTCTTTTGTCTCTCCGCACACTACGATCGAGCATGAGGACATGGCTCGGTTTAAGTGTGGGGGAGCGATATTCTAGTGTAGCTTAGTTTATTTTCGAAAAATCTTGAAAAAACCCCTAAAAATTTGAAAAATTTCACAAAAAATCAAAAAGATTTTCTTTTGTGTCTTTTCCTTTTTTGTGTCTTTATGTCGTATATTTGTTTTGTGTGTGTTTTGCCTCCCTTTTCCTTATAGGTTGGTTAATCACCGTTGTTTGGAAAGCTTTGAAGACATCTGGTAACATCTTCTAACCCTCTTTCCCTTTTTATTCCTTGTGATGCTTGGAGAAGGTTGTGTTGAGGTGTGCTCAGGTGGAGCTTGTACATACTTGTGGTGGATTTGATGACTTGTTTGGAATTTTGGGGTGGTGATTGTGTTTTGTATGTATTCGTTTTGTTTTGTTCTTGCTTTGTTGCTCTTGTTTCTTTTTCTTTCGTTCTCGTTGAGTCTTTGTTTTGTGTTGTGTTGTGTGTCTTGTGCGTAAACCGTTTTCGAAAACCCGGTTTAGAGGCTAGCGTGTGAGTGTCTATTTCCCTTTCATAGTTGTGTAAATCGAGTTTTGGACTTTAATCTAGTAGAATGACCCTAAATCAATGAGTTCGTTGGTCCTTTACCTTGAGTCCACCTAGCTTACTAGGGATTTACTATGGGATTTGCACCTTTGACCATTATAACCACCCACGGTGTGAAAAGGCCCTGGTTACCGAGTCTCGTCCCCTAGGTGACCGTGTTTAGGATTGTTTGATTAGTCCAAGTTTTCCCCTTTTTGTGGGTTTGAAGGGAAGGACGCTCCTCGACTCACCCATTTCCCTACCTCCTACACATACCCACACAAATAAAATGCAATTTGTTGAATTCTCTCTTTCTTAATTATCAAGAAGTGCCAAAAAGCCAAATCAAGCCAAAAGGGCAAAGAAAAGAAAAGAAAGAAAAATGAAAGAAAGAAAAGAATGAAGAAAAAGAAAAGGCACAAAAGCCAAAAAAGAAAATAGAAAAGAAGAAAAAGAATGGCATGGCAAAACAAAGCAAAAATGCAAAAGAAAAGAGAAAATGCCAAAAGAAAACCCGTCTCACAAAAAGAAATCCCCACAAAAAAAAGCATTTTTTCGACTTTCGCCGTGAAGAGCCTACCAAAGGACCGAGTCCCGAGGAAGGATGATAGCGGCATTAGTCGGTCTTCCCTCATTTTGCATGTTTTCCACCTTTTTACTTGGACTAGTTAGGCGGTTTTGGACACGGGACGACCCTCTTGGCTCACGCTAAAGGGGGCGGGGTCTCACTTACCTACAGTGTCGACTAACACCGCGGTTCATCACTTTTCCACTCCGCCGATCGTCCCGTAGTACGTTTTTAGAAAGTTAGGAGGACCTAGGTAAGTTACCAACGTTTCTGTTGCTTTATCGTCATACTATTAGGGTTTAGTCCACCTTGGTTTGTATTGCTAGCTTGGGAACGTTGTCACTTACCTCGAGTCCTAAACCGGTGCTTCTTTCACCGCTTTTAGAGGGAAGCGGTATTTCTTTTGTTTTGGGTGCAACCGTCTAAGTTTTTGTTTGTGTGTTCTTTTGTTTGTGTGTTTTGTGTCCGGTTGCATCCACAGTTTTGTCGCAAGACCCAACTTGCCTTGCGGAGTGCACTTGTCCTCTAAGTGCACTCGCGTGAGTTGAAGGGGCGTAGGGTGCGCTAATACCCACTCGGATAGTTTAGTAGATAGTATGTGCTTACTCGAGGGCGAGTAAGGGTTAAGTGTGGGGGAGTTGATAAGTGTAGTTTGTAGTGCCTTTTTCACTATGTTTTGGTCCCATTTCCTTGTGGAATCTCTCCTTGGGAGCGATTTATGGGCTTCTTATGCTTTCTTTAGTTCGTTTCAGGTTCCCGAGACCGATTTGGAAGAGTTGGAGCGATTCCGACTCTATACATACACATTTTGGAGCCAACGGAGTAAAGGAACGATGACTCGATGCCTTGGAATCGACCCCGACACCTTGGGACCCAATCCCGAGCCTCCGAGTCCCGATCCCGAATCCCGAGAATCGGCGAGAAACCCATGAGAGGCAAGGAAGGACCAAAGAGCTCTTAAGGGAGGCCTACAAGACCCATCCCGTTCGGGATGGGGTGCGCTTTTGAGGAGGCCACTGTGAGCCCATCCCGGTCGGGACCAACCCGTCCCGGTCGGGATGACAGGGCCGTCCCAGTCGGGATGATCCGTCCCGGTCGGGATGGGCTACAGCTCACCCGCATTGTTTCCTTTCTTCTCCTTTCCACTTGTAACCCTATATATACCCCCCCTCTTGTATTAAGATACCATCTTATTTATGCACTTCATATTAGAGACTAAACCCTAGATAGTTTTAGCATAGATTAGTGTAGATTAGTCTTTAGATTATCGTTAATCTTAGATTAGTGCTTGTAATTTGGGAATTCCTCAAGATCTCCACCAAGCTTGACAAACTTGGATGTTTGTTTTGGGTTCTTCCATTTATGCAAGTTTCTTTCTTCTTTTCATCTTCTAGTTTGGTATAATCTCTTTTCCTTTCTTTTAATCTTTGTTTTATTATTCAAGTTTGAATCTTTAGTTCTTGTTTATTGTTTTGTTCTTCATACTTACTAGTTTGTAGATGTTTCTTTTGTTTCTTTTGTTAATCCATCTTGTTAGTGTTAGTTTTAGTATAGATATGGTAGAGTAGTATCTTCCTAAGGTTAGTAAGGTGATTAGGGTGTTAATTGGATGATTAAGGGATTGTTGGAGATGTTGGTAGAAGATTTGGGTTTCCCCTTGGTTTGATGCATATCACATGTGTGTTGAAATTCTTGAATGACTAGTATGTTCATATGCTTGTTTTTCTTGCTTTTCTCTTGTGGGTGATAGTTTGTTTGTGGGTTCGGTTCCCTCATTAAGTTGCGAGAGCCCGGTGAGGACGACCCCTACGTCGGTCTAAGTTGCGAGAGCCCGGATGCGACCTAGGCCTATAGCATGCTAGTACTCCGTTTGTCGTTTGTGTCGCCAAGGTGGGTTCTAGGTGGAACCTCTAGGTCGGTCTAAGTTGCGAGAGCCCGGACTATACCTAGATTACCCTACTACCTCCTTCACTCTAGCTCTTCCTCGACCATTCCGTTACCCCTTTGACCCCGACCTAATCCTAGCCCGTTTCCTTTGATTGTTTTCTTGCTTTAAACCTAGCTTAGTCCTAGTCTCCCCTTCCTTAGAATAGCTTGTCTCGAACCTAGTCCTAGACCGTAGCATACCCTAGTCCGACCTCCCGTCCCTGTGGATTCGACCCGACTTACCCTAGCTACCTTAGTTAGGTTTTGCCGGTTTTATTTGACGGTTGGGATTCACGTCAAATCCCTCCCATCAGTGGTACATCAGGTATCCCCAGCGGAGTCGCCAAATTGTGGACATGACGTAGGTCCACCCCGACGCGGCCATGCGCGGGTTTGGGTAGGCAAATGAATCTCGTGGTAAGATTGTTCTCGGGTTCGAAATTTAAGTCAAAGTTGGAGTCGCCACCGAATTTGTGGTAATTCGGAACCATTCGAGCCCACTCTATGTCGTCATGGACCGTACACAAAGTACGGCCCATTTCGATTTCAGAGTTTATGGGGCTCGTCCCTTTGCATTGCAATACCGATACCATCTGCACCGGTAATCGTGTATAGAATGACTCTCGTGCGCCAATGGTTTCGGGCATCTGGAAACCGAGGTTCTGAGTAAGGGGTGAGGGTACATGTTGGGAAGCCCACTAAGGACACCCAACCCCGTCCGCACATGGCGGCCTCTACTAAGACATCGTTCGTGTTCGTGTACGCGCTCTAGTAAAACGACTAAATGATATGCAAACAGCGTTTTCAGGCTAAGCATGTGAGTTATTGGTTAACTACGTCATTTAATGCATCTAGTCATTGTCGAAGTAGTTTAGCATGTGATGTTCATTTTAATAAATAAATGGCAAACATCCAAAATAGAAAACTCGTAAATAAATTACAAATTACACGGGCGGAATACAACCCAGAATTCACAATACAACGAGCTATAAAATAGAATAATTGAATTATAAGCAGCAAATGTTAACTAGAAACGGACCCGTATATAATAAATATAAACTAGACCGTAAGTTGTGCAAATGGACGAACTTCGATTAATTACGCATTATATTGCGTATTAAGCGAAGGACGGAGATATGGAACCTAGGCGTGGTGCTAGCCCGATCCCGAATCCCGATGCCTTGTCCCGGCTTATCACATCGAGGAATAGAGTCTAACCTAATCATGTGTCGAATACGACTAAAGAGTCATCGACACAAGATTAATAGTGCGAGACCGTCGATCAAAGTCGTTTATGTGAAGTGATATGCATGAGTTTTGAAAAAGGAGATCATGTGATTGACTTTACACGTGTCGACTAAGTCGTAAAAAAAATGACGAGGCTCAAATGTTGCATTAAAACTCTCGGATTTCTGGGCTACAGGACCCACTCGACCGAGTCATGGCATGGACTCGATCGAGTGTGTATTCGAAGCAGCTACTGCCCAGTTTTTGGGGTGCTACTCGATCGAGTGGCCTATGGCACTCGGTCGAGTGCCCCCTGTACGAGGCATGGCTCGTTTTGCTTTTATGTTTTAAAATCGATGGTTGACCTAATTGAATAAAAATATTGCACGATTTAAATGCAACTCGGTTTTCGGTGCCATAATCTTGTACTATACGATTATGAGACCGTCATCGGGATTTTATGAAAATATGTTATTAGATTGAAAAGAATTAATTAGTGACGAAATTGTAGTCCTCCGCGTCACGACATCGATACTAATCCTAGCGGATTATATGATGTCGGTTTTCGCATCAACGGATCTCGCACTAATCTTAGAAATGGAGTCCTACGCGTTCAACTATGAGCAACCACGATCTCGTTATGCCCTTGAGTACGTTGAGGCGGCGCTCCTCGAAAGGGTGCCACCTCCGTCGTGGCTCGTAAAGGGATTAAACGGACTTTGGATGGTCGTCATAGTTGAACGGGTTAGGATCCGAATTTTAGTACTAGTATGTATATATACACGGTACTATTAACATAACGAAATGATAAAAATTAGTAAACGATAAAATTAAATGTTAGGTGTTGGATACAATAAATAAAAAATGTTAGATTGCGTTAAATAAAAGTGTTAGATTAGAGAGTTAGTATACACAAAATTAAAATGTTAGTGTTAGCGGTTAGTAATAATAATAATAATAATGATAGTAATACATATAATAATAATAATAATAATAATAATAATAATAATAATAATAATAACAATAATAATAATAATAATAATAATACATACATACATACATACATACATACATACATACATACATACATACATACATACATACATACATATATATATATATATATATATATATATAATCAAAAAGAAAAGAGAAAGGAGAAAGAGACGTCGGGATTTGAATTACACCCTCAACCTACATGCTTAATCTCGGAAAGGAACTCGTAACGTAGCGGCGTGTGCGCGGGAGTGTCGAGAATGTAGGAGGAGTTATGGTGTGATTGGTTTGGGAGAGGTTGCTCTCGGGTCTTTGACGAGTTTTGATCTCGGGACTTTTGTATGTGTGTAGATGGTGATGTCGAAAATGGTGATGATTTGTAACTTGATATGGCTGAAAAATGTAGGGTTTTTGAAGGTAGAGTTGGCTGAAAAATATGATGGAAAAAGTTCTCTTTTGCAAAGGGTTTGAGGGGGTATTTATAGAGAATACCCCACGACCTAGGGTCACTCGATCGAGTGGCCCAAGTGCACTCGATCGAGTGCCCTTGAAAATGGGCCTGATCCGGTTTTTGACGCTCCACTCGACCAAGTGGGTCAATCCACTTGATCGAGTGGATCAAGTGAATCGAGATAATTTAGGAAGGAGTTGACCTTTGTTTTATTTTGAATTTTTGATTTGGGCGCCAGCTTCTAGAATGAATTTTGGCTGATTTGTGTGGCGGATTCGTCTTTGACCGCGTTTTGACCCGGTCGCAAAAAGACGGGTGTAGACACCCGCATTTTGACTGCCACGTGTCTATGGTAGTCTCCGAAAAACACCCGATGATGATCGGACGCAAACGTGCTTGGTATACTCGGATTTGGGCTCGGAATCAATAATATCCGACATGGACTTTTAGCGGAGTAAAAATCTCACAAAACAGACCTCAAATTCAGGCCTAGTGGGTCGTTCCGAGTCAAATAAGACTAATTTGGGCCAAAACCGACACCAAAGATAAATCCCGTCTTTTGGCGACCGGGTCAAAACCCGGTCAAAGACGAAACCGTCTCATAAATCAGCCAAATTCAGCTGGCACACAAATTCAAATTCAAAAATCAATCAAAACAAACAAGATCAATTCCTTCCTATTTTATCTCGATTTTGCTTGACCCACTCGATCGAGTGGATTGACCCACTCGGTCGAGTAGCACCCATAAAAATGGGCAGTAGCCACGTAAAAGGTGCACTCGACCGAGTCACACCACAACTCGATCGAGTGGGTCCTGTAACCCATAAAACCGAGGGGTTTGACACACATTTCAAGCCCCGTCCTTTTATCGACTTTAGTCATCACGTGTAAAGACTATCACGTGATCTTCCTATTTTCAAAAACACGCATCTCACGACACGTAGAACGACTTCGATCAGTTTTTGACATGATAAGTCGGGACAAGACTACGGGATATGAGATCGGGCTAGCAATATGCCACAGTCTCATGTTTCCGTCCTTCGTTTAGTACACGACATAATGCGTATTTAATGGGGGTTAGTCCATTTACCTAATTCGCGGTCTAGTTTACATACGGGTCCGTTCCTATCATTGTATTGCGTTATTTTTATTTTGTTTATTTTTTTTTTACGTAATGTTGTATTGTGAATTCCGGGTTGTATTTCTGCCCGTGTAACTTGTACGTTATTTCTATTTATTTTCGGGCATTATTTATTTACTTGCTTTACGCTTTATAAATGAACCTCGCATGCTAAATCACTTCGACCATAACTAAGATGCATTAAATGACGTAGCAAATCAATAATTCACATGCTTAGCCCGAAAACATTGTTTGCATATCATTTTAATTATTTTACTAGCGCGAGTACACGAACACGAACGATGTCTTAGTAGAGGCCGCCATGTGCGGGCGGGGTTGGGTGTCCTTAGTGGGCTTCCCAACACGTACCCTCACCCCTTACTCAGAACCTTTGGTTTCCGGATGTCCGAAACCCTTGGCGCACGAGAGTCATTTTATATACGAAAGCCGGTGTAAACGGTATCGGTATAACAATGCAAAGGGACGAGCCCCATAAACTCTGAAATCGAAGTGGGCTTACTTTGTGTATAGCCCATGACGACATAGAGTGGGCTCGTATGGTTCCGAATAACCACAGAATTCGGTGGCGACTCCATTTTGACTTAAATTTCGAACCTGAGAACAATCTTACCACGAGATTCATTCGCCTACCCAAACCCGCGCGTGGCCGCGTCGGGGTGGACCTACATCATGTCCACAATTTGGCGACTCCGCTGGGGATACCTGATGTACCACATGTCATCGGGGTTCCTAGGGTGAGACTCGAAGAGAAATCGTTCGTAGATTAGTGTGCGCGCATTAGTTTAATGATTCATGCATAATCCAAATTTGCCCGGGCCGGTTACTTGTGACCGACGTCCCACTATACCACGGTGCATTCCTACATGGGTGCGCTAAAGACATCGATGGTGGAACTCGTCTCGGTTTCACGGCATGTCCTAAGACCAACTCGGCTTAGGGAGTCCGTCCATCACACGAGAAAGCCATCGTTGTTGGTATAGACCCTATTTTGACCGACCGAGACTTAGTGTAAAGCATACATAAGCGTCGTTATAATGCTTGTTTGACTACGTGCTACTTGGTTTTCGTGTCATTTTTCAAAAAACCGTCATTTCAAAAAATTGCATCTTTCCAAGATACCCACCTTTCAAAAAAAAAACCCGAAATACTGTCCATTTCGGTACCCGTCTTTCCAAAACTCCCAAATTTGAAAAAAAACCCGAAATGCTGCCCATTTCGGGACTCATCTTTTTTTTCAAATATCCAATTTTCAAAACTCGGAATGCCGCCGAAATTTAGGATCAACGATTTGACTTAAAATATCCTTTTCTTTAGTTGGCATGCTGTCCGTTTTAACTCTCGAATTTCCGACACCATTTTGATTTTCTGAATTTTCTTCAAAATTCTAATCTTGGTTTTTGAAATTCCGCTTTCCATTTTCGAACTATCGGAAATTCACCCTTTACATATTCCAACTTCAAACCTCCAACTTTCCTAGAATAGACCTTCCCTATTATAGGACCTACCGTTTATCCGTGTGTCAGGTCTTTCCATAGTACGTAGAGGGTTTATAGCGTCGAAACTCCGTCGATCTTATATCACGAGTTTCCCCCCCTTTCCCGAGTCCGCCTTATTTGTCAAGGCTCGACCAACCCGCGTGGAGCATACCCCTACAAAGGAAAGTCCGTCCACACACTCGAGTCAAAAGTCTGGGGAATAATCTCACGTGGACCTTCCTTCGAACGGGACAAGGCCCACTAAGCCAAAATCCTAAGGAAGTCATACCACTTACGAGTCATCCGTCTAAGTGTCTTTCGCGAGTCTTTTCCACTCAGTCCTTTTCCTTTTGGGTCGCTCGGGAAGTACTTTTTTTTACGGTTCCGAGATCTGGGTTCGGTTTCTGATTATGTGGTGTTCTTACAGACAGGCCACCGGCAACCAGACACACTCGCAGGATGGAAGCTACTTTAGGCAGTCTGAAAACCTCTGTGGACACCATCGTCGACAAACAGGCCGAGATCGAAGCCCAACTGAATGAAATGAGGGCTGGGCAAATTGCTATCATCACTCGTCTGGCCGCAGTGGAGCAAAGAACTCCAAATACAGGGGTTACGGAACCTTTGGCTGAACTGGTTAGCTCGGTTCGCCGATTGGAAGAACAGGTCCACTTGACTGGAAGCAACAATATCCATCGGGAGAATAGTCGCGAGTATAACCAGTTAAGCGACAAGCTGCCCGTAAACCTGAACCTCACCGGTTTGCCCATGTTTGAAGGGACTGAAGACCCGTTACTACATGTACGGGCCTTCAAGGAGTTCATGGCCATCAAAGGGGTGGACTCTACCATGTTCAAGAACCTCTTTGCTGCATCTCTTGAAAAGCACCCTCGGGCCTGGTACTACAGTTTAGACCCGAAGAAATACCCTACTTGGGATGATGTGGCCACCGAGTTCGCTCGGAACTATGCTGACAACACCGAGATCCAAACCACAATGAGATCTCTGGAGGTTATGGCCCAAGAGCCGAAGGAAGGTTTTACCAAATACCTTCAACGTTGGAGGGCCGAGAGCGTGAAAATGGTCGATAAGCCCAATGAGAAGACTTTGGTGGAGGCTTTTGTCAAGAACCTCCTCCCATCCTACCGGGTTCACCTCCGATATGCTGTCATACCCAATTTCACCACCCTTACTGAAATGGGTATGAGGATCGAAGATGACTTAAGACTGGAAGGCCTCACTAAGGCCGCTGCCAAGGGTTACCAAGGGCTTCTTCCTCCACTACCAAGCCTCAAGCTGCAACCCGCAGCATTTTCGACGCGGTTAATCTACTAGATGCCCCGTCCAAGAAGAACACCCCACCTCGGGTTTTTACTGATATAGGTACGACCTATACTTATGCCTTACAAAGGCTATCCTCTAAAGGCCTAATCCAACCTATAGGCCCAACTCCTGAAGTTCCGGTCGAGCGACGCTCCAAGAACTACAACGCCCAAGCCTATTGCCAGTACCACCGAGGCAATGGGCATGATACCGAGAAGTGCTGGAAGCTGAAGCACCTAATCCAGGACCTGATCGAAAGTGGTAAAATCCCGCTACGAGGAGATAAACCCAGCAACAAGGAGAACCCTTTCAGCTCCCACGCCATCTTTACCGGGGAGGTGATTGATTGCTCTCACCTTATCTCTCCATTTATCCTGCAAGTAAACGGGATCTGGTTTGACGACGAGGATGACGTCTACCTCGCCAAAGGGGAAGCTGTCCCCATCACCTCTGAGGAGATTCGAAGGACTAAATCCCGGGTCCTAACCAGTAACCACCTTGGTCATCCCTATCAAGCCACTAGCTCTAGGGACACCCCTATCCCGACAACCATCACTGAGCCATTCAGGACGGAAGTCGCCCCTGAAGAGCCAACTGCTGAAACGGCTCTCGTGAAGCAATTGAAGAAAACCCGAGTTGACCTCACTATATGGCAACTCCTGGTTAGCTCTCAAGAGCATCGAGAAGCACTTACAAAGGCTCTCGATCAAATTAAGGTTGACTCTTTGGTTACCCCTGCTGAGATGGTAGCCACGGTCCTGCCCCACCTAAAGGGCAAAGCTAAGGAAGGAGGCCCAATGATCACTTTCTCCGAAGCCGATCTACCACCATTCGGGGTCTCCCACAATCTGGCCCTCTAAATTACGGTGGTTTGCCGAGGAAAATACCTCCCTATGACCCTGGCTGATGATGGGTCCGCTGTGAATGTCCTTCCTCTAAGGACCGCAAAAGCCCTCGGCATTTACCGAGGCTGGCTATATCCCGACTACTCAGACCATCCAAGCTTTTGATGGGAGCCCAAAGTCGGTAGCTGGAGCCGTGAAACTGACCATCATAACCGGCCCAATATAAAAGGAGCTCGAATTCCAGGTGATCGACGCCACCTCGTCATTCAACTTGCTCCTAAGTAGGCCTTGGATCCACGCGGTCAAGGCAGTGTCCTCCACCCTCCACCGAAAGATCAAGATGCCTCTGCTTAACGATGTCATCACATTAGAGGCAACACCGATGACTGTGGCTAGCTGTAACGCCACGGGACGCACGGACCTCTAGGGGTTCGACTTTGTGGGGATGATCGAGGAAGAGTACCTCTTTAGGCCTTACTTCACTACGAGCATCGACACGATGCTCCAAAACCTAGGGTACTTTCCGGGGGCTACCTCTCGACCCGATCTTCCAGCTGGGAAGATCATCGAGGTTCTCAAAGATGAAGAGTCTCACTTTGGTCTCGGGTATGCCATAACTCCCGACAATGTTGTCCGAGCAGGAATTGAGAAGACCTGCAACATTATTAAGGGTATCCACTTGAGCACTTATAGCCCACGGTTGGCTGACTACTTTGTCACACTGGTATTTGGGGCTGTTCAGGTTGGTCTATACCAACCCAATGTTATGCAGCTCGGGACCCACTTGGCCCGGGACTGCAACTACATCCCGGATGATGTGTTCGCCCTCATCCAATCCAACGGAGCTGAAGATGCCGAGCCCACGCTAGGGCTACTATTTGGGGAAGACGTCATAGCCCCAACTCCGAAGGAAGACCTGGTCAACCTGATCCTCCGCAGCAACAGGTTTGACCCGACCAAGCTGATCTCGGATGTTGGTTCCGAGACGGGAAACAGGGCCTGGAGGAAGACTGTCAAGTGGACTGACAGTCAGGGAAGGATCTACAAGCTGGTCACCGGAGAGGGAGACATGCCTGAGTCTGAGTCCGAGTCCGAGTCTGAGTCGGAGTCTGAGTCAGAGTCTGAGGTCGAGTCTAGGGAAGTCGGTGCTAGAATCACTCCTATAACCCCTCTCCCCTTTATCATTCCTGCTGCTGGCACCTCGGGGTCTATCCCGAGTGCTTTACCAATTCCGCCACTGACCAATGATCAGATGGCTGCTTTTTTTGAGCTGTTCTCCAAATTTTCAATCAATAATAACAACCGTTCTGCTTACGACTTGTCTCTTTTAAATTCTGCTTTCAAAAATGATTTATGCTATGACATTGAGAAACCAGACGAATAGGTACCCTTACCTCCACATGTGATCGAGCAACTAGAGCAAAGGGAGTCCCGAAACCCGGTGATCGAAGAAACCGAGTCCATAAACGTGGGTACAACCTTAGAGCCTCAGATACTTAAGATAGGGTTATCCTTAGATCCTGAGGAGAAACAACAGTTCATAAGCCTCCTCCAAGAGTTCAAGGATGTCTTCGCATGGTCCTACAAGGACATGCCGGGGATAGACCGGGAAATAGCCGAGCACCACATACCAATCAAAGACGGGTGCAAATCGGTCAAACAGAAGCTTCGTCGGATGAGGCCCGAGTGGTCTCTCAAGGTAAAAGAAGAAGTCGACAAACAATTCAAAGTCGGCTTCATACAAGTATCCGAGTATCCGGACTGGGTGGCAAACATCGTGCCGGTTCCTAAAAAGGACGGTAAGGTGCGGGTATGTGTAGATTTTCGGGATCTTAACAAGGCGAGCCCGAAAGATGATTTTCCGTTACCACACATTGACATACTGATGGATAACACGGTCGATCATGCCCTTCTATCATTCATGGACGGGTATGCCGGGTATAATCAAATCAAGATGGCGGAAGAGGACATGAGTAAGACTACCTTCACAACACCTTGGGGTACTTACTGCTACACCGTCATGCCATTCGGCCTCATTAATGTCGGAGGCACATATCAGAGGACCGCTACCACTTTATTACACGACATGATGCATAAAGAGGTAGAAGTTTATGTAGACGACATGATCGTCAAATCTAAAGAGCGGGACGGTCACATCACCGCTCTAAGAAAATTCTTCACCCGACTACGCAAGTACAACATGAGGCTAAACCCTCAAAAATGCAGTTTCGGGGTAACATCAGGCAAATTACTGGGTCATATCGTTAGCCAACGAGGTATCGAAGTCGACCCAGCTAAAATCAAAGCCATTACCGAGACGCAACTGATAAGTGTAGTTTGTTGTGCCTATTTGCTGTGTTTTGGTCCCTTTTTCCTTGTGAAATCGCTCCTTTGGAGCGATTCATGGGCTTCTTATGCTTCCTTTAGTTCGTTTCAGGTTCCCGAGACCGATTTGGAAGAGTTGGAGCGATTCCGACTCAATACATACACATTTTGGAGCCAACGAGATAAAGGAACGATGACTAGAGGCCTTGGAATCGACCCCGAGACCTTGGGACCCAATCCCGAGCCTCCGAGACCCGATCCCGAGTTCTGAGAATCGGTGGGAAGCCCATGAGAGGCAAGGAAGGACCAAAGAGCGTTTAAGGAAGGCATACAAGACCCATCCCGTTCGGGATGGCCTCATCCCGTTCGGGATGGCCTCATCCCGTTCGGGATGGGGTGCTACATTGAGATGGCTGCTGTGAGCCCATCCCCGTCGGGATCAACCCGTCCCGGTCGGGATGGCAGGGCCGTCCCGATCGGGATGGTCCGTCCCGGTCGGGAAGCTGCAGAGGCAGCACGGGCTTCTTCTTTTCTTCTCCTTCATTCTTGTACCCATATATATACTCCCTTCTTGTAATTTTAAGACATCTTATCTTACCCTAGACTAGTTTAAGCCTCCATTAGCATCTAAAACCCTAGATTAATTCTCACTCATTAGTTTTAATCTCTCTTTAATCCTTAGTTAATTATTGTAATTAGTCTTGGATTAAGGGATTCTTGAAGATTGTTCCAAGATTGACAACCTTGGGATTGTATTTGGGTTTCTCATTAATACAAGTTTTCATCTTTTATTCATCCTATTGTTGGTATAATCTTTTCATCCTTAGTCTTTGTTCTTTATTCAAGTTTCTTTCTTACTGTTATTGTTATTGCTATTGTTCTTGTTAATGATAATGGATGGTTGTTTGGTGACATTGATCTCTCTTATGATTGTTGGTTTTCTCTTAATAATGAGTGAGTAGTTTTCTTGTGGGGTTAGTAGGGGGATTAGGGGTAGATTATGGATGATTAGGGTTGTTTAAGGGGAAAAGGTTTCATCTTTGTTGTTAGTCACATTGTAGGCACTCTATGTGTTTGTTGATATGCTTGTGTGAGTTGTAGTGGCCATGCTTCCCATACTTGTGTTCATCTTCTCATTGATTGTTTATGATGCGGAAATGTTGAGAATAGTCATTGTCACGAGAGTGCCGACTAGGGTCTAAGTTGCGAGAGCCCGGACCCACCTTGGCATCGGTCTAAGTTGCGAGAGCCCGGACCGACTCTAGCGATTAGGAGGCACCTATACCCTTGATCACCCCAATTATCCTTCTACTCCTATGAACCCGACCTACCCCACTTCTTTCCATATTTGTGTTAATCCTCTTAGTTAGCCATCATTTCCGTTAGTTTTATCGTTTAGTTAGTCTCTAGTGTTAGTTTAGTTCCTACTTCTCCTCCATCATAGTTTTCCATTTATCGCTTCTTTGTGTTTGTTCGGTAATCTAGTCTCGTTGTAGGCCAACCTAGTCTAAACCTTGATATACCGTCCTCGTGGATACGATCCCGACTTACCCTAGCTACTCACTAGGTTAGTCGGTGTTTTATTGATCGGCTAGGGACGTGACAAATCCCTACCATCAATTTGGCGCCGTTGCCGGGGACGGTGCATTGTTTAGACTTAGTTTGCTTATTTCTAGACTTAGTTACCCTTCTTCGTGTTCTCCCATCTTCTCTTGTGAATATTCTCTAGATTTTTCTTCTTTCCTTAGTTTTATCTCCTCTTTTTCTCTTTGTCTCTATTTATGTTTGTTTATTGTCGTTGCCTAGTGCCCATTAAGCACTAGGTGTTCTTACGTTTGTTCTAGTGTGTAGTGTATGCCTAGGAGGGGAGGCGACTTCTATCTCTTTAATCCAGAGCCGGAGAGACTCTTTCGAGCCTTTCGCCAACGGACGATTAATCGGGTTAGGATCTCTCAACCAAGTGCAAGCACCACTCATCAAGGGCAAGCCCAAGGAGCCGACTTGAGCATTTCACCTCGAGAGACGGCCGGAAGGACCTTCATCAATCCCTTCGGTGATTCTTCTCTTAGTTCCCCCTCCTCTTCTACATCAACACCGTCTACACCACCATCGTCTCCCTTATATCCAATCATGCCTAAGTTCTCTTCTCACTCAACCTTTACGGAAGACGTTTTGCCGGGTCCATCCACTCTACCGGAGGCATATACCGGGAATTTTGTGGCGAAAACGCAATTTATCCAATTGGTCGAGAGAAGTCAATTTAGTGGGTTACCAACCGAAGATCCTCATCAACACATGGAAACCTTTTCGGATTATTGTGACGCTATTTCACAAACGGGAATAACTCAAGACCAAATCCGGTGGGTATTATTTCCTTTTTCTCTTATCGGTAAAGCGAAGCAATGGTTCAAGGGGTTGGACAAAGCAAGACTTGGCATTGACACTTGGAAGAAGCTAGCCTTAGCCTTCTACCAACAATTCTATCCCCCGGAGATGACAAATCTATTGAGAGCCTCTATCACGGGTTTCCAACAACGCGATGATGAAAGCCTCTACGAAACGTGGGAAAGATTCCAAGCCTTGATCCGTTCTTGTCCACATCATGGCTTATCAAAATGGTTCCTCGTACAACAATTTTGGAATGGGCTATATGAAGACTCGAGGGCCATACTCAACATGGGATCTAACGGTAGGTTTACCGAAGTGGAGGATGACCAAACTTGGTCAAGGATTGAAGAGATGGCGGTGCATAATTCACAATACTCAAGGCCTAAGAAGGCAAATCGGGGAGGTAGGCATGAGGTTGATGCCATTACACAATTGAGCATTGATCTTGGGGCTCAACTAAGAACTCACATGGAGACCATTGACAAAAAGCTCCAAAGCCACCTCAACCAAGTTCAAAGCTCTAGTTCCTCCAACCAACACTCGATCCATGATGTTAATGCTTTGGAGTTTGCACCTCCTTTGCCATATTTTGGGATGTGTGATACTTGTGGAATTGTTGGTCATGATACTATGCATTGTAGAGGGAGTATTGAGCAAGTGAACGCCTTTCAAGCGTTCAAGCAAGGTGCCTCCTACTCTAATCAATACCAAGCTTCCAATCAAGTCCCTCAACAACAAGCCTTTCAACATCAACAACAACATCGTCCCTATGTTCCACCTCCTTTAAGGGACAACAATGATAGTTACCAAGGTTATGCGGGTAACCAAAGACCCTTCAACAATTTCAAGCAAAATAACCAAGGTAACTTCAACAACAAGCAAGGGTTCCAACAAGGGAACTTCAATCATGGTGGTTTCCAAGGAAACCAAAATTTCCAAGGAAACCGAAACTTTCAAGGACAACAAAACCACAATCAAGGCCTTAATCAAGGCAATTCTCATGGGTTCCAAGGGAACCATCAACAACAACAAAGCAAGCCTAGGAGTCGGTCTCCTATCCATGACTATGGTACTCCGTTAGCCCTCACCGATACTCCACATAATCCATCATCTCCACCACGGGATTTTGATGTACAAAAGTATATGATGGATATGCAAAGGAGTAATCAAGAGATGGCAAGAAATCAACAAGAGTTCTTCGCTTACGTTAAAAGGACAACCAAACAAGAAATGCTCATGCGAAGTCGATGGAAACCCGAATATCTCAACTTGCTTCGGAGATCTCTACAAGACAAAATGGGCAACTACCTCCTCAAGGCGAAACACCAAAATTTGAGCATGTAAATGCTATTACTACAAGGAGTGGTACGTCCTATGAACCCCTTGTTTCCCCTAGTGAGCAAGAACCAAGACAAGAAGTCATACCCCCCTCTCAAGATAATGCAAGCCATGACATCCCAATTGAGGAGCAAGTCTTATGGGAGGCCGAGAAACCCCAAGAAGATAACCCTTCCCCTCTTCAAGAGAAAGACAAGGGAAAAAGGAAAGTGTCCTTTGAGGAGTCCACCCCAATTGATCAAAACAAGTACCAAATCAAGTTGCCTTACCCATCGAGGCAAATGAAGACTAAGGTGGACACTCATTACGACAAGTTCCTTAGTATTGTGAAGAAATTGGATGTTAGTGTCCCGGTCACCGAGTTACTTACCCAAATCCCGGCATATGGAAAATTCATGCGGGAAATCCTAGCTAGGAAGAGGTCCATCGACAAGGAAGAGACAGTAGCGTTCACGAGGGTGGTGAGCGAGCTTATTCAAGGTTCCACGCTTCCGAAGTTGAAGGACCCGGGTAGTTTCTCGATCCCTTGCACCATAGGCAATTTCTTGATCAAGAATGCGTTATGCGACTTGGGCGTGAGTGTGAGCATCATCCCCTATTCTATTTGTTGCCGACTCGGAATGAAGGAGTTGAAATGTACGTCCCTCACCCTCCAAATGGCCGAGAAATCATTCAATCGACCAATAGGAATGTTAGAGGACGTACCGGTACGAGTAGGGAAGTACTTCATTCCGATCGACTTCATTGTGCTTGACATGCCAGAGGATGCCAACACTCCCATTATTCTTGGGCGCCCATTTCTACACACCGCGGGTGCCATGATCGATGTGAAGAACGGTAGGATCACATTTGAGTTAGGCGAGGAAAAGATAGTGTTCGACCTCCAAGGCAACACTACGCCTACTAAGGATGAATCATGCAATATGATCCAAGCCAAGAAAGACATCGATCTAGGGGGTGAACCGGAACAAAGCTTGAATAAGTACTCTTATGTACTTGAGGATGACGACTCCGATATGGAGGAAGATGAGAGCCTAATTCATGGGCTTGATGACAAGTTAAAGTGCAAAGACAAGGAAGAAGATGAGCCTCCCTTGGGGCCGCATGAGGACCGGTGGACGTTTGGGTATATCCCCAAGGACCAAAAGTACAAGTTCAAGTCGTTGAACTTGGAAGAGCGGGATGCCCCGGGAACGTCAAGGCAAGGCCATGAGGAGCCTTGGGATGTGGCCGGTTACATTACGAGCTTGATTGAAGACTTCTCTAGGGCCTTCGACTTGTTCTTACGTGCCCTCGATGGAGATGGAATGGATCATTGTTGTTGAAAAAGATTAAAGAAAGCACCACCTTGGTTTGACAAAGTTCCACAAGAACCGTCTCATTGTATATATCTCTTTCTTGTAGCTAATACCCACTCGGATAGTTTAGTAGATAGTATGTGCTTACTCGAGGGCGAGTAAGGGTTAAGTGTGGGGGAGTTGATAAGTGTAGTTTGTAGTGCCTTTTTCACTATGTTTTGGTCCCATTTCCTTGTGGAATCACTCCTTGGGAGCGATTTATGGGCTTCTTATGCTTCCTTTAGTTCGTTTCAGGTTCCCGAGACCGATTTGGAAGAGTTGGAGCGATTCTGACTCTATACATACACATTTTGGAACCAACGGAGTAAAGGAACGATGACTCGATGCCTTGGAATCGACCCCGAGACCTTGGGACCCAATCCCGAGCCTCCGAGACCCGATCCCGAATCCCGAGAATCGGCGAGAAACCCATGAGAGGCAAGGAGGGACCAAAGAGCTCTTAAGGGAGGCCTACAAGACCCATCCCGTTCGGGATGGGGTGCGCTTTTGAGGAGGCCACTGTGAGCCCATCCCGGTCGGGACCAACCCGTCCCGGTCGGGATGACAGGGCTGTTCCGGTCGGGATGATCCGTCCCGGTCGGGATGGGCTACAGCTCACCCGCATTGTTTCCTTTCTTCTCCTTTCCACTTGTAACCCTATATATACCCCCCCTCTTGTATTAAGATACCATCTTATGTATGCACTTTATATTAGAGACTAAACCCTAGATAGTTTTAGCATAGATTAGTGTAGATTAGTCTTTAGATTATCGTTAATCTTAGATTAGTGCTTGTAATTTGGGAATTCCTCAAGATCTCCACCAAGCTTGACAAACTTGGATGTTTGTTTTGGGTTCTTCCATTTATGCAAGTTTTTTTCTTCTTTTCATCTTCTAGTTTGGTATAATCTCTTTTCCTTTCTTTTAATCTTTGTTTTATTATTCAAGTTTGAATCTTTAGTTCTTGTTTATTGTTTTGTTCTTCATACTTACTAGTTTGTAGATGTTTGTTTTGTTTCTTTTGTTAATCAATCTTGTTAGTGTTAGTTTTAGTATAGATATGGTAGAGTAGTATCTTCCTAGGGTTAGTAAGGTGATTAGGGTGTTAATTGGATGATTAAGGGATTGTTGGAGATGTTGGTAGAAGATTTGGGTTTCCCCTTGGTTTGATGCATATCACATGTTTGTTGAAATGCTTGAATGACTAGTATGTTCATATGCTTGTTTTTCTTGCTTTTCTCTTGTGGGTGATAGTTTGTTTGTGGGTTCGGTTCCCTCATTAAGTTGCGAGAGCCCGATGAGGACGACCCCTAGGTCGGTCTAAGTTGCGAGAGCCCGGATGCGACCTAGGCCTTATAGCATGCTAGTACTCCGTTTGTCGTTTGTGTCGCCAAGGTGGGTTCTAGGTGGAACCTCTAGGTCGGTCTAAGTTGCGAGAGCCCGGACTATACCTAGATTACCCTACTACCTCCTTCACTCTAGCTCTTCCTCGACCATTCCGTTACCCCTTTGACCCCGACCTAATCCTAGCCCGTTTCCTTTGATTGTTTTCTTGCTTTAGACCTAGCTTAGTCCTAGTCTCCCCTTCCTTAGAATAGCTTGTCTCGAACCTAGTCCTAGACTGTAGCATACCCTAGTCTGACCTCCCGTCCCTGTGGATTCGACCCGACTTACCCTAGCTACCTTAGTTAGGTTTTGCCGGTTTTATTTGACGGTTGGGATTCACGACAAATCCCTCTCATCAGTGGTACATCAGGTATCCCCAACGGAGTCTCCAAATTGTGGACATGACGTAGGTCCACCCCGACGCGGCCATGCGCGGGTTTGAGTAGGCGAATGAATCTCGTGGTAAGATTGTTCTCGGGTTCGAAATTTAAGTCAAAGTTGGAGTCGCCATCGAATTTGTGGTAATTCGGAACCATTCGAGCCCATTCTATGTCGTCATGGGCTATACACAAAGTACGGCCCACTTCGATTTCAGAGCTTATGGGGCTCGTCCCTTTGCATTGCGATACCGATACCATCTACACCGGTATCGTGTAAAGAATGACTCTCGTGCGCCAACGGTTTCGGGCATCCGGAAACCGAGGTTCTGAGTAAGGGGTGAGGGTACGTGTTGGGAAGCCCACTAAGGACACCCAACCCCGCCCGCACATGGCGGCCTCTACTAAGACATCGTTCGTGTTCGTGTACGCGCTCTAGTAAAACGACTAAATGATATGCAAACAGCGTTTTCAGGCTAAGCATGTGAGTTATTGGTTAACTACGTCATTTAATGCATCTAGTCATTATCGAAGTAGTTTAGCATGTGATGTTCATTTTAATAAATAAATGGCAAACATCGAAAATAGAAAACTCGTAAATAAATTACAAATTACACGGGCGGAATACCACCCGGAATTCACAATACAACGAGCAATAAAGTAGAATAATTGAATTATAAGCAGCAAATGTTAACTAGAAACGGACCCGTATATAATAAATATAAACTAGACCGTAAGTTGTGCAAATGGACGAACTTCGATTAATTACGCATTATATTGCGTATTAAGCGAAGGACGGAGATATGGAACCTAGGCGTGGTGCTAGCCCGATCCCGAATCCCGATGCCTTGTCCCGGCTTATCACATCGAGGAATAGAGTCTAAATTAATCATGTGTCGAATACGACTAAAGAGTCGTCGACACAAGATTAATAGTGCGAGACCGTCGATCAAAGTCGTTTATGTGAAGTGATATGTATGAGTTTTGAAAAAGGAGATCATGTGATTGACTTTACACGTGTCGACTAAGTCGTAAAAAAAATGACGAGGCTCAAATGTTGCATTAAAACTCTCGGATTTCTGGGCTACAGGACCCACTCGACCGAGTCATGGCATGGACTCGATCGAGTGCGTACTCGAAGCAGCTACTGCCCAGTTTTTGAGGTGCTACTCGATCGAGTGGCCTATGGCACTCGGTCGAGTGCCCCCTGTACGAGGCATGGCTCGTTTTGCTTTTATGTTTTAAAATCGATGGTTGACCTAATTGAATAAAAATATTGCACGATTTAAATGCAACTCGGTTTTCGGTGCAATAATCTTGTACTATACGATTATGAGACCGTCATCGGAATTTTATGAAAATATGTTATTAGATTGAAAAGAATTAATTAGTGACGAAATTGTAGTCCTCCGCGTCACGATATCGATACTAATCCTAGCGGATTATGTGATGTCGGTTTTCGCATCAACGGATCTCGCACTAATCTTAGAAATGGAGTCCTACGCGTTCAACTATGAGCGACCACGATCTCGTTACGCCCTTGAGTACGTTGAGGCGACGCTAATCGAAAGGGTGCCACCTCCGTCGTGGCTCGTAAAGGGATTAAACGGACTTTGGATGGTCGTCATAGTTGAACGGGTTAGGATCCGAATTTTAGTACTAGTATGTATATATACACGGTACTATTAACATAACGAAATGATAAAAATTAGTAAACGATAAAATTAAATGTTAGGTGTTAGATACAATAAATAAAAAATGTTAGATTGCGTTAAATAAAAGTGTTAGATTAGAGAGTTAGTATACACAAAATTAAAATGTTAGTGTTAGCGGTTAGTAATAATAATAATAATAATAATAATAATAATAATAATAATAATAATAATAATAATAATAATAATAATAATAATAATATTGATAGTAATACATATAATAATAATAATAATAATAATAATAATAATAATAATAATAATAATAATAATAATAATAATAATAATAATAATAATAATAATAATAATAATAATAATAATAATAGTAATAATAATAGTAATAATAATACATACATACATACATACATACATACATATATATATATATAATCAAAAAGAAAAGAGAAAGGAGAAAGAAACGTCGGGATTTGAATTACACCCTCAACCTACATGCTTAATCTCGGAAACGAACTCGTAACATAGCGGCGTGTGCGCGGGAGTGTCGAGAATGTAGGAGGAGTTACGGTGTGATTGGTTTGGGAGAGGTTGCTCTCGGGTCTTTGACGAGTTTGATATCGGGACTTTTGTATGTGTGTAGATGGTGATGTCGAAAATGGTGATGATTTGTAACTTGATATGGCTGAAAAATGTAGGGTTTTTGAAGGTAGAGTTGGCTGAAAAATATGATGGAAAAAGTTCTCTTTTGCAAAGGGTTTGAGGGGGTATTTATAGAGAATACCCCACGACCTAGGGTCACTCGATCGAGTGGCCCTAGTGCACTCGATCGAGTGCCCTTGAAAATGGGCCTGATCCGGTTTTTGACGCTCCACTCGACCGAGTGGGTCAATCCACTCGATCGAGTGGATCAAGTGAATCGAGATAATTTAGGAAAGAGTTGACCTTTGTTTTATTTTGAATTTTTGATTTGGGCGTCAGCTTCTAGAATGAATTTTGGCTGATTTGTGTGGCGGATTCGTCTTTGACCGCGTTTTGACCCGGTCGCCAAAAGACGGGTGTAGACACCCGCATTTTGACTGCCACGTGTCTATGGTAGTCTCCGAAAAACACCCGATGATGATTGGATGCAAACGTGACTTGGTATACTCGGATTTGGGCTCGGAATCAATAATATCCGACATGGACTTTTAGCGGAGTAAAAATCTCACAAAACAGACCTCAAATTCAGGCCCAGTGGATCGTTCCGAGTCAAATAAGACTAATTTGGGCCAAAACCGACACCAAAGATAAATCTCGCCTCTTTGTCATTTATTTTATCGTATCTTTGTATAGTAATCGTAATCGTAGTAACACTAACACTAACACTACGCTAATATTATTATACTTTTCGCATTTTCATTTTTGTATCATCTTTTTTTATTACTAATATCGTTATTATACCGTGTATACGTAAACTAGTATCAAAATCCGGTTTTAAATCCGTTTGACTACGATGTTTGCCTAAAATCCGTCTAATCCCTTTACGAGCAACAACAGAGGTGGAGCCCTTTCGAGGAGCCCCGCCCCAACGTACTCAAGGGCGTGACGCGATTGCAAACGGTCGTAGTTGAACGTATTTAATCCCATTTCCGTAATTGGTACGAAACCCGTTGACACGAAAACCGACATCACGTAATCCGAAAGGGTTAGTTTCGATGTCGTGACGTAGAGGGACATCTTTCGTTACTAATTCAAATTTTCTAGTATAACGATAAACATTTTCCTAAAACTCCGATAACGGTATTATAATCGTTCATACACGATTATAGTACCGGAGGCCGAGTTGAATACAAATCGTGCGATATTTGTATTTGATTTGGCCGACCATCGATTTCAAATCATAAAACAAAACGAGTTATCACTCGTACAGGGTCTACTCGACCGAGTACATATGCTACTCGATCGAGTAGCACCCATAAAAATGGGCAGTAGCCACGTAAAAGGTGCACTCGACCGAGTCACACCACGACTCGGTCGAGTGGGTCCTGTAACCCATAAAACCGAGGGGTTTGACACACATTTCAAGCCCCGTCCTTTTATCGACTTTAGTCATCACGTGTAAAGACTATCACGTGATCTTCCTATTTTCAAAAACACGCATCTCACGACACGTAGAACGACTTCGATCAGTTTTTGACATGATAAGTCGGGACAAGACTACGGGATATGAGATCGGGCTAGCAATATGCCACAGTCTCATGTTTCCGTCCTTCGTTTAGTACACGACATAATGCGTATTTAATCGGGGTTAGTCCATTTACCTAATTCGCGGTCTAGTTTACATACGGGTTCGTTCCTATCATTGTATTGCGTTATTTTTATTTTGTTTATTATTTTTTTACGTAATGTTGTATTGTGAATTCCGGGTTGTATTTCCGCCCGTGTAACTTGTACGTTATTTCTATTTATTTTCGAGCGTTATTTATTTACTTGCTTTACGCTTTATAAATGAACCTCGCATGCTAAATCACTTCGACCATAACTAAGATGCATTAAATGACGTAGCAAATCAATAATTCACATGGTTAGCCCGAAAACGTTGTTTGCATATCATTTTAATTATTTTACTAGCGCGCGTACACGAACACGAACGATGTCTTAGTAGAGGCCGCCATGTGCGGGCGGGGTTGGGTGTCCTTAGTGGGCTTCCCAACACGTACCCTCACCCCTTACTCAGAACCTTTGGTTTCCGGATGTCCGAAACCCTTGGCGCACGAGAGTCATTTTATATAAGAAAGTCGGTGTAAACGGTATCGGTATAACAATGCAAAGGGACAAGCCCCATAAACTCTGAAATCGAAGTGGGCTTACTTTGTGTATAGCCCATGACGACATAGCGTGGGCTCGTATGGTTCCGAATAACCACAAAATTCGGTGGCGACTCCATTTTTAAATTTTGAACCCGAGAACAATCTTACCACGAGATTCATTCGCCTACCCAAACCCGCGCGTTGCCGCGTCGGGGTGGACCTACGTCATGTCCACAATTTGGCGACTCCGCTGGGGATACCTGATGTACCACATGTCATCGGGGTTCCTAGGGTGAGACTCGAAGATAAATCGTTCGTAGATTAGTGTGCGCGCATTAGTTTAATGATTCATGCATAATCCAAATTTGTCCGGGCCGGTTACTTGTGACCGACGTCCCACTATACCACGGTGCATTCCTACATGGGTGCGCTAAAGACATCGATGGTGGAACTCGTCTCGGTTTCGCGGCATGTCCTAAGACCAACTCGGCTTAGGGAGTCCGTCCATCACACGAGAAAGCCATCGTTGTTGGTATAGACCCTATTTTGACCGACCGAGACTTAGTGTAAAGCATACATAAGCGTCGTTATAATGCTTGTTTGACTACGTGCTACTTGGTTTCCGTGTCATTTTTCAAAAAACCGTCATTTCAAAAAATTGCATCTTTCCAAAATACCCACCTTTCAAAAAAAAACCCGAAATACTGTCCATTTCGGTACCCGTCTTTCCAAAACGCCCAAATTTGAAAAAAAAACCCGAAATGCTGCCCATTTCGGGACTCATCTTTTTTTCAAATATCCAATTTTCAAAACTCGGAATGCCGCCGAAATTTAGGATCAACGATTTGACTCAAAATATCCTTTTCTTTAGTTGGCATGCTGTCCGTTTTAACTCTCGAATTTCCGACACCATTTTGATTTTCTGAATTTTCTTCAAAATTCTAATCTTGGTTTTTGAAATTCCGCTTTCCATTTTCGAACTATCGGAAATTCACCCTTTACATATTCCAACTTCAAACCTCCAACTTTCCTAGAATAGACCTTCCCTATTATAGGACCTACCGTTTATCCGTGTGTCAGGTCTTTGCATAGTACGTAGAGGGTTTATAGCGTCGAAACTCCGTCGATCTTATATCACGAGTTTCCCCCCCTTTCCCGAGTCCGCCTTATTTGTCAAGGCTCGACCAACCCGCGTGGAGCATACCCCTACAAAGGAAAGTCCGTCCACACACTCGAGTCAAAAGTCTGGGGAATAATCTCACGTGGACCTTCCTTCGAACGGGACAAGGCCCACTAAGCCAAAATCCTAAGGAAGTCATACCACTTACGAGTCATCCGTCTAAGTGTCTTTCGCGAGTCTTTTCCACTTAGTCCTTTTCCTTTTGGGTCGCTCGGGAAGTACTTTTTTTTTACGGTTCCGAGATCTGGGTTCGGTTTCTGATTATGTGGTGTTCTTACAGACAGGCCACCGGCAACCAGACACACTCGCAGGATGGAAGCTACTTTAGGTAGTCTGAAAACCTCTGTGGACACCATGGTCGACAAACAGGCCGAGATTGAAGCCCAACTGAATGAAATGAGGGCTGGGCAAATTGCTATCATCACTCGTCTGGCCGCAGTGGAGCAAAGGACTCCAAATACGGGGGTTACGGAACCTTTGGCTGAACTGGTTAGCTCGGTTCGCCGATTGGAAGAACAGGTCCACTTGACTGGAAGCAACAATATCCATTGGGAGAATAGTCGCGAGTATAACCCGTTAAGCGAAAAGCTGCCCGCAAACCTGAACTTCACCGGTTTACCCATGTTTGAAGGGACTGAAGACCCGTTACTACATGTACGGGCCTTCAAGGAGTTCATGGCCATCAAAGGGGTGGACTCTACCATGTTCAAGAACCTCTTTGATGCGTCTCTTGAAAAGCACCCTCGGGCCTGGTACTACAAGCTAGACCCGAAGAAATACCCTACTTGGGATGATGTGGCCACCGAGTTCGCTCGGAACTATGCTGACAACACCGAGATCCAAACCACAATGAGATCTCTGGAGGTTATGGCCCAAGAGTCGAAGGAAGGCTTTATCAAATACCTTCAACGTTGGAGGGCCGAGAGCGTGAAACTGGTCGATAAGCATAGTGAGAAGACTTTGGTGGAGGCTTTTCTCAAGAACCTCCTCCCATCCTACCGGGTTCACCTCCGATATGCTGTCATACCCAATTTCACCACCCTTACTGAAATTGGTATGAGGATCGAAGATGACTTAAGATTGGAAGGCCTCACTAAGGCCGCTGCCAAGGGTTACCAAGGGGCTTCTTCCTCCACTACCAAGCCTCAAGCTGCAACCCGCAGCATTTTCGACGCGGTTAATCTACTAGATGCCCCGTCCAAGAAGAACACCCCACCTCGGGTTTTTACTGATATAGGTACGACCTATACTTATGCCTTACAAAGGTTATCCTCTAAAGGCCTAATCCAACCGATAGGCCCAACTCGATGGTCATTCCGGATTTCTTCAAATTCCTATTCATCCCGATGACCAAGAGAAGACCACTTTTACTTGTCCCTATGGCACCTATGCTTATAGAAGGACTCCATTTGGATTGTGTAATGCGCTGGGAACGTTTCAAAGATGTATGATGGCTATTTTCTCCGATTTTATTGAAAAATCCATGGAATTTTTTATGGATGATTTTAGTGTCCATGGTACATCTTTTGATTCTTGTCTTGAAAATCTTGATCAAGTGTTAGCTCGATGTAAAGAGTATAGACTTGTTTTAAATTGGGAAGAATGTCATTTTGTGGTTGAACAAGGTGTTGTCCTAGGTCATATTGTTTCTAATAGAGGAGTTGAAGTCGATAAGGCGAAAGTCTCCGTGATTGAGAACTTGCCACCACCTACAAATGTTAAAGGGGTGAGGAGTTTTCTAGGTCACGCCGGTTTTTATAGACGATTTATTAAAGACTTTTCTAAGACTGCCAAGCCTTTGACTTCTTTGCTTATGAAAGATGCACCTTTTGTTTTTGATGACTCGTGTCTTGAGGTCTTTTGTAGGATAAAGACCGCTCTCACTACCACACCAATTATCAAAAATCCCGATTGGAATCTTCCATTTGAGATCATGCGCGATGCATCCGATTTTGCCGTTGGTGCCGTTCTAGGACAACGGGTTGATAAGAAGCTACATGTGATTTATTATGCAAGCAAGACCTTAGATGAAGCCCAATCGAGGTACACCACAACCGAAAAAGAGATGCTTGCCGTTGTCTATGCCATGGAGAAATTCCGAAATTATGTTACCGGTTCCAAAGTCATTATTCACACCGATCATGCGCGATTCGATACATCATGTCTAAAAAGGAGACAAAGTCCCGACTCTTTCGGTGGGTGCTCCTTTTACAAGAATTTGACATTGAGATTAAAGACAAAGCCGGATCGGAGAACTTGGTAGCGGATCATCTTAGTAGACTAATGGTTAGTAAAGAGAGCAATGAAGAAGATGGCATTCCCATCAATGAAGCTATGAGAGATGAGGCCTTGATGGCCGTTGAAACTATTACACCTTGGTATGCCGATATCGTCAATTTCTTAGTGTCTCATTTTATTCCGGACGATAATTCCAAACAAGAGAGGAAGAAACTACGTTATGAAGCCCGACGCTATTATTGGGATGAACCTTATTTATTCCGCCGATGTGTAGATGGAATTTACCGACGATGTGTTACGGTCGAAGAAGGATATAATATTGTGAAGCACCTTCACTCAACATCTTATGGTGGACACTTGGCCAACAAAAAGACAATTGCCAAGGTTCTCCAAAGCGGGTTTTGGTGGCCTTCCATGTTTAAAGACATTCGAGCTTTCATTCTCACATGCGATGCATGCCAACGAAGTGGCAATATAATAAGAAGAAATGAGATGCCCCTTCAACCTATCTTGGAGATTGAATTGTTCGATGTTTGGGGCATTGATTTCATGGGTCCGTTCACATCCTCTTTTGGTAACAAGTACATTCTAGTCGCGGTTGATTATGTCTCAAAATGGATCGAGGCCGTAGCTTCCCCCACCAATGACTCCAAGGTTGTAATCAAGCTTTTCAAGAATGTAATTTTCCCGAGATTCGGTATGCCTAGAGCCATAATTAGTGATGGAGGCTCTCATTTTAGGAAGGATACCTTTGAACACCTTCTTAGGAAATATGGTATCACTCACAAGATGTCCTTAGCCTACCATCCTCAATCAAATGGGCAAGCCGAGATCTCCAACCGTCAAATCAAGGGAATTTTAGAGAAAGTTGTAAATACACACCGAAAGGATTGGTCATTGAAATTAAATGACGCCCTTTGGGCATTGAGGACGGCTTACAAAGCGCCAATTGGAACCACTTCTTATCGTCTTGTCTATGGTAAAGCTTGTCATTTACCAGTGGAACTAGAACACAAAGCCAAATGGGCAATCAAAGAGCTAAACTTCGATGAGAGTGTTGTAGGAAATAATCGCCTTCTACAACTACAAGAATTGGAAGAACTAAGAATTGAAGCCTACAAAAATTCGAAGATCTACAAAGAAAGAACTCGCCAATGGCACAATTCTCGAATTCTACGTAAGGACTTCTCCGTTGGTGATAAGGTATTACTCTTCAACTCTCGCTTTAAGCTCTTCCCCGGTAAGTTGAAATCAAAATGGTCGGGTCCATCCGAAGTGACCGGAGTGCAACCATATGGATCAATAGAATATCAAGCCCGGAAACCGGGAAGTTTATGGTTAATGGGCAACGTTTGAAGATGTATCATCCCGGTCACGTTCGTGAGAACTTTGCTACTACGAAGCTTGGTGAGCTCCCATTGGGGAGCGTTGTTTGACCCCTCTCAAAGTTGATGTAGGTTTGGTGGTATCCTCAACAACCACCTTGTATATATGTATCATATTTCTTTGATTTTATTAGTTTTGATTAGCTTGAGAAGATTGGTTGAAATTGGATTTCACCATGGAGCATAAATTTGGATGAAGATCAAGCATTTGGAGAAGTTATGGAGCTTAATCGAAGACCACAAGCATGTTTGTGGGAAATATTGATTATGTAATGTGAGTCGAGTCATATATTTGAATCTCTAGGTGATTATTGAAGAGCCATGAAATGGCAAGGCGGAAAAACGCAGCAAAGAAGACCGCCGGGCGAAATTTCGCCCGGTAAGACTCGACCGGGCGAAACTTCGCCCTACGGAAAAGTTGCCAGAATTGCCGGAACCGAAGAATATACCACCGGGCGAAATTTCGCCCGGTGAGATTTTGACCGGGTGAAATTTCACCCGCTGGAAAAAGTTGGCAAAAACGATTTTCACGACGAAAAGTTGTCGGGTGAAATTTCACCCGATGGTGCCCGACCGGGTAAAATTTCACCCGGCGGTGTGACTTGGCCGATCACCTACACTTTTTACTCACTCACTACATTTTCATCTCCCTCCAACAATTTACCTCAACATAACTTTCCCTCCAAATATTTTTACACCAAATTTTTACCACCAACTTTAAAACTTTCACTTTCCCTCCTCAAACACCCTTATTTATACCACCTTTTTCACCTCACTCATCATTTCACCCTTTCAACCATCACAAAATCATTACACCACCTTCCTTACACCACATTCATAACTCCTTTCCATACTTGGGTGAATATTTATTTTGGGTTTTTGAAGAAAGGAGAAGCAAAAGTTTTGGGATTTTTCTTGCAAATTATTATCATGGAGACAAGAGCTCAACGAGCCGCGCGTAAACAAGTTATGACATCGACTTCTAATCCTTCTAAATATTCATCTTCTAGTAAGTCTTCTAGGCCTAAACTTTTACCGTGCCCTAATTCACCCCTTGCTCGTACCTTGTCTGAAAAGAACTTTCAGAGTACGAGATGGCCTTGTCCATTCACAATGAATACTCTAGGAATTAAGAACGATATTAGAGAGTTATCGTCTAGAATTGGTATTAGTAAACTCCTTGATTTTTTGCCTTGCACAAATAAAGACTTGACTTGTGAGTTTTTAGGTACCTTTACAATCGATAACCCGACCACACCTAAAGAGTTCAAATTTAATTTGTTTGGTAGAAATCACTGTTTAAATATTTCCGACTTTAGCTTAGCTCTAGGTTTACCCTCATCGGGTACCGGACTAAGGAGACCCCTAAGTGATTCGCAAAGTAGTGCGACTAGGAGAGACTTATGGAGGCGCATAGCGCCGGGTCAACGTGATTTCGAACCCAATTCTAATTTTACCGCTGAAATCCGTAACCCAGCCATTCGTTATTTCGCTGAAATCCTTTTACACTGTCTTTTGCCATCTATCGATAATATCATTAACCTCAATGTGTGTGTCCTACAATTGATATGTGACTCTTTACTCGGTAACCCTTATCCCCTAGACCTACCTATTGTCGTGGCGTTACACTTTCATCAAATTATTATTGACCAACGCCCCTCTGTCGACTGTGGTGGTCTTGTGACCATAATAGCGAAAAATTTGGGTTATGCGACCGACCATCTTAAACCACATGACCCCTGTGTCTGGCTTGACGAGGCCTATTTCCCTACTTGGATCTTTCACGTACCAGACCACCGCCTCGTCTCTCTTAACCATGACCGTGCCTTAGTTGTCCCCAGCAAGTACCGAACAAATATTCATAACCCTCGTAATTGGGACCTACCTCCAGGTCCCTGTGAATTCCGACTGAACAACTCGGGGGATGTAAGAGTTTGGGAGTATGCCGGTGAAGGAACTCCCACGGCCTCCTTTGCATCAAATGACTTTTCGACCTAGACACCCCTACAAGAGTCGGTAGATTATGTGGTTCGTATGTGTTGTGGGTAAATATGTGTGGAGTCGGTGAGTCTTAATCATCTACAATTGTATGTGAATTAATGTTGTTCCTTGTTCCCTGTCCCATCATGATAACCATTGTGATTGTTTTATCTTGAACAAAAATTGCAAGTTGTCCCACCGTCCCATTTAACGATTTTTGTGGCCGTCGCGGCCTTGGTATTGCTCCTGGTCTCTTGGCGATGTGATTACGCCATTGACCCTTTTGATAAATCCAAATTTTTAAATCAAATCTTTCTCAATTTTTCTTAATCCGGGCTAGGTTACGTGACTACACCTATGCCCAATTTTTCACCCTTTCATTTTATTTTCTTTCATTTTCTTTTTCTCAGCCACTTGGCTAGGGTCTAGGTGATGTGATTGCACCTAGGCCCGCCACTATTTTACTGCTTTTCTTTATTTTATTTTCCTTTTTCTTTTTCTCAAAGTTTTTGAAAAATCCAAAATCATTCAAAAAAAAAATTATTAAACCCAAAAACATTCGAAAAACCATAAAAATCCAAAAAAAAAATTCTTCTTTTTCTTTTACATTTTTTTCGATCTTTCCCCTACTCGTCCATTGAGGACAATGTACAGTTTTAGTGTGGGGGAGGAGTCTACTATCTTTTTTTCCTCAAAAATCTTTTCAAAAATCCATAAAAATTTGAAAAACTCGAAAAATCAAAAATATTTTCTTTTCTTTTTCTTTTCTTTTCTTTTCCCGTTTCTCGTTATGTTTCGTGTCCCGTGTATGGTATTGTTCTCTATTCTTACAGGTAACCACCACCTTAATAGCACGATTTGAAGAGATTATGAAAGCACCCGCTAGGTAACTTCCTTCCTTCTTTCTTTACTTTTGTAGAGGGGATAGGTTGTTCCTATTGGAGGCTCTCGAAGTGAGCATTTTGGTGTTGTGGTTGATTGTGCTTGAATGTTGATGGAGTATGGAGTTCATGACTTTACTTGTGTTTTCTTTTAGTTGCTTTTTCAATTTCGTGTGTTCCGTTTTGTTTTGTTTCTGTATAGTGTGTCTAGGACTAAAACTTTTCGAAAACCCGATTACAAACTTATAACAAGAGTTTACATTCCATTGTAGATAACCTATTGTAGATTTTGGACCTTAGTCTAGTAGAATGACTCTTAGGCAATGCATTTGTTGATCCTTTAGCTTTGAGTCCACCTTTTCTACTAGAGGCCGGTTTACTTCGGGGTTTGCATTTGACCACCTTGACCACCCATGGAGGAGTTAGGCCTTGGTTCCCGCATCCCGTTTTCTAGGTGACCTTGCTCGAATGACCATTGCATCTTTAGTCCAAATCCTTTCCGCCTTTGGTGGGTTATCCGGAATGGCGCGCGTTCTCGATTACCTATTTTTCCTCCACCTATACATCATCACAATAAGTTTACACAAAAATAACCTCCAAGCTTGGTTACAAACCACATCAAAAGCCAAAAAAGGGCAAACCAAAGCAAGAGAAAAGAGCACAAAAAAATGAAAAACAGAGAAAAACAAAGGAGAAGAAAAGGAGCTTCAAATGAAAATCAAAATGTCAAAAATGTCTCCTTCAAAAAAAAATCCCTTTGATCGATTTATCGCCGTGAAGTGCCAACTAGAGGACCGAGTCCCGAGGTCGGAAGATAGCGGTGATGAGTCGATCCATCCCAATAATTGTAAACACTCCACCTCATTTGGGTTAATTTAGGAAATTCGAGTTTTGGAACGACCCTCTTGGCTTAGCCAAAGAGAGCGGGACTGCACCTACCTACAATGTCGAACGAATCCATGGTTCACTTTTTCCACTCCATTATACGCCCCGTAGTATCCCTTTAGAAGATTAGGCGGACCTAGGCTAAGTTATCAACATCTATATTGCTTAATTGTCATAGTATTAGGCTTTGGTCCTTGTTTACGTGGGTGATTTATCTTTGAAGTTTATTGTTGTTTTAGGTAAGTAATCGGTGTCTTTCCCCCGCCGTCTCGATGAGGGATTCGGTGTTTTATTTTTGCTTTGGATGCGTCTATTCTTTCGTGTTATGTGTTTTTGTGTGTTTAGTCGCATCCACCATTTTGAGCAAGCCCCAACTTGCCTTGCATGGGAGTACTTTACCTCATAAGTATTTCGATGTGAGTTGAAGGGACGGAGCGGACCCGTTAATTGCCCCGTATCGGCTTAGCATAGTCTAGCTAGTAGTAGTAGTTTGTAATTTCTTTTTGGGTCTTTGCTCGAGGACGAGCAGCGGTTTAGTGTGGGGGAATTGTTGTGTGCTAAATTTAGACCGTTTTTCCTCCCATTTAGACCCGTTTTTCCCTCGTTTTGCGAGTCTCGAGTGCGATTATCGCCATATTTTGCATATTTCTCGCATTAGCATCCCTCTTGTGCGTTTTACGTATTTTTGGTAGTTTTTCTATCAATTTTGATAGGTTTTGCTACAAAAATCACGATTGAGCTTCCACGAGCACAAGAGAAGGGAAAACCGTCCAAAGAGCAAAGCACACAACTTAAAGTTTAAAGCCATCCGATCATACAACGAAGAATGAGACAAGATTCGAGGCCAGGAAAAATGACCGGGCAAAATTTCACCCGGTGAGACACCACCGGGCGAAATTTCACCCGACGGTGAAACGCCTCCCCCGAAGATTTTCCGAGCTTACCCACCTGGCGAAATTTCGCCCACCGGGTGAAATTTCGCCCGATGGGAAGAAGTGCCAAAAACGCCAAAAATGGAAGAAAATCTCACCGGGCGAAAATTTCACCCGATGGGAATTATCGTCAAGTCCGCAGGGCAAAGTTTCATCCCATGGAGATGCAAAGGGAGATTGTCTCACTAATGGAGCATAAAGTTAAATTTGGGCTTTAGGTTAAATACCCATTAAAAGATTACTATATATATGTTACCATAATTCATTGCCTAAGTTACCTCTCCATTGTGCTAAGGAGGGAAGCCATTACACCACTCCACCATCCCATTACACCATCCATTAGTAGTAGTAATCTAGAAAAATCCTCAAAAATTCTAGTGTTTACATAGTAATTAATAGTAGATCTACAAATTTCCATCAACAATTATCTAGATTTCAAGTTTGTAAGAAGATTATTCAAGTTTTATTTGAAGATTTGTTGGGTTTATTGGAGGATTAGTGACAAGTTCTCCATTTTATTCATTAAAGATTCAATCTTTATTCATGATATCTTCTTATTTCTTATAGATCTACATAGTTGGTATAATTCTCTTCCACTCTCTAATCTCTAGTTTAGTTTTTGTGTTGTTTTCTCATCATCATCTTGTTTAGATCTAATTAATATGCATGTTGTGATGATTTCCATAATGATGTGTGAGTAGATTTCTTGTTGGGGAGTTTAGGGATGAGGGCTTGGATTATTTGAATATAGGGATGTTGGTGGGTTGCTTGCATGTTGGTTTATCTTATTAATGGTATTATGTCATTGTTGTTTTAGTCCGGCCAACTAGATCGACCTTGACTAGTTTCTATCAATATGGGGAAACTCGGGGTAGAAATTACCATGACTAGGGACTTACCCTCATTCGCCGCGAAAGCGGGATTTTAGGTGAGTTTATCAATATTGCGACAAAAACTCGATTCCGACCTTCTTAGACTCCAAGTACCGAATCCCGACTTCTCCCCAACATATTTTCCCTAGATTGACCACCCTTAGCTATTTCTCTAGATATTCCCTTAGTTTAGACTAGACCCTAGAAAAAAACCCCTTCTAAGACATCGAACACGACACACTACTACAAATGAGCACTTGGGCCACGGCAGAATTCGTGGCAAAAGTGCTAAATTTTCGTGGCTAAAGTACTTTGCCACGGAAAAATCATACGTGGCGCAAGTGGCCGTGGCAAACAAATAGCCACGGAAAAAAAAACTGTGGCAAATATTGATTTCATAGCCACATAGTCTCCCGTGGCTAGAATTAACTTGTTGCCACGGATTATCCCTTGGCTAATTACGCTTGTGACGAAACATTTATTCCGGTGAAAATATATAATAAATTAATTAATTAATAACCATAAGAATTCTCTAATTCTAGAGTATTCACATCTGAAACGGTTACTAGCTTTATAGCTTAGTCATTTTAATATCATTTAATTTCACCAGTTGCACGCATCGAAGAGCCTACCAGAAATGAATTTGAACTTTGTTGACATAACTATTGTTTGAATTCCTTTAAAATGATTTTTTTTCCAAAAACTACATTTACTTTTGAGTAATTAATTGTTTCTTCCCCAATGAGTTACTATTTATGATTAAAAATATTGTTCTGGAAAAAAAAAATCAAGTTTCGAATTTGACTTTCAGACTCATGATTTCATTAATTTATCGATATTTGTATTTTAATTTCTATTTTTACGTTCTTTTATTGCTAGTTTTTTAGGTATGTTTTTTCTTTTCGTTATTGGCTTAATTAGATATTTGATTTATTTTGAACTATCGGTCGTTATTTTATTTCATCAGTTTTTATCCTCATCGAGTTTTCTCTTGTCTACTTTAAGTTATACCCAAATTTTATTTTTCATTAAATTAATTTTGTTTTATATTCATTTTTTAAAATATCTTCCAAATACTATTACAGAATAGTTATTGAATTAGACAGTTGACGATAAATTAATTTTTTATCTTCTCACTAGTAGTCCTTAATTATTAGATTACATGTATTTCGTATTTGTTAAGTATTTGATTTTCTCAATTATATCTCTCTTTATTTGAAAATAATTTTCACTGATTATTAAACTTAGGTACGACTTTTCAAAACAGTAATCTTTCTTCCAAACCAAACAACTTGAATACAATTAATTTTTTAAAAAAACCATTATTTTCGCAGACAAAGTTAATTCCATAAAAAAAAATTGATTGATTAGAATTCTTAAATACGAGTTAAAAAACGATTTTTTTACACTGAAAATATTGTAAGAAAATAAATCAATAATTTGAAAAAAAATAATACAACGCTCGAAAGTTGCGGTTATGAGTCATGCTCGGTCACTTTCTTTTCAAGTTTTTTTGTCTTCAAAAGAGGTTTAATACATATGAAAATATTAAATAATTCATTAAGCGGTAAAACTGAAAGAGTCTCAAATAATATTAGACATGTCAACGATGGATGATAAATCACATACTTATTTTGATTTGATATGCTATGTACGTCGCATATTAGCAAGCATATATTACACTATTTAAATGTCTTCCAGTCTTTCAAAAGTCATATTTAAGATTATATAATTTTAATTAAACATATTGTCAAATTAAGAGAAATCAATGACTTCAAAAATTATGATTAATTAAAAATCAACAAATTAGACAACCAAAGTTTTCTTTACTTGTATTTTGTTTTACAAAAAATCAATTTTTTTAAAACTAAATAAAAGAATAACAATTTTTTTTGAGTAGTATTTTAATATTTTTATTTACCTTTTTATAATCTATAACTTTAAATTTTATTGAAATTTTTAAGACCAAAATTTGACATTTGGCTTAACTTGAAAGCAATTTATTAAAGTTTGAAAAACCACATTAACCACATGTGTTTATTACGTGACAAAAAAATTATTTCGCCATGGAAGTTAATTATATCATGGCTAAAAAATATTTACCACAGAACAAATTTGTGGCTAAATCTATTTTTGCCACGGGTGTGGCAACTTTCGTGGCAAGAGTGATTATTTGCCACGACTTTAATAAAATTTGTGGCGAAAGTGAATTTTAGCCACGGGAAAAATTGACCCGTGGCATATTTTTTTTCCCATGTAGTGAATCAAAATTTTCCCGTGGCTAGGTAAAAATTAGCCACGAATAACAAATTACCGTGGCATAATTTGTGGCGCAAGTGACAATTTGTTGTAGTGACACTTTAAGCTTCACAAACACACACCGTTCCCTGTGGACCGACCTCGACTTACCACGATTACTCTAGTAGTTTTTGTGTTATTCCGAGTCTATAAATATCGTTTGATCCCCTGTCCTTCGTTAACGACCGATCCGATTGGGAGGCGATCACTGACCAAGACTTGAATTTATTCTGAATTATTTTGTTAGCATTTTTTTTCCTTAACCCTAGTCTCCATGAGGCCAAGAACATCCAATTTATTCTCAAATATAAAATCTCTGACTTCACACTGCTTAATGGGATCATTAAAACCCCTAATGTTCCAAGATGCGATTTTCATTGTTTATCAGGAGGGATAGGTTCCTTTAAACTACCAGAATTAGTATCGATCTCAGAATATTCCTCTAAATCTTTCTTATCAGAAAACACATGATAAGAGTTTATCAGAGCCATGGGTTCAATATCAGGATCCTTTCTAGATTTTTGTGCAGATGTATTCCTTTTTTGGACGGGTATAAACCCATGCTCATCATTAACAGCATTAGTAATCAGAAGAGATGTTCCGGCGGATAAGACGGGCCTGACAACTCCTGACCTAGCCATCTCTATCCCTACGTACTTATCATCCTCCAGTTGCCTCATGGTGGGATTTCCGGCAGATGGGCCTGTACTGACTACTCCAGACCCAGTAGGCTGCATCCCTACGTACTTTCCCGTGAGGGGCTTTCCATCAGATACATTGCTGTCTACTCCAGACCCAGCAGGCACTGTGTACTTACCTGCTCCCATGGTATGCTCGGTTATTATACTGGCATCTGCTGTATCCATCTTCTTGACTGTTGCAGCAATTGGTTTTTTCTTTTCCCATTTACAGCTAGCAAAAGTATGCCCAAGTTTCCCGCAACCCTTACAGTGAAACGGGATCCATTCATATTGGATTTATTTGCACAGAGTAATCACAGAATGGAGTGGAAATGACTAGTGTATCAGGCAATTCCTGAGATACATCAACCTCAATGAGCACTCGAGCAAAGGACTGAAATCGGGCATCATCATCATCATCATCATCATCATCATCATCATCATTATTATTATTTCTAAACTGCGTTTTGATTCATCAATAAAATTCACCAATTTTTTGTAAACTACGTTTTGATTCATCAATAAAATTCTCCCATTTATAATAAAAAATAAAACAATAATAATAATAATAATAATAATAATAATGTCGTGTCTTGCGCGGGTGTTGTCGGTATTAAACACCGACATAACCTCGTTCGTGACACTCTTTTGGATATCTTTTTCCGTTCCGGAGTCTCGGCTGGAAAGGAGATTGATATTGGCCTGATTGATGATCATGACAGATCCTTGCGTCCTGCAGATTTGCTTCTTTATTCGTGGGACAGGGGGCGTGACGTTTGCGTAGATCTTACCGGGTCTTCTTCTTTGACTCAGTCCGGGCTCTCTGATTTCGCGCCAGGCCGTGCTGTGGGTGACGCTGCGCGGCGCAAATGCGTTAAGTAAAGGGACCTATGCTTAGGGCTTGGGTATGGGTTTTTGCCTTTTTCCTTTTCTTCGTTGGGGGAATTGGAGGCGGATGCTATCGGCTTAATCAAGAGAATTCAAAAATTTTTGATTGCACGGGATGCTGGAGCACGCGCTGCTCCTTTTATTTTTACCAGACTTAGCTTCGCTATAGCTAAGGGGGTGGGGGCCCAGATTGTATCTCGGTTACCCACCAATTGTTTGTAACCTGATTTTTGATTCATCAATAAAATTCCCCATTCAAAAAAAAAATATAATAATAATAATAATAATAATAGAGGTAGATAATAAAATGAAATGTGACTGAAAATAGAGTGTTAAACAGTAAAAATATTGATGTGTTCTGCATCCTGAAAACAACTGATTTATTATGGCTGATTTAAATATAATGGTGATTTCAACAACTTAATTAAATTAACGATCTTAATCAACTTATATTTAAAACGGTTTTTGAAAAAAACTTACCTAACCTTATGGGTAGTACTAAGATAACAAAGACAACATAAAACCTAAATTATCAATCTGGGTCTCAAAGTTCATCCTCAACTCGTAAATCTCCTCGATGTCCTTCTGAAATGACGGTATCATCTCTTCAAGTGTTTTATCGAAGCCCGTAACTCCCAATTCATGCCAGCAGTGGAGTCGTTTAACTACCGTCTCCATCTCCTTCTTGTACCCAGACTCCCTTGAACGGAGCTCATCCACCAGAGACTGCTTCGACACTATCATCCTCCTAATCTGATTAGCAGTGTCGAAATCCATCTACAAAACAACAATCGAAAAAGGATTTTTTTAAATAATTAATAAGAAAAAAAAAGCGATAAACTATTTCAAATCTAGAAAAATGGTCGAAAATGTTGTGGAGCTCTTTTTTTTATTTGAAAAGAGGAGATAAATGCTGTGGAGATCTTTTTTTTTTTGAAAAGAGAAGATGAAGACGAAGACCAAGCTTCTTTGGGAAACTTTAAAAAATACAACTAAAAAAACACAAATGAAGGAAACACAAATTGGTGATCCTTGAGATATTTTTCTATTGGTCAATAGTACATTCAATGGCTAAGATCCTATCCAAAAGAAACACAAATTGGTGATCCTTGAGATGTTTTCCTATTGTTCAATATTATATTCAATGGCTAAGATCCTTTCCAAAAGAAACACAAATTGGTGATTCTTGAGATGTTTTCCTATTGTTCAATATTATATTCAATGGCAAAGATCCTTTCCAAAAGAAACACAAATTGGTGATTCTTGAGATGTTTTTCTATTGGTCAATATTATATTCAATGGCTAAGATTCTCTACAAAGGAAACACAAATTGGTGATCCTTGAGATATTTTCCTATTGATCAATTTTTTATTCAATGGCTAAGATCCTCTCTAAATGGTAGTACATTATAAACGAATGGTTAGGATCTAATTGGACTTCACTTTGGATAAACTCAACCAGCACACGTTACGTCAAAATTGAACGGACGTAAAAGACGTATAGGTTGGACGTCGTTATGATTTCCCAAACGTAGTCAATCGTGATCGTTGCACAATTTCGGGAGTGTACAATATGATTTGCCGAACGTCCTCGGTCGTGATGGTTAAGGTATTTCAGAATTATACAATATTATTCGTCGAACGTAGACGGTCATGATCGTTAAACCAATGCAGTATGCAATATGATTTGCCAAAGCCAAACGTACTCGGTCTTCATCGTTAAACGACAATTTCAACAGTATATGATGGAAGGGATTTGTCGTCTATCCCGCCACCAAATAATAACCAACTAACCTAACTAGGGTAGCTAGGGCAAGTTGGGTCGAATCCACAGGGACGGAAATGCGTTCAGACTAAGGTGCGCTACGGTCTAGGACTAGGTTCGAGACGAGCTAATCTAGGGGGAGACTAGGGACTAGGCTAAGGTCTAAAACAAGGAAAAGGGAGACAAAACAAGTAGCTAAAGACTAAGGGAAGCGAGGATAACAATAAGAAGGAAAACTAGGGTTAGGTCGGATTCATGGATGCAAATGAGACAAAAAATGGGGAAAACGGTGTTACTAGCATGCTCTCGTAGCCTAGGTTCCGTCGATCGGGCTCTCGCTACGTAATCGGCCTAGGGGTCGTCCTCATCGGGCTCTCGCTACGTAATGAGGGAACCAAACCAACCCACCAAACACACACATACAAGAGAAGATGCAAGAAAAACAAGGATTGATAGTCTCTAGTCTCACAAGCATTTCATCGAACATGTGGAGTGCAAGGTAAATGGGAAACAACAAAAACAACATCTAATACCATCCATCTCACCCTAATCATCCACAATCACAACCAATCACCCTAATAACCCTAGCAAGAGTCTACTCAAACATAATTATGCTAAAACTAACACTAACAAGATAAACCAAAACAAGAACAAGATCATACATATGTAAAACTAACAACGATGATGAACAAAACAATAAACAAGATCTAAAGATTGAAACTTGATTAATAAAACAAAGATAAAGAGAAGGGAAAGGAGATTATACCATACTAGAAAAGATGAAAGGAAGAAATCTTGCATAAATGGAAGAAACCCCAAATACATTAACCAAGGTTGTCAATCTTGGTTGGATTCTTCAAGAATTCCCAAAATACATGAGTTAATCTAAGATTAAGGACTAATTAAGGACTAATCTACACTAATCTATGCTAAACTATGCCAGGGTTTATGGGTAATGTCTAACCTATATTAAGAATACAAGAGGAAGGGTATATATAGGGTTACAATGAGTAAGGAGAAGAAAAGATGAAGCGCGGGTCTGAACTAGGCTCATCCCGATCGGGATGAGGTGGTCCCGGTCGGGATGAACTCATCCCGGTCGGGATCAAGCATAACACCGGGCTGTGTTATCAATAACACCAGGCTGTGTTATTGCTCTTCCCGGTCGGGATGAGGTGGTCCCGGTCGGGATGAACTCATGCCGGTCGGGATGGACCCAGGACAGAAGCTATCGCATTTGTGCACCTCATCCCGGACGCGATGAGGTCCTTCCCGTCGGGGATGAGTCTTGTAGGCCTCCAATATGATCTTTAAGGTCCCTCCTTGCCTCTCATGGGTTTCTCATCGATTCTCGGGACTCGGGATCGAGCCTAAGGGGCTCGGGAATGGGTCCCAAGGTCTCGGGATCGAATCCAAGGCATCGAGTGATTGTTCTTTCTCTTCGTTGGCTCCAAAAGTGTATGAAACGAGTCGGAATCGTTCCAATTCTTCATGAATGGTCTCGGGAACCTAAAACGAACTAAAGGAAGCATAAGTAACCCATAAACCGCTCCCAAGGAGCGATTCCACAAGGAAAACGGGACCAAAACACGACAAATTAGGCACTACAAACTACATTTATCAACTCACCCACACTTAACCCTTACTCGCCCTCGAGTAAGAACAAACTAACTACTAAACTAGCCGAGTGGGTATTAGCGCACCCTACGCCCTTTCAACTCACGCGAGTACACTTAGAGGAAAAGCGTATTTCGCAAGGCAAGTAAGGTCTTGCGACAAAACCGTGGATGCAACCGGACACAAAACACATAGACAAACAAACATACAAACAAACAAATAATCGGTTGCACCCAAAAGAAAACAAATACCGCTTCCCTCAAACAAGCGGTAAAAGAAGCACCGGTTTAGGACTCGAGGCAAGTGACAACGTTCCCGAGCTAGTAATACAAATCGAGATGAACTAAATCCTAATAGTATGACGACAAAGCAATAAAAACGTTGGTAACTTACCTAGGTCCTCCTAACCTTCTAAGAACGTACTACGGGACGATCGGCGGAATGGAAAAAGGATGAACGACGGTGTTAGTCGACACTGTAGGTAAGTGAGACCCCGCCCCCTTTAGCGATGAGCCAAGAGGATCGTCCCATGCCCAAAACCGCCCAACTAGTCCAAGTAAAAAGGTGGAAAATATTGCAAAGTGAGGGAAAAACGACCATTATCGCTATCATCCTTCCTAGGGACTCGGTCCTTTGGTAGGCTCTTCACGGTAATAGTCGGTAAAAGGCTTATTTTTGAGAGGGGATTCTTTTTGTGAGACGATTTTCTTTTTGGCATTTTTCTTTCTTTTGCATTTTTGCTTTTGTTTGTTGTCATGCCATTTCTTTTTCTTCTTTTCTATTTTCTTTTTGGCTTTTTGTGCCTTTTCTTTTCCTTCAATCTTTTCTTTCTTTCATTTTCTTTCATTTCTTTGCCCTTTTGGCTTGATTTGAGTGATAGGCATTTCTTTGCAACTAAGAAAGAGAGATTTCAATCATTTGCAATTTTATTTGGTGGATATGTGTAGAAGGTAGGGAAATGGGTAAGTCGGGGAGCGTCCTTCCCTTCAAACCCACAAAAAAGGGGAAAAATTTGGACTAACAATCCCTAACACGGTCACCTAAGGGACAGGACTCGGCAACCAAGGCCTTTTCACACCGTGGGTGGTCATAATGGTCAAAAGTGCAATTCCTGTAGTAAATCCCTAGTAAGCTAGGTGGACTCAAGGTAAAGGACCAACGAAATCATTGATTTAGGGTCATTCTACTACAATAAAGTCCAAGACTCGATTTTCATTACTAGGAAGGGAAAGTAAACACTCGCACACTAGCCTCTAAACCGGGTTTTCGAAAACCGATTTACACACAAGACACAACTACACAACACAAAACAAAGACTCAACAAAGAACGAAAGAAAAAGAAGCAAAAGCAACAAAACAAAAACAAAACAAAGCGAACACATAAACAACACAAACACCACCCCGATCTTCCAAACAAGCCACCAAATCAACCACAACTTTACAAAGCTCCACCCGAGCACACAACATCACAATCTCCTCCAAACTCCGCAAGAGATAAAGAAGAAAAAGGGATAAAGATGTTACCGGAAGTCTTGAAAGCTCTCCAAAGCTATTGGTGATTTAAGCAACCTATAAGAAAAAAGGGAGGCAAAACACGCATACAAAACAAATATACGATACAATGACACATAAGTAAACACACAAAAGAAAATCTTTTTGATTTTTGTGAAAATTTTTCAAATTTTTAGGGTTTTTAAAGGTTTTTAGAAAAACTACGAAAATAAAACTAACTATGATAGAATATCGCTCCCCCACACTTAAACCGAGCAATGTCCTCATGCTCGATCGTAGTGTGTGGAGACACAAAAGAAAAGAAAAGAAACTACGAAAATAAAGCTAAAAATCAAAAAGAAAAGTGAAGAAAGGGTAGAATGTGTCCGGCCGGGGTCTAGTCAAGTCACCATGGGCCGAGACGAGAAAAGATATGGATGGGGGAAGAAATAAAAAGAAGGAAATAAAATGAAATGGGAGGGGAGGACTAGGTGTAATCAAGTCACCTAGCTTGGATTCCCCCCGAATCCGACTAAATCCTACAAAAAGGGTGAAAATCTTGTAAAATTTGGATTTTGAAAAGAACTCTCGATGTAGTCACGTCATCGAGAGTCGGGAGCAATAACTACCAAAGCCTCGAAGGCCACCATGACACCATGACACAAAAGTGTACAAGGGGAAGGGGATAAACAAGGGAAAACAAGCTATAAAAGACGGAAAAGAAAGGATAGTTGCCGTACCTATCGGTTAGCCACTCACTCTCTCCATCATCTCATGACTCAATATTGGCACAAAGCTTGTCTTCTTCATTGTTATCCCACTTCAATCTTGAAAGTATCGCATGGTTGAGGTAGTAATGGTGTGAGGGGGGTGGGATTTGATGTGATTCTCGGTGTAAAATGAAGAGAAAATGAGGTGAGGGTATGTAAATGAGGTGTAGGGTCATATGATAGGTGCAAGGGTAGGTAGGGAGGTTAGGAGGGGGTATAAAATGGTAGGGTGGGCTCACATCATGAAGAAGAGGCCAAAAGAGGAGAAGGGGACCATCCCGGTCGGGATGGATGGTCCCGGTCGGGATGACACACCCGTCCCGGTCGGGATGACACACCCGTTCCGGTCGGGAAGCCCTCATCCCGGTCGGGATGGCTCCACAGAAAGCTCCAATTTTTGCACCTTCATCCCGATCGGGATGGCTCCTTCCCGGTCGGTATGGCACATCCTTCCCGGTCGGGAAGCCTCCTTCTCGGCCGGGAAGGGTCTTCATGACTCCCATGACCCCAAAAGCTTATCCAAAGCTTCAAAAACCCACTTCCTAACTCAAAGTCCAAGCTTCTATCATCAACTACTCTCTCAAGACTTAATCTTCACTATAACCTATCAAATGGACTCAATAAACACCATCAAAATCCCTCCCTCACATCGCTCATCAAAATACCAAAGTACAAGGATTTCACAAACACTAACAATCCTAAAAACCAAAATATCCAAACAAACATAAACACAAATACTAGCACAAAAGAAAAGGGAAAAGATATTTACACTAAGCTACTCACACCAACTACGCCTCCATAGCCATCAAGAGCTCGAAGGAGTAGGTCAAATGCCCTAGAAACATCTTCATTTAAGGTCACATAGCCGAGCCTAGCCACTTTCAAGAGTTTCCAAGTCGGAGGCAAGAAGCGATCATCTTCATTATGCTCGGGGTTCTCGTGATCTTCCGGGTCTTCCAAACCAACATAGCAATGACTCTTATGAGCATCCGGTAGGTATATAGTGGTCTAGAGTCATGCTCGGTGTTATGATGTGGGAGATCACACCCTAGGGGTGTCGCTTCTTCTACGGGGTCGAGAGTGGAACTCTTTTCCACCGCCCGACAAGGATCCTCTTCATCAACCGTCTCACAAGACAAGGGACTAGACATCGAGTGCGATAGAGGAGGAGAAGGCATCAAGTTTTCCTCATTGGAGGCTCTAGGATCCTCCAATTTCCCATTCAAGACACGTTCCAAGGCATCTACTTCTTTTTCCCAAGTATTACGCTCCTTTTCACTCACCTTGTCTAGTTGGCCTAGAGGGGTCATCTCTTCACTTGGGTTTGGATTTTCAACATCCGGCTCATCACGAAGAAAATCAAACAAATCCAATTTTATTGCCAATACATTGGCTACCCAAGAGTTATCTTGATAATCATGTTCAACTCCCTCCTCATTGTCGACTCTTGAAGCTTCAACTTCCTCTACTCTTTCCCTATCTTCACCACCCAAGCAACATTCAACAATGATCTCTTGATCGACCCTCTCTTCTTCATTTGTTGCTTCATGATCGGGATTACTTTCTTGTGGAGACACCCGACCTTCATGCCCAAATGAACCTTCCTCAACAATTCGTGGAGCTCGAGTGGCCGACATCGTGATACGAGCCATGAGTGCATTGATGCGAGCATCTTGCACGTCTATTTGGGCCTTGAGCTCCTTTTCAACCCCTTGTATGTGAGTCATCATCACTTATTGACTCTTTTGCAATAAAATCATCATCTCATGTTGACCCTTTTGCAATAGCATTATCGCCTCTTCTTGACTCTTTTGCATTTGGACCAACATTTGACAAGTCTCAAAGTCGGGGATTTTTGGTTGTGAGTTATGTGAGGGTGTTTGGTAGTTGTAAGGATGTTGGAGTGATCCTTGACAACTTTCGTGATAACCATATGGAGGGCGTTCGTAAGATTGTTGATGAGGTTGATATGGTTGGTGAAATTTAGGGACTTGGCCATTTGCCCCATAGTTGTCCTGTGATGATTGATGGAAGCTAGGACGTGCCATTTCCATAACGTTGCTTTGATACCTGGGATGAACTAGAAGCACTTGAGCAAACGTTAGTATCCTAGTGCTTTTGAGGCACTAGGAGGGGAGAATAGCACACAAGAAGAAAAAACGGAGATACACAAGGAGGAGAGAACACAAAAATCAAGAACAAAGTCCAAAACTAAGCAAACAAAAGTCTAAACTACGCCGTCCCCGGCAACGGCGCCAATTTGATGGGAGGGATTTGTCGTCTATCCCGCCACCAAATAATAACCAACTAACCTAACTAGGGTAGCTAGGGCATGTCGGGTCGAATCCACAAGGACGGAAATGCGTTCAGACTAAGGTGCGCTACGGTCTAGGACTAGGTTCGAGACGAGCTAATCTAGGGGAGGCTAGGGACTAGGCTAAGGTCTAAAACAAGGAAAAGGGAGACAAAACAAGTAGCTAAAGACTAAGGGAAGCGAGGATAACAATAAGAAGGAAAACTAGGGTTAGGTCGGGTTCATGGATGCAAAGGAGACAAAAGGGGAAAAACGGGGTTACTAGCATGCTCTCGTAGCCTAGGTTCCGCCGATCGGGCTCTCGCTACGTAATCGGCCTAGGGGTCGTCCTCATCGGGCTCTCGCTACGTAATGAGGGAACCAAACCAACCCACCAAACACACACATACAAGAGAAGATGCAAGAAAAACAAGGATTGATCGTCTTTAGTCTCACAAGCATTTCATCGAACATGTGGAGTGCAAGGTAAATGGGAAACAACAAAAACAACATCTAATACCATCCATCTCACCCTAATCATCCACAATCACAACCAATCACCCTAATAACCCTAGCAAGAGTCTACTCAAACATAATTATGCTAAAACTAACACTAACAAGATAAACCAAAACAAGAACAAGAGCATACATATGTAAAACTAACAAGGATGATGAACAAAACAATAAACAAGATCTAAAGATTGAAACTTGATTAATAAAACAAAGATAAAGAGAAGGGAAGGAGATTATACCATACTAGAAAAGATGAAATGAAGAAATCTTGCATAAATGGAAGAAAACCCAAATACATCAACCAAGGTTGTCAATCTTGGTTGGATTCTTCAAGAATTCCCAAAATACAAGAGTTAATCTAAGATTAAGGACTAATTAAGGACTAATCTACACTAATCTATGCTAAACTATGCTAGGGTTTATGGGTAATGTCTAACCTATATTAAGAATACAAGAGGAAGGGTATATATAGGGTTACAAGGAGTAAGGAGAAGAAAAGATGAAGCGCGGGTCTGAACTGGGCTCATCCCGGTCGGGATGAGGTGGTCCCGGTCGGGATGAGGTGGTCTCGATCAGGATGAACTCATCCCGGTCGGGATCAAGCATAACACCGGGCTGTGTTATCAATAACACCAGGCTGTGTTATTGCTCTTCCCGGTCGGGATGAGGTGGTCCCGGTCGGGATGGACCCAGGACAGAAGCTATCGCATTTGTGCACCTCATCCCGGACGGGATGAGATCCTTCCCGTTGGGGATGAATCTTGTAGGCCTCCAATATGATCTTTAAGGTCCCTCCTTGCCTCTCATGGGTTTCTCATCGATTCTCGGGACTCGGGATCGAGCCTAAGGGGCTCGGGAATGGGTCCCAAGGTCTCGGGATCGAATCCAAGGCATCGAGTGATCGTTCCTTCTCTTCGTTGGCTCCAAAAGTGTATGCAACGAGTCGGAATCGTTCCAATTCTTCATGAATGGTCTCGGGAACCTAAAACGAACTAAAGGAAGCATAAGTAACCCATAAACCGCTCCCAAGGAGCGATTCCACAAGGAAAACGGGACCAAAACACGACAAATTAGGCACTACAAACTACACTTATCAGTATACAATATGATTTGTTAAACGTACTCGGTCGTACTAATACCGAGTAGCGAACGTAACTTATCCAACATAATTTAATAACAAAATATGTTACCCCAAACATCAACGAACGTACTTCATTATGCAAAACGTACGTATTTATCCAAACCCTCTAAATCCTTAACCCTGAATATAACCCTTAACGCTAAACCTTAAATGTAACCCTAAGAACGATTCATTCTAAGTATTTCAAAACTCAGTAACGCTAGATATTTAAGTACTTCAAACATTTTCCACCCAAATATTGAAATTGTAATACAAATTCTTTCTTACTATTCATTTACCAAAATTTACATTAAAGTAAAACATTTTCGTACTAGTATCATTAACGAAATTGAATTTTGCAAATACCGCTTACTCATCTTAAAGAAAATGTAAAATGTATTATTTTTAAAAAACGTACACAAAGCTTCTTTGAGAAGCTTCTACAAACGCAACTACAGAAACACAACTTGGTGATCCTTAATTGTCATCCGCTAAATATTTTTGTACGTTTTAAGTACTTCGAACATTTTCCGGCCAAATATTGAAATTGTAATACAAATTCTTTCTTATTATTCATTTATCAAAATTTACATTAACTTAAAACATTTTCGTACTAGTATCATTAATGAAATTGAACTTTGCAAATACGTGGTCCACTTACTCATCTTAAAGAAAATATAAAATGTGTTATTTTTAAAAAACGTACTTGGTCCGAAGAAGGTCTCACTTTCCTAATACGTGCATTACCAAATTAAGAAACTTTCAAGTGTGAAAAGACAAAACTTCTTTCAGAAGTTTTCAAGTGTGAAAGACAAAGGTTCTATGAGAAGCTTCTACAAACACAACTAAAGAAACACAACTTGGTGATCCTTAACATGTCATCCTGTTGGTCAGATTATAATCAACGGTCTAGATTTGTCCAAAAATGGTACTAGTGGTTCATTTCATTTTCAAATAAATGAGGACAACAATTTCAATTTTCCATGAATCTTTTCACATAAAGTGCATTGAAAATACGCACTGTCTTAATTTCTTCCATTGACATTTCCAATTCTTAATTAACGAATATAAAACTAATAGACGGATGCATTTCTTAATATTTTATTTTTATAAATCACATTAACGGATGCATCATTTTACTATATGACGAGAATGTATACATATATAACCGGAAAACGTATCCATACTAGTAACATTTTTTTCAAATAAATTATTTGCGCCCGTATCAAATTAAAATATATTCTCACCATAAATAATTTAATTGCATTGAAAAGTGGGAGGTTCATGTGATATTTCCTATGAACCTTGAAAATATGAGAGTTTATGGGAAATATGAAAAGTTTTTTTGTAGAGAAAAAAATAAAAAGTTAATGCATGCTTATATTGTTAGAATTTATGATAGACTTAATAACTGATTAAGTAGTTAGATCAGTGTAGAGTTACTAAATTGTGGTCCATTTGGTGATCAACATAAACTCTACTGAATATCTATTTCTTATCTTCTATATTCCTATATTCCATTAACCACTATACAGAAACTTTATCTAGTTATAACTTTATCTTTGATGGAAAGATTAGTATAAATACAACACCATTCAGGGTCACTAGATTCATCTTCTCTATACACCATCTAAATCTGAGAGGAAAGAGTTTAGAACCGACAATATAGTTAAGATGGTCGACGGTATTCGGGGACGGTATTTTTGGGTTGTAGATAAAGCTGTTCAGGAATCCGATAAGCAATGGTTGGGGGTTATTTCTAGATCTTATTATTTAGCTTTCACTTTTGAGTTTATCGTTATGTTCATTTATTAATTAAGAATCTGATAAATTCATATAAAGAACTTGCATTTGGTATCAGAGCTTTAGTTTATACCTCTGTCTTGCTTGTTATTGTGAAACGATTTTCGTCGTCTTATTTTGTTTACCGCTGATTTTTCCGCCATCTATGATAGACTGAATCTTCATTTTTGTTACTACGTATTATAAGTTTTTTTTTTTTGTTTCCTGACTCTATGTTGAAGATGAAGTTGAATACTGTCGTATATTACAGTGCACTGGTTTTGGGTTTGCCTCTTATCTAGCATTAATTACTCATTGTGCTACTAGGCTACTAATCCACTTTTGTCTACGAGGCTTTGGAATTATCTACTCTACACTATTTATTCTTCGAGTATTTAATTGATTGTAGCATGCGGAGTGTGTGTATATATATATATATATATATGTATATGTATATATATATATATATATGTATATGTATATATATATATATATATATATATATATATAGAAATAGGATCTGGTGTAAACACACCAATTTGGTGTAAATACCCTAACAATCTAGACCATTGATCTAATATTTGATCAACGGTGGAGATTAGATCTAAGAAATACACAAAACTTGTTTCCACATGGGTCACTCTAATTTTTCTTTCTCTCTCCTCATTTTGTTTTTGCTACTCTCTTTGCTGCATCTACATCTTCAACCTCTTCAACACCATTTTTCAATTTGCTTCAGTTCCTTCACTCCGATTTCCTCTAATCTTCTACTGCGTTTTTCATCGTCATAAATTTCCCCTAATTTCCTCAATATCGATATTTTCGTTTATCTATTACTTCAATTTCTTCAATTCAATTTGATATTTTGCTCAATATATGTAACTATAAAATTTAATTTCTTCAATTCGATTTTGATTTTGATTATGTTCATTGTGATCATAATTTTTGTTTATTCTTCCGATTTCCTCTAATATAGCTTCATTGTTTTGTTTCAACAATTATTTTTGAGTTGTTAGGGTTTTTAATTTTGGATGATAATTGTGTATGTATAAGATTAGTATTTCCATGATAATTACAATATTTCAATTATATAAGTATTCCAAGCTATAATATCAAGAATTCCAAGATATAACACCAAATATTCCAAGATATAACACCAAGTACTCCAACTATTATAACTATCATATTATAAACATCGTATGCTTTCATCGTCTGAGTTGTATACTTATATGAATGTCTTCAACGTCATATTGTCCCATCCTTTTGATTGAGTTATAAACATTTCCGAGTGACTCCTGCATATATATCATATTTATTAAGCAACTACTCTAATATTCAGTTACTCCAACACATATATTCAAGCACTCCAACATATATACTCAGTTACTCCAACACATATATTCAATTACTCCAACACATATATTCAATTCTGAGTTATACATGTTCAGCTATTCTATTCCAGAATCACAGTTACTCTAATGCTCATGTTCAGCTATTCCAATATTAGACATCAGTTACTCTATGTTCATGTTCAGTTATTCCAACATATACTCAAGTTTTCCAATTACTCCAACATATATACTCAGTTACTCCAACACATATATTCAATTACTCCAACGCATATAATCAAGTATTCCAACATATATATTCTAGTACTCCAACACATATATTCAAGTATTCCAACATACATATTCAAGTATTCCAACATACGTATTCAAGTATTCCAGCACATATATATTCCAACATACTAAGTACTCCAACATATATACTCAGTTACTTCAACAGATATATTCAGCTATTCCAACACATATATTCAAGTATTCCAACACATATATTCAATTACTCTATAAAATTCTGAGATACGTATACTCAAGTATATATTCTAAATAATCCAACATATATACTTAGATACTCCAACACATATATTCAAGCATTCCAACACTTATATTCAAGTACTCAATGAAATTCTGAGATACGTATACTCAAGTACTCTAATTACTCCAACATATATACTCAGTTACTCCAACATATATATTCAACTATTCCAACATATATATTCAAGTACTCTATAAATTCTGAGATTACCTTCAAGTTAATTCATGTCTTCTATGTTGAAATAGAAATTCATCATAAAGAATTCCGGAAAAACGAATATATGTTCATCAACAACGAATAGTTATTCAAAAATGAATATATGTCATGACAAATTACCTTAAAAAACGAATAAGTATTCAAAAACAAATAGGTATTGAAGCATAACGATACCTTCATGTTCATCAACAATAGGTTCATGCTCGGTGGAATTCGTTCTCATAAAAATGAATTTCGTACGAAATTTCTGGAAAATCGAATGAAGTAATTTTCAATCAAATCTTACGATTGAGCAATATGAACATATGATTGAGCAATTTTATGATTAATTACGTTTCAATTTGAAAGATAAGATCAGTTTTTGAGAGGAAGAATTTTGAGGAAAAAAATTGGGGGTTTTACGTAACCCTAAAGACAAAGAGAGGAGAGAGAAAAAAAGGAGAGAGAAAGAGAGGAGGGATGGAAGGATTTTTTGGAGGGTTTTGTTATCTTTTGAGGATTAATCTTGACCGTCGATCTTGTAAGATCTAACGGACCTGATTGTTAGCGTATTTACACCAAATTTGATGTTTACACCAAATCCCACCTCTATATATATATATATATATATATATATATATATATATATATATATATATATATATCTATCTAGGATCCTTTGAGGCAGCTCAACTCGCCGCACCCATTGAGGCACAATCTCAACCATTAGATTAAAATCAAATTAAAGGCTAAGATTAAAACAAAAACTCATACATAAAAAAAATTTCCCCAATTTTATTTCCCGGGGAAAAAAAATCGATATATTTCGGGAAAAAAAAAATTCGGAAATTTTTTTTCCAAAAAAATAAAAAATAATTCCTAAAAAAAATCGGAATTTTTTTTTCCAAAAGAAATAAAAAAAAATTCCAGAAAAAAAATAAATCGGAATTTAAAATAAAATTGGTGTATATAAAAACAATTTCAGTGTACATAATAACTGTTTTAAGGTATATAACAATTCTATTATATCAAATAATTAAGTACATATGCCAATTATTTAAGTGTATATATGTTGATTAGTTGGTGTACATAGTAACCATTTGAGTGTATATATAACAATAACTATTTTACTGTATATATATTTAGTTCTTAAGTGTATATATATATGTAGTGAGTTTAATAGCGTATATAATGAGTTTTTTAGTGTATATAACAGTTATTTTGATGTATGTTCCATTGTTGATTAACTGATGTACATATTAATTATTTGGGTGTATATAACAATTATTTTACTGTATATATTGAGTTCTTAAGTGTATATATGCAGTGAGTTTAATAGCGTATATAATGAGTTTTTTTTAGTGTATATAACAGTTATTTTGATGTATGTTTCATTGTCGATTAATTGGTGTACATAATAACTATTTGAGTGTATATAATATTTTTTTATTTGAGTGTATATAATATTTTTTTTACTGTATGTATTGAGTTCTTAAGTGTGTGTATATAGTGAGTTTAATAACGTATATAATGAGTTTTTTTAGTGTATATAACACTTATTTGGATGTATGTCCCATCTTAATCTAATGGTCTAGATTGATTGTGCCTCAATGGGTGTAAGGGGTTACCATGCCTCACCGGAACCCACCTCTCTCTCTCTCTCTCTCTCTCTATATATATATATATAGAGAGAGAGAGAGAGAGAGAAGAGGGGGGGGGGGGTTCACATAAGGACACCCCTCCCTATAAGTCCATAAGTCCCATTATTAAGCATTAGATTGGAATAGGATGAAGGGTTGAGATTGATTAGTATAGGGTAAAGTGCATTACCTAACTAAACTAGCATTAAGTGTTAATAATCAATTCCTAGAAACAATAAATATTTTTCTCTCATACAACATCTTATTATTCTCCTCTCTCAAAAGACACTTAACCCAATGTTTTCTTCCTATAAACCAGCTTCCATGGTGTCTCATCTTCTCCATCGTAGTTGAGAATTCGATTTTTGTTGGTACTATGTTGTAAACCTTCCCATTTATGTATTGAAACTTTAATTCATTATTTTTATAACTCCAACTCATTTGTTTTGAAACTTCAACGTCCACAGTTCTTGGTGTTTTTGATATATAATTTATTGTATTTTTCGTTATTGCTACAGTATAATTTTATTGATCTGAAGTTACAAAACATATGAACTAAAGTTACAAAACATATTAACTGAAGTTACAAAATATGTGAAGTTACAAATGTTTATTAAACTTATGTTGTTATGGTGATGAAGTTACAAATTTATCAGTTAAAGTGACATTATAAAGTACTTGAAGTTGCATATTGACTCATTAAAGCGAAGTAAAAACCATCATTAATTTGATAGATTGATTTTTTCTTTTTTCCAAGTTAATCTCAATCATCCTATTTCCTTAATCCAAAGAATGAGAATAAGACTTATGAAAAAGAACATATAACATTTAAGGAGCTTCCTTTTCCCAATATTGATTGCCTAAATATTGATTATGTAGCTTTTTTGGGTAAACCAAAATACATATATTAATGTTCAAAGGTAGTTAATAATATGAGAGTCTTATTTGTTATTTTTGATATATAATTTATTATATTTTTCGTTATTGTTACAGTATAATTTTATTGATCTGAAGTTACAAAACATATGAACTGAAGTTACAAAATATGTGATGTTACAAATTAAACTCAGAGTGACGGATGCTGAAGTTTCAAAACGATTGAGTTGAAGTTATAAAACAAATGTATTGAAGTTTCAATACATACACTTGAATGTTTACAACAGTACCAAAATGGATATTGAGTTGCACGGATAATGATTAAAATTACACTAAATCTAATTAAAATTACACTATATTTGATTAAAGTTACACGGATATTGAGTTGAAGATACACAAAGTGTCACTTGTCTCATCATCTTCCCACATCTTCATCTTCGTCTTCATTTTCACTTCTTCATCCTCATCAAAAATCTACAATTAACAACTGAAAAATATAGATATGATTCAACAAATAAACAATCATTCACTTTATTTCAAACTTCAATAATCTCAACCATGAACTAAAAACACTAGATTACAATATAAAATCTTACCAAAAAGATCTCAACCTTCAACAAACCCATTTCATCACTGCATTTTGTTGACATAAAGATCCGATCTTTACCATATTTGGGTGATTTTAGCATCTGGGTTTGTCATATTTTCTTTCACTTTTACGTGTTTTATGAATAAATTAAACTTCAGATGAAAAATCCCTGATTGAAACCCTAATTGAAACTTCAAATGCAAAAAATTAAAGTTTTATGAATAAATTAAACTTCAGATGCAGAAAAAATCAATTAAAGGATTGAAAAATATTAAGCATAAATAAATCAATTGAAGTTTTATGAATAAATTAATTAATAACAGCAAAAAAAAAGTAAACAAACCTCATTAGCAACCATTGATGTGCATAAATGACGAAGAGATTTTTGAGATTGATGATGAAGAGATAATTCTGGAGCAATTGGATTTTTTTTATTGTTCTTCAATGAACGAGGGAAAAAGATGGTGGATGAATGAAGGATGGAGAAAGAAGAGTGTGAATGGTGATAGAAAATGTGAGAATAATGAAGAGAGTGGGAAGTGTACTGAATTGAATAGGGTGGAAATATTGAGGGTGGGAATACGTGAACCTCATTAAATGTTTATTGAAAAATAAATAAACATCATCAAATCTAAGCCATCCATTCCATTTCGATCTAAAGGATGAAAATGGAACTTAGAGACTTATAAGAAGTTAAGGGACTTATATGATCCCTTCTATATATATATATATATATATATATATACATATATATACATATATATATGTATATATATATATATATATATATATATATATATGTATATATATGTATATATATATATATATATATATATATATATATATATATATTGGGATTTGGTGTAAACACCAAATTTGGTGTAAATACGCTAATAATTCGGTTCGTTAGATCTTGCAAGATCGACGGTCGAGATTAATTCTCAAAAGATAACAAAACCTCCAAATTTTCATTAGGCGTTTCTCTCTCCTCTCTTTCTCTCTCCTCTCTTTAGGGTTTGGTAAACCCCAAATTTCCTCTCAAAAAAATTTCTCCCAAAAATTGATCATATCTTTCAAATTGAAACACCTAATTAAACAGAAAATTGTTCAATCGTATGTTTCTATTGCTCAATCGTAAGATTTGATTATAGATTACTTCATTCAATTCATTTAATTTTCGAAAATTCGTTCAATTCATTCAAGTTTCCAGAAATTTTATACGATATTCGTTTTTGATGAGCATGAATTTCACCGAGCATGAACCTATTGTTGATGAACATGAAGGTAATATCGTTATAATTCAATACCTATTTGTTTTTTAACGCCTATTCATTTTGTAAGGTAATTTATCATGACATATATTCGTTTTTGAATTACTATTCGTTTTTGAATTCTTCCAGAATTCTTTATGAAAATATCAATTTCAACATAGAAGACATGAATCAACTTGAAGGTAATCTCAGAATTTTTAAAGTACTTGAATATATATGTTGGAATACTTGAATATGCATGGTGGAATACTTGAATATATATGTTGGAGTAACTGAGTATATATGTTAGAGTAATTGGAGTACTTGAATATATACGTTGGAATACTTGAATATATATGTTGGAATACTTGAATATATGTGTTGGAATAACTGAGTATATGTCTTGGAGTAATTGGAGTACTTGAGTATATGAATCTCAAAATTTAATAGAGTACTTAAATATATGTGTTGGAATGCTTGAATATATATGTTGGAGTAACTGAGTATATGTCTTGGAGTAATTGGAATACTTGAATATACGTATACATTGGAGTATTTGACTATTTGTTTTAGAATACTTTAATTTATATGTTGGAGTACTTGAACATGTATGTTGGAATAACTGAATTGGAAGGTTAAAATAGGTATTTGAATTTCCGGAATTTTGAGTGCTTGAATGTATGTTTTTGCATAATCTTGAATATATGCATTAGAGTACTTGAAAATATGCATTAGTGTACTTGAATTTGAATATTGTAGTATCTGAATATGTTTGCAGACATTCAATCAGTTGATAGAAACAATACCAAGTTCGCAACAATGCTCATCACCAACTATTGAAAATGGCACGAATTCTCTAAGCTTGACTTACACTCCGGGTGCCAACGACAGTTGGATAAGGATGGTAGAAGATGAGTTCATGCCTAAGATAGAGAGATGTTTCAAAACTCATGAGGAATATACAGAGTAATAGTTTTTATAAGATGTATTTCTTTACATGTGGTTTCAATCAACAATTAATGTTGGAGTAGTTGTTGTCAAACATAGAAATAACTGCTTATAAGCATTCGAATAACAACAACATTAGAATAATTGAAGATTAAAAATTTATTGATTCAATCAACTAGTAAAATGTTGGAGTAACTGTCGTCGAACATAGGAATAAATGCCTGTAAGCATTGGAATAACAACGACATTGGAGTAATTGAAGATTAAAAAATTGATTGATTCCATCAGCAATTAGTAAATGTTGGAGTACCTATTGTCGAACATAAGAATAACTGCTTGTAACATTGAAATAACGACATTAAAGTAATTGAAGATGAATAATTGATTGATTCAATAAAAAAATTGAATGATTGTTGGAATAATCAACAAAACATGTTGAAGTAACTGCTTAATTCTATACGTGTAATTACAAATGGGATACGACAATTAAAATATGGCAAGTTCGACCATTTTGAAATGCGTCTTTCTGATATTCCGACACGGTAGATGTTTTGATATCTCTGAACTTGTGTTCTTGCATTGTTTCTTCATCATCGACTGTTGTAAAACAGTATTAGTCGGTGAAAAAAATTGAATTGGAATACTTGAATATGTATGTTGGAATAGTTGAGTATATGTGTTGGAGTAACTGAGTATATATGTTAGAGTAATTGGAATATTTGAATATATATGTTGGAATACTTGAATATATGTGTTGGAATACTTGAATATATGCGTTGGAATAACTGAGTATATATTCAATTATTCCAGCGCATATATTCAAGTATTCCAAGGCATATATTCAAGTATTCTAATGAACGCATATATTTTGCATAAAATTATTGAACGAATTTCTGGAAAATTAAAACGAATTCAATGAAGTAATCTACAATCTAATCTTACGATTAAGCAACAAGAACTTACAATTGAGCAATTTTTCGGAAAATTGAGCAATAGGAACGAATTTTCTACAAAAATTGCAGTTTTAATCAAAGAATTGAATGAATTGAATGAATATTTGGAAAATTATAACGAATTAAATGAAGTAATCTACCATCTAAGATTACGATTAGCAATAGGAACTTATAATTGAGCATTTATCCGGAAAAATTCAGCATTTCAATTTTGAGAGCAAAATTTGTAGAGGAAATTGGGTTACATGAATATTTGATATTAGGAGAGGAGAGAGAAAAGAGATGTAAGGGAGGGACTTTGGGAAGGTTTTGTTCTCTTTTGAAGATAAAATCTGAGCCGTTGATCAAGTATTAGATCAACGGTCCAGATTGTTAGGATGTTTACACCAAATTGGTGTGTTTACACCAGATCCTATATATATATATATATATATATATATATATATATATATATAACTTTCGTCTTGTACAGATGTACTGTGTTAATGTTCCACATGTCAGTTCATAAAATCTGCAGTTCTTCATTCATCCTTACACTGTTTCATGAGTTTAAAATTTTGTTTTATTGGGAACTCTTATGTCCTGTTGATGTCGTATGCTTATTGTTAAGAGTAATCCTTGTATATACATATTGTGTTTCATAAGACATTCGGATATTTTAATTTGTTAAGTCAAAATATTAAGTCACGTTCTTAGGTCATATGAATATCAAGTTTCACATAATAAATCTAGTATTATTATTATGTCGGTTTTGAGCTGTCTATATAATTTAAGTTAAAATATATAGATTAATATAGTAATGTTGAGTGATTCGTAAATTTTATTGATTAGGGAGTAGCCACAACATCTTTAATTGTTTGAAATTTTGTTTTGGGAATCACATTTAGTAATTAAACATTAATTGTAATCAATCGTAGGTAATATAATAAAATATACCCACAGGAAATTTTGTTATATTTGTATGATTAATTAGGATGAATATTAAACTATATTTCTTGATCTACCCACATGAATTAAGAAATAAAAATTTGATAGTCTCATCATTGAGTTAATTAAAATAAGTTTTATGTCACTAGATTCATATTAGCATGATTTTACATTGGTAAAGCATGATTATAGTTATGTCTCAAATTATTAATAAGCATGTTATTTATTTATTTGCAGTTATTTTGTCTGATAGTTCTTCTGATGTCAAATTTGACATTCCTGAATTGAATGGTGAAAATTATAAGGTTTGGAAAGAGAGGGTACTACTGCAGTTAGGATGGATGGATATTGATTATGCTATAAGGAAAGGCGAACCACCTAGTATAACGGACGCTAGTGAACCTGATGAGGTAGATCTTTATGAAAAGTGGGAAAGATCTAACCGTCTCTCCATTATGTTCATAAAGACCAGGTTATGTGCTAGTATTCGTGGTTCAGTTGATAAGTATGATAAGGTTAAAGACCTAATTAAGGCCATCAATGAGCAGTATGTGACTTCAGACAAATTTCTTGCCAGTATGTACCTTCATTATGCAATTTTCATCCCTAAAGCTCACTCAAACTAAAGACGTGCGTGAATATATCATGCGCATGAGAGACATTGCGGCTCAACCTAAAGGCTTGGAGGTTACTATGTCTGGCTCCTTTCTGGTGCACTTCATTTTATGCACTCTTCCTTCACAATATGCCCCATTTAAGATATCCTACAACACACATAAGGATAAATGGTCTATTAATAAGCTTATGACCATGTGTGTTCAGAAGGAGGGTAGATTGCTACTGGAAGAAGATGAAAAGGTGAACTTTATCACTTCTAAAAAGAAGGGTGATGATCGCACTAAAGATAAAGAAAAAGGGAAGGTTCCAGCTCAGTCAGTCATAAAGAAGTAGTCTTCATGTTTCTTCTGTAAAAAAAAAGAGACACATGAAGAAAGATTGCCCTAAAGTCAAAGCCTGACTGAAAAAGAAAGGTAATTTCTAGCACATGTATGTTATGAATCTAATATGGTTTTGAATCATAATACATGGTGGATTGGCTCTGGCACTACAATCCATGTTTCGAATACCTTGCAGGGTACGACAAACCTAAGGAAACCGGTGGGCAGTGAAGCCTCTATCTATTCAGGAAATCGGATAGGATCACATGTGGAAGCCATCGGGACATGCACTTTAATTCTTAGTAGTGATTTTAATTTGGTTTTGCAAGAGACATTTTATGTTCTCAAATTTGCTAGGAATTTGATTTCAATTTCCAGACTTGTACACTTTGAATTTTCTTTTAAATTTTCGGATTCCGGTTTTAATATTTTTAAGAATTCTGAAATAATTGGTTGCGGTATTTTGTCTGTAAATTTTTATTGTCTCTATTTGCAAAATGATACTACTGAAAGTACTATGCATGTCAATACTGGTTTAAAAAGATGTATTAAGGATGAAAATTCTTCTATGTTGTGGCACCAGAGATTGGGACACATCTCCATTCAGAGGGTTAAGAGATTGGTGAAAGAAGGGATATTTAGTACCTTAGACTTCACCGATTTTGAGAATTCTATTAGTTGCATTAAGGGAAAGCAAACCAATACTCATAAAACTGGTGCTAAGAGGAGTTCTGAGTTATTAGAAATTATACACACGGATATTTGTTGTCAGGACATGAACGTTAATGATCCGAAATACTTTGTCACCTTCGTTGATGATTATTTGCGATATATGAATCTCTACTTACTTCATTCCAAAGACGAAGCTTTAGATGCCTTTAAGTTGTTTAAGGTTGAAGTAGAGAACCAATGTGATAAGCGCATTAAAATTGTAAGATCAGATCGAGGTGGTGAGTACTATGGTAGATACACCGAGAACGGACAAGCACATGGTCCATTTGCTAAATTTCTTCAAGAGCATGGGATTGTTGCACAATACACAATGCCTGGTTCTCCGGACCAGAATGGTGTAGCGGAAAGAAGAGATTGGACATTAATTAACATGGTGCGGAGTATGCGAAGTAATGTTAATCTTCCATCATTTTTGTGGGTTGATGCTCTCAAAACGGCAGCGTATATATTAATCCGGGTTCCTACCAAAGCCGTCTCTAAGACGCCTTTTGAGTTATTCAAAGGCTGGAAACCGAGTTTGCAACATATACGTATTTGGGGATGTCCATTGATAAGTGTAGTTTGTAGTGCCTATTTGTTGTGTTTAGTCCCGGTTTCTCTTGTGGAATCGCTCTTTGGAGCATTTTTCGATGCTACTTACGTTTCTTCTAGCTTGTTTTAGGTTACTAGGATCAATATTGGAGAAAAGGAACAATTCCGACTCGTTTCCGACACATTTGGAGCCAACAAAGAGAAGCGACGATCACTCGGTGGCTTAGACTCGATCCCGAGACCTTGGGACCCATTCCCGAGCCCCTTAGACTCGATCCCGAGCACCGAGAATCGATGAGAAGCCTATGAAGAGCAAATAGGGACCTTTATGATCATATTGGAGGCCTACAAGACCCTTCCCGGGCGGGATGAGTGCCCATCCCGGTTGGGATGAAGAGCAAACAAAGCAGCTCTTCTGATGAGCCATCCCGGTCGGGACCAAACATCTCGGTCGGGACCAACCATCCCGGTCGGGACCATGAAGCCATCCCGGTCGGGATGAGCCCAGTACAGCACCGTGACTCTTCTTTTCAATTCCTTTGCTCTTGTAACCTTATATATACCCTCCCTTTGTATTGTTTAAGCACCTTACACTACCATACTCTATCTTACTAAACCCTAGACATACTTCTTAGATTAGCTTAGATTAGTGTAGATTAGTCTTTAATTAATTCTTAATCTTAGATTACTCTTGTATTATTGGAATTCTTGAAGATCTCTACTAAGATTGACAACCTTGGTAGATGTATTTGGGTTTTCTCTTTTATGCAAGTTTTTATTCTTCCTTTCACCTTCTAGTATGGTATAATCTCTCTTTTCCCTTCTCTTAATCTTGTTTTATCATTCAAGTTTCAATCTTTATCTTTTGTTTATTGTTTTGTTCATAATCATTGTTGTTCTTCATTATGTATGTGATTGTTCTTGTGTTAGTTTCTCTTGTTCTTGTTAGCTTTCCATTATATATGTTTGAGTAATTCTCTTGCTAGGATTAGTAGGGAGATTTGGTGGTTTAATGGGTGATTAAGGGTTTGTTTAAGATATTGGTGGAAGTTTGGGTTGCTTCTTGGTTATATGCATAGAACATGTTTGATGAAATGCTTGAATGACTTGTAGTTGCAAATGCTTGTTTTTCTTGCCTTATTCTTGCGGTCTTGTGTGTTGCTAAGATGAGTTCTTGCGCGAGAGCGAGGAACCTCTAGGTCGGTTTAAGTAGCGAGAGCCCGGACTATACCTAGATAACCCGACTACCCCTTCACCTTTGCTCTTCCTTGATCATTCCATCACCCTTGAACCCAACCTAATCCCAGCCCTTTTCCTGGTTGTTTTCTTCTTCGTCTTAGCTATTATTCCTTTAGTTAGTTGAACCCCTAGCTCTAGTTGTCACATTTAGCCTAGTTCTAGTCTTAGTCACCTCCCCTTTTAATTGTTTTAGTTAGTTTAGCCTTGTTGACCTAGTCTTGTTTTTGGGCGACCTTAGTCTAGACACCTCATAACCGTCCCCGTGGACTCGACCCGACTTACCCTATCTACGTGTTAGGTGTAGTTGGTATTACTTGTTGGTAGGGACCCACGACAAATCCCTCCCATCATCCGTCTGAAGTGAGAATTTATAACCCACAAGAAAAGAAACTTGATCGAAGGACTATTAGTGGGTATTTCATTGGATATGCCGAGAAGCCTAAGGGTTATAGATTCTATTGTCCATCTCACAGCACTAGAATTGTGTAATCAAGAAATGCTAAATTTCTTGAGAATGACTTGATTAGTGGGAGTGATCAACTGCGAGAAATTATTTATCCTGAAAAGGATCACAATGAGGTTCCACTATCTGACTCAGGTGTTCGGTTGGTCGTCATTCACACTCCTCAAGTCCAACCGAGTGTTAGACGAGCAAATAAAGAAACTCCACATACTACTGATTGAGATGTGGTAAAGACTGAGGATGTTCGGCCCGAGGGCGAACAAGGTCCACCCGAGGGTGAACAAGCTCCATTAAGAAGATCTACCCGAGAAAGAAAAACAGCAATTTCTGATGATTTTATGGTGTATTTACAAGAATTGGATTATTGTGTTGAAGCTGATAATGATCCTTTGTCATTTTCACAAGCCGTAAGTTCTACAGATTCAAACTTATGGATGAATGCTATGAAAGATGAGATGAATTCTATGGCATCTAATGGAGTCTGGGATCTCGTCGAGTTGTCTGATGGTGCAAAAACCATTGGATGCAAGTGGGTCTTTAAGACAAAGAAAGACTCGCTCAGCAACATCGAGAGGCATAAAGCAAGACTCTTTGCTAAAGGATTCAATCAAAGGGAAGAAATCGATTACACAGAGACTTTCTCTCCTGTATTCAAAAAAGATTCTTTCCGAGTTGTCATGGCATTAGTAGCTCATTTTGATTTTGAGCTACATCAGATGCATGTGAAAACGACATTTCTCAATGGAGATCTAGAAGAAGAGGGTTATATAAAACAACCTGAAGGATTCTTCTCTAGTGATGGTGAGCATTTGGTTTGTAAGCTAAATAAGTCTATATACGATTTGAAACAAGTTTCCCGACAATGGTATAAGAAGTTCCACAAAGTTATTTATTCATTCGGTTTCAAAGAAAATATTATGGATCAGTGTATATACCTTAAGGTCAGTGGGAGTAAGATTTGTTTCCTTGTGTTGTATGTGAATGATATTTTGCTAGCAACCAATGATAAAGGGTTTCTATATGAGGTGAAACAATTTCTTTCAAGTAACTTTGATATGAAGGATATGGGTGAGGCATCTTATGTCATTGGCATTAAGATCCATAGAGATAGATCCCGAGGCAATTTAGGCTTGTCTCAGGAGGCCTATATCAACAAAGTACTCGAAAGGTTCAGAATGAAAGATTGTTCACCAAATGTAGCACCCATTGTGAAAGGTGGTCGGTTCAGTTTGGACCAGTGTCCCGGGAATGACATTGAGAGGGAACAAATGAAAAATATTCTCTATGCTTCAGCAGTTGGTAGCATTATGTATGCTCAGGTCTATACCAGACCCGATATTGCATATGTTGTTGGAGTATTAGGCAGATATTAGAGTAACCCAGGAATCGATCACTGGACAGCTGCAAAGAAAGTGTTGAGATACCTTCAGGGTACTAAGGATTACATGCTTATGTATAGACAAACTGAGAGTCTTGAAGTGGTAGGGTATTCCGATTCAGACAACGGTGGCTGCATTGATTCACGAAGATCCGCCTCAGGATATGTGTTTATGCTAGCCGACGGGGCTAATTCTTGGAGGAGTACCAAACAGACAATGGTAGCCACTTCTTCTGCAGAGGCCGAGTTCATTTCTTGTTTTGAGGCTACCTCACATGGTGTATGGCTAAAAGGCTTCATATCTGGTCTTAGAGTTGTTGACTCTATTAGTCGGCCAATACAAATGTATTGTGATAATACAGGAGCTGTCTCTATGGCTAAGAATAATAAAAGTGGAGGTGCAAGTAAGCACATCGACATTAAGTATCGGGCCCTTAGAGAACATGTTCAAGAGAAGAAAGTGACTGTTGACCACATTAGCACTGATCTTATGATTGCCGATCCCTTGACTAAAGGCATGCAAATTAAGAATTTCAAGGGTCATGTAGCAAGTATGGGACTTGGTCCGAAATATGATACATTTATTATGTTGTTTTGAACCTTTCATTCAATTGGATATTATCTCACATTAATTTATACACGTACGTATTTTGTTACCTTCATTTATTGAGAAATATCAATTTGTTTTGACCTAGTGTAAACATATGGTTTATTCATTAAGTTGAGAGTGGTGAAAGACCGAGTATATTGTAATACATGGAAGGTTAATTCTCGTTTTAAATAAGAGGATTAGTCGCTATGATTTGTATATGCGGTTTCTCGTTTAAATGGACCAAGTGGGAGAATGTTAGAATTTATGATAGACTTAATAACTGATTAAGTAGTTTGATCAATTTAGAATTACTGAATTGTGGTCTATTTGGTGATCAACATAAACTCAACTAAATATCTATCTCTTATCTCGTATAATCCTATATTCCATTAATCACTATACAGAAACTTTATCTAGTTGTAACTTTATCTTTGATGGAAAGATTAGTATAAATACAACACCATTCAGGGTCACTAGATCCATCTTCTCTATACATCTATACATCATCTAAATCTGAGAGGAAAGAGTTTAGAACCGACAATATAGTTAAGACGGTCGACGGTATTCGAGGACGGTATTGAGAAATAATTCCTTCAACAAAATGTGAAAGACACTCTCGTGCTGTAGTAGCACCCAATTTAAGATACTCGTCAACTTGATCAGCCGAGCAACCATAAGCTAACATTCTTATTGGCGCGGTGCATTTTTGCTGAATTAGAAGCACCTAGTCGCCCTTGTGCATCCGGCCTCGGTTGGAAGTAATCGTCATTTGCACTTAAGACATTGACAATTCGCATAAAAAGATTTTGTCGCATGCGAAACCTACGTCGGAACATATTTTCATTATAAAGTGGTTGACTACTAAAGTAATCCATCGTCAATTGATCATTTGCTGCTTCGCGATCCCTCTGTATAAAAACCCTACATTTCTTATGTGAACTCTCACTCGTTTTTTGAACATTTGCTGCAATATGAGATAGAATTCTTTCTTCCATCACTTGCATGCTCCGATTTTCCTCAAGATAATCCAATAACATATAGTCGTAAATGTCGTCACTTGAATTAGAAGAATTTGAATCGTAGTTAACATTCATGTTGTGTTTAAACAAGTAATCACAAATAAAAGGGAATGATAAAGTAGAGAAAAAGAATAAGAATGAAAAATATAGAAAAATAATAAAAATGTCAAAGTAGAGAAAAAGAATAGGGGAGTGTGTATAGTCTAAATAGACATCTCAATTCATATAGTAGCAAATTGTTCTCCAAATTTAATGTAGTTGGTGTAACTTGAATCAAATGTTGTTGTATATACATTTTAGTGCTTTTCATTAAATGGTTGTAGTAGTATACTCCAAGTCAACAAAATAAATGGTTATTAAGAAAACCATCAACCATGGTTTGGAGCATTTAAGAAAAGTAACAAGTGTTAATTCTTGAGAATGGAAGTTGCAATTTGGACGTGAATGTTGTCCAATTGTTAACAAAATTAATTTGAGAAAATAACAAAATTCAAACAATTGATGTCTATACTTTTTGTCGGCAAGTGATAGAGATACACTCATCGTATGAGGGTTTTGTACACCACCAATGTAGGCATTCCACTTGTCCACTCAAAGGAATCTACCTTTTGCAAGATTCCTTATTAATTTATCTTCCCACCTAACCCTCACCCAACTCTCACAGTCTCACCTAATTACCTCTTTTTTTGTTTTTTTGTATGGTTTTTACTAACTTCAAATTTAATAATTTATATTTTTATACGTGTATTTTTATATCTCATATTATACATGTATTTTTATACGGTGTTGTATTCCAAATATATCTACATGTTAGTATTATAGTGACATATTTTTATACTCCAATATGTTTTGTTACGTATTATTACACTGTATTTTATACGTATGTTATAGTTATGTATTTATACAGTCTTATTATATTAATTTATGGAAAATGATATATGCAACCCTTAGGGTTGTATATAAGAGAACAAATAAGGAAATAATTTTTTAATACAAGTATTAATTACATTGATATATGTGTAACTTGGGTTTAAATCTTTATATTTTTATTAAATATGGAAGATTTTAGTTGCTTAGATACAACCCTAAGGGCTGTATTTAACATTACCCTTAATTTTTTTTTACTTTTTGTGTATGTATACCCCAATACATATTTGTAGTGTATTTATACGTTATTTATTTATTTATTTTTGGTGAAATGTGAGTTATATTCATCAAAAAAAATAGGCTTTACAATTGTATCCCTACAAAGTAATCATATAGACTATATCAAATACAGAAACAGAGGCAAAAATGAAATTAACAGTTATAGCCAACCCTCCTTAGATAATCAATATCTTCAGAGGTTATATTCTCCAAGTCTTTTGCCTTGATTCTGATCCGAATCGAGTTGATAATACTCCAACTAGCTGTTTCAGGTCGTGTCATATACCCCTCCAGAGGTTACATTTTTATTTATACTCTATTACGTTTTGTAAACTTTGTTTGCACTTTATTTTTATTTTAAAAACAATATTATCGGAAGGTACTTTTTTAGTAGTGTAACTATATTAGGTGTATTCCAGATGTATACGGGTTAAAAGTATTTGTTCTTTAATTTTAATTTTCTTAAATTTTTTAATTTTGTAAATTCTTAAGTTTAATTTTTTCTTTACTTGGGACGTAGTCTGAGATAGTTTGTGAAATGTAATTGAAGTGCAAATTATTTTAGTAATACATTGTTGCTCAGTTGGTTGTTGGGTTGGTTATTCTTCTGAAGTGGCAGTGTTTGAGCCCTGACGATGACAACTTTCCATTATTTTTTGCTCCTGGTTGTTTTAGCTAGAATTAATTTCGTACTCCAATTATGCCCTCCGTTTTTCTAATATTAGTCCTATTTATTAAACATGAGCAAATGTTCAAGTAAAGGGTTAAAATATTTTTGTGTAAGTAACTTTAAATGTTACCGTTTTAGTTGAATTCATATTTTTTTAAGGTTAAAATAATAAATCCGTAAGCTGCAAAAATAAACTACAAAATGTTGGTAACGATAATTACGTAGTAAAACATGCGTCGTAAATAATGACAAATGCAATTGCATTAACGATTTACCACTAAAATTAATGTCAAGATCGACTATAATGTGTGTATTCGGAATTTGAAAATGGTGACCTAAAGTTTTGTGTCTGTTGCGGCTGTGAGAACGTAGGTGTAATCTGTGATAGTGAGAGGTTCGGTGTCATTTGCGATGGCGTATTTTGTGTAGCACTGAACCCACTAATAAACGACGAGAAGTCCTCGTTCCGAACTTGTTGGGTTTGACTTGTGTTTGGCTCGACCATACCGTCTGGCAAATCGTCATTGTGCTTCCTCCTTCTCTTCGGTTGCTTCACATTACGCCTCCTTCCTTTCCCTCGTTTAATTTGTTTGGCATGGGCCTCCAATTCTTTGATGAGCAGTTCGGACCTTGCATTGTAGATTTCCAAACCCCCTTCACTTTGCACGGCCAACCGCTTTATGTAATCATTTCTAACAGTTATTTCAAGTGACCGTTTAAGACGTTCGTGTTCTTCCGAGTTATAGTACCCTACCCTAATGTTCTCGTAACCTCTAACTAAGTCCTTCCGCCAACGGTCCAAGATATACCTATCCGGGATAGCCTTCATGTCGAGCACTCCAACGCACTTCATGATATGCCGACACAAGATCCCTTTTAAATTCGAACATCTTACAACCACATTTATACTCACCAGTCATTGTGTTAATTGTAACAACAAAAGTCCTCTTTTCCCTCTTCCAAAAAGCTTCTGTCACCTTTGACGTCGCCCGAAACGTCTTATTGAAACCCAGACTGTTCACGGGAGGAGTTCTACGTTTGTGCTTATGCATCCGTAAACCTCAGTTTTCACCTCTGCGAATTTAGTATTTGTGTAAACCTTATTGTAGACTTCCTCCAACATTATTTGGGGATCCCATTTAAGTGGATAGTTTCAGGAAGGATTCGAACCCCTGACTTTACACCAAAGAGGACCTTATGCTAGACCATTTTGCCATTGCGCTACTATCAATCTATCATTATTGATATATTTGCATGACATTTGACCATTTCTACCTAATGGGACTGTTCGACCTTACATCAAATAACTGAGTTGGTTACTTGTTTATTTATTTATTTTTTCGTAAAACTGTTTGCGAAATTATAATCAGAATTTTTTTAAATCAGAATTTTTACCATACACATTAACTATTCTAAGAGCAATTATTGTGGGTACTTGTGGAACCAAAGTGCAATAATCAGAATTTTTTTACAGGAATTATTCTAACAGCAATTATTCTAAGAGGAATAACACGTGAAATCAAAGTTTTAAGTTAATTTTTTTTTGATTTGTTATATAGAAATTCTAGATACCTATGGATTCTAGTGTCAATTACATATGATAGTAATCGAAACTTAACATATTTGACAGATAGCTATCTTAATATAAAGGGAAACAATTGATTACAATTGATTGAGATTGATTCCAATTGATTATAAAGGGAAACAATTGATTATCCTTAATATTTGGTACATACGAAAATTTACACCTAACTTCCATTTTTTTTATAATTTACAATTTTTTTTAAACTTTTTTTTATAATTTACGAAAATTTGGCACCTACAATTTTTTAAAATCAAATTTTCAGCCATACCTTTTAAAAAACTTTTAAAGACTTAATTTACTCCTAATTCACAATTTCACCCAACATACAATATACACCCAAATATACTTCCCTTTTAACCATATTTGCAGAATATTTGTATTAGATAGAGCATCAACTAATTTAGGAGAGATTCAAGGAAAATGCATGTGAAGACGTAATATAAATCAGTAGCATAATTTACTTTTAAACTTATAATTAAGGATAAAGATTTTCCATGACATAATTTTAAAAAATTTAATTTACGTTTAACTAAACTTATAACTTTTTACAGAACAAGATATACCTGCACAGAACGTATCTTTCCAAAACACGGGCATCCACCTTCTTCGTATATTCCACGCATCCGTCAACCATGTGTTTTCTCGAAGGTCGTACTTACCCAAAAAATCGTCCCACATTTCCTGCAGTTCAATCTCCGTGTGACTCTCGTGGACAATCGGACGCAGGCTTCTATCAATGTACGCAAATTGGGGTAGACCTCTCAAATGACAATCCGCGTTTTGAAGAATGTGCCAAAGACACATTCTATGGCTAGTGCCCGGGAACACCTCTTTGATCGCGCCTTCCATTTTCTTACACTGATCCGTTAAGAGAACATTGGGAGCTCTACCCATACTCTTGATCCATTTTTTTTTTTTGAACACCCAAACATATGTCTCCGTGTCTTTGTGTGAAATTAAAGCGGCCGCATATTAAACGGTACTGCCGTGGTGGTTGGCACCTACAAAAGAACAAAACGACATTTGGTACTTGTTGCTTAGGAATGTACTGTCAAATGAGACGGGGTCACCGAACGCCTTGTACATGGCTCTACACCTTGCATCAGACCAAAAAATATTCAGTAGCTTGTCGTCGACATCCCTCTCTACGTCGTAGTAGAACTCGGGATTTTGTTCTTTCAACCGGTCAAAATAGTCCAAAACCTCCTGAGCGTCACCACGCAAACTTGTTTTGCGGCGTTCTTTGACGACGAGATTCCTTGCGTCGCGTCCGGTGAAGGGAAGATTTTGAATACCCCCAACCTCCGCAACTAAAGTGTTGAAGTTCTTAGTAATGGGAACGCTGGCTTTATCATTCAACATCAGCCTTGCTTTGAAGTAGTCACTAATATGTCTATATTGGACGACATGTCGACTAAGTTATGGGTTCACGTCGTGGTTATGTTCCAAATTGCATGTCCGTATTACAAATTTGCCGCTAACCTCGTCCAATGTTCCGAACAAAAACATTTTACACGAACCCGAAGGAGTATGCTTCGCCGTATTACCTTCTAAGCATTTGAATCTAATCCTCATCATCATGTGGAATCGAGGTTCTTTTTCACCGGAGCCACTCCGGGCTACTCCTTGCTCCTTGAAAGGCTCTAAAATATCACTACTCCTAACGTATAGTTGGAAGCTGATTTTGTAACCGTACGTGTAACACAAAGCCGCAAACTGCTCACCGGATTCGAACTCCATTCCAACAGTGGGCGCGGTAGGAGGTTCGTTGTCGCAATTAGCTCCTAGGACGCGGGACGCCTGCTGTAATAAGTCGGCGCTACTGTCGTCGTGTTCATTTATTTCATTCTCTTCCGCGTCATCCCCTTCGTACGGTACGTTAAGATCAATATTTGTTGTCATCTTATGATGCGTACGGAATTAAGGTAGAATATAGGAGATGAATTTTTTTTAGTGTAGTACGTTACTGCTTACTGCTTCCAGGTACCATTTTTGTAAATATAGAACAGGAAGTTGGAAGTTCACTAGGGAGACTATTCAAATTTCTAATTGAAATCAAAGACTACATAATGATATGTTAAATCACAATTACATTTAATTTTAAATTACAATTTCATATAACACATCATGCAATGTTAATTTTAAATTATAATAATATAACGTTCAAAGTAGTGATTCAAAGGACAAGAAAATAAAGTTGTCGGTTTAGTTATTAATTTAGCATTGTCAGTAAATTATCGGTTCTAAACCCATATTACGTTCCTATTTTTATTTTAAGTCCAATTATATTGTAATTGCTTCGTACTCCGTTTGATTAGTGTTACATTGTCGGTTTAGTTATTAATTTAGCCTTGTTAATAAATCATCGGTTGTAAACCCATATTACGTTTCTATTTTTTTCTTTTATTCTAAGTCCAATTATATTATAATCGCTTCGTACTCCGTTGGATTAGTGTTACGTTGTTGATTTAGTTATTAATTTAGCGTTGTTAGTAAATTATCGATTGTAAACCCATATTACGTTTCTATTTTTTTCTTTTATTCTAAGTCCAATTATATTTTAATCGCTTCGTACTCCGTTTGATTAGTGTTACGTCGTCGGTTTAGTTATTAATTTAGCGTTGTTAGTAAATTATCGGTCCTAAACCCATGTTACGTTTCTATGTTTTATTTTCTTTTATTCTAAGTGCAATTACATTATAAGCGCTTCGTACTCCGTTTCACTAGTGTTACGTTGTCGGTTAATTTAGCGGTTTTCATATATTACGTTTCTATTTGTATTTTCTTTATATTTTCTTCATATGTTTGTATTACGTTTCCATATAAGTGCAATTACATTACATTTTTACTCAACGTTTCTACTGTTATTACGTTATTAGATTAGAGTAGTTATGACATCCACATTGACGTATTTTTTTCAATTAGTTATCATCTTCAAAATGCTGACATCATACTGCCATGTAAACAAATCCATTAATATGAAATTAAATCCGGTAAAAGTAAATCCGGTAATTAACAAATACTCGACGTCGTAACTAATAAACCGGTAATTGAAATCGACGTCCACCAAAAACTTCCGACACTTACAACCACGAACTTACCGAACTTACTAATACTAATTTACTAATCTTTTATATATTAAAGCTGAAGAAAAAGGAGGCACCACATTCACCCACCTCAGCGTATTACATGGCAGTGATGTGGCATGTATTATTTGACATAAACAATTTTTTAAAATAAATTAAAAGGGAAAAATTGAAGCAGTTATAGCAGTTATTTTAGGAAGAAGATTGTGAATTGGTGATGAGATAAAACTGAATTGGTGATGGGAAAAAACTGCCGTAGGTAGAAGATTGTGAATTGGTGATGGGAAAAAACTGCCACACTTACTATTCTCAATATTTGCCTCTCCCACCACAAACTGCCTTTCATCAATTAGTCCCTATAAAATAATCATTTTTGCATAATAATTTCCTCAATCACTCTCCCTAAAAAATGAGACTCTCCCATAAACAATACTACTACTACGGCGGAGGTCGAAGCTCAGTGGCGTTGTGGTTATCCCGATATAATGGTGATTAAGACGATGACGAATGCCAAAAGAAGCTGAGTAAGAAATCATTCGGGAGTTTGAATGACAAATGAAAGTAAGAACATACTACGTATCATTTTGGAGGTTTGGATTGAAACAATTGTTTTTTTTTTAAAACCAATTGACGGTTTTAATTGAGATTGAATACAACTATTCCTCACCGATGTGCACCTTCTATTCTTATTTTCTTCTACTACTCCTTCACTTGACCACCAACCACAACAGAAACAATCATCCCCCTTACTACAATCCCAGTGAGTACTCTTCATTTTTTTTTGCCTATGTTGTTTTACTTAGTACAATATTTATGAATTATTAATTAATGTTGTTCACAACTTTTTATGTATGTCTTGAAGAGTTTTGCATAAACGTGGGTTTTATGGGCACGACCAAATCTAGAAATGAATGGTTTATGATTTTGTCTTTAGGTTAAATATGTGGTCTTGGTTAAATATTTGTTTCCTTATTCAGCTCCATATGATGTTAGTAGGAGAACGAGTCTTAATAGATTATGCAAATGAAGTCATGAAGTCGAATAGCTCCGAATTTTCGCAATTTTTACTTCAACCTTGGCATGGATATACACAATTTCACCTTACACTACTAATATACACAAATTCCGTGTGAAAGTAATATGTTCGAGTTCATCCTTATTAGTATGATTAATTTAAGTGTAGCTTACTCACTCATTGTTTTTACTTTTTAGTGTAAAGATGACAACTAACATTTACGGTTGATTAACATTATAAAATTGTTGAGGTCACTATTACACTATTTAGAAAAGTAGATAGAGATTTATTGTGATTTAGGCCAAGTTCTGGATTCTTTTTCAACTTAGTGATAGTTTAATTCTTTGCGGCTGAGGTCAATTCAGTCTCATGGGGTTTATTTTGTCTTGGTTACTTCAATTCGATTTAGTTCAACCTCATGAAATTTATTTTGTGTCGATTAATTCGGCACACCTTCCTTCAAATCAGTCCAAAATAATAAAGTTTTAGTTGTTTTTATTTTTGTAATAAGATTCTCATTTTTTCTACCCTCTATGGATGATATAAATGAATGGGTTATTTAGCAGGAATAATACCAACTTTGGGTGATATTTTTTTTTGGGTAAATGCGAGTGTGTGTGTGTGTGTGTGTGTGTGTGTGTGTGTGTATATATATATATATATATATATATATATATATATATATCATTCACAAAAAATTACAGCAGGCAGGGGACTAGCAGTCACCCATCCCAAAAGAGCAGTACAGTAGGCCTCAAAGGTAAATTAAATTAGATTCCTAAGATAATTAGCCTCGTCAAGATTCGTCACTAAGTTTAGCGTTGCTTCGACTAGTGTTTTGACATTCTCTATAATGTACTTAATAGTAATTTCAGGCCGTTTTATGGATTGATTCAACCTGGTTGTATTCCGTTCCATCCATATCGAATAGATGAAGACATTGGTGATCATGGCTTCGAGCTTTCCTTTCACTGTATTAAGCCTGCAGTCCTTGAGCTGTGAAATTTTAAGAATGCTGCATTCATACCTGAGTTCGATCGCAGTCCGTATGAGTGTGCTATACGAATATCATTGGAACACATGTTCTGTTGTTTCTGTTTCAGAACTTTGGGTGATATTCCATCAATAAAATCAACTTTAATTAATACGGGAATAAAACCAAGTATGAGACATATTACATGCGAATGAAATTGCCACTTAAATGACCGAATGAAGTCGGTTTTTGTGGGTCCCATATTATTAATTAACACACATCTTCATCTTCCCCATTGCCACACCAAAATCGATTTTCCTCTAAATCAAATTCTCTCTCCTCATAATGCTAAGCCTGTCACATTTACTTGCTTTCTCAACAAGCGTAAACTAAGCTTTACAGTGTAAACCAAACCCACCTCATGTTTGATAAATGAACCCCCATAACAAAACTTCAAGGTCACAAGGCTCCATGGGTCAACCTACGTTTTCAATCAAATCAATTAAAAAAGAACATTAATTGGACACTTAATCCCCTAAATTAAAGAAATAAGAAAACCCTAAGTTAAACCCAGAAAAATCGAAAACCCTAAGTTAAACCCAGAAAAATTGAATTGGGGGAAATGAAAACAATATTGACCGTTGACATAGTCGAAGCAAATGATGGAGGAATGAACTTGACAATACCCCTGAAAATTGATTTTCGACAAAATTAATGGTCGTCAAGTCATCATTCATGTGTAGGCGTTAAATTAATGGAGGGACGAAGTTTGAAGTTTGATGAAGTTAAAAGTGAATGGTTACTTTACTGTCAGTGATAAGTGTAGTTTGTAGTGCCTAATTTGTTGTGTTTTGGTCCCGTTTTCCTTGTGGAATCGCTCCTTGGGAGCGGTTTATGGGTTACTTATGCTTCCTTTAGTTCGTTTTAGGTTCCCGAGACCATTCATGAAGAATTGGAACGATTGCGACTCGTTTCAGCATACACTTTTGGAGCCAACGGAGAGAAGAAATGATCACTCGATGCCTTGGATTCGATCCCGAGACCTTGGGACCCATTCCCGAGCCCCTTAGACTCGATCCCGAGCACCGAGAGTCGATGAGAAGCCCATGAGAAGCAAGGAGGGACCTTTATGATCATATTAGAGGCCTACAAGACTCTTCCCGGGCGGGAAGAGTAGCCTTCCCGGTCGGGAAGGAGTGCATGAATGAAGAGGCTACTGATCTGGCCGTCCCGACCGGGAAGAACCCTTCCCGACCGGGAAGAGCAATAACACAGCCTGGTGTTATTGATAACACAGCCCGGTGTTATGCTTGATCCCGATCGGGAAGATAGCTTCCCGACCGGGAAGGATGGCCCATCCCGACCGGGACCATTCCTTCCCGACCGGGAAGAAGTGCTGTAGCCCGTGATGGTAAGGATTCGTCACGTCCCTAACCGATCAATAAAACAACCAACTAACCTAGTGGGTAGCTAGGGCAAGTCGGGATCGTATCCACGAGGACGGTATATCAAGGTTTAGACTAGGTCGGCCTACAACAAGACTAGATCACCAAACAAACACAAAGAAACAATGAAAGGAAAAATATTGCGGAGGAGAAGTGAGAACTAGACTAATGATGAACTAAGCTAATGATCGAACTAACAAGTAAACTAGAGTAAATGATGGCTAACTAGGAGGATTAACACAAATATGGAAAGAAGTGGGGTAGGTCGAGTTCATAGGAGTAGAAGGGTAATTGGGGTGATCAAGGGAATAGGTGTCTCCTAATCGCTAGAGTCGGTCCGGGCTCTCGCAACTTAGACCGATGTCAAGATGGGTCCGGGCTCTCGCAACTTAGACCCTAGTCCGCGCTCTCGCGACTAAACTATTCTCAACATTTCCACAAAATAAGCAATCAATGAGAAGATGAACACAAGTATGGGAAGCATGGCCACTACAACTCACACAAGCATATCAACAAACACATAGAGTGCCCACAATGTGACTAACAACAAAGATGTAACCTTTTCCCCTTAATCAACCCTAATCATCCATAATCTACCCCTAATCCCCCTACTAACCCCACAAAGAAACTACTCTCTCATTATCATGAACAAACTAACATTCACAAAAGAAACTAGAACAAACATCCAAACATTCATCATGAATAACAAGAACAATAACAATAACAACACAAAAAAGATGGAAACAAGATTAAATAACTAAGAACAAGAATAAGAAAGGTTATACCAACAATAGGATGAAGAAAAGATGAAAACTTGTATTAATGAGAAACCCAAATACAATCCCAAGGTTGTCAATCTTGGAACAATCTTCAAGAATCTCCTTAATTCAAGAACTAATTACAATGATTAACTAAGAATTAAAAAGAGATTAAAACTAATGAGAGTAGCAATAATCTAGGGTTTTAAATGTTAATGGAGGCTTAAACTAGTCTAGGGTAAGATAAGATGTCTTAACATTACAAGAAGGGAGTATATATATAGGTACAAGAATGAAGGAGAAGAAAAGAAAAGGAGTCGTGCTGGCAGCTCATCGTCCCGACCGGGACGGATCATCCCGACCGGGACGGGTTGGTCCCGACCGGGATGGGCTCACAGTGGCACCCTTCAACGTGCACCCCATCCCGAACGAGATGGGTCTTGTAGGCCTCCCTTAAGAGCGCTTTAGTCCTTCCTTGCCTCTCATGGGCTTCTCGTTGATTCTCGGGACTCGGGATCGGGTCTCGGAGGCTCGGGATTGGGTCTCAAGGTCTCGGGGTCGATTCCGAGGCATCGAGTCATCGTTTCTTTACTCCGTTGGCTCCAAAATGTGTATGTATTGAGTCGGAATCGCTCCAACTCTTCCAATTCGATCTCGGGAACCTGGAACGAACTAAAAGAATCATAAGAAGCCCATAAATCGCTCCCAAGGAGCGATTCCACAAGGAAAATGGGACCAAGACATAACAAATAGGTACTACAAACTACACTTATCAGCCCGCAATTGCTTCTTTCCTTCTCCTTATTCATTGTAACCCTATAAATACCCCCCCCCCCCCCCCCCCCTCTTGTAATCTTATGTTATGTTCTTCATTACCCACTAAACCCTAGACTACTTTAACATAGATTAGCATAGATTAGTGTAGATTAGTCTTTAGTTTATCGTTAATCTTAGTTTAGCTCTTATATTAAGGGAATTCTTCAAGATTATTCAACCAAGATTGACAACCTTGGGAGATTGTTTTGGGTTTTTCTTATTAATACAAGTTTCAATCTTTCTTCCTCTTGTTAGTAGGTATAATCTTCTCTTCCTTTTACTCCTAATCATTGTTTAATCTTTCAAGTTTTAATCTTCGATTGTTGTTTATTGTTCTTGCTAGTTTCTTTATGTATTTTTTGTTGTTTGTGTTGATTCATCTTTAATTTTTATGGTTAGGATTAGTTTAAATTATGTTTGAGTAGACTCTTGCTAGGGTTAGTAGGGGGATTTGGTGGTTTAGTGGGTGATTAAGGGTTTGTTTAAGATGTTGGTGGAAGTTTTGGTTGCCTCTTGGTTAGATGTATAGAACATGTATGATGAAATGCTAGAATGACATGTAGATGCATATGCTTGTTTTTCTTGCCTTTTCTCTTGTGGGTGATGGTTTACTCGTAGGTTTGGTTCCCTCATTAATAGCGAGAGCGTGGTGAGGATGACCTCTAGGTCGGTCTACGTAGCGAGAGCCCGGACGTAACCTAGGCTACGAAAGCACGCTAGTAACCCCGTTTGTCATGTGTGTCGCTAAGTTGGGTTCTTGCGCGAGAGCGAGGAACCTCTAGGATGGTCTACGTAGCGAGAGCCCGGACTACACCAAGATACCCCGACTACCCCTTCACCTTAGCTCTTCCTCGATCATTCCATCACCCTTGAACCCGACCTAATCCTAGCCCTTTTTCTTATTCGTTTTCTCCGTCACCTTAGTCATAGTCTTAGCCTTCTTCCCTTCCTATCATTCTAGTTTAGCTTAGTTCGTTGACTTAGTCTTGTGTTTGGGTGACCTTAGTCTAGGCGCCTCATTACCGTCCCCGTGGATTCGACCCGACTTACCCTAGCTACGTGTTAGGTGTAGTTGGTTATTATTGATCGGTGGAGATCCACGGCAAATCCTTACCATCAGTCAGCCAGTAAAACTGGTATTAGTGATAATATTAACAGGTGTAGGCGGTAGCAGGTAATCATATTTCATTCGCGTGTAATATATCTCATACTTTGTTTTGTTCCCGTATTAATTAAAGTTGGTTTTATTGATGGAATACCACCCAAAGTTGATATTATTCCTGTTAAATAACCCTAAATGAATAGCTTTTCTTGCAAAAATCATATATTAGGTGAAGTGGAATCCCAATTAAGAATCCTTGGATCATACTCTAATCTTTTTTTAAAAGAACTTGATTATCATGATCTTAGTTCCTTTCTAAATGAACTTGGTTTAGCATCATTGGCCCTTGAATAAGAAGAAAAGTCCATCAATCTCCAATCCTCCAATAAACTTCTGACAACCTAATTATGTTATGTGACTAAGGATTAAGTAATGCATCACAATTTATCATTATAAGAATACGTAGATTTAAGGTTAAGACCTACTTATCCAAGTAAACTTTCCTCGCCCCATCCTAATTTAGCATTATTAGCTTCTTTTCTCAATTCAATATTTGCATTGTTACTATCACTATATGATACCTATGGTTTTATATTGTTATTTGTATTGTAGATTCGTAAGTTTATCATAAAAAATAGTTTGTGTCTTTTCATGAGTACCATTTCTAAAAATTGGGAAGATTACTACGAAAAAATTCAATTTCATATCGTAGTGTTCGTCTATGTTTGGATCAAAGGTCGATTATGGTGTTGCAAAGAAGACTGGAAGATTATTATAAAAAGTAGGTATTTTTTATTCATGTTTTTATTACTACTCTGCTTAATTTTTGTTCTTAACTGATATTAATGGACTATGTGTTGAGGATAATATGAATAAATCGAGAGGATGTAAATTAATTGTACTGAATTATTTTCGTATTGTAATAAGCTAATTAGCTACTCTTAACTCGGATTTTTATGAAACTTAGAATGACGGGATATGCATCCAAATTACTATTAATGAACTAGCTTTGTAAGAAAGGCAATTGTGGAGCTAATAAGCTCGATTCTTTTAATCACTTAAATAATTCCTGATATTTTTCCTCGATAATGTCTTCCTTACAACGACAACTATATCCATCTTAATATTATAAGAGGTCAAATAACTTTAATTTCATGTGGTTAGTTGGAACTTAGAGCTGGCAAATAGGTCGATGATCGAGGTCATTTTGGGTCGATCATTTTGGGTAGGTCCGAGTTATTTTGGATTGCAAGCCTATTTCTGGGGACATGTTGTCGGTCCGCTGTGGGTTTGAGACACTTTGGGATGAGTCATTAAGGTTGAGTCATTTTCGTGTATGAATGATTTGGGTGAGTCTTTTTCGTGTATAAGTTATCTGAGTTGGGTCATTTCCATGGATAAGCCATTTAGATGGGGACATTAGCATTAATATACTAATTTCACCAACATAAAGTATTTTACAAATTATTTAATTTATCATGAAGTATTCTAACCTATAAATCTCTGTTTTGATGTAAGTAATAGAAGTAATACTAATATATACTTATGATTTAACATCAATCTTTTCAGGTGGATTGGATTGGGTTCAAGTTATATTTAGGTCAAGCAATATATTTTGGGTCACTTTCGGGTCTCGGGTCACTTTGAAAGGTCCAGATGGAAGTATGCATGGGATGCACCTTCTTTTAGATTTTTTCATGCAGTTTGCTGTTATTCTATTTATTCTATTTAACTCATTACAGAGGTAAGACGATATATCTTCTTAAATATGAATTTGTGTAGCTCCAGAAGAGACATCAAAAAAAATTTCTTGGTGTTTACTATGATGTCTTTGCTAACATTGTTCGTACTCCATAATTTGAATATTTCATAATTAATGGTGATTCGATGACACTAATCACATTTTCAAAGCAATAAGGTAATATGATTTTCTCCTTCGTTCTTAGAATTGAAGTTGTCTTCTAGAAAATTGTTGTTATGAGCATGAGGTAGACAATAGTATTCAATTTTTTTTTTGTCTTTTTAGAAAATTTGAGAATATACAATGTTTTCAATTTTTTAGAATTTCACATTGGAGAGGCGAAGTTCAAAGGAATAATAAAATAGCCTTATGATGTTTTTTATTAGATAAGTTTGACGTCCTATATTTATAGTTAAACATTTTTTTTGCAAGAAGTTAATAATTGTGAACGTCATAGAATATGAAATTGTAAGTTTGTTACTAAATTGTTAGTGCCAATTAGTGTTTTATTGTGTCACTATGTTGATTTTGGTACATTATTTATTTCAAAAAATCATTGAGTTTTGTTCATATATTTTGACATAATTTCTACTTTATAAGTTATAACCACATATTAGAAGATAACTGTGAAATTGACAGGTTTAAACCTATTAATTCGGTAATTTGAGGGGCCAATCTTTTATGAAGGTACATAACCACCAAAAAAAATTGGGATAAATATCGTTGGAATATTAAAATGAATTTTAAATTCAAACAAATGTTTTTCCATTTCACAGTTCCTCAAACTTCATGAGAAAAATTAATACATCGTATACGTTTTTTTATAGCACAATTTTTAGAGAATGCCTTATGTGCGACATAATTCTATTGTGAGAACGTCTCACATGAGAATTTATACAAATTTTGATGAGACAACCGCGCAATTTACGCGGGTTTAAAACTAGTACTAGTAATAGATAATGAAATATAAAGAAACCCACCTCAAAGGAGTTCCTTCAACTCCTTCACGTTTTCCTTGTAACGCTGGACACCGGCATGAAGCATGCGGACCCTCATCATCAACAAGTCGATATCCTCATTGAGATCTTCCTCCCCACCCGGTACTCCTAAGGAACATATGAGGTTCCTACGACGGGTGAGGTCGACAACCATCTTCATGGTCTCTAGCTCCTGTTGACGGATTTTCGTCATCGCTTCCTCAAACTTCGAGATCAATGTCATAATATCAAGCTTAAGACTATCCATCTCCTTAGGGTTATTGTTTTTTTTGTGGGTGGTTTGATAAGAAAGTAAGGGAAATGGTGGGTTGGATACTACGTGATGTTTTGACAGGAAGTGGAGGGGGTGAGTTTAAATAGGGGTTAGTTTTTCACACTATCACGAATTGTATTTACTACGGAGTATGTACTAGAATTTGTACGTACTACTAAATTTACGGAGTACATATACTTATTTGATAAATTTCTCCGTTATTTTATGGATCGTAAATCTCGCAGTAGTCTTCTATCCTCGGATTAAAAAGCGGGACGTCTTTTACCCCTAGATTAAAAATCAGTTTGTGTTTTGCCCTCGGATTAAAAATCGTAGTCTTATAAGGTCTCGCAATTATATGAGATTACGATCCTACCTCCTTAAATTTTTTACTTTAATAAGTATTATTATGTCCCAACATAGTTGCATGATTTGTGGAACGTATTTTATTGCCAACGTAAGAATCGTATGAGACAGACTCAGAATACGGGCTCACAGTCGCATAAGACGGTCTCGTCATAATTGTATGAGACAAATTTACAAAACTAATTCCTTAAAAATTTTATCTTATTTGTATTACTAGTTTTGATCCCGCGCAAATTGCGCGGATGTATTAATAAAAAAATGTGTTATATATTTAAATTAGAAATAATTTAATAAATACTCTGTATTAGAAAGAGTGTGAAAATTAATAGTATTAAACATATATAGTATAGAGTAATATTCAAGATAATACAATAAGAACACTTATATCGTGTTCAATTAATCTAACGTTATTATCGAGATATAGTATTATTTCATATATACAATATAGTATTCCGTACTTATTTGAGCTCATTTTATCTGAAAAGATGATTGTATATAGACCAACGAATAATTTTGCAATTACTCATATCTATAAATTTAATAATATGTAATAACGGTAGAACAAATGTTATACTCCCTGTGTTTTTTAATATAAGTCATTCTCACTTTTCAAGACAACTTTTCTCTCTTCAATATCTCTCAGAACATAAGAAAAAATACTATGAAATGTATACTCATTTGAAAGCTCTTTTCATAAGGAATTTTATGGTGCAATTTTTAAAATTTTTGGAATAATATATTTAAATAAAAAGTAAAGTCAAAGTCTCACCACGAAAAAGTCAAACGTCATATAAAAAAATACGGAGGGAGTAGTGATTATAAAATTATTCTATCCTACCTATATATCATATTCATTGAATTGAACTATTACTTGTAAATTATTCAATAATTAGCTTAATACTGCATGTAAAATAATAATTGAGATGCAGTATTGGAGTCAATATTTTCAATATCATTAAAAGTGAACTTTCAAGCTTACTGACAAATAAAAAACAACAAAATGATACATGAAAGTTGTCTTTGAATAAATTAATAAATAATTGTTGACAAAAGAGTCATGGATGTTTGTTCGAGATTTTGCAAAACTCTAGCGGTCAAGGTGTCAAGTCATTTTGAATGTCTTCATCTACTGTTCCTAATGATCTTCGTTTGATCCTTCGAGAAGCTATATTAGGAGTGGCAATTCCTCGTTTGATCTTTAGCTAGTCAACTTGTCATTTTTGGGGCTTCGTCCCTCTGGCGTACCAAAGAAATATGGTAGTGACTCTATTTTGTTATCTTTATTTTTATTTTACTTGAACCCTAAATTATCGTATTTGTGCCGCGTGCAGTAAGCGTTTGATATATTTAGATATGAATCATGCCGTAATATCATATATAAGAGGGACGATAGACCGGTTTCAATCTATCGTCGCTTTAAATATTTATGAAACTCATCAATCTTAAGTGAAATTTATTAACATCTTCGTGGATTAAACAGATGGACTGGTCATGTAATAATCGGATGACAATACAATTTCCGTCTTATTCACTTGTTTACCTTTTATATTATTTGCTAATAATATTTTAATAAAGATAAACAAATGACTGAGACAGAGGGATTAGTGTATATTTTATTTCATTAAAAAAAGTCAATTAGCTAAGATATTTACTTAATTTCTAAGTAAGTATTTATTTTGAGAAGAGGTGATTAAGAATGATTGAATATTTTTTGTTATGAAATATTCAAACAATGGAGTATGAAAAATTCTAGCAAAGACATTATAGAAAACACAAAGGAATTTTTTTCAATGTTTCTTCTTGAACTACACAAATTCATGTTTACATAGAATATATCCATATTAATCCTATAGCGGGATGAATGAGATCTCAAAAAAATTGGTTTGACAATATGTTCATCTTAATCCTTACGAACATATGAATAAATATTGAAGGCATATTCCATACTCCCATATGGGTCTCACAACGCTAACCCTACCTGATAAGGCTGACCCGAGACATGAAAGTGACCAAAAATCGCTTAATTGAAGTATGACCCGAACTGAAAGTGACTTGAATCCATCTCACCTGAAATGAATGATATTACTCCGTAAATAATATTAATAATATATACATAAAAAATAAAGGGTTCAAAAGTTTGAATGTTTCCTATAAAATAAATAGTTTTGCAAAATACTTTATGTTACTGATATTATTAGTATATTCAAAATGTAATTTGACCAAATTATTCGTATCCGAAAATGACTCGTACCCGAAAAATGCCACAACTCAAAGTGACCCAACTTGTCTTCCGAAACTGGTCTTCAATCCAAAATCACCCAACCCTACCCGACCCAACCAAAAATGACCGACTCAAACCGACCCGGCCCGATTGACCCATTTTTCACTTCTAAGTTCTAATTAACTCAATGTGAAATTATTTAAGTCGTCATAATTATAATCTTAACACGGATATAGCTGTCATAAGAAAGCATATCGTGAAGAAAAATATCACTGATGCCTTTGCAAACTACATTTACTTTAAAGAATCTAATTCATAGAGGGTACACAATTTGGATTCATGTCTCACGGTCCTACCATTAATCTGCATCCTCTCGATTACTCATCATTCTCAACGCACAGTCCTTGAAGGTTAAACTTGTGGAGGGTGGAGTAGGTGCGCACACAAAATAGTCAGAGAGTTTAGGATTAGGTTAAAGTTGCGGAGATATATAGAACACCTACGTCATTACAAAATTCATTAGATCGATCTTAGAGTCGAGTCCATTGATAATGTTACCTTAGAAAAATGTTTGTGATGAGAATGATAAGGAATGCTTTTCCCGTGTATGAAATATTGTGAATACTCTTATGCTCTGTGAACTTGAGTAAAGTCTCTTGTAAAGATTCAATAAAAGAGCAATGTTTTACCACCAAATTAAAGGAGATTAAGAAAAAAGAAGCGACTTATTAGGATATCAAAAACTTGACAACACTCCCTAAAATTTCAAAACCTCTTCAAGGTTTCTTGTGTTCCACTGGATGCTTCCTGCCTTCATTCTTAGGAATGATCGATTTTTGAATTTCTCAACCGCATTTCAGATTTGAAGCTAGATAGAAAAAATAAAATAAAAGAGGGAAACATCAAGCGTTCACTCTATCGAGCTGTGAGTATTCAAGCTAAAGTATGTGGCATACCGAGGCCAATGGCGTATGACTTATGAGCCTTTCATGATCCTGAGTTTTCTGCAATTATTCATGAACATCCTGTTTCAAGGAAAACAAATTCCGGAAACATTATAATCTTTGAATCATTGCCTCAGAAATTGAATGCGTCTATAACATCTAACAAACTAATCATGTCTAGAATTTGACAAATACACGCCTGCTGCTGGCGAAAACCGACTGACCCAAGAAACTCAATTACTGAAATCACTCCTAATTAGAATATCAAAAACACTGCATTAGAAACTAAGAAATGAGCAATACAATCCGAAATTGATCGAATACATAAACTGCCGAATTAATCAAATACCTAAATAAAAACAATAAAAAATCAATCAAAATCATTAGGATTCCAATCTTGTATGTATTACTTGCGATTATACTACTTGAGAAAAATAAAAAAAAAACAATATCTTCTTGGTATCATCTTGAATTGGGATATCGATGTATACTTTGGGATGAATATTAGCAAACTCGAGAATCCGAGAGTGAAAAATCCCCTTGAGAATACCTTCCACTGCATTTTAATTCTAGCATTAATAACAGGATAGTACCCAAATTCCGACATTCCATAATTGTCATTATTAGCTGTTTATTCTCATCCAAAAACTACGAAATCATTAATTAATCAAAAAAACAATAACTAAAATCATCAATTATCCAAAATGAAACATGGGAAACTGATAAAATGCACAAATTAATGTACTCTTTCAATATAATTCAAGAAATTAAAATTCTAGGGTTTAAGAAAGATGAAACCTTTTGAATCAAAATCAATTAGCTAAAAAAAATGAAATAATACCCATATAAGAAAAACAGAAATGCTTCTGGGCTCATCATGAATAAAAGCAAGTCGAGCATATACTATAATGGCATAAATGAGGCTGATCAGGTGCAGATTATTGATGCTACTGGTCTTACCAAGGGGGATCTTCCTTTTAAATATTTGGGGATTTCTATGTCTCCAAAGAAGATTTCTGTCCTAGAATGCCACATTTTGACTGAACGAGTAGTTAGTAGGATAAGAGGATTGGGGGCGAGAAAGTTATCATATAGTGGAAGATTGGTCTTGGTGCAAGCAGTTTTAAGTAATCTGCACATGTATTGGTCGCGTATCTTCATAATTCCTACTTCAGTCATAGCTCAAATTAACGCTATTTGCAGGAACTATCTGTGGAAGGGAAGTGAACATTATCAATCTCCTCCATTGATAGCTTGGGATAGAGTATGTTGCCCTAAACGAGAAGGGGGACTGGGGCTCAAGAGCTTACATATCTGGAATATTGCTGCTATAGGCAAGTATGCGTGGTGGGTAGCTTGTAAAGCGGACCATATGTGGGTTAAATGGGTGCATTTCGTTTATTTGAAGAATAGAGATTGGGCTACTTATCACCCCTCCCCCCCCCCCCCCCCTTAACTCTAGCTGGTCTTGGAGGAAGATCTGCTGGGTTAAGGACATATTCTACACAAACAATCTGTTTCCTTTGCAAAACACGGAACTTATGAGGTAAGTGTAGGTTATAGTTGGTTGAGATGTAAAGGGCAGGAGGTTATGTGGGACAAGATGGTCTGGAATCGGATTAGCCTTCCTCGACATGGGTTTATTGCCTGGCTAATTAGTCACAATAGATTACTCACTAAAGATCGACTTGCGAAGATGAGTATAGTTAGGGATTTGGAGTGTGCTATTTGTGGAGCAGCAACTGAAACGCATATCCATCTGTTCTCCCAATGCAAGTATGTGCAGCAATGTTTTATGCTATTTTCAGGTTGGATACAAAAAGTTATATCAGTTCATGATACAGCGACTTGGTGGAAGAGATTTGGAGCAAAATCGCTCCTGCTGAAACAAGTGTATGCTGCAGGTATTGTAGCAGTTTGGTATCATGTTTGGAGAGTTAGAAATCAGGCCCGACTATTCCAAATGATAGAGCATCCTAGATATCTGGTGGATCGAGCCAAGAAAGAAATTTGTGCAAGGGTAAAGTCTATTAAGAATACTATACCATGTAAATATTCCAAAGATGTAGATCGATTAATTGAGTAGGTGAGTAAAGGTTGTATATTGGTGAACTTGAAAGATTGGAGTATGTATATATACTTACATTTACACCAAAAAAAAAGAAAAACAGAAATAATTGCACCAACTGTTCTAAACCCTCGTCTCACCAGATCTTTGCTCACGCTTTATGACTTTGACGTCTTCATGTGGACATGACATAGGTCCACCCTGACGCTGCCACGCGCGGGTTTGGGGAGGCGAATGAATCTCCATATGAGATAGGTCGAATTGAAATTTAAATCGAAGTTGGAGTTGCCACCGAACTTTGTGGGAGTTCGGGCCCGTTCGAACCCACTCTATGTCGTAGTGGGCCGTGCACAAAGTACTGCCCATTCCGATGTCAGAGTTTATGGGGTTCGTCCCTTTGCATTTGATACCGATACCGACATTATCGGATACCGTGTATTGAATGACTCTTGTGTGCCAATGGATTCGGACATCCGGAAACCATGGTTCTGAGTTAGGGGTGAGGGTACGTGTTGGGAAGTTCACAAAGAACACCCAACCCCGCCCGCACATTAGCGGCTTCTACTAAGATATCGTTTGATTTTAAAATACGCGCGTTAGTAATACGATGAATGATATGCAAACATTGTTTTGCCTAAACATGCGAATAATTGAATGGGTTGCTAGATCGATTTAATGCATCTAAAATTAACGTCAAATTTGTTTTAGCATGCGAGGTTCGTGTTAGTATAATAAAACAAATGATGAAAAGAAATCGCTAAAACATGAACAAACAAGTTAGTAACGGTTTGTAAATCGAATAAAAGATATAGATACGATGACATGAATGATTTTGCAAAGATAATTCGTGTGTTGGATTAAGTACGCGTTGACCGAGGTCATGAAAATATTTATCGAGATCTGAAACATGCTAAAAAAAACCGATGTTTTGTTAAGGAAAAGATGTTCGAAGAATTTAGGACGAATAGTTTTTTTATGTTGCGGTTTTCAGGGACCTAAGCAACCCGCGCGAGGAGGGCGCGACTCGCGCAGCCATGCGACTCGCGCGAGGCACGTGCGACTCGCGTGGCGGGCTGTTCTCGAGATCGTTTGAAAAATCGACAGTTTTGTTAAATCGCGTACAAATATAGCATAATTCATACTCGATTAAATTTGCGATATTAGTTATATTCGATATTCGATTATGGAATCGATATCAAATATTCAGAATGATTTTTAGAAAAGATGCTTTATAAATCGTTTTGAAAATTGAACGAAAAAAAAAAAATCAATTCTCTCCGCGTTGAAATCGTCATATTTTGTTTTTAATGTGACGATTTTTTTAGCATCAACGAGATTAATTTAGTTCCTTTTAGATACGATATTCGACTATAGAGTCGATATCGTATTTTAAGAATGTTTTTTTTGTATGAAAATTATATTGTAGTATCGATATTAGAAAAGAAAAAACGTGATGATGACCCATAAAAAAAGACAGACGACGCAAAAGAAGGAAAAACGAGAGGAAGAGAGAGAGAAAGGAGAAGACGGGATTTTGATTTACACTCTCAACCTACATGCTTTGTATTCTCGGAACGGGGCTCGTCGGAATGTGGCTTTGACACGGGAGCGTCGAGATAATGTCGGTGAGTTATGGTGGTTTCGGACGTGTAGTGTGTCGGTGTAGGGGAGGCCGGATCTCGGGTCTAAGGCGGCGTGTCCTCCGGTTGTATTATCGGTTGTTTCGATGTTATGTGTGTGTGTATTGTAGATTATTATTGATGTGTATGTTGCTAATGAATGTTGATGTGAATGTCTTCTCTACTGTGTTGTGCAAGGGGGCCTATTTATAGGAGAGTTCCCGACCTCAGCTAGGAGAGGTAGTTTAACTTGGGTGATAAGAAATACCGCTTTGGAAAGGAAAAGTAAGCAATTTGAGAGGAATGAGGGTTCCGTTTCTTGGTGGGAAAGGCATTGAACCCGGCTGGAAAGAGGAGTACTCGGCCGAGTATCCTCCGTGCTTGATCGAGTGTTCGGATAGGATTCCTTCTAGAGATCGAATTCTATCCTTGACGGAATTGTTTAATATTTCTTTTGTAGCTGATTTCTAGTTTTCGACTCTAAGTCGGAATCTCGGGTGACACGGCAGATTTTTTATGCTTCGGAAATATCTTTGACCGGGGTTTGACTCGGTCGCTAAAAGACGGTTTTGCCATCGGTGTCGGATTCGACCCAAATTAGTCTTATTTGACTCGAAATGACCCACTGGGCCTGAATTTGAGGTTGGTTTTGTGAGATTTATACTCCTTAAAAAGCCCAAGCCAAATGCCAATGATTTCGAGCCCATATTCGAGTTTGTCAAAGCACGTTTGCGTCTGATCATCATCGTGTGTTTGTCGGACACTGCTATAGACACCTAACGGTCAAATGTGAGTGTCTACAGAGCCCCCACTCTGACTGAGGCTTGGACAGGGCGAAAATCAGAGTAGCTACCAGGTCAATCAAAGGTTAAGACCTGGCAGACTTCCGATCGGGTCGTTTATAGTCCATTAGACTTGCGTGAAGGGCTCGCCAGCCATAAGATAGAAATCATACCTGAGCTGATGATGACTCCGTGGGGATCTGGACTTGTCGCGTAACTCCCGGATGCGCCTATATGTGGACCCATCCCGTGAAAAATGCCGCCTTGGGCTTTTCGCTGGGGAGTTAGTCGCACGGCCCTGCTTGAATCGTCCTTATACATGACTATGCAAAGTTTCGCATGTAGCATTTAGGTGAAAATGATCGCGCTGGGGAAAAGAAATTTTTTGAAAATAAATGGATTTTCGAAAATCTGACTCTGAAAAGGAATATAAATGCTCAGGATGACTTAGCTAGACTCTGAGATGGGGCCTGTATGCTAAACCTTCTAGGACTAGGAATTCTAAAAGAAGGAGGAGAGGCTGGGCTTAATGCTATAAATACCCTTCCCTTGCTTTTAATTTTTCACAATTCTCATAATTTCCTTTCTTCCACAAAGAACAAGCCTCGAGAATCCTTATTTCCCCTTAAGAATTTTAGCTATGGGAATCGACCGTTTGATCAGAATGCTGCAAGATTGGTCCCGATACTTTAGAGACGCAAATAAAGTTATTCTGAATCAGAATGGTATTACTCAATTGTTCACAATCCGTCAAATGCAAGTGGATCGTCACGTTCTGGATGCTTGCTTGTCCTATTGGGATGATACTTATCACGTTTTTGGCTTCCCTCGAAGCGAAATTTGTCCTATTCCTGAGGAAATTGCTGCCGTAGGTGGATGGAATCCCATACTTCGCCCTGCTATTCCGTTTTTAGTTCATGATCTGAGGAGGAAGCTACGAGAATTTTTGGGGCTTTCTCACATAGAGGTATCCGTATGGCGGAAGGAGATACTGTCTCTTTGATCGATCTGGCTGAAAATTTTATGAATCCACACGACGTCCGGGTCAGGCCGGTCCATAGCCGTAGGGCCTACGCTTTTTGTATGCTCCATGTTTATGCCTTCGAAGGTCATATGAATCTGTTATCATGCATGGGCTGTGTCCGACTTTTCACCGTGGTTGACCTGATGGAAACGGAGCACAGTCCGGCTTGGCTGATTACGGGAGAAATTATCCAAGGTTTGGATAATCGTAAGAGAGATTCGTCGATCCGGTTGACTGAGAGTACCCGCCTTCTACAAGTATATTGCCTCGGCTTTCTTCCGTTTCTTTGATTTCTCGCTTTTTCGAAAATTTCCGCGATTTTCTCGATTTTTCCTCAATTTTCGATTTTTTTTCTTTACTTTTTTTTCCGCAATTTTTGATTTTTTTTTTTCGCGATTTTTTTTCCAGCTTTGGCTATTTGAGAGGCTATCAATCGTGGATCCTCCCCTTGACGTGAGCCGATATCGCCCCAACCAGCCAAGTGATGACGAGGAGACGGACCATTGACTTTTCTCGCCACAATACTCAAAAATACTGGGACGAAGTGCTGTCTTTCCATGGAGGCTCATTGATCCGATGGACCGTGCCGTGGTGGCCCATTTATGTTCGAACCGGTTTGGAGTCGAGAGATAGGGCACGATATCAGGTGATCCTATCTTTTAGGCAGACAATTCACCTTTACCCCGATCGCATACTTAGGCAATATGGTCGGGCCCAAAGAATCCCGGAAATTGAGGCGGTCGTGAGTGAATCTACTCAGCTGACAGATGTGATGTGTGACACCTGGATACAGCGGTGGTACACCCGGGCTACTTGGTCTGTTTCCAAGACTCTTCACTCAATCTGGGTATCAGATTCTTATGTGAAGTGGACGAAGGCGGACTCTGCCAAAACTCGAGCTGCTCTGAAGACTGACGAGGCCTTCGACCTGCTGCGACGAGAACAAGTCAAAGATAACAGAGGTTTCTTTGATGATGGCGATACTCCAGCTACCTTAGTTCGACTGATGTCAGGTCAGAAAGGAAAGACTAGGACTCGGGCTGAAAGGTCCAGTACTAAAGGTGCACGAGGGAAAGTGAGCCCCAGACGGACCTGGAAAGGAGACTTGGTCCAAGACTGGCGGTTCGGGACCGACTTGGCCCTCGAGACAGACTACCCGAGCACGTACGGGCTCGGCTTGGACCAATGACAATGGCAGAAGATCCGCTGTCGAAGAAACGGGTTCGAGCTAAAGAGGTTCCACTTGTGATCCGGGAACGTTCGCCCCCGCCTCGTCGACCTCGGGCTCTGCGTGACCCAAAAGACAAGGGGAAAAGCAAAATGCATGACCATTAGTCTCATAACTTTTATTATTTAAGTACTACTACTATTTTTGTGGTGTGATCTTTTTGTTGTTTGTTTTTTTTGTGACGTATTTTTTGAAATTCCCGAATTCATTGGTTTTTGTAATAATAAAAGACATATTAGTGAATACCGTTCCCGTCTTTTCGTTATTGCAGTGGTTGTACCCTTTTGAGGGCTTGCCTACGTATCCACAATTAGTGGAATCAAACCAAACGTAGTTCAAAAATAGATTTTTTGCAATTTTCGAAATACATCAAGACTATTAGTTCGAAATGTGCGACAGTAGGATAAGTAATCCTAATTTATTGACTTGCTTAAAAATTTTGAAAATCTATAAAAAGATAAATTTTTATAAACTTTTAGTAAATGACATTGAGGTAAGGTTTAGGGGTAGTAGCGTTTCAACTAGTCCAAGTTGGTCGGGTTAACGAATTCGTTCCCATCCAAGTCTGTCAGCATCACCGCTCCTCCTGATAAGACTTTCTTTGCCAAGTATGGCCCAGCCCAATTGGGTTTGAATTTTCCTCTTGGGTCGACTGGTAGTAAGGCCCGGACGAATTTTAGGACTAGATCCTCTTCTTTGATATTTCTGGGCCTAACCCTTTTGTTGAAAGCCCGTTGTATCCTCTTTTGGTATATCTGAATATTGTAAAGGGCCCGCGATCGCCGTTCGTCCAAAAGAACTAGCGAGTCATATCGGGCTTGGACCCAATCTGCCTCAGGCACCTGACTCTCGAGTAAAATCCTGAGGGATGGTACCTCTAGCTCGACCGGTTGGACCGCTTCCATTCCATATGTCAGATAATATGGAGTTGCTCCGGTTGCGGTGTGAATTGATGTTCGGTACCCCCATAGGGCAAAATGAATTTTGTCGGGCCAGTCCTGGTAGTTATCAGCCATCTTTTTAAGTACGGTGACAATCGTTTTATTAGCTGCTTCTATCGCTCCATTTGTTTGGGGACGGTAAGGAGAAGATGTATGCCTTTGAATCTTATATATTTGCTAACAAACTAGCAGTTTCAGCTTGGAAATGGTACCGTGATCACTAATAAATTCGTGCGGGATCCCGTATCGGCATATAATCTTCTTTTGGATGAATTTGGCCACATGCTTGGCGTTCAAAATCCGGTACGACTCGTCTTCGACCCATTTGGTGAAATAGTCATTAGCCACTAAAATGAAACAGTGATCCCCTGTCCGGAAGGGTTCACTTTCCCGATTATATTGATTCCCCATGTCGAGAATGACCATGGTGATGTCATGGTATATAATAGGGATGATGGTATATGCTGTACGTTGGCGAAAATCTGACAGTTGTGGCAGTGTTTGACATATAACTGGCAGTCGGTTTCCATGCTATTCCAATAATATCCAAGTCTCGTGATTTTCCGGGCTAGCATATGGGCGTTCATATGCGGGCCATTTTAACCATCGTGTACTTCGGCCATAACCTTTTCGGCTTGTGTTTTGTCGATGCATAGGAGGAGAGCCCCCTGTGCCGTCTTTTTGTATAACTGTCCATCGTCTGTACGAATGAACTGGGTTGCCCACCTTCGTAGGGCTTTCTTGGCCCGGTTTTCAGCTCCCGGAGGATATTCTCCCGATGTTAAGTAGGTTAGAATAACCTGATACCAAGGTTCCGGATCAGTTATTTCGATATCCTGAATAGCGTGGATATATGCCGGCTCGGATCGTTTTTCGCCGCAAATGGGCATGCTGGTTAGATGTTCCGGGATATTCAATAAAGATGCTAATTTGGAAAGGGCATCTGCAAATTAGTTTTCTTCCCGGGGTAGATAGATGTATTCTACTTTTTGGAATTGTTTTTCGAGAACCCTTACTCGCGCTTGATAAGCAACGAGATTGGCGTTTCGAGTTTTCCATTTTTGGAGTGCTTGATTAATGACTAGAGACGAGTCACCGTGGACCCGTAGGTTCGTTACTCCTAAATCAGTGGCGGCTTGCAGTCCGTGAATGCATGCTTCATATTCGGCTGCGTTGTTAGTCACGTCGAAATCTAGCTTAATGGATAACGGGGTGTGGTCCCCTTGTGGTGAGATCAGCAAAATTCCGACCCCAAATCCTCGGAAGTTGGACGCCCCATCAAAATATAAATCCCATGTCTCCGTGTTGGTATGGAATATATCTTCATCTGGAAAGGCCCAAGTATTAGACCCGCATTTTGACCGCCAGGTGTCTATGGTAGCTTCCAAAAAATACCCGATGATGATCGGACGCTAACGTGTCTCTATACGCTCGGATACGGGCTCAAATCCATTAATCGCTGGCTAACACACTTACAGAGTACAAATCTCACAAAATCGACCTCGAATCCAGGCCCAGTGGATCGTTCCGAGTTAAACAAGACTAATTTGGGCCGAAACCGACACCGGAATTAAAACCGACTTTTCGCGATTGGGTCAACCCCGGTCAAAGTCGTTTCCGAGACACACAAAAACAGCCCTCACATCATCAAAAGTCCAAGTCAAACACAAAACCCATCAAACACCCAAAGTCAAGGTCCAAAATAATGGACTCGTGCAACCCGACTGGGCCACTCGATCGAGTGACCCACCCACTCAATCGAGTGGGCTTGTTTTGAGCCCGGCGGCAGGCTTCACGGGCCACTCGACCGAGTTAGCCCCATACTCGGTCGAGTAACCCTAAACCGGTGCCCTAGCCATGCCTATATAAGCAACCCCATACAACACAATTACAAAACTTTTGACAACCCGACAAATTAAAACCCTAGAGCAACCTTACACACACACACGCATACTACGTCTTTTGCAAACCCTAATCAAACCCTAGCAATTCTACCTAGTTTTAGGAATCAATCCCGAGCCACCACAACTTAACCTACATAAAACCTCGAAGACTCTTGTGTTAAAGCCACGGTTACGAGTCCGCACCGAGACAAGAACATGTAGGTTGAGGGTGTCAAAACCCTATCTTTCCTTTCCTTTCTCTCTTCGTCGTCCGTCCCCTTTTTTCTCCGTCTTATTTCGTTTTTTTACTTATTTTCGTTGTGTCAAAATATCGATAATACTACTAATATCAAAGCATTAAAATATTTATCGATTTGTGTCGAATAAGAAGGATACCGGGATAAGGAAAACCGCATATACAAGTGTACTGCACACGCGTCGTCGGTCGCTTATCCCGATACCCCGACTATTTGATTATTGACATAAATTAACCTAAACAATAATTCGTTTTCTTAATTTTTGTAGTCATCATCATCGATTTTGCATTCATCAATTTTTAAAATCAATTTTAATAAGGGTCAAAACCCGTTGACACGGATCCGACATCACAATCCCTAGGGATTTATTTCGATGTCGGAGAAGTCGAGGGAATCAAGTTCTTATTCAAGTAAAGCGTCGATTTTAGATTCGATACCAATTCCATAATTGGATATCGAATCTAACAATCAAGTCATATGAATTAATTAACGTGATTTGTTCATATTACGATAATTAATTTAAAGCGACTAAAATCAATTTATCTTTTTTTTTTCTATTTCACTCTAATATTCCATATCGATTCAAATAATCGAATATGGGATACAACGAGTATTCAAAATTAGAATCGGGTATAAATTCAACAATATTTATATTCGGTTCAACAAAATTCGCGATTTATAAAAAACCAAGTCGAATATAAATTGTGTAATATTTATGTCCGATTCGGTAAAACCGTCGAATTATCAAAAAATCAAAAGCAATTTCAAAATCAATAATTAAATTGCAAACGAACCAAGTTCGTATAGGTGCCACTCGACCGAGTGCCTTAGTCACTCGATCGAGTGACACCTCAAAATCAAGTCAGAATGCTAATTACGATCACCACTCGATCGAGTTTCACAGTGACTCGGTCGAGTGGCCATGTACTCGACCGAGTTGGTCAATAGCTCGGCCGAGTACGGTCATAAACGCAAAAAAAAAAATCTTTTTAAAGGTCTACTCGATCGAGTCTATTGACCACTCGATCGAGTGACCACATAACGACTAAAACGCGAGTCGTACATTCTCTTATTTTTCAAACTCGATAGTACTTTGCGATTTGGGTCAACACGTGCTTAATTAATCACGTTTATACTATCTTTTCAAATCATGCATCCTCATATTTGCATCTTTTCAATTCAATTCAATATTTGCAAACCGTTATTATTCGTTATATCATTATATCGTTAGTAACGCGTTTTTTGTTTCTTTTGTCAATTTAATTATTATTCGTTTATTATACTAAATGAACCTGCATGCTAAAATACAACTTTGACGTTAATTTTAGTTGCATTAAATTGACTTAGAAACCCTTTCAATTCCATTCGCATGTTTAGGGAAAATAAATCTTTGCATATCATTTTCTCGTTTTACTAGCACGCATATTAGAAAGTCATTCGAATTCTTTGTAGAGGCCGCTAATGTGCGGGCGGGGCTGGGTGTCCTTTGTGGGCTTCCCAACACGTACCCTCACCCATTAGTCAGAACCTCGTTTTCCGGATGCCCGAAACCGTTGGCGCACGAGAGTCATTACATACACGATATCAGATAATGTCAGTATCGGTATCGCAATGCAAAGGGACGAGCCCAATAAACTCTGACATCGGAAATGGGCCGTATTTTGTATACGGACCACTACGACATAGAGTGGGCTCGAATGGTTCCGAATAACCACAAAATTCGGTGGCGACTCCACATAGACCTAAATTTCAATTCGATCCATTCTCATATGGAGATTCATTCGCCTCCCCAAACCCGCGCGTGGCCGCGTCGGGGTGGACCTATGTCATGTCCACAATTTGGCGACTCCGCTGGGGATTAACTGATGCGTGACTTACCATCGGCATCCTCAGGGTGAGACTCGAATAGAAATCGTTTGACAAAAACAATACGCGTTTTAGTTTTACGTTTCATGCATAACCCATATTTTCCCGGGCCGGTACTCGCGACCCCACTATACCGTTGATGTACTCTAATATGGATATGTCAAAAGGTGTCCATAGTCGATTCGAGTGGGTTTCGCGGCATGTTCTAAGATCAACTCGACTTAGGAAGTCCGTCCCGATCAACGTCTAGACTATGTACACTGGTATAGACCCCCTATAGACCGACCGAGACTTAGTATAGAGCATACATAGCGTCGTTATAATGCTTGTGTGACTACGTGCTACTTGGTTTCCGAGTCGTTTTCAAAAACCGTCAACTTTTTAAAATTGCATCCTTTTCAAACTATTCGATTTCAAAACCCGGGACACATACCGAATTTAGGACTTAAGATTTTACTCAAAATAGTCTATTTTCTAGCCGGTATGCTGCCCAAATCAAAACTCGAACTTTCAAAACCCGTGGCTCAATGACTTTTCGTCCTCTTTTTCGGAAATTTGGGCAATTCACCGAGTCCACTCGGTCCTTTTTCAAAAATCATCAATTTTCAAAACCTTCCACTTCTAGGACTTCCCGTATTTAGCAGTGTCGGGTCGAGTCTTATGTTGTCAAGGTCCTTAGCGTCGAAACTCTGTCGATCTTACATCACGAGTTTCTTCCCTATCCCAGTCCGCCTTATTAGACAAAGGCATGGCCCACCTACGTAGGACATACTCCTACAAAGGAGGGCCCGTCTACACAACCGAGTCCAAAGTCTGAGAAATGTCTCACACGGACCTTCCTTCGAGCAGGACTCGGCCTACATGCCGAATTCTAAGGAAGGCCCACATTTCACAAGTCACCCGTCTAGGTGTCTTTTCCGAGTCAACCTTTTACAAGGCATAGCCCTATAACAAAAGGTTCACGGTCCTTACGTCTGAGGGTCACTCGTCCCACACTCGAGTATTAACAAAATCTTCAATCCTACTGGGGGGGCTACCCCTTAGCAGAGCGATCAATCACGGTTGCTCTAAGGGTCATGTCTTACATGTGTCTCATGTACTCCACTTTCGAGTCACTTAGGTGTCACACCAGCTAAGTCCTTAGTCTCACTTGGGGGCTATTCTCCGACGGAATGACTAATCACAGTCACTCCGAGAATCGTACCCTACACATTTGTCTTAGGGGAGTCTAACCCGAGTCAAACTGGGGCCGTCCCTCCTCTTGCGCTATTTCCTATGCCTTGGTGAGTTTGAGTTCCGAAGCAACCTCTCTGATTACGTGGTGCTCTTACAGACAGGCCACCCGAAACCAGACGCCAACGCAAGATGGATGAATTGAAAAATGCTCTGCCCAAGATCGAGACCCAACTGGCTGCCATCCAGGCTAACCAAGCTACTTTATCCACCCGCCTAAGCACCGTGGAGAAAACGGCCCCAGTTGAAGGAGCTGAGCCCACTGGGCCCATAGCCGAGTTGATCAGTGTTGTTCGAAGGCTCGAAGAGCAAGTCCACTTATCGACGAACAATTCAATCCACACTGAAAATGCTCGTTCCTACTCACCTTTGAATGACGAGCTACCTGCCAACCTCAACCTTACGGGAATTCCAATGTTTGAGGGTACTGGAGACCCGGTCCATCACATCCGGGCTTTCAAAGATTTCATTGCGGTCCAAGGGGTAAAGGCCACCATGTTTAAGCACTTATTCCCTTCCTCCCTCCAAAAGCACCCCAAAGCCTGGTACTACAGGCTTGATTCCAAGAAATACCCGACTTGGGATGACGTGGCAACGGAGTTCGCTCGGAACTACGCTGATAATATCGAAATCCAGACTACAATGCGTACTCTGTAAGTGATGGCCCAAGAGCCCAAAGAAGGGTTCACTAAATATCTTCAAAGATGGAGGGCCGAGAGTGTAAAGTTGGTAAACAAGCCCAACAAGAAGACACTAGTGGAGGCATTCATCAACAACCTCCTACCTTCTTACCGCGTCCATCTTAGGTATGCCGGCATTTCAAACTTTGTCGTACTTACCGAAATGGGCATTAGGATTGAAGACGATCTTCGACACAAGGAAGATCTGGGTGAAGTTTCTACTGAAGGCTATACTGGACATCAACTCGAGTCCTTAGAAGCCGACGACTAATGACAACATCATCCGAGAGTCCAGATTTGGTTTAAGTCTGAGTCTGAGTCCGAGTCTAGGATGTACCATTTCTTTCAAAGTCAAAGTCAGAGTCAGAGTCAGTTGTATTCTGTCCTCTTTTTCAAAATTCAATAAAATCAGCTTTCAATATTATTTCTCATATATACTTTCCTTATGTGTTTCTGAGAACATGATGAACACCATCATACACTGTGAGCACACACACGTAACTATTATAGGCACATCTATAATGACTGCAGGAAACCGAGCCCGTGTTTTCTTTTTACCTATTCCGTGTCTGGTATAGAAAAACCACATAACTACCCCTAGCAGGAGCGGTATCGAATCCTATGACAAATCTAATCAATCTCCTAGTTTGGGTTCAAGACGGGAGGCAATCCCATTTCCCACAATAAAACACCCCGCCAACAAGACTAACCAATCCCTACCTTAGGTGTTAGTCTGACCGGCAAAAAAAAACGATAAAACACTGGACAAAAAAAATCAAAAGTCAAAATAAAGAAAGGGCCAAAGCAAAAAGAAGGCCATCAAAAAAAGAGAACTGGACACAAAAAAAAAATCGGAAGTCCAGGAAAAAAAAGCAAAAGGCCAAAACAAAAGCAGGCCATCATCAAAAAAATTCAGAATACCCATGACCGTGGTCAACGGTCAATTCAAGTGAAAGCCCCACGACCAGGGTACGGTCAAAATTATCAAAACCCATGATCGCGAGGTCAATCAAAAAATCAAATACTCAAGTGAAAATCCTTTGACCGGGGTACGGTCAAATTCAAAATTATCCATGCCATCCAATAGGGGAGTGACAATCAAGCTGGTCAGCTAACACTCAGCCTTCCCACATTACAACCCTCAAGACCTTCTCGAGACCCAGGCCAGAGACAGCCCGGAATTCTGAGGATTCAAGCTGCATAGGATACCCCTAACAATTAGGGCCAGACATCAAAACCAGATCCCGCATTATCAAACCGGCTCTCGAAGCCTTAGCTCCACAGAACCGAGCTCCAGATTTCGAGTCATCAAGGCCATCTACTTCATTATCAAACCGGCTCTCGAAGCCTTAGCTCCACAGAACCGAGCTCCAGATTTCGAGTCATCAAGGCCATTTACTTCATTATCAAACCGGCTCTCGAAGCCTTAGCTCCACAGAACCGAGCTCCAGATTTCGAGTCATCAAGGCCATTTACTTCCTAGCACCACATTCCCAAATACATCAAATCCCGAGAACAAAACTCGTTAAAATCCCGAGAACGAAACTCGTTAAAATTCCCCGAGAGTAGAACTCGTTAAAAATCCCGAGAACAAAAATCGTTAAAATCCCGAGAACAAAACTCGTTAAAATCCCAACCAAACCAGTTACCAACCCCGAACACGGGAACTCAACTTGCACTCGGTATAGAACATGCCCAAATAGTTCACACCACCTCTGGGGGCTACCCCGGAGAACGCTCACAGTCACAGGATTAATATCCTAGCCATTCAAGCCCTTTGATCAAGACATCACTGGGAATGCACCTAGCCTACACCGTCATTATGGCTAGTTAAACACGAAGTCCTATTAGAATAGGCACCATAATACATCTTACGACACTGAACTACGGCTTGGTTTGATTTCACCACACGTGAATACGTAGGCAGCCTTTTAACAGAGGCACAACCACCCACATTGACACACATTCGAAAAGCATTATCATTCCGGGCACGACACTGTCAGTTCTCAGTAGTTAGCTTTGTCGTCCTGGGGGCTTTTCTTAGACAGAAGACCTCCATCCACTCACAAAATCCAGATAAATACTTGCAAAATTTAGCCTCCTTTCTGTAGTGCGTCCTAGTACTCGGCTCAGTCAAAGACAAGAATCCGTCAGAACTCGAGGCATCACCCACTTTGGAAAAGTATCCTAAAATACGAAAAGGGCACCAGACTAAAACAGTCTCATTACGGACTACTGCAGTCCCCCCATAGCATATCTATCCCATTTCGATGTACGACCGTGTTGCCACTCGCCTAGATTACGGGATAACGCAACTTAAGAGTCTTGTTAGGCGGCCCACACCCCTATCGAGTCACGGTCCAACCCTTAGAGAGTCCAGTCCGTGTCAGTCAACTCGTCCTGTCGTGTCCAGAGTCGAGTCTGTCGATAGGCCCCTCTCTTCAAATTCCACTTTGAAATTTGCAAAATTTAGCCATTTGAAAAAAAGATCTTTTTCGACAAGGTCAGATTTCAGTCTATTTAAACTGCGAATTTCTTTTATATCCCTTTCCATTTTGAAAACCTAGCTCGTGATTGCTTTCAGGATTTCAAATTCAAAAATTCAAGAATCATTTTCCCCAGCACGAGTCATTTTACTACCTACGTGTTGCATGCATTTTTATGTAACCTATACAGGTATGACTCAAGCAAAGACATGCAAGTCATCAAATCTCCCCAGCAGCATTTTCCGGGATAGCACGGGATGAGCCAACACACAGGCACACCCAGGGCTTACGCGACAAGCCCAAATTCCCCACAGAGTACAATCATCAAGCTCAGGTATGATTTCTGTCTTGTGGCTGGCGAGCCCTTCACGCGAGTCTAATGGACTATAAACGACCCGAACGGAAGTCTACCAGGTCTTAACGGGCTTGGTAGCTACTCTGACTTTCGCCTTGTCCAAGCCTCAGTCAGAGTGGGGGCTCTGTAGACACCAGCATTTTGACCGCCAGGTGTCTATGATAGTTTCCAAGAAACACCCGATGATGATCGGACGCTAACGTGTCTCTATGCGCTCGGATACGGGCTCAAATCCATTAATCGCTGGCTAACACACTTACAGAGTACAAATCTCACAAAATCGACCTCGAATCCAGGCCCAGTGGATCGTTCCGAGTCAAACAAAACTAATTTGGGCCGAAACCGACACCGGAATTAAAACCGACTTTTCGCGATTGGGTCAACCCCGGTCAAAGTCGTTTCCGAGACACACAAAAACAGCCCTCACATCATCAAAAGTCCAAGTCAAACACAAAACCCATCAAACACCCAAAGTCAAGGTCCAAAACAATGGACTCGTGCAACCCGACTGGGCCACTCGATCGAGTGACCCACCCACTCGATCGAGTGGGCTTGTTTTGAGCCTGGCGGCAGGCTTCACGGGCCACTCGACCAAGTTAGCCCCATACTCGGTCGAGTAACCCTAAACCGGTGCCCTAGCCATGCCTATATAAGCAACCCCCATACAACACAATTACAAAACTTTTGACAACCCTACAAATTAAAACCCTAGAGCAACCTTACACACACACGCATACTACGTCTTTTGCAAACCCTAATCAAACCCTAGCAATTCTACCTAGTTTTAGGAATCAATCACGAGCCACCACAACTGAACCTACATAAAATCTCGAAGACTCTTGTGTTAAACCCACGGTTACGAGTCCGCACCGAGACAAGAACATGTAGGTTGAGGGTGTCAAAACCCTCTCTTTCCTTTCCTTTCTCTCTTCGTCGTCCGTCTTCTTTTTTCTCCGTCTTCTTTCGTTTTTTTACTTATTTTCGTTGCGTCATAATATCGACAATACTAATAATATCAAAGCATTAAAATATTTATCGATTTGTGTCGAATAAGAAGGATACCGGGATAAGGAAAACCGCATATACAAGTGTACTGCACACGCGTCGTCGATCGCTTATCCCGATACCCCGACTATTTGATTATTGAGATAAATTAACCTAAACAATAATTCGTTTTCTTAATTTTTGTAGTCATCATCATCGATTTTGCATTCATCAATTTTTAAAATCAATTTTAATAAGGGTCAAAACCCGTTGACACGGATCCGACATCACAATCCCTAGGGATTTATTTCGATGTCGGAGAAGTCGAGGGAATCAAGTTCTTATTCAAGTAAAGCGTCGATTTTAGATTCGATACCAATTCCATAATTGGATATCGAATCTAACAATCAAGTCATATGAATTAATTAACGTGATTTGTTCATATTACGATAATTAATTTAAAGCGACTAAAATCAATTTATCTTTTTTTTTTTTCTATTTCACTCTAATATTCCATATCGATTCAAATAATCGAATATGGGATACAACGAGTATTCAAAATTAGAATCGGGTATAAATTCAACAATATTTATATTCGGTTCAACAAAATTCGCGATTTCTAAAAACTAAGTCGAATATAAATTGTGCAATATTTATGTCCGATTCGGTAAAACCGTCGAATTATCAAAAAATCAAAAGCAATTTCAAAATCAATAATTAAATTGCAAAGGAACCAAGTTCGTACAGGTGCCACTCGACCGAGTGCCTTAGTCACTCGATCGAGTGACACCTCAAAATCAAGTCAGAATGCTAATTACGATCACCACTCGATCGAGTTTCACAGTGACTCGGTCGAGTGGCCATGTACTCGACCGAGTTGGTCAATAGCTCAGCCGAGTACGGTCATAAACGCAAAACAAAAATCTTTTTAAAGGTCTACTCGATCGAGTCTATTGACCACTCGATCGAGTGACCACATAACGACTAAAACGCGAGTCGTACATTCTCTTATTTTTTAAACTCGATAGTACTTTGCGATTTGGGTCAACACGTGCTTAATTAATCACGTGTATACTATCTTTTCAAATCATGCATCCTCATATTTGCATCTTTTCAATTCAATTCAATATTTGCAAACCGTTATTATTCGTTATATCGTTATATCGTTAGTAACGCGTTTTTTGTTTCTTTTGTCAATTTAATTATTATTCGTTTATTATACTAAATGAACCTGCATGCTAAAATACAACTTTGACGTTAATTTTAGTTGCATTAAATTGACTTAGAAACCCTTTCAATTCCATTCGCATGTTTAGGGAAAATAAATCTTTGCATATCATTTTCCCGTTTTACTAGCACGCGTATTAGAAAGTCATTCGAATTCTTAGTAGAGGCCGCTAATGTGAGGGCGGGGTTGGGTGTCCTTTGTGGGCTTCCCAACACGTACCCTCACCCCTTACTCAGAACCTCGGTTTCCGGATGCCCGAAACCGTTGGCGCACGAGAGTCATTCCATACACGATATCCTATAATGTCGGTATCGGTATCGCAATGCAAAGGGACGAGCCCAATAAACTCTGACATCGGAAATGGGCCGTATTTTGTATACGGACCACTACGACATAGAGTGGGCTCGAATGGTTCCGAATAACCACAAAAGTCGGTGGCGACTCCACATAGACCTAAATTTCAATTAGATCCATTCTCATATGGAGATTCATTCGCCTCCCCAAACCCGCGCGTGGCCGCGTCGGGGTGGACCTATGTCATGTCCATAGTGTCCCTTCTCTGATATCGGACTATCGGCAAGAAACTCCGCTACTACCCGGCCTTTGATGACTTTTAATGGTACGAACTTGAGGTCAAACTCTGCTAGCATCTAAGTTCATCTAGATATCCGGCCGTTACGGATGGACTTCTCGAACAAGTACTTGATATGATCCATTTTGGATAAAACATGTAACACCTCTGATTTTTATATATTAAATTTTATTTTGTTTACGATTTGACTCGTATTTCTTAAATAATTATAAAATATATTCATTTTTCAATCGTTTGACCTAGTAAAATCCTATTTTCCTCGAAAAGTCATTTTTATGCTTAAAATGTATCTTACTTTCGTTTCATTTGATTTACTCATTTTATTTCTATTCGAGTTTCCGTTTCGACGGTTTATATTCCCGAGTTTATCTTTATATAAACTTGAATTCTTATTTTAAACTCGAAACCCATTTTAATTACCTCATTCGCAAGAATTTTTATTAATATCGAGAAATTGCTTTTTAATATATTTTTTTACGCGATTTCGTACATAATTATTTTGAAACGTGATTTTAATACTACTTTCTCGTAAACACGTTCTTATACGATTTCCATCTACTTTTTTTTAAAGTGATCCATTTACGCTTTTAGTGTGAATCGGGCTCTGTCTGTAGCAGCCCAACCGTTTCCCTCATCGGACTGAGATATTTTCGTAGTTCGGTTGAGAAAGTCAAAACCGACTCCATTATTTTCTTCTATTTCTGTTGCACATTCTCCCTACTTCCCCTCTTTTTGCAGTTTACTGACTCCCAACTTCTCTTAAACCTCCAACAATATCCCCACTTTCCTATTGTACGTATTCTCCCTCATCTGCTTTTCTCTCCAAACAAAAAAAAACAATTGAACGTACAGCACAGTAAATTGTTGTTCAATATTTTTTTCAAGTCCGATCATTCTCGTCATCCCGATTCATTCTAATTCGAAGGGTAATCATCGATTCTTAATTCCTTCTTCCTAGTCCTCGATTTATGATACTAATAAAGGTTTTGTACCTTGTTTATAATTTTTTTTATAGGCTTTCGAGACAACCCCGAAAAGGACGAGTATATTATTGACTTAGATCTCGATGAAGGTAACACATGATGGCATGACTCGGTATTGCATCATATATATGTTGTAGTTGTTTGCAGTATCGTTTTAAAATCGAATTTTTATACGAATAAGCATGTTTTAATTATATTGCGATAATATGCTTAAATCGATTTCGTGTTTCTATCGCTTTTAATCTTCTCAATTTATTTCACATCGTATCTTCTGAAAATATTATAAGGCCGAGACTAAAACATACAAATAAGACTTTATTTCTGAATTTTCGTGATTTTAATATAAAGTAGCAAAGTGAAAGTTTTTATTATTTTTAAGATAATTACTGCATGTTTCAGAATCGATTAGTGTTTTTGAACGATTTATTAATCTTGTTTCAAGACTTTATTTTCGAAAAGCTTGAAAAGATACTACTGTTTATTTTAAGTCTATTATATGTCTGTAAAATTTAGTAAATTAACCCAAAGTATTTTGGTCACAATAAAATGTTTACGAACAGATGTCGAAATAGTGCGCGAATCTGTCATTTGTTGTAAAACTAATTTAAAACCGTTGATACACTTTGAATTTAATTTGGATAATTTACCTACACAAACTTTTAAGAGTCTAGTAATGTTTCCAATTGGTTTGGCTTTAAAATAAACTTTAAACGTGTTTATTAAAGAAATACGATCGGGTGTCGGATTCTGTCAGTTTATAAAACTACGAATAAAAACCCTGTTAAATTAAGAATTTCAATTTTATCCAGAAACAAAAGTTGTAGATAAGCTTTTAAAGTTTTCAACCTCACTGATCTTACATTGTTTTGATTTTTAATTATTTAAATATGAATTTTATAGTAAGACAGTGCAAATCTGAAAAATCTATAAATTTGTAATTTAATACTTTTAATTACTTATATTTCAACCTTTTGAAAAATAATTATGATTTTGACTTTCGTTGACTTTTGATCATTAAATATATATATATATATATATATATATATATATATATATATATATATATTTATAAAATAAGTATAATGTTTATGTCTCGAGGCCTAATATAACTATTTTATATAATTCAAATGTTAAACGATTTCTAATTATAATAATACCTATTTTGGAAAGTTAATATTTGAAGAAAGTTTTCCAAATTAGAAAGTTTCTTTTTAAGAATGTTTTGATAATCCTATCGAATTATGTTATATGGCTGAAAGTTTCCCATATTTTGATATAATAGTAATTATGCTTTAATATTATGTAATATGGCTGTGAGAACTGCCTGAGTTGCTCCCCACTGAATTGTGGCTGTTATGTTTATAACATGGCAGGTATTATTTGTTCCAGGGTTTGGTGTGAGCTAGCGAGTGACGTGGATCCTACTCCGCTTGATTTATGTTTACTTATGGATTCTTAATCCCATTTGGAAAATTTTTATTTTTAGCCCTTTTGTAAAAAGTGGCCTTTGTATTGACTGACCGTTCTTTTTGTAAAATATAAAACATCAGTGTGTTTTAATCCCAAATCTAAAGTGTTTCCGCCACTGTATTGCATTAGAATTTATAGGGGATTACAAAACTTGTATTTCGTGACTGAGCATATAGTGTCGGAGCTTTTTAGTGGCCCAAACTAAAGCTAGTCACGTCTTTTCGAGCATCGTATACTTGCACTCGTATTCCAAGAACTTTTTACTAATTTAGTAAATAGCCCGTTCTTCTGAATCGACTGTCTGAGCCAGCATAGCCCCCATGGCTGTCTCGGTCGTTGTTAGGTATAATGAAAAAGGTAAATCGGGTTGAGGTGGCATTGACTCTGGCGGAGAGGACATAATCTCCTTGAATTTATCGAAAGCCATTTGACATTTATCGTCTCACAGTACTTGTTCTCCTATTTTCAGTTTCTTGAAAATGGACTCACATACCATGGTTAGCTTCGAAATGAATCGGCTGATATATTGGACTTTCCCGAGAAACCCTCTTATCTCCTTTTCGGTTTTGGGTGGCTGCATCTCGGTAATGGCTTTGATCTTGGCTGGGTCAACCTCGATGCCGCGTTGGCTAACGATATGGCCCAGTAATTTGACTGATGTTACCCCGAAACTGCATTTTTGAGGGTTTAGCCTCATGTTGTACTTGCGTAATCGGGTGAAGAATTTTCTTAGGGCCAAAATGTGCCCGTTTCGGTCTTTGGACTTAACGATCATGTCGTCCACATAAACCTCTACTTTCTTATGCATCATATCGTCTAATAAGGTAGTGGCGGTTCGTTGATAAGTGGTCCCGGCATTGATAAGCCCGAATGGCATGACGGTGTAACAGTAAGTACCCCAAGGTGTAGTGAAGGTGGTCTTACTCATATCTTCTTCAGCCATTTTGATTTGATTGTACCCGGCATACCCGTCCATGAATGATAGAAGGGCATGATCGGCCGTGTTATCCACCAGTATATCGATGTGTGGTAACGGGAAATCGTCTTTTGGGCTGGCCTTATTAAGGTCCCGGAAGTCTACACATACCTTTACTTTGCCGTCTTTCTTGGGTACCGGCACAATGTTCGTAACCCAATCTGGATATTTAGATACTTGAATAAAGCCCGTTTTGAATTGCTTGTCGACTTCTTCTTTGACTTTGAGAGACCATTCGGGCGTCATTCTTCGGAGTTTCTGTTTTACCGGTTTGCATCCATCTTTGATGGGTATGCGGTGTTCAGCTATCTCCCGATCTATTCCCGGCATGTCCTTGTAGGACCATGCGAAGACGTCTTTGAATTCTTGGAGGAGATCCGTGAATTGTTGTCTCTCCTCCGGATCTAAGGATAAACCTAACTTAAGCATCTGAGGCTCTAAAGGGGTTCCTACATTGATGGAATCGGTTTCCTCAATTACCGGATCTCGGGATTCCCTTGGTTCGAGTTGCTCGATTAGATGCGGAGGTAGTGGTACCTGTTCGTCGGGTTTCTCAATGTCATTGCAAGTAAAATTTTTGAAAATGTTGAAAATAAGACAAGTCGTAAGCAGAACGGTTATCGTTATTATTGCTAGCAAATTTTGAAAACAGCTCAAAGAGAGCGGCCATCTGATCGTTCGTCAGTGGCGGGATAGGGAGTGCTCTCGGGACAGACTCCGAGACTCCCATAGGTGTGACTAAAGGAAGGGGGGTTACAGACTCAATTCTAGTACCGGACCCTCTAGACTTGGATTCAGACTCCGACTCAAACTCTGACTCAGACTCGGACTCAGACTCAGTGTCGGGCATATCCCCTTCACTGGTAGTCAGATTGTAGACTCGACCCTGGCTGTCGGTCCACTTGATAGTCTTTCTCCAAGCTCTTTTTCCGGTGTCAGCACCAACTTCAGAGATCAGCTTGGTTGGATCGAACTTGCTGCTGCGAAGGATTAATTAGGTTTACTAGATCTTCTTTGGGGGTCGGGATGATCTTATCTTCCCAGAATAAGAGCCCCAGCACGGGCTCGGTATTACTTGCACCTTCCTTTGACTCGGCCTGGATGAGGGAAAAGATGTCATCCGGGATGAAATTGCATTCCCGAGCCAATTTGGTCTCGGGATACGAGATGGTGGACTGATAGAGGCCCATTTGAATAGCTCCGAACACTGGAGTGACAAACTTGATTGCATTTGTTCGGTCCACGTGTCCTGGGGTCATAGTGTAACCCAAACCGAAACGAGATCCCCCGTCGTTTAGAATCTCGATAATCTTCCCGGCTGGAAGATATGGCCTAGAAGTAGCCCCTGGTAGGTAGCCCATGTTCTGCAGCATCGTGTCGACGCTAGTGGTGAAATAGGGCTTGAAGAGATATTCCTCTTCAATCATTCCCATGAAATTGAATCCTCGTGGGTCAGTCTGGCCCGCCGTGTTGCAGCTTGCCTCGGTTATGGGGGTGGCCTCGAGAGTGATGACACCGTCTTGTAGAGGCATTTTGACCTTCCTGTAAAGGGTAGAGGATACGGCTTTGACCGCGTGAATCCATGGTCTCCTGAGTAGCAGATTGAAAGATGTGGTGACATCGATCACCTGAAACTCTAGCTCTTTCTCTATCGGGCCGGTTATAATTGTTAATTTGATGGCCCCAGCAACCGATTTTGGGCTTCCGTCAAAAGCCTGGATAGTTTGCGCCGTTGGGAGATAATCGGCCTCGGTGATGCCGAGGGCCTTAGCTGTCCTTAGGGGAAGGACGTTTACAGCAGACCCGTCATCGATCAGGGTCATCGGGAGATATTTGTCCCGACAGATCACCGTAACGTAGAGGGCTAAGTTGTGGGTCATCCCGAACGGTGGCAAGTCGGACTCTGAGAAGGTGATGAGTGGGCCTTCTTCCTTAGATTTGCCCTTGAGATGGGGCATGATGGTGGCTACCATTTCAGTTGGGGTAACCAGCGAGTCGACTTTGATCTGATCGAGAGCCTTAGTAAGCGCCTCTCGATGTACTTGTGAACTAACCAAAAGCTGTCATATGGTGAGATCCACTCGAGCCCTTTTCAGCTGTTTGACCAGAGCCGTATCAGTATTTGGCTCCTCAAGGGTTGATTCGGTCTTGGCTGGCTCGGCGACGGTTTCCGAGGTGGGCCGGCTGGCGGTGACGTGGTGGTTGCAGGCCAAGGCTCTGGATTTAGCCTTCCGAACTTCCTCGGGGGTGATAGGGACAACTTCCCCTTTGGCTAGGTACGCATCGTCTTCATCATCATTCCATATCCCGTTAATTTGTGGGACGAAAGGTGAGATTAGATGCGAACAGTCGATTATGTCTCCGGAAAAGATGGCGTGAGTGCTGAACGAGTTTTCCTTATTGCTCGGCTTGTCTCCGGGCAATGATATTTTCCCGCTCTCGATCAAGTCCTGGACGAGATGTTTCAATTTCCAGCACTTTTCTGTATCGCGCCCGTTACCTCGGTGATAATGGCAATAGGCCTGAATATTATAGCTTTTGGACCTTTTTCCGACCCGGACTTCTGGAATCGGGCATATCGGTTGGATTAGGCCCTTTGAAGATAACCTTTGTAAAACGTGAGTATAGGTAGTCCCTATGTCAGTGAATACCCGAGTAAGAGTATTCTTTTTGGACGAGGTATCTAGCAGATTGACCTCGTCGAAGATGCTACGGGCCGCAGTTGTAGTTGCGGGCTTGCTGGAGGACGAACTTGATCGCCTCCCAATCGGATCGGTTGTTAACGAAGGACGGGGGATCAAACGATATTTGTAAGACTCAGAATAACACAAAAACTACTAGAGTAATCGTGGTAAGTCGAGGTCGGTCCACAGGGAATGGTGTGTGTTTGTGAAGCTTAAAGTATCGTGTTCGATGTCTTAGAAGGGGGTTTTCTAGGGTCGAGTCTAAACTAAGGGAATATCTAGAGGAGCAACTAGGAGAAATGCTAGTGGTGGTCAATCTAGGGAAAAGGTGTTAGGGAGAAGTCGGGATTCGGTACTTGGAGTCTAAGAAGGTCGGAATCGAGTTTTTGTCGCAATATTGATAAACTCACCTAAAATCCCGCTTTCGCGGCGAATGAGGGTAAGTCCCTAGTCATGGTAATTTCTACCCCGAGTTTCCCCATATTGATAGAAATTAGTCAAGGTCGATCTAGTTGGTCGGACTAAAACAACAATGACATAACACCATAAATAAGATAAACCAACATGCAAGCAACCCACCAACATCCCTATATTCAAATAATCCAAGCCCTCAACCCTAAACTCCCCAACAAGAAATCTACTCACAAATCATGATGGAAGACAACAAAATATCTATTAAGGGGAAAATTACTACAACATGCATATTAAATAGATCTAATGAAACCAATAACACCAATATGATTTAGACAAGATAATGATGAGTAAACAACATAAAAACTAAACAAGAGTTTAGAGAGTGGAAGAGAATTATACCAACTATGTAGATCTATAAGAAATAAGAAGATATCATGAATAAAGATTGAATCTTTGATGAATAAAATGGACAACTGTCACTAATCCTCCAATAAACCCAACAAATCTTCAAATAAAACTTGAATAATCTTCTTACAATCTTCAAATCTAGATAATTGTTGATGGAAACTTGTAGATCTACTATTAATTACTATGTAAACTACTAGAATTTTGGAGAATTTTTCTAGATTACTACTACTAATGGATGGTGTAATAGGATGATGTAGTGGTGTAATGACTTCCCTCCTTAGCACAATGGAGAGGTGACTTGGGCGATAAACTAGGGTAACATATATATAGGAATCTCTTAATGGGTATTTAACCTAAAGCCCAAATCCAACTTTATGCTCCATTAGTGAGACAATCTCCCTTAGCATCTTCATGGGGTGAAACTTCGCCCTGCGGACTTGACGATAATTTCCACCGGGTGAAAATTTCGCCCGGTGAGATTTTCTTCCATTTTTCGCGTTTTTGGCATTTCTTCCCATCGGGCGAAATTTCACCCGGTGGGCGAAATTTCGCCCGGTCAGTTTCGCCCGGTGAGTAAGCTCGGGAAATCTTCGGGGAGGCGTTTCACCGTCGGGTGAAATTCCGCCCGGTGGTGTTTCACCGGGTGAAATTTCACCCGGTCATTTTTTCTGGCCTCGAATCTTGTCTAATTCTTCGTTGTATGATCGGATGACTTTAAACTTTAAGTTGTGTGCTTTGCTCTTTGGACGGTTTTCCTTTCTCTTGTGCTCGTGGAAGCTCAATCGTGATTTTTGTAGCAAAACCTATCAAAATTGATAGAAAAACTACCAAAAACACGTAAAACGCACAAGAGGGACGCTAATGCGAGTAGGTTGGGTCTTGGTGTTTGAACTAGGGCACTAGCTTGTTCTCTGGTTAATTTGGTCATTTGTCTTTTTTTGGAGGGTTTTTTGTGAGTTTTCCATTGTCTCTTTTTGAGAAGCATCAATTAGGTCATTGCTTGTCTTTGTCTTTGTCTTTCCCTTCCTTCTAGTAGTCAATTTTCTAAAAGCGTGTGTGGCACACCACTATTTACTTTCTCTCCTACATTCCTCAACCAACCTCATTAAATGTGCAACATTCCCTCCAGAAATTAGAGAACCGCCTAGAATCCTTTCTTCAAAAGTCATTTTACACATAATTGCAACAACACTATCATTAACAGCTCTTTGCAATCTTAATTTTGGGTTAATGAAGAACATTGCATCATCTTTCCTATCAAACCCACCACACATTTCAGCCTCTTTAACAATGGTGAAGTAACAAATTTCGTCGGGGTCAATAGACACATTCCTAAAATTAGTACGCATGTACGACAAACCATTTTCATCCCTAACAAACACTAGTAGAATAATACCCTTTCGCACCGGTTGCAAACCCCCCTTTAGCATCGTTTTCTGTAGGTTCCCCTAGCACTGGCGTTATAGATAATATACTTTAACACCGGTTGTGAAACCGGTGCTAAAGTTTAATTTTACACCGGTTGCGAATTGTAACCAGTGCTAAAAGGTTATCTTTTAACACCGGTTACGAGCTAAAACCAGTGCTAAAAGGTGACCTTTGGCACCAGTTACAACTTACAACCAGTGTTAAAGGATTACCTTTTTCTATCAGTTTCAGTTTGCAACCGGTGCTAAATTGTTATCTTTTTCAATAACCAATTTATTCCATTTAAAAAAAATAAATGAAACCGTAAATCCATGACTACAAATCAACGCCAAATTTTGGACAGCTTCGCCAATATCCAACTCACTTAAATGATTGTGGACAACGTCAAAAGTGAGTATATAATCTCAAATATCATCCAATAAAGTTAAGTCAAAACATCCTTATTCTTACGATTCTTACACAATTTAGACTTCTTGATGGCAAACACTTTTCTTAGGTAGACTAAATGACGTCGATACATTTTTGAGCCCGAAATTCGCAAACTACATCCATATCTTCAGCCGTCGTTCTTGACTTCTAAACACACTACATAAGTGAAAAAGAATTACAATAATAATGGATTAGTGATATTGTCTTCAAATATAGGTAACAACAAAAAATTATTAATACAAAGAAAGTACCTCCACTAACCTCTTTTTACTCAAATAGTAGGTTACACTTATGTCATACACAGGGTCGTCTCAAACCTATAGGAGGCCCCGAGCAAAACGATCGAGAAAATTGGGCCCTTATATACGAACGTCTATAAATTTTTACTAACATTATTATCCTAATTCCTAGCTCATAATGTTACTCCTAATGAATTTAGGTCCATACTAAATAAACTTATACTCTTATAGTATTAATTCATGGTAAAAATATGCTAAAAATTTGGATAGTTCTTTTATTTACCTCACTGGTAAGTCTCCTTGATCGTCTACTCCATCAAGTATACCTTCTACTCCCAAGATTCTAGTACATGCGCTAACAAAATGTCTCGCGCAGTCATTTATGAAACCTACAACGGAAAACCCACTCATCAATACAAAATGCAAAGATTAGATTAATTCTACAAAAAAAAGAACAATAAGATAATGAAGCATTTGGTGAACTTGAGATTGTAAGTCGTTAACCTCATGAGGTAGTTAAGATTGTAAGACGTTAACTTAAGATAAGAACAATAATGATACTAGTGTAAAGACATTGCATATGAACTCTCGAGGTAGTTAATTACTGCTAATATAATTAAGTGAAGCGGACTAGCTAGCTAGTGACTACTATGTTAATTTATCGAGGGACGCATAATCATAAGCAAGCTAAGAAAAAATTAGTGTAGTGATTGCATTGATTAAAAAATAAATAATGTTGTGATTATACTCCGAATTTAAAACAACCAATTAATATGCTCCCAGGGTGTTTTTCCTTTTAAGGAAACAAACAATCAAGAAAAAATAGCACAAAAATTAATAGTGCAGATAGTGAGTACGCTAGATGGCTGCAAGAAAGTTAGCAGTAAGGTCAAGGGCTCAAAACATGGCTTTCGAGAGTAATTAGAGCATAATTTCTTTCATAAAAACTTTGTGTAAACCCAGGCAAATCTACGGAGAAGAAAGGATTGAGTTCAAATTGTCCATCCGGATCATAAAATTATCACACAAAGATCAATAACACAACCGTCATTTAGCGCCGCAACCACTACTGGAAATCACAATAGACTATCCCCAAAAACCGTTTACTCTTACATTACCACACATATTATATTATTGGGTAAGACGGTTGAATAACTAATTACGAGTACATTAGTGATTACCCTAAAAAAGGTGGGCTTTAGATTAGAGTAGAAAAAAATAATTCTGGCTCGGGCACAACCAACAAAAAAAGAAGATGAAGAAGAAGAAGAAACATTGAAGATGAGAAGGTGAAAGTGTAGAGCTATTGAGTTTCCAATATAAAGGAGAAGAAGGGAAGTCAGATTGCGGAGCAGAAGAGGAGCAAACCCCATCTGCTGCTACAAACGCTACTGTAATGCTTCAATCTGAAATCATTGAATATAACATAACATATGAAATGATTTGAGTATTTGAGTGAGTCGAGTGAGTGCGTGGGTGGGGATGATAAAATATACTCCGTGATTAGAGACTTCGCTTCTATTTTATTCGGTATTAGAAAGACGAAAGTCGTGCCAAATATTATCAAACATTCCAACGTAATATTATCCACTAAAAGCCTCAGTTATGTTATGTATAACTGATAAAACACTTCGCCCTTATTAAAGCATCACTGCCTGGTATAACAAGTAGCATATCTCAAACTAAAAAGTGAATATTAACAGGAAAATGCATATACAGAGCAGCTTATGCACGAGCAGAGTCAATACTTGAGAATCGTGACCTTTTGCAGCTACAAAAAGACCACCAACATGAACCAAAGGAAGGCAATACTCATCTATACAGAACAAAAAAAGAATTGAAAAACTATGAGAAAATATACAAGGAAATTCAAGATGCAATTGAATAAATCAATAGAGTTACGTGTTCACCTAAAACCCTCAATTCTGCAACAACCCTAGCACAATTAGACTAACACAATTAGACCTACTAGCCAACTATGGGACGGTCTTACACATGAAATCAATCAATAAATCAGCATACTGTAAAAAGGTACTGTTCTTTATTACTACTAATTCAATCATCCACTAGAAAAATCGCATAATAACATAAAGTTGAAGGAATTCAACTTGACCGCAACATGTTTGTAACAAAACAATAAGAAAAATTGAAACAACTTAATCAAAATCGACAACCCTACACGTACTAAAAATTAACCCTAATTCAAAATTGATATAATCTGTAAACTCATCAATATAATCTGTAAACTCATCAACAATTGAAAAAAAACAGCCCCAAAATCGGAAGAGGTCGTCGATTTGCCCCAAAACAAATTGAAGAATTAAAAAATAAAAACCCTAAATAACATACTTGGTGGAGGTCCTCGGTTTGCCAGACTTCGACCAGTGGTTAGGGTTTGGTCGTCGGAGGAGGTCGTCGGTCGCTGGTGGTTTGGTCTGGTGTTCGGTTTGGGTTCGCGAAGAAGAAGACAAGGGTGGGTTTGTGTATTTGCTGATATATGATGTAAGGAGAAGATAATTGGGTTTGTGTATGAATATAATGTTACTGCTGGGGTAATATTATTTGGGTACCTTTCCCACCGGTTCTAATATAAACCGATGTTATTGGGTACCCTTTCACACCGGTTTCACTTTACAACTTGTGTTAAATGGGTTATAATTCTTTTACCCAACCCTTTCACACCGGTTTATTATGTACAACCGGTGTGAATGTACCACTTATAAATTTTTAGCATCGTTTTTCTTACAACCGGTGTCTTATGGTAGGTGTCGTTGGTGTTTTTTCTACTAGTGAAATGACCCTCCATACCACAATTCAAAGTAACAAGCTCCAATGTATTTACCTAACTTAAGAAAATGATTCTAGATTAATTGCAACAATAAGCACATTCAATTAATGTAAAGGCAATCATTGGTAAAATAAAGATAAAAAAAACCAAATGGAATAAATTAGATGAGAATCAATGTTAGGTAATACGAAATTAAACATAAGCAAAAGCATCAGAAATACTTAACCTTTTTTCAATCTTCAAAATCACGATTGTGCTAGGTGGGTAGATTTTTGAAAGATTTTTTTCCAACAATGGCGTATCTTTAGTAGAAGGAAATAGGAAGAAGGGAAGAAGTGTACTAAGGAAGGAGGTAGGGGAAGGACTTTAATTCAAAACAAAAGAAAAGGAGAAGGGGGACCGGTAGTTTAAGTAGGCGGTGAGGGTTATAGGACGAGATTAATGACGACGTAGTTCATATTTAAATGAGATTACGTATAGTTGAGATTAATCTAAGAAGCCCCCTCATATTTGAGATTATTCCCATAAAATAACCTTAAAGTTAAATATTAGTTACAAATGATCCCATATTGAAGGCATGTAGTACGTTTTACCTCACGTGCAAATGAACATTTTGTATTAGATAATTGAACAAATAAGTAGGAGTGGAAAATGCATATTATGGAATTTGTTGGCATTTTTGAGGAAGAAATTCAATTAGATAAAGAAGCGTTACGTTATTAGAAGGGAAGTTGAGGAAATGTGTCGAAAATAAAGGAAATCGTTAACATTTTTATTAATTTCTCCCTCCTCTCCAACGAAAACCCTAGTCTCCATAAAAAAAAAATTGGAGCTACATACCACCATTAATTGGCGGTAAGCCCCAAATTTTAGCTAGTTATAATAGTATTAGTATAGTCCTCCGTATTAGTTTCTACAATAATAATTGTCCTCTCTTTGAGGAGTGTTTCATCCCCATCAATTGATGGGTTTTGCTCTCTTTTAGGAAAGTTACTAGATTTATGACAGTGTAGAGGACGCAATTCAAAAAATCAATACCATAATGGTTCGTTATATGATATTTCAAGTTATGTCATACTATCAGCTACAATCTATCAAGTTAGATGAAATCGATTATTCTATTCAAAACAAATCCAAAGACCCTCTTATAAAAAGTTTTACCATTAAACAACGATAAGTCATAAAAAGAATATGCAGAACCGGAGCAGATCAAAGTTAAAGATTTTTTTTTATGAGAATTACTCAATGTTTGTGGTATTGTATATTTGTCTCTGTTAAATTTTGATATAAGTTATAAATGTCGTATGATTTTTTATTAATGAAATGATCTATTCGCTAAAAAAACTACTAATTGTGAGGGTTATTTTAATCAAAGGCAAACAAATGAACGAGATGGAGGGAGTAACATTTTAGGGTTTGTGTTTGAAGCAACTAGATCTTCTTTCCTACACAATATTGGGGATATTCTTGGGTGCAATTTGAAGGATGCTAGCTCTCTGCATTGGGTGCTAGTAGGATCATCCACTATTTTTCCCATACACAAGAGTTGTTGTACTTAGCTAATTCTTTTGTGGGATTTCTCCTCTTGTACGTCTCTCTTCTCTTATTTTATGTCTTTTTAGGGTTTGTGTTTGAATCAACTACATCTTCTTTCCTACACAATATTGGGGATATTCTTGAGTGCAATTTGAAGGATGCTAGCTCTCTATATTGGGAGCTAGTAGGATCATCCATTGCTTTGCATTCCCATACACAACAAGAGTTGTTTTAATTAGCTAATTCTTTTGTGAGATTTCTCTTCTTGTACGTTTCTCTTCTCTTGTTTTATGTAATACCCCGTATTTTTCAAATAGAGTTAAAATTTTAAACATTTATTTAAACCAAGTTTAATGTTTGAAAATTTATTTTCGTAAATAAATTATTTTATTTTCGTTAATTAAAAATTATTCCGTTATAAAAACAAGAGAATTTATTTATCGAATTATTAAAATTTTTATCTTTCATTAAATAAAGTTTAAAACTCAAAAATATAATTTTAATATTGACCTGTCGTTTTAACATTTTCTCGTCTCGTAAAAATTTAATAATTTATCGAATTCTTAAAATAACGAATTCTTATAACTTTTGTCTCGTAATACTATTCACCGTCTTACAAATTCGTTTTTGAAAACATATTTTACGGTTTTCATTATTTTAATTTTCGGAATCTTATATTTCAACTGTTTATGAAGAAAGAAAAACGTTTATATGAGAAACGGTCGGAACTCGATAAAATTTAGGACTCCCACGTAAATGCATGACATGCACCCAAGATGCACTACACTAATCTATCTCTGTAAATACACACCTGCACACTCTTACACCCTACACATACTCTAACCTATTACTTCTACTAAACCTACGCCTATCATTCATATATATCTTACACATACACACCTTAATACTCCTACTATAAATACACGGAGTATACTTCATTACTACTCCGTAATTCACTACTACTACTTACTCTCTGTACTCCAACATCCTATATACTATATACTCCGTACTATATATATTATATTTACTTCCTCGTCCTTCTCTAATTGGAGCATCGGGATGAGGAGTTGCCCATTATTTGGCGGAATCACTTTTCTAGTACCGTATTTGGGTCAATTCATTTCTACCTTTTATTCTTAATAACGTTAATAAATAGTAGCTTATTAAGGTAACCAAACTTTTCTTCTAACAACATTTCTTATATATAAGTATATTATGTTAGTAATTTAATAAATTGCTTATTTAAATATTTAGGCTTGTTTATACGACTAAATTACTTATGTATATATAAAAATGCTATGTGATATTTTATTATGACTAAATTTAACTTGACTAAACTATCACTTGTTTAATTTATTTATTTATCACCTTTACATTTCTGTTTATATGAAAAATGATAAAATGAATAAAAGAACTTAAATTAATAAAGTTGGTATCAGAGCGACCTTGTGACCGTAAGTGAGGATTGAGCTTCATTTACCTAACGAGGAGCGCGCCTGGGTAGACTTACTAAAATACTAATACAATATTAGATCACCAAATGAGAGATTCACTTAGAAACAATTAGGACCCTATCAAATAATTTATCGGGGTAGAATTGTCATTAAGGGGAAATACGATATCTACCTGTATGATTTTTGGCATGCTATCTGCTTAATTGTTTGTAAATTGACCGCCTAACCTTAGCCTATTGGCTAGTTTTAAATTTATTTTTGATCAATACGATAACCAAGATGGAAGACGTTGACACTCAGAGCCATCAACTGCTCGAGACTTGGACATCAACATTGTGACGCACCAATAATGAAGACATCATCTGAATAAACTATAGGAGCCAAGTCAAACTGAATCACGTTGAAGAATCAAGTCAAGTTAAGTTGTCAAGATGGAGCACACACGAAGATCAAGTACATGCTGACGCGTGTAGTGTAGTATACCTCGAGTCCTGACTATGTGTCGACTTATATCTAATCGAGACTCTAGTGACCTGCACACCTACCTACCTCATACATTGGAGATCACATGTTTACTTAACCTGTATCATTTCAAGAGCAAACCCTTTTGTTAATAAGTACCTTCGACCATATCTTCAAATTTTGTTTATCCTATTATTACTTCGTTCATTTTTTTTTCAAAACCAGTTAATCTGAGTTTTACCTTCAGCTTTAACCTTCAACCTTTCAGTTATGACCCGTTTACTTGAGCCAAACTATTTCATCTTCACTTTTTGTGATTGGATATCATTCTTGTTCATTCACCAAGTTAAGACATTTCTTGAATTGATCATCATGATAATCCTTTGTTCCTATCCTATTGATTTCCTAAATTCATGGTGACATTTTTTAGCCTTACTTCATATTATAAATTTTTAAAAGACTCAATTCAACCTTCAACCCTGACTAATTTGTCTTGAATTATGTTTTACTTTCAATCAACCTATTGATCTATTATATATTCTTTGAATCAACCTATCACAATTTTATTCAGTTATCTGAGAAATTTGAACCTCATACAATTGATTTTCACTTTCACATATACTCTCCAAAAACCAGTTTGGTTTTAAAATTTCTTTTTGACAAATACCAACTTCATCTCCTCTTATCATCGAAAGAGAAGATCTATGATAGAGTGTTATGTCATTCTATTAATAAAATTGTCATAATCATTCACACCCTTTCTAATTCTTATGACTTTCACTTTGTTTCCTGGATTCTTGTTTTAACCAACCTTACCTTCATACTTAGTCTTGAACTTTTTGTCATGTATATCTCCGATCGAGTAAACATTAACCAGTCTTACTATTACATAGACTACGATAGAAATTTTGTTTAGAACCGCTAACACTATGGTATAGTACTAACACGAGAACGTAGATGACGCACCAAATATGCACGAAGCAAAGAAACAACTCTACAAAATCCAACAGAAGAACAAACCGCAACAAGATGAACCTGTTTGAGTTATTTGCAAAGGATGTCACCAAGAAAATTCAATACAAAAGAATGATCATGGACTATACCAGGGAGATGACTACTGAGATCGTTATGCTAAGAACGCTACTAACCTAGTATTTGTTTTGCTTACCTAAAAATTTTCCCGACCACAGAAAACTTACATAATTGGGGACTGAGTCACGTTTTTGGATGTGTCTTACGTGTTAAACCTTGTAGAGCAGTAACCTATCGCGAGACTTAGACCATGGTATTTTAGCCTAGATTTTAACCACCATATTATGAGAGGAGAGAGTATACTTTTGAAGTCGAGTGATATAGATCAATACATTTTTGGAACTAAGTATTTGAGAATGCTAAGAGAACGATCATAGATCAAAATTATTTTGAGGTTTACTATTATATACATCGAATGTTATTTTGAGGAACTATATGTTGAAAATACTTTGTCGGATCTGTAGAATCCAATTGATTGATTGAATGATTTGTAAACAATATTTTGGGGAATCCCTAGGAAATACCGTATATACTTTTGGAAGACATATTTTTGATGAATAATGATTGATAGTATTGCAAACCTAAGTGTCATGATTGTAAAGGATACTTGTGAACCAAGGAATTTTGATATGAAGTTAAGATTAACTCGTTGTTTGAAGAATAAAGCAACGGAGAAACAATTTTGAAATTTTGAGAAATTTTGAAAACCAACATGAAAATTGAGGATTAACCCTGTCATAACCGACAAAAACACTTGAGGATCAACCTTAGGAGATCAATCTGGTTGACGAGAAATGCCAATGTCATCCTGAGAATTTCGGACTTTTGTATAATCTATGTATTTGAACATATGAGAGAAGTGTTCTACTAAACCCAATAATACCGTAGTTTATGAACGCTCTACAAATTATATGGGAATTAGGATAACCTTTATTTGAACTTTTATGAGAAACTTGTAGTATCCATGAAAGAACACCTTTTCAATTTTAAGGAATATAAACATCATGATGTTTTTGGAGATAAGACAAACCATAAACCAAATCTCGATAATGACCCGAGATTGAATAGTGTCACTGTATGGGAATTTAGAATCTACAGTTGATCAATAATACCTACCATACTAATTTGGGATGTATCACCTTTGTAAAACTTTGGCGGATAGGTCAGATATATGAGCAAGTCACTTACGAGCCGAGTAATTTTTGCGAGAGGAACCTAACACTTCATTAGTGTGGTGTCTTAAACCCTGTTAATTGCCTAAGTTATGCCGGAAATTTCGAGGACGAAATTGTTTTAAGGGGGGTAGATTGTAATACCCCGTATTTTTCAAATAGAGTTAAAATTTTAAACATTTATTTAAACCAAGTTTAATGTTTGAAAAATTATTTTCGTAAATAAATTATTTTATTTTCGTTAATTAAAAATTATTCCGTTATAAAAACAAGAGAATTTATTTATCGAATTATTAAAAATTTTATCTTTCATTAAATAAAGTTTAAAACTCAAAAATATAATTTTAATATTGACCTGTCGTTTTAACATTTTCTCGTCTCGTAAAAATTTAATAATTTATCGAATTCTTAAAATAACGAATTCTTATAACTTTTGTCTCGTAATACTATTCACCGTCTTACAAATTCGTTTTTGAAAACATATTTTACGGTTTTTATTATTTTAATTTTCGTAATCTTATATTTCAACTGTTTATGAAAGAAAGAAAGACGTTTATATGAGAAACGATCGGAACTCGGTAAAATTTGGGACTCCCACGTAAATGCATGACATGCATGCAAGATGCACTACACTAATCTATCTCTGTAAATACACACACCTGCACACTCTTACACCCTACACATACTCTAACCTATTACTTCTACTAAACCTACGCCTATCATTCATATATATCTTACACATACACACCTTAATACTCCTACTATAAATACACGGAGTATACTTCATTACTACTCCGTAATTCACTACTACTACTTACTCTCTGTACTCCAACATCCTATATACTATATACTCCGTACTATATATATTGTATTTACTTCCTCGTCCTTTTCTAATTGGAGCATCGGGGATGAGGAGCTGCCCATTATTTGGCGGAATCACTTTTCTAGTACCGTATTTGGGTCAATTTATTTCTACCTTTTATTCTTAATAACGTTAATAAATAGTAGCTTTTAAGGTAACCAAACTTTTCTTCTAACAACATTTCTTATATATAAGTATATTATGTTAGTAATTTAATAAATTGCTTATTTAAATATTTAGGCTTGTTTATACAACTAAATTACTTATGTATATATAAAAATGTTATGTGATATTTTATTATGACTAAATTTAACTTGACTAAACTATCACTTGTTTAATTTATTTATTTATCACCTTTACATTTCTGTTTATATGAAAAATGATAAAATGAATAAAAGAACTTAAATTAATAAAATTTACTTATATCATTTTCATTATATTTAATTTTATTTACTTCTATTTGCTATGCATGCTTATTCTATGTACTTTATATTTTGTATAATTGTAATTTTGGTCATAGTTATTTTTCTTTAGTACTTTTACATTTGTTTATATATTATAAAAATGGAGTAGATTAGTAACTTGTAAAATGTTTTATAAAATTTTACTTATTATGTTTAATTTAGTTACAAATTTATAAATTTCATTTTTCTAAAATAAATGGATTTATTCTATTCCAAAAATTTTACACGACATTCAATAAATATTTTAAAATGATTCTACGTCAAATTTTGTAAATCGTCCAATATGATTTAAATTATATTTTTCAGAAACTGTAAATTTTAAAATAATATTTAATTATTATTATACCTTAAATTTTATTTTTATATATATAAAACTCCATTTAAAAGAATTTACTATTCCAAAATTATTATACGATATTTGGGATATAATGTTTCGGGTGACACTTGAGGATTAAAGTATAACGTTGTCACACTGAAAGTAAGTATTTGAGGATTTGACTGTTTGAAATGAGTCCGACCAATTATTGAAGGTCACCAAATAAAGTACTACTTGTTCACGGGCGACTTTTATATAAAGTTTACGATGCGAGTCTGGGACGAATAGCTTGTGTTGGATCCTACCATGCGTGGTGTTTCGACTGCACTTGTAATGAAAAGCAGACTCAGAGGCTGCGGTCCGAGAGTCGACCTAGTGTTTAAGGTAGTCGTCCTACGGCAGTGAGAGCTGCGGTTCAAGAGTCTGCGTAGGGTATGTGCGCACGTATAGACAAGTACTTGATCAGTATTACTACCTAGGTTATGGGGGCAGAACATGAAAACTGCGGGTTCCCTCTTGGTGATGCAGAGAATGTAATCATCAGCTTTCATTTCAGCCCAGAGCCCCGTCTGAATAAACGTATAATATAATAGAAGTTCGGGCCCAATTGAGCCTTATGGGTGAGATGTAAACCTCATAAGATCGGTTCGGTCTACAAGTTGGTAACACGGTTACTTCTATTGGTGAGATGCAAGCCAATATGGAGTAGCGGTGATACTAGGAGCCACGACTCGTGTGTTTTGGTTGTTTACGTGAAAAATGATTAAAAAATCAAATGGCTGCCAATGTCCCATCTTTTAAACTTTATCGTTTTCATCACCTCACATGTTGGTTAATTGAGTTAAAGGAAACTATCTGTTACGTGATATCCTTTAATATTTTTGTAAGCATATTATTTATTCACATGATTGTCTTATGTGTTCGAGGTGATGTTAGATGAACGGCTTGGTTGCTGTCCCGCTAAGCGGTCTCTCTACTCTATATATTTGTGCAGGTATGGGGCGATGGGAAAGGATCGAGCGAGAGAGATTTAATAATATGTTTGTATAAAATATAATCTATATTCTGTACCAAGTGAATCAAGACTATGTAATTAATAGTCGTTTATTGTAAGGATCCGTAGCGATCCGGATTTATTTACACTCTGATATAATTTTAATTAAATGACTTAGATAACTTTCCGCATTATCTATTAATTTAAGTCATCGAAAATCCGGGTTGTTACATTTTATGTCTTCCATGTTTCTCGATCTTTAATCATTAACTTAGAGTAATTTGGTTACTAATTAAGTCTAATTAGTGAGTCTTAAGACTACGTTTTATGTTTGTCCGAGATGTGATTGCATGTGATCTGCGCAGTATAGTGATGGATTTCATCACCCACATCTAAGTGCCACGAATAGGCCGACATGAAAATAGTTCCCCGTGGAACATTTGGTCTTACGTTCTCGGACGTTCAGACATTTTGTTGGATTTCGGCACTTGCGCTCTCATGCTCAAATAAACCCTTGCAATTGATTAGGAGAAGCGAGAAAGATGAATTCTTGTCCTCCATAAAAATTGCCCGAAGATTGCCATATAATAGATGTTTCGTCTTTCTTTTTTAACATCTAATCCCACGCTAATAAGTATAACGACGAGTGATTACTAGTCCACTTTTATTTTCTTAAATAGAATGATAGGGGCTGAGGTTTTGAAGGTTTTCCAACTTTCTTCACTTAGGGAAGTGCATCTACAACATAGTCCACTTTCATTTTCTTAAATAGACGGAGGGATTGCTGATTTTATTCCGCTTTATAAGCATAGCCATGTTCTGAGATTGGGTTGACTCATCGCTTTCTTGTTATTCTATCGTTATAGTCAGCTGCGAAGACGTCATATCAATCCAGACTCAAATGCGACGAATGCTTTTGGATTGGGTGTGACGAACATAGGATGTTTGACGAGGATGATGTTTTTGGACAAACTAAAAACTAGATTAGAAATAATTTTATGACAAAATAAAACTTACTGTATATAAAGAGAATAGGGAACCTACCATGTAAGATTGAAAAGTAAAGAGGTACCACGAACAAAAATCATTTAAAATATCTAATGCGTAAAACTAAAGTTAGATTTAAATTACGAAAGATTTATATTTATAAATATATTTAGTATGGTGCGTGCACAGACAACCATGCATGCCTAATTGAAGGAAATTATGATGGAGGAACAAACATTTGAGAGAGAAAAGGGGTAATTTTTAATGAAATATAGCTGAGATAACATTAAGTCATAAATACAAAAGATGGACTAACAAAACCGGCAATAGTCATCCTTTTTTTCCTATACAACACCACACCTCGCTTTTCACAGTTCCGTTTTTCTTCTATAACAAATTTGCAAATTTGCAAAGTGAAATCCTAGAACCACCTTAGTATGTTATACATTTCAATGGTATTCGATCTCACAAACTGGCCCCAACCACAATAACCCCATTTACAAAGTCTAATGGTGATATATAGTTCTCATTATCACAGGTGACCGTTTCATAACCATTGACATCTGAAACAATTAACTGAATGGACTTGCAGAAACCAGACAAGTATTCTAGTCGATACCACGAAGAAAATGGTGATCAACTAAGCAGCGCTTGTTTGTAAGCCAAGTCCTTGAATCTGATGGCATACATAAGATTAGTTACATAGGAGCAACACGAATTTAGAAACGTAGTGACTACTATGAATTTTTTGAGAGAATGATTCAACATTACCTGGTTAACAAGTAACTTAACTTGCTCTCTGTACATCTCTTTCAGGTCCACAATATCAGCACGAAGTTCTTCCAACTACAGAATAAAAATATCACAGAAACCAGAAAATATTGTGATGGACTATGATACAATTGAAACTAAATAGAATATATATATATATAGAGAGAGAGAGACTAAATAGAATATATATATATATATATATATATATATATATATATATAGAGAGAGAGAGAGAGAGAGAGAGAGAGAGAGAGAGAGAGAGAGAGAGAGAGAGAGAGAGAGAGAGAGAGAGAGAGAGAGAGAGAGAGAGAGAGAGAGAGAGAGAGAGAGAGAGAGAGAGAGAGAGAGAGAGAGAGAGAGAGAGAGAGAGAGAGAGAGAGAGAGAGAGAGAGAGAGAGAGAGAGAGACTTTTATGAGTCCTTTACTCTTTGTAAGTCATGAGGATGGACGGACAAGATGCATCCATTAAAAAAAATATTTACGTTCCTAAAATAGCTCCCATGAATTTAGGAAACAATAACTCCCTATCACATTCATTCATCATTCACGTTCATTCATCATTTCACGTTCATTCAAATACCAAAAAAAAAAACCCTTTCTTCATTCACGTTCAGTCATCGATTTTGTATTCGGAATTCTGTTACAATGGATTCAATGACCGCGTCATCGTCTTCAACGGTTGATAAGCAACTGATCGAGTATAACAATGGTGAGTTTTAGTATTTCATTCACGTTTTGATTCAATTTTTATTCATTGATTTTGATGGTCATATTGCTCTTTCAATGTGCGTTTTAATATCAATGGTTTATCGCGTCAAATTGAGTTTTTTTTTTACGTCGATTTTCATGTTTATAGTGCTTTCATTGTCATTTCGTATCACAGTTTCGTATCAATTTGCGTTTTTTTATGTCATTCCGTTTTGATATCACAGTTTCGTATCAATGGTTATTTGCTCTCTCGATCTTTATAGATTACAAGGCTTTATGCTTTTTATTCAGATTTTCCATGATATTCATTGATACTATTGTCACTGATTTCAATTAACGCATAAACGTCGTTAAAGTAACATGCCTTCTGCATTAAAGTAACACTTACTTGCAATTACAGTAACACAAATGAACGTTCTGAAAAAGGGTTCTGATGATTATGTTAGAGTAACGCATTGTACACGTTAGAGTAACACCACTTGGGAATTGTAGTAACACATTATTTGCATGGGTGTAACGCTGTTTGATTTTGTGCAGGTGGTTTTGCCAAAGATGCGAACGAACAAGACAACACTGGAAAAGGTAGAATTTGATTCATTTGATCAATCATGGATTAATAACAATGGTTCATTGATATTATTGTTTCACTGATATTATTGTTTTTGCTTTATGTTGAAGCAGTCATGGCGTTGAAGTAACACAAGTTATGAATTACAGTAATATCTAAATCTAATTAGAGTAACACAAACACGTAACACTGAAAAGGATTTTTGGCGCTGACGTTGGACTAACATCCTTTTAAGGATGAAAGTAACACAACTTATAAGTTGAAGTAACACTTATGTACATGGGCGTGACGTTTTTTAATTTCTTGCAGGAAGCATTGGCAAAGAAGCGAATGCACAGGAATAGTGCAGAGATGTGGGTGAGGTTTTCACTCCGTACATGGAGCAAGTATTCGGAACAATTGATGAGGCAGTGGAATTTTACAAAATCTACGCGCTGGCTTGCGGATTTGATGTGAGAAAATATACCACAAAGGGATGGCACGGTGGTGAGATAAAGTCGAAGCTCCTAGTCTACAACAGACAGGGTTTTACGAAATCTGTTAAAGCTGCTAATAATACACATGCAGATGTGAAAGTTGTTAATGATGCAGCTGGGGAAGGAGTTGTTGTGGACGCGCTTAAAAAGAAGACGAAAGTCCGTCGTTGCGGGTGCAAGGCAAGGATCAGGCTGTTCAATAAAGGAGGCATTCTCAAGATTGATATGTTCCACATCGGCCACAACCACGAACTTATCTCACCAAAAGATAGAGAATTCCAAAAGCTTGCGAGGAACCTGACAAAGTATCACAAGCAAATGATCTTGAATAATTCGCGGGTATGGAGTAACACAATATATTTTATAGAATAACTTGTGAGTAGGGTAGGTGTAACACCATTTTTTTGGGTAGTAACAGCTGGATTAGACCAATGTGTGCATAATCGAATTACTTTTGCTAGAGTAACACCAGTGATTCTATAGAGTAACAGTACTTAAGCATAAGAGTAACAGCTGGAATAGACCAGTTCGATTAGACCAATGTCTGCATAATCTGATTACTTTTGCTAGAGTAACACCAGTGATTTTATAGAGTAACAGTACTTAATTGTAAGAGTAACACAACTGGTGTATTAATGTTAAATTGTCGCAACGCTTGATTCTTATTTTCAGCTGAAGATCGGCCAACGCGAACATAGAACATGTGCAAGGAGCAGGTAGAGGGATTCGCAAACGTGGGTGCGAGCTTGGTTGACTTCAAAAACTGGGGAAGAGATATAAAGTGCTTCCTACATGAGAGGGACGGTCAGCTATTCATCGATCGTTTCAAAGACATGGCTAAGAATAGGAAGGGTTTTTATTTTGACTACGACCTGGATGAAGATGGGAGTGTGAGCAAGGTTTTCTGGGCTGACGGTGAGGCACGACGAAACTACCAGTTATTTGGGGATGCAGTTTCGTTCGACCCGACGTAAGGGATGAACAAATATAAGATGATATTCACGCCGTTCACAGGCGTTGATCATCACAAACGATCGGTAACCTTTCCTGGCGCTCTGATAGCGCACGAGGATTATGAATCGTTCGTCTGGGTGTTTGAGAGATTTGTGACTGCAATGGGAGGTAAGGAGCCGGGGTATATTATTACCGACCAAGATCCGGGTATTATACCAGTCGTGAAGAAAATGTTTAAGACGGCGCTACACCGTTTCTGTATGTGGCATATCTTGAACAAGGTTCCTACCAATTACGGTGCAGCGCGGAGTGACTACCAGGATTTTTTGAAGAGACTGAATGCTATATTATGGGATATGGAGATTGACGGAGACGAGTTCGATGCGGAATGGCGTGACATAATGAAAGAGTACCATGGTGGTGATGTCGAGTGGTTTTCAACTACATTCTCCATGAGGGGGCAGTGGGTGATGGCACATTGCAGGGATTTAAAGATGGGCGGCTTAATGCGAACCACACAAAGGTCGGAGAGTGAGAACAGTTTCTTCAAAAGATTCGAACAAAAATCAGGGACGTTGGTCGAATTATGGATGCGATTCGAGAGCGCCATGGACCAGCAACGGTATACACAGAAAAAACTCGACAATGACAATGCACAAGATTCTCCAAAAACAGCAACCCACCTGCCAATTGAACATCACGCTGCGAAAATTTGCACCCACGCCGCATTTGATGAATTCTACGAGGAGGTGAAGTTTTCTGTAGGTACTTGCAGCGTGAGGGGCTTCCTTGAGAAGGACGGGATTGAGGAGACATTGGTGAGGGATGCTACACGAGATAAAGAGTTTACGGTCCAGTATATATCAGGTACTCCTTAAACTCACCAGTCGTTCATGTGATAGAGGAGTATTTAATAAAGTAACACCAGTCGTTCCTTACAGTAACATATATAATGCGTTAGAGTAACTGAGGACAGCATTTGGACATCTGTGTTGTCAACGCTTAAAAGTAACACCGACCATGGATTACAGTAACACCTTATATTCTTAAAAGTAACTCATTCTGCACTCCATTACATTTTGCACACCAATATATCCATTATAATTGTTGTATCTGCTGATTGAAAAAATGGATAATATATCCATTAGCAATGTCACATTAATATGTCGTCATCTGTCCATGTACGTCTGAATCAAGCTGCACATGTCAGTTGTTTAATTTACGAGGGATACTGTGTAGACACGTAATCTGGATATATTCGTCGAAAGGGCTGACCACTATACCCGAAAACATGGTAACCAAAAGGTGGACAAAAGAGGATGTTCGCACTGCTCGTATCTGTGATGAAGGATTAGACGGCGAAAACACTGACATCATCGACGGAAAACAGATAGAGATGTCGAAATTGTGGTCGGAAATCCATGAGACAATGAGACTTCTAAGAGCAGAAGACAAGGAAGATGTGGAAAGCTTGTGCGGATTAATTCGGGAGTTCAGGTTGCAGAGGCAGCCAATTTCTAGTGGGGGGAATATTGGCAAAACACAGGAACTGGAAAATATGCTTGGGTGTGCGACCTCTGACAATATCACGATACTCCCTCCAAAGATTTCTAAGACAAAGGGCAGCGGAAAGCGGATGTTGTCAAGCAAGGAAAAGAAGGTCGCACTTTCTAGAAAGCCGAAATGCATGTGCAACAACTGCAAACAGATGGCGCACCATGACAAACGAAACTGTCCAAATCCGTACGCAGCACGACTCCCTAAACAGCCTACTAAGCCACCCAATGATGAGGATGAGGAGGATGAAGTAGATGAAGACATTGAAAGAGAGGAAACTGAAGAAGACACCAAGGAAGACGAGGAGGAGGAACAAGTGTTTTGAGCATACTCGTGTTTTTTGTCATTATAAGAATTTTTTCTTTTTTTTCTGGTTTACACGAAAAACTAATTTTGTACAATTTTTTTACACATAGCGCTGTGTTACGGTGCATTTAACACTATATTTAATTAATACATGTGTTTTTGGTTAGAGTAACATCTCATGTGTCAGAGTAACAATATTCGTCTGTTACAGTAACAGACACAATGCATTGAAGTAACTGAAGACAGCAACGTTGTTTAGACCAAATCATTGCCAAAGTAACTGGGGATAACTTGGATTGGTTCCATTCATTGACAAAGTACCAACATTTTTTCTTCATAAAACAATATATAATGCGTCAGAGGAATTGATTGCAATATCATTGTGCAAACACCATTAATAACTTAAAGTAACATAAATTGTTCATTAAAGTAACATTTACAGTACTTCGGTGTAACACAAAGATTGTGAGACCAAAGAAAATTGGGTTAACTTCAGTAATCCCCATAGTAACACCAACAGTAAATTAGAGTAACAGATACAGCTGGTCACTGTAACAAAGTTTAACAGCTTCAATGCATTGGTGATAGTCAAAATACTAATGTAATTAGACAGGTAACTAAACAATACAAACCATTAATTCGTAGTTAGAAAAGAGATGACATGATTCAGTAAACACATTATTTTTTTCGGACCTTTGTTGGCTTGCTCTTGGGACCATCGATGATCTTTTGTCTAGCGTCCGCATACTTGTCTACGTTTTCCAACAATTGCGATCACACGTTGTTCTTGTCTGCCAATAGAAGTGTGGCTGCAAGTTGGACCACCAGATATCGTCTGTTGACCTTCCTCTCGAGGTCTATGTGGTGGAATGTACGGCCCTCGTACATCAACATGTGCATCATGGTGAAAATTCCCGACTCGTCCCAGGTTACGCATGGTTTCTGCCACTTAAACTTGACCTCTTTAAACTCGAAAGTACCGATATTAGCTGCATCAGGGACTTTGAGTTTCTCGAGGTTTGTTGACACCTGTGTGTATCACAACGACGTTATTTGGTGAGAAACAGATAGCGGCATGCAATAAAGCTACTAGCATATATATACTTACCATTATCATTGCGGCCTTGTACAAGTTTGTTTCTTTCACGTTCGTGTAACGTTGGTGGTCAAGGAGATCTAGTGTCCTATTTTTTACGGTTAATGCACACGCATGAGTAGTAGTAATCGATGTTGATCGGGACAAAGATGAGATCAGCTTCCAAGTTGAGATAACGACCACACTTCCTTCTAAAAAGATCGAGATGGGACATCAAGATGTCCACTGCCCGCGTGGATGGGCCGTCTTCATACTCGTCAAGCATCCCATCAAGGCAGTCCTACAAACATATTCAATGTGTCTCAGATCGGGTTCAACTGTATAGAAGTCTTCCAATCAGAGCATGTTGAAGTAACACATTCACTACGTATCAGACTACTAGCATTCATATAGAACAAAGACACAGATTAAAGTAACACGTCTTCTGCATTACAGTAACACCAAAAAAAGCTTCAAAGTAACACCATATTTATGTAACACCATATATCAGATCAACACCACAAAGAAAGTGTTACAGTAACAAAAGATGTGAATCAGAGTAACACGTCTCCAACATTACAGTAACGCACTTTCATCTTTAAAATAACACCATACATATGTTGATGCATTATCAACAATTTGTATGAGGGACATGTATTCTCCTGGAACCATGGTGATAATTATATATATGTACACAAATGCAACAGTAATTTGTATCGTCTGTCGTATACCAAAGTATGCCGTCGTAGGTGCCCCGACCGAATCAGTGGCGGGAGATGGAAGCCTGTTCAACAGCATCGACCAGCATTCGATGATGCACCACTACTACAAATCCATGCTTTTAGAATGGTTAATAACCGTTCTTAATGAGCCAATGAACCGTCCTTCAGCGCAGCGATCTATTTGCTAAAAGAGAACGGTTTAAATTGGGTCAACCCGTTCTGTTTGATGAAAACAAACAGAACGGCTCAAGATGTAAACCGTTCTATTTGTGTGAACAATGAGAACGCTCACTGCGCCAAACTGTTCTATTTGGTGTCAGAGGGTGGTGCTGATAAATCAATATTAGAGCACGGTTACTGGGCATAACCGGTCTGTTTGTTATTATAATTTTTTTTTAAAAAAATAAAAATAAAATTTTCTTATTACAAACTGGATATCAATATATCAGATTCCACAATCCAGAGAACCCAATAATTATATTATGTATTTGAATTTGAATATTACAAATAAACTCCAACTTGAAAAAACTTACAAATCGCGCTATTTAAGGTGGTGGTTACTTGTAAGAGTAGAGAACAAGACCGTACACGAGATACGAAACATAACGAGAAACGGGAAAAGAAAAGAAAATGTTTTTGATTTTTCGATTTTTTCAAATTTTTATGGATTTTTGAAAAGATTTTTGAAAAATAAAAGATAGTAGACTCCTCCCCCACACTAAAACTGTACATTGTCCTCAATGGACAAGTAAGGGACGATCGAAAAAGACGGAAAAGAAAAATAAGAAAAATCTTTTTGGACTTTTATGATTTTTCGAAAGTTTTTGGGTTTTATAATTTTTGAATGTTTTTGGATTTTTCAAAATTTTTGAGAAAAGAAAAAGGAAAATAAAAGAAAATAAGGAAAGCGGTAAAATAGTGGCGGGCCTAGGTGCAATCACATCACCTAGACCCTAGCCAAGTGGCTAAGAAAACGAAAAAGAAAGAAAATAAAATGAAAGGGTGAAAAATTGGGCATAGGTGTAGTCACGTCACCTAGCCCGGATTAAGAAAAATTGAGAAAATTTTGATTAAAAATTTGGATTTTTCAAAGGGTCAATGGCATAATCACATCGCCTAAAGACCGGGAGCAATACCAAGGCCGCGACGGCCACAAAAATCGATGGGACGGTGGGACAGCTTACAATTTTGTTCGAGATTAAACAATCACAAAGATTATAATGATAGGACAAGGAACAAAGAACAACATTAATTCACATACAATTGTAGATGATTAGAGACTCACCGACACAATCCACACAAATACCCACAACATACACGAACCATATTATCTACCGACTCTTGTAGGGGTGTCTAGGTTGAATAGTCATTTGACGCAAAAGAAGCTGTCGGAGTTTCTTCACCGGCATACTCCCAAACTCCTATTTCCCCCGATTCGGTCAGTCGGAATTCACAGGGACCTGGAGGTAGGTCCCAGTTGCGATGGTTGCAAATATTAGTTCGGTATTTGTTGGGGACAATTAAGGCACGACCGTGGCCAAGAGAGACGAGGCGGTGGTCAGGCACATGAAAGATCCAAGTAGGGAAGTAAGCCTCGTCAAGCCAGACACGGGGGTCATGTGGTTTAAGATGGTCGGTCGCAAAACCCAAATTTCTTGCTATTACAATCACAAGACCACCACAGTCGACGGTAGGGCGTTGGTCAATAATAATTTGATGAAAGTGTAACGCCACGACAATAGGTAGGTCTAGGGGGTAAGGGTTACCGATCAAAGAGTCACTAATCAATTGTAGGACACACTCATTGAGGTTAATGATGTTTTCGGCAGAAGGCAAAAGACAGTGGGAAAGAATTTCAGCGAAATAACGGATGGCTAGGTTTCGGATTTCAGCGGTAAAATTAGAGTTGGGTTCGAAATCACGTTGACCCGGCGCTATGCGCCTCCACAAGTCTCTCCTAGTCGCACTACATTGCGAATCACACAGGGGTCTACTTAGTCCGGTACCCAATGAGGGTAAACCTAGAGCTAAGCTAAAGTCGAAAATATTTAAACAGTGATTTCTACCAAACAAATTAAATTTGAACTCTCTAGGTGTGGTCGGGTTATCGATTGTAAAGGTACCTAGAAACTCACAAGTCAAGTCTTTGTTTGTGCAAGGCACGAAATCAAGGAGTCTACTAATACCAATTCTAGACGATAACTCTCTAATATCGTTCTTAATTCCTAGAATTTTCTTTGTGAATGGACAAGGCCGTCTTGTACTCTGAAAAGCTTTTCCAGAGAAGGTTTGAGCAAGAGGCGAATTAGGGCAAGGTAAAAGTTTTGGCCTAGAAGACTTACTAGAAGATGAACGTTTAGAAGGATTAGAAGTCGAGGTCATACCTTGTTTACGCGCGGCTCGTTGGGCTCTTGTCTCCATGATAATAATTTGCAAGAAAATCTCAAAAACTTTTTGCTCCTCCTCTTCAAAAACCCAAAATAGATAATCACCAAGTATGGAAATGAAACTATGAATGGAGGTTTAAATGTAGTATGGAAGGTGGTATGGTGATTTTATGATGGGTGAAAGGGTGAAATGAAGAGTGAGGTGAAAAAGGTGATATAAATAAGGGTGGATGAGAGGGAAATGAAAAGTTTTAAAGTTGGTGGTAAAATTTGGTGTAAAAATTATTGGAGGGAAAGTTATGTTGGGGTAAGTATGAAGGAGGGAAATGAAAATGTAGTGAGTGAGTAAAGGGTGTAGGTGATCCGGCCAGCTCACGCCGCCGGGTGAAATTTCACCCAGTCGGGCACCATCGGGTGAAATTTCACCCGACGGTTTTTCGTCGTGAAAATCGTTTTTGCTATCTTTCTTCCACCGGGTGAAATTTCACCCGGCGAAAATCTCACCGGGCGAAATTTCGCCCGGTGGTATTTTCACCAATTCCGGCAATTCTGGCAACTTTTCCGTGGGGCGAAGTTTCGCCCGGTCGAGTCTCACCGGGAAAAGTTTCGCCTGGCGGTCTTCTTTGCTGCGTTTTTCCGCCTTGCCATTTCATGGTTCTTCTATAATCACCTAAAGATTCAAATATTGACTCGACTCACATTACATATAATCAGTATCTCCCACAAACATGCTTGTGGTCTTCAATTAAAACTCCATAACTTCTCCAAATGCTTGATCTGCATCCAAATTTAAGCTCCATTGTGAAATCCAATTTCAATCATTCTTCTCAAGCTAACAAAACTAATAAACTCAAAGAAATATGATACATATATACAAGGTGGTTGTTGAGGGTACCACCAAACCTACATCAATTGCGAGAGGGGTTAAAACATCGCTCCCCGATGGGAGCTCACCAAGCTTCATAGTAGCAAAGGTCTCACGAATATGACCGGGATGATAAATCTTCAAACGTTGCCCACTAACCATAAATTTCCCGGTTTCCGGGCTAGATATCTCTATCGATCCATATGGTTGCACTCCGGTCACTTCGAATGGACCCGACCATTTTGATTTCAACTTACCGGGGAAGAGCTTAAAGCGAGAGTTGAAGAGTAATACCTTATCACCAACGGAGAAGTCCTTACGAAGAATTGGAGAATCGTGCCATTGGCGAATTCGTTCTTTGTAGATCCTTGAATTTTCGTAGGCTTCAAGTCTTAGTTCTTCCAATTAATGTAGTTGGAGAAGGCGATTATCTTCTACAACACTCTCATCGAAGTTTAACTCTTTGATTGCCCATTTGGCTTTGTGTTCTAATTCCACCGGTAAATGACAAGCTTTACCATACACAAGATGATAAGGAGTGGTTCCAATCGGCGCTTTGTAAGCCGTCCTTAATGCCCAAAGGGCGTCATTTAACTTTAATGACCAATCCTTTCGGTGTGTATTAACAACTTTCTCTAAAATTCCCTTGATTTGACGGTTGGAGATCTCGGCTTGCCCATTTGATTGAGGGTGGTAGGCTAAAGACATCTTGTGAGTGATACCATATTTCCTAAGAAGGTATTCAAGGTATCTTTTCTAAAATGAGAGCCTCTATCACTAATTATGGCTCTAGGCATACCGAATCTCGGGAAAATCACATTCTTGAAAAGCTTGATTACAACCTTGGAGTCATTGGTGGGGGAAGCTACGGCCTCGATCCATTTTGAGACATAATCAACCGCGACTAGAATGTACTTGTTACTAAAAGAGGATGTGAACGGACCCATGAAATCAATGCCCCAAACATCGAACAATTCAATCTCCAAGATAGGTTGAAAGAGCATCTCATTTCTTCTTGTAATATTGCCACTTTTTTGGCATGCATCGCATGTGAGAATGAAAGCTCGAATGTCCTTGAACATGGAAGGCCACCAAAACCCGCTTTGGAGAACCTTAGCAATTGTCTTTTGATTGGCCAAGTGTTCACCATAAGATGTCGAGTGAAGGTGCTTCACAATATTATATCCTTCTTCGGCCGTAACACATCATCGGTAAATTCCATCTACACAACGGCGGAATAAATAAGGCTCGTCCCAATAATAGCGTCGGGCTTCATAACGTAGTTTCTTCCTCTCTTGCTTGGAATAATCGTCCGGAATATAATGAGACACTAAGAAATTGACAATATCGGCATACCAAGGTGTAATAGTGTCAATGGCCATCAAGACTTCATCTCTCATAGCTTCATTGATGGGAATACCATCATCTTTATTTCTCTCTTTACTAACCGTTAGTCTACTAAGATGATCCGCTACCAAGTTCTCCGATCCGGCTTTGTCTTTAATCTCAGTATCAAATTCTTGTAAAAGGAGCACACATCGAAAGAGTCGGGACTTTGTCTCCTTTTTAGACATGATGTATCGAATGGCCGCATGATCGGTATGAATAATGACTTTGGAACCGGTAACATAATTTCGGAATTTCTCCATGGCATAGACAACGCCGAGCATCTCTTTTTCGGTTGTGGTGTACCTCGATTGGGCTTCATCTAGAGTCTTGCTTGCATAATAAATCACATGTAGCTTCTTGTCAACCCGTTGTCCTAGAACAACACCAACGGCAAAATCGGATGCATCGCACATGATCTCCAAAGGAAGATCCCATACGGGAGCTTTGATAATTGGTGTGGTAGTGAGAGCGGTCTTTATCCTACAAAAGACCTCAAGACACGAGTCATCAAAAGCAAAAGATGCATCTTTCATAAGCAAAGAAGTCAAAGGCTTAGAAATCTTAGAATAGTCTTTAATAAATCGTCTATAAAAACCGGCGTGACCTAGAAAACTCCTCACCCCTTTGACATTTGTAGGTGGTGGCAAGTTCTCAATCACGGAGACTTTCGCCTTATCGACTTCAACTCCTCTATTAGAAACAATATGACCTAGGACAACACCTTGTTCAACCGTAAAATGACACTTTTCCCAATTTAAAACAAGTCTATACTCTTCACATCGAGCCAACACTTGATCAAGATTTTCAAGACAAGAATCAAAATATGTACCATGGACACTAAAATCATCCATAAAAACTTCCAGGAATTTTTCAATAAAATCGGAGAAAATAGCCATCATACATCTTTGAAACGTTCCCAGCGCATTACACAATCCAAATGGCATCCTTCTATAAGCATAGGTGCCATAGGGACAAGTAAAAGTGGTTTTCTCTTGGTCATCGGGATGAATGATAATTTGAAGAAAACCGGAATGACCATCGAGGAAACAAAAATAGGAATGATGCGCCAATCTTTCAAGCATTTGATCAATAAAGGGAAGGGGAAAATGATCTTTTATGGGGGCCGTGTTCAATTTACAATAGTCTATACACATGCGCCAACCGGTAATAGTGCTAGTGGATATTGACTCACCCTTTTCTCCTTTAACAACCGTCATTCCTCCTTTTTTCGGCACGACTTGTACGGGGCTAACCCATTTGCTTCCGGTTATTGGGTATATAATGTTAGCCTCATACAACTTGAGGACTTCCTTCATGACAACCTCTTTCATGGTGGGGTTCAACCTACATTGACCCTCAACCGAAGGACGGTGGTCATCATCAAGGATGATCCTATGCATGCAAACATTTGGGCTTATGCCTTGGAGGTCTCGACAATGCTATACCCGATGGCCTTTTTGTGCTTTCTCAAAACAATCAAAAGTTTTTCCAATTGAGGTCCATCAAGGGTAGCATTGACGATAACGGGATAATTAGTTCCTTCAAGAAAAGCATATTTGAGGGAAGAGGGGAGTGGTTTAAGTTCAAGATTAGGAGGAGAAGATACCATACTCTTACCCACCGGTAGTGGTTCTACCTTTTCGTCATGCAAACATTCTTCTTCAAGAGGTGGAGAGTCAAATGGTTCCTCTTCTTGCTTATCATTCTATCAAGCTATACTCAACCAAACTATCAATAACTTCAATGGAATGCATTTATTCAATCATTGGTTGTTTAAGTGCTTGAGAAAGGGAAAATTCTACCGACTCGTTTCCTATGTTAAATGACAACTTTTCATTCTTAACATCAACTATAGTACCTCCGGTAGCCATAAAAGGTCGACCTAAGATAATAGGGGTAGTAGTGTCTTCGGGCATATCCATGACAACAAAGTCGGAGGGGATGAAGAACTTACCAACTTGAACAGGTACATCCTCAAGTATCCCAAGTGGGTACTTGACGGACCTATCCACAAGTTGAATCGACATACTAGTGGGTCTCATCTCCACACACTAAGTCTCTTAGCAATAGAATAAGGTAATAAACTAAAACTAGCCCCTAGGTCGCATAAAGCTTGATTAACAACAACATTTCCTACCCGGCAAGGGATGGAAAAACTACCGGGATTGTCTAGTTTCTTTGGCATTTCGTTCATAAGAATGGCACTACAGTACATTGACCCGTGAGAGGGATATATTCCTTATCCTCTATGGTTCTCTTTTTAGTCAAGACATCTTTCAAAAACTTAGAGTAGAGGGGCATTTGAGAAATTACCTCGGTGAAGGGTAAAGCTACCTCTACTTTCTTTAACATATCCAAGAAACGGTTAAATTGGGCATTCTCTTTGTGTGGCTTAGCTCGCTCGAGAAAAGGCAATGGTGGGACAAAAGTGGGAGGCGGTGGAACGTTGGGTTCTTCTTCTTCGGCTAATTGTTCCGCCTCTTTTCTTTTGGCTTCTTCCGCTTCCATTTGTTCTTTCTTCTTTGTTCTCTTAGTTCATTCTCCGCATTTTGGAGGACATCAAACTTCGCTTGTATTCCCCGGTTTTGTTTGGGGGAAGTGGGAGATGATTCTTGTGGTGCACTTGGTTGATTAACCTTGGATGGGGTACTCTTGGTGTTCAAGTTCAAGTTCTTATATGGGTCCTCAAGTTCTTTGCCACCTCTCAAAATGACGGCATTTGCTTGGTGTGAGGGGTCTCTTGGGTTTTGGGGTTGACCGGGCAAACCATGGGGTGGATGAATTGGGGCGGCTAAGGCTTTTGTTGCTTCTTGTGATTCCCAAACCTTTAGCCTTGCCTTGGTATCTTGATGTTCAATCCATAGTTGGCCAACGGTTCTTTGCAAATCATTATAATTTTCCCATGGGACTTCTCCTTGACCAAATTGAGAATTGTTTGGTTGGCCATAAGATTGAGAGGGTTGATTAAATGGTGGTTGGTTGTAACCTTGATTTCCTTGAAAGTTACCTTGGAACCCTTGATTGTATCCATGATTGAAATGATTACCATGTTGATTTTGGTAATTGTTGTAATTGTTAGAAACATGGAAGTTACTACCTTGTTGATTGAAGTTGCTCCTTTGATAAGGAGGCATATATGGGGTACCTTGGAGGACCTTGATTAAAGGGAATTTGTTGACTTTGATTGAATGACCTCATTTGACTCCCTTGGGCACGTGGCATCGGATTTTGAACATTTTGATTTCCATAAGAGAAATTAGGATGAAATCTTGTGCCGGCATTGTAAGTATTGGAAAAGGGATCAAATTGAGGTCTTTGCCCATATACTTGTATAGCTTGGACTTCATTTGGCTCTTCAATATATGTTTCTTCATTAGGAATACAAGAGCTAAAGTCGTGGCCACAATTGCCACAATGATCACATTGAACTTCCCATGTTAATTGCTTTGGAGGTGATGGTTGCCTTGGTGGAACACTTCCTTGAATTTGGTACATACCTCTAGGAGTGGGCTTCGAACTCATGGCATCCATTCTCTTTTTCAATTCCTCAAGTTCCGTTTGAAATTTCAATTCGTTAGAACTCGTAGATGAGTTCACTTCAACTTTCTTTCTAGAATCCCTCGATTGAACCATTCTTGAATCACTCCTTGTCATCTTCTCAATAAGATTCTTAGATGCCTCATCGGTGAGAGAAGAGAAGTCTTCTCCGGCGGCCGAATTGAGGTTTTCTTTGGTTCTCGATGAAAGGGTGTTATAAAACGTTTGGGTGGTTAGCCAATCGGGTATTCCATGGTGTGGACATTTGCGCAATAGATCTCTAAATATTTCCCAAGCCTCACTTAGGCTTTCAAATTCATCTTGCTTAAAGGTTTGTATCTCCATGCGATATTGGTTAGTCTTTGACGGCGGAAAATATTTCTCCAAGAAGGCATTAGATAGTTGAGCCCATGTTGTGAAAGTATTAGCGGGATGGCCTTGAAGCCATCTACGAGCTCCATCTCTCAAGGTCTTCGGAAATAATAAACGATGCAATTGGCATGAAGTTAATCCATTGAGACGGGCTCCTACTAATTTTTCTTTAAATGAAGCGATGTGCTCTTGAGCATCTTCTTGATAAAAACCGTGAAAAGTATCTTGTTGGACCGCGTTGGTTAAAGAGGCTTTCAATTCATAGTTCTCGGGAATCTCTTAGAAATTGACGGGAGAAGGTGTTTCTTCGTGTGTTAATTGGGAATGTGAACCTAGGGTCGCCATTTGTTGGATTGGTGGTGAGGGTGGATTTGAATTTAGTGAATTTGGAGAATTTGGTGAATTTGGAGGGGATGGATTTGGTGGTGGTGTTCTCGGTGATGGTGATGAATTTTGTGAAGTGGAAGGTATGGAAGGATTATTTGGAGTGGGGTTGTCTGATGTAGAAGGTGTAGAAGGTGTATGTGGTAGGATGGGATTAAGGTTAGGAGGTGATAATGAAGGATGTGGAATGATGGTGGTTGAGTTATTTCCTCGAAAACGCAATGCTCTAAAAGTCCTTTCCGACTCCGGATCGAACTACAAGGGCGATGACGTGTTCCTGGGAATAAAACTCAATTAAACGGTGAGACTCCTAGCACCTCGCGGTACTAGGGAAAAGAGAGAAGGGAAAAGAATCAAACACAACAACTAAAAACACAATAGCTACTCGCCGTTCCCCGGCAACGGCGCCATTTTGATCGCCTCCCAATCGGATCGGTCGTTAACGAAGGACGGGGGATCAAACGATATTTATAGACTCGGAATAACACAAAAACTACTAGAGTAATCGTGGTAAGTCGAGGTCGGTCCACAGGGAACGGTGTACTACGATGAGTTTAAAGTATCGTGTTCGATGTCTAGATGGGGGTTTTCTAAGCGTCAAGTCTATACTAGAGGAATGTCTACGATGATAGCTAGAGGTAATCAATCTAGGGAAAGGTGTTAGGGGGAAGTCGGGATTCGGTACTTGGAGTCTAAGAAGGTCGGAATCGAGTTTTTGTCGCAACATTGATAAAGGAGAATGCCACCTTTCGGTTTCTTCACCTAACTCACCTAAAAACCCGCTTTCGCGGCGAATAAGGGTAAGTCTCTAGCTATGGTAATTTCTACCCGAGTTTCCCCATATTGATAGAAACTAGTCAAGGTCGGTCTAGTTGGCCGGACTAAAACAACAATGACATAACAACCATGAACAAGATAAACCAACATGCAAGCAACCCACCAACATCCCTATATTCAAATAATCCAAGTCCTCATCCCTAAACCCCCCAAGAAGAAATCTACTCACTAATCATAATGGAAGACAATAAAACATTAACTAAGGAGAAAATCACTACAACATGCATAATAACTATATCTAAGGAAACTAACAACAATAATATGATCTAAACAAGACAATGATGAGAAAATAACATTAAAACTAACTAGAGATTAGGGAGTGGAAGAGAAATATACCAACTTTGAAGATCTATAAGAAATAATAATGTTGCATGAATAAAGATTGAATCTTTGATGAATAAAATGGAGAACTTGTCACTAATCCTCCAAATAAATCCAACATATCTTCAAATAAAACTAGAATAATAATCTTGAATCTTTGATGAAGAAGATGAAGAACTTGTCACTTAATTCTTCAATAACCCAACAAATCTTTAAAATAATCTTCTAAAAACTTGTAATCTAAAGAACTGTTGATAGAAACTAAGTAGATCTACCACTAATTACTATGTAAACTACTAGAATTATAGAGGATTTTTTACTAGAATACTACTACTACTAAGATAGTGTAATAAGATGGTGGAATGGTGTAACTACACTAATGAATGGTAATGGGGTGGTATGCCTTGGGCAACAAACTAGGGTAGATATATATTTATAGTAGTCTCTTAATGGGTATTTAACCTAAAGCGCAAATCCACTTTATGCTCCATTAGTGAGACAATGTCCCTTAGCATCTTCATGGGGTGAAACTTCGCCCTGCGGACTTGACGATAATTCCCACCGGGTGAAATTTTCGCCCGGTCAGATTTTCTTCCTTTTTGGCGTTTTTGGCACTTCTTTCCATCGGGCGAAATTTCGCCCGGTGGGGAGGTCTCGGAAAATCTTCGGGAGGCATTTTTACCGTCGGGTGAAATTTCGCCCGGTGGTGTCTCACCGGGTGAAATTTCGCCCGGTCATATCTGTGGCCTCGATTCTTGTCTCATTCTTCGTCGATTGATTGGATGGCTTCAAACTTTAAGTTGTGTGCTTTGCTCTTTGGACGGTTTTCCCTTCTCTTGTGCTCTAGAAAGCTCAATCATGAATTCGGTGCCAAATCCTATCAAAATGATTGAAAAACTACCAAAAACATGTAAAACGCACAAGAGGGACGCTAATGCGAGAAGTACACAAAATATGGCGATAATCGCACTCAAGACTCGCAAAACGAGGGAAAAATGGGTCTAAATGGAGGGGAAAACGGTCTAAATTTAGCACACAACATATACACCAAAGAAGCAGCGTGATGTAGGACGTGGCGCAGTCTGACTCGCGTCCAGGCTGTTAAGAAGTATACACCAGCTATCGATAACAGTGTTCGACAGCTGCTGCCCCGGCTAGAGTGTCGACAGCTCACCACGAGGTACGTTGAAAAAATCGTCAACCCTTACCAGCATCTCGCTAATAGAATTTGAATGAATTATAAGACAATTGATAAAAAATAACATAGATAAACAGAATCAGGTAAAGAACATTGATCACTATTAAAAACTTACTTCGCACTATACTTGTCGTTGTTATAAAAGACGTAATCCATTACGTCTTTCCGAACGCTCAAAACGGACCTGAACAACCTACTGTTTCTGACCAGAAATTCTGATACTATAGTCATACGAGCATCCAAGCTTCTCATAGACAACTTGCATGAAATCCAAAAAAATTTCAGAGTGGAGAAAGTAAGGATGGAAGACCTTCCGTCCATCAACTTCCACCCACAAATTCTTAATAACATTCGCTTCATCATTTTGGTTATCCCCGTCCTCCGAACCACCGTTAACAACCTCAACCATCTCTGCCGTCGTGTACAGTTCAAGGTCAAAACAGCCTCGATTCTCATCCCCAGTCACAACATCCTCATCCCCTGTCATATTTGTACGCATGCTCGCACCTGCTAGTTGTGTGGGCTGGCCTGTGAATGCAGGGCCTTGGGTCACTGCGTTCTTCGCACGTGCGTATGCCTCGCACACTTCATCAACCGTCCGGTGGAGCTCTGCTCCACTCCAGAAGTCTTGCGAGGCTTGTGACGGAACGGGGTCATCATTCAGTGGTTTGCCCGATGTTATTCTTCTAAGTTTGGAAGCAGCTGAGATCCACCAATCATGGAATGCAACTGCATTCCTTGCCATCATGAGGTACAACTCATGTACCTCCTGCATCAATAGTAAACATAAAGTGTTAATTTGGAGGGGAGGCTGTAACTTATGATTCGTATTAAAGTAACACATCTGTGTTATTAGAGTAACATGTAATCAGCATTAAAGTAACACATATTCATGCTCAGATTAACACATCTTCACTCTTAAAAAGTAACTGAATACCTTAAAGTAACACATAATGCACATTAGAGTAATAGGAAATGATAGTTAAAGTAACAAATTTTTATTACTTACGTCAACCGCCTTAGCTTTTAGATCAGCGTCATCCTCGACGCCATCTGCTAGCTCAATGTTTATGGACTTCGCAGCTTTATGCGAGGATGATGTTCGGGCATTCGTTATCCTCAGCGGCACCACGTCATCCACCACCTCCTCGTCCACTGCCTCATCAAGTAGACAACGGGGGTATTTCACCTTTGACTTGGTAAGACGACCAAGCCCACCCCCAACAAATTCACCATATAACCTATCTAGCATCCGCTCGCGATCCCAATGCTTAATCAATGGCAAATCGTGCGGAGAACGATGATCACGGTATTGGAAACGCTGAAAGTATGTAATCATCAAAAATGGCAAACAACCGAGCAGGTATGTCCGTTTCCGAAGAACAAAGTCTTGAGAGGCTGCAGCAAGCCCATCCAATACAAGCGTGCACCAATCATGGTTCCTGATCTGCTCTATGTTCTCCACGCACCTCAACAGACTCAGATCAACAGCATAATTCGACGTTGGATTAAGAAAAATAGACATGCTGTACAGAACAAACATCCTGCAAAAGTCATCCCCACCGTGAACGTCCTTCTGTAGTTCTTCCAACAATAGAGTCAGAGAGATCGTGTCGCTTCCAGTAGGAACTTGGAACCGGTCCCTCCATGCTTGTTTCAGACTGACGACATCCTCCGCCAGTGCTTCCTTCGACCGACCCATTGGGAGCAGGTCAACTGGGTTCGGACCGTATGGTAGGAGGAAGCAGTCGTGGACATCATGCTTCGTTACCAAGAATTGATCGCTTTTCCTTGGTAGTCTGAAATCAGAGTGTCATACGCAAAAAGCTTCATGAAGTCGGGTGCATACTTACCGGGGAAACTTTTGTGTCGCATTTGTAGTAGGCCACCAAAACCGATGCTGATGATAGCCTCCCGCTGCCTATCATTAAATTTGGACATTAATTCCACCAGGTTCTGTGGTCTACACCTGAACTGGATCTTCTTATCAACAACTTCTTGTTCCCCTTCTTCTCGCTTCTGAAAAGGGAAAAGTATGAGGATAATTAGTATGTTCAACTGTTACTAGAGCTAAGTATGCACCAGGTAAGAGATAAACATCAACAATGCTAAGGCTCACAGGCCTCCAACTGACCCGCCCCTTGCTTTGTCTCCTTCTTTTGTCATCTGTGGCACGAGTGTTTCTGGATTTGTCTCCTCCTTCTGCCATCTGAAAAGTACAATAATTATGTACAACTATTGTAACAAGTAGCTGTATGTAACAAGTATGCACAATAACCTTGTATGTAAAGTAAACGTACAGCCGATACGCGTTAAAGTAACATAAATATAGAATAGAGAATAACAAATTAAAGTAACACGTCTTCTTGATTACAGTAACACAATTCATTCTTCAAAGTAACATCATAAGTGTTACATTAACACCATAAAATGCAAGCACAGCAGGTAAGCATTAAAGTAACACAAAGAAAGTGTTAGAGTAACATAAGAAGCGAATTAGAGTAACAAATGTACATAATTGAGTGTACCAGTTTACAAGGATTCAAAGTATCACGAATATGAGAGTTAGAGTAACACGTCTTCTACATTACAGTAACACATGGTCTTCTTTGAAATAACACCATACATGTAATACTATAACTAAGCAACCTCTTACAGTAACACATCAAGTTTATTACAGTAACAGCGTATGAGCATTAAGGTAACATTCGAAATATGTTTGCCTGCAATTGAATTCAATTAGACGAAACAGATGAAAACCCAGATACCAACACAGTCTTTAGTGAAAACAATTAATTATAGGGCACAAACACATCAAAGTTAATCAATCAATAATTAGCGAAAAAATTAACGAAATCAGATACAGATGTAAACTAAACCTAGTTCTTCAGTAAAACAATCGAGTATTAGCGAGTTACCTTGATGATTATATTTGCTGAAGTTAGAAAGCTGCTTCAATGTAACCTTGCTCGAGTTGAATGAAATCGATTGAGTTTGAATGAAATCGATTGAGTTTGAATGAAATCGGGTGCAGGGTTGAGGAATGAAGACAGAACTTAGGAGTCGGGTGTGCTTGAGTTGAGCGAAAAAATTGAATGAGATGAGAGATGATGAAGGTGAAGGGTTTTTGTTAGGCGGGTGCTTGAATGAAAAAATTGAATGAGATGAGAGAGAAGGTGGTAGAAGTTGGCGGTAATCTAGGGAATAGAGAGAATTTTCTTATATTTTTTTCCAAAATATGGTAGTTAGTGCCTTAATTACTACACTCAATCACAACCATTCATCCCCTTTAGATCAATGGCTCCAAATTGGACTCATGGACTCAAAAAAAAAAAGGGACTCGCTTGATTTTACTCCCCCCCCCCCGCTCTCTCTCTCTCTATAAGGTTGTGATACCCTATAAGTCCGTAAGTATTGTTGTTAGCCCCTGGATTGAGATGCTGCTATGTTACACAAGCTTAAAGTTACACAAAAAGTGATTAAAGTTACACGGAATGAGTCTAAAGTTACACTTTTTCACTTCACCACCAACCATCATAAAATTAAATTTATGTAACTTTGTTTTCTCAAACACTCTATAACATTTTTGAGAATGTACTTTGAATATGGAGCACAATGAAGTGAATGTCATGAACATATATGGTTTAGGATGTAATTATTATTCAATATGTAAGAACCTTGATAGATTTAGTGATAAACTATGCACTTTTGAGTTCGGGTGACAGCATAAAATTTGGTGTAATTTGAAGTTTTGCATTGTTGCATTTGGTAAAAAAAATTGTCACAAAAAAATGATTACAAGCGTTGCATTATTCTCTTAAAATTGTTGCTTTAGCCGTTTATAAAAGTTGTAATAAAATACAAAATGTTGCTTTTTTATCTCATAAGTGTTGCATTTTTCCCATGGAAAGTGTTGCATTAGTCAACTACAAGTGTTGCAAAAAAAGTGTTGCATATTCTATCTAAATGCAACACTTATGAAAGATGTTGCGATTAGTATAATAGTGTTGCATATAATGTAGCATTAGGCTAATGTAACGGAACTTTAAGCAGCACACTCAAAAGTGTTGCATTAACCATATAGCAACACTTTCAAGCCAGTATGCAACACATTTGAGATGTTGCGATAACTTCATTTTCTAGTAGTGCCCATATCATTTTGAACAATTAGCTTTGGAAGGTTTTCATTCGTCTCGAGTCCATAACCGGTGCCTTTTTCCACCGTCTCGAAGAGGGATTCAACGTTTTCTTCTTTTGAGTACATATATTCTTTTGAGATTCCTTTGTTTTGTGTGTTTAGGCGCATTCGCAATTTTGAGCAAGACCCAACTTGCCTTGCATGGGAGTACCTTACCTCATGGGTATTTCAATGTGATTTAAAGGGACAGAGCTGGCCCGTTAATTGCCTCGAATCGGCTTAGCATAGTCTAGCTTAGTAGTAGTTTAGAGTAGTTTCATTTCGGGTCCTTGCTCGAAGACGGGCAATGGTCTAGTGTGAGAGAATTGATGTGTGGCTCATTTCGCCCACATTCTTACCCATTTAGACTCGGTTTTCCCCTGCTTTTGTGAGACTTTAGTGCGATTATCGCCTTCTTTGAGTATTTCTCACATTAGCAACCTCTCTTGTGCATTTTACGTGTTTTGGGTAGTTTTTCCTATTATTTTGATAGGGATTTGTTGTCCAAGTGCACGTCCGAGCTTTCAAGAGCAAAAGAGAGCTTAATACCGTCCTTAAGCACGGTCAAAAGCAAAAGCCTAAAATTCCAAGGCACGAAACTAAGAGAAAGAGGGCAAGAGAACATGGTTGGGCAAAACTTTGGTCCACCGGGCGAAGTTTCGCCCGACGACATATCCACCACCCTGAAGATCTTCACCGGGCAATCTCATCGGGCGAAACTTTCACCCACTGGGCGAAGTTTCACCCGACGGTATTTTCGTCCTAGATTTCGAAACCCATGAGAAAAAGTAACTGGGCAAAGTTTCATCCGACGGTAATTCAATCGGATCGGAAATGAAGAAATCCGCAAGCCAAAATTTCAAACCTCTAAAGACCCGTAGGGCAAAGTTTCAGCACAAGGCAAAGTTTCAGCACAAGGCAAAGATTAGATTTGGGCTTTGTTTTGATAACCCATTTATAGGCTTTGTATATATATAGTAAACCCTAGATTTTGAAGGGGATAATCCCTAACATTCTACCATTTCTAGATTTTTAATCTTCATCTTGAAACCTTGTAGATTGAATTGGTAGTGGGGGATTTTTCAAGGATTTTGTGAGAGGATCCATGGAAGATTTCATCTTTAAGCTTTAATATATTTTATTATAATCTTCATCTTCTCCATTGTGTTTCTTCTCTATTATTGGTACTCTCTTCTTCTTCTCCCTCTTCCAATTAGTTCTCTTTCTAGTTTCTTCTCTAGTTATCCATTTGCTCTGGTCTTTCTTGTGTTGTGTTTGTTTTTCTTTGTAGACTTTATTCTTGGGTTCATTTTTCTCGATCATCTTTGTGCTAGATTCAATATTGCCATTAAATTCTAGTATGGATTGTTATAGAATTTATCTTCCCCTTTTTGTTTGTCTTAAATTCTCCATGACTAGTGAGTAGCAATTAGACTTTTAGTTAGGGAGTAAGGGGATGAATAATTTGGGGACCATGAATTGAGGATTTGTGGGAATTGGTGCAATTGTATTGATATATCTTGAATGAAATTGTTCTGTTTTTGTTGACTTTGTTGGGCCCGACTTAGTCGACCTTAACTCACCCTTACCAATATGGGGAAAGTCGAGGTATGGGTAATCTTGTCTTGAGACCGTAGCTTTCTCGCCACGAAAGCGGGTTTTAGCGAGGTTGGATGAAGAAACCAAAAGATGACTCACCCTTTATCGATTTTGCAACCTTTTCCATGAACCTTCGATTTGTGTGTCCCGGGTTTCGATTCCCCGAACCCCCCTAACGCCTTTTCCCATAAATTATCCCCTAATCACCATAGCTCCTTCATCTAGCCTAAATTTAAACCCAAAAACCCTTAAAAAGACCTGATTCACTAGTAGACTTTAACTCGTTAGCTTAACTTCTGTTCCTTGGATCGATCTCGACCTACCACAACTACATTGATTATTTTGTGATTAGTCGGTGTCATAAATATTGTTTGTTTGCGGGCTCGCGACAACCCGCATCAGGGACCCTCATCGGCCATTTAGGTGGCCGTTGCGGATGACGTAGGTAGTAACGCCCACAGTTTGGTTACTCCGCTGAGGATTTGGAAAACTCGGTTTGAATCAGGTCTAAAATTTGCAGTGGTGGTTCTTGTTCAAAGTGAAGACACTAGTTGGGTAGCCTTGTTCCAGTGCTTTAAAATAACTCACAAACTTTCTGTAATGGTCCTTCATAGAACCATGTAACAATTTATGTGCATAATACTGTGGACATGACATAGGTCCACCCCGACGCGGCCACGCGCGGGTTTGGGGAGGCGAATGAATCTCATGTGAGATGGATCTCGGATTAAAATTTAAATCTAAATGGAGTCGCTACCGAACTTTGTGGGAGTTCGGGCCCGTTCGAACCCACTCTATGTCTTAGTGGGTCGTGCATAGAGTACGGTCCATTCCGATTTCAGAGTTATTGGGTTCGTCCCTTTGCATTGCGATACCGATACCGACATTATCGGAAACCGTGTATTGAATGACTCTCGTGCGCCAACGGTTTCGGACATCCGGAAACCAAGGTTCTGAGTAAGGGGTGAGGGTACGTGTTGGGAAGTTCACAAAGAATACCTAACCCCGCCCGCACTTAGCGGCCTCTACTAAGATATCGTTTGACTTTTGAATACGCGCGTTAGTAATGCGATTGAATGATATGCAAACAATATTTTGACTAAACATGCGAAGATTTGAATAAGTTGCTACGTCGATTTAATGCATCTTTGAATTTATGTCGAAGTTGTTTTTAGCATGCGAGGTTCGTTTTAGTATAATAAAACAAACAACAAAATAAAAGTGCAACAACATATTACAATATACGAGCGGCATACCACCCGGAAATACAACAAACAACAATATGATACAATTGCGATAATAACGGAGCATAAATAATTTAGATGATGTAAACATGATATGATGCACGGTTTTGAAAAGGTGAACACGTGATGGACTTAGCACGTGACGACCGAAATCGTTAAAAGAATTTTATCGGGACTCGAAATATGTTGTAGGGCTCACGGTTCTGACGTGACAAAGGTCACTCGGTCGAGTCAAAGAGAGACTCGATCGAGTGCCTCTTGAAAAACCCTCCTGCCTTGATTTTGAGGTGCCACTCCTGACTCGATCGAGTGGTCCTCGAAAAAAACATTTAGCCTTTGTTTTGGGGTGTCACTCGATCGAGTGACCTATGTACTCGGTCGAGTGACCCCTGTACGAACTATGGTTCGTTTCGATTTTGATTTTGAAATTGCTTTTAGCTTTGAAAATCGATCATTTGGTTAAGTCGCGTAAAAATATGATACGATTTATACTTGACTTTAAATTTTGATACTCGTAATATTCGATGCTTGATTATAGAATCAATATCTAATATTTAGAGTGAATTTTAGAAAAGAAGTTTATAATTCGTTTTTGATTGTATTAAGACGAAATAATTCCCTCCGCTTCGTAATGTCGTAATTAGTCTTTTTGGACCATGTGACCATTATTTCGGCTTCAACGGGATCATGCTTAATATGGTTTATTGATTGATTCCTTTAGATCTGATATTCGACTATAGAGTCGATATTGTATCCTAGAAAATAATACTTTTTTGAAAATATTACGATAATATCGATATTAGAAACGGGAAAAGAAATAAATATTAGTAAAAAAACGTGACAAAAGAGACAAAAAAAACGAGAAAAAGGAAGAGAGAAAGGGAGAAAACGGGATTTGTAACACCCTCAACCTACATGCTAAATTATCTCGAAAACGGACTCGTAATATATAGCGGCCTAGGCGCGGGAGCGTTAAGACGTATATAGGAGAGTTATGGTGTGTATAACTGGGAAGGGATTTGACGAGTTTTGCTCTCGGGTTTTTGACGAGTTTTGATCTCGGGTTTCCTAAAGGATCGGGATTGGATGTGTGTATAATCTGCCTAGGATTGCTGAAATTTCGGGGTTGTGAACTCTTGTTGATTGTGTTGTTGATTAAATTGTGTATGCAAAGGGGTGTATTTATAGGAAAGGTTCCCGACTTTGGCTACGAAGGTAGTAGTCTTGGATGAGAAGAAACCAACTTTGGATAGGAAAAGCCGGTTGTAGATGGGAGGAAACACCCGGTTTTTGGATAGGTTTTAGGAAAGAAATTATATCCTAAATAGAAGAGGTTTTGCATGCAGCTGATATTTGTGGCTTTTGACTTCGAGTTCGACTCTTGGGGCTTTGTGCGGCTGATTTGTGTCTCGGAAACAGCTTTGACCGGGGTTTGACCCGGTCGCTAAAAGACGGTTTTATTTCCGGTGTCGGTTTTGACCCAAATTAGTCTTATTTTATTGGAAACGAGCCACTAGGCCTGAATTTGAGGTCGGTTTGGTGATATTTTTACTCCGCTAAAAGCTCGCGCCAAATACTATTGATTCCGAGTCCAATATTGAGCGTATTAAGTCATATTTACGTCCGATCATCATCGGGTGTTTTTTGGAAACTGCTATAGACACCTAGCGGCCAAATGTGGGTGTCTACAGAGCCCCCACTCTGACTGAGGTTTGGACAAGGCGAAAGTCAGAGTAGCTACCAGGCCAATCGAGGATTAAGACCTGGCTGACTTCCGGTCGGGTCGTTTATAGTCCATTAGACTTGCGTAAAAGGGCTCGCAAACCATAAGATGGAAATAATACCTGAGTTATGTTGTCAGGGATAGCTCCGTGGGACTCGTTTTTGAAGCCCTAGGTGTACCTGTATGCGGATACATCCCATTTTGGAACTGCGCGGGAGCTTGCCTAAGAAGCCCTGGTATGGACATGACATAGGTCCACCCCGACGCGGCCACGCGCGGGTTTGGGGAGGCGAAATCTCCATATGAGATGGTCAAACTGAAATTTAAATCGAAGTTGGAGTCGCCACCGAACTTTGTGGGAGTTCGGGCCCGTTCGAACCCACTCTATGTCGTAGTGGGCTGTGTACAAAGTACGGCCCATTTCCGATGTCAGAGTTTATCGGGTTCGTCTCTTTGCATTTTGATACCGATACCGACTTGATCGGATACCGTGTATTGAATGACTCTCGTTGCCAATGGTTTCGGACATCCAGAAACCAAGGTTCTGAGTAAGGGGTGAGGGTACGTGTTGGGAAGTTCACAAAGAACACCCAACCCCGCCCGCACATTAGCGGCCTCTACTAGGATATCGTTTGATTTTTGAATACGCGCGTTAGTAATACGATGAATGATATGCAAACATTGTTTTCCCTAAACATGCGAGGAATTGAATGGGTTGCTAAGTCGATTTAATGCATGAAAATTAACGTCAAAGTTGAATTTAGCATGTGAGATTCGTTTTAGTATAATAAAACAAATAATGAAAAGAAATTGCTAAAAAGATGAACAAACGTGTTGGTAACGATTGAAAAAATAAATACGATAATATGCATGAACTGTGTTTGACCGAGGTCGAGAGGAAAAGAAAAAAAATATATTTGTCGAAATCTGAAATATTGCTAAAAAGACGCTGTTTTGTCTAAAAAACGATGTTCGAAAAAATAATAAAAGCAGAAAAAATGTGTCGCGTTCCAGCTAGCCGCGCGACTCGCCCGAGCAGGCTGCTCGCCCGGGACGTGCGCGACTCGCGTCCCGACCTGTTTTCGAAATTGATTTTTTTGAGAAAATCGATGATTTTATTAAATCGCGTGCGAATATTGCATGATTCGCACCCGACTTAATATTTTCTATATTCGTTATATTCGATATTCGATTATGTAATCGATATCAAATATTCGGAATAGTTTTAGAAAAGACGTAAATAAAAGGTTTTGAAAAATCGTTTTGTAGAATTTTAAAAAAACGATCTTAAGAAGGAATGAAGAAAGCGAAAAAAGGGCCGCGGATTTCAGGCTCCCGCGCGAGTCGCCTGGGAGGGGCGCGACTCGCGTGAGGGTCTGTCCCGGCTCGTTTATTTTTCGAAAATTGTTAATTTCGATAAATCGCGTACAAATATGAATTAATTTATACTCGATTTATATTTTCGACATTCGTCGTATTTGATATTCGATTATGAAATCGATATCGAATATTCGGAATGATTTTTAGAAAAAGTTTTGTAAAATTGTTTTGAAAAGAATTTGAACGAAAAGAAAAGAATGTTAATTCTCTCCGCGTTAAAATCGTCGTATTTTGTAAAAAGATGTAACGATTTTTTAGCATCGACGAGATTTAATTTAATTCTTTTAATACGATATTCGACTATAGAGTTGGTATCGTATTTTTAAGAATGTTTGTTATATGAAAATAGTTTTAGTAATATCGATATTAGAAATAATAAAAAAGCGACGAACGACCCATAAAAAAAATGACGACCGACGACCCGTAAGAAAAAGCGACGGACGACGAAAAAATAAGAAAAAGACAAGAAAAAGACGAGAAGGAGAAGAAGAGAGAAAAAAAAGAAGTCGGGTTTGGTTACACTCTCAACCTACATGCTTTTGTTTACTCGGATCGGGGCTTGTCGGAATATGGGTATAGCACGGGAGCGTCGAGTTTAATGTTGGTGAGTTGTGGTGGTTTTGGTTTGGGACGTGATTAATTTCTCATTTTTCTACGATTGATTATTTTTAGTAAAATCAGTATTATTTATTGATAAAATCTATTTGCTAAAATTAATTCGAAAGCTCTATAAAATCTCGTTTAATTTTATAAAATTCGTCGACTCAATTAATTTTGATATCGTATTTCTTAAAATATCTCTTTTCTAAAATTTATAGTTTTAACTCGATTTCCTAATTATTTATAAAATACTATATAATGACTTATTATATTTTATTTATATTTTGAGTAACAAATTTAGAAATATATTAAAGTTACGATGACGACGATAATAATAAAATTTTAATTTCGTTAGAAATGCTATTTTTATACATTTCACTTATTTCAATCACTTACGTATTTTCTATAACAATATTTCTATTTTAAGTAAATTACTAAAATTAGTAAGTTTCTATTTATAGAAAGTTCCCCTTTTAATAGAAAATGTTTATTCCTTTTATCCTTATAATGTTTATTTATTCTCAATATCGATAATGGATGTTTTGGAGTTATGGAATAAAGTCAAGTGTGGGGTTAGAGTAATATAGTCTGGGATGTACGTTTTTGCCATCAGCTATAAAGTCGGTGTGCCCATTTGAGGCATATTTGGTGGTTGAAATGGGCGTAGTTTCGCCCAGGAGAGTGTGCATTGTGCTCTTAAGCTAGATATCGCATCGTGTTAGTCGCCGTCAGTTGAACTGGATACATTGGTATCCAGGAAGGGTGTATACTGCTTAAACCAGAACCTCGCTGCACGCAGTCCTGTTATAGTTGAGTTGCCTAATTAGAGACTGGATTCTGTTATGAGTTAAGTCTACAGTTCTCGAAGCTAGTTTCCAGTATCATCCTAGTGAAAAGTCTAGCCTTGTGCACACTGATCGAATATCCATAACGCCATTTTTGAATATGATTATTATTATTATCGATTGGTTTGATTTGCATGTTGGCAAATGTTTTAAGTTTCCTCCGATAACTTATTTTATTATATCGTTTTTAATGTTTTCTCATTTTAAGTATTTTGATAAAATAATACTATTATTTTTCCATATGATATAATTTTGCTGGGAGAACTTCCGAGTTACTCCCCACTAACGTGGCTGTTATGTTTATAACATAATAGGTATTTGCTGCTGGATTTTTGGGTGTGAGCTAGCGTGTAGCTTGGATCCTACTCTTTCTCTATTCATGTAATGTTATAACGGAAGAGAAAGACAAACAAATAAGAACACAAAATCGAGAGACAGACAGATTTACGTGGTTCACTAACAACCTGTTAGCTACGTCCACGGGCAGAAGAGGGGGATAGTTTTATTAACTTTGAGGAGAGGTTGCAGATTTCAGACTGATATCATAATTCTTAGGGTAAGGGTATGAGAGTTTATATAATACTCTCAACCTAAACAGAAACCCTAAACAGATTAGGAAACCCTATACAATAGAAAATCCTAAGTCAGATACTCAGATATTGATTAGAAAACTCTAATCAATCAGATATTAATTAGGAAACTTTCCTAATTAAACAGATTCAGGTTAGAATCCAATTCGAGATCCGAAAACACAATTGCTAGGCACTTATTTCCTAACAATCTCCACCTTGACTCGAATTGTCTCTCAATCAGATCAGACAGATGTATTCCAACGAATGCCAGATGTACCAGAAATCTCCTCAATCAGACAGATGTACCAGATGCACTCTAACGAATGCTAGATGTACCAGAAATAAAACATTTCTCCCCCTCCTGCCTCAGATATTGCCCAACAAAGGGCAATCAGTTACTTCCAAACTATAGCAAGTCCAAACCGTGTTGGAACTTGCTATACGGAGCCAGATCAGACAGAGTTTGCATCCCTCTTTCACCATCAGAGGATGCACCAGCAACAGAACCAGACAGTGTAGATCCTTGAAGATGATATAACATACCGCGCTTGGTACCTTTCAGAACCACGTTTGAACCCTTGCAGACTTTCAGAACTCCACCTTTACCTTGAAGGCTGAAACCTTTCTTGTCTAACCGACTCAAGGATATCAGATTCTTTGTCATCAGCAGAACATGTCTAACTCCATTCAACGTGCAGAATTTACCATCATTTTTCCTAATCTTGATTCAGCCAATTCCAACTACTTTACAGACAGCATTACTGGCCATAGAAATATTGCCCTCGTCTATCTGTTCATACGTTGAAAACCACTCCCTGCGCGGACATATATGGTAAGAAGCTCCCGAATCTAGGATCCACGAATCAGTGTGATCTGTGACCTTCTCAGCAACTAGAGCATAATCATCTTCCTCAGAGTCTACATTTGCCATACCAGCAGTACCAGATGTGTTCTGTTGATTCTTTTTCTTGGGACAATCGAATTTCCAATGTCCCTTCTCTTTACAGTAATGACAGATATCATTGGGTTGTGGACCTTTAGAAACATGAGCACCAGAACCAGATTTATTCTTCCTCGATTTTCCTTGTCCCTGACCCCCACTGGCTACTAACCCTGCAGCCTGATTATCTTTAATTGTACCAGCCGCCTTATGGCGCAGTTCTCTAGAATAGAGGGACGATCTGACCTCCTCTAAAGTAATTGTATCTTTACCGACGATAAAGGATTGCACAAAATTCTCATACGACAATGGTAAAGATACTAACAGAATCAATGCGGCATCCTCATCTTCTACTTTAACATCAATATTACGCAGTTCTAATAATATTGTGTTTAACTGATCGAGATGATCTCGGAGAGGCATACCTTCCTGCATTCTCAGACTGAACAGACGTTGCTTCAAAAGCAACTTGTTGGTTAAAGACTTCATCATGTATAGACTTTCAAGCCTTTGCCACAGACCCACCGCGGTTTCTTCCTCAGTGATTTCAGTGATGATATCATCAGACAGACACAACAAGATTGTTTAATGTGCCTTCTCCTCCAGAATGGCCATCTCAGCGGTGACTGTGTCGTCTTTCTTCTTCACAAGTGGCGCCCGTTTGGAGAATATTCTATTTAGTCCTTTTATAAAAACTGGCCTTTGTATTGACTTACCATTTCTTGTAATAAGATATAGTTTGACAGTATGTTTTAATCCCAACTCTACAGTGTTTCCGCCACTGTATTGCGTTAGAATTTCTAGGGGATTACATGTGGTCCCTCTTTTTGAGAAGCATCAATTAGATCATTTCTTGTCTTTGTCTTTGTCTTTCCCTTCCTTCTAGTAGTCAATTTTCTGGAAGCTTGTGTGGCACACCACTATTTACTTTCTCTCCTACATTCCTCAACCAACCTCATTACATGTGCAACATTCCCTCTAGAAATTATAGAACCGCCCAGAATCCTTTCTTCAACAGTCATTTTACACATAATTGCAGCAACACTATCATTAACAGCTCCTTACAATCTTAATTCTGGGTTAATGAAGAACATTGCATCATCTTTCCTATCAAACCCACCACACTTTTCAGCCTCTTTAACAATGAAGTAACAAATTTCGTCGGGGTCAATAGACACAGTTCTAAAATTAATACGCATGTACGACAAATCATTTTCATCCCTAACAAATGACCCTCCATACCACAATTCAAAGTAACAAGCTCCAATGTATTTACCTAACTTAAGAAAATGATTCTAGATTAACTGCAACAATAAGTACATTCAATTAATGTAAAGGCAATCATTGGTAAAATAAAGATAAAAACAAACCAAATGGAATAAATTAGATAGGAATCAATGTTAGGTAATACGAAATTAAACATAAGCATCAGAAATACTTACCTTTTTTTTCATTCTTCAAAATCATGATTGTGCTAGGTGGGTAGATTTTTGAAAGATTTTTTTCCAACAATGGTGTATCTTTAGTAGAAGGAAATAGGAAAAAGGGAAGAAGTGTACTGAGGAAGGACTTTAATTCAAAACAAAAGAAAAGGAGAAAGGGGACCGATAGTTTAAGTACCCGGTGAGGGTTATAGGACGAGATTAATGACGACGTAGTTCATATTAAAATGAGATTACGTATAGTTGAGATTAATCTAAGAAGCCCCCTCATATTTGAGATTATTCCCAGGAAATAACCTTAAAGTTAAATATTAGTTACAAATGATCACATATTGAAGGCATGTAGTACGTTTTACGTCACGTGCAAATGAACATTTTGTATCAGATAATTGAACAAATAAGTATGAGTGGAAAATGCATAGTATGGAATTTTTTGGCGTTTTTGAGGAAGAAATTCAATTAGATAAAGAAGCGTTACGTTAGGAGGGAAGTTGAGGAAATGTGTCGAAAATAAAGGAAATCGTTAACATTTTTATTAATTTCTCTCTCCTCTCCAACGAAAATCCTAGCCTCCATAAAAACAATTTGGAGCTACCACCATTAATTGGCGGTAAGCCCCAAATTTTAGCTAGTTATAATAGTATTAGTGTAGTCCTCCGTATTAGTTTCTACCAATAATAATTGTCCTCTCTTTGAGGAGTGTTTCATCCCCATCAGTTGATGGGTTTTGTTCTCTCTTTTAGGAGAGTTACTAGATTTATGACAGTGTAGAGGACGCAATTCAAAAAATTAGTACCATAATGGTTCGTTATATGATATTTCAAGTTATGTCATACTGTCAACCTACAATCTATCAAGTTAGATGAAATCGTCTATTCAAAACAAATCCAAAGACCCTCTTGTAAAAAGTTGTACCATTAAACAACGATATGTCAAAAAAAGGATATGTAGAACCGGAGCAGATCAAAGTTAAAGATTTTTTTTTTGATGAGAATTACTCAAAGTTTATGGTTTTGTATATTTGTATCTGTTAAATTTTGGTATAAGTTGTAAATGTCGTATGACTTTTTATTAATGAAATGATCTATTCGCTCAAAAAAAACTACTAATTGTGAGGGTTATTTTAATCAAAGGCAAACAAATGAACGAGACGGATGGAGTAACATTTTAGGGTTTGTGTTTGAAGCAACTAGATCTTCTTTCCTACACAATATTGGGGATATTCTTGGGTGCAATTTGAAGAATGCTAGCTCTCTACATTGGGTGCTAGTAGGATCATCCATTGATTTTCCCATACACAAGAGTTGTTGTACTTAGCTAATTCTTTTGTGAGATTTCTCTTCTTGTACGTATCTCTTCTCTTGTTTTATGTCTTTTTAGGGTTTGTGTTTGAATCAACTAGATCTTCTTTCCTACACAATATTAGAGATATTCTTGAGTGTAATTTGAAGGATGCTAGCTCTCTATATTGGGTGCTAGTAGGATCATCCATTGCTTTGCATTCCCATACACAACAAGAGTTGTTGTAATTAGCTAATTCTTTTGTAAGATTTCTCTTGTTGTACGTTTCTCTTCTCTTGTTTTATGTCTTCTATGTTTCTCGATCTTTAATCATTAAATTAGAGTAATTTGTTTACTAATTAAAAGAGTCTAATTAGTGAGTTTTAAGACTACGTTTTATGTTTGTCCGAGATGTGATTGCATGTGATCTGCGCAGTATAGTGATGGATTTCATCGCCCACATCTAAGTGGCACGAATAAGCCGACATGAAAATAGTTCCCCGTGGAACATTTGGTCTTACGTTCTCGGACGTTCGAACATTTTGTTGGATTTCGGCACTTGCGTTCTCATGCTCAAATAAACCCTTGCAATTGATTAGGAGAAGCGAGAAAGATGAATTCTTGTCCTCTATCAAAATTGCCCGAAGATTGCCATATAATAGATGTTTCGTCTTTCATTTTTAACATCTAATCCCACGCTAATGACATCACTGAAGCGGTATGTGTCTGCCTTAATTCTGATTTTGTGTTAAAAGAAATGAACAAAACGTTTATTACTTTAATTCCAAAGACGGAAAGCCCTGAAAAGGTGGAATATTATCGACCGATTAGTCTCTGTAATGTGCTCATGAAAATAATCACGAAATGCATTGCCAATAGGATGAAAAGCATTATGACAATCATTGGAATGTTTCAAAATGCTTTCGTACAAAAGAGGTCTATTCTGAATAACATTCTGATTGCGGATGAGTGTATGCATAAGCTTAATGCTCATAAAACAGGACGAATAGGAGAGATAGCCTTCAAAGTAGATATGAGCAAAGCATATGATAGACTTGATTGGAACTTTCTGAAAAGCACTCTTTTAGGGTTTGGGTTTCCGAAGCAATTTATTGAGCTTAGAATGGGTTGTGTCACTATAGTGTCTTATGCTATACTTATCAATGGAGCACCATTGCAATTCTTTAAACCCACATGCGGTCTAAGATAAGGTGATCCGTTATCGCCATACCTTTTTTTTCTATGCTCGGAAGTCTTGTCAAGGAATTTGAATAATAATGGAATTACGAAGAGAATACAGGGCATCAAAGTGGCAAGGAATGCTTCAGCCATATCCCACATATTTTTTGCGGATGACTCCTTTTTTTCTGAGGGGAGAGCCAGAGAATATAGTGAACTTTAAGAAAGTTTTGGATAAATATTGTGAACTCTCTGGACAAAAAATCAACAAAGATAAGTCGGCTATGGTTTTCAGTCCCAACTGCAATTTAAGAATTATTAGTGCATGCTTAAGAATGTTTCGACTGAAACCTTGTTCTTCATTGGGGAAATATCTTGGCATTCCAGATATTAGTGATACAAGATCAGGGAGTATGGATCTTAAAATGATTGATCAGATCACTAAGAGAATTGGTTCTTGGAATGGAACCAATTTGTCTCCAGCTGGGCGACTTACATTAATTCACTCGGTTCTTGCCAACCTTTCAAGTTTCCAGCTATCGGCATTTAAAATTCCGATAAGTGTGGCTAATAAGGTTAATGCGTTATTAGCACATTTCTGGAGGGCGGGTAAGAATTCTAGGAAGACAGTTCACTGGAGGTCAATTAAATTTTTGAGTATGTCGAAACATTTGGGAGGTCTCGGGATTTGGGACACGGCTTTAACCAATCAAGCTTTGCTTGCGAAGAATGTGTGGAGAATTATCAAGAACGAGGATCTTCTTCTTAGTAAGGTATTCAATGGGAAATATGGTCATATTAGGACTCAAGAGGAGTTCATGAAAAGTAAACTTAAGGGTCCTAGGTCAAGGGCTTGGAAAGATATTAGTCTAGGAAGGGAAACTCTGACACACGGACTGGGGTGGAAGGTGGGTGCAGGAGGAATCTCTGATAATTGCCCCATCAATATCTTTCAAGATCGATGGGTCAATGGTTGTATTCCGGTTGCTAAAACGGGGGTGAATTTGGACGACCTGTTCCCGAATAAGGATAATTGGAGAATCTAGGAGTTGCTAACAAGTGAAAAGAGGTGGAATGTGTCTAAAATGGCTACCATTTTTAATTCTGAATGGTGTACTGGAATACAGGCGATTCCCTTAGAGCTTCACATGCATGAAAATAGTTGTTATTGGACTAAAACTAGTACAGGAAATTACACGATTAAAAGTGGATATTTATGAACTGATTGGTCTTGATTCTGAAGCGTCCAGATGTAGTGTTAAAGTCAAAAAGTTGATAGAAAATTATCCTTTCTTCTTCAAGAAAGTGTTATGGAGGCTCCCGGGTCCTGCAGGATGGAAAATATTCTATTGGAAAATGATAACCAATTCTCTACCGATCGAGATTGAAAGGGAAAAAAGGAAGTTGATGGGTTCTTACCACTGTGTCATGTGTTTATCGGAGGGAGATGCGGGAACATCGGACGACTCACACCTCTATATTGAGTCATTACAACACATCTTCAGAGATTGCAGGACGAGCAGATACTTGTGGCAGAATACCAGCTTTGCTGACAAAATTTTAGAAGAAAGTAACTTGGATTTTCATTCCTGGCTCTTGAAAAACACCACGATCATGTTTGAGAAAGAAGATCAATGGGAGGATCTGATCCATTTTGTGAATGTGCTATACAATATTTGGCTTTTTAGAAATAGTATTGTTTTCCGTGGAGAAGACAATCTAGAATCAAGATTGTTAGCAAGGTATATGGCATCTATTCCTAGGATTCAAGATCTATGGGAAGACATGAAAAAGAGAAAACAAAAGGTGCTAACCAATAGAGGAAGTATCTCGGATTTGGACAGCCAAAGAAGTAGTATCAAGAAGTCTAAGGAGATCAGGATGATCGTTGCTGGCAATAGTGTTCATAGGTGTACTACGACAATGTTGATGCAGGATGGAAGGATCCTGGGATTGCAGTTGGTGGATGGAGTATTAAGAAGGAGGCCGAATGAGAAGATGATGGAAGACCAAGAGATTATGGATCAGAGGCATTCTTGGCATAAAATCCGCTCCAGGCAGAGATGTTGGCAGCTATCAAGGCTATCCAATGGGCTAGGCGAAAGGGGATGCTTCACATCATCTTGCAATCGGATTTTCAACAATTGTTGTTTCAGTCGGCAAATGTGGAGGAATGCCATCATAGTATTAAGGATCTTATTTCTATTTTTCACGTTGAATCTGCATTCTTCCATTGTCTAGCTATAAGATATGTACCTCGACACCTTAACACTGACGCCCATGGATTAGCTTGCGAGCTTTTGCGTCAGTATTAAGGTTGGATTTTGGACTGTTGGCAAAAAAAAAAAAAAAAAAAAACACTGGAGGCTAATAAGTATAACGACAAGTGATAGTGTAATCCCACGCTAATAAGTATAACGACAAGTGATTACTAGTCCACTTTCATTTTCTTAAATAGAATGATATGGGCTGAGGTTTTGAAGATTTTTCGACTTTCTTCACTTAGGGAAGTGCATCTACAACATGATGAGTCTCAAATCAAAGCGTCAAGACAGGATCTCGGAGACGGAGGGATTGCTGATTTTATTCCGCTTTATAAGCATAGCCATGTTCTGGGATTGGGTTGACTCATCGCTTTCTTGTTATTCTATCGTTATAGTTAGCTGCGAAGACGTCATATCAATCCAGACTCAAATGTGACGAATGCTTTTGGATTGGGTGTGACGAACATAGGGTGTTTGACGAGGATGATGTTTTTGGACAAACTAAAAACTAGAATAGAAATAATTTTATTACAAAATAAAACTTACTGTACATAAAGAGAAGCATATCAAATGTAACAAATTTGTTTAATAGGGAACCTACCATGTAAGATTGAAAAGTAAAGAGGTACCACGAACAAAAATCATCTAAAATATCAAATGCGTAAAACTAAAGTTAGATTTAAATTAGAAAGATTTATATTTAAAATTGATTTAGTATGGTGCGTGCACAGACAACCATGCATGCCTAATTGAAGGAAATTATGATGGAGGAACAAACATTTGAGAGAGAAAAGGGGTAATTTTTAATGAAATACAGCTGAGATCACATTAAGTCATAAATACAAAAGATGGACTAACAAAACCGGCAATAGTCGTCCTTTTTTTCCTATACAACACCACACCTCGCTTTTCACAGTTCCGTTTTTCTTCTATAACAAATTTTCAAATTTGCAAAGTGAAATCATAGAACCATCTTAGTATGTTATACATTTCAATGGTATTCGATCTCACAAACTGGCCCCAACCACAATAACCCCATTTACAAAGTCTAATGGTGATATATAGTTCTCATTATCACAGGTGACCGTTTCATAACCATTGACATCTGAAACAATTAACTGAATGGACTTGCAGAAACCAGACAAGTATTCTAGTCGATACCACGAAGAAAATGGTGATCAACTAAGCAGCGCTTGTTTGTAAGCCAAGTCCTTGAATCTGATGGCATACATAAGATTAGTTACATAGCAGCAACACGAATTTAGAAACGCAGTGACTACTATGAATTTTTTGAGAGAATGATTCAACATTACCTGGTTAACAAGTAAATTAACTTGCTCTCTGTACATCTCTTTCAGGTCCACAATATCAGCACGAAGTTCTTCCAACTGCAGAATAAAAATATCACAGAAACCAGAAAATATTGTGATGGACTATGATACAATTGAAACTAGATAGAATATATATATATATATATATATATATATATATATATATATATATAAGCTTAAAGTTACACAAAAAGTGATTAAAGTTACACGGAATGAGTCTAAAGTTACACTTTTTCACTTCACTACCAACCAACAGAAAATTAAATTTATGTAACTTTAACGCATAATTTGGTAACTTCAACCCTAAACTTTGTAACTTTATACTAAAACCCAGAAATTGAAAAATTGTCGCCGGCGACGTGGTGGTGGTCGTGGTAGTCACTGGAGACGTGGTGGTCGTAGTGGTCGCCGGCGACGTGGTGTTTATCAGTGACGTGATGATGGTCGTCGTCGTGGTCGCCAGTGACGTGGTGGCATCGGAGTGGTGGCCGGCACATGGGTGGTGGTGGCAACGGTAGTGTTGAGTGATGGTGGTTGATGGTGTTGGGTGATAAGATAGAAGGGAGAATTGAGTTTTTTTTTTTTGAAAAATAAATAAACATAGTAGCATCTCAACCATCCATCTCAAATTGATCCAAGGACTAACAACAATATTTATGGACTTATAAGGTGGCTTGAGCTTATGTGAACCTATATATATATATATATATATATATATATATATATATATATATATATATATATATATATATATATAGAGAGAGAGAGAGAGAGAGAGAGAAGTGATCAAATAAGTTCACTATGTGTAATTAAGTCTATATTAAAGTTACAGATGACATACGTTAAAGTTGCATTTGTTCAAAATTGATATGTAACCATAACATTCAGCACTGTTATCACTTCAACTGAAAAAGTGCAACTTTATCACTCATCTCGTGTAACTTTAAGCATTTTTTGTGTAACTTTAACATTAGAACTTATGAACTTATAAAAATTGTTGGTCTCTCTCCCTCTCCCTCTCCCTCTCCCTCCCTCCCTCCCTCCCTCCCTCCCTCCCTCCCTCCCTCCCTCCCTCCCTCCCTCCCTCTATCTATCTATCTATCTATCTATCTATCTATCTATCTATCTATCTATCTATCTATCTATCTATCTATCTATCTATCTATATATATATATATATATATATATATATATATATATATATATAAGCCTTAAACTTTTAAACAACCTGAATAAAATTAATAATATATTTTGTTGCTTTAAAAATGAATTATTAAAAAATTTAATAGGAATCATTTTTTTAATATATTTCGTTGGTTTAAATAAAGAAATAAAGGAAAGTGTTGATTGACACAAACAATAAAGAAAAGTAACTTTTTTTAAACAACCTAAATAAAAATTTTAATATATTTTGTTGGTTTAAATAAAGGAAAGTGAATTAAATTTTTTAATAGGAATAAATTTTTTAATATATTTCGTTGATTGAAATAAAGGAAAATGTTCATTGGCCAAACCAATAAAGGAAGGTAACTTTTTTAAACAACCTAAATAATTTTTTTTATATATTTTGTTGGTTTAAATTATAGAACCTAAATAAATAGTTTAATATATTTCCAACTTTTAATTATTAAATGATATTATTATTAATAGTAGAGAGAGGAGTAATAGAATCAACCTTCACATAAGTGCTGTACCACGTATTGCATTCAATTGCCATAATTTGTAAGTCTTTTTTAATATACTTTTTGGGGTTTTTTTAATATATATATTTTGGTTTAAATAAAGAAACTATTGATTGACATAGTCAATAAAAAAATAATTGTATGTTTTTAATATTTTTTTTTTGGTTTAGATAAAGAAAAGTGTGAACTATTGATTGACATAGTCAATAAAGAAAATAATTGTATGTTTTTAATATATTTTTTTTAGTTTAAGTAAAGGAAATGACACAGTAAAGGAAAATATTTAAAGTGTGACCTATTGACTTAGCTATATAAGGTTAATGAGATGTTCAATTTAATATACTTCTTCGTCAAAGTGCTAACAATCAATTATGACACCATCACCACCGTAATAATTTCATATACTTCTCTTATACAGTAGTTTTTTTTGTTTAGTTGACCATTAGACAAGTGAATTATTTGCATCTTTGTGTTCAGTTAGCATGTAGGTATCTTATTTGACAATCTAATGCCTGTATGCGTGCATGCGTAGATTAGTTAACATTCGTTGGTAAGTACGGAGTATTTCTTAATAAGACTAATTATTTTTTTTTATTTTTTTTTCACAGATCGTATTAATAGGTCGTATTCATTACTGAAAGAATTAGATTCATCTAAAACCGATTGGAAAATCAAGGTCCGTGTTCCAAGACTCCGGGAAGTTCTTAACTTTCGAAATAATAATAGTTTGATGTGCGTGGGCATGGTTCTCATCGACGAAGAGGTACTTTTACCTAATCACTATTTATAGTCTTGTTACACTTTATAATATAGAATTCTATTATCATAATTTACTGATAAAGGCTATAGTTTTGATTACTCTTATTTATATGGCTAATATAGTATTAAAATATATTCCCTCCAAAGTCTGAGTTATGTTCACTCTTTCCCTTTTTAACATTACTTGTAGACTCGTAGTAGCTAAATTAGTGGCTGAGTCATTCTTTCTTCTATCTTTCCTTTGTAAGTCATGAATATGTGGCTCATATGCACCCATTCATTTCTCTCTCTTCCTTCTCCACTCGAAGGAGTAGTAAATATTATTTGTCTTTTATATCTACTAATTTAGCTACTACGAGTCTACAAGTAATGTTAAAAATAGTACAAGTACAATTTCTATAAAAACATATAACCCTTGTAAATTTATCTAGTCTAATACGAATGAATTAATAGTAGATTTCGTACACATAATATCTATAAGTAAAAGTAAAAGGAAATTATCTTTTATAATAGACTATAAATATTTGGAAAGAAGTCCACCAACTATTAATAACATTCAACAAAGATTAGTAGAAAATTTCCACAACAGTGATAGCGTGTATGCAATTATAATAAACAAACTTTACTAAGACTTTGTGACAAATAAATAAAATAATAAAATGACAAATTGTCACTAATCTTTATGATAATTTAATTACTCAAATCATGTATATATATTCTTGTGTAATTAACGTTATGCACACTTTCAATTTAGGGGAATTACGTACATGCTACCATCGGGAGCACATTGTGGAGAATCTACCGATCAAAGATTGCAGAAGGCTCTATATGTTTCATCGAGGGCTTTAAAGTAGAACCAAACAAAATTAATTATCGCGTTGCTGGTAAGCGATGGTAAGAATTTATTAAATTTTACTTATAAAACTAACGTGAAGCCAATAAAAAAGGACCTTCCAAATATTTTGATGCACAAATTTGACTTCGTAAAAAGAGTTCTTAAAACTATAAATTTAAGTAGAATTATCACTCATCGAAAAATTATGATGAGATGATGAAATTTTATACTATATCATAAATAAGAAAAATCATTCGTTTAAGATATTAACGAAAAATCTTTAGAGTCTTAATACAACTCTTAATTCTATAAACTGAAGTAAAATTATCCACTGCGAGAAATTATAATAAGATGATAGAAATTTTATTATATAAATAAAAGTAATCATCCGTCAACCATAAATCTTTCACGTCTATTTATACTATCATGAAATTTAACTACCCATATCGCTATATACACGCTACGTACAATAAGTTTTTGAATTATCTATGTCAAATTGGGTCTCTTACTTTACATTGATACGTAAATATTCTTTGTCATTTTATTTATTAGTTATTATATGTGTAATAATAATCCGTAGATAATATTGTTGAATGCAAAACTAATAAAGTAATAAGTAAATATTTCAGGTAAATATAAATGAATATTGGTACGAATATGTAGTTGAGGATCTACTTGTGTGCGAGATACTTTAATTAGTCTTTCTAACTACAATGCACGTCTATAACTTAATTTGACGTTTAACGCATATATTACCCCCTAGAAACACATTCACGTATGTGGATATTATTACTTTACTATTATACACTCTTACTGTTGCGTAGTCTCACCAATTTATGGAATCCTCTAATTTGATGTCATTACCGATGCCACTAGAAAGCGGTCCGTGCATCGCACGGGCTTTCCAACTAGTAATATACTCCCTTCGGTTCTTTGGAATTGCAACATATTCCATTTAAGGCAAGTTCACTAGAATTTGCCACATTTCCTCTTTAGTCATCTTTTTGACATTATTTTATTATTTTATTTGTACTCTTTTAATTAATCAAAGACTAAAGTACTTCTTTCATCTCTACTTGCTTTAAGGAAAGTATTATTTAATCGGTGTACCCCACTTGTCTTAATATTTGTGCCCATATCAAATGTGGGGATTCCAAAGAACCGGAGGGAGCATAAATAGGGCTTGGTTATGGAGTTTTAATGACCGTAACGTTGTGTACATGTCATTTCTACTTGAGTTTTGTTTGGACTGGCGGTGATAATTGAAGGGGAAAATGTATGCTTGGATCTGGTACTTGTGGTGCAGGAGAAAACATAATGGCTTCCCCCAAGGCAATCATTACAGCCATCCCCCTACTAGACCATAACCCCACCTGACGGTGTGATATAGATCCACCATTTTCTTCTCCAAAAACCACCAAAAACTGTCTTTACAAATCTTTGAGCTAGTTATTTTATCCTATTAAACACAGAGGACTTGATTTGTTGCTCTCAAATTTCAATCCAAGCGAGTGCTTAATATAATATTTAGAGCTTTCAACCATCATCTAAATTTGTTGCCCAATACTAGACGAACCATAATCCTATAAACATAAACATACCTCCTCATCACGTTCGCCCATAAGCTCAAGGGCTGCAGTGTGCCTCCTCCGAAGAGCTTCCAACTCTGCCCGGATTCCAGGAAGCATGGCAGCCTCCGTCCGTAATTTCTCACACTGTAGAATACATTCGAGTAAGGATTGAACTTTGAAGAACTAAATTTCATGAAGAGAAGAGTAGAGACCAAACCTGCTCAGTCATTTTAACTAGCTCCTCAGCAAGTGAATCCCGAATTGATTCCAATGAAGCCTGAAATGTCGAGGCTTCATAGTTACTTTCTTATGTGACCCTCAACACCTATTCCCTACCTCCATAAGTCTCTAGCATGCTAATAAATGTCCTATTCAAACAATACATTGTTCTTCGAGAAAGGTGATTAGACAAGATCCCATTTCCCACGTGTCTGAATTCACATTAGCTTCATATAACAAAAACGACTTGTTTTATTGTCTAACTGAACTCTGTCAACAGTATTAAAAGTTAAAGTAAATATAAATGAGCCTGGCCAAACAATTTTAACATGGTGAGCCACATAAAAAACTCTGGTGATGGGCACTGAAAGCGATGAATTGCAAGAGAAGACTGCTTCATAATGCACCCTTTTTGTATACAAAAATGAATTTTATAAATTTGAAATTTGTGTGTGTGTGTGTGTGTGTGTGAGAGAGAGAGAGAGAGAGAGAGAGAGAGAGAGAGATGTACTTGATGCTACGCAGGATATATTTGAAAAAATGAGTTCCTAAGCCCTAATCTCAGCAATACAGGATGTACTTGTTGCTACGCGGGATGTATCTAAAATTATACAGGATGTGTTTCAAGTTACGCATTATCACTTGAAGTGACATAATGCTGATTTGAGTACACACACACACACACAAGAATTGAGCTTGTCTTAACTGCGCCTTAGGCAAACTTTTTAAAACTCAATGCAGTGAAATTGAGTAAAAGCCTGAACGTGTTCAAGGCTTTCTATTAAATAGACAGATAATGGAAATACGTACAAGGCGAGACATGTAGGATGCAAGTTCACCCTCCTTTTGCCGAAGAGTAGCTTCAAATGCACTTGGGGTCATGCTTTTTAAATAATAGGGGCTCACGGTGGTCTCTCCAGAATTCCTCCGCTCCAGAAATGTGTTAGAAGAGCCAAGAGATGCCTGCAAGAAGAAGCTTTCTTCCATGTTACCGACACTGCTAGCACTTGATAGTTTACGAGTTAACATCCCTGCATAAGCATTTCATGTTATAGAAAGCCAAAAAGTCTCACTCCATATATCGATAATCTAAAACGTCTATGCTACTCCAACTCTGCTGTAAGTGTTGGACGTGACACTGTGACAGTGTCAATTGACAGACATTGCTAACATGTGAACAGTCTCTTGCTTTTGGCCTTCAATGAAGTGTCATGTCGAAAAGTCCGAGAGTCAGACATGCGGCATGATCACATGAATCCAAAGTGAAGTGTCGAAGACTCAAAGTAACACTGTACAATATTACACTTCGTACCATTTTCAAATGCTGATTTGTACTTCGACGTCGGACTGTGTTCTGCCAAAGAAGCAGACTGTGCACTGGCTGCCTTCTCCAAATCTAATTTGGCTGCTTTCTCCCGCTCTAAATCCTATGTTTATTCAATTTGTTAGACTGCCACGATAAAAGATGATTGAAGAGAGATAAAATCATATTGTATGCCAATTTTGAAGAGCATCCAACCTGCTGAAGAAGTTCCCTATGGGCTAGCGATTCTTGTAATTCACTTTTGTGTTTCCTCTTAAGTTCTTTGATCTCCCCTTCCAACTGGCGTACACGACCTTCATGAGTATCAGCAACTTCCTTTGCAGCAAGGTACTCCTGGCGGTTTTCAGCTGCCCTCTGTCTTTCCTTTTCAAGGGATTTATTCAGTTGTGTCTGCTCTGTTCTGAGGCACGAAATCTACAAAAACAATCTACATAAGCTACCAATTTCATTTCCCTCCTACTTAACTACCTTCCAGAAAAGAGATTAGGGGGATGGGGTAGAACATCTGTTGCCAGATGAGTGTATGTTTGGGCCTTTGGGGGGCGGGGGGGGGGGGGGGGGGGGGGTCTTATGGGGCTGGTCACGGCAGGCTGTATGAGAGTGCAATGGTTTGTGAGGAGAGACAAGCAGTGATAATGAGCTCGGCTCGCGCAAGCTAGACTCGTGTTCGAGCTCGGCTCGACCACTTCACGATTCAAGCCAAGCGACAATTGGCTCTGCTCGAAAAGCTCGCAAGCTGGGATACTGTGATTAATTAATCTCTTATTATATCGGCTATTGGGATATTATATTTAATCGTTTATTAGATGAAATCTTCTCATCTACACTAATATATACTCCCTCCATTTTATTTTCTTAGTCCCATTTTCTATTTTGGGACATTTATTATTGTTGCTCCCATTTGTATTCTTTCCATTTTAGTCACTCTTTTCATTTTTTTTATATTTTCTACTAAGGCACACTTGTAAGTGTGTTATCGTGGGTGAAGGAGTGAGGTCTCATTGGGTGTGCAGGTCTCACCCTAGAACTACAGCTTAACCTCTTAAGATTAGCTGATTCAAATTCATTTTGAATATAAAACTATCCTAGCTAAAACTTTAAATGCTAGCATCGTCATGATTACCTGAGCTTCCAGAACATTTATTCGAGAAAGCGTTTGCAATAAGCGCTCATTTATAGACCGCTCTCTTTCCTCTGCAGCTGCAGCCTTGGCCTCCGCTTCCTGTTTACAAAGCCCAAAGAGGTAGTTGCAAAATTTTGGGGTTGTGTATTTTTAACCCACTTTCCGATCTTTACACTTCTTTTATGAAAAAGAGTGCTATCAGAAAGGGGAGTGTAAATACAAATATGAAGTCTGTAAAGCAAAACTAATCTACAGGACAAGCGGATACCTGAAGCCGAGACTGAAGAGTTCTCTCCACAGTAGCCCAAGCTTCAGCCTTCCTGGCAGATGTCTCCTGTAACGTAAAAAGGGATGACTGATCAGAAACCTGAAAATATGCAAAACTTGGCATTTATTGTTTTCCAAAACCAACCTGCATAGCTTCAATTTGACGAAGGAGAGGCCTAGTGGATTCAGGAAGTTGTGATACCAGTTCTTCACACCTGCGCTCACTTTCCTGGGTACCAAAGATGTTAAGATCATCAGAATAACAATACCAACAATGACATAACCCCTAGTTTAAGCATACTGAGGCTGTTTACAGATGGCTTATAAGGGATACTGCGTCTATTACACTATACAAGAAATATAAAGAGCTTAATGAGCCATTAAAATAACAGAAAATGACCAAATAAACAGTCTAATGAATTGAGTACATACTTGATATCGTTTTTGAAGGTCCTCTATATCTTTCCGTAGCATGTCCTCCTTAACGATTCCCTGTGAATTACAAAAGGCATGCATCCGGTAACATGTTGTCAAGCATACTATTTTTACTTGCAGATATTGTATATATATTCTCATCCTCAGTTTCAATGAGTACTCCTTCCATTCCAATGAATAGTATACATATTCCCTTTAAGGCAATTCCAATCAATTGTATACATTTCCGTACTAAGCAAATATCAAGTCCCAAAGCTACCATTATACCCTTATTGATACCCTTTCCATCTCTCGTACTCCCATCCTCCAAACACCATTGATCTACATATCAACCACCGTCACCAGGCTACCACCTTTCTTACCACCATTATTTCACCAGTCCACCTCAACCACAGCAACATTCACTGGTCGTACTCCATAGACGATACCAGCCATTCCCACCGTTGATTCTGAGGGCACTCGCTGGACCGACATGTGGTATGAGACCTAGGAGTGGACGGACCTCTTGACGTAGCCGTAAGGGTAGTGAAGCATGACAGAAGCATCACTTGGGTTGAACCGGCCCTCATTGAAGGCACAAGAGACGTACTGAAAGACAACAGAGGTGGCAGTGCTGACATTGTCGATCATGGAAACCTCATCAACGACGGTGGCGTTGATGATGGGGGGATTATACAGCGAGAGTCAGCGATGGTGGGCTGGAGAACAGAGCAGTAGAAGTGTTTGGGTTAACAGAGGAAAAGGAGCTACCACTGGCGCTGTGTGGCGAGGATGTTAGAGGAGCAGCACCGGAAGCTCCCATTGTTGATCCGGGCGACGGCGGTATCGTGGTGGGCAAATTCGGCGGCGAGATAAGAGTGGGTGATTAGGGTTTTCTTGGGGGGATTGAGTTTGGGCATTTTCTGGTGGGCTGCGACGTCATTGACGTGGTGGTTGAGGGGTGAAGTGGGACTTCAATGGAATGGAGATGTGCTGCTTGTCGATGGTGGCTGATTTGTTGAAGATGGAGGTATGGTGCATGGAAATTGGTGCACAAGGGTTGATTGTGATGTTAGGTGGGGAAAAGTTGCAACATAGAATATAATATTAATTTTTCTAAAATATTGTGCCAAAGTGAAATGTATACATGTGAGTGGAATGGAGGAAGTATCATAATGCTGATCTTGAGAAGAATAACCTGTTGCTCTTGTCTGGTTAGAGTTTGTCGTAGTTCTTCAAGTGCTTGGACTAGCATCCCTTCGCGTTCCTCAGCCTCCCTAAGACGGCTCTCCAGCTCAGCTCGGGCCTCATTATTGGCACGTGCCTCTGCTAATGATTCAGCCTCCTTTGCTGCATTTAGGGCATTGGTGAAATATTCCTTCTGTGCAGCAAGCTCGGATTGATGCTTCTCGATTGCATCTTGGAGAACCTTCTCCGTCGCTGCCTTGTCTTTCATTATGTTCTCAACTGTGTTCTCTTCAAGCTACACAGCAGACAGAAAAGCTCAGTGGTAACAAAATTAAAATGAGCCTAATGCCTGGATGAACTTGAGCAACCATTTTAAACACCTCAATGACTAGCACGAAGTTCAATACGCAATACGAAGTATTTAAAACATATCGCTGCTCAATGCGAGGGCATAAACTCAATAAGATCCCACAGGAAGATGCAGAATATACACATAAATTTATCACAGTTTCAAACATGAGACAATAATACACAAAGGAGGCACCTATTTAAGAAAGTAAGATACAAATAACTGGACATCCCCCATCTATTCAATATAAGTCTTTTCAGCTTGCCCTCCCAAGAAAATCCCTAATGTAACAACTATTAAAGTGATTTCAAGAAGTATTAGCCAATGATTCCACGATTCTAAGGCAAGGGTTTTCCATAATTAAACATACACAAATCTATAAAATAATATTACTAACATTTTACCCAAAAAAAAAAAAAAAAAAAAAAAAAAAAAAAAAATCTCTAGGATTATAAGGAAGGACGTTACGGCACGAATCCTAGGAAAAGCTGGAGCTAACAATATCCATTGGAATTACTAAGTGTGTATAGCGGTTGTGTTACTAATATTTGATTTGTTTGAGTCGGGATATGAATATCCTCAGTTAAATTGTACTCATTGAATTTTTTTGGCAATATACTCACATTTTACCCAAAAAAAAAATATTACTAACATGTAGTAGCATTTTTATTTCAATCCACATTCAACTCCAAATATTGTTTGGTTCAATACAGTTTTGGGTTATTGGAAGAATCAATAGTGGTTAGGGGTTACCAAAAGGGTCAAAATATATTTTATGGTTTTTTATTAATATTTTTATAACATTATATTTAGTAGTATTATTTGAAGTAGGGAAAAACTATATTCATAATTAGGGTTTTTAATTTTATATAATGATTAAATTTGAATGATATTCATAATTTGAAAAAACTACTGTACTAAATTAAAAATGTTTCACAACATATAATGTTAAGTGGATAGCATACATTAATTTTTGCACAAATTATTGAATGAGGCAATCATTACTATATGACTCAGTTGTGTTTTTTTCCTTCAATTAACTCTATTATCACCATTTATGCTGAAAAAATTAATTTACAGACCATGCATTGGGACAGGCATTGCCCTAGTTAATGACAATAAGGAACCAATGAATTGCAATTCGTCTTTTTGACAGAAAACAATATTTGTAGACATTTCATAAAGCAGCACTTGGTAATTGACAGTGAAAATGTCTTGCACGCTATGAACTTCCTTAAAATGTCCAAAAAGCTTTGTAATTTTAGAAAGAAATGTTTCATACCAAAGCATTTAAAGTGCTTGAAAGTTGAAACACACAAGGACAGTAGTTTGACAAAGAGATAAATGTTGAATTTGTGCTTGTTTTCAGGTATTAGACATTCATCGATAGACTTTTACGAAGGAACATTCCTTTAGTTTTTTAGGGGACAGTCAGCAGGTGACTATAAGGGTACTCCAATCAGGTTGATTTAGATGAGGGTGTAAATCTTTTTAGATGCTAACAACTGAGGATTTCTAGTCCATTATTTGAAATTTTATTGTTTAGAAAGATTTTTTATTTTCCAATTGTACAAAGACAAACAATGGAAGCACGTCTTCTATTTCATGCACAGGATATTACAAAAATTCAGTTTCGCTAGGAGAACTTATTATTCTAAATATAACCCCCTCTAAAAGTACATCATATTCAGCAAGTCAGACCAATTTACAACAATATACTCTCAGGTCAATCACCTGTAACTTGGCAATCAAAGACTTCTTCTCCTCATCCATTTCTCGAACCTGAGTTTTAAGGAAAATATATTAAAAATTATTGCTCACAGAAACAGCTTAGCTTTGGACGAGGAAAACAATGTGCTAACCTGAGCCCTTAATTTTCTAATTTGAGTTTCTTGAGCAGCTTGCTTCTTTGAGAGCTCTTCCCCTGTAACAGAATTAATTAGGTATATATCAACTGTAGCAGTGTCACTAGGTGACAACTGAGTTTTGAAGATCCCTACCTACTACCACACTGAAAAACAGCTTCTACTTAGATATTTGAACTATTCTACAGCTTCATAAAATAACTCAAGTAACCAACAAAAGGTGATACCTCGCTTATTATAATCAAATTGAAGCTTGGAATTAGCCTTTAAAAGTTACTCCCTTTCATTCTTTGGATTCCTACCACAAGTTGAATATATGTGAGTAGTATTTTAATCAAATGGTAGGAATCCACTGAATGGGAGGGAGCATGTGACTGTTACTCAAACTCGATTAGAAGCATCCAGACGGATGTGTGTCGGATATCCCTGCATTGGACTCAACTGTACAGATATTATGATGAATCTTAATATTGTCAGCTTAATATCGTGCTTAAACTCAGCTTAAACTGTACGGATGTGTTATACCCATGTCTAAATGTACACAACGATATAAACAACCTGAGTTACATAGAATATGAAGCAAGATGAGTAGAACATACTAGATTTACAAAACTGTGCATTAGGTGTGCCTTGACGCAAGGCTCGGAAAGGCACTAGCATGATATACTAGTTACCTGAGGGTAGAGTGACCCTGGCAACCCAGGGAAAACATCCTAAACCACCTTAGATTAGTACATTCGACAGAGCTAGCAGCACATGCTATTGTGAAATTTTTATATCTATTCCTTCTAATCTATTTTGTCCTGTCCTGCCTCTGACCAATAATCTCCAGCTTTTACTTGTTCAATTGCTAGTCCTCCTTAAAATCTAGAAAGCAATGTTACACGAAATTTAACTATATGAGTACAAATTTGGTTGTTGTTAGCCATTGCGTTTCAAGTTATAGACGCAAGCTTTTCGAAACTCAGAAGTACTCAACTTCATCTAGTTTTACACTTGCTTAACTATATTTTTCAAATTTACTATAGAACAAAAACAAACAGATTTTCAGATTATAACTCTTACCCTCAGCCATGACTTGAGTAATTATTTCATCTTTTTCCTTCAGAAGAGCAGCAGCGTCAGTTCTCTTGTTCTGCTCCCGTCTTAACGTATCTCTTTCCTTGCTTAGAGCATAAACCTGAAAGCCAAACAAGATTCAAAAAAAGTACACAGAAAATATGAGACTTCGAGCAAACATAATATGCACTAATTTTGGTACCCGACCCCGACCAGGTTACCAAAATTTACCTTTTTAATTTCATTTTATTATGGGGTAGAATTGCGATAACTTGTTTGATTCATACATACTATTTGTGTTATACACATACTTCTGTATTATCACATCACATTTCTTACAAATTATTAAGATAAGAGTAAATTAATAATTACTCTCTTCAAAGATACAATTAAAATTACTCCCTTTTAAAAAAAATTAATATTTAACACCCAAAGCGATGTTAAAGTTAAAAAATTGTTTGCATCTCTAAATTCCAGCGAGTTTAATTGTTTGTTGACGGAAATACCCCTCCTCAAAATACCGACTCCCGCCCCTCCTTTCTTCTTCTTTCATTTCTGTTTCCATTCCTAGTAAAAAAAATCCCCGAAAACAAACCTAAATCGACTTCCACTTGAATTCCCAAAAAAAAAATTTAAACTGACATCTACTCCACAACATTGCTTCCATTCCTCTATTGCTTGAATAAGTTTATTATCTTGTTTATGTGTAATCAACAATTATCTTAATTTTTTTTTAAATTAGTTATTCCTAGACACCTTTGAATATCAAAACCGACTTGCAAGCTTCAAGATTATCACTTTGGTGTGGGATGAAAGATTTGGTTACTGATTTGGAAGTTGTTGGCTAGAATTTTTTACAATTAGGATGAGGATATAAGGAAAAGGGAAAGAAGGGTAAGAATATAAGGGAGGGATACTTTGGGTATAAAATGACAAAAAAATCAAATTGGCCAGAATAACTCGCCGGAATTTAGAGATGCAAGCAATTTTTTAACTTTAACATCTTTTTGGGTGTTAAATATTAAAACAAAATTAAAAGGCAGTAAGCTTTAATTAGTACATCTTTGAAGGAAGTAATTATTAATTTACTCTTAAGATAACATAAAACAACAACATTACCCCCCGTGCGTCAATTGCTCCCGCAAATTACGGGATAAGGAGGTCGGATGTACGCAGTCTTACTCTTGTGTTAGCTCTAAATTTTGAGTCCATAAGTCCTCTTTCGAGCCGTTAAATTAAAAGTAACTACATGGCTGAGATTTGAAGAAGATAACACAATAACACTAATTATTCATGTTTCTTAAATTAACTCCCTCTCTCTCTCTCCCTCTTTCTCTTTCTCCAATCTTACGCATTCCTATTTCTGTATATCTACCTTTCAATTCGAAATATTCAAGTTTAGTGTATAACTCTAGTACAACCGTGTGTCACTCGATCAAATTATTGTGTAACTCTATCAGAGAAATATGCAATTTCAATTCGAAATATTCAACTTTAGTGTGTAACTCTAGTACAAGTGTGTAACTCTATCAAAGAAATATGCAATTTCAATCTGAAATATTCAACTTTAGTGTGTAACTCTAATACATAAGTGTGTTACTCTATATGAGTAGGGCATGAATAAGAGGAAGATGATGAGTATTGAGCGTACTGGATAATTAATTGAACGAGAAAGAAAGAGAGCGAGTTAATTTAGGAATGGTGAATAATTGAGGGACTCTCTCTCTCTCCCTCCCTCCCTCCCTCTCTCTCTCTCCATATATATATATAGGGAGAGGGGTCTCTCCCTCTCTCTCTCTCTCTCTCTCTCTCTCTCTCTCTCTCTCTCTCTCTCTCCCTCTCTCTCTCTCTCTCCATATATATATATATATATATATATATATATATATATATATATATATATATATATATATATAGGGAGAGGGGAAGATCAAGTGAGTCCCCTTAGGATTGGGAAGTCCTTGAGTCCTCCCCCTAGCCATTGGATGAATCTTGAATCCATGGCTAGGATGAGGTCACCTCATTAAAGAAAAAAAATTAATCACTCACTTATTTATTAATGGCTAGATCAGCCATTAATGCAACATCTCTAATCATTTCAACTCTCAATTAATAAAATACTCGTAATAATTACTCTGTACTTTTCTTTTCGCATCAATTATTACATTTTAAAAGTAACACAGTAAGCACTTAAAGTCACACCATTGCCAAATAAGGCGAAACGAAAGCCAAATTTTATTATTTTTCGAGCCCGTCACAATGGTAATATTTTCAAATAACGTTGACTTTCGAAATTAATACTCCGTATATAGTTTCGTAAAAGTTACACCGTATGCACTTAAAGTCACACCATATGTCGATTAAGGCGAAATGAAAGCCAGATTTTATTATTTGTTCGAGCCCGTTACAATGGTAATATTTTCAAATAAAGTTGACTTTTTGAAATTAAAATTTAGCCAAATAACGTTGACTTTTCCAATCCTCATTAATTCTCAGAATAAACCTTACTAATACCATCTTCTCATAATAGACTTAGAGTACTCGATGATCTACTATCTCAAGTAAAACCTGAAGTGGCAAGCTTTTAGCTTTCAATAAAAAACACTTTAATGACACTCCCCCACAAACCCCGGATTCATGACATCCATCCCCACAAACCCACAACCCCTTACCACCACCACCCAACTCATGAACCACCACACACACAACAACACCCCTACCTTCACGAGCCACACGCCTCTCCTCCCTCACAACCCACAAACCTCCCCCAACCCCACGACCCACAAACCTCCCCCAACCCCACGACTGCCACATAAAACACCCAACCATGCATAATAATCTGAAGTCGCCACCAACCCACATTTGTGGGAGAAAAGAGGAAGACGATCACGACATGAAGAGGGAAATATGTGCATTAGAGAGGACGAGTGAAGTAGGTGAGGTATCGCTAGGATATCGGCAATTTTAGAGCAACATTGGTGGTTGTGATGCTGCCAAGTACCAGGTGGTGCGAAAGTGATGGTGGTGGTGGTGGTGATGTATTAGTTGAGGGAACTGTTAGTGATGGGGTGAGGGGTGGGCGGGTGGCATGGCAGTTTAAAGGTTGGGACGGGCAATGTGGTTTGATTGTATAGGGTGCTCCGTGGATATGGTTTAGTGGTAGTGTGGTGGGGTGTGATCGTTTACTGGTGGTGTGGTTGATAGGGTGGTTCTTGGTCATAGATGGGCTGTGCTGGTGGCTGGTGGTTTGGTATGTTGTTGTTCAGTGGTGTTGTGGTGAGGTAAATAAGCTATTTTTCGTGTTTGGGAGTGAAGTAAATCGCTGCTCTTGCTCATCAGCGAAAGCTGGCGACTGTGGACAACATCCAGCAGCGATGTTTCTCCTTGGCTAATTGGTGTGTTCTTTGTAAAAAGCATGAAGAAAGCCATAAGCATCTCTTCGTTAAATGATTTTTTCTCTACAGATTTATGGCTCCATCTCCTCAATTGGATGAAAATTCGAGGACGTACTACATGCTCTTGAAAGGAGCTCGGGTGAATAGCTAACACAAAGAAGAAAAAGCATTGGAATCCAAGTGGTTCATTTGTACATTGATGGCCAGTCTATTACATTTGGAGGGAAAGGAACGCTCGGATATTTGGTTGCTCCCATACAACCTCTTCTCAATTGGCCCGTAACATTCAAATTCAAGTTTGTGCTCGGATGCTCATGAAGAATGCTCATGACACTAGAGTACTAGACTAATTGAACATTTACAGGTTTTATGATTGTGTGATTCTTGTTTTACTCCTAGTTGGTTGTGCTCGGATGCTCATGAAGAATGCTCATGACACTAGACTAATTGAACATTTACAGGTTTTATGATTGTGTGATTCTTATTTTACTCCTAGTTGGTTGTGCTTGAGGCTCCTTAGTGGCTATTACTTTTTGTAAGATCCCCCTTTTATATCAATAAAGAGGTAAATTTTCTTGCAAAAAATAAAGTACTCGTATTATGGAATTGAAAAAAAAAAAGAAAAAATAATAATAATAATGACTTGGACAAACATGTAGTCAATCACTGAGTGTATTATGAGAAGAGGGGTTAATACTATGGTTTATTTTGAGACTAAATGAAGTTGAGATTATTATGAGAAGACCGCCCATAGTTGGAATTATTCTTGTTAAATAATCCTAAGAAACATGAATTAAAGCTGTGTCAAATGTTCTTCACTAAAGCCTATGATTTTCGGTTCATATATATATTACTAGTATTATAATTCTTAAACAACTCAAACTATTTGGCAGGTCCTCGGAACTAAATTCAAAATGCCACATCACATGTGGCGAAGTACGCCAGTATAAAGCAAGAAGAAGAATCTTTGATAAGATGGACAAACGTTGAATAAAATGACCTCTTTCCCCAACATTTAAAGAAGAGATGCTCATGGCTTTCTTCGTGCCTTTTACATTAAGTAGGTCTACTGAGAGCTCTCAGTAACTTTATTGAGAGACTAAGTACAAATGGAAGTAGTGGTACCAAACCTAATAGAAGTAGGTACGATTAACATAAAAGAGTATACAAATATAAATAGGGTACTCTTGTTATAAAAACAGGTACAAAACAAAGTTGTCATTTAAGGGTACGAATAGTACATAGAGTGGTACTGAAGAGTGGTCTCTATCTCTTCCAAGATTTTGTGTTTCTCAAAATGAAATTTAAACAGCTGAATGTAAAGAATTTGATGTGCTTGGGAGATGTAAGGACTAAGGAATAATAAAATGGGATTAAGTGACTAAGAAAGAAATTAATCATACCTTGCGTTCAAGAGTCGCAACCCTTTGATGATATTCCTCACGTAGAGACTCAATTTCTGCGTCGTTGGATTTTCTCTGTCATAGATATTGGCACCTTTTTTAGAAAAGAGAGCAGTAAATATTAACAAAGGCTCGTCGGCGAAGTTACTGAAATGCAAGTTCATATCCAACTTTCTAGCACACAGAAAGACAAAGTGAGTTGTACCACAATGACATAACAAAATAATGCAGTATTAGAACTGAAATGTGCATTACACGACAAACAATTAACTATAAATTAGGATACAACGGCAATACAAATTAATCTGATGGAATTTGGCGCACTGTATAAAGTGTTACAGACTGAAGACACTATTAAAGCAAATCTAATTTAGTGTTTTTCTGATAGTCCTCATAAGAGTTCTGACTCATCATATAATCAATGTCCGACTCTAGACATGGGTATGAGTGTATGACACTCGGACACTTCATTTTGAGCCAAAAAAATGAGAAATTTTCATATATAAATGAGCCAGATACTTGGGAGAGTTGGGACATATACAATGGATGCTTTTACATAGCAAAAGAAAAAAAACAAAAAAAAATCCAAAGAAAGAAAGTCAAAGCTCCAATTGAAAAACATAGCATGTCGATCACAATGCTTCTGTAATGTACCACCAGCATATAGACAGTATAACCCAGAAGTTATATCTGCAACTGACATGAAACAAATCAGCTATACAATTAGAACCCTTGTCATCATGCTGCATGATTGTTGCAAGGATCAACCAGAATACCAGATTCATACACTAAACTTGGTATTGGCTGGTCAGGATGATTGGAATCCAAACAGGAACGAGAAAAGATTACTACCATGAACCTCTCTTCCCCAAAGTACAGAGTATATACGTTATAGAGCTCTATTATTATGTACCTAATATACTCCGTAATATCTATAAAGAAAGGACACGATTGAAAGCATTTCCGAATAGGAATCCTGAGAGAGGAAAAAAATGAACTTACCCTCAATTCATCAACAATAGACTTCATTTGTTCATTTTCATGCATCAGCCTAGCAATCTCATCAGCTTTGGTCTGAAGCACACAAGATAACAAAAATATAACTGAAACTAGTCACACAATATTGTAGAAAAGAGTAACATGAGCATTCAAGACTTGCTTCAATGAGATATTCTATTCATTCCAACAAGTGGAATAAGAGTATACATACTTGAGCTTGCCGAGCAGCTCCTTGCAAAGCAGCTTCCATCATTTTCATCTCCTTTTTAACTTTCTCTAGCTCAAGGACAACATGTGCAGAGTCAGACACGTCAGACGTGGGGCTAAGACTATCATTCTTTCCAATCTTCTCAGGAGTTGCACCTTTTACAGATAGCTTTAATCCTTCAACTTCATCAATCTTTTCCTCATTACCATGACTTGCATCATTCGAACCTATCTCAGTATCAAAAACAATAGGAAGTTCAGTCAATAAGGTACTGTTTTGGGATTCAGCAGGGATTCCAGATTCAATAACAGTAGTGACATCACTAGTCTCAGAATCCTCAAACTGATAGCCAATCTTGCCTTCACTTGGCTCTTCCACTGCAAAGGGAGAGTCCACAGTAGACTCTTGCATGTTTTCTTGCACATCTAACACATTGCTGACTTCCTTAATTATACCATTATGACTATGTTCTCCATCCATGTGATCAGCCTGCACCTTTGTTTGAGAACATTCGTGTTCTTCTGAAGATCCCACGTCAGCCTGCTCCTTGGTGTAGGACTCTTCTATTGACTCCACAGTACCGGCATCTTGACTTGTGGTTTCAGGTATAGCATCAGGCTCCTGTGCATCAGATTTGGCTTCACCAGAGTCCTTGGTTTCAGAATTATCTTCTTCCACAGTTTCTGAAACATCATGATCCTTTTCTTCTTTTAAATCCTTATCTACTTCAAGAGGCAAAAGTTTCTCAGTTGCAGGGTTCCCTTTATCATCATCTACACCATCTTTCTTTCCATCAACAGAGGATGGATCCTCAGCGGTTTCTGATTTTCCTGGCAAATCATCATTGCTCGTGTTACCTTCACCATTGTGTGAGATTTCGTTTCCCTTCGACTCATCTTCACTCTCCTCTTCTTTTTGCCCCATAAATGCCATAACTGGATCAAACAGCGTATTCCTACTAGTAGAAGTCCGCTGTCCAGAAGCTGATACATTCAATTCAAAAGAAAAAGATTCAGAAAAGAATAACTCGCTTTCATATCTCCGACTACCATCCTATGAAGAGTCAAGAAAAATATTCAAATGCAGGATCCAAATGTATACTGTCATGTGGTTGAGATTTTTAATAACTAACTTCACCCAAGTGAGAAGCATTCAGGCAAAATGGTAGTTATGTTGCCATTCGTGAATTCAAATTACAAGAACGACCAAGGGGAGACATATTCCTTTTTGTCTTCTCATTAAATATTCATAAACAATAGGCAGTATAACCACCTAAGTTACCCGGACAGCCGGACTCTGGCTTCGACAAGGGTGTATAGGTGTACATACCATTATATCCAAATTTGAGATATGGGGAACCTATCCTATCCTGGGATGACGATATGGGTAGGGGGAAACGCCTTTCACGACAAATTAATTGAACAATTAGAAGTAGTCTGAGACACAACAGTTAAGATCAGTAAAAACCACATCATATACGCCATAACTCATAATGCCTGTGTCTTCCAGCATCCCCTTCAGTTTGTGTAAGGAAAAGTGGCAAGCTATGGCCATACAAGAAAAGAGTGTATGCAACCCAGCATCTACCTAGTCTACAACAATAATAGCCCAAAAAGAAACCCGCGAAATAGCACAGGAGAGGTCCAAAGTGTACACAACCCAGCCTCTACCTAGTTATAAAGGCAATTCAGAAGGGAATTCCTCTAACCACGGGAGTATTACTATTACTCACTGAAAACCAACCCCGTCCCAAACCATGGACACTCGGCACATGTCCTGACACAAAACTTGATCCATAACAAGCATCACTCACTTATCAATCTGCCATTGCTAACTTGCTAGTAAAATGATACAGTACGAAACAGTAATATTGATCTTCAAAACAAAACTCGCTTTAAATCTAACACCTTCAACCCATCTGACACTCCATTTAACACCAGAAAATTTCCCCCATTCGAAACGATCATCTTCCCACTTTCCCTTGCTACATCCTAGCTCCATCTAACTAAGTTTCGCCAATCAACCAAACCAACCCCAGCTAGTTCATTCAAACAAATTGAATCGTACCATCTCACTTATCTTTCTTCACAATGTGATCAAATTTCAGCATCCAAAATCAATAATACAGACTCAATAATCTTACTAATCATACCAAAAAAAGGGATAACTAATTAAAAAAAAAACAGAGGAAAACAATACCTTCATTGGAAGACTGAGAAGAATCTTCCAAGCCAAGAGCAGTATCAAAATTCTTCTCAATATTCTTGACACTCTCTTGAAGCTTATTCACTGCACCTGCTAAATCCAAGTTCACTCTCGCCCCAAACCAATCCATTTTCTTTATATCTTCGATCCCAAGCTTACCAGATCATATAATGCATCGGTAAAACCCTAAAATCACAACAACACAAATCAAATCATTGAAATGCATACGATATACGAGTACGAAGATCGAATTATATGATTGTAGATTATCAGGAGTAGTTAAGAAGATCTGATTAGAGTAATAAAAGGAAAAAACCTACGAAAGATGGATCTCAGGAGAGGCGTGAATTATGAATGATGAATTACGAGAGATGAAGGAGCCGGAGGAGGGAGAATTGGGAGAGCTGATGCGTGTATGTAAGCTCTACACCGATCAAGTTGTTAGTTACTCTAACAAGAGTTTTGTTATAGGTACACCTAAGTTAATCAGATAAAAATACAAAGTACTCCGTAATTTTATTTTATTTTGGTAAAATACTCGTATCTTTCTTACTCCCTTCGATTCATTTATTTCTTTACGTTTACTTTTTGATACTATTCATGGGCGGAGAGAATCGCTATTATAACTTCAAGTGTATAACTTAACATAGTCACGTGGGATCTTGTTTCAACAATAATTATTAGGTGAGACCGTTGCACAAACGGGTTTGTGTGAAACGGGTTTCTTAACCCAAATAACTAAACGAATATCTACCTAATCAAGTAAAGGATATAATTAATATAATATATTTCATATTTGGCTCTTTAATTTACGCACAATCATCTAGGCAAAAATTTACATTGAGAATATTTGATATTCTCTTTCCTTCCTAAGCTCTCAGTAAAAGTAATTCAAAAGTTCACCCCTTTTTAACCCTAATTCCCAATTTCATCCATTCTCACCACTATCACTTTCTTCATCTCCCCCCATTTGAGGATTAAAAAGGTATGCATGAAATTTTCTCCCTCTTCATTGACTAATTATTCGATTTTAATTATAATTGATGATGTTTGTACATAATTATGAGATTTTTAAATTGGAAGGAGATGGGTAAGAAGTCGATTGTGCGAAGAGAAGATCACCATGCTGCGGAAGATATGGCCGGTAATATCTATACTTCTGAAATCTGATAAATATAAACTGAGAATTGTACTAAAGTGATAATTGTTTAATTTATGTTTTAGTGGATACTGTACCGTCTATGGATGAAGACGTAGAAATGGTTGATGATGGTGAAGGTGTTTTAACCGAAGTACAAGGGAAGACGAGCCGGTATGTTCCATAAACGCGTAGTTTACATGTCACCATTTGTTACCATTTATCTATCATATTAATGTTGCAGTTGACCATTGATTCTTTTTTTGTGGTCATGTTTGTATGTTTATATTTGAAACTGATGTTGCATTATTCTTGTTAGTAGTAAGCATCTAATCTTGAATGGTGACCAATTATAATATATTAGTAACCATATTTACATAAAGATTGAATGTTGTGACTGGTGTTCGTCAGTTGTTATTAGTCAGCATAATAATGTTATTGGTTATCATTTGTTCTTTGTTAGTGATCATGTTCGTATGTTTTTTTTTTAAACTGATGTTGCATTATTCTTGTTAGTAGTAGGCATCTAATCTTGAATGATGACCAATTATAATATATCAGTAACCATATTTACATAAAGATTGAATGTTGTGACTTGTGTTCGTCAGTTGTTATTTGAAACAACCCGGATTTAAAAAGACTAAATAATAATATCAATAGTATAAATAATAGGGTCAAAGGTGGCGGAAACACCCGACCAAATCCGAATCATTACTATCTCGACAGTCAAACTAATACATTATTCAAAAGTGTTCAAAATGAAAATCAAAAGAAACTTAAATAAAGGTGTCTCTCTCCACAGGTCTTCCCCAACAATATTCCATTCATCAGCATCTCGAAAGACCTGAAAGGGGGTCCACAGTTAGTGGGGAGCAACTAGATGTTCTCCCAGTCATGGTTATAACAATTTGAACATGCATAGCAATGATAATGAAAGATAACATAATCAAACGACATGTGAAGATATCAATACACATGACCCACATGTTATTAGACATAATTATCATTTACTACAATCCATAAACAACTCATGACTTAATGGACATGACATATTTAAATCAATCATACACGTTATTATTAAACATAGCGATCAAGATAGATACTACGTATCCATCCATACATGTCGGAGTAAGTAACCGCTGACTTCATACAAAGACGTAATAGGATATAGAATGAACACCGGCTAGAGTATGTAACTGATACTCTAACTAGTCAGAGCGTGTAACTGACCCTCTGACACGGAGCGTGTAACTGACCCTCCGTTTTGTGAAGTATGTAACTAATACTCCACGGTACTATGTATAGCGTGTAACTGACGACTATATGTCTAAGACCTGGGCAGAGCTCTCGACGCAGTAACTGTACGTCGAACGACACACGGGAACCCAGAACGTGTAACTGACGAATCTGGACCCACCGAACATAGACCAATTAAACCTCTTGCGAGCAGTATTGGTTCATTCCGATAGTATGTAACTGATACTACCGTCATCTATATCACTAACAATCATGTACGTTGCACAGTGTAACTGACTGCCTACTGCGTGAGCAACCACACGACTTCTACGTAGTACAGTGTAACTGACTGCACTATGTAGTAATCAGACCTAGTATAGTGTCACTGACTATACCAGGGAAAATCAGGCCCTAGATAGTGTAACAGACTATACCAAGTATTACCCATTCGTGATAAACATCACGACTCAAACGTAGAACAATGTAACTGATTGTTCTAAAGGAACGAGTATAGAAGTAATCAAACAACGATAACATAATGAAGCTATAGCACAACCGACTATAACCTTCAAATAGTAATAGGGTTAAGGTCTAACGGACTATAACCCTGAACATCTAACGTGTATTAGTATTCAAGGTCAAGGTAAGGCTACATTAACCTTGTCTACTAAACTGAAGTTATGTATATAACGTCAACCCGAAGGTGGTGTCATAGTATAACTACCACTACAAGGTAAAGTCACTTTAGAGTCGGAGATTTTAGTAGCAAATCTTCAATATTCCGTAGCTAATTAGCTTAGAGACTGAATTTGCGACTAAATTTCATTAGTAGCTAAACGCCTTGTCGCTAATTTAGCTACTGAATTAGCGACCAAAATTAGCTACCAAATTTAGCGACGAAAGGGTGGTAGCAAATTTTGAGACAATAATAGAGACGAAAATTCGAGTAGCTACATTAGCGACCGCAAATTGTATAGTAGCTAATTTAGGGACGAACTTAGACGCCGATTCAGTTGTAGCAAAATTGGCGACGTAATTTTTTGGTATCTAAAATGGCCACGAAAAAACAAGAAATACACGTCATACCCCTACCCCGCCACATCACCCTAGCTAGCCCACCATACCGCACGTAGAGTTACCCCTAGCTCACTAAACCACGCATGTACGTCCACGCACCACACCACCGCCTCTAGTATAGAATTTGATGATTTAAGTTCACAAGAGGAATCGAACCCATAACCTTCAAACACTTGACCAAGTGTCAAACCATTGGGCCACTTGAAGATTTATGTTTGTTCGGACAATGAATGTATACTTAAAGGTAAAATTAATCATTAAAATGTGGATTGTAAGATACTTTTGTAATACTCCAATAGTAATTTACATATATTAAAAAATATATAAAAAAAAATATCATAAGAATTATAAAAAATACATGATAGCAACGACCGACAACTAAATTTAGCTACCAAATTATTTCTGTAGCTAAGAATTTAAATTAGATACTAAAATTGCTACTCATTTACTTTGGTCTCCTATATAAAAACTAAATAAATTATTCGCAATTTTATGTCGATATATATTGAGATAACTTTAGCTACTGACGTTTTTCCGTATCTAAAAACTTAAATTAGATACCAAATTTGCTATCGACTTTATTTAATCTCTATAATAGTGACGTAATTAGCTACCACTATATTTTGATATCTAAAATAGAGACTAAATATATTTATGTCTCAAAAGTAGTAGCTAATTTATATATTTAGCGACTGAGTTTTAGGCAGTTGCTAAATTAGTAGCTAAATTGCAATTCTCTTGTAGTGTACTATAACGTCAACTTCAAGTTAAGACTACATTAACCTCGACTATAACCTTGTGAGGTTACCCTAACCTCAGTGAGATTATAGTTTCGTAACGGTGTAACGTAATCCTCAAGTGAAGGGTATTGTAACTTCCCATTGAAGTTACTTGACTTCAAGTAAGGTTACATTAACCTTGTCATAACCTCGTGAGGTTACGCTAACCTCCGTGAGATTATAACACGCAATAAGGTTACATTTAACCTCGTGTGAAGTTGTATAGTAACTTTCCAATAAAGTAACGTAAACCTCAACTAAGGTTACCTTAACCTTGATCATAACCTCATGGAGTCACTTAAATTGAGCCCCAATGAGACTATAACCCCGCAATTGAAGTTACCTTAACCTTAAGTGAAGTTGTATAGTAACTTTCCAATAAAGTTACATGATCTTCAATCAAGGTTAGATTTACCTCAACCCTAACCTCCACATCGGGTGATGATAGGACGAGTCATCTAACACTTAGGGTTGGAACCCTAAAGCCATCGATGAAACAACCCTAGCATCTCCAAAGGGAGAGGCCAAGTGGCTCACGTACGAATTTTAGATGTTACAACGGATTAGATCTAACAATTCTAATATAAGCGTAAACGATAATTATAGATCTAACGATAATAATAAATATTCAATTAACATGCTAATTAATTAGAATCTTTAAATCATGAATAAAGACACAACCCAAATCAATTAAATCATGTTACAAATCATTAAAATCACACAACACATTCAAAATGCATAAACATGAAAAGAATCACATCTAGTTACCTTGAAGCGTGCTAATTCTCGATCTCGTCTTCTATGACGTAGATGTCTTCACCCGGACCCGTCTCCACGCCTAGTCCATCATCAATCACGTGCCAAACATCAAAAGGAAACCCTAATCAAAAACTACTAAAAGAACTACGAAAAACTAGCGCGAAAAGAAGCAAAACTTACGAAGCAATGCAAAGGATTGCGCTAGGATCGATTAGGATTCGAAAGGGATGAAGATCAACTCTTTAATGAAGAGGAGGAGGCACGAAATTAAGGAGAAGGAGGAGGGTGTGCCGTTGCTAGGAGGAGGAGAAGAAAGGAGAGGGTGAAAACCTAGAATTAGGGTTTGCAAATGAAAATAAGGGGTGGAAATCTCCATACTAATCACCTATATATAGGGAAAAGTCATGGGTAAAGCTAACTTGGGCCCAAATCCCAATGCTCCCTCATCAAACCACACATGGGAAGCAAGGATGGGTTAGTCTTGGCCCAAAATCCAAGCTAAACCGACAAAAGGTTACAAGGATGCGGTTTTCGGACAATTAAACCGGGAAAGGAAATATCCGAATAGAAAAATTAGAGGAATTGAATTAAATAAATAATTTCGGATATTAAAATATATGAAATGGAATAAAATAATTATGTCCGAAAATTCGGGGTGTTACAATCCAACCCCCTAAAAAGAAGTTTCGTCCTCGAAACTGGAAAGATGATTACCTCAATCAAAGAGATGCGGATGCTTCTCCCCCATAGACGCCCTCGGTCTCCCAAGTTTCCTCTTCGAACCTCTGGTTCCTCCAGAGAACTCGTACCAAGGGAACCACCTTATTCCTCAGAATCTTATCTTTCCTATCCAAGATACGGACTGGACGTTCCTCATATGTCAAATTCGGCTCAAGCTCAATCACATCTGCTTCTAATACATGGGAAGGATCACTCCGATAACATCTCAACTGAGACACATGAAACACATCATGAACCTTTGACAGATTCGGAGGTAGGGCCAACCTATAGGCCACCTCGCCAACTCTCTCAAGTACCTCGTAGGGGCCAATGTACTTAGGGCTTAGCTTGCCCTTGAGTCCAAATCTCTTAACGCCCTTCATTGGAGATACCTTAAGGAGAACCTTATCCCCAACTTCGAACTCGATTGGTCTACGTCGTAAATCTGCATACGACTTCTGACGGTCCTGGGCAGCCTGCAATTTCTCCTGAATCAACCTCACTTTCTCCATTGATTCCTGTAGCATTTCTGGACCGAGCACAACTGCCTTGCTACTGTCATCCCAACACATCGGGCTACGACACTTTCTCCCATACAGAGCCTCAAAGGGAGTCATCTGGATACTGCCATGGTAACTGTTATTGTAGGAGAACTCCACCAAAGGTAAACTCTTTTCGCAACTTACCTGGAACTCCAAGGCACATGCACACAACATATCCTCAAGTGTCTGGATCGTCCTTTCAGTTTGACCATCAGTAGCTGCATGAAATGTTGTACTCATCTTCAACTTACTTTCTAAGGCTTCTTGTAACTTCCTCCAAAACTGAGAACAGAACCTCGGGTCACGATCTGAGATGATGTCTTTAGGAATTCCATGCAAACGAATGATCTCTCTCTGATAGGCATTTGCAAGCTCATCGAGACTCCAAGTCTCCTTCATTGGGATGAAGTGGGCAACCTTTGTCAACCGATCCACAACAACCCAAATAGCATTCATACCCCTCTGCGATCTCGGTAATCCCATCACAAAGTCCATCGAAATAGAATCCCATTTCCAGGCGGGGATCTCAAGAGGTTGCAACAAACCTCCGGGTCTCCAATGTTCGAACTTAACCTTTTGGCATACCAGGCAACGACTGACGAACTCGGCGATCTTCTTCTTCATACCTGGCCACCAAAATCGTAGCTTCAAGTCCTTCTACATCTTGTCACTTCCAGGATGTACGGAATACGGAGTACTGTGAGCTTCCTTGAGAATCTTACCCTTCAGGATTTCACAGCTTGGGATACACCATCTTCCGTGGAACTTCAAACCACCATCGGTTCCAACCTCGAAACCTTCAGCTCGAGCCTCACCCAAGGCAACCCGAATTCCTTCAAGGAAGTCATCTCCTCGTTGCTTAGCTCGGATCTCATGGAAGAACTCAGGCTCAGCAACCATCGCGCCCAATTTTAAGGAACTTGGCAAAACTACTTCAAGGTTCAACTTCTGGAACTCTCGAACTAGATCATCCTGTAACACCCTCATGGCATGACAAGTCTTGCGGCTCAAAGCATCAGCGACCACATTTGCCTTACCCTCATGATACAGAAGCTCAACTTTATAGTCATTAATCAGCTCTATCCAACGCCTTTGCCTCATGTTGAGATCTTTCTGTGTGAAGATATACTTTAAGCTCTTATGGTCGGTGTAAATGTTGCAAGAAATACCATACAAGTAGTGTCTCCACAACTTTAGCGCGAATACCACAGCAGCTAACTCCAGATCGTGAGTTGGATAGTTCACCTCGTGAACCTTCAACTGTCTCGAAGCATAGGCAACCACTTTACCCTTCTACATCAGAACACAACCCAATCCAGACTTCGATGCATCGCAATACACATCGAATCCAATACCTTCCTCGGGAAGTGTAAGCACTGGAGCAGTAGTTAACCGCTTCTTCAACTCTTGGAAAGCAGCCTCACAAGCTTCCGTCCAAAGGAACTTGGTCTCCTTCTTCATCAACTGAGTTAATGGCCTTGCTATCCTTGAGAAATCATTGACAAAGCGGCGATAATATCCAGCGAGACCAAGGAAACTGTGGATCTCGTTGACATTCTTCGGACTCTGCCAATCAACCACGGCTTGAATCTTAGTCGGATCGACCATAACTCCTTCACCAGAAATCACATGGCCTAAGAAGGTCACATCTCTTAGCCAAAACTCACACTTCGAGAACTTGGCGTACCAATTCTGCTTTCGGAGAGTCTCCAAGATGATGCGGAGGTGACTCTCATGTTCTTGATTATCCCTAGAGTAAATGAGTATATCATCTATGAACACCACAACACACTTATCCAAATACTCACTAAAAGTACGGTTCATATTATCCATGAACACCGCAGGTGCATTCGTCAAACCAAATGGCATAACCACGAATTCATAGTGATCATACCTCGAACGAAAAGCGGTTTTTGGAATGTCATCCTTTCTCACTGGGATCTGATGATACCCTGACCTCAGGTCAATCTTAGAGAACACACTAGCTCCTCGAAGTTGATCAAACAAATCTTCAATCCTCGGCAGTGGGTACTTGTTCTTGATTGTAACCTTGTTCAATTCTCGGTAGTCAATGCACAACCTCATGCTACCATCTTTCTTGCGAACGAACAAGACTGGGGCACCCCAAGGAGAAGCACTCGGCCTTATAAAGCCCTTTTCGATCATCTCCTCAAGTTGCTTCTTTAGCTCTTGCAACTCAGCTGGCGCCATACGATAGGGAGCCTTAGAAATTGGACCTGTACCAGGCAACAGATCGATAGAGAACTCAACGTCTCGCTCGGGTGGAATACCTGGAAGGTCTTCTGGGAAGACATCAGCATACTCCCTGACCACAGGAATATCCTCCAACTTTAGCTCTTTAGACACATCACGGATACTACACAAGTAAATCTGATGGCCTTTCCTACCCATGTTGACCATCTTCATTGCAGACACCCAACGAATAGTTGGTCTAGTCTTGACACCCTTATACGATAGCCTTGCACCGTCCGGACTCTTGAACACGATCTTCTGGTCACGACACTGAAATCTTGCATCATGACGAGCCAACAAATCCATGCCCAAAATGATGTCAAAATCAGCTAGCTGGAAGCTGATCAAATCAGCCGGAAAGGATACCCCCATAATGGAGATCGGGATGTCCTTGAATAGGATATTACAAGGAACTGTCTCACCCGTGGGAGTGGAAATAAGAGTATTCACGGATGAAGATGAAACAGGTCCAGCTCGGACGGAAAAAGATTCAGACATGAACGACATCGACGCACCCGTATCAAATAGAACAAAAGCAGGGAAAGAGTGAACTAGAAAGGTACCCGTAATCACATCTGGATTAGCCTCTGCCTCTGCACGGGTCATCACGAACACTCGGCCTTTCTTTGGAGCTTCCTGCTTAGGCTTCTGAGGACAATCAGCAGCTTTATGCCCAGTACCCTTGCAAGTGAAGCAAGTAATTGTAGTCCCATCACAGTACTTACCAGGATGGTAAGTTTTCTGACACTTATAGCATGTCCAATCACTCCTGGACTGGCCCGAAAGTGGCTTGTCGAACGTCTTAGCCTCAAACTTCTGCTTCTTCTTCGCAGGTTGGTAAGATGATGAAGAAACATAAGGCTTCTTAGAATAACCCCCAGACATTATGCGGTCTTCAGACTCAACAGCCATCACTGAGCCATAGATGCTCAGAGCACGGTCATAAGCTTGTTGGAAGGAAGTAGACGGGATCCCCGACATAGCTGCTCGGACTCTAGGAGCCAGATTTTTCTCATAGCGACGAGTTTTAGAAACCTCGTCCATGGCGACCAACGTGACAAAGCGGGACAACTTCAGAAACTTGTTGGTGTACTCCTCAACAGTCATCAAGCCTTGTTCCAAGCGTAGGAACTCCTGTTCCTTCTGTCATCTCAGCTCTTCCGGATAAAACCTCCTGGTTAGGCCTCAGTGAAGTTTCTCCATCCAAACCCAGCCTGTGCTTGAAGATCTACCCTAGCTACAGCCCACCAGGTGTCGGCCTCTTCCTTCAAGTAATAGGAAGCCACGTTCACCTTTTGTGCATCCGGTTACTCTGTAGCCAGAAACAACTTCTCCATTTCCCGAATCCAAGATTCCAAGGCGACAGGGTCAGTGTTGCCCTCGAAGGTTGGAGGACGATGACGGGTGAATCGGTCGAACACCGTCTGGTTGTTGTGCTTCTGGTTGTTGGGTTGATTGTTTGCGTTGTTGACTTGAGTGGCTAACCCTTCAGCTATGGTTGCCAAGGCTTCCTCGATACGTCTGAGGCGAGCGGCCTCCTGGTCATTGTTGTTACCATTGCGGGCCATCTGCAACAACGTACCCTAGGTTATGAAGTGGTTCAGGCCTAGGCACCACTTACAAGCAACTACTCAAACACTCTACAATGCCATTAAGGCAAGCAAGTCCTTAATGGTTTCTACCCCATTTACTCTCACTCATTTACTAAGTCAAGTTATTCTTTTAATGATTAAGCGAGAGTTGGGAGCGTGTTCGCTCTGATACCAACTGTAACAACCCGGATTTAAAAAGACTAAATAATAATATCAATAGTATAAATAATAGGGTCAAAGGTGGCGGAAACACCCGACCAAATCCGAATCATTACTATCTCGACAGTCAAACTAATACATTATTCAAAAGTGTTCAAAATGAAAATCAAAAGAAACTTAAATAAAGGTGTCTCTCTCCACAGGTCTTCCCCAACAATTTTCCATTCATCAGCATCTCGAAAGACCTGAAAGGGGGTCCACAGTCAGTGGGGAGCAACTAGATGTTCTCCCAGTCATGGTTATAACAATTTGAACATGCATAGCAATGATAATGAAAGATAACATAATCAAACGACATGTGAAGATATCAATACACATGACCCACATGTTATTAGACATAATTATCATTTACTACAATCCATAAACAACTCATGACTTAATGGACATGACATATTTAAATCAATCATACACGTTACTATTAAACATAGCGATCAAGATAGATACTACGTATCCATCCATACATGTCGGAGTAAGTAACCGCTGACTTCATACAAAGACGTAATAGGATATAGAATGAACACCGGCTAGAGTATGTAACTGATACTCTAACTAGTCAGAGCGTGTAACTGACCCTCTGACACGGAGCGTGTAACTGACCCTCCGTTTTGTGAAGTATGTAACTGATACTCCACGGTACTATGTATAGCGTGTAACTGACGACTATATGTCTAAGACCTGGCCAGAGCTCTCGACGCAGTAACTGTATGTCGAACGACACACGGGAACCCAGAACGTGTAACTGACGAATCTGGACCCACCGAACATAGACCAATTAAACCTCTTGCGAGCAGTATTGGTTCATTCCGATAGTATGTAACTGATACTACTGTCATCTATATCACTAACAATCATGTACGTTGCACAGTGTAACTGACTGCCTACTGCGTGAGCAACCACACGACTTCTACGTAGTACAGTGTAACTGACTGCACTATGTAGTAATTAGACCTAGTATAGTGTCACTGACTATACCAGGGAAAATCAGGCCCTAGATAGTGTAACAGACTATACCAAGTATTACCCATTCGTGATAAACATCACGACTCAAACGTAGAACAATGTAACTGATTGTTCTAAAGGAACGAGTATAGAAGTAATCAAACAACGATAACATAATGAAGCTATAGCACAACCGACTATAACCTTCAAATAGTAATAGGGTTAAGGTCTAACGGACTATAACCCTGAACATCTAACGTGTATTAGTATTCAAGGTCAAGGTAAGGCTACATTAACCTTGTCTACTAAACTGAAGTTATGTATATAACGTCAACCCGAAGGTGGTGTCATAGTATAACTACTATAACGTCAACTTCAAGTTAAGATTACATTAACCTCGACTATAACCTTGTGAGGTTACCCTAACCTCAGTGAGATTATAGTTTCGTAACGGTGTAACGTAATCCTCAAGTGAAGGGTATTGTAACTTCCCATTGAAGTTACTTGACTTCAAGTAAGGTTACATTAACCTTGTCATAACCTCGTGAGGTTACGCTAACCTCCGTGAGATTATAACACGCAATAAGGTTACATTAACCTCGTGTGAAGTTGTATAGTAACTTTCCAATAAAGTAACGTAAACCTCAACTAAGGTTACCTTAACCTTGATCATAACCTCGTGGAGTCACTTAAATTGAGCCCCAATGAGACTATAACCCCGCAATTGAAGTTACCTTAACCTTAAGTGAAGTTGTATAGTAACTTTCCAATAAAGTTACATGATCTTCAATCAAGGTTAGATTAACCTCAACCCTAACCTCCACATCGGGTGATGATAGGACGAGTCATCTAACACTTAGGGTTGGAACCCTAAAGCCATCGATGAAACAACCCTAGCATCTCCAAAGGGAGAGGCCAAGTGGCTCACGTACGAATTTTAGATGTTACAACGGATTAGATCTAACAATTCTAATATAAGCGTAAACGATAATTATAGATCTAACGATAATAATAAATATTCAATTAACATGCTAATTAATTAGACTCTTTAAATCATGAATAAAGACACAACCCAAATCAATTAAATCATGTTACAAATCATTAAAATCACACAACACATTCAAAATGCATAAACATGAAAAGAATCACATCTAGTTACCTTGAAGCGTGCTAATTCTCGATCTCGTCTTCTATGACGTAGATGTCTTCACCCGGACCCGTCTCCACGCCTAGTCCATCATCAATCACGTGCCAAACATCAAAAGGAAACCCTAATCAAAAACTACTAAAAGAACTACGAAAAACTAGCGCGAAAAGAAGCAAAACTTACGAAGCAATGCAAAGGATTGCGCTAGGATCGATTAGGATTCGAAAGGGATGAAGATCAACTCTTTAATGAAGAGGAGGAGGCACGAAATTAAGGAGAAGGAGGAGGGTGTGCCGTTGCTAGGAGGAGGAGAAGAAAGGAGAGGGTGAAAACCTAGAATTAGGGTTTGCAAATGAAAATAAGGGGTGGAAATCTCCACACTAATCACCTATATATAGGGAAAAGTCATGGGTAAAGCTAACTTGGGCCCAAATCCCAATGCTCCCTCATCAAACCACACATGGGAAGCAAGGATGGGTTAGTCTTGGCCCAAAATCCAAGCTAAACCGACAAAAGGTTACAAGGATGCGGTTTTCGGACAATTAAACCGGGAAAGGAAATATCCGAATAGAAAAATTAGAGGAATTGAATTAAATAAATAATTTCGGATATTAAAATATATGAAATGGAATAAAATAATTATGTCCGAAAATTCGGGGTGTTACAATCCAACCCCCTAAAAAGAAGTTTCGTCCTCAAAACTGGAAAGATGATTACCTCAATCAAAGAGATGCGGATGCTTCTCCCCCATAGACGCCTCGGTCTCCCAAGTTTCCTCTTCGAACCTCTGGTTCCTCCAGAGAACTCGTACCAAGGGAACCACCTTATTCCTCAGAATCTTATCTTTCCTATCCAAGATACGGACTGGACGTTCCTCATATGTCAAATTCGGCTCAAGCTCAATCACATCTGCTTCTAATACATGGGAAGGATCACTCCGATAACATCTCAACTGAGACACATGAAACACATCATGAACCTTTGACAGATTCGGAGGTAGGGCCAACCTATAGGCCACCTCGCCAACTCTCTCAAGTACCTCGTAGGGGCCAATGTACTTAGGGCTTAGCTTGCCCTTGAGTCCAAATCTCTTAACGCCCTTCATTGGAGATACCTTAAGGAGAACCTTATCCCCAACTTCGAACTCGATTGGTCTACGTCGTAAATCTGCATACGACTTCTGACGGTCCTGGGCAGCCTGCAATTTCTCCTGAATCAACCTCACTTTCTCCATTGATTCCTGTAGCATTTCTGGACCGAGCACAACTGCCTCGCTACTGTCATCCCAACACATCGGGCTACGACACTTTCTCCCATACAGAGCCTCAAAGGGAGCCATCTGGATACTGCCATGGTAACTGTTATTGTAGGAGAACTCCACCAAAGGTAAACTCTTTTCGCAACTTACCTGGAACTCCAAGGCACATGCACACAACATATCCTCAAGTGTCTGGATCGTCCTTTCAGTTTGACCATCAGTAGCTGCATGAAATGTTGTACTCATCTTCAACTTACTTTCTAAGGCTTCTTGTAACTTCCTCCAAAACTGAGAACAGAACCTCGGGTCACGATCTGAGATGATGTCTTTAGGAATTCCATGCAAACGAATGATCTCTCTCTGATAGGCATTTGCAAGCTCATCGAGACTCCAAGTCTCCTTCATTGGGATGAAGTGGGCAACCTTTGTCAACCGATCCACAACAACCCAAATAGCATTCATACCCCTCTGCGATCTCGGTAATCCCATCACAAAGTCCATCGAAATAGAATCCCATTTCCAGGCGGGGATCTCAAGAGGTTGCAACAAACCTCCGGGTCTCCAATGTTCGAACTTAACCTTTTGGCATACCAGGCAACGACTGACGAACTCGGCGATCTCCTTCTTCATACCTGGCCACCAAAATCGTAGCTTCAAGTCCTTCTACATCTTGTCACTTCCAGGATGTACGGAATACGGAGTACTGTGAGCTTCCTTGAGAATCTTACCCTTCAGGATTTCACAGCTTGGGATACACCATCTTCCGTGGAACTTCAAACCACCATCGGTTCCAACCTCGAAACCTTCAGCTCGAGCCTCACCCAAGGCAACCCGAATTCCTTCAAGGAAGTCATCTCCTCGTTGCTTAGCTCGGATCTCATGGAAGAACTCAGGCTCAGCAACCATCGCGCCCAATTTTAAGGAACCTGGCAAAACTACTTCAAGGTTCAACTTCTGGAACTCTCGAACTAGATCATCCTGTAACACCCTCATGGCATGACAAGTCTTGCGGCTCAAAGCATCAGCGACCACATTTGCCTTACCCTCATGATACAGAAGCTCAACTTTATAGTCATTAATCAGCTCTATCCAACGCCTTTGCCTCATGTTGAGATCTTTCTGTGTGAAGATATACTTTAAGCTCTTATGGTCGGTGTAAATGTTGCAAGAAATACCATACAAGTAGTGTCTCCACAACTTTAGCGCGAATACCACAGCAGCTAACTCCAGATCGTGAGTTGGATAGTTCACCTCGTGAACCTTCAACTGTCTCGAAGCATAGGCAACCACTTTACCCTTCTACATCAGAACACAACCCAATCCAGACTTCGATGCATCGCAATACACATCGAATCCAATACCTTCCTCGGGAAGTGTAAGCACTGGAGCAGTAGTTAACCGCTTCTTCAACTCTTGGAAAGCAGCCTCACAAGCTTCCGTCCAAAGGAACTTGGTCTCCTTCTTCATCAACTGAGTTAATGGCCTTGCTATCCTTGAGAAATCATTGACAAAGCGGCGATAATATCCAGCGAGACCAAGGAAACTGTGGATCTCGTTGACATTCTTCGGACTCTGCCAATCAACCACGGCTTGAATCTTAGTCGGATCGACCATAACTCCTTCACCAGAAATCACATGGCCTAAGAAGGTCACATCTCTTAGCCAAAACTCACACTTCGAGAACTTGGCGTACCAATTCTGCTTTCGGAGAGTCTCCAAGATGATGCGGAGGTGACTCTCATGTTCTTGATTATCCCTAGAGTAAATGAGTATATCATCTATGAACACCACAACACACTTATCCAAATACTCACTAAAAGTACGGTTCATATTATCCATGAACACCGCAGGTGCATTCGTCAAACCAAATGGCATAACCACGAATTCATAGTGATCATACCTCGAACGAAAAGCGGTTTTTGGAATGTCATCCTTTCTCACTGGGATCTGATGATACCCTGACCTCAGGTCAATCTTAGAGAACACACTAGCTCCTCGAAGTTGATCAAACAAATCTTCAATCCTCGGCAGTGGGTACTTGTTCTTGATTGTAACCTTGTTCAATTCTCGGTAGTCAATGCACAACCTCATGCTACCATCTTTCTTGCGAACGAACAAGACTGGGGCACCCCAAGGAGAAGCACTCGGCCTTATAAAGCCCTTTTCGATCATCTCCTCAAGTTGCTTCTTTAGCTCTTGCAACTCAGCTGGCGCCATACGATAGGGAGCCTTAGAAATTGGACCTGTACCAGGCAACAGATCGATAGAGAACTCAACGTCTCGCTCGGGTGGAATACCTGGAAGGTCTTCTGGGAAGACATCAGCATACTCCCTGACCACAGGAATATCCTCCAACTTTAGCTCTTTAGACACATCACGGATACTACACAAGTAAATCTGATGGCCTTTCCTACCCATGTTGACCATCTTCATTGCAGACACCCAACGAATAGTTGGTCTAGTCTTGACACCCTTATACGATAGCCTTGCACCGTCCGGACTCTTGAACACGATCTTCTGGTCACGACACTGAAATCTTGCATCATGACGAGCCAACAAATCCATGCCCAAAATGATGTCAAAATCAGCTAGCTGGAAGCTGATCAAATCAGCCGGAAAGGATACCCCCATAATGGAGATCGGGATGTCCTTGAATAGGATATTACAAGGAACTGTCTCACCCGTGGGAGTGGAAATAAGAGTATTCACGGATGAAGATGAAACAAGTCCAGCTCGGACGGAAAAAGATTCAGACATGAACGACATCGACGCACCCGTATCAAATAGAACAAAAGCAGGGAAAGAGTGAACTAGAAAGGTACCCGTAATCACATCTGGATTAGCCTCTGCCTCTGCACGGGTCATCACGAACACTCGGCCTTTCTTTGGAGCTTCCTGCTTAGGCTTCTGAGGACAATCAGCAGCTTTATGCCCAGTACCCTTGCAAGTGAAGCAAGTAATTGTAGTCCCATCACAGTACTTACCAGGATGGTAAGTTTTCTGACACTTATAGCATGTCCAATCACTCCTGGACTGGCCCGAAAGTGGCTTGTCGAACGTCTTAGCCTCAAACTTCTGCTTCTTCTTCGCAGGTTGGTAAGATGATGAAGAAACATAAGGCTTCTTAGAATAACCCCCAGACATTATGCGGTCTTCAGACTCAACAGCCATCACTGAGCCATAGATGCTCAGAGCACGGTCATAAGCTTGTTGGAAGGAAGTAGACGGGATCCCCGACATAGCTGCTCGGACTCTAGGAGCCAGATTTTTCTCATAGCGACGAGTTTTAGAAACCTCGTCCATGGCGACCAACGTGACAAAGCGGGACAACTTCAGAAACTTGTTGGTGTACTCCTCAACAGTCATCAAGCCTTGTTCCAAGCGTAGGAACTCATGTTCCTTCTGCCATCTCAGCTCTTCCGGATAAAACCTCCTGGTTAGGCCTCAGTGAAGTTTCTCCATCCAAACCCAGCCTGTGCTTGAAGATCTACCCTAGCTACAGCCCACCAGGTGTCGGCCTCTTCCTTCAAGTAATAGGAAGCCACGTTCACCTTTTGTGCATCCGGGCACTCTGTAGCCAGAAACAACTTCTCCATTTCCCGAATCCAAGATTCCAAGGCGACAGGGTCAGTGTTGCCCTCGAAGGTTGGAGGACGATGACGGGTGAATCGGTCGAACACCGTCTGGTTGTTGTGCTTCTGGTTGTTGGGTTGATTGTTTGCGTTGTTGACTTGAGTGGCTAACCCTTCAGCTATGGTTGCCAAGGCTTCCTCGATACGTCTGAGGCGAGCGGCCTCATGGTAATTGTTGTTACCATTGCGGGCCATCTGCAACAACGTACCCTAGGTTATGAAGTGGTTCAGGCCTAGGCACCACTTACAAGCAACTACTCAAACACTCTACAATGCCATTAAGGCAAGCAAGTCCTTAATGGTTTCTACCCCATTTACACTCACTCATTTACTAAGTCAAGTTATTCTTTTAATGATTAAGCGAGAGTTGGGAGCGTGTTCGCTCTGATACCAACTGTAACAACCCGGATTTAAAAAGACTAAATAATAATATCAATAGTATAAATAATAGGGTCAAAGGTGGCGGAAACACCCGACCAAATCCGAATCATTACTATCTCGACAGTCAAACTAATACATTATTCAAAAGTGTTCAAAATGAAAATCAAAAGAAACTTAAATAAAGGTGTCTCTCTCCACAGGTCTTCCCCAACAATTTTCCATTCATCAGCATCTCGAAAGACCTGAAAGGGGGTCCACAGTCAGTGGGGAGCAACTAGATGTTCTCCCAGTCATGGTTATAACAATTTGAACATGCATAGCAATGATAATGAAAGATAACATAATCAAACGACATGTGAAGATATCAATACACATGACCCACATGTTATTAGACATAATTATCATTTACTACAATCCATAAACAACTCATGACTTAATGGACATGACATATTTAAATCAGTCATACACGTTACTATTAAACATAGCGATCAAGATAGATACTACGTATCCATCCATACATGTCGGAGTAAGTAACCGCTGACTTCATACAAAGACGTAATAGGATATAGAATGAACACCGGCTAGAGTATGTAACTGATACTCTAACTAGTCAGAGCGTGTAACTGACCCTCTGACACGGAGCGTGTAACTGACCCTCCGTTTTGTGAAGTATGTAACTGATACTCCACGGTACTATGTATAGCGTGTAACTGACGACTATATGTCTAAGACCTGGCCAGAGCTCTCGACGCAGTAACTGTATGTCGAACGACACACGGGAACCCAGAACGTGTAACTGACGAATCTGGACCCACCGAACATAGACCAATTAAACCTCTTGCGAGCAGTATTGGTTCATTCCGATAGTATGTAACTGATACTACTGTCATCTATATCACTAACAATCATGTACGTTGCACAGTGTAACTGACTGCCTACTGCGTGAGCAACCACACGACTTCTACGTAGTACAGTGTAACTGACTGCACTATGTAGTAATCAGACCTAGTATAGTGTCACTGACTATACCAGGGAAAATCAGGCCCTAGATAGTGTAACAGACTATACCAAGTATTACCCATTCGTGATAAACATCACGACTCAAACGTAGAACAATGTAACTGATTGTTCTAAAGGAACGAGTATAGAAGTAATCAAACAACGATAACATAATGAAGCTATAGCACAACCGACTATAACCTTCAAATAGTAATAGGGTTAAGGTCTAACGGACTATAACCCTGAACATCTAACGTGTATTAGTATTCAAGGTCAAGGTAAGGCTACATTAACCTTGTCTACTAAACTGAAGTTATGTATATAACGTCAACCCGAAGGTGGTGTCATAGTATAACTACTATAACGTCAACTTCAAGTTAAGATTACATTAACCTCGACTATAACCTTGTGAGGTTACCCTAACCTCAGTGAGATTATAGTTTCGTAACGGTGTAACGTAATCCTCAAGTGAAGGGTATTGTAACTTCCCATTGAAGTTACTTGACTTCAAGTAAGGTTACATTAACCTTGTCATAACCTCGTGAGGTTACGCTAACCTCCGTGAGATTATAACACGCAATAAGGTTACATTAACCTCGTGTGAAGTTGTATAGTAACTTTCCAATAAAGTAATGTAAACCTCAACTAAGGTTACCTTAACCTTGATCATAACCTCGTGGAGTCACTTAAATTGAGCCCCAATGAGACTATAACCCCTCAATTGAAGTTACCTTAACCTTAAGTGAAGTTGTATAGTAACTTTCCAATAAAGTTACATGATCTTCAATCAAGGTTAGATTAACCTCAACCCTAACCTCCACATCGGGTGATGATAGGACGAGTCATCTAACACTTAGGGTTGGAACCCTAAAGCCATCGATGAAACAACCCTAGCATCTCCAAAGGGAGAGGCCAAGTGGCTCACGTACGAATTTTAGATGTTACAACGGATTAGATCTAACAATTCTAATATAAGCGTAAACGATAATTATAGATCTAACGATAATAATAAATATTCAATTAACATGCTAATTAATTAGACTCTTTAAATCATGAATAAAGACACAACCCAAATCAATTAAATCATGTTACAAATCATTAAAATCACACAACACATTCAAAATGCATAAACATGAAAAGAATCACATCTAGTTACCTTGAAGCGTGCTAATTCTCGATCTCGTCTTCTATGACGTAGATGTCTTCACCCGGACCCGTCTCCACGCCTAGTCCATCATCAATCACGTGCCAAACATCAAAAGGAAACCCTAATCAAAAACTACTAAAAGAACTACGAAAAACTAGCGCGAAAAGAAGCAAAACTTACGAAGCAATGCAAAGGATTGCGCTAGGATCGATTAGGATTCGAAAGGGATGAAGATCAACTCTTTAATGAAGAGGAGGAGGCACGAAATTAAGGAGAAGGAGGAGGGTGTGCCGTTGCTAGGGGGAGGAGAAGAAAGGAGAGGGTGAAAACCTAGAATTAGGGTTTGCAAATGAAAATAAGGGGTGGAAATCTCCACACTAATCACCTATATATAGGGAAAAGTCATGGGTAAAGCTAACTTGGGCCCAAATCCCAATGCTCCCTCATCAAACCACACATGGGAAGCAAGGATGGGTTAGTCTTGGCCCAAAATCCAAGCTAAACCGACAAAAGGTTACAAGGATGCGGTTTTCGGACAATTAAACCGGGAAAGGAAATATCCGAGTAGAAAAATTAGAGGAATTGAATTAAATAAATAATTTCGGATATTAAAATATATGAAATGGAATAAAATAATTATGTCCGAAAATTCGGGGTGTTACAATCCAACCCCCTAAAAAGAAGTTTCGTCCTCAAAACTGGAAAGATGATTACCTCAATCAAAGAGATGCGGATGCTTCTCCCCCATAGACGCCTCGGTCTCCCAAGTTTCCTCTTCGAACCTCTGGTTCCTCCAGAGAACTCGTACCAAGGGAACCACCTTATTCCTCAGAATCTTATCTTTCCTATCCAAGATACGGACTGGACGTTCCTCATATGTCAAATTCGGCTCAAGCTCAATCACATCTGCTTCTAATACATGGGAAGGATCACTCCGATAACATCTCAACTGAGACACATGAAACACATCATGAACCTTTGACAGATTCGGAGGTAGGGCCAACCTATAGGCCACCTCGCCAACTCTCTCAAGTACCTCGTAGGGGCCAATGTACTTAGGGCTTAGCTTGCCCTTGAGTCCAAATCTCTTAACGCCCTTCATTGGAGATACCTTAAGGAGAACCTTATCCCCAACTTCGAACTCGATTGGTCTACGTCGTAAATCTGCATACGACTTCTGACGGTCCTGGGCAGCCTGCAATTTCTCCTGAATCAACCTCACTTTCTCCATTGATTCCTGTAGCATTTCTGGACCGAGCACAACTGCCTCGCTACTGTCATCCCAACACATCGGGCTACGACACTTTCTCCCATACAGAGCCTCAAAGGGAGCCATCTGGATACTGCCATGGTAACTGTTATTGTAGGAGAACTCCACCAAAGGTAAACTCTTTTCGCAACTTACCTGGAACTCCAAGGCACATGCACACAACATATCCTCAAGTGTCTGGATCGTCCTTTCAGTTTGACCATCAGTAGCTGCATGAAATGTTGTACTCATCTTCAACTTACTTTCTAAGGCTTCTTGTAACTTCCTCCAAAACTGAGAACAGAACCTCGGGTCACGATCTGAGATGATGTCTTTAGGAATTCCATGCAAACGAATGATCTCTCTCTGATAGGCATTTGCAAGCTCATCGAGACTCCAAGTCTCCTTCATTGGGATGAAGTGGGCAACCTTTGTCAACCGATCCACAACAACCCAAATAGCATTCATACCCCTCTGCGATCTCGGTAATCCCATCACAAAGTCCATCGAAATAGAATCCCATTTCCAGGCGGGGATCTCAAGAGGTTGCAACAAACCTCCGGGTCTCCAATGTTCGAACTTAACCTTTTGGCATACCAGGCAACGACTGACGAACTCGGCGATCTCCTTCTTCATACCTGGCCACCAAAATCGTAGCTTCAAGTCCTTCTACATCTTGTCACTTCCAGGATGTACGGAATACGGAGTACTGTGAGCTTCCTTGAGAATCTTACCCTTCAGGATTTCACAGCTTGGGATACACCATCTTCCGTGGAACTTCAAACCACCATCGGTTCCAACCTCGAAACCTTCAGCTCGAGCCTCACCCAAGGCAACCCGAATTCCTTCAAGGAAGTCATCTCCTCGTTGCTTAGCTCGGATCTCATGGAAGAACTCAGGCTCAGCAACCATCGCGCCCAATTTTAAGGAACCTGGCAAAACTACTTCAAGGTTCAACTTCTGGAACTCTCGAACTAGATCATCCTGTAACACCCTCATGGCATGACAAGTCTTGCGGCTCAAAGCATCAGCGACCACATTTGCCTTACCCTCATGATACAGAAGCTCAACTTTATAGTCATTAATCAGCTCTATCCAACGCCTTTGCCTCATGTTGAGATCTTTCTGTGTGAAGATATACTTTAAGCTCTTATGGTCGGTGTAAATGTTGCAAGAAATACCATACAAGTAGTGTCTCCACAACTTTAGCGCGAATACCACAGCAGCTAACTCCAGATCGTGAGTTGGATAGTTCACCTCGTGAACCTTCAACTGTCTCGAAGCATAGGCAACCACTTTACCCTTCTACATCAGAACACAACCCAATCCAGACTTCGATGCATCGCAATACACATCGAATCCAATACCTTCCTCGGGAAGTGTAAGCACTGGAGCAGTAGTTAACCGCTTCTTCAACTCTTGGAAAGCAGCCTCACAAGCTTCCGTCCAAAGGAACTTGGTCTCCTTCTTCATCAACTGAGTTAATGGCCTTGCTATCCTTGAGAAATCATTGACAAAGCGGCGATAATATCCAGCGAGACCAAGGAAACTGTGGATCTCGTTGACATTCTTCGGACTCTGCCAATCAACCACGGCTTGAATCTTAGTCGGATCGACCATAACTCCTTCACCAGAAATCACATGGCCTAAGAAGGTCACATCTCTTAGCCAAAACTCACACTTCGAGAACTTGGCGTACCAATTCTGCTTTCGGAGAGTCTCCAAGATGATGCGGAGGTGACTCTCATGTTCTTGATTATCCCTAGAGTAAATGAGTATATCATCTATGAACACCACAACACACTTATCCAAATACTCACTAAAAGTACGGTTCATATTATCCATGAACACCGCAGGTGCATTCGTCAAACCAAATGGCATAACCACGAATTCATAGTGATCATACCTCGAACGAAAAGCGGTTTTTGGAATGTCATCCTTTCTCACTGGGATCTGATGATACCCTGACCTCAGGTCAATCTTAGAGAACACACTAGCTCCTCGAAGTTGATCAAACAAATCTTCAATCCTCGGCAGTGGGTACTTGTTCTTGATTGTAACCTTGTTCAATTCTCGGTAGTCAATGCACAACCTCATGCTACCATCTTTCTTGCGAACGAACAAGACTGGGGCACCCCAAGGAGAAGCACTCGGCCTTATAAAGCCCTTTTCGATCATCTCCTCAAGTTGCTTCTTTAGCTCTTGCAACTCAGCTGGCGCCATACGATAGGGAGCCTTAGAAATTGGACCTGTACCAGGCAACAGATCGATAGAGAACTCAACGTCTCGCTCGGGTGGAATACCTGGAAGGTCTTCTGGGAAGACATCAGCATACTCCCTGACCACAGGAATATCCTCCAACTTTAGCTCTTTAGACACATCACGGATACTACACAAGTAAATCTGATGGCCTTTCCTACCCATGTTGACCATCTTCATTGCAGACACCCAACGAATAGTTGGTCTAGTCTTGACACCCTTATACGATAGCCTTGCACCGTCCGGACTCTTGAACACGATCTTCTGGTCACGACACTGAAATCTTGCATCATGACGAGCCAACAAATCCATGCCCAAAATGATGTCAAAATCAGCTAGCTGGAAGCTGATCAAATCAGCCGGAAAGGATACCCCCATAATGGAGATCGGGATGTCCTTGAATAGGATATTACAAGGAACTGTCTCACCCGTGGGAGTGGAAATAAGAGTATTCACGGATGAAGATGAAACAAGTCCAGCTCGGACGGAAAAAGATTCAGACATGAACGACATCGACGCACCCGTATCAAATAGAACAAAAGCAGGGAAAGAGTGAACTAGAAAGGTACCCGTAATCACATCTGGATTAGCCTCTGCCTCTGCACGGGTCATCACGAACACTCGGCCTTTCTTTGGAGCTTCCTGCTTAGGCTTCTGAGGACAATCAGCAGCTTTATGCCCAGTACCCTTGCAAGTGAAGCAAGTAATTGTAGTCCCATCACAGTACTTACCAGGATGGTAAGTTTTCTGACACTTATAGCATGTCCAATCACTCCTGGACTGGCCCGAAAGTGGCTTGTCGAACGTCTTAGCCTCAAACTTCTGCTTCTTCTTCGCAGGTTGGTAAGATGATGAAGAAACATAAGGCTTCTTAGAATAACCCCCAGACATTATGCGGTCTTCAGACTCAACAGCCATCACTGAGCCATAGATGCTCAGAGCACGGTCATAAGCTTGTTGGAAGGAAGTAGACGGGATCCCCGACATAGCTGCTCGGACTCTAGGAGCCAGATTTTTCTCATAGCGACGAGTTTTAGAAACCTCGTCCATGGCGACCAACGTGACAAAGCGGGACAACTTCAGAAACTTGTTGGTGTACTCCTCAACAGTCATCAAGCCTTGTTCCAAGCGTAGGAACTCCTGTTCCTTCTGCCATCTCAGCTCTTCCGGATAAAACCTCCTGGTTAGGCCTCAGTGAAGTTTCTCCATCCAAACCCAGCCTGTGCTTGAAGATCTACCCTAGCTACAGCCCACCAGGTGTCGGCCTCTTCCTTCAAGTAATAGGAAGCCACGTTCACCTTTTGTGCATCCGGGCACTCTGTAGCCAGAAACAACTTCTCCATTTCCCGAATCCAAGATTCCAAGGCGACAGGGTCAGTGTTGCCCTCGAAGGTTGGAGGACGATGACGGGTGAATCGGTCGAACACCGTCTGGTTGTTGTGCTTCTGGTTGTTGGGTTGATTGTTTGCGTTGTTGACTTGAGTGGCTAACCCTTCAGCTATGGTTGCCAAGGCTTCCTCGATACGTCTGAGGCGAGCGGCCTCCTGGTCATTGTTGTTACCATTGCGGGCCATCTGCAACAACGTACCCTAGGTTATGAAGTGGTTCAGGCCTAGGCACCACTTACAAGCAACTACTCAAACACTCTACAATGCCATTAAGGCAAGCAAGTCCTTAATGGTTTCTACCCCATTTACACTCACTCATTTACTAAGTCAAGTTATTCTTTTAATGATTAAGCGAGAGTTGGGAGCGTGTTCGCTCTGATACCAACTGTAACAACCCGGATTTAAAAAGACTAAATAATAATATCAATAGTATAAATAATAGGGTCAAAGGTGGCGGAAACACCCGACCAAATCCGAATCATTACTATCTCGACAGTCAAACTAATACATTATTCAAAAGTGTTCAAAATGAAAATCAAAAGAAACTTAAATAAAGGTGTCTCTCTCCACAGGTCTTCCCCAACAATTTTCCATTCATCAGCATCTCGAAAGACCTGAAAGGGGGTCCACAGTCAGTGGGGAGCAACTAGATGTTCTCCCAGTCATGGTTATAACAATTTGAACATGCATAGCAATGATAATGAAAGATAACATAATCAAACGACATGTGAAGATATCAATACACATGACCCACATGTTATTAGACATAATTATCATTTACTACAATCCATAAACAACTCATGACTTAATGGACATGACATATTTAAATCAATCATACACGTTACTATTAAACATAGCGATCAAGATAGATACTACGTATCCATCCATACATGTCGGAGTAAGTAACCGCTGACTTCATACAAAGACGTAATAGGATATAGAATGAACACCGGCTAGAGTATGTAACTGATACTCTAACTAGTCAGAGCGTGTAACTGACCCTCTGACACGGAGCGTGTAACTGACCCTCCGTTTTGTGAAGTATGTAACTGATACTCCACGGTACTATGTATAGCGTGTAACTGACGACTATATGTCTAAGACCTGGCCAGAGCTCTCGACGCAGTAACTGTATGTCGAACGACACACGGGAACCCAGAACGTGTAACTGACGAATCTGGACCCACCGAACATAGACCAATTAAACCTCTTGCGAGCAGTATTGGTTCATTCCGATAGTATGTAACTGATACTACTGTCATCTATATCACTAACAATCATGTACGTTGCACAGTGTAACTGACTGCCTACTGCGTGAGCAACCACACGACTTCTACGTAGTACAGTGTAACTGACTGCACTATGTAGTAATCAGACCTAGTATAGTGTCACTGACTATACCAGGGAAAATCAGGCCCTAGATAGTGTAACAGACTATACCAAGTATTACCCATTCGTGATAAACATCACGACTCAAACGTAGAACAATGTAACTGATTGTTCTAAAGGAACGAGTATAGAAGTAATCAAACAACGATAACATAATGAAGCTATAGCACAACCGACTATAACCTTCAAATAGTAATAGGGTTAAGGTCTAACGGACTATAACCCTGAACATCTAACGTGTATTAGTATTCAAGGTCAAGGTAAGGCTACATTAACCTTGTCTACTAAACTGAAGTTATGTATATAACGTCAACCCGAAGGTGGTGTCATAGTATAACTACTATAACGTCAACTTCAAGTTAAGATTACATTAACCTCGACTATAACCTTGTGAGGTTACCCTAACCTCAGTGAGATTATAGTTTCGTAACGGTGTAACGTAATCCTCAAGTGAAGGGTATTGTAACTTCCCATTGAAGTTACTTGACTTCAAGTAAGGTTACATTAACCTTGTCATAACCTCGTGAGGTTACGCTAACCTCCGTGAGATTATAACACGCAATAAGGTTACATTAACCTCGTGTGAAGTTGTATAGTAACTTTCCAATAAAGTAACGTAAACCTCAACTAAGGTTACCTTAACCTTGATCATAACCTCGTGGAGTCACTTAAATTGAGCCCCAATGAGACTATAACCCCGCAATTGAAGTTACCTTAACCTTAAGTGAAGTTGTATAGTAACTTTCCAATAAAGTTACATGATCTTCAATCAAGGTTAGATTAACCTCAACCCTAACCTCCACATCGGGTGATGATAGGACGAGTCATCTAACACTTAGGGTTGGAACCCTAAAGCCATCGATGAAACAACCCTAGCATCTCCAAAGGGAGAGGCCAAGTGGCTCACGTACGAATTTTAGATGTTACAACGGATTAGATCTAACAATTCTAATATAAGCGTAAACGATAATTATAGATCTAACGATAATAATAAATATTCAATTAACATGCTAATTAATTAGACTCTTTAAATCATGAATAAAGACACAACCCAAATCAATTAAATCATGTTACAAATCATTAAAATCACACAACACAATCAAAATGCATAAACATGAAAAGAATCACATCTAGTTACCTTGAAGCGTGCTAATTCTCGATCTCGTCTTCTATGACGTAGATGTCTTCACCCGGACCCGTCTCCACGCCTAGTCCATCATCAATCACGTGCCAAACATCAAAAGGAAACCCTAATCAAAAACTACTAAAAGAACTACGAAAAACTAGCGCGAAAAGAAGCAAAACTTACGAAGCAATGCAAAGGATTGCGCTAGGATCGATTAGGATTCGAAAGGGATGAAGATCAACTCTTTAATGAAGAGGAGGAGGCACGAAATTAAGGAGAAGGAGGAGGGTGTGCCGTTGCTAGGAGGAGGAGAAGAAAGGAGAGGGTGAAAACCTAGAATTAGGGTTTGCAAATGAAAATAAGGGGTGGAAATCTTCACACTAATCACCTATATATAGGGAAAAGTCATGGGTAAAGGTAACTTGGGCCCAAATCCCAATGCTCCCTCATCAAACCACACATGGGAAGCAAGGATGGGTTAGTCTTGGCCCAAAATCCAAGCTAAACCGACAAAAGGTTACAAGGATGCGGTTTTCGGACAATTAAACCGGGAAAGGAAATATCCGAATAGAAAAATTAGAGGAATTGAATTAAATAAATAATTTCGGATATTAAAATATATGAAATGGAATAAAATAATTATGTCCGAAAATTCGGGGTGTTACATTATTAGTCACCATAATAATGTTACTGGTTATCATTTGTTCTCTGTTAGTGATCATGTTCGTATGTTTATTTTTGAAACTGATGTTGCATTATTCTTGTTAGTAGTAGGCATCTAATCATGAATGGTGACCAATTATAATATATAAGTAACCATATTTACATAAAGATTGAAAGTTGTGACTGGTGTTCATCAGTTGTTATTAGTCACCATAATAATGTTACTGATTATCATTTGTTCTCTGTTAGTGATCATGTTCGTATGTTTATTTTTGAAAGTGATGTTGCATTGTTGTTATTATTGATCACCTAACTGTAGATGACCACCGTTTGTATTATATTTGTAACCATGTTTACATAAAGTTCGAATACACCATGATTGTTTTAATAAGATTATTTATACAGCCATACAAGGTTGCCTGGCTTATGACGAAGTGAAATATGGAGATGGTATCTCGATGGAGTGAAGCCCTTTTGGATGAGTTGAAGAAAATGGAGACTGCGGGTGTGAATGAACTGATACAACTATCACAAGTTTTAACCCAAGGAAGCCAATTCTCATGGACTCAGGCATTCATGAGGCCTGATTTTTTGGCCGAGTATGAGAGGCTTGCGCAGAAGATTGACCTGACATACAGAGTGATAATTGACATGCCTTCGTTTGATATTGGTATAAATGCTATACTGGAGGAGTAGAGAAATGCTACCAATGTTATAGAGGAGGAGCCGGAGAATGCTGTAGTCGAGGAGCCGGACAATGCTGTACTCGGAGGAGCCGGACAATGTTGTACTCGAGGAGCCGGACAATGCTGTAGTGGAGGAGCAGGACAATGCTGTAGTCGAGGAGCCGGACAATGCTAGAAAGGGTAGAGAGCAATTGAAAAATGATAAACTGCAACCTAGAGTTGGACTCCAACCATACACAAGGCAATATTCAAGAAGGTTGGTTGCAAATGCCATGAAGAACTCTGTCGGGGGAGACAGAATGGACATTGTTGATGAAGGCAACAAGGGCGAGAAAGAAGTTGCACGAAGGGGAAGAAGAGCACGATGAAATATAAGTAATTAGACGTTTTGAATCGAATTTTCTCAGTGGTTTATATTGGTAGACTTTGCTTACTTTGTTGCGGTATGGGACATAGTCGACATCATTCTCTTGATTGGGGCCTTTGTGTAATGAATTAAAACAATATAATGTTAATTTATTACCATTTTGGATTGCTAAAATCTGTATATGCTAGGTAAATAATTTTCTTAATTCTTTATGGTGAAAAAGTGATCATTTGAAGTTACTTAGTTTCCGGTTTCATATAAGTAGTTACCACATTTTCGTGTCGGAAAGTGGTCACTATTTAAGATAACGTGGTCACTAAATAACATAAAGTGATAACATTCCTTAAGTTACCAACATATTTTTTTTTGTAAATTTCTGCTTTTGGTGATGTTCAGCAAAAACAGTAGACACTAACCTAGTGGACAACTTAATGTTGACAGTAACCATTTATATTGTATTAGTACCCATGAGTGAATTTAATTTCAAGCATAGTCGTTGTAAATGACAACATTGTGAACAACGCTGTCATAGTTGATGAATTTAATTCTTTATGTTGAAAAAGTGATCATTTGAAGTTACTTAGTCTCCGCTTTCATATAAGTAGTTACCACATTTTCCTGTCGGAAAGTGGTCACTATTTAAGTTAACGTGGTCACTAAATAACCTAAAATGATAACATTCCTTAAGTTACCAACATGTTTTTTTTTGTAAGTTTCTGCTTTTGGTGATGTTCAGCAAAAACAGTAGACACTAACCTAGTGGCCAACTTAATGTTGGCAGTAACCATTAACATTGTATTAGCAACCGTTAATATTGTATTAAATTTCTGCTTCTGGTGTCGTTGCTGTGAAACTATTTCACGTAACCGAAGCAAAGCAGTAACCATTTTAGAGAAAAGAGTGACCAGGTGTGGTTTACTAGTCAGCATATTCAATCATAACTGGATATTATGTAACAGACAAAGAAATTACTCCACAATTTAACATCCATGCTACAAAATCAATTTTATTTTTTAAACCGACAATAATCAATATGAAAAAGTTGAAGTATTAGTGAATTTGTTATAGAATGAGGGCAAGAAACAATTGTTTGTTAATAAAATGGTAAGATTTTTTAATAAGAAATATGAGAAAATAATATCAATTAGAGAGTATAATGAGATTTTGTTAAATAAGTTCAAGAGATATACTACAAATCATGGATAATTATGACAATTAAATTAAATACTCCCTCCGATTTTTTATTATCTTCCCCTTTGGTTTTGGGGAAGAAAATAAGGTTTGTGGAATGTGTGGTTCTAAATAAAAGAAGAAAGAGAGATAAATGTAAGAGTGATTCTAGACCACATATTGATGGCCTAAAATGGAAATAGGGAAGAAAGAGTGTTTCAGTCCAATAAGAAAATAGGGAAGATAATAAAAAAAGCGGAGGGAGTATTTAATTAATCATCCATGATCCATTTTTTTAAGGAAAGAATATTGAATTGAATGGGTAAATGATATTAGCATGGGTAATTATGATAATTAATCAAATGGATCATCCGAATATGACATCAAATAGACCCGTTGTACGCTAACCCATTTGTGAGACCGTTGTATACTATAATTTGTGTTGTTTTAATTGTCTTAATGATTACATTAAGAATATCAAACTTTTACAATTTATAAAATAACGATGTAAACAAAACAAAACGTGCATCGGCAAGTGTGATAAAACAAAAGTAAAGAATCAAATGAGTCGGAGGGAGTAATAAAAATATTTTGCAAAATATCACCTTTAACAAGAGGATTACGGAGTATTTCATTGAACTATGTGTGGTATTTTTATATTAATCTCATATTGACATCATCGTCTTCTAATGCACCTAATCACCGGCTACTTGTTCATAGGTCACACTTTCAATTAAAAAAACCTAAAATTCCTAAAACAAACCTAATTCAACCATACTTTCAAAATTTATCCAATTCAACTCTAAAATCACACTTATCACCACATCAACTCACCATTTTACACTACAAAACCCACTTTTAAACCACCACTAGTATTGAGCCCCATGAAAATTCATGGGGTTGTATTAATATTACTCTGAAGTCTGTACTACATAAACGTAGTTCGTTATGTGATTTATTTTACGGAGTTAGAAAAATTAAATAATTGGTTTTGATTCATAACTCAACTCATAGAGTAATGCAATTTATAGCAAATCAAACGTGTACATACTTATGTAGTTATGGGAGGATATCAAAAAACCAACTGAGACAGGGAGATGAATAGACGAGCGATGAACAGGAGATCTCTAATCAAGTTCTAAGGGTCTGATCATGGCAACAAATTCAGCAACGAAAACAAGAAGTAAACACTCTAGTTCGATTAAGCGAAAGCAAATTAGTAAACTGCAAGAATTGAAAGACAATTTTAACAAAGCAAATAAGACTGATGGAATTGTGAGGGGTCCGGATGTGGAAGACATTCAGCGCACAAAATCTATAAGGGATGGAGATCACCGGCATCCCGGGTCTAGACTTTGAAGATGATGATATTCTTGAGGACAACTTATGGATCACGCAAAGAGGTAAGAAGAAATCAAATGGAAAATCAAGTGGACAGTTGATAGGTACTTCCCCTGTTAAAACAAAGAATACTGAAATGGAAACTAAAGATCACATACAATTCTCCAAGGAAGATGTTCAAGAGGAGATAAATTACTGGAATAATGCAATTGTATGTTATGTTCTTGGTGGAAATCTCCCATGGGAAGTGATCCAAGGATACGTTAATAGAATTTGGGGTAAGTATGGAATAGATAACATCTCGTTCTACCCCAATGGAGTGTTCCTTGTCCATTTCAAAAACAATGCAGACAAGGAAACGATCCTGAATACTAGATACTTCATGTTCGATAACAAACCGTTGATTATAAGACCATGGGACGCAGATAAAAATCTGATGAAGGAATATGTTCAAAGGGCACCTACCTGGGTCAAGCTGCACGAACTTCCCCTAAAATATTGGGGAACTTGTCTTACCAGAGTGGCAGGAATAATTGGCAAGTACATAAGAGCAGACCAGCCTACTACAGAGAAGAGAAGATTGAATTTGCTCGTGTCTTAGTGGAACTCAATGTGGGACAAAAATTACCAGAGAACATCAGATTCAAGGACGAAAAGGGGGACATTGAGGTGGTTTGAATAGAGTTTGAATGGAAACCAGTTCTTTGTGACTATTGCAAAGGAATGGGACATGAAGCAAAGCATTGCAGGAAACAAAAGCCCCCCCATAAAAAACCTGTACTGCAATATAAAGTTTGGAAATCAGTGGGGCACAAACCCACCAACGAAGGTACAAATGAAACAGATGCACGATCTTACGCAATAGTAGTCACCTCACCTGATAAACCTCTAAGCATTGAGCAGTCAGCACAGCACAGCAAGCCCCCTGAAATGCATAATATTCTTTTAAATGAAGGCAACGGTGTTGTAGAAAAGGAACCACCAAACCAAAAACAAAGCACATGATGAGTTAAAAAATAACATTTTGGAACGTGAGAGGTATGAATAACATCAATAAACAAAGATCAATAAGATATTTTCTTCAAAATAATGACATTAGCCTATGTGGTCTTTTGGAAACAAAAATAAAGGGATGTAGTAACACTAATGTCATGAATAACATGTGTGATGGGTGATGTGTTGCGACAAACTGTCACCAGCACAAAGGTGGAAGGGTGTGGGTGATGTGGAAGCCTGGACATTTTGATGTTTGGATTCTGCAATCCCATGCACAATTCATCCATACAAAGGTGACGGATAGAGGAACTAAGGCAAGTTTTTACATTACTTTCATTTATGCACACAATGATGGGAAAGACAGAAAGGAATTGTGGGATCAGCTACGAAGTATTGCTAATCAAAATCAGGGACCCTGGGCTTGGGCGGGCCGGGGAACATGAATACTGTGACTAATCCCAATGAAAGACTTGGAGGAAATACAAAGGAGGAAGATATGGAGGACTTTCTGGATTGTATAGCTACCTGCGACATGAATGATATCGCCTCGACGGGGGCGTTTTTCACATGAAACAACAAAAGAGAGCCTCAAAATAGAATTTATAGTCGAATAGACAGATTTATGATCAATCAGGAGTGGAGCTCTAAATACCCAACTATGCAAGCTCATTTTTTTCCTGAAGGCTTGTTCGATCATAATCCTATGTGATCTCCAATAATAATAATAATAATAATAATGAAAACAGGAAGAGAGCAAGCTTTAAATTCTTCGATATGTGGTCCAGTCACAAGGAATTCATCCCCACAGTTAAGGAAGCTTGGCATGAAAATATTTGTGGAACTCCCACATGTTCAGACTTGTCAAAAGATTGAAGTGGCTCAAATATGGGTTACGGAAAATTAATAAAAGCAGTTTCTCAGAGATTGAACTCCGAACAACACAAGCAAGCAAGGAGCTATAACAAATCCAACTCCAAATTCAAGCAGACTATAATAATGCTGATCTCATAAAGAAAGAGCAGGATATTGCCGGAAAGCTTAATGAGCATCTGACAGCCCAAAGCCTATTCCTCAAACAAAAAGTCAAGACCAGTTGGCTTCACGAAGGGGACAAAAACACGGCCTTCTTCCACAGGGCCAACTGCAGATAGAATCCTGCAGATCACTGATATAAAAGGCCAACTGCAGAATAATCCACATGATATCCAGGATGCCTTCCTTACATATATATATTACGAGGATTTACTGGGAAGCTGCAAAAAGACTGAAAAAGTCCGAACTGATGTAATTCAGAAGGGACCCTGCTGTGCTGTTGAACATTACAGTATACTCAATGCGCCTATTACTGATAAAGAAATCAGGGACATTGTGTTTTCGATCCCAAATGATAAGGCCCCAGGTCTCGACGGATATACTAGTGGGTTTTTCAAATCTACTTGGAATATTGTGGGGAATGATGTTTGTACTGCTGTTAAAGATTTCTTCACTAGTGGGCGACTTCTCCAACAGGTGAACGCCACGGACATTATTCTCATACCCAAAACGGAAAGACCCGAAACAGTTCAACAATTTCGGCCTATTGCGTGTTGCAATACCATTTATAAAATTATATCCAAGATTCTATGTAATAGGCTGTCAGCGGTCATCCCGTCTTTGATACAGGATAATCAAGGGGCGTTTGTTCAAGGTAGATCCATCCTCGAGAATATCCTTATTTGTCAGGACATTGTCCAACATTATAATAGAAAGTCAGCCTCCCCGAGATGCCTCCTAAAAATTGACCTCCAAAAGGCGTATGACTCGGTAGAGTGGAGTTTTATTGATGATATAATCAGACAATTGAAATTTCCTGACCACTTCAGGAAACTCGTGATGACCTGCATCTCGACCCCTCGGTATACTCTCAACATAAATGGGGAAGGATTTGGATACTTTAAGGGGAAAAGAGGACTTCGACAAGGTGACCCCGTGTCCCCCTTAATTTTTGCCATCTGTATGGAATATTTAAGCAGGCTGCTACTATATGCTACAAAAAAGTGGTCCTTCAATTACCACCCTAAATGTCGTCAACTGAAATTAACTTACCTCATCTTCGCGGATGATCTCATGTTTTTCTGCAAAGGGGAAACTCAGTCCATAATGTTAATGGTTCGGGCTCTCTCGTCATTATTTCATGCCTTAGGGCTTTCTATAAATTCGATGAAATCGGCTATTTATTTCAGTGGCGTGAAGGCTGAAAGCAGAAGTGACATACTTCAGGCAACGGTATTTGTGGAAGGGGATCTACCGTTCACATACCTTGGGGTCCCCATCAAGACAAGAAAACCCAACAAACAGGAATGTGCTCTTATTATTGAAAAAATGATCTCGAGAATCCGGAGTTTGGGAGCTCGGAAGTTATCGTATGCAGGCAGAATAACCCTTATAAATGTTGTTCTCAACACGTTATATACTTACTGGGCATCGATTTTTATCATCCCCAAAGGAGTTATCAAAAGAATTGAAGCAATCTGTAGGAATTTCCTTTTGGATGAGCATGATAATTTTAAGAGAGTGCCTTTGGTTTCTTGGGATATAGTCACCAAATAAACCAAAATTGGAAGGGGGATTAGGAATAAAAAAAGCTAGTCTGTGGAACGTTGCTGGCGTGGGGAAACTTGTTAACTGGATTTTCGAACAGAAGGACTGCCTCTGGGTCAAATGGATCAACACTACCTACCTGAAAGGAGTTGATTGGAAGGATTATAGTCCTCTGTCGGACTCCTCTTGAACGTGGAGGACTATTTGTAAAACGAAAGATAAACTTAAGGGTGGATTTGATAACAACAGCTGGTCTGATGATCCTCAAGGATACTCGACTGGTGAAGGTTACAAATGGCTCATAGGGAGAGGTACCAAGATTGAATGGACTCCGATGGTGTGGAATAATTGGACTTCACGGAAGCACTCTATTATCACCTGGTTAATGCTCAACGATGGCATGAATCTGAGGAGTAAGCTACATAAGACTGGGGTATGCTCTGAAGTTAACTGTTGTTTCTGTGAGACTGAAATAGAAACAACAGAGCATCTGTTCCAAAGGTGTGCCTACAGCAGCAAAATTCGGACAACAATTGAAACGAAAACGAACTGTAAAATTCTTGAAATTGAGAATTTCAAAGACTGTCATCATGATACAGTGGAAGGAAAAGCACAAGCCATGATCACTAACGCTTTCATTCATACGATATGGCTGACTCGTAACACAACCAGGCTGAATAAAGCCCTGAAACATCCTGAGATTACTATCAAGTGTGTCCTCTTAACTGTCAAAGCACAAGCGAAAGAAGCACTGACCCTGGTGAAGAATTTACGCGAGGAAGAGCGTATTAGAAAACTGATTTTAAGTTGTTGATGAGTCTCTAGTTGGAGATTGTTTAATTTATGTGCTTTTTGTTCCTTTGGGTTGCGAGGATAATCCCTGCACCCATCCCATCGATGTAAATTCCTCTTGTGAATGATATAATATACTCACATTTACAAAAAAAAAAATTATGTAGTTATGTAACATATCAAAAAATTTCTTAAATTATTGTGAGACCTCTCACATGAGAATTTGTGTAACAATAGTTAGTCTCATGAATTGTGTAACAAAGAGTAAAATATAAGATTGACTTTCTTAAATTTTGTTAACCTTTTATTATCAAAAACTTGTTCTTCGTATTTTCTTAATTGAAATCTTTTTGACATACTCCGTATCATTTTATGATAAAATTTGATGATGACATACATGTCATTTTTTACTTACATATTACAGTAAAATACAAATGTTAACCCGTGCGGAAATCGCATGAATTGTGTTTAAACAATTTGTTATAACGAAAAAACTTCAAAATATTCCTCATAATCTTACGGAATTTGTAAGAATTTCTTTTATTATATCAATTGATTTTTTAGTTTTTGTTTTATAAATGATGATCAATTCGACAATATATTGTATCCATGATAATTTGTATAGTTATTGATGCTAATTTTAATGGGTGGTTTCATGTACATTATTGCTGTTAAAATAGGTAACTTCTCCTCAAATTAATATTTTACTCCCTAAAAAATTATGGTATTGACACATCATCGTTTTTTGGTGAGGATGAATGTGAGAGCTTTATTTGACATTACTTTAATAAAATAGGGATTAAAAACTAATAACTTGTCGCCTCCATTATACCTTTCCAAGCTAACTCTACCATTAATCGTCCACCACAACTTCTTCACAATTTTCGAACCACCCTTGCTCCTCCATAAATAGACCACCATCGAGCCATTAGCACAGTCCAAATGGTGTTATGGTGGTGCAATGATTGTTCGTGGTGGTTATTCATGTGGAAAGGGTGACTATTTGTTGTGTGTCAAATTTGGACCGTTTTCTCCCTCATTTAGACTCGTTTTTCCCTCGTTTTGCGAGATTAAAGTGCGATTATTGCCCTATTTTGAGTATTTCTCGCATTAGCGTCCCTCTTGTGCGTTTTACGTGTTTTTGGTAGTTTTTCTATCAATTTTGATAGGATTTGGCACCGAAAGAATGATTGAGCTTCCATGAGCACAGGGGAACGGGATATCGTCCAAACCATGCCATAAAGCGAAGTCCAAGCATCAAAGGGTGAAACCTTGAGCAAAAGAGCGAAACTATAGTCCATTGGGTGTCTTCTCCGGAAAAGTCGAACTTCAAATGGGTATATCTAGAGTTGTAGACCTCGGATCAAAGCGATTCGAGTTGGAGGTGAAAGCTTATCTTCTTAGCTTTCAAACGACATAATACACACCTCAATCGAAGATCAAATGAGAGAGTTATGGCCCTCTGAAGTCACAGGGCGAAGTTTCACCCGATGAGATTTGATCGGACAAAACTTCGCCCGACGGTGTTCCTCCTCAGATTGCCATTTTGGACGAAAAGTTCACCAGGCAAAATTTCACCCTACGAGATTTTGACCGGGCGAAACTTCGCCCGGCGGTATTTCGGCCATATTGGAGAGAATCCGCAGGGCAAAGTTCACCCTATGAAGACTCATTGGGCAAAGTTTCATTTCAAGGGCAAAGTCTCATCTCAAGGTGCAAATATTGGATTTGGGCTTTGGTTTAAGGGTCCATTAAGCAACTACTATATATATGTATACCCTAGTTAGTTGCACACCACCCATTTCATTAGGCCTCCATTAGTAGATTTGTAGTAGTAATTTTAGTAGTTCTCTACAACTCTAGTAGTTTAGGTAGTAATCTAGTAGTAAGCCTTCATAGTTTTCATCAATATCCTTTCTCTAGATCTTATTTTCAAGTTTTGTAGAAGATTATTTCAAGTTTTTATTGAAGATTTGTGGAGATTATTAAGGGATTAGTGACAAGTTCTTTATTCTTTTCATCAAGCTTCATCTTTTATTTATGCAATGTTCTTCTTTATTGTTCATCCTTCATAGTTGGTATATTTCTTTCCTCTCCCTAATCTCTAGACTAGATTTAATTTTGTTCTTTCATCATTGTTTTGTTTTGATCATATTTATTTATTGTTTTTAGATCGTTTTATGGTTCATTTTGTTGATTGCAATTTTATTCATTGTTTTGTTGGTATTTTCTCTTGATTTCAATTGTGTTGCTCTTAGATTGTTTTTATTGTCTTGTTATTATTTTCTCTAGATTTAATCATTATGCACGTTTTTGTTATTTTCTCTATTGTTATTGTTTTTGTAGTTTCCTTCATGATTAGTGAGTAGATTATTAGTTAGGGGGTTAGGGGATGAAAAATTTGGTGTCATGAATTATGGATTTTTGGTGATTGATATACTTGGGTCGATTTGTCTAATTTGGAATTATTGTATTCGTGTCGACCTTACTTGATCAATATCGTTGACTCGTATTCACCCTTATCAATATGGGGAAACTCGGGGTTTGGGTAATTCCGATTAGTGACTTATCTTAATCGCCGCGAAAGCGGGTTTTAGTGTGGTCAAGTTAGGAAATCCGGGTCTTCTACGTGACAGGTGTGGACCAAAGAGGGTAACTCGCTCCTTATCGATTGTGTATTGTTTGCTTGATTTCTTGTTATGTGTCCGTTTCTAATTCCCCGATTCCCCCTAACATCTTTCCTTTACTTGATTTCCCTTAATTATTCTAGTTTCGTTCTACCATTGAAAACCCCCTTAGATCCCAATCAATAGACTAGACTTAGACTCGACTTCCCATATGTTCCGTCCCTGTGGATCGATCCCAACTTGCCGCTACTATGTAGTAGTCAGTTGGAGTTATAAATTTTGTTTGATCGCGTTAGATAGGCGACAATCTGACGCGTATCAAAATGGCGCCGTTGCCGGGGACGGCGAATTAGTTGAGTTTTAGTTTAGTTGATTGCTTGGTTATTACTTTCATTTTATTTTCTCTTCCCTAGTACCACTTGGTGCTAGGAGTCTCACTTGCTATTTAAGTTGTCGACAAGAGAGGTTCTTCATAGTTTCTCTTCGATCCCGAGCCCGAGAGGATATTCCATGCTCTAAGGTTCCGGACACTCGTCGCGGTGATATCCTTTTCTCTCTCCCTCTCTCAAAAACAAAAAGAAAAAAAATATATAGTTTCGGATTTGAATCATGACAATTTTCTATTTTCCCCAAGTTCCAAATGAGCCATTTCATATTTTTTGGGAACGACTAGCGAATTACATTTATCAATATAATCTTCGTGTGAAAATATGAGAATTTTGTCATATGATTTATAATGGAGTCCTTGTTGATGTTAGAAATGTGATTGAGAAGAATTGTAGGGGTATGTTCACTTGTATGCCTTATCATGATAGATGGAAACTTATTTCAAGTATGGCTAATGATTCTACTCAACATCACTTGTGCCCCTCATCCCAATTGTTTATGCATAATGTTAATTGTGGTTCATGTGGTGTGTTTGGTCATTCTTTTGATGTGTGTCCCTCTAATCTTCCTAAAACCCTTTTAAATTCTTATGTGAACAATGTTGATTACATGAAAACCTATGATGTGCACCCTCCTTCACGTTAAAACAATTCTCAATATGCACTTGCTTCACCTAGATATCCTTCAAGGAATGCTCTTGTCAATAACGTTAGGAATGATATGCAATCTTTTGACACCTACTCTCCTCCTAATCTTTCCGTCCACCCTCAACAACAAGATATTACTTGCCGTAAGAACCGTTCTAATAACACTTGTCTTCGTGTGAGTAGTAGTAACGTAATCTTAGAGATGTGTGCTGCGAGTGTTGTTGACCGAAGTTTGAGGAGTCTTGTTGGCAATAAGACAATTGGGTTGCATATTATTTTTCCTCAAGGAGAAGATGAGGATTTGGGAGATTACTTGCCTAGATTGAAACATTATCTTCGCTATTTAGGTGGCAAATACTTTACCGAAAGGTCCTTGTATTTGACACTTGCTAAGGGCATAACCGATTCCACTAGGGCATTGCTTGATTCTTTATGTGATGGAGATTTTTCTTCTAAATCTTTCGATTATGCTTTTGACCTTATTGAATTAGTAGCCCTTTGTAATCTCAAAACCCATACCTTACCTTCTTGGTTTATTGATGAGATCTTGCCCGGGAATATTGATTATTATGTTGTGACTAATTATGGTGAAGAGTTTGCAAAGTTTTGTATGCTTGATGATAATATTCATGTTGTTCGTTCTTGTCATGACCCATCTCCCTCAACATATGAACTTGATAAGAATTGTGCCCCTCCATTGGAAAACTCTTTGCTAGATGATAAGAGTGATGATATTGATGAATGTATGCTTGATCATAACTCCATTGTGTCTTTGCCATCTTCTTCATCTTGCATATCATCTACTTTGCCATCTACTAATTTTGACATTGTTGTTGGAGGAGATTCAATGTCTCCCTCCTTATCTAAAGAGCCTTTGGAGGTTGTGCTTGGTTATGATTCGAGTGTGGGTGATGATGTTACAACAAGCAAGGAAGAGGATCCTATTGAAGCGGGATTGAATGGTGAAGAAAGTCAATATGTCGAAAGTCTTAAGGTTAGTTGCTTGGAGGTCATTCTTGGAACAAAGGTACATGAACTTAACCATACTCCTCTCTCAACTACTTTGAGTCATGCTTCTTTAGATACCCACCTTATGGATTCTTTGGTGAGTGAGATTGAGAACACTTATTTGAAGAATATTGAGGTCAAAATGGTTGTCTTTGAGTCCATTTTTGAGGAACACCCTTTAGAGGACACCATCGTTGAGATCAATTTCTCTAAACCTTGTATTTGGGATGAACCACTCACTACCATTGATTCTTTATGCTTTGAATCCCCTACTCATGAAGAATCTGTTGAGGAAGATGACACAATTGAAAGCTCTTTGAATGAGGAAATTGAAGGCTCTTTTGGTGATAGCTTTGAGATTAAAGGGGTAAAACCATTGATGTCTTGGTATAAATCTTTGTTAGAGGAACAACACTTTGATGAGATCACCATGTCTACCATTTCTATTGAGGATGAGCCTCTTATTTTCTTTAACCCCTTATGTCTTGACACTAGCCCTTCCTATGAACCTATGATTGAGGATGATTGGAAAAATTCTTTCAATGAACTTCGTTTGATCCTTGATTTGTCTTTTGGAAGGAACGTGATTAAAAACAAAGAAGAGCAGGTTTGGAAGGGTGAGGTGTTGGTTGATGAGGCTAACCAAGTCTCTTATGTCATTGCTAGTGACTCCTCTATTCCCAATAGAGAAGATATGACCTTTATTGTTGAATTTGAGGACATAGTGAGCCTTGTTTCTTCTCTTAGCCTACCTCTTACTATAGAGGTAAATGAATATAAGAAGCTTAGGGATATGCCCTACTATGACAAAGTTGATGTGATGAGTGGCCTTGGTTACCGGTTATGGGATCCCGGTTAGATGATGATTTTAATTGTAGGTTTAGCGGTCCTAAAAACCGCGCTCCTTGGGAGGCACCCCAAGCCTTTTGTACATATTTACGTTTTTTTGTGTTTGTTTGTGTGTTTTTGCTTGTAGGTACCTCCAACACACTTGACAATGAAACAAGAAAGATAAGAATCACGAAATCGTTCAAGTGTGGAGGAAGATATATGCTTTAAAATATCAATAAAGATCAACATTGGAGAATACGCAGTGATTTGGGCAGAGATCATAAATGAGCTTTTCCCTGCTTTGAGTGGATGGTTGAACTTGGATTTCATCTCGGAGCAATTATTTGGATGAAGATCAAGCTTTTGGAGAAGTTATGGAGCTTAATTTGATGACCACAAGCATGTTTGTGGGAGATATTGATTATGTAATGTGAGTCGTGTCGTTATTTGAATCTCTAGGTGATTATCGAAGAGCCATGAAATGGCAAAACAGAAAAACAAAGTAAACAAGACCACCGGGCGAAACTTCGCCCGGTGAGACTTGACCGGGCGAAGTTTCGCCCTACGAAAAATTGCCAGATTTGCCAGAATTGACAAAGTCACCGTCGGGCGAAATTTCGCCAGATGGGAATCTCACAGGGTGAAATTTCACCCGGTGGAAAAAGTTGGCAGAATTGCTTTTCACGACGAAAACCCGTCGGGTGAAATTTCACCCGATGGCACTCGACCGGGTGAAACTTCACCCGGCGAATTTGGCCGGATCACCTATACACTATTTACTCACTACAATATCAATTCCCTCCTTCCCAAATACCCCACATAACTTTCCCTCCAAACACAAACACCAAATATTCACAATCTACTTTTCAAACTTTTCTTTCCCTCCTCAATTATCTTTATTTATATCACCTTCACCTCACTTTCATTTCACCTTATCACTCCTCATTTCATTAAACACCACCTTCCATACCCCAACCACGATCGTACCTCCATTCCATCCCATCTTTGGTGATTATTTTGGGTGTTTGAAGAAGTGAAGCTAATGTTTTTGGGTATATTCTTGCATATTTATTATTTTGGAGACAAGAGCAAGGCAAGCCGCTTGTAAACAAGGTATGGCTTCGACTTCTACACCTTCTAGATCTTCTACATCTTCTAAGTCTACAAATTTGCCTTGTCTTAATACTTCTCTAGCTCGAACCTTCTCTGAAAAGATCTTTCAGAGTACTAGGTGGCCTTGTCCCCACAGAATGACCAATCTAGAGTAGACGATATTAAAGAGTTATTGTCGAGGACCGGAACTAGCGAGCTCCTTAGCCTCGTGGCCTTCACCTATAAAGACCTTACTTGCGAGTTCCTCTTGCAATTGATTTGTGACTCTTTGTTGGGTAACCCTAACCCTTTAGACCTACCACTTGTCGTGGCGTTGCACTTCCACCGTATCATTATTACCCAACGCCCCTCCTTAGATTGTGGAGGTCTCGTGACCGTAATTGCAAACAAATTGGGTTATTCGACCGACCACCTCACCCCACTAGACTATTCCATATGGCTTGACGAGGCCTATTTTCCGACCTGGATCTTTCATGTACCTCATCAGCGCCTCGTCTACATTAGCCGTGGAAGAGCTCTAATAGTTCCGAACACACACCGAACCACAATTGGGACCTACCCTTAGGTTCCGGTGAATTCCGACTGACCAAGACTGAGTCGGGAGGAAGGAGAGTTTAGGAGTATGCACACTACGAATTCCCCAAAGGTCGTACGATCTATGACCTTTGTGAGATTGAATCCGACTTTGCTCTCTCGCTTAACGACGACCCGGAGGAGTTTTCTCCCGAGCCATCCTCTGAGGGTATACCCTTTTTCTATGGGTCTCCTAGCGCTTCATTTGTGTCGGACGATCACTCAGACTAGACCCTCTCCCGGAGTCGGTGGTTTCTGTGTGTTGTGTATTTGTGTGTGGGTTGGGTCGGTGAGTCTTTAATCATCTATAATTGCATGTCCTTTGGTTGATTCCGTCACTACTAGAATAAGTGTAAAAGGAATCATTAACAAGTAATCATTAAGTATAATTTATGGTGTCTTTGGTTAAAGAAATCAATTATCCCAAATAAGTGATCTCTTAGCTACTAACAAAGACATCATTTTTCTAAAAAATGATTTGTAAGCAAAATCAATCTAATATAAAGACACCATTTTTTCAAAAAAATGGTTTCTAACTGCATGAAATCTAACAAAGACACCATTTTTCGAAGTAAATGGTTTCTAATCAACTCACTAAATAAGACACCATTTTTTTTGAAGTAGCTGGTTTCTAATCAACTCACCAAATAATTTTTTTATTGTACACAATTTACAGAACACCCTCCTTTCTTCCCATCTTTCTCTATTCTTCTTCTCACCGCATCTCCGTTTTCTAATCAACTCACCAAACCCTAACCCCCTCTGACTCTGCCATCGACATCCACTTCCCAAGTCTCTCAAATCTCACTCCTCCTTCGCCGCCATCGATTGCTCTGTCCACCATCGACTTTTTCGGCGAGCTTCAGCCCCCAGCGGGTCTATCTCCGACTCGTCCTCCTGAGTCACTTGAACCTGAACACTGCGCCGGTTTTCTTCAGAGAGAATCTCACCGTTAAACTCTGCGTCGACAGTTTGTCCTCCACCTCACTTGCCGTCAAACTTGGTTTCTTTAGACAGAATCTGTTTCTGCCAGTTTATATCGTTTCATTGTTTATTCTTATTTCCATTTGAAATTCGCAGCCGAAGAATTCAAGGTTCCTCCTCAAACCAGCGCAATCATCACCAACGGTAGTTTTTTTATCCTAATTGCTTGATTTTTGTTGATGAATGTTAGTAATACTCTGATTTTACTGTGATTATGATGAGAATATGATACGTGTGATTTTGCTGTGATTATGGTGAGAAATTGAGAATATGATAGGTTTATTGTTTGATGATAAGAAGATTAGGTAGGTTGATATGTTCAATTGATTCTTTGATTTGTAATATCACTCGTCTAAGCGATTCTACTCACTTGCATTTGATTGTCTTTTTACGCAATCATCACTAAGGGCCGTGTTTTTCTCGGTGGAATCCGATTGTTTTTTTATGAATGTTAGTAATACTGTGATTTTACTGTGATTATGGTGAGAATTTGATAGGTTTACTGTTTGATGATAAGACGATTAGGTAGGTTGATAGATTCAATGGATTCTTTGATTTGTAATATCTGTCATGCAAACGAATTTAGTTGGTGAGGATTTTACGCAATCATCGTGGACGGTCGTGTTTTTATTGAAGAATCTCGATTTTTATTGATGAATGTTAGTAATAGTGTTTTTTTACTCTGATTATCACGAGCTACTCACTTGCATTTGGTTGGTGAAGAGGTTAGTAATAGTGTGTTTTCACGCAATCATCACTAGCATTCGTATTTTTGTCTAAGGAATTCGATTTTTATTGAGGAATGTTAGTAATAGTGTCTGTTTTTTTTTACTTTGATTATGTTCCAGAATATGATAGGTTTATTTTTTTATGATAGAAGTGTAGCCAGGTTCATTGGTTTAGTTGATTTGTAATCTTATCTCGTTTAAACGATTCTACTCACTTGCATTTGGTCGGTGAGGATGTTAGTGATAACGTGTTTTTACACAATCATCACTAATTTTCACTACCTATATATCCTTGTCTAACTCTAACCACTGAGTAAACGAAACATTAATGAAAGATTTATATATATACACGCGTTTATGCTTATCCCAAATTGCATTCTGGAAAAGTGGCTTCACCTTCGATTCTGTTCAGTCATTTCTTAAGCAGTGTTGTGTTTGGCATTTGTTGATTTCTGTAATGGACTTGTTGGTGCATAATTCATAAGTTAGCTTGGTGTATATGTCGATGCGCAATTCATTCGACATGTCGATGCCCAATTCATTATGTTTGGTTGTTTCTTACTTCCTCAGCTTGCAAATATGGTTTTGATAATGTTAATTGTTCACTGAAGCTCAAGTCTTATGTGAGTTGTGCCTAAGCACTGTTTTTATTTTTTTGTTTACTTTTGAGTTTGGAACGTGAACATTCTGAGCAAGGGTTGTGTGATGAGCAGTTTATATAATCCTTGACTCATGTTTACTCTTAACCCTGTCCTTTTTTATATGATAGTTTTATTAATGCAATCATATTAACATCACAGAACACGAAATAGTTTAAAAAAATTAGATACTTCTTGCAGGTTATACCTCAAGATAAATCATGTAGCGTTTTCTTTCACCCGACACCCGACTCAATTATACGTATGGCAGATTGATAACAAACAGAAGCACACCTTCACATCAGAACCAAAAGAACCTCGTTACTTTCCATGATCCTGTTGGATGACACCACAATACTGTTTGTAATCATATATATTTGTACTAGCTTAGCTGTGGCTAAACTGGCATGAATCCATTAGCCTCACTCACACGGAAAGAACAACCAGAATAAGGCCACAACCCAGAAGTGACTTGACCCCGAATATTGTTGGACTAAACCCAGGATGACTCAATAACACATTCGAATTAAGCAATTTAGTCAAAGAGTCTTATTGATTAAAGCTGATGTAAGATTTAACATTAAACTTAAGACCTTTCATTTGTGTAACATTAAGCTGTGTCGCGCCACCATTAGGAAGCTCCTCGTCGATAACGACTTCAATGCCTTTGATCTCATTTTCAATGATAGTTCGCCTAATGTTGATGGTGCTTGGGTTGAGGAGGCTACTATCCAGAACTCTCTCGTTATTGATTCTCTCAGGCTTGCTACCGATTTCCTTGCTCTTAGAGTAAATTTTGTCACCAAAATTTTTATTTTATTTTATTGGAGTTTCTTTTGAGTCTGATTGTTGTTGCCATTTGCTAATATCAATACGTGATGTGCTTGCAATTTATTGGGTTTTCAGGTCACATGATTACAATGTTGTCGTCTACTGCCTCGGGAAGGTAATCAATCCTCTGCCATGTCTGTTTTCTTTAATCTATTTTTTACAATGGATTAGCATATGTTAGACTACGAATACACTTGGTATGTAGGTTTTCAAATGGTATCCTCCATCCGTTCCAATGAATTGTATACGTTTACTTTTTCCACGTGGATTTCCGTGAATGTTGTTTCGTATTTTCAATGAATTTGGATGGACAACTATGTCAAATCTGTGGAGATATTGTTGGAGTTACGTCGTGATATCTTTGTTGCTTGCAATGAATGTGCATTCTAGTTTGTAGAATTTTTGGTTGACGTACTTCTGATATGTTTGATGCCTAGCTTTTTTGGTGCTTCTCAGTTTCTTCTCCCGATTGATGCAGGAAAAAACTTTGGAGTGCATGAATTTGTGAATCCAAAAGATCATTAAATTAGAAGATTTAGATGATGGATAATGAGGATGTTTATAAGTTCATCATTGAAGTGGATACTTTGATCCAATTGTATTTTTTTGTTTGAGAAAACATTCCCATTTATATTCAGTAATAATAATGTTATTTGCACTATTGTGTGCTTCCAATGTAATTTCGGAAATATTTTGGCTATAATATATACTAGTATTTTATTTTTTTAAATCCTTATCTATTTTAAGTAATAGGAGTAGAAAAAAATAGTACTAATAGCTGGACTCTCAAATATTATAATAGAAAAAGAAAAGAAAAAAAGAAAAAAGAAAAGAAGAGATCAAAGAGATCATATTTCTTAGTTCCATGGTTATTAATCTAGAAAGCAAAGACATCATTTAAGTGTGTTAAATGATTTTGTTGACTTGAGATAAGAAATCATATATCTTTGAAACAAGGTGTTTAATATATACACCAAAGAAACCATATATTTCTTAAAAGTGATTTCTAAACTCTACTTAAAGAAATCAATTTTTGGAGATGATCTCTTAGCCAAAGACACCTTTGACTTGGAGATCATCCCCAAAATGGTGTCTTAGGCCTTTTTGGAATGATTTCTTTGGGCTTTTTTTGTAGTAGTGCGTTCTTGTTCCTTTTATCCTATTGTCATTGTGATTGATTTATCTCTAACATAACTTTGCAAGTTGTCCCATTGATCGATTGTTCCGGCCAAAGCGGCCTTGATATTGCTCCCGGTCATTAGGCGATGTGATTACGCCATTGACCTTTTGAAAATCCAAATTTTTCTCATTTTCTCAAATTTTTCTTAATCCGGGCTAGGTGATGTGACTACACCTACGCCCATTTTTCATCCTTTCTTTTAATTTCTTTTCTTTTATTTTATTCTCATTTTCTTAGCCACTTGGCTAGGGTCTAGGTGATGTGATTGTACCTAGGCTCGCCACCCTTTTATCGTTTTTTTCGTTTGTTTTCTTTCTTCAAAAATTTCGTAAAATCCAAAAACATTTGGAAAATTATAAAAATCCAAAAAGATTTTTCTTATTTTTCTTTTTCCTTCTTTTTCGATCTTTTCCCCTACTCGTGCATTGAGGACAATTCACAGTTTTAGTGTGGGGGAGGGATCTCATATCCTTTTGTTTTTCAAAAATCTTTCCAAAAACCATAAAAATTGAAAAATTCCGAAAAACCAAAAACATTTTCTTTTTATTTTCCTTTTCTTTTTCCCTTTTTCTTTTCTCGTTTTCGTTATATTTTTGTGTCCCTTGTATAGTCCTATTCTCTACTCTTAGAGGATAACCACCACCTTGATAGCACAATTTGAAGATTATGGAAGCGACCCGCTCGGTAACTTTTGTCCTCTCTGCTTTCTTCTTTACTTTCGTAGAGGAGTTAGGTTGTTGCTATTGGGAGGCTCTAGAAGAGATGAGCATTTTGGGTGTTGTGGTTGATTTTTGTGCCTGAATGTCGATGGAGTACGGAGTGCATGACTTTACTCGTGTTTTCTTTTTTTTGCCTTTTTTTTTCGTGTGTTTCTTTTGCTTTTGTATAGCGTGTCTACGACTAAATGTTTTCGAAAACCCGATTACAAACTTATTACAAGAGTCTACATTCCATTATAGATAATCCATTGTAGATTTTGGACCTTAATCTAGTAGAATGACTCTAAATCAATGAACTTGTTGATCCTTTAGCTTGAGTCCACCTTTTCTACTAGAGGTTTACTTCGGGGTTTGCATTTGACCACCTTGACCACCCATGGAGGAGTTAGGCCTTGGTTCCCGCATCCCGTTTTCTAGGTGACCTTGCTCGAATAACCATTGCACCTTTAGTCCAAATTCTATTCGCCTTTTTATGGGTTATCCGGGGAAGGTGCCGTTCTCGGTTACCTATTTTTCTTCCACCTATACATCACCACAATAAGTTTACACAAAAATAACCTCCAAGCTTGGTTTCAAACCACATCAAAGAGCCAAAAAAAAGGCAAACCAAAGCAAGAGAAAAGAGCACAAAAATATGAAAAACAAGGGAGAGAAAAGGAGCTTCAAATGAAATCATATCCTCAAAAACATCTCCTTCAAAAAAAAAGAGAAAAAAAAGAGAAAAGAAAAGAAAAGCCCTATGATCGATCCGTTGCCGTGAAGTGCCTACTAGAGGACCGAGTCCCGAGGTAGGAAGATAGCGGTGATTGGTCGATCCACCCCAAAAATTGTAAACATTCCACTTTTTGTTTGGGCTCATTCAGAAAATTCGAGTTTGGAACGACCCTCTTGGCCTTAACCAAAGAGAGCGGGATTGCACCTACCTACAGTGTCAAACAACTCCATGGTTCGCTTATTCCACGCCGTTTAACACCCCGTCGTACCCCTTTAGAAGATTAGGAGGACCTAGCTAAGTCATCAACATCTTTATTGCTTTAATGTCATACTATTAGGCTTTGGTCCTTGTCTACTTGGGTAATCTATCTTGGAAAGTTTATGGTTGTTTTAGGAGAGTAATCGGTGTCTTCCACACCGTCTCGATGAGGGATTCGGTGTTTTTTTTTGCTTTGGATGCGTCTATTCTTTCGTGTTATGTGTTTTTGTGTGTTTAATCGCATCCACCATTTTGAGCAAGCCCCAACTTGCCTTGCATGGGATTACTCTACCTCATGGGTATTCCGATGTGAGTTGAAGGGACGGAGCGGGCCCGTTAATTGCCCCGTATCGGCTTAGCGTAGTCTAGCCTAGTAGTAGTATTAATTAGTTTCTTTTTTGGGTCTTTGCTCGAGGACGAGCAACGGTTTAGTGTGGGGGAATTGTTGTGTGTCAAATTTGGACTGTTTTTCCCCTCATTTAGACTCGTTTTTCCCTCGTTTTGCAAGATTAAAGTGTGATTATTGCCCTATTTTGAGTATTTCTCGCATTAGCGTCACTCTTGTGCGTTCTACGTGTTTTTGGTAGTTTTTCTATCAATTTTGATAGGATTTGGCACCGAAAGCATGATCGAGCTTCCACGAGCACAGGGGAGCGGGATATCGTCCAAAGCATGCCATAAAGCGAAGTCCAGGCATCAAAGGGTGAAACCTTGAGCAAAAGAGCGAAACTATAGTCCATTGGGCGTCTTCTCCGGAAAAATCGAACTTCAAATGAGTATATCTAGAGTTGTAGACCTCGGATCGAAGCGGTTCGAGTTGCAGGTGAAAGCTTATCTTCTTTGCTTTCCAACGACATATTACACGCCCCAATCGGAGATCAAACGAGAGAGTTATGGCCTTCTTTGACCGGGCGAAGTTTCACCCGATGAGATTTGACCGGGCGAAACTTTGCCCGACGGTGTTCCTCCCCAGATTGCCATTTAGGACGAAAAGTTCACCGGGCGAAATTTCACCCTACGAGATTTTTACCGGGCGAAACTTCGCCCGGCGGTATTTCAGCCATATTGGAGAGAATCCGCAGGGCAAAAGTTCAACCTATGAAGACTCATTGGGCAAAGTTTCATTTCAAGGGCAAAGTCTCATCTCAAGGTGCAAATATTGGATTTGGGCTTTGGTTTGAGAGTCCATTAAGCAACTACTATATATATGTATACCCTAATTAGTTGCACACCACCCATTCCATTAGGCCTCCATTAGTAGATTTGTAGTAGTAATTTTAGTAGTTCTCTACAACTCTAGTAGTTTAGGTAGTAATCTAGTAGTAAGCCTTCATAGTTTTCATCAATATCCTTTCTCTAGATCTTATTTTCAAGCTTTGTAGAAGATTATTTCAAGTTCTTATTGAAGATTTGTGGAGATTATTAGGGGATTAGTGACAAATCTTTTATTCTCTTCATCAAGCTTCATCTTTTATTTATGCAATGTTCTTCTTTATTGTTCATCCTTCATAGTTGGTATATTTCTTTCCTCTCCCTAATCTCTAGACTAGATTTAATTTTGTTCTTTCATCATTGTTTTGTTTTGATCATATTTATTTATTGTTTTTAGATCGTTTTATGGTTCATTTTGTTGATTGCAATTTTATTCATTGTTTTGTTGGTATTTTCTCTAGATTTCAATTGTGTTGCTCTTAGATTGTTTTTATTGTCTTGTTATTATTTTCTCTAGATTTAATCATTATGCACGTTTTTGTTATTTTCTCTATTGTTATTGTTTTTGTAGTTTCCTTCATGATTAGTGAGTAGATTATTAGTTAGGGGGTTAGGGGATGAAGAATTTGGTGTCATGAATTATGGATTTTTGGTGATTGATATACTTGGGTCGATTTGTCTAATTTGGAATTATTGTATTCGTGTCGACCTTACTTGATCAATATCGTTGACTCGTATTCACCCTTATCAATATGGGGAAACTCGGGGTTTGGGTAATTCCGATTAGTGACCTATCTTAATCGCCGCGAAAGCGGGTTTTAGTGTGGTCAAGTTAGGAAATCTGGGTCTTCTACGTGATAGGTGAGGACCAAAGAGGGTAACTCGCTCCTTATCGATTGTGTATTGTTTGCTTGATTTCTTGTTTATGTGTCTGTTTCTAATTTCCCGACTCCCTCTAACACCTTTCCCTTACTTGATTTCCCTTAATTATTCTAGTTTCGTTCTCATTAGCTTAGTTCGTGACCAATCAAAACCCCCCTTAGATCCCAATCAATAGACTAGACTTAGACTCGACTTCTCATATGTTCCGTCCCTGTGGATTGATCCCGACTTGCCGCTACTACGTAGTAGTCAGTTGGAGTTATAAATTTTGTTTGATCGCGTTAGATAGGCGACAATTTGACGCGCATCACTATTGGAGGTGATATTTGATTTTTGGTGGTTGAAGACTCGAGGTTTTGTGCTTTTATAGTAACTTCTATTTATGGCAATTTAGTATTTATGTTTTGATCAAGGTTGGTTCTGACCATTCCGGAACCCTAGGCAAAGTGAGGGAGTCCGAATGTTAGAGGATTCAGAAGTCATTAAGTTTTCATCTTCCTTTCGCAACACTCAAACTATTAAAGTACAAACAACCCATATTAATAGTTGTTTATTAAAAAACTCCTCTTAGTGCAAAACATTTTGGGCCCCTCTGCACTTGGGCCATAGGCCTTCACCCTCCCAGATAACCCTTAGGGTCGGGCCTGGTGTTGACAACATATCTGCCTCCCCGAAGATCTTCATCAGGTGAACCGACTGGACAAAATGACCGGGCAAAACTTTTACCCACCAGGCGAAGTTTCGCCCGACGGTATTGATGTCCCAGATTTCAGAATTCAGAAGAAAAGTTGACCGTACGAAATCACCGGGTGAAGTTTTGCCCGACGGTAAAGCAACGGGAACTCCAGGAATCCGTAGGGCAAATTTTCACCCTTTGAGGATCCATAGGGCAAAAGTTTCAACAAGTGCAAAAATTAGATTTGGGCTTTGTTTAAGTGACCCATTATGCAATTTATTATATATAGTCTTTGCCTAATTTGCTCCTAGTATCATCTTCCTTTGCCTCTTCCTTTGTCTCATTACGATAGATCTCATTTTGTTAGCTTATTTTACACTACTCTCTTAGAAATTAATCAATATGAAGTCATTTTATATCAAAGTAGAGATTTTGAAGGGTTTTTCAAGGGTTGGTGACAAAATCCTTGTGTTTCTTCTTCAAGATTATCATTATTTTTATGTAATCTTCATCTTTCTCCTTGAGTTTTTCTCCATTAATGCTTTCTCTCTTTTTTTTTGGTAATGGTAAGTATATTGATGAGAAGAATTTACATCATGTTCATTTACATAGCTTGCCTTAATAGGCTAGTAATAAACTTGGAGTCTCTAGTGTCTAATTTATAGACTTTCTTATTCTTACAAAACTCTTTGAATTCTTTGATAATGTTTATAGCAAGCACTTTCGGATTCGTCAAGTGATGCTCCATCCTGCTCTTATTCCTTTGGTTCCAAATGTGATATATTAAGGCATTTATGACACCATTCTTAATAGCTATTTGAAGCTTTGAACCTCTTTGGCTCCAAATGTGGCCTTTTTCTAACCCTCTCCCTTATTCTTTAGATAGTTTTCCTCTAGTTTTCTCTATAGTTCATCATTTCTTTTGATTTTTCTTGTGTTGTTCTTGTCTCGATTGGTAGATTCAATCCTTGGTTTTTACATTCTCCATTTTGTTTTAGAATTAATGTCCTTGGTTTTTGTCATTATGTATGGTTTTAGCTTAATCCTCATAGTTATTGTTTTTATTATCTTCACCATGGATTGAGGAGTTGTGGAAATCATTGCCTTTGAATTGATTTGTCTAGCTTGGATTTTTGTGTTTGTGTTGACTATGTTACGCCGACCTAGTTGACTTATACTCACCCGAATCAATATTGGGAAACCCGGGGTTTTGGTAATTCCGGTTAGAGGCTTAGCTCTCTCGTCAGGAAAGTGCACTACAATAAAAGCAACCCCGAGCGTCCACCTGATGGGCGTCCTGGCATACGGACGCCTAAATGGCGCCTGCATAAAAAAAAAAGGCGTCCATTGTCGGACTCCAAATATGGCGTCCGACAAAATTGGGGAAGGAAAATATTTAGGTAGACGGGCGTCTGCTGGCGGACGCCATATGGGCCTTAATGGCGTCCACTAGCGGACGCCAAATGGGTTAGGCGGGCGTCCACTAGTGGACGCCAGGTTGTGTCTCCGAATTTTTTTTCGGACGTCCACTGTCGGATGCCTGTTTGTCCAACTCACTTCAAATGTTAGCCGACCTCCCTCGCCTCATTCATACTTCAAATTTTTTTACTCTCTATCTTCTCTCTAGCATAAACCCGCGGCTCCTCTCCTCCATTTTTCCTTCTTCTTTTTCTTCCTAATTTACGGTATGTTTTTCTTAATTTAATTACTTCTTTTTCATTACTCCCTCCGTTCCAATGAATTGTTTGCCTTTGCTTTTGGCACCTAGCTAGGGAAAGAGATCCAATTAGGAGGTGACATGTGAAGCCAATAGTCAATTTACTTATAAAAAACATTCCTAAAATAGAAAGGCAAACAATTCATTGAGATGCCCCAATATGGAATAGACAAACAATTCGTTGGGACGGAGGGAGTATAATGTTTGTTATTTTTGATTTATTTCAGTTTTTTTTCTTCAGTTTTCATTGGTAGTTTGATAGTTATTATTGTTTAGGTCTCAGTTGAGTTGCATTGTTTGTTTGCCCATTAGTTTAGCCCAATTTTGATTAGGTAGATTAGTTTTGCCCATTAGTTTGATACAAGCTTAGGGTTTATGGTATTGATGTTGTGATGAATTTAGTGATAATTTGATTAAATTGGGTTTGGTTTGAGTAATTTGTTAGTATAAATATGCTAAGGTCAATTCTACATTAATAATACATTTGGGTTTAGTTTGAGTAATTTGTGATTAAATTGAGGAAATCCAGTTAGGTTGCGTTTGGGTACTCGGATTTGATTTGAAAATCATGATTTCAATTCTTGTATTTGAAATTCTAGATTTCAAATCCAAATCCAAATCCAAAATGGTGTTTGGAATACCCTTGGATTTGAATTCTACAATTCAATTCCACAAGTTGTTTGGGAGACACAAGGATTTCAAATAAAATCATTTCACCATTTCAATTCAATCTATATTTTTAAAAATCTACGTAACACGGGAACTACATAGTTCGACTACATAAAGACACGTCTTTTAACTATATAGTTCAACTTTCTAAAACGTAAAATGGTCAACTACATAACACGTGAACAAGAACTTACTTAAATAACTACACTTCCCTTAGACAAAGTAAAACCCAATCAAGTTTATCTTCATCCGGAAGTGATTTAAGCATCTCAAAATCACTAACCGGGCCATTAAGAAACATTCTAGCCGCCTCCATGATTTGGTGTCTCCCGAGACCGATCACGTTCTTCACAACTTCATGAACTTCAACGGGAGTAGGTTTCACGACCTCTTTTGGTTTGCTTTGAACATAATCACTAAAAATCTCGGTAAACTTACTCATTGCATCTGCCAATCGATCTTTCTTTTGTTTCTTAGATGTCGACGAAGATACTCCTTTGTTTGAACTCGCTCCACTTTCACTTTCTTCCTCCATAGCCATTGCCGCTTCATCATGCATCTCCACCCCATCCCCTAAAGCTCGATCCGGGCCACACAAAGCACATATATCGTCCCAATAGTCTATAGACTTGTTTCGGTACGGGATTGCATTTTCGTGTACCTAGCAACGAAAATCAAAACGAGAGATAAGCAACTCGAAACTACATTCTTAGAGTCGACACTACATTCTTCTAGTCTTCACTCCTGTAAATTTAATGTATCTAGCCTCCTGTTACTCCATTGTAGCACAACCCATTCAGTACATAATGCAGTCTATGCACGATGCAACAACATTACAGAGAATTCTAATAGCATCGATTTTCAAAATGACGGATTCAACAGGCTAAGGTCCACAATCCATTCAGTACATAATGCAGTCAAGTAATAGCATTACAGTAAATTCTAGTAATAGCATCAATTCCAAAATGACAGATTCAACAGGATAAACAAACCAACCAGTCAAGTAGCACAACCCATTCAGTACATACTGCACACATTACAGCAAGTTCTAATAGCATCGGATTTCAAAATGACAGATTCAACAGGCTAAACAAACCGATCAGTTAAGTAGCACCGTGAAAACCAGTATGCACAACACCAGCAAATTCTAATAGCATCGATTTCATTAAAATCTTCTTCTAAATCGAATAACCATTCCTTAAAGCGAGCTAATCCGAATCCGAGAATCTAAAGAACTTCATCGATCAATCATCAAATAATTTACCACAGGTCATTATTACTCTTTCTCTTTTGCCTACTTTTTAAATCAAATTCCGTTTCCTTCGCAAATCACAATTACGGAGTACGATTTCATCAACAAAATCACACGATTCTCATCATAATCTAAAACAGAATCAATTGAACAACAAACACATGAATTGAAAAATTCGTGTAAGCTCTCAATTGAAATACAAATATTGTTTGAACTAAATTAAAGAGATAAAATTAGATGTACCTGAAATTATGGAGAGAATAATGCGAAAAAGTTAGCTCTAATTGCTCAATGACAATGGAGAGGATGGGTAGGAATAGTGAGATGAGGAAGGAGAGGAAGAAGTACAGCAGGTAGCTTAGAAATGTTTTGCGTCATTTGAAATGACAGGGTTGGGGATGTCATTTGAAATGAGGGTTTTTGTAAGTGGGGTGGATTTGGTAGGGATTTGGCCCAAATCCAAATCCAAATTTTTTGGGTTCCCAAACATTGTATTTGGGCAAAATCCAGATTTGAAATCCAAATAAGGATTCCCAAACAGGCCATTAGGGAAATTATGTTTCAGTAATTTGTAATTTGTGATTAAATTGTGATTACATTTGGATTTAGTTAGTTCAAAATAAAGTTTATGGAAATTCAACTTTAAGTTGTTATATATATATATATATATATATATATAGAGGTATGTTCAAATAAGGTCAACAACTATTTTAAGGTCATAAGTTCCAGTGTTTAAAGTTACACGAGATGAGTGCTAAAGTTGCACTTTATCACTTGAAGTGATAAAAGAGCTGAATGTTATAGTTACATATCAATTTTAAACAAATGCAACTTTATCGTATGTCATCTGTAACTTTAATATTGACTTACTGACACATGGTGACCTTATATATATATATATATATGGAGGGTTCTTATGAGTCCTTCTATATATTTGAGTCCCTAAGTCCTTCTACCATCCATTGGATGATAATACAATGGATGAATGAGGTGGATTGAGATTTTATATTAAAAAAATAAGATATTTTTTCCTAATTTGAAGGAGTGTAACATCCAACAAAATAGGAAACACAATACGTATTTCAATAATTATGTGTAAGACATATTTATTAGAGTAACACGTTTGCGACATTAGAGTAACACAAAGTATCTATTAGAATAACACGTTTGTAATGTAGTAACACAAAGTATCTATTAGAGTAGCACGTTTCTAACGTTGGAGTAACACAAAGTATCTATTAGAGTAACACGTTTGTAACGTAGTAACACAAAGTATCTATTAAAGTAACACGCTTCTAACGTTGGAGTAACACAAAGTATCTATTGGAGTAACACGTTAGTAACGTTGGAGTAACATTATTATTCATATGTTGAGTTAATAATTATGTTCAGTGTTGGGGCATATAACTCTGAAATCAATTTAAGCATATTTGCATGATGTTCGTTAGAGTAACAACAAACTTTAACTAGAGTAACAGTTCTATAGAATAAGAGTAACACAAAATAAATTAAGGAGAGGAGAACATATGCGGTAAATTATTATTTTTAATTCTATATAATAACAATTTAATTTTTTTAAAATGAAAATCTTAATTGTGAAGGAATATGTGTGTGAGAGACGGTAATTATATTTTATAGAAAAGATATTAAATGATGAGTAAATTAAGGAGATAGAGATATTTACCAAATATAGTCACTTGCTTTAATTACTCAAACAAATCACAACCATCAATCTCTTTCTAATCCAAGAGATGTGGTGAGGACTCACGGACTCAATTTTAAAAGGTGGACTCACTTGATCTTTCCTCTATATATATATATATATATAGAGGAGGGTTATTATGAGTCCTTCTATATATTTGAGTCCCTAAGTCCTTCTATCATCCATTGGATTATAATACAATGGATGGATGAGATGGATTGAGATTGTGTATTAAAAAAACAAGATATTGTTTCCTAATTTGAAGGAGTGTAACATCCAACAAAATAGGAAACACAATCAGTATTTCAATAATTATGTGTAAGGAGTATTTATTAGAGTAACACGTTTGTAACATTGAAGTAACACAAAGTATCTATTAGAATAACACGTTTGTAACGTAGTAACACAAAGTATCTATTAGAGTAACACGTTTCTAACGTTGAAGTAACACAAAGTATCTATTAGAGTAACACGTTTCTAACGTTGAAGTAACACAGTATCTATTAGAGTAACACATTTGTAACCTAGTAACACAAAATATCTATTAAAGTAACACGCTTCTAACGTTTGAGTAACATGTTAGTAACGTTGGACTAACATTATTATTCATATGTTGAGTTGATTATTATGTACAGTGTTGGGGGCGTATAACTCTGAAATCAATGTAAGCATATTTGCATGATGTTGTTAGAGTAACACCAAACTTAACCAGAGTAACAGTTCTATGCAATAAGAGTAACACAAAATAAATTAAGGATAGAATAAGATATGCGGTAAATTATTATTTTTAGTTCTATATACTAGCAATTTAATTTTTTTTAAATGAAAATATTAATTGTGAAGAAATATGTGTGTGAGAGATGGTAATTATTTTTTATAGAAGAGATATTAAATTAAGGAGAGAGAGATATTTACCAAATATAGTCACTTGCTTTATTTACTCAAACAAATCACAACCATCAATCTCTTTCTAATCCAACAGATGTGGTGAGGACTCACGGACTCAATTTTAAAAGGAGGACTCACTTGATCCTTCCTCTATATATATATATATATATATATATATATATATATATATAAGAGAGAGAGAGAGAGAGAGAGAGAGAGAGAGAGTAAGGCTCTTATGAGTCATTTACTCTATATGAGTCCATAAGTCCTCATCCAATCCAATTTAAAAAAAAAGGAAGATTTACATTCCTAAAATAGCTCCCAAGAATTTAGGAAACAATAATTCCCTTGATCACGTTCACTCATCATTCATCACGTTCATTCATTCATTCAAACGTGAGAAAAAAAACCCTTTCTTCATCACGTTCATTCATTCAATCAATTCTGTGCTCGAAATCTCGTTACAATGGATTCAATGACCGCGTCATCTTCTTCAACTTTTGATAAGCAATTGATCGAGTATAACAATGGTGAGTTTCAATATTTCATTCACGTCAATTTTCATTGTTGCTATTGCTTTCATTGTTGCGTTACTTTTTAACGTCAATTTTAATGTTGATATTGCTTTCATTGTTATTTCATTCATCATAGTTTCCTATCAATGGTTAGTTACTCTCTCAATCTGTATAGATTCCAGGATTTTATGTTTCTTATTTAGGTTTTCCATGATATACACTGATACTATTGCATTGTTTTATATTAATGCAGAAACGTCATTGAAGTAACATATCTTCTGAGTTACAGTAACACTTAATTGCAATTACAGTAACACACTGAACGTTTAGAAAAAGGGTTTTGATGATGATGTTAAAGTAACGTAGTGTACTAGTTAGAGGAACACAACTTATGAATTGATATAACACATTTGTTGCACGTCACTTTTAATGTTGATATTGCATTCATTGTTATTTCATTCATCATAGCTTCCTATCAATGGTTAGTTGCTCTATCGATCTTTATAGATTCCAGGGTTTTATGTTTCTTATTTAGGTTTTTCATGATATACACTGATACTATTGTTTTGTTTTATATTAACGCAGAAACGTCATTGAAGTAACATACCTTCTGAGTTACAGTAACACTTAATTGCAATTACAGTAACACACTAAACGTTTAGAAAAAGGGTTTTGATGATGATGTTAAAAGTAACGTAGTGTACTTGTTAGAGTAACACAACTTATGAATTGATATAACACATTTGTTGCATGGGTGTAACGTTGTTTAATTTTGTGCAGGTGGTATTGGCAAAGAAGCGAACACACAGGACAGCAGTGGAAAAGGTGGAATTTTACTCATTTGATTAATCATGGATTAATAACAGTGGTTCATTGCTCTCGTTTTAGTATAGATCCCAGATTTAACGTATGCTTTACTGATATTATTGTTTTGTTTTATGCTGAAGTAGACACGGCGTTGAAGTAACATACGTTATGAATTACAGTAACATCTAATTTTAATTAAAGTAACACAAAACGAGTATCATTTTGTAACGAGTTTTAATTTTTTGCAGGTAGCATTTGCCAAGAACCGAATGCACAGGAATGGTGAGTTTTTTTTCGTCATCACGTTCCGTCATTCATTCAATCAAATCTGAGTTCAAAATCCCGTTACCATGGATTCGATGAGCGCGACATCTTCATCAACTGTTGATAAGCAATTAATCGAGTTTAACAATGGTGAGTTTTGATATTTTTTTCACGTTTTGCTTCAATTTTTATTCATGGATACGTCGTGCGTCAATTTGCTTTCTTTTTTTCCGTCAATTTTCATGTTGATATTGCTTTCATTGTCATTTCATTCATCATAGATTCATATCAATGGTTAATTGTTATGGATTCCAGAGTTTTATGTTTGTTATTTAGGTTTTCCATGATATACACTGATACTATAGATCCCAGATTTAACGTAAGCTTCACTGATATTATTATTTTGTTTTCTGTTGAAGCAGACACGACATTGAAGCTTCACTGATACAGACTTCTAAGGGCAGAAGACAAGGCAAATGTGGAAAGCTTGTGCGGATTAATTCGGGAGTTCAGATTGCAGAGACAGCCGATTTCTGGGGGGGATATTAGCAAAACACAGGAACTGGATTTTGTACACATTTTTTTACACACAGCGCTGTGCTACGTTGCAATTAACTATATATTTATTTAATACATGTGTATTTGGTTAGAGTAACATCTCATGTCTATTGGAGTAACACCATTTGTTAGTTACAGTAACAGACATAATGCATGAAAGTAACTGAGGACAGCAACGTTGTTTAAACAATTCATTTCCAAAGTAACTGAGGATAGCTTGGATTAGAACCATTCATTACCAAAGTAACAACATTCGTTTTTTAAAGAACAATATATAATGCGTTAGAGTAATTGATGATAATAGCATTGTTTAACCATGAGACAAAGAATAACACCATTAATGATTTAGAGTAACATCATTTGTTCATTAAAGTAACAGTTATAATGCGTCAATGTAACACAATGATTATGAGACCACATTTGTATATTGGGTAAACTTCATTCATTCCCATAGTAACACCGGTCGTTAATTAGAGTGACAGGAACAATTAGTCAGGGTAACAGAGTTTAACAGCGTTGTTCCATTGGTGATAATCAAAATACTAATGTACATAACAAGTTTCGAAAACGATACAAAGCATTATTCGTAATTAGAAAAAGATGACATAATTCGTTAGACACGTTATTTTTTTCGACCCTTTGTTGGCTTGCTCTTGGGAACATCGATGATCTTTTGCCTCGCGTCCACATACTTATCTACGTTATCCAACAACCGCGATCGCACCTTGATTTGTCTCCTCCTTTTGCCATCTGAAAAGTACAATAATTATGTACAACTATTGTTACAGTTTAATCTGGTATATAAAATTAAAGTACAACTGATACGAGTGAAAGAAACACCATATGTACAGCTGATACGCGTTAAAGTAACACAAAGAAAGTGTTAGAGTAACATAAAGTGCAAATTAGAGTAACACGTCTACACAATTAAATGTACCAGATTACTAGCATTCAAAGTAACGCAAAGATGGGATTAAAAGTAACACGTCTTGTACATTACAATAACACATGGTCGTCTTTAAAATAACATCATACATGTGTAACACTAACTGAACAACCCCTTACTGTAACACCTCAAGTTTATTACAGTAACTGAATATGCGCATTAGAGTAACATTCAATATATGTTAGACTAAGTATGAAGAGTAGAAGCATAGTATGAGTAGGTGAATTCAATTAAACTCTACAGATGCATACCCAGATACCGCAACAATCTTTAGTGAAACCAATTAATTATAGGGCACAAACGCAGCAAAGTAAATCAATCAATAATTAGCGAGAAAATTAATGAAATCAGATACGAATATAAACTAAACCTAGTTCTTTAGTACAACAATCGAGTATTAGCGAGTTACCTTGTATTATGCCGCCTGAAGATTATCTTTGCTGAAGTTAGAGAGCTGCTTCAATGTAGCCTTGCTTGAGTTGAAGACGAGAGGATGCGCGGGTGTGTTTTGAAAAGAAACGGAAGTCGAGCCATTGTGTTTGGGATGATGAAGGTGAAGGGTTTCAGTTAGGATGTGAATGAAAAAATTGAATGTGAGGGAAAAACTGAATGTGAGGAAGTAACGTGTATCAGTGGTTGGAGATAATTAAGGGAGGAGAGAGAATTTGATTTTATTTTTACCAAAATATGTTAGTTATTGCCTTAATTACTAAAATCAATCACTACCATCCATCCACTCTAGATCAATGGTTGTAGATAGGACTCATGGACTCAAAAAAAAATGACTCACTTGATCTTTACTCTATATATATATATATATATATATATATATATATATATATATATATATATATAGATTTAGGATCCTTTGAGGCAGCTCAACTCACCGCACCCATTGAGGCACAATCTCAACCATTAGATTAAAATCAAATTAAAGGCTAAGATTAAAACAAAAACTCATACATAAAAAAAAATTCCCCAAATTTTTTTCCCGGGGAAAAAAAATCGATATTTTTCGGGAATTTTTTTTTTTTCCGGAAACAAAAAAATTTCGGAATATTTTTTTCCAAAAAAAAAAAAATTTTCCCGAAAAAAAAAAATTTTGAAATTTTTTTTTCCAAAAAAATAAAAAATTCCGAAAAAAATAAATCAGAATTTAAAATAAAATTGGTGTATATAAAAACAATTTCAGTGTACATAATATCTGTTTTAAGGTAAGTGTATATATGTTGATTAATTGGTGTACATAGTAACCATTTGAGTGTATATAACAATAACTATTTTACTGTATATATATTTAGTTCTTAAGTGTATATATGTATGTAGTGAGTTTAATAGCGTATATAATGAGTTTTTAGTGTATATAACAGTTATTTTGATGTATGTTCCATTGTTGATTAACTGATGTACATATTAATTATTTGGGTGTATATAACAATTATTTTACTGTCTATATTGAGTTCTTAAGTGTATATATGCAGTGAGTTTAATAGCGTATATAATGAGTTTTTTTAGTGTATATAACAGTTATTTTGATGTATGTTTCATTGTTGATTAATTGGTGTACATAATAACTATTTGAGTGTATATAACATTTTTTTTACTGTATATATTGAGTTCTTAAGTGTGTGTATATAGTGAGTTTAATAACGTATATAATGAGTTTTTTAGTGTATATAGCACTTATTTGGATGTATGTCTCATCTTAATCTAATGGTCTAGATTGTGCCTCAATGGGTGTAAGGAGTTACCCTGCCTCACCGGAACCCACCTCTTATATAGATGAGTTCTAGTAAGGTCATGACTAACTTTAAGGTCCTAAGTCCTATTGTTGGCCATTGGATAAGAGATGATGTATGGTTGAGATTTGATCTAAAAACACAAATTTCTACCCTAATCACACTCCCTATGTAGCAATTACTACCATCCATAATCTTTTCTCTCTCTTTCCACGACACTAATTAACTCCTAATAACTAACTCTTTTACCAATAATCATCTTCTCTCTTCTTCCATACAATCATAATTTAAAAAAATAAATCAGATTTCTTTAATTTCTCTAATTTCCTCTCTTCTTGTTCTGTTTTTGTTTTATCATCCTCATTTTGTTTCTTAGTAGGAGTAATTTTATTTCAAGTGCATACAGTATAACTTCGAATAAATGTAGTAAATAATTTTATTTATCTCTTTCTTATTTGTTATTTTTGATATGTAATTTATTGTATTTTCCGTTATTGCTATAGTATAATTTTATTGATATGAAGTTACGAAATATATGAACTGAAGTTTCAAAACATATGAACTGAAGTTACAAATGTTTATTAAATTTATGTTGTTATGGGGATGAAGTTACAAATTTATCAGTTAAAGTGACGTTATAAAGTAATTGAAGTTGCATATCGATCAATTAAGTTAAAAAACATATTTATACTTCTTAAGTTACATCACCCAAACATTAATGTGACACAAGCAAGTAACTATACCAAGTTATATCATTGTCCTTTCATATTAAAATTACTTTATAGGAGTATTTAACTAAAGTTACATCATACCTAATAAAAGTTATACTAAATATGTTTAAAGTTACAACTTATCTAATTAAAGTTACATTAAAACTACTTAAATTTACACAATATTTGAATAAAGATACACCATATTTATTTGAAGTTATACTTTGCTTACTTGAAGTTACATTATATACGACTAAAATTACACTATATCTGATTGAAGTTACTTCATGTCTACTTGTAATTATACCATATATCTTCGTCTTCATCTCCGTCTTCATCTTTAATTCTTCATCTTCATCAAAAATCTACAATTATTAATTTGAAAAGATATATATGATTCAATAAAAAATAATCATAAAAATCACTATATTTCAAACTTCATAAATCCACCCATCAACTAAAAACACAAAATTACAATATAAAATCAATTCAAATATCTAACAAACAATAAAAGGATTGAAAAAAAAATATCAAACATAAAACAATCAATTAAAGTTTTATGAATAAATTAATTAATAACAATAAAAAAAGAAGTAAACAAACCTCAATAACAACCATTGATGTGCATCAACGACGGAAAATGGCTCGATTATCCAATATTTTATTTGATGAAGATGAATGTTAATGGTGGAAGACAAATTAAAAAGAGAAAAAAAAATGAGAGAGAGATAAAATTGAGAGTGTAACGTGTGAATGGTGAGGATAAAGAATAGAAATGGAGTGCATGTTAAGATGAGAGAGAAATATTAATTAGAGTGAGGAAAATGAGGGTGAGGAAAATGAGGAGGTATAGGTGAATTCAATTTTGTAGGTTAAAAAGATAAAATCTCTCACCTAATCTTAGCCATCCAATTTCCTTGATCCAAAGGTTGTTATTTGGACTTATGACCTTAAAGTTAGTCATGACGTTACATGATCTCTCTCTCTCTCTCTCTCTCTCTCTCTCTCTCTCTCTCTCTCTCTCTCTCTCTCTCTCTCTCTCTCTCTCTCTCTCTCTCTCTCTCTCTCTATATATATATATATATATATATATATATATATATATATATATATAGGAGGGATCAAGTGAGTCTACTTATCATAATTGAGTCCGTGAGTCCTCATCTCAACCCTTAAATTAGTGATAGATTAATGGTTAAGATTGTTTTGTCAATTAAGGAAATAACTAACTAAATCTTGGTAAATATTTAATTTTTTTCTCTCCTCCTTAATTATCTTAATGCAAATCTTCTCTCTCCCATCAAATTTTTAACTGCATTTTTCTCTCACACAACAAGTGCGTCGTTTCATCTTCATTTTCACCAAAAAAATCATCATATTGCTACTGTCATGTTACTCTAACTCATACAATGTGTTACTCTAATTCATGAATTGTGTTACTTTAACTCATAAAATCTGTAACGTTGCATAATAGTGTCTTACAAAAACAGTACGCTGCAAAATGTATGTTTCTATTAAGGATACTCCAAAACAAAAATTATAAAACTCCATTATAATTCCAATTTTTCACACTTCTTACTCTAAGAACTTGATATTGGTAATCAAATTATACTCATAAATTGTGTTACTGTAACTCATTATGTATGTTACTCTAACGCATAATGTGTGTTATTCTAACGCATAATTTGTGTTATTCTAACTCATTTTACATCAATAAATTGGTGCAAGATTTCCAACTGAATCAACTTCATTACAATTCCAATGTTTCACAAATGTTACTCATAATCTGTGTTACTGTAACTCATTAAGTATGTTACTCTAACGAATAATGTATGTTACTCTAACAATATACTATCCTACTTTGAATTCTGCTTCTTCTTCATCCTCCTCGTCCTCTTCTTCTTCTTCTTCATCGTCAGAAGCTTTGATTTAAACCACAGCGCCATCTTTTCGTTGTGTACCTCCTCACATTGAATCCACAAACCAATGCGTAGATTTTATAGAAGTTCACTGACTCATCCACGTCTTTGAAGATATGCTCTATGTATGGAGGAAACTCTCACCCACATCCCTACACCATTCATGTGCTTTTGCGTCTACTGAAAAATAATAACAGTGCCAATAAACGTGGCGAAAAAGAAACAATCAGAACTTGAAATATGGATTAAAGTAATAGATGACAAGAATTAAAGAAACAGATGAAGTGCATTGAAGTAACACTGGATTTAATTAACACAGGATGCTTATACACCAGGTATAAAGTAACAGAGGTCAGACATTCAAGTAACAGATAGTGTGAATTAAAGTAACAGATAATGTTCATTAAAATAACACTAGGTATAGGTTAGTGCAAAAAATTCATATAATGATCAAAAATGAGAGTATGACGCAATATCTTTCTTTGAATGAGGGCGATATTCTTTGATATTGTTTCCTATTTTGCAGTCAATTATAGGAAGCAGTATCTTTTTTTATATGGCGGTATACTAAATCCTTTTTGTCACTCCAATGTATTACATTAACAGATGAAAAGAACTAAAGTAACAGATGAAGTGCGTTAAAGTAACACAAGATTCAGTTAACATTATGTGCATTCAAATTGTAATCCCCTAGAAATTCTAATGCAATACAATGACGGAAACACTGTAGAGTGGGATTAAAACACACTGACAAACTATATCTTATTAAAAGAAATGGTAAGTCAATACAAAGGCTTCTTTTTACAAAAGAGATAAAAGTAAAATCTCCAAATGGGTTTATACAAATCCATAAATAAACATGAACGAAGGAAGAGTAGGATCCACGCTACTCGCTAGCTCACACCCAAAACCCAGAAGCAACTACCTGTCATGTTATAAACATAATAGCCACGTCAGTGGGGAGTAACTCGGATGTTCTCCCAGCCATATTATATCATATGAAAAAAAATAGTATTACTATATCAAAATACTTAAAAGAGAAAAACATTGAAAAGATATAATAAAAATAAGTTTTCAGCGAAACTTAAAACACTTGCCAACCTGCAAGTCAAAATCAATCGATAATAATAATATTCAAAAATGGCGTTATGGATAGGATTAGTGTAGACGGCTAGACTTTCACTAGGATAATACTGGAAACTAGCTTCGAGAACTGTAAACTTAACTCAAAACAGAATCCAGTCTCTAACTAGGCAACTCAACTATAACAGGATTGCGTGCAGCGAGGTCCTGAGTTAAGTAGTATACACCCCTCCTGGATACAAACCAAATCCAGTTCAACCCGACGCGACTTACACGATGCGATATCTAAGTTTAAGGGCACAATGCACATTCTCCCGAACACAAACCATGCTCAGTTCAACAACCAATGTGCCCCATAAAGACACACCAGCCTTACAGTTGATGGCAAAAACGTACCCCCCAGACTATATTACTCTAACCCCACACTTCTCTTTATTCCGTAACTCCAAAACAAGTCATTATCGATATAGAAAAATAAATATAATCAATATAAATAATATGAGGATAAAAGGAATAAACATTTTATATTAAAAGGGAAACTTTCTATAAATAGAAACTTACTTAAAATAGAAATTTCGTTATGGAAATACGTAAGTTATTAAAATATGTGAAATTTATTAAAAATAGCATTTCTAACAAAATTAACATTTTATTATTATCGTCGTTATCGTAACTTTAATATATTTCTAAATTCATTATTCAAAATATAAATAAAATATATTAAGTCATTTTATAGTATTTTATAAATAATTAGGAAATCGAGTTAAAACTATAAATTTTAGAAAAGAGACATTTTAAGAAAATGATATCAAAATTAATTAAGTTGACGAACTTTATAAATGAAATGAAATTTACGAAGAATTCAAATTATTTTTAACAGATAGTTTTTAGTAATAAATAATATGGATTTTAGTAAAAATAGTTAATTGGAAACAAATAGGAAATTATTAGTGAAAATAGTCTCGACTAAAAATATATTTAAAACAAAATCGACTATTTTCTCATTTATTAGAATAAATCGTAAAACGAAAATTAATTTATTAACAAGTATACAAATTTTGATTAAAATAAAAAAAATACAATTTTTAAGTGAAAATTATAAATTAACGAAATATGAAATCGACATTATTTAGTTACTCGTGACACGATAACCAACAAAGTATTATAACGATCGTAAATAATAAAATTATTAACGATTGTAAAACGATATCGAAAGGTTATAAAATATATACAAAGCACACGATTTGAAATTAAACTTTTTTGCAAATAATACGTAGCTAATAAAAATAGAAAACCAAAGGTAAAGTATTTACTACATACTACTACTCAAATATACGATATAAAATCGAGTAACGTCCTAAAGTTACCTTGATTCGATATCCAAAACGAACCCGTACTCGTCTTCCTTGATCAGTCCAAGCTTCAAAACCTCAATAGCAACGCCTTTGAGCTTCAGGTTGTAGAATCGATGGTCCTCTAAGCATGATCCACCACGATAATAGAGAAGACAAAACAAACGAATGAGACAAGCGTAGTTGACAAGACGGAAATAGAATAGATTGGATACGATAACTGAATATATAAACGAACATATGGGATATATGATCGAATTACCGGGACTAGAGGGGAAGGGAAGATTAGTGAGGACGAAGAAGGGAACGGATAAGGGGAAGGAACGGAGACACAACGTCGAAACAAATCGAAAACAGTAGGAACAATACGGTGCAACACGACCGACGACAGTAGGAAGGAAGAATAACAATAGAACGAGAAATAGTGGCGGCATCAAGTCGATTTGCGCACGACAAAAATGAACAGAAGGAGGGTCATAGAACAATGACAATAAAGCAGCGAACAAATCATTAATAGCACCAGTAACGAGTATTAACGTACAAAAACGCAACCAATTAGCATCCAAAAATCGAGATCTACGACCCAAAATGGCAGAAAAGAATTGCGGTGAAGAAAACAAAGAAGAAGAACGAGGAAAAATGAGGTGAGACAGAGGAAGAACAAGAACGGAAACAACTAGAACAACTACAACAACACGAAATGGCAGCAGCAGGTGCAAGTCAAACAACAGCATCGGCAACAAAACGCAGCAGTATCGACAACAGTAACCACAACAAACGTGACATCAACAACAGGAGCAGGGACAGAAGCAATGGGCAGGAGCAGCAGAAATGGGGACGCACAAACGCAGAAGAGAAAAAAGAAGAAGAAGGGAACTTACCATCACCGGGACAGACGGGCAGATGAAGACGAAGGTAGAGTGCAATGATGGTGAGGCTGATAAAAAAAGAAGAAAGAAGGATGAACGAAACAGGGGCAGCAGCAACAGTGGCACGAAACAGCAGCAGTAGCGGCAGCAACGACAATAACAACAATAGTAGCAGCAAAATTCGAGATTATTGAAGGTGGAAAGAATGAAGGGAGGAAAAAAAAATGCGAAGATGATGATGATGCCATCTAGAACGAAGAAAACGAAAGGGGAAAAGAAATGAAGATTGAAGCGGTGGATACAAGAAATAGGAAAAGGATGGATGTATGATAAACAGGGAAAAGGGGAATGGAATAGGAGTGAAGCGGTGTCAAGTTGTTATGGGAAAAGAATGATAGTAGGGGGGTGTACGTTGCAAGTGGGAAAGGAAAATGAATCAGCCAAATAAAATGAATCGAGACGAATTATGTAACGATAGTTGACTGACCCACAAATCGAATTAAAACGAGTAAAAAAAATTAATAAATAATTGGGTCGTCAAATAAAATTAGTTAGTCGAGACGAAAACGAAGTTGATAGAAATAAAGAATTAGACGATGAAAATATATTTCCCGATAAATAATAAATTTTCGATAAAGTGAATTAAATTGATTTCTCAAAGGGAAATAAATTAATAAATAATTGGGTCGTCAAATTTTGAATATGTGTAGACACCACATTTTGACCGCCAGGTGTCTATAGTAGGTCCTGCGAAACACCCGATGATGATAGGACGCAAACATGCTTTAATGACTCGGATATGGGCTCGAAATCATGGACATTTGGTTTAGGTTTATTACGGAGTACAAATCTTAGAAAACCAACCTCAAATCCAGGTCCAGTGGGTCGTTTCGAGTCAAATGAGACTAATTTGGGTCGATTCCGGCACCAGGGGTAAAACCGTCTTTTTACGACCGAGTCAAAACCCGGTCGAAAAATATTCTCGAGACACACGAGTCAGCCGTGACACCTCACATGGCTGATTCGGTCCCAAATACTAAGAAAATCATCTTCAAAAAGTATTAAACAAATCCGTTTAAGGATAGAATTCGATCTCAAGTAGGAATTCTATCCGGAATCCGAATCAGACACCGACCGAGCTCCAAATACTCGGCCAAAACCCCCCAACCAGCCGAGATCCTTGCTTCTCCACCAAGAAACGAGACTTTCGTTCCCTTTCGAACTCTCGTGTTTCCTATCCAAACCGGTATTTCTTGTCACACAAGCAAGACTACCTCGACTCCTATAAATAGGACCTCATATTCAACACAAAAAACACGATTTCAGACAACAATTAAGTAACACAATTTCACAAAAAACCAGTAGACACATGCATACATCCTCGATTCCCGACGTAATCCCGAAGTAGCCTCGAAATTCCGACAAAACCGACCCACACATCCGGCCGAACCCACCGTCTCACACACATCAAATCGCACCACCCTAAACTCACCCACATCATCTCGACGCTCCCGTACCTAAGCCACCGTCCGACGAGCCTTATACCGAGAAAATAAAGCATGTAGGTTGAGGGTGTAAATCAAACTCGATTCTTCTCCTTTCTCTCTCTCTCCCTCACGTTTTTTTTTCTCTTTTTTTGTCCGTCACTTTTTTACGGGTCGTCGGTCGTTTCGTATTATTAATATGGGTCGTTCGTCACATATTTTTATTTATTACTAATAATCGATACTACAAAAAACTATTTTTTTATATAACGTTCTTAAAATACGATACCGATTCTCTAATCGAATATCGTATCTACAAGAACTAAATTAATTAATTCTCGTTGATGCTAATAAAATCATTACCTTTTTTGCAAAATTCGATGATTTTAAACGCGGAGAGAATTAACATCTTTTTCGTTCAAATTCTTTTTTTTTTAATTTTCGTTCAAAACAAACTTTTTTTCAAAACCTTTTCTAAAGTCATTCCGACTATTCGATATCGATTTCATAATCGAATATCGAATACGACGAATATCGAAAATATAAATCGAGTATAAATTAATCCATATTTGTACGCGATTTGTAAAAATTAACGATTATCGACCAAATAAAAAAAACCGGCAGACCACCACGCGGGTCGCGCGCCTGTTAGGCGACCCGCGCGGCAGCCTGGTTCGTTGGCTCTTTTTTTTTCTCGTTTCCTCGCTTTTCTATTTTTTATTCTTTTCGAACCTGACATTAAAAAGCGACTTTCGCGACATATTTCGATAAATACTTTTTTTTTGACTTCGGTCAACACGTGTTAATCCATCACGTGTCATTAAATCTTTTTCAAAATCACGCATATTATTTATTTATGTCTTTATTCGACTTATTCATCGTTACTAACTTGTTTTCTCGTGTTTGTAGCTTTTTATTTGTTTTTATTGTTTTATTAGACTAAAACAAACCTCACATGCTAAAATAACTTTGACGTTATTAGTTTAACATGCATTAAACGACTTAGCGACCCATTTATTTATTTTTCTCACATGCTTAGGAAAATAATGTTTGCATTTCATTCAACTGTCGAACTAACGCGTGTACACCAAAAACGAACGATATCTCAGTAAAGGCCGCTAAGCACCCCTTACTCAGAACCATGGTTTCCGGATGTCCGAATCCATTGGCAACGAGAGTCATTCAATACACGATATCCGATAATGTCGGTATGGGTATCAAATGCAAAGGGACGAGCCCAATAAACTCTGACATCGGAAATGGGCCGTATTTTGTATACGGCCCACTACGACATAGAGCGGGCTCGAACGGTTCCGAATAACCACAAAATTCGGTGGCGACTCCTACTTCGATTTAAATTTCAATTTGACCATCTCATATGGAGATTCATTTGCCGCCCCAAACCCGCGCGTGGCCGCGTCGGGGTGGACCTATGTCATGTCTACAATTTGGCGACTCCGCTGGGGATCAACTGATGAGTCACTTACCATCGACATCCTCAGGGTGAGACTCGAAAAGAAATCGTTCGAATAGTAATGTACACGTTTTAGTTCAATGGGTCATGCATAACCCATTCTTTCCCGGGCCGGTTACTTGTGACCGACGTCCCACTATACCACGGTGCGTTCCTAAATGGACCCACTAAAGACTTCGATGGCGGAACTCGCATGGGTTTTACGGCAGGTTCTAAGACCAACTCGGCTTAGGAAGACCGTCCTGATTTGCGAGAAAGCTATCGTCGTTGGTATAGACCCTATTAGACCGACCGAGACTTAGACTAAGAGCATACATGGTGTCGTTATACTGTTTCCGTGACTACATGCTACCTGGTCCGTGTCTCATCTTTTCAAAAAACCGTCGTTTTCAAAAACTTGCATCTTTTTCGAAAACTATCCATTTTTCAAACCCGGAAAGCTACCGAATTTAGGACTTATGATTTTTACTCAAAATAGCCTATTTTCTAGTCGGTATGCTGTCCAAACTTTTCAAAAAATTCAAAATCTCGGCCCGATAAACCTTTTTCCGATTTTCAAAAAAAATCGGGCTTTCCAATCCGACTTTGTTCGGGTTTTTCAAATCCAAATTCTCCTTTCAAAGTTTTCTTCTTCTTAGGACTTCCCGTATTTAGTAGTGTCGGGTCTTGTCATAAGTTGTTAGAATCTCTAGCATCGAAACTCCGTCGAACTTACATCACGAGTTTCTACCTCATCCAAGTCCGCCTTATTTATCAAGGAACGGCCCACCTATGTAGGACAAACCCCTACAAAGGGAAGCCCATTTACACTTTAGGGTCCAAAGTCTGGGAAATAGCTCACACGTAGGTCTTTCTTCACACGGGACTAGGCCCACTTTGCCGAATCCTAAGGAAGGCCCACCATCCACGAGTCACCCGTCTAAGAGTCGGTCTTCACCCCCACTCGGGGGCTACCCTTCAGCAGAGCGATCAATCACGGTTGCTCTAAGGGTCTTGTCTTACACGTGTCTCACGTACCCCACTTTTGAGTCACTTAGATGTCGCACCATCTGAGTCCTAACAGAGTCTTTAGTCTCACTTGGGGGCTGTCCTTCACCCGAGCAGTCGACCACGGTCACCTTAAAGGGTACCTTCACGTTCATCATACACTGGCGTCCTTATTATGCCTTCTTCGAGTCATTCCTATGCTACGAATACTCGAGTCACCTAGGGTTAGGTCACCACGGTTGGTCCGAGCACGCGGCGCGGTCAAACACGGTCGCCCCATTTTCGGACTCACCCTTATGCAGCTCGGGTCTAATTCGCGGTCGTTACCTTGTCTAGGTCAACGTTCGGGTATCCCGATCCAAGAGTCTTTGTCATTCCCGTCACCCTGGGTCATGTCTAGTTTGACTCCCTCTCTTGCATTTGCGCAAAGCCGAGTTTAGGCGAGTCGTGGCACCTGTCGAAGACCTTACCAAAAAAAACAACCAACCGAGCGTCCGAAAGTCCGGATTTGATTCGAGTCTAAGTCTGAGTTCGAGTCTAGGATACCCTACATCCTCATTTCCAAATCAGAGTCAGAGTCTTTTGCATTCTGTCCTCTTTTTCAAAATTCAATAAAATCAGCTTTTCTATTTCTCATATATACTTTCCTTATGTGTTTCCGAGAACATGATGAACACCGTCATACACTGTGAGCACATGTACGTGACTATAGGCACATCTATAACGACTGCAGGAAACCGAGCTCGTGTTTTCCTTTTACCTATTCCATGTCCGGTATAGAATAGCCACATGACTACCCGTAGCAGGAGCGATATCAAATCCTATGACAAATCTAGGTAGTCTCCTAGTTTGGGTTCAAGACGGGAGGCAAGCCCATTTCCCACCATAAATACCCATCCAATAAGACTAGCCAATCCCTACCTTATGTGTTTAGTCTGACCGACAAAAAAAAAGTTGGACAAAAAAAAAATCAAAAGTCCAAGGAAAAAGCAAAAGGCCAAAACAAAAAAGCTGGCCATGATCAAAAAAAGAATTATCAACATCCCTCGACCAAACACGGTCAACTCAAATGAAGAATCCCATGACCGGGGCTAAGAGGTCAACCCAAAGAATTCAAAAACCCATGACCATAGTTAACGATCAACTCAAGTGAAACGGTCAATTCAAAATTATCAAAACCCAAACCATCAAATAGGGGAGAAATAATCAAGCTGGTCAGCTAGCACCACATCTAGCCTTCCCACATTACAACCCTCAAGACCTTCCCGAGACCTAGACTAGAGACAGCTCGGATTTTTGAGGATTCAAGCTCCATAGGATACCCTAACCATTAGGGCCAGACATGGAGATCAGATCCCGCATTATCAAACCTACCCCGATCGAAGTTCGAGTCATTATTACTCGACTTCCCCCTTTTCTACCACATTACAATACCTTACCCTCGAAGCCTTAGCTCCACAAAATCAAGCTCCAGATTTCGAATCATCAAAGCCACTTACTTCCTAGCACCACATTTCCAAAAAACATCTAAACCAGTTACCAACCCCAAACACGGGAATTCAACTTGCGGTCGGCATAGAACATGCCCAAATAGTTCACACCACCTCTGGGGGCTACCCCGGAAAATGCTCACAGTCACAGGATCAACATCCTAACTATTCTAGCCCTTTGGTCAAGACATCATTGGGAATGCACCTAGCCTACACCACTGCTATGGCTAGTTACACACAAAGCCCTAATAAACTAGGCACCATAATACATTTTTCAACACTGAACTACGGCTTGGTTTGATTTCACAACACGTGAATACGTAGGCAGCCTTTCAATAGAGGTACAACCACCCACACCCACACAAATTCAAAAAAGCATCATCATTCCGGTCACGACACTGTCATGTTCTCAGCAGCTAGCTTTGTCATCCTGGGGGCTTCTCCTAGGCAGAAGTTCTTCATCCACTCACATAATCTAAAGACTTTCAAAAACTAGCCTCCTTTCTATAGTGTGTCCTAGTACTCGGCCCAGTCGAAGACAAGAATCTGTCAGAGACTCGAGACAACACCTACTTTGGGAACATGCCCCGAAACCAAAAAAAAAAAAATCAAAAGAACACCAGTCTACGGCATTGCTACCACAAAGCCCTATCGTACGGAAACAATCTCACTCTGAGAATTCGACCATGTTGCCACTCGCCTAGGCTACGGAATAGCGCAACTTAAGAGTCTTGTCATCTTAGGTGGCCCATCCCCTACCGAGTCACGGTCCAACCCTTAGAGAGTCCAGTCGTGTCTGCCAACTCGTCCGATCACGTCCAGAGTCGAGTCTGTCGGCATGTCTCTCTCCAAATTCTTATTTTAAAATTTGCAAAACTTAGCCATTTGAGAAAATCCCTTTCCTAGTCACCCCGGAAATAGGAATTTTTATCACACTTCATCTAGGCATACAGGCCTAACCAGAGGATTTTAGAAGTCCGTGTCAGAATCTGATCGGGAATCAAGTCATCCCAAGCATTCTAATTTCCAAAAAAATTCAAAAATTTTCAGCGTTTCCAAAAATTTTCAAAAATTTCCAGCATTTTCTTTCCAAAAATCAATCAAAAAAATCATTTTCTTCCCCAGCGTGAGTCAATGTTTTATCTGAATGTTGCATGCAAAATAGACAGGTATCCCAAGACTCCCGGAGAATTCTCAAAAGAAAATTCCCAGTGAAAATTCAAGCAACATTTTTAATGAAGAATCGGATGTATCAGTAAGCGGTAAATCTGCAGCCTCTAATGAAGGCTCCCGCGCTATTCCGAGGTGGGATTATCAGTAAGCGGTATACCCACAGCTTCCAATGGAGGCTCCCGCACAATTCTAAGATGGGATGTATCAGTAAGCGGTACACCCGCAGCTTCTAATGGAGGCTCCCGTGCTATTTCGAGGTGGGATTATCAGTAAGCGGTATACCCACAGCTTCCAATGGAGGCTCCCGCGCCATTCCAAGATGGATGTGTCTGTAAACAGACACACCCAAGACTTTTTAGTTAGAAGTCCCCGCGCCATTGTTGACATCTACCCAGGTATGATTTCTGTCTTATGGCTGGCGAGCCCCACCAACGCAAGTCTAATGGACTCTAAACGACCCGATCGGAAGTCTGCCAGGTCTTAATCCTCGATTGGCCTGGTAGCTACTCTGACTTTCGCCTTGTCCAAGCCTCAGTCAGAGTGGGGGCTCTGTAGACACCCACATTTTGACCGCCAGGTGTCTATAGTAGGTCCTGCGAAACACCCGATGATGATAGGACGCAAACATGCTTTAATGACTCGGATATGGGCTCGAAATCTGGACATTTGGTTTAGGCTTATTACGGAGTACAAATCTTACAAAACCAACCTCAAATCCAGGTCCAGTGGGTCGTTTCGAGTCAAATGAGACTAATTTGGGTCGATTCCGGCACCAGGGGTAAAACCGTCTTTTTACGACCGAGTCAAAACCCGGTCGAAAAATATTCTCGAGACACACGAGTCAGCCGTGACACCTCACACGGCTGATTCGGTCCCAAATACTACAAAAATCATCTTCAAAAAGTATTAAACAAATCCGTTTAAGGATAGAATTCGATCTCAAGTAGGAATTCTATCCGGAATCCGAATCAGACACCGACCGAGCTCCAAATACTCGGCCAAAACCCCCCAACCAGCCGAGATCCTTGCTTCTCCACCAAGAAACGAGACTTTTGTTCCCTTTCGAACTCTCGTGTTTCCTATCCAAACCGGTATTTCTTGTCACACAAGCAAGACTACCTTGACTCCTATAAATAGGACCTCATATTCAACACAAAAAACACGATTTCAGACAACAATTAAGTAACACAATTTCACAAAAAACCAGTAGACACATGCATACATCCTCGATTCCCGACGTAATCCCGAAGTAGCCTCGAAATTCCGACAAAACCGACCCACACATCCGGCCGAACCCACCGTCTCACACACATCAAATCGCACCACCCTAAACTCACCCACATCATCTCGACGCTCCCGTACCTAAGCCACCGTTCGACGAGCCTTATACCGAGAAAATAAAGCATGTAGGTTGAGGGTGTAAATCAAACCCGATTCTTCACCTTTCTCTCTCTCTCCCTCACGTTTTTTTTCTCTTTTTTCGTCCGTCACTTTTTTACGGGTCGTCGGTCGTTTCGTATTATTAATATGGGTCGTTCGTCACATATTTTTATTTATTACTAATAATCGATACTACAAAAAACTATTTTTTTATATAACGTTCTTAAAATACGATACTGATTCTCTAATCGAATATCGTATCTACAAGAACTAAATTAATTAATTCTCGTTGATGCTAATAAAATCATTACCTTTTCTGCAAAATTCGATGATTTTAAACGCGGAGAGAATTAACATCTTTTTCGTTCAAATTCTTTTTTTTTTTAATTTTCGTTCAAAACAAACTTTTTTTCAAAACCTTTTCTAAAGTCATTCCGACTATTCGATATCGATTTCATAATCGAATATCGAATACGACGAATATCGAAAATATAAATCGAGTATAAATTAATCCATATTTGTACGCGATTTGTAAAAATTAACGATTTTCGACCAAATAAAAAAAACCGGCAGGCCACCACGCGGGTCGCGCGCCTGTTAGGCGACCCGCGCGGCAGCCTGGTTCGTTGGCTCTTTTTTTTCTCGTTTCCTCGCTTTTCTATTTTTTATTCTTTTCGAACCTTACATTAAAAAGCGACTTTCGCGACATATTTCGATAAATACTTTTTTTTTTACTTCGGTCAACACGTGTTAATCCATCACGTGTCATTAAATCTTTTTCAAAATCACGCATATTATTTATTTATGTCTTTATTCGACTTATTCATCGTTACTAACTCGTTTTCTCGTGTTTGTAGCTTTTTATTTGTTTTTATTGTTTTATTAGACTAAAACAAACCTCACATGCTAAAATAACTTTGACGTTATTAGTTTAACATGCATTAAACGACTTAGCGACCCATTTATTTATTTTTCTCACATGCTTAGGAAAATAATGTTTGCATATCATTCAACCGTCAAACTAACGCTTGTACACCAAAAACGAACGATATCTCAGTAAAGGCCGCTAAGTGCGGGCGGGGTTGGGTGTTCTTAGTGAACTTCCCAACACGTACCCTCACCCCTTACTCAGAACCATGGTTTCCGGATGTCCGAATCCATTGGCAACGAGAGTCATTCAATACACGATATCCGATAATGTCGGTATCGGTATCAAATGCAAAGGGACGAGCCCAATAATCTCTGACATCGGAAATGGGCCGTATTTTGTATACGGCCCACTACGACATAGAGCGGGCTCGAACGGTTCCGAATAACCACAAAATTCGGTGGCGACTCCTACTTCGATTTAAATTTCAATTTGACCATCTCATATGGAGATTCATTCGCCGCCCCAAACCCACGCGTGGCCGCGTCGGGGTGGACCTATGTCATGTCCACAACATGTGCAACACATAATAACTTATGTACATCAAAACAGACAGTGCTTTAACTATGAAGTAAGCAATTGAATTGATGAAGTAATATAAACTAAAATAAAAAAAGTAGATCGATGAATTGATGAAATATTTTACCCAAAATATTAGAATCGCGCATCATCGAATATGTTGCAGTTCTTTCTTCACTATTAACTGCGTTTTAGAACAATAAAAAAATGAATCACGGCGTAATAAATCATTAATCAGACCTAAATCTGAAATTGAACTTTTAAATAAATTTAATTTTTATTGATTTTTTCTGACCTAAATCTGAAGTTGTTGAAGATGAAATTGGAGGATCTTCATTCGTATTTAATTTTCGTCGCTTTGATGAAAAATTAGTCACCATTGAAGTTGCATAATTACTCGCCATTAAAGGTGTAGAATTACTCGCCATTGCAGTTTCAGATGAATTTCAGACGTTTTCAGACTAGAGAGAGAAAGTAGTAGCGTTCCAATGACAGGGTTTTAGAAGGTGCAGAGGAGTAGCGCGTGTTTAGAAGGTGGAGAGACTTTTAATCTGGACCGTTTGATCAGATCGTAATCTAATGGTTCAGATTATGTATTAGCGGTAGCCAGAACCTTCGAGATGAGCTTATACACAACATTACATAAGTTGATCGATCTGAAATCACTCATCTTATCATGCTTTTTTCTTAGATATTAGAACAATAAATGTTTTGTTCACATCCCTCGGAAACCCTCCACCTCGCAACACTCTGAGAACTATCTCAATAATAGTCGGTCCCACTATACCCCAGTACGTTTGGTAGAGCAACGCGTTCATACCAACCGGTCCCGGCGCTTTGAGTGGGTGCATTTGACTCGGCGCATAAGTCACCTCTTCAGGTATGTACTTCTTATCCAGCCCTAAATTTATCTCCTCAGTAACCCTTGCCTCAACTCCATCAAGAGTAGCTTCAAAGTCTTTTGGGTTGCTAGTTTGGAATAAATCCTCAAAATAATGTACGGCTACCCTTTCCACCTCAGCTTCTCCCTCCCTTCGCACTCCATTTTCATCAATCAGGTGCACAATAAAATTGTGTTTCTTCTGTTGTGAAGCTTTTCGATGAAAATATTTCGTATTCCGATCCCTTTCTTCCAACCATAACGCCCGCGATCTTTGTTTCCAATATATTTCCCCATGTGTTGACGAGATGTGTAATTTCTTTAACAAGTTGTTTCCTTTCTTCCACCAGGAATCTCGATCTCTCGTTTTCATTAAGCCATGTAAGTCGCCGACGCTTCTTTTTCAATTCCTGCAGAATATGATTAAGGTTCACTTTTTTCCATGCTGTAAGCGCCGCTCCACACTCCTTTATCATGTCAGTAATATTGCTCCCTCCACCATCTGCCCATACTTGCCTGATCGTCAATTCACACCCATCCTCATTCACCCACATTTGTTCAAATCGAAATAACTTCACTCTTCGACGTGTCATATGTGTCCCACGATCCATGATGAGTTTGATCGGGACATGATCTGATATGACCACTCACGATCCAAATGAATCGTTTTGCCTCTAGGAAACAAATCAAGCAAGGCATCATTCCTCATAGCTCTATCCAGCCGACATTGTCTATTGTGTTCGTCGGCTTGCCCATTATCGAATGTGAACACATAGCCTTCAAATCTCACATCCCGAAGACCACACACATCCACCGCCTCCCGGAAATTGTTCATTTCCCATTGAGCCCGTTATCCTCCCTTCATCTCATTAGCAAATAAGATTTCGTTAAAATCATCAATGCAAACCAAGTCCCTTCATACTGCGCCCTTAGATCACACAATAGTTCCCAAGATAGGTGTCTATCGGCTACCACCGGCCACCCATAAAAACCCGTAACCATCCGCTCGTCCTCTTCGTGTCTGATAAAAAAATCCATATGATGGACCGAGCTACTTCTAAATGTACAATCAATATCTTTATGCCACAAAAATGCGAGCCCCCCCTACCATACCTGCGCTATCCACCTCCATCCTGGCATAGTCTTTTAATTGCACGCGAACCTCCCTCGTCTCATAACCGCTAAGTTTCGTCTCGCACAAGAAAACCATAGCGGGGGCCTCCCTAAGAATGAGATTGTATAGACCGCGTACTGCTCCGGGGTGGCCCAATCCCAGACAGTTTAGGCTCAGTAGATTCATAATGCTCGGTGGGGCCGACTCTTCTCAACCTCTGCCTCAGGTGACATTAGACCCATATTTGAGCAGATTTTCTTCGATACCCCATTATCCGTCTCCTCTTCATCTTCACGACGACGTTTACCATTTCCCTTAAGCCACCCCCTCTTGACATGTCTTGATGTAGCTCCCTTGTTCTCCTCTTCCATTTCCCTTTGTCTTGATCATTAATCAAATCCATGTCTTCCCTAATATCCATCTGGTCCAGAACATTGTTGGTCTCATGTCCTAGCCTTTCGTCCCAGCCCTTGTTCAACATACTCTTGTAACTCACTAGACTCTCCTCACTCTGCACTTCCATACTTACCTATTTACAACCCATCTCTCCCAGTCCATCCTCTATCATCTGGTCAATGTCACCCCCTCCTATCATCGTCTCACTATAATCTCTCGTTTTCCCCATATTCCCCCCATCCTTTCCATTTCAACCTCCCTCCATGTCTCGATCGTCGCTCTTCTTCCCCTTACTAGTGTGATTTCTGACCGAAACTTGTTGTAATTTTGCGACCAACTCCGCCACCACTGCCTCATCCCGTCTTCTATGTTCAGAATCAAAGTCCTTCTGCAAAGCCCTCCCTTTTCCAGCCCTATTATCCACTGGTGTTCGAGTTGTCTTCCATGGCGATGCACGCAGCGTCTCTCCAAACAGCAGTTCACCCTCCGCAAATGGCCCATCATCGTAGTCTTTCTCACCATGTCCAAGTAATCCACATCCGTAACAGACTGTTGGAATGCGTTCGTACTTGACGGGAAATTCTACCAAACCTCCTGATGGCATTCTAATGGATATGTTTTGATGCAGTGCGCTTTGGACATCATGCAAGACCCGAAGACGCACTGCTCGCTCAGTCTCAACCATCCCCCCAACGTCCGCCACAATAAACATTCCCAACAGATCCCCAATCATTCTAAAATTTACAGGATTCGACCTTCCCTTGATTCTCAGATCATACACTCGAACCCATAGCGGGACATGGAATAGTGGTGCATCCGTGAGCCTACCCTCCCTCGACGGATCATGAAAGCACCATATATGCTTATCAAAATGTCACGATTGCCCATCCACTACTTTCATTTTGTCATTAAGGGATTCAAAACGAAAAAGAAAGATCCTTTCAGCAATATCGAGAATGGTTCCAACGACCTTACCTTTTGTTTGCCATATTTTCGTCATCCTGTCAATTGCCGCTCTCACATTTATCGAATTCATGGTCCAGATTTTGCCAATCAGCGATATCTCCTCCGCCTCAGATCCCTTCTCATCGCCCCCGTCCCACTCGATCGTCGTTTCGTGCCCTACTTTCTCCTTTCCTTTCCGTGACATATCCGTCGCAACTCCAAGAATGGGTGATTGTTTATTCACTCATAGAATGATTGGTTATTCACTCGTAGATAAATGATTAATGATAGTGACAAGATTGAAATCTACGATCCCCACAAACGAGGATATGGAGCCTACAAACGTAAGACAAAGAGTATAAACCCTAGGAACTCGCATAGGTCAAAGCCCTAGAGAGAATCGCTCTAAAATTAACTAACTCATAAACTAACTCAGCTTGTATTTACATTTATCAAATTCATTTCATAAATACAATAGACATGGGCTTTGGATTGGCAATTGTCCACCATGTCGTTACAGCTGAACTGTGTTCAAAACTCCCTAACGGAACTACCAACGATCATTACACGAGCAAATCCCATGAGAAAAATAATGAAATCCAGAGGTATCTCTTACACAAATCTCTCTTCTAGTGACTTTCGATACGTGTTTTAGGAAGTTATGGCAATCCCCACATAAGAGAACATTCTTTGTAACTCTAATAGGTTTTCCAGGCTTGGTTGTCAAAAGCCCATATGTCACTGCTAGTTTCGCGCTATGATAATATAAGAAGTCTGTCTTTTGCTGCTCCTCTATTTCATGTAAGACATAGCTTGTGTCCGGGGCATAGCCAGCTTTAAGGCACTCCAATATCAGTATCTCTAATCCTCTTGTGATGTCTTTTGATTGAGAGTGTGATTTATCTCTTGTATAAAATGAGTGAACCATGCTGTGATGAACTACCCAACTCCGTGCTGGATGTTTCTGAAGTCCTTTTTTCCTCATCTCTTGTCTTATAATTTCCGAGTAATGCCACCTACCCGAACCAGAGAGCAAGTTTGATATCAGAATATATGTGGAGGCATCCTGAGGCTTAACAGCTAGAATGCGCTTTGCTGTTCTTTGTTCAACAATGGAATCCGAATGAATTTGACAACTATGAAGTAAAGCTCGCCAAACTGAGGCGTTAGGTTCACAAGGCATCTGAGCTATTATCTCTTCTGCCTCCTCCAGGAAACCCCAATCACCAAAAACTCTAACAAAGGAGGTATAATGATCTGAAGTTGGTTCGATATCATACACGCTCTTCATTGAGAAAAATAGTTTCCGACAATCATCAAGCATGCTGGACGCAGTATACCTATAAGAAGAAATGAGCAGAGTAAAGGTAATAGAGTCCGGACTGATCAATGCCTTCTGCATCCTAGACCAAACAGACAACCCTTCATTGCCCTGCCTTTGAAGAAGATAGCCGGCAATCATACAGTTCCATGATACTACATCGTGTGTAGGCAACGATTCAAAAAGTTTCCTCGACTCTTGCATGTAGCCACACTTGGCGTACATGCTAAGGAGAGCGTTTCCCACCCCTACATCCCGGAACAATCCTGTTTTAACAGCATGGCTATGGATTTCCTTTCCAAACTCAAAAAATCCCAATGTGCTACATATACCAAGCACGGCTGTCACTACCACTTCATCAACTACCAATGTGTCTTCTGATAGTCCCCACTGAAACATCACTACTGCTTCCTCGGGTTGTGCATTTCGAGCATACCCACATATCAGAGATGTCCAGTTGATTGGCTTAGTTTGGTTAAACAGGCTTTGGTCAAACAGCCACTGAGCATCTGGTATTCTGCCACACCTTGTGCACATATCTATTAGCGCTGCTTCAATGTGAGCATTTGATTTGATGCCAAATTTTATAACAAAACAATGAAGTTGCTCGCTGATGTTCTTTGCTTCAATCAGACTGCACGCCTTGAGGACACTTGCTACTGTTTGCTCGGACAGTTCAACACCATCATTCACCATTCTACCAAACAAAGACAAAGCTTCTAAACCTTCACCATTTTTACAGAGCCCTGCTAAAACGGCATTAAAAGAGACAACATTTCTCTCAGGCATCTTAGCAAACATATCCATAGCTGTGCCAACCATCCCGTACTCCATGTAAGCAGTGACCACACCCGTCCAAGAAATAACGTTTTTTATATGCATTCTCTCAAACACAACCGCAACATCCTTTGCACTTCCACACTTCGTGTAAAACGCAATAAGCGCATTACATACACTTAATTGGCTGTCGAACCCAAACTTAAGTACATATGCATGTATCTCCCGGCCTAAGACTCCAGCTGAACATTCGGTACAGGCACTTAGAAGATTTGAAAGCGTAAAATGGTCCACTTTAAATCCATCACTTCTAGAAACATCACGAAACAACCCAAATGCTCTATCAAACATCAATTCACCCACAGTGCCAGAAATGACAGTGTTCCATGAGGTAATATCTCGTTCAGGCATTTCATCAAATAGCTGGAGTGCATCATCCAAACACCCACTTTTCACGTAGACACCCATTAGAGCATTTGCAACAAATGTGGACATAACATAGCCCAATTTAACAACTAAACCATGAACCTGAAATCCCAAATGTAATCCAAAAATTCTACTACAAGCGGCTAAAAACGCGACGAAAGTAAACTCATTTGGCTCAATTTCTCTATCCCTCATCCTAAAGAACAACTCAATAGCATCAAATTCATACCCAGACTTAGCCAATCCACTAATAACTGCAGTATATGAAACAACATCAGGAGATGAAATTCTGGTGAACACGATATAAGCATCGGACAACAAACCCAGATTAAGATAAGCAGAAATTAAGTAATTAGACAAGTAGTTATCCTCATCTAACTTCAAAACTAAGGAATGAACGGCTCTTGCGAGCTTAACATCACCATATTGGGTAGATAGCTTAAGTAAATCAAAACACTTATTATACAAATTCTGGGCATCTTCCGACGAAAAGGGGAAAAGGGTTTGCTTATTGTGGGAAGAAATTGGTAAGAAATGTGGAGAGGAAGAAGAAAATAAAAGGGTTTTAGAAATGAATTTGCGAAATTTATGATGAAAAAGAGAAGGAGAAAAGGGGCGTTTTGAGGTGAAGTGAAGAAGAGGTGGAAAGTGAGGAAGAGTGCAAAGGGATGCCATTGATGGCGCGAACCATATACTTCTACTTGAATGTGTAAACCATATGTATTTGCTCACAAATGTTTTTGTGTTATCTGCGGAGTTTTGATAAAAACTTTAATTCATACTATCGGTAGCAAGTTCCTTCAAGCATAATGGGCATAAGAGGAAAAAAATAAGAACATGCTTCTTCCATTCCTTTAATCCTTTGTACATGGTTTCTCATAATTTTTAAGAAAAGTGATAAAAGTAACGATATTATTGAAAAATGAAAGGATCCACCAAAATTGATTGGATTGTCTATTTATAGTAAGTATAAAGAATGGAATGGAGGGTAGGGAGTACATATTACCTCCGTTTTTTATTACGGTAATTATTATGTACAACAATTGTACAATGCGACAATAGTAAAAATTGTAATTTATGGTAAAAAGTGATCATTTTAAGTTAGTTAGTTACCGCTTTCATATAAATAGTTACCACGGTTTCTTATCTAAAAGAGGTCACTATTTAACCTAACGTGGTCATTAAATAACCTAAAACAGTAACATTTTACCGCAATTTTCTAGTTTTAAGGTCCGTCGTACGATACGACGGCTATATACTATAATTTGTGTTTTTATTATATACAACGTTTTGTTTTTTCGAGATGAATTTTTGACTTTAATTTTTTACGTAAATATATTAGTCATAATAATAATAATGATGAAAATAAAAATAAAAAAGGTTTTTTGTCGGAAGACACCTAACATTTTTTTATGAATAGTTTTTTTTGTCCAAAAATACCTTAAACTTACATTTCTTTGTTAAATGACACCAAACCCCAACTTCCGTCAAAAAATCGTTAATATTGACAGTCTTCTTCTTTTAATCATCTTTGTGGACATGACATAGGTCCACCCCGACGCGGCCACGCGCGGGTTTGGGGAGGCGAATGAACCTCCATATGAGATGGTCAAATTGAAATTTAAATCGAAGTGGAGTCGCCACCGAACTTTGTGGGAGTTCGGGCCCGTTCGAACCCACTCTATGTCGTAGTGGGCCGTGTACAAAATACGGCTCATTTCCAATGTCAGAGTTTATCGGGTTCCTCCCTTTGCATTTGATACCGATACCGACATGATCGAATACCGTGTATTGAATGACTCTCATTGCCAATGGTTTCGGACATCCGGAAACCAAGGTTCTGAGTAAGGGGTGAGGGTATGTGTTGGGAAGTTCACAAAGAACACCCAACCCCGCCCGCACTTAGCGGCCTCTACTAGGATATCGTTTGATTTTTGAATATGCGCGTTAGTAATACGATGAATGATATGCAAACATTGTTTTCCTAAACATGCGAGGAATTGAATGGGTTGCTAAGTCGGTTTAATGCATGCAAATTAACGTCAAAGTTGAATTTAGCATGTGAGATTCGTTTTAGTATAATAAAACAAACAATAAAAAAAATGAATTTGCTACAAAGGATGAACAAACGAGTTAGTATCGAATTGTGAATAAAAATATAGCAAATATGATGAATATGCGAGATCGAGAAAATATTAGTCAAAATCTGAAAATATTGCTAAAAAGACGCTGTTTTGTCTAAAAAACGATGTTCGAGAAAATAATAAAAAAACGAAAAAGCGCGTTACGTTCCAGCCAGTCGCGCGACTCACCCGAGTCTGGCGCGACTCGCCCGAGCAGGCTGCTCGCCCGAGACGCGCGCGACTCGCGTCCCGGCCTATTTTCGAAATTGATTATTTGAAAGTTCGATGATTTTATTAAATCGCGTACGAATATTGCCCAATTTGCACTCGATTTAATATTTTCGATATTCGTTATATTCGATATTCGACTATGAAATCGATATCGAACATTCGGAATAGTTTTAGAAAAAGGTTTTGAAGAAAATCGTTTTGTAAAAAAAACGATGTTAAAAAAACAGAGAAAGCGACCGAGGCCGCGGATTTCAGGCTCCCGCGCGAGTCACCAGGGAAGGGCGCGACTCGCGTGAGGGTCTGTCCCGGTTCGTTTGTTTTTCGAGAATTGCTAATTTCGATAAATCGCATACAAATATGAATTAATTTGTACTCGATTTATATTTTCGACATTCGTCGTATTCGATATTCGATTATGAAATCGATATCGAATACTCGGAATGATTTTTTAGAAAAAGTTTTGTAAAATTATTTTTGAAAAGAATTTGAACGAAAAAAAAGGAGAAAAAGGTGTTAATTCTCTCCGCGTTAAAATCGTTGTATTTTGTAAAAAAGATGTAACGATTTTTTAGCATCGACGAGATTTAATTTAATTCTTTTAATACGATATTCGACTATAGAGTTGATATCGTATTTTTAAGAATGTCTTTTATATGAAAATAGTTTTAGTAATATCGATATTAGAAATAATAAAAAACGACGAACGACCCATAATAAAAAAGGACGACCGATGACCCGTAAGAGAAAAAAGACGGACGACGAAAAGGAAGAAAACGAGAGGGAGAAGAGAGAAAGGAGAGAAGACGGGTTTGGTTACACCCTCAACCTACATGCTTTTGTTTACTCGGATCGGGGCTCGTCGGAATGTGGCTAAGGCACGGGAGCGTCGAGTTAATGTCGGTGAGTTATGGTGGCTCGGTTTGAACGTGAAGGGTGACGGGTATCGGGGTCGGTTCCTTCGGGTTTTGGATGTACTATCGGTTTCTCGATGTTAAATGTAAGGAGTTTTTTGTTTATGTGAAGAGTTGATATATGTAATCGATTGATGATGTGTAAAAAAAGTGTCCTTAATTGTGTTGTGCAAGGGGCCTATTTATAGGGAAATTCCCGACCTTGGCTAGGAGAAGTGTTTGGGTGAGAACTACCGCTTAGGATAGGAAACGTAAGAAGCAGAGAATAACGAGAATTCCGTTTGCTTGGCGGAGAAGCAAGGAAAATCTCGGCTGGGATGGCTGCTCGGCCGAGTATCCTAGCTCGGTCGAGTGTTCGATTCGGCTTTCGGATAGAATTCCTACTTGAGATCGAATTCTATCCTTAAACGGATTTGTTTAATATTTTGTGTAGCTGATTTTTTGTAGTGTTGGAGTCCAAACCGGACATGTGAGGTATCACGGCTGGTCCGTGTGTCTCGAAAATATCTTTGACCGGGTTTTGACTCGGTCGCTAAAAGACGGTTTTGCCCCTGGTGCCGGTTTCGACCCAAATTAGTCTTATTTTACTCGAAACGACCCACTGGGCCTGATTTTGAGGTTGGTTTTGTGAGATATGTACTCCGTAAAAATCCCAAGCCAAATGCCAATGATTTTGAGCCCGTTTCCGAATATATTAAAGCACGTTTGCGTCCGATCATCATCGGGTGTTTGTCGGAAACTGCTATAGACACCTGGCAGTCAAAATGTGGGTGTCTACAGAGCCCCCACTCTGACTGAGGCTTGGACAGGGCGAAAGTCGAAGTAGCCACCAGGTCAATCAAAGATTAAAACCTGACAGCTTCCGGTCGGGTCGTTTAAAGTCCATTAGACTCGCGTGAAAGGGCTCGCCAGCCATAAGTTGGAAATCATACCTGAGTTGATGATGATAACTCCATGGGGAATTGGACTTGTCGTATAAGTATTGGGTGTGCCCATACACGGGCTCATCCCGTTAAATGCCGTTGGGGAGTTGGTTGCACGGTTTTGCTTGAGTCGTCCTGTACAATGATTTATGCAAAGTTTGCATATAACACATTTTTAGGAGAAATGACTCGCGCTGGGGAATAAAATTTTGAAGAAGATTTTTTGAATTTTTGAATTTGGAAGAGTTTTGAAAAAAAAAATTAAAGCATTTTGACTCCGAAAAGGAATAGGAATGCTCAGGATGACTTAGCTAGATCCTAGGATAAGGCCTGTATGCTAAATCTTCTGGGACTAGGAATCCTTAGGTGAGGAGGAGAATCTGATTTCATGCTATAAATACCCTCTCCTTGCTCATAATTTATTCATAATTCCCACAATTCCCTTCTTCCTTTAAAGAAAAAAAACAAGCCTTGAGAACCTTATTTCCTCTTTTTAGAAATTCATTATGGGTATCGACCGATTAGTTGGAATGCTGCAAGATGGGTCCCGACTTTTCAGAGACGCAGATAAAGTTATCCTGAACCAGAATGGCGTTACCCAGTTATTCACGATCCGTCAAATGCAAGTGGACCGTCACTTTTTGGATGCTTGCCTGTCCTACTGGGATGATACTTATCATGTTTTTGGTTTTCCTCGGGGCGAAATCTGTCCTATTCCGCAGGAAATTGCTGCTGTAGGAGGATGGAATCCCATGCTTCGCCCTGCCATTCCATTCTCAGTTCATGACACGAGGAGAAAACTACGAGAATTTTTAGGGCTTTCTCACATGGAGGTATCTCGCATGACAGAAGACGATACCGTTTCCTTGATCGACCTAGCTGAAAAATTTATGAACCCAGATGACGTCCGGGACAGGCCGGTATATAGCCGCAGGGCCTTTACTTTTTGAATGCTCCATGTTTATGCCTTCGAAGGTCATATGGATTTGTTATCTTGCATGGGCCATATCCGACTCCTCACTGTAGCTGACCTGATGGAGACAGAGCACAGCCCAGCTTGGCTGATTACAGGGGAGATTATCCAGGGTTTGGATAATCGTAAAAGGGATCCGTCGATCCGGCTGACTGGAAGTACCCGTCTTCTACAGGTAAATTGATTTTTTCTCGTTTTTCGCAATTTTGATTTTTCGCAATTCCCGATCTTTCCGAAATTTCTGATTTTTCCGGTTTTCTCGGTTTTTGCGATTTTTGCGACTTTTTTTTTTTTTTTACTTTTCACGATTTTGACTTTTCGCGACTTTGACTTTTCAGCTTTGGCTATTCGAGAGGCTATCGATCCTGGATCCTCCTCTTGACGTAAGCCGATATCGCCCGAATCAAGTGATGACGAGAAGACGGACTGTTGACTTTTCTCGTCTTACTACCCAAAAATTCTGGGACGAGCTGCTATCTTTTCATGGAGGCCCATTGATCCATTGGACCGTACCTTGGTGGCCCATTTATGTCTGGACTGGTTTAGAATCGAGGGATAGGGCCCGATATCAATTAATCCTATCTTTTAGGCAGACAATCCATCTTTACCCCGATCGCATACTTAGGCAATATGGTCGGGCCCAAAGAATCTCGGAAATCGAGGCGGTCGTGAGTGAATCTACTCAGCTAACGGACGTAATGTGCGATACCTGGATGCAAAGGTGGTATACTCGGGCTACTTGGCCCGTTCCCAAGGCTCTTCACTCGATCTGGGTATCCGATTCTTATGTGAAGTGGACCAAGGCGGACTCTGCTAAAGCCTGTGCTGCTTTAAAGACTGACGAAGCTTTTGACTTGCTGCGCCGAGAGCAAGCTAAAGACAATCGGGGCTTCTATGATGACGGTGATACCCCGGCTACCATGGTTCGCCTGATGTCAGGCCCGAAAAGGAAGACTAGGACTCAGACTGAAGGGTCCAGTACTAAAGGTGCACGGGGGAAAGTGAGCCCCCAGACGGATTTGGAAAGGAGACTCGGCCCAAGACTGGCGGCTAAGGACCGACTTGGTCCTCGAGACAGACTACCCGAGCATGTACAGGCTCGGCTTGGGCCAGTGACGATAGCAGAAGATCCGCTGTCCAAGAAGCGGGTTCGGGCTAAAGAGGTTCCCTTAGTGATACGGGAGCGTTCGCCACCGCCCCGTCGACCCCGGGCTCCGCGTGACCCAAAAGATAAAGGGAAGCGGAAGATGTAAGAGCAGTAGTCTCCTAGATTTTATTATTTAAGTACTACTATTATTTTTGTGGTGTGAGTTTTGTTGTTGTTTTTTTTTGTTTTTGCGTGAGGCATTTTTGGAATAATAAAAGACATATTATTGAAAACCGTTCCTGTCTTTTCGTTATTGCAGTGGTTGTACCCTTTTGAGGGGTTGCCTACGTATCCACGATTAGTGGAATCAAACTAACCGTAGTTCAGACGTAGATTTTTTGCAATTTTCGAAATACATCAAGACTATTAGTTCGAGATGTGCGACAGTAGGATAGGTAATCCTAACTTATTGACTTGCTTAATTTTTGAAAATTTTATAAAAAGACAAATTTTTATAAACTTTTTAGCAAATGACATTGAGATAAGGTTAGGGGTAGTAGCACTTCAACTGGTCCAAGATGGTTGGGTTGACGAATTCGTTCCCGTCCAAGTCTGTCAGCATTACGGCTCCTCCTGATAAAACCTTCTTTCCTAGATATGGTCCGGCCCAATTGGGTTTGAATTTTCCCCTCGGGTCAACTGGTAGCAAAGCCCCGACAGATTTTAGGACTAGATCGCCCTCTTTGATATTTCTGGGCCTAACCCTTTTGTTGAAAGCCTGTTGTATCCTTTTTTGGTATATCTGGATATTGTTAAGGGCTCGGGATCGTTGTTCGTCCAAGAGAATCAACGAATCGTATTGGGCTTGGACCCAATTTGCTTCAGGCACCTGACTTTCGAGTAGAATCCTCAGGGATGGTATCTCAAGCTCGACCGGCTGGACCGCCTCCATCCCATATGTCAGATAGTATGGAGTTGCTCCGGTTGTAGTGCGGATCGATGTCCGGTACCCCATAAGGCGAAAGGGATTTTATCGGGCCAATCCCGGTAATTATCAGCCATCTTTTTAAGTATGGTGACAATTGTTTTATTTGCTGCCTCTACCGCTCCATTGGTTTGGGGACGGTAAGGCGAAGATGTATGCCTTTGAATCTTATATTTTGCTAGCAAAGTAGCGGTTTCGGCTTGAAAATGGGTCCCGTGATCACTAATGAATTCGTGCGGGATCCCGTATCGGCATATAATTTTATCTTGGATAAATTTTGCTACGTGCTTGGTGTTCAAGACACGATATGACTCGGCTTCGACCCATTTAGTAAAGTTGTCAATTGCCACTAGAATGAAGCAGTGACCTCCCGTCCCGGAAGGGTTCACCTTCCCGATTATATCAATTCCCCATGTCGAAAATGGCCATGGGGAAGTCATGGTATACAACAGGGATGACGGCATATGCTGGACGTTGCCGAAAATCTGACAGTTATGACAGTGTTTGACATATAACTGGCAGTCGGTTTCCATGCTATACCAGTAGTACCCGAGTCTCGTGATTTTCCGGGCTAGCAGATGGACGTTCATATGCGGGCCGTTCTCGCTATCGTGTACCTCGGCCATGACCTTTTCGGCCTGCGTTTTGTCGATGCATAGGAATAGAGCCCCCTGTGCCGTTTTTTTGTATAACTGTCCATCGTCCCTGTGGATGAACTGAGTGGCCCACCTTCGTAGGGCTTTCTTGGCCCGGTTTTCAGATCCCGGAGGATATTCTCCCGACGTTAAGTAGGTTAGAACAGCCTGGTACCAAGGTTCTGGATCAGTTATTTCAATATCTTGAATAGCATTGATGTATGCCGGCTCGGACCGTCTTTCGACGCAAATCGGCATGCTGGTTAGGTGCTCCGGGATATTCAGTAAAGATGCCAATTTGGATAGTGCATCTGCAAACTGGTTTTCTTCCCGTGGTAGATAGATGTATTCCACCTTTTGAAACTGCTTTTCGAGAACCCTTACTTGCACTTGGTAAGCTACGAGATTTGCGTTCCGAGTTTTCCATTTCTGGAGTGCTTGATTGATGACTAATGATGAGTCACCGTGGACCCGGAGGTTTGTTACTCCTAAATCCGCGGCGGCTTGCAATCCTTGAATGCATGCTTCATACTCGGCTGCGTTGTTAGTCACGTCAAAATCCAATTTAATGGACAACAGGGTGTGTTCCCCTTGCGGTGAGATTAGCAAAATCCCGACCCCAAATCCTCGAAAGTTGGATGCCCCATCAAAGTATAGATCCCATGTCTCCATGTCAGTATGGAATATATCTTCATCTGGGAAGGCCCAGGTATCGGTATGTCCCTCTTCAGATACCGGACTATCGGCAAGGAACTCGGCTACTACCCGACCTTTGATGGCTTTCAATGGCACGAATTTGAGGTCGAACTCAGCTAGCATTAAAGTCCATCTAGATATCCTGCCATTGAGGATGGGCTTCTCGAACAGATATTTGATTGGATCCATTCTAGATAACACGTGCACTTCGTGGCTAAGCATATAGTGTCGGAGCTTTTTAGTGGCCGAAACTAGAGCTAGGCACGTCTTTTCGAGCATTGCATATTTGCACTCGTATTCTAGGAACTTTTTACTGATGTAGTAAATAGCCCGTTCTTCTGAGTCGACCGTCTGGGCCAGCATAGCCCCCATGGCTGTCTCGGTCGTTGTCAAATATAACGACAAAGGTAGACCGTGTTGAGGCGGCATTAATACCGGCGGAGATGCTAGAACCTCTTTGATCTTATCGAAAGCTGCTTGACATTTGTCGTCCCACAGCACCCGTTCTCCTATCTTCAGTTTCTTGAAAATGGGCTCACATACCATGGTTAGCTTCGAAATAAACCGGCTGATATATTGGACTTTCCCGAGAAACCCCCTGATCTCCTTTTTGGTTTTAGGCGGCCGCATCTTGGTAATAGCTTTGATTTTGGCTGGGTCAACCTCGATGCCACGCTGGCTGACGATATGGCCCAGTAACTTGCCCGATGTTACCCCGAAACTGCATTTTTTGAGGGTTTCATGTTGTACTTGCGTAACCGGGTGAAAAACTTTCTGAGGGCCGAAATATGCCCGTTTCGTTCTTTGGACTTAATGATCATGTCATCCACGTAGACCTCCACTTCCTTATGCATCATATCATGTAATAAGGTGGTGGCGGTCCGTTGATAAGTGGCACCTGCATTGATAAGCCCAAATGGCTAACGGTGTAATAGTAAGTCCCCCAAGGCGTAGTGAAGGTGGTCTTACTCATGTCTTCTTCCGCCATTTTGATCTGATTATATCCGGCATACCCGTCCATAAAGGATAGAAGGGCATGATCGGCCGTGTTGTCTACCAGTATGTCGATGTGTGGCAGCGAGAAATCGTCTTTCGGGCTGGCCTTATTAAGGTCCCGGAAATCTACACAAACTCGTACCTTTCCGTCTTTCTTGGGTACTGGTACGATATTTGCAACCCAGTCTGGATATTCAGACACTTGAATAAAGCCCGCTTTGAATTGCTTGTCGACTTCTTCTTTGACTTTGAGAGACCATTCGGGCCTCATTCTTCGGAGTTTTTGCTTTACCGGCTTACACCCGTCTTTGATGAGTATACAGTGTTCGGCTATCTCCCGGTCTATTCCCGGCATGCCCTTGTAGGACCATGCGAAGACGTCTTTGAATTCATGGAGGAGATCCGTGAATTGTTGTTTCTCCTCGGGATCTAAGGATAAACCTAACTTAAGCATCTGAGGCTCTAAAGGGGTTCCTACATTGATGGAGTCAGTTTCCTCAATAACCTCGGGATTCCCTTTGTTCGAGTTGCTCGACTAGATGCGGAGGTAGTGGTACCTGTTCGTCGTGTTTCTCAATGTCATTGCAAATAAAATTTTTGAAAATGTTTTTGAAAATAAGACAAGTCGTAAGCAGAACGGTTATCGTTATTATTGATAGAGAATTTTGAGAATAGCTCAAAGAGAGCAACCATCTGATCGTTGGTCAGAGGCGGGATTGGGAGTGCTCTCGGGACAGACTCCGAGACTCCCATAGGTGTGATTAAAGGAAAAGGGGTTACAGACTCGACCCTAGTACTGGACCCTCTAGACTTAGACCCAGACTCCGACTCTGACTCTAACTCAGACTCGGATTCGGACTCGGCGCCTTGCATGTCCCCTTCGCCAGTAGTGAGCTTGTAGACTCGACCCTCGCTGTCGGTCCATTTGATCGTTTTCCTCCAAGCCCTCTTTCCAATGTTAGTACCGACTTCAGAGATCAGCCTGGTCGGATCGAACTTGCTGCTATGGAGGATCAGGTTCACCAATTCCTCCTTAGGAGTTGGGATTATCTTGCTTTCCCCGAACAAGAGCCCCAGCATGGGCTCGGCATGGTTTGAATCCTCTTTCGATTCGGCCTGGATGAGAGCAAAGATATCATCCGGGATGAAGTTGCATTCCCGAGCCAATTTGGTCTCGGGATATGAGATGGTGGGCTGGTAGAGGCCCACTTGAATAGCTCCGAATACGGGAGTGACAAACTTGGTTGCGTTTTTCCGGTCCATATCTCCCTGGGCCATGGTATAGCCTAACCCGAATCGAGACTCTCCGTCGTTCAGGACCTCGATGATCTTGCCAGCTGAGAGATTGGGCCTTGAGGCAGCCCCCGGTAGATAGCCCAAGTTTTGCAGCATCATGTCGATGCTAGTAGTGAAGTAGGGATGAAAAAGGTACTCTTCATCAATCATTCCCACGAAATTGAATCCTCGCGGGTCGATTGAGCCAGCCGTGTAGCTTCGAGAGTGACGACCCCGTCTTGTAAAGGTAACTTGACCTTCCTGTGAACAGTGGAGGACACGGCTTTGACCGCGTGGATCCAGGGCCTTCCAAGTAGCAGATTGAACGATGAGGTGACATCGATCACTTGGAATTCGAGCTCCTTCTCGATCGGGCCCGTTATGATGGTTAGTTTAACTGCCCCAGCAACTGATTTTGGGCTCCCATCGAAGGCCTGGATAGTTTGTGCAGTAGGAAGGTAGTCCGTCTCGGTAATGCCGAGAGCCCTTGCAGTCCTTAAAGGAAGGACATTCACAGCTGACCCGTCATCAATTAGGGTCATGGGTAGATACTTGCCCCGACAGATTACCGTGATATATAGGGCCAAGTTGTGGGTGGCCCCAAATGGTGGAAGGTCAGACTCGGAGAAGGTGATGAGTGGGCCTTCTCCTTTGGGCTTGCCCTTAAGACGAGGTAAAATAGTGGCTACCATTTCAGTGGGGGTAACCAGCGAGTCTACCTTGATCTCATCGAGAGCCTTAGTAAGTGCTGCCCGATGTTCTTGAGAACTAACCAAAAGCTGCCATATAGTAAGATCGGTTCGGACCCTCTTCAGTTGCTTGACTAGGGCCGTGTCAGCGTTTGATTCTTCAGTTGCGAATTCCGTCCTGGCCGGTTCAGTGACGGATCCTGGGGCCGAAGGTCCGGCCGTGATGACATGTGTGCCGGCCAGGGCCTTGGTTTTGGCCTTCCGGATTTCTTCGACAGTGATGGGGACGGTTTCCCCCTTTGCCAAGTAAACGTCGTCTTCATCGTCGTTCCATATCCCGTTGATTTGGGGAATGAAATGGGAAATGAGATGAGTATAGTCGACTACTTCTCCAGTAAAAATGGCGTGAGTAGCAAGAGGGTTATTTTTGTTACTCGGCTTATCACTGGGTAGAGGTATCTTCCCACTCTCGATCAGATCTTGAATGAGATGCTTCAACTTCCAGCATTTTTCAGTATCGTGCCCGTTGCCTCGGTGATAGTGGCAATAGGCCTGGGCGTTGTAGCTTTTGGACCGCTTTTCGACAGGAACTTCCGGCATCGGGCCTATCGGCTGGATCAGGCCCTTAGAAGATAGCCTTTGTAAGACGTTAGCATAAGTAGTCCCTATGTCAGTGAATACTCGAGTCGGAGTATTCTTTTTGGTCGAGGTGTCTAGTAAACTGACCTCGTCGAAGATGCTTCGGGCCGCACTTGTGGTTGCGGGCTTGCCAGAAGACGAACTGGCTCCTTGATACCCCTTAGTAGAGGCCTTAGTAAGGCTCTCTAACCTCAAATCATCTTCGATTCTGGTACCCATCTCGGTTAAAATGGCGAAATTGGGTATGATGGCGTACCGGAGATGGATCCGGTAAGATGGGAGGAGATTTTTCACAAAGGCCTCCACTAGCACCTTTTCGCTGGGCTTGTCCACCAGCTTGACGCTTTCTGCCCTCCACCTTTGGAGGTATTTGGTGAAAACCTCCTTAGGCTCTTGGGCCATGACCTCCAGAGTACGCATGGTTGTCTGGATCTCAGTACTGTCCACATAGTTTCGGGCGAACTCCGTTGTGACATCGTCCCAAGTTTTGTATTTCTTGGAATCAAGCCTGTAGTACCAGGCTCTCGGGTGCTTGTCCAAGGATGAAGCAAAGAGGTGCTTGAACATGGTCGATTTGACCCCCTTAACTGCCATGAACTCCTTAAAAGCCCGTATATGGAGTACCGGGTCTTCAGTCCCATCGAACATGGGCAGGTCCGTCAAGTTGAGATTAGCGGGCAATTCATCATAGGGGCGAATAAGCTCGAGCATTTTCCGTGTGGATGGTGTTGCTGGTCGCCGTGTGGACCTGTTCTTGCAGCTTATGGACCGCGCTGGCCAGTTCAGCTAACGGCCCATCGTCTTCAACTCCAGCGCTAGGAGTTCCTTGTTCGACTGCGCTTACCCGGGTGAGGATGGCGATCTGATCCTCCCTCATCTTCGTCAATTGTTCTTGTAGTTTGGCTAACGAAGCTGTCAACTCGTCAATGGCTTGTTGCGTCATTGTTCGGGTGAAAGGTGGCCTGTTTGTAAGAACACCGCGTAATCAGCAACTAACCCAAATCCTAGAACAAAAGTACACCCCGAGCAAGGGAAGAAAGGAAACTAGGAAGGAAATGACTCGGAAAAGGACACTTAGACGGGTGACCTGTGAAAAGGTGGGCCTCTTTTAGGGTCCAGCTGTGTGGGCTGGGCCCTGTTCGAAAGGAGGTCCACGTGAGACATTCCCCAGACTTTGGACTCGATTTGTGTAAACGGGCCAACCTTTGTAGGAGTATGTCCTACGTAGGTGGGCCTTGCCTTAGTCTAATAAGGCGGACTGGGATAGGGAGGAAACTCGTGATATAAGATCGACGGAGTTTCGACGCTAGAGACCTCGACGACTTACGACACGACCCGACACTGCTAAATACGGGAAGTCCTAAGAAGAGGAAGGTTTCGAAATATGATTTTTGAAAGCCCGAAAAATTCGGGAGGGAAACCCGACCTTTTTCGAGAAAACGGAAAAGGTGGGCCGGGTGACGGGTTTGAACAGTTTCGAAAATATTTTCGAGTTTTAAAATGGGCATAATACCGGCTAAAAAATAGGCTATTTTGAGTAAAATCGTGGATCCTAAATTCGGTATATGTCTCGGGTTTTGAAATTGGATATTTTGAAAAGGATACAATTTTGAAAATGACGGTTTTTAAAAGACGACTTGTAAATCAGGTAGCACGTAGTCATGGAAGCAGTATAACGACGCCATGTATGCTGTAATTCTAAGTCTCGGTCAGTCTGTAAGGGTCTATACCAGTGTACACAGCCTATCGAGAATCGGGGCGGACTTCCTAAGTCGAGTTGAGCTTAGAACATGCCGTAAAACCCATACGAATCGGCTAATGGACACCTTCGACATATCCAATTTGGACTACATCGATAGTATAGTGGGACGTCGGTCACCAGTACCGGCCCGGGAAAATTTGGGGTTATGCATGAACCGTAAAACTAAAACGCGTATTGTACTAGTCAAACGATTTCTATTCGAGTCTCACCCTGAGGATGCCGATGGCAAGTCACGCATAAGTTGATCCCCAGCGGAGTCGCCAAATTGTGGACATGACATAGGTCCACCCCGACGCGGCCACGCGCGGGTTTGGGGAGGCGAATGAATCTCCATATGAGATGGTCAAATTGAAATTTAAATCGAAGTGGAGTCGCCACTGAACTTTGTGGGAGTTCGGGCCCGTTCGAACCCACTCTATGTCGTAGTGGGCCGTGTACAAAATACGGCCCATTTCCAATGTCAGAGTTTATCGGGTTCGTCCCTTTGAGTTTATCCGGAAACCGAGGTTCTGAGTAAGGGGTGAGGGTTTGTGTTGGGAAGTTCACAAAAACACCCAACCCCGCCCACACTTAGCGGCCTCTACTAGGATATCGTTTGATTTTTGAATATGCGCGTTAGTAATACGATGAATGATATGCAAACATTGTTTTCCTAAACATGCGAGGAATTGAATGGGTTGCTAAGTCGGTTTAATGCATGAAAATTAACGTCAAAGTTGAATTTAGCATGTGAGATTCGTTTTAGTATAATAAAACAAACGATAAAAAAAAAATGAATTTGCTACAAAGGATGAACAAACGAGTTAATATCGAATTGTGAATAAAAATATAGCAAATATGATGAATATGCGAGATCGAGAAAATATTAGTCGAAATCTGAAAATATTGCTAAAAAGACGTTGTTTTGTCTAAAAAACGATGTTCGAGAAAATAATAAAAAAACGAAAAAATGTGTCGCATTCCAGCCAGTCGCACGACTCGCCCGAGTCTGGCGCGACTCGCCTGAGCAGGCTGCTCGCCCGAGCAAGTTGCTCGCCCGGGACACGCGCGACTCGCCTCCCGGCCTGTTTTCGAAATTGATTTTTTGAAAGTTCGATGATTTTATTAAATCGCGTACGAATATTGCCCAATTTGCACTCGATTTATTATTTTCGATATTCGTTATATTCGATATTCGACTATGAAATCGATATCGAACATTCGGAATAGTTTTAGAAAAAGGTTTTGAAGAAAATCGTTTTGTAAAAAAAACGATGTTAAAAAAACGGAGAAAGCGACCGAGGCCGCGGATTTCAGGCTCCCGCGCGAGTCGCCTGGGAAGGGCGCGACTCGCGTGAGGGTCTGTCCCGGTTCGTTTGTTTTTCGAGAATTGCTAATTTCGATAAATCGCGTACAAATATGAATTAATTTGTACTCGATTTAAATTTTCGACATTCGTCGTATTCGATATTCGATTATGAAATCGATATCGAATACTCGGAATGATTTTTTAGAAAAAGTTTTGTAAAATTATTTTTGAAAAGAATTTGAACGAAAAAAAGGAGAAAAAGGTGTTAATTCTCTCCGCGTTAAAATCGTTGTATTTTGTAAAAAAGATGTAACGATTTTTTAGCATCGACGAGATTTAATTTAATTCTTTTAATACGATATTCGACTATAGAGTTGATATCGTATTTTTAAGAATGTTTTTTATATGAAAATAGTTTTAGTAATATCGATATTAGAAATAATAAAAAACGACGAACGACCCATAATAAAAAAGGACGACCGATGACCTGTAAGAGAAAAAAGACGGACGACGAAAAGGAAGAAAACGAGAGGGAGAAGAGAGAAAGGAGAGAAGACGGGTTTGGTTACACCCTCAACCTACATGCTTTTGTTTACTCGGATCGGGGCTCGTCGGAATGTGGCTAAGGCACGGGAGCGTCGAGTTAATGTCGGTGAGTTATGGTGGCTCGGTTTGAACGTGAAGGGTGACGGGTATCGGGGTCGGTTCCTTCGGGTTTTGGATGTACTATCGGTTTCTCAATGTTAAATGTAAGGAGTTTTTTGTTTATGTGAAGAGTTGATATATGTAATCGATTGATGATGTGTAAAAAAAGTGTCCTTAATTGTGTTGTGCAAGGGGCCTATTTATAGGGAAATTCCCGACCTTGGCTAGGAGAAGTGTTTGGGTGAGAACTACCGCTTAGGATAGGAAACGTAAGAAGCAGAGAATAACGAGAATTCCGTTTGCTTGGCGGAGAAGCAAGGAAAATCTCGGCTGGGATGGCTGCTCGGCCGAGTATCCTAGCTCGGTCGAGTGTTCGATTCGGCTTTCAGATAGAATTCCTACTTGAGATCGAATTCTATCCTTAAACGGATTTGTTTAATATTTTGTGTAGCTGATTTTTTGTAGTGTTGGAGTCCAAACCGGACATGTGAGGTATCACGGCTGGTCCGTGTGTCTCGAAAATATCTTTGACCGGGTTTTGACTCGGTCGCTAAAAGACGGTTTTGCCCCTGGTGCCGGTTTCGACCAAATTAGTCTTATTTGACTCGAAACGACCCACTGGGCCTGATTTTGAGGTTGGTTTTGTGAGATATGTACTCCGTAAAAAGCCCAAGCCAAATGCCAATGATTTTGAGCCCGTTTCCGAATATATTAAAGCACGTTTGCGTCCGATCATCATCGGGTGTTTGTCGGAAACTGCTATAGACACCTGGCAGTCTAAATGTGGGTGTCTACAATCTTCCTCCATCCTTGGATCAACCCTTCTTCCTTAATCAACCTTGATCAAACTCAATCAACCATCTTTCTTTAATTCAACCATCTTTCCTTAATCAAACCCAATCAACCATTTTCCTTAATTCAACCTTCATTTCTTAATCAAACCCTCATTCCTAGCTACTCTTTATTTACATACATCTCAATCAATCTTTATTACCTAAGTCAAAACCACCAAGTTTTCGCTCAATCAATAAGCTTTCAGTTGTAACTCTTCATTCTTTAAGTAAATTAATCATTAAGTCATCAACAACAAATTAAATTTTTGAATTCAATTTCCGTTTTTTATGTTTTTTATTCTTAATTTCGAGTATAATTTTAGAATATGTGTGTTAGAGTTTATCAGACAAATTTTTGAGCTATTACTGAATTGAAGTTTCTGTTGTGAGAAACTAAGAACACTAATTTTTGTGTTTAAATTTGTGATTTATGAGTAACAATTTTTTTTGTCAATTCATTTTTTCTTTTTAGTAACCATTTGTATTTCATTCTTTATGCGTATCATATAAGACGAGTACTTGAAGATGCCATGTTAATTGAGAATATGCAAAAGTGAAAAAAATGTTTGGTCCAATTAAGGGGAGAATAAAATGGGTTTTGGATGGAAATTAAGTTTTTTTGAGAGAGAAAATGAAGTATTGTGGCCTTGTGGGAAAAAATAAAGAAGATGAGAAAAGGAGATAATAAAGGTAATGTAAAGGAAGAGGGAAGGAAGATGTCGATTGTGTTTGATTAAGGAATGGATGTTGATTAAGGGTTGAGGGAAGAAGATTAATGTAATCCCCTAGAAAATCTAACGCGATACAGTGGTGGAAAAACGGTATAGTCGAGATTAAAAACACTGTAACTATGTCATAACAGTATAAAAGGGTAAAGTCAAATAGTAGGCCATAAATAAAAATGGCCAAAATTTTATACAATCCATAAGCAGGTTTGAACAATCCATAATAAAGTGAAATTATTAAAAACAAGCAGGATCCACAACTGCTCGTTAGTCCACACCCAACGAAAACACGTATAACTGCCATGTTAAAAACATAACAGCCACAATCAGTGGGGAGCAACGTCAACGTTCTCCCAGCCGTAAAACAAGATTTTAAAACTGTAATTACTATTATATAAAAATTGGTAAAAACGGAAAACAGTAAAACATTATTCATAAAAATAAGCTTTCAGTGAAACACTTCACGTATTGAAACAATAAAATAAAAATGAGTTTTCCGGAGAAAACATAAAACATTTGCCAACCTGCAAACCAAATTATATCGATAATAATAAAATCTTCAAAATGACGTTATGGATAGGATTAGTGATGAAGGCTAGACTTTCAGCAAGAGAATACTAAAACTAGTTTCGAGAACTTCAGTCTTAACACATATCGGACTTCAGTCTCTAACTAGGCAACTCAATCATAACAAGACTGTGTGCAGCGAGGTACTGGTTTAAGTAGTATACACCCTCTCATGCACACAAATCATGTCCAGTTCAACCCGACGCGACTTACACGACACGATATCTAAGTTTAAGGTCAACATACACTCTCCTGAACACAAACCATGTTCAGTTCAACAACCAATCTGCCCCATAAAGACACACCAGCCTTACAATTGATGGCAAAACGTACATCCTAGACTGTATTACTCTAACCTCATACTTGCCCTTATTCCATAACTCCAAAACAATCCATTATCGATATTAAAAGTGATAATCATCATATATAATATGAGAACAAAAGGGAAAAACAATCACCTTCCAAAAGAGGAAACTTTCTATTTTTAGAAACTTTAGTAAAAAGAGCATTATATCAAAATATCGAAAATATTATTTCATACTAATGCAACATTTTTTTTGCAAAACTAATACTTTCGACCTTAACGATATTAATTGTTAAAATGAGAACAATTGGGTTTATGAAATTATTGAAATATCGTCCGAGTGTTTATAAAATGATAAAAAATATCTTAAACATTTTAATACTACTAATTAGGGTGTTTACAAAATCGGTTTTTCTAACATGTGCCCAGTGGGCACATGTTAATACCCTAATTAAGGAAATATTAACCATGATAAATATCATGAGAAGTTGAAATATTAAGCTTTATTACCATATTTATACAATATCTATTTAAATCATGCCATAATTAACTTATTAACGTGTGCCCAGTGGGCACACGTTAGAAAAACCGTTACAAAATTTATAAAACTAAAATTCCATAATTGTTACTCCCTCCATCCCAAAGAGATGTTCCCATTTGATTAATTATATTCCTCACATTAGAATATAAGTGGGAACATCTTAGAGGGATGGAGGGAGTAATAGTTTCGACAATACGAACATAAATAGGATTTTACGGCAAATGTAAAAATAAATCTTTTAACGTCTTTTATTTCATTAAACCATTAAAAAAACTTAGAACATGATTAGGGGTGATTTAAATCTTAAAGTTTCAGATTTCAATATTTTTAAATTTGCTGGAAAAATAATTAATTTAACTGAAACGGAGCATTTCAGATTTCAATATTTTTAATTAGTTCCTTCCTCTTGTATTGTTTTAAGCACAGGACCTTAGATGAAATCCTAGATAGAAATTAGTGTAGCTTAGCTTAGTTTCTCCTTAATTTTTCCTTAATCTTTCTTTAATCTTAGCCTAATCTTAGCTAGTTACTCTTGTATTATTGGAATTCTTGAAGAATCTACCAATCTTGACAACATTGGTGGATGTTTTGGGTTTTCTTATATGCAAGTTTCAATCTTTTCCATTCATCTTGTAGTTGGTATAATCCTTCTTCTCTCTTTTCCTTTAATCTTTCATTGTTAGTAAAGTTTCATTCTTTATCTCTTGTTTATTGTTTCTCTTTGTTTATTCTTCATTATGAATGTGTTTGTTCTTATGTTGGTTTTAGTTCTTTAATTATGTGTGAGTAGTTTTCCCCTAGGGTTAGTAGGGGGATTGGGTGTGATTAGGGATGATTAGAGAGAGATGGGTAATGCTAGTTATTGTTTTTGTTGTTTCCTAATGCCTTGCACTCAACATGTTCGATGAAATGCTTGTGAGACTTGAGACGATCACTCCTTATTTTTCTTGCTTCTTCTCTTGCATGTCCTTGTTTGGTGATAGGTTTGGTTCCTCTACTAGGAGCGAGAGCGTGGTGAGGAGACCCCTAGGCCGTTTAAGTAGCGAGAGCCCGAATGTAACCTAGGCTACGAAACCATGCTAGTACCTCCGTTTCTCCTTTTGATCTCCTTGGCATCCATGAACCCGACCTAGCCCTAGTTTTCTTCTTATTAATTTAACTCGCTTCCCATTATCATTAGTTGTTTGTTTTGCCTTTTTATTTCATGTTATAGACTTTAGTTTAGTCATTAGTCAATCTTAGTCAATCACTTTAGTTTGTCTTGAACCTAGCCTTAGACCTTAGCACCCTCTAGTTTGGAACTCCCGTCCCTGAGGATCGACTCGACTTACCCTAGCTACCTAGCTTAGGTTCGTTGATATTACTTTGATCGGTAGGATAGACGACAATCACCTACCGTCAGTTGTATACGATGTATACGATAAATTTATATGGGCGGTATATTATTATGTTGGTTAATAGTTTTTATGTAACTTTTAAATGTTGGATGATGTCTTGTCAAGCTCTTTGAATTAGACAACAACGTTCTCCAACTTACACGATTGTAAACATTTCGTCTAAAGAAACATGGTTCCAAAGTACTACATGGCGCCAAGGTAATGGTGGGAAGATTGGTGACCTTAATGCCGAGTTTAGTTGGGAGCTATGTGAGTCATAAAACTTTTGAGGTAGGGTTAGTTGTAGCTTGAAATTGGATGTCTGCCTATATTCATTTTATTTTATTCGTGTCACATGTGCACTTCATTATTCATGTTCATTTCCCAAGCAACAACCAACTTTTATCTTACAAGGCTCACGAGTAAAGTAGCTTGAACAATATTTGAGTTTTAAATGCATCTTTACTACATCCACCAGAGTGTTTTTAAGCTTTTGGTGATCATTTTGTGAGTGTGACATTTATCTAATTGTTGATTGTAATTTATCCCATATATTCACTAAATTACTGTCTATTTTATCCATAGTGCATGAATTGGGGTCTTGCACTACAACAAAAGCACAATATCTTGTGCTGATGAGTTCTTAAGTTTTATGCATTGCGGCATTTCAACGCACAAGAAGTTCCGATGAAGTCAGTTCCGTTGTCAGATTACCTATGGAGTCCGAGATGGGAACTATCCGAAAAGGCTACTTGCCATCACGGTACAATCAGGATCAGAGAACGATTTTACTTGATTACTAAATTATCCATTTGTACTTATCTCGATTTAGGTGTAATTAAGTGTTTTTCTTATTAATAAAATTAATGCTCTTTCGGCATGTGAAGGTAGTTTATTTCCTTTTTTGTCGTTAGTAGTTTAATAAACATCTAACTTTATTAAATCTCCGATGTCTATACGAGAAATAGACATCTATATTTTTAAAACCTCATATGTCTATAACGTGTATGGACATAAGTTCTTTAAAAAACTGTTGTCTATTAAAGAACAGACAACTGTTGTAAAACAGATGTCTATGAGTAGACTAATATACAACTTCAAACTACTCAACTGTTGGAAGTCAGTTGTCTACTGTAAAAAAATCAGATGCCTATTTAATGTTTTATAGTAGTGCCACAAATACTAGTCGTCCCTCCTCTAGCTCCACCATCATGCTCTCGCCCCCGAGCTCTAGGCGCTCTTATAAGGACGTGCACCTATAAGCTCAATCATCCCATGGTACTTGGGAGACAAATTCAACTAACCTAAATTAGGGGATCATACTAATCCTATTTTACAATAATATACAATATAATAATATATTAATCCAAGATTTTAATATATTCCAATTATATATATAATTTATAATATGTTTGGTAATTATATTAGTTATCTTTTCAAAAAATTTAATATATTTTCATTTTCGAAAATTTTGATATGTTTACTAATATATTATTTTTCGAAAATTTTAATTATTAATTATTTGTTTTAATATATTTACCTTATATAATAACAATAATAATAATAATAATAATAATAATAATAATAATAATAATAATAATAATAATAATAATAATAATAATAATAATAATAATAATAATAATAATAATAATAATAATAATGAGAACAATTGGGTTTATGAAATTATTGAAATATCGTCCGAGTGTTTATAAAATGATAAAAAATATCTTAAACATTTTAATACTACTAATTATGGTGTTTGCAAAACGTACATCCTAGACTGTATTACTCTAACCTCATACTTGCCCTTATTCCATAACTCCAAACAAGCCATTATCGATATTAAAAGTGATAATCATCATATATAATATGAGAACAAAAGGGAAAAACAATCACCTTCCAAAAGAGGAAACTTTCTATTTTTAGAAACTTTAGTAAAAAGAGCATTATATCAAAATATCGAAAATATTATTTCATACTAATGCAACATTTTTTTGTAAAACTAATACTTTCGACCTTAAGGATATTAATTGTTAAAATGAGAACAATTGGGTTTATGAAATTATTGAAATATCGTCCGAGTGTTTATAAAATGATAAAAAATATCTTCAACATTTTAATACTACTAATTAGGGTGTTTGATGGGATGGGAATTGTCGTGAATCCCAACCGTCAAACAAAACCGGCTATACCTAGTGGGTAGCTAGGGTAAGTCGGGTCGAATCCACAGGGACGGGAGGTCGGACTAAGGTATGCTCGGGTCTAGGACTAGGTTCGAGACGAGCTAATCTAAGGAGGGGGAGACTAAAGCTAAGCTAGGTCTAAAGCAAGAGAACTATCAAAGGAGAACGGGCTAGGATTAGGTCGGGGTCAAAGGGGTAACGGAATGGTCGAAGGAGAACTAGAGGTGAAGGAGGTAGTAGGGTAATCTAGGTAATGCCCGGGCTCTCGCAACTTAGACTCACCTAGAGGTTCCACCTAAAACCCAACTCGGCGATACATAACACAATCGGGGTTACTAGCACGCTATAGGCCTAGGTCGAATCCGGGCTCTCGCAACTTAGACCGACCTAGGGGTCGTCCTCACCGGGCTCTCGCAACTTAATGAGGGGACCGAACCCACAAACAACTATCACCCACAAGAGAAAATCAAGGAAAACAAGCATTCATAACTACTTAGTCATTCAAGCATTTCTACAAACATGTGATGTGCACCAAACCAAGAGGAAACCCAAATCATCCACCAACATCTCTAACAATCCCTTAATCACCCAATTAACACCCTAATCACCTTACTAACCCTAGCAAAATACTACTCTAACATGACTAAAGGAAAACAAACACTAATAAGGTGAATCAACAAAACAATCAAAACAAACAAGAAGAAACTAACAAGTACTATGAACTATGAGCAATCCAAACAACAAAGATTCAAACTTTAATGAAAGAACAAGATTAAGAGAAAGGAAAAGAAGATTATACCTACTAACAAGATGGAAGGAAGAAGGAAACTTGCATAAATGAGAAAAACCCAAAACATACATCCAAGTTTGTCAAGCTTGGTGGAGATCTTGAAGAATTCCCAAATTACAAGAACTAATCTAAGATTAACGATAATCTAAAGACTAATCTACACTAATCTATGCTAAAACTATCTAGGGTTTAGTTTCTCATGAAAGGCATATGCTTAACATAACAAGGGAAGAGTATATATAGGGTTACAAATGAAAGGGAGAAGAAAAGAAACAAAGCGGAGTAGCAGTGGCCCGTCCCGGCCGAGATGGGGTGGTCCCGGTTGGGACGAGGTCGGTCCCGGTCGGGACGCCACCTTCCTGATCGGGACGAGCCACAGACAGCAGCTCCTTCAATTACTCCTTCATCCCGGACGGGATGAGGCCATACCCGTCCGGGATGAGCCTTGTAGGCCTCCAATATGAACTTTTTGGTCCCTCCTTGCTTCTCATGGGCTTCCCATCGATTCTCGGGACTCGGGATCGGGTCTCGGAGGCTCGGGATTGGGTCCCAAGGTCTCGGGGTCGATTCCAAGGCATCGAGGCATCGTTCCTTTACTCCGTTGGCTCCAAAATGTGTATGTATCGAGTCGGAATCGCTCCAACTCTTCCAAATCGGTCTCGGGAACCTGAAACGAACTAAAGGAAGCATAAGAAGCCCCTAAACCGCTCCCAAGGAGCGATCCTACAAGGAAAAGGGGACCAAAACACTACGAAATAGGCACTACAAATGGCACTTATCAACTCCCCCACACTTAACCCTTACTCGCCCTCGAGTAAGCACATACTAACTACTAAACTATCCGAATGGGTATTAGCGCACCCTACGCCCCTTCAACTCACGCGAGTGCACTTAGAGGAAAAGTGCACTCCGCAAGGCAAGTTGGGTCTTGCGACAAAACCGGGGATGCAACCGGACACAACAACACATAAACAAACACACAAACAAACAAACAAACACTTAGACGGTTGCACCCAAAACAAAAGAAATACCGCTTCCCTCAAAAAGCGGTGAAAGAAGCACCGGCTTAGGACTCGAGGTAAGTGACAACGTTCCCAAGCTAGCAATACAAACCAAGGTGGACTAAACCCTAATAGTATGACGATAAAGCAACAAAAATGTTGGTAACTTACCTAGGTCCTCCTAACTTTCTAAAAACGTACTACGGGACGATCGGCGGAGTGGAAAAGTGAAGAACCACGGTGTTAGTCGACACTGTAGGTAAGTGAGACCCCGCCCCCTTTAGCGTGAGCCAAGAGGGTCGTCCCGTGTCTAAAACCGCCTAACTAGTCCAAGTAAAAAGGTGGAAAACATGCAAAATGAGGGAAGACCGAATAATGCCGCTATCATCCTTCCTCGGGACTCGGTCCTTTGGTAGGCTCTTCACGGCAAAAGTCGGAAAAAAGGCTTATTTTTGTGGGGGTTTTTTTTTTTTTTTGTGAGACGGGTTTTCTTTTGGCATTTTCTTTCTTTTTGACATTTTTGCTTTGTTTGTTGCCATGCCATTTCTTTTTCTTCTTTTCTATTTTCTTTATGGCTTTTGTGCCTTTTCTTTTTCTTCATTCTTTTCTTTCTTTCATTTTTTTCTTTCATTTTCTTTTCTTTGCCCTTTTGGCAAGATTTGGCATTTTGGCATTTCATTGTGTAACAAGAAAGAGAGAATCAACAATTTGCAATTTATTGTGTGTATATGTGTAGAAGGTAGGGAAATGGGTAAGTCGAGGTTGCGCATTCCCTTTCAAACCCACAAAAAGTGGAGAACTTGGACTAATCAAACAATTCTAAACACGGTCACCTAAGGGACGAGACTCGGTAACCAAGGCCTTTTCACACCGTGGGTGGTCATAATGGTCAAAAATGCAAATCCCGTAGTAAATTCCTAGTAAGCTAGGTGGACTCAAGGTAAAGGACCAACGAAATCAGTGATTTAGGGTCATTCTACTAGATTAAAGTCCAAGACTCGATTTACACTACTAAAAAGGGAAAGTAAGCACTCGCACACTAGCCTCTAAACCGGGTTTTCGAAAAATGTTTACACACAAGACACACAACAAAACACGACACAAAATGAAGACATGACAAAGAATGAAAGAAAAAGAGACAAAACAAATCAAAACAAAACAAAACAACATAAACATATACAAACACCACCCCGATATTCCATACAAGTCACCAAATCATCCGCCAATATGCACAAAGCTCCACCCGAGCACACAACATCACAATCTCCTCCAAACTCCACAAAAGACAAAGGAGAGAAAGAAGGGATAGAAGAGGTTACCGGATGTCTTTAAAGCTTTCCAACGTTATCGACGATTAAAGCAACCTATAGGGAAAAAGGGGCAAACAAGCACACAAAACAAACATACGACACAAGGACACAAAAAAGGAAAACACACAAAAGAAAAATCTTTTTGATTTTTGTGAAAAAATTTCAAATTTTTAGGGATTTTTAAGATTTTTTTCGAAAAACTAAGAAAATAAAACTAACTGTACTAGAATATCGCTCCCCCACACTTAAATCGAGCCATGTCCTCATGCTCGATCGTAGGGTGCGGAGAGACAACAGGAAAAGAAAAGAAACTACGAAAATAAAGCTAAAAAACAAGAATAAAGTGAAGAAAAGGGTAGAAGGTGTCCGGCCGGGGTGTAGTCAAGTCACCATGGGCCGAGACGAGAAAAAGATATGGATGGGGGAAGAAAATAAAAAGAAGGAAATAAAAGGAAATGGGAGGGGAGGGCTAGGTGTAATCAAGTCACCTAGCCCGGATTCCGCCTAAATCCGACTAAATCCAACAAAAAAGGGTGAAAAACTTGAAAATTTTGGATTTTGAAAATGATTCTCGATGTAGTCACATCATCGAGAGTCGGGAGCAACCATAAACCAAGGCCCCGAGGGCCACCATGACACCATGACACAAAAGTGTACAAGGGGAAGGGGAGTAAACAAAGGAAAACAAGCAATAAAAGACGGAAAAGAAAGGATAGTTGCCGTACCATAGGTTAGCAACTCACTCTCACCATCGTCTCATAGATCAATATAGGCACTTGCTTGTCTTCATTATTGCTATCCCACTTCAAGCTCGATAGGTACGCATGGGAGAGGTAGTAATGATGCGAGGGGAGTGGGATTCGATGTGAAACTCGGTGTAAAGGGAAGAGAAATGAGGTGAGGGTATGTAAATGAAGTGTAATGGTCAAATGACATGAGCAAGGATGGGTAGGGAGGTTGGGTGGGGGTATACAATGGTTGGGTGGGCTCAAATGTCAAAGAAGAGGCCAAAAGAGGAGAAAAGAGACCATCCCGGTCGGGATGGATGGTCCCGATCGGGATGACACACTCGTCCCGGTCGGGAAGCTACCTTCCCGGTCGGGACGACGCTCCAGCAGGCTCCAATTTTTGCACCTCCATCCCGATCGGGACGGCTTCTTCCCGGTCGGGATGGCACATCCTTCCCGGTCGGGAAGATCCCTTCCCGCCCGGGATGCGTCTTCTTGACCTCCAAAACTCCAAAAGCTTCACCGAAGTTTCAAAAACCAACTTCCATACTCACGATCCGAGCTCTATCATTAACCATTCCTCTCTAGGAATCATCTTCACTTCACACCTATGACAATAAGCTCAAATACAACATCAAATTCCCTCCCTCACATCGCTCATCAAAAATCCAAATAAACAAGAATTTCACAAAAACTAACAACCCTAGAAACCAAACTATACAAACATAAACACAAATACAAGCACAAAAGAAAAGAAAAAGAGATATTTACACTAAATACTCTCACCAACAACGCCTCCATAGCCATCAAGAGCTCGAAGGAGTAAGTCAAATGCTCTAGCAACATCTTCATTTAAGCTCACATGGCCGAGCCTAGCCACTCCCAAAAGTTTCCAAGTCGGAGGGAAGAAGCGATCATCTTCATTATGCTCGGGGTTCTCGTGATCTTCCGGGTCTTCGGAACCAATATAGCTACGACCCTTATGACCATCCGGTAGGTATAGTGGTCTAGAGTCGTGCTCGGTGTCATGATGTGGGAGATCACACCCTAGGGGTGTCGCTTCTTCTACGGGGTCGAGAGTGGAACTCTTTTCCACCGCCCGACAAGGATCCTCTTCACCAACCGTCTCACAAGACAAAGGGCTAGACATCGAGTGCAGTAGAGGAGGAGAAAGCATCAAGTTTTCTTCATTGGAGGCTTTAGGATCCTCCAAATTCCCATACAAAGCAAGTTCCAAGGCATCTACTTCTTTTTCCCAAGTATTGCGCTCCTTTTCACTCACCTTGTCAAAATGGTCATGAGGGGTCATCTCTTCACTTGGGTTTGGATTGTCAACACCCGGTTCATCACGAAGAAAATAAAACAAATCCAACTTTATAGCCAAAACATTGGCTCCCCAAGAGCTATCTTGATAATCATGCTCAACTCCCTCCTCATTGTGGGCCCTTGAAGCCTCAACTTCCTCTATTCTTTCCCTATCTTCACCGCCCAAGCAACACTCAACAATGGTCTCTTGATCGACCCCCTCTTCTTCATTTGTAGCTTCAAGATTGGGTTGAGACACTTGACCTTCATGCCCAAATGAACCTTCCTCAACATGTTGCGGAGTTTGAGCGGCCAACATCGTGATATGAGCCATGAGTGCATTGATGCGAGCATCTTGCACCTCTATTTGGGCCTTGAACTCCTCTTTAACCCCTATTATTTGAGCCACCATCGCTTGTTGATTCTTTTGCAATAGAGTCATCGACTCTTGTTGGCTCTTAAGCAATTGAACCATCATTTGACAAGTCTCAAAGTTGGGATTTTGCGGTTGTGGGTTATGTGAGGGTGTTTGGTAGTTGTTAGGATGTTGGAATGATCCTTGACAACTTTCTTGATAACCATAAGAAGAGGGTTCATAAGATTGTTGATGAGGTTGATATGGTTGGTATAGTTGTGGGTTTTTGGTAAATCGCCCCGTAGTTGTCCCGTGACGATTGATGGTAGCTTGGACAAGCCATGTCCATAACGTTGCTTTGGTACCTAGGATGAGCTAGAAGCACTTGAGCAAACGTTAGTATCCTAGTGCTTTTGAGGCACTAGGAAGAGAGAGTAGCACACAAGAAGAAAAACGGAGATACACAAGGAGAAGAGAACACCAAAAATCAAGAACAAAGTCCAAAACTAAGCAAACAAAAGTCTAAACTACGCTGTCCCCGGCAACGGCGCCAATTTGATGGGATGGGATTTGTCGTGAATCCCAACCGTCAAACAAAACCGGCTATACCTAGTGGGTAGCTAGGGTACGTCGGGTCGAATCCATAGGGACGGGAGGTCGGACTAAGGTATGCTCGGGTCTAGGACTAGGTTCGAGACGAGCTAATCTAAGGAGGGGGAGACTAAAGCTAAGCTAGGTCTAAAGCAAGAGAACTATCAAAGGAGAACGGGCTAGGATTAGGTCGGGGTCAAAGGGGTAACGGAATGGTCGAAGGAGAACTAGAGGTGAAGGAGGTAGTAGGGTAATCTAGGTAATGCCCGGGCTCTCTCAACTTAGACTCACCTAGAGGTTCCACCTAAAACCCAACTCGGCGATACATAACACAATCGGGGTTACTAGCACGCTATAGGCCTAGGTCGAATCCGGGCTCTTGCAACTTAGACCGACCTAGGGGTCGTCCTCACCGGGCTCTCGCAACTTAATGAGGGGACCGAACCCACAAACAACTATCACCCACAAGAGAAAAGCAAGGAAAACAAGCATTCATAACTACTTAGTCATTCAAGCATTTCTACAAACATGTGATGTGCACCAAACCAAGAGGAAACCCAAATCATCCACCAACATCTCTAACAATCCCTTAATCACCCAATTAACACCCTAATCCCCTTACTAACCCTAGCAAAATACTACTCTAACATGACTAAAGGAAAACAAACACTAATAAGGTGAATCAACAAAACAATCAAAACAAACAAGAAGAAACTAACAAGTACTATGAACTATGAGCAATCCAAACAACAAAGATTCAAACTTTAATGAAAGAACAAGATTAAGAGAAAGGAAAAGAAGATTATACCTACTAACAAGATGGAAGGAAAAAGGAAACTTGCATAAATGAGAAAAACCCAAAACATACATCCAAGTTTGTCAAGCTTGGTGGAGATCTTGAAGAATTCCCAAATTACAAGAACTAATCTAAGATTAACGATAATCTAAAGACTAATCTACACTAATCTATGCTAAAACTATCTAGGGTTTAGTTTCTCATGAAAGGCATATGCTTAACATAACAAGGGAAGAGTATATATAGGGTTACAAATGAAAGGGAGAAGAAAAGAAACAAAGCGGAGTAGCAATGGCCCGTCCCGGCCGAGATGGGGTGGTCCCGGTTGGGACGAGGTCGGTCCCGGTCGGGACGCCACCTTCCTGATCGGGACGAGCCACAGACAGCAGCTCCTTCAATTGCTCCTTCATCCCGGACGGGATGAGGCCATACCCGTCCGGGATGAGCCTTGTAGGCCTCCAATATGAACTTTTTGGTCCCTCCTTGCTTCTCATGGGCTTCCCATCGATTCTTGGGACTCGGGATCGGGTCTCGGATGCTCGGGATTGGGTCCCAAGGTCTCGGGGTCGATTCCAAGGCATCGAGGCATCGTTCCTTTACTCCGTTGGCTCCAAAATGTGTATGTATCGAGTCGGAATCGCTCCAACTCTTCCAAATTGGTCTCGGGAACCTGAAACAAACTAAAGGAAGCATAAGAAGCCCCTAAACCACTCCCAAGGAGCGATCCTACAAGGAAAAAAGGACCAAAACACTACGAAATAGGCACTACAAATGGCACTTATCAGTGTTTACAAAATTTATAAAACTAAAATTCCATAATTGTTACTCCCTCCATCCCAAAGAGATGTTCCCATTTGATTAATTATATTCCTCACATTAGAATATAAGTGGGAACATCTTAGTGGGATGGAGGGAGTAATAGTTTCGACAATACGAACATAAATAGGATTTTACGGCAAATGTAAAAATAAATCTTTTAACGTCTTTTATTTCATTAAACCATTAAAAAAAACTTAGAACATGATTAGGAGTGGTTTAAATCTTAAAGTTTCAGATTTCAATATTTTTAAAGTTGCTGGAAAAATAGTTAATTTAACTGAAACGGAGCATTTCAGATTTCAATATTTTTAATTAGTTCCTTCCTCTTGTATTGTTTTAAGCACAGGACCTTAGATGAAACCCTAGATAGAAATTAGAGTGTAGCTTAGCTTAGTTTCTCCTTAATTTTTCCTTAATCTTTCTTTAATCTTAGCCTAATCTTAGCTAGTTACTCTTGTATTATTGGAATTCTTGAAGAATCTACCAATCTTGACAACATTGGTGGATGTTTTGGGTTTTCTTATATGCAAATTTCAATCTTTTCCATTCATCTTGTAGTTGGTATAATCCTTCTTCTCTCTTTTCCTTTAATCTTTCATTGTTAGTAAAGTTTCATTCTTTATCTCTTGTTTATTGTTTCTCTTTGTTTATTCTTCATTATGAATGTGTTTGTTCTTATGTTGGTTTTAGTTCTTTAATTATGTGTGAGTAGTTTTCCCCTAGGGTTAGTAGGGGGATTGGGTGTGATTAGGGATGATTAGGGTGAGATGGGTGATGCTAGTTATTGTTTTTGTTGTTTCCTAATGCCTTGCACTCAACATGTTCGATGAAATGCTTGTGAGACTTGAGACGATCACTCCTTATTTTTCTTGCTTCTTCTCTTGCATGTCCTTGTTTGGTGATAAGTTTAATTCCTCTACTAGGAGCGAGAGCGTGGTGAGGAGACCCCTAGGCCGTTTAAGTAGCGAGAGCCCGAATGTAACCTAGGCTACGAAACCATGCTAGTACCTACGTTTCTCCTTTTGATCTCCTTGGCATCCATGAACCCGACCTAGCCCTAGTTTCCTTCTTATTAATTTAACTCGCTTCCCATTATCATTAGTTGTTTGTTTTACCTTTTTATTTCATGTTATAGACTTTAGTTTAGTCATTAGTCAATCTTAGTCAATCACTTTAGTTTGTCTTGAACCTAGCCTTAGACCTTAGCACCCTCTAGTTTGGAACTCCCGTCCCTGAGGATCGACTCGACTTACCCTAGCTACCTAGCTTAGGTTCGTTGATATTACTTTGATCGGTAGGATAGACGACAAACACCTACCGTCAGTTGTATACGATGTATACGATAAATTTATATGGGCGGTATATTAATATGTTGGTTAATAGTTTTTATGTAACTTTTAAATGTTGGATGATGTCTTGTCAAGCTCTTTGAATTAGACAACAACGTTCTCCAACTTACACGATTGTAAACATTTCATGTAAAGAAACATGGTTCCAAAGTACTACATGGCGCCAAGGTAATGGTGGGAAGATTTGTGACCTTAATGCCGAGTTTAGTTGGGAGCTATGTGAGTCATAAAACTTTTGAGGTAGGGTTAGTTGTAGCTTGAAATTGGATGTCTGCCTATATTCATTTTATTTTATTCGTGTCACATGTGCACTTCATTATTCATGTTCATTTCCCAAGCAACAACCAACCTTTATCTTACAAGGCTCACGAGTAAAGTAGCTTGAACAATATTTGAGTTTTAAATGCATCTTTACTACATCCACCAGAGTGTTTTTAAGCTTTTGGTGATCATTTTGTGAGTGTGACATTTATCTAATTGTTGATTGTAATTTATCCCATATATTCACTAAATTACTGTCTATTTTATCCATAGTGCATGAATTGGGGTCTTGCACTACAACAAAAGCACAATATCTTGTGCTGATGAGTTCTTAAGTTTTATGCATTGCGGCATTTCAACGCACAAGAAGTTCCGATGAAGTCAGTTCCGTTGTCAGATTACCTATGGAGTCCGAGATGGGAACTATCCGAAAAGGCTACTTGCCATCACGGTACAATCAGGATCAGAGAACGATTTTACTTGATTACTAAATTATCCATTTGTACTTATCTCGATTTAGGTGTAATTAAGTGTTTTTCTTATTAATAAAATTAATGCTCTTTCGGCATGTGAAGGTAGTTTATTTCCTTTTTTGTCGTTAGTAGTTTAATAAACATCTAACTTTATTAATCTCTGATGTCTGTACGAGAAATAGACATCTATATTTTTAAAACCTCATATGTCTATAACGTGTATGGACATCAGTTCTTTTAAAAAACTATTGTCTATTAAAGAACAGACAACTGTTGTAAAACAGATGTCTATGAGTAGACTAATATACAACTTCAAACTACTCAACTGTTGGAAGTCAGTTGTCTACTGTAAAAATCAGATGTCTATTTAATGTTTTATAGTAGTGCCACAAATACTAGTCGTCCCTCCTCTAGCTCCACCATCATGCTCTCGCCCCCGAGCTCTAGGCGCTCTTATAAGGACGTGCACTTATAAGCTCAATCATCCCATGGTACTAGGGAGACAAATTCAATTAACCTAAATTAGGGGATCATACTAATCCTATTTTACAATAATATACAATATAATAATATATTAATCCGAGATTTTAATATATTCCAATTATATATATAATTTATAATATGTTTGGCAATTATATTAGTTATCTTTTCAAAAAATTTAATATATTTTCATTTTCGAAAATTTTGATATGTTTACTAATATATTATTTTTCGAAAATTTTAATTATTAATTATTTGTTTTAATATATTTACCTTATATAATAACAATAACAATAATAATAATAATAATAATAATAATAATAATAATAGATTAAGATTTTAAAAAATCACAAAAATGTAATCATATTAAATAATTATACATTTTAAATTAATCGAAAATATATTAACAATATAAATATTTCAAGAAAATAAAAAATGCAAAATAAAAACAAAAATTAAAAATGTTTCTAAAATCAAGTAACTAGACTAAAGTTAACAATTAACTAAAAATGTAAAACTACTAACCTAACCCTAAACTAATCACCTTAGGTTTAACAGGTGGGCGGTATGGTTCGCTGTGTATGAAAATTTCATACATTGCATGTAAGTGTATCATCCCCGTCAAAAGCTTATGGTTCTTCATTGGTTAACATTTTTATGGTAAGATGCCATCTTAGATAGCATTTCATTGGGAAAATGCTATCTTAGATAGCGTCTTACCCTTCATCATGCAATCAACTATCACTATATATCTTGGAACTAACCCGCTATCTAAGAATATCGCGTTTTACAATAAAATCGCTAACTTAGCTTGCGACCTTCACACCTTCACGAAACTACTTTGTTTTGTTTAAGATGTGTATGGTCGCTATCTAAAGTAGCATTTTTGTACCAAGACTAGTTAAGAAGATGACGTGGACCCATTTTTTATAATTATTTTGGTACAAACTCTGTTTCGATAATTCATTGTGTTCTGAGCATTATTTTCTTAAAAAAACTCCAAATTATCAATACAATATGAATAAAAATTACATTTTATCATATATATAATTAGTTTATCGTTAGTTACTAACTTACTATCAACTATCGTAATAATGGAGGGTGCGTTTTCATGGGGCCTTAACTAGTTGTGAACTAATATACTACGGTACTAGGTAGTGCAATGTGTGTGTTTACTCGAAGTGAATGTGGTTGAGGAGTGAGGACACTCAAGTACTCTCTCTCATTCATTGGAATCCTACCATCTGATTAAAGTATACCTTAGGTTTCCAAAGAATTAGTTTTACCACCCGTGAAGATTTACGGGTCAGTTTATAGTTATGTTATATATAAATTGAAATAAAACTACGAAATTAGGAATAAGATATACTCCATCATATATGAAATCAAATAAAATATGAATTAAAAAAAAAGTATTCATGGTACTATGTAGTTACATTATCAGCCTGATTAACTAAAAAAAACTGAAAGAAACAGTGTCATACTATCTTAGTTAAAAGAAAAAAAAGAAAAGAATTTGACACCCCTTTAGGATCATAAACCCGTTTTTTAGACCCACAACTTGTATCACTGAACCCAAAATAACTCGTGAATTTATGGTCGATACCCTAACCGACCCGTTCGGTTAGTGGAAATTTATTAAAATTGAATAAAATATTTATATCGAAATATTATATTTGGATTTATAATTAAAAATAAATATTTTTTATCATAAATATTCAATTTGATACAGCTTTTTATATCATTTAATTGTAAAATAATTTTAAAAATTGAATTAATAATTTTTTAAAATATAAACATTCTTAAAGAGTACCATAGTAATATTAAAATAAAAAAAATTAATATTAAAAATATTTTTGTTGGAATATAGGCGTTCAAAACTATTTTTTACCCTAATCCGAACCGTGACCTATATAACCCGACTTATATTCCCCTTATTTGGACCCGACCCGCTGGACCCATTTGACAAGTATACATATTACACTTCCGCTTTATTTTGGAGGGGTTGAATAACTTTAATTGAAGGTGTTAATTTTCAACCCGTAACCGTAAAATTAAAGATCAGAGTTCAGACCCTTAAACGAAATTAAAAGTATAGTCCGGGTACTAATCTTACCCTTAAATATCTTTCAATCGATTTTGCTCTCATTGTTTTTAAACATATAAATTTTTTTATAGGATCGAATATGTACCGGATTAATTATTTAAATCAGTTAAAATATTTAGATTCAGTTTTGATATTTGCAATCAACCCCTTTTTAAGGACGTGAACCTATTTTTTTTTACCCGCAACCCGTTTTACTGACCCCAATATGATCCCTTAATTTAGGGTCGAAACCTGACCCATCCCATTCAACCTGTTGGGTCAGCGAGAATTTACTGAAATTAATAAAATGTTTAAATTTAAATATTATATTTGGATTTATAATTAAAAAATAAATACATATTTTAAATTACAAATCAATATATATAATTAAAGGAAACTTTTTTTATTTTACAATCAATATTAACTATATTGTTATTTTATTTCCGGATTTTGAGCTTTTTTTATTTTACAATCAATATTAACTATATTGTTATTTTATTTCCGGATTTTGAGTAAATATGAGGTTCGAAGTAGACTTCTTAATTCTAACTTAAGACGGATTTTGGGTAGAAGTAGAGTTCTTTTTATAAACAATACAAGTCTACTAATTATTAATTACATTACCATAATTACTCTACGCAACACGTATAACAATAAAAATAATGCATGGGCTTAAAATTGATTGATTATGTAACATGTATAGATGGTTTTCATTATATAGAGTATATTGATTATTATTGATTATAATCAGGAATAGTATAAAATTATAAATTTTGATTGAAAGTAGAATTCATACTTCTAACCTTTTAAGACAGATTTTTTTTAATGTACATAATTTTTTAAAATAACTTTAAACATGTCGAGTGAAAATACTAAATACGGGTCGGTTTAAATGTGGGTCGTGTTATATGGGTCCGAAACAGGTTATGGTCAGAATACAGATAGTTTCGAATGTCGATTTTTTTATAGTACTTCGTATTATTTTTATATTCCTTAATTATGATGTTTATATTTCAATTATTTAAACTAATATTCATTGCATATTTCAATAATTTTTTAAAATTATTTTATAATTAAAAGATAAAAAATTAAATTGAATATTACTCAGTTTATAGTTTTGATTAAAATATCGAGTCATAGATCAAGATTTAGAGGTATTTGACTCTTGACCTACGAAAAAACGTGTTGGACATGTCCGGTCAAGTTTTGTCTTAGAGTAATGTTACTATTTAACATGAGTACACATCTTTCGTCTCCTATGTGCAACTGTATAAGAGAGTAAGTTACTAAAAATGCTAGATGATTTAAGTTAAGATTAGACACAAAATTATATTCAAATAAAACCATAATATATACGGAGTAATAATTAATTTCTCCCTCCATTTTTTATTAATCCCATATGGTTTTGGTACAAATTTTAAGAAAAAGTGAAAAAGTAAGAGCAAATTCATGATATAGTGCATGTGATGAGAGAAAAATAATAATTAATAAATTTTCATATGAAAAAATGGGGCTAACTCAAAAAAATTCTAAAAGAAAATGGGCCTAAATCAAAAAAATTGGAGGGAGTATATATATCGAATTGCTAATAGGTTAAAATTAAAGATTTAACAAAATCTAGATATAGGAATAGATTGGCTGGAATCGTGCTTTTAGCCTTTTACACTAAAGCTTTGTAGTCTCTTCTTTCCAACGGGTTGAACAGGTCGAGCCATGCCATGTCCCTAAATTAACAAGTAATTTAGGATTTGGGTAAAAAAATTGGGTTCCTGATCCAAAAAACAACAGGTTGAGTGGGACGGTTTTGCGGGTCAGGTCGAATTTAAAGCGAGATGATTGCATACATGCAAATATATTAGATGTAGTAGAGTCAAATGGTTAGCGAGTAAAAAACATATATAAACTCAATGTTCGCAGATGGGTCATGGTCTCACGGACATATTAATATTGCTCACAGGATCTCTGGTATTTTGATGAGTGTCATTTGTTTCACTCAGTTAAATAATGTAGACACTAACACTGTCGAGTGATTCGGGTGAAATATTGGTCCCGTATCGGGTTATGGTCAAAATACGGAACACAATTGGTTTCGAACGCCTACTTTTTTTTACCGCTTTTTAAGTAAAAATAATAATATTTTTGATATTAAATTTTTATTTATTTTAATACTATTAGTATTATTTTCTTTAAATTATATAGTTTTTATATTTAAAAAAATCAATTTTTTCTTAACTTGTCTCACTTCTTGATTTCTCTCGTGGTCGTCCCCTTAAGATAAACATTGATAAGTGGTATCAAATCTTCGAAATAACAATGATTTGAAATAATCATAATCACTTCGTGGCATAACTAATACTCCCTCCGTCTCACTAAAAAGTGACTTTTAAAGAGATAATCCAAAACGGAAAGAGTGACTCTTCTACAAAGATAGGGGAGCACTACTCTGTAGGTTAAAATTTGTATTTTAGCAAAAATCTAGACAGAGAAGTAGATTGCTATAAATTGGCTTTTAGACTAAATTTTTTTTGGTCTCTTCTTTTCAAAAAGTTGAAGAGGTCGGGCTAGATCATGATCAAAACTGGATCATTTAGTTAGGATTCGGGTTAAACGGGGTGCGAATAAAAAAACGGGCTCATGCCTCTAAAAATGTGTCAGGTGGGTCAGGTAAAATTTAGAACGAGATGATGACATACATACAAATATATATTCAATGCGAAAGTCAAATGCTTAGGGAACAAAAGACACAGATAGGCTCAATGTTCCATATGAGTTGTCACAGACATTAAAATTGCTAAAAGTGACTAGGTATTATAATGGACATTGTTTGTTTTAGTCATGTAGCAAGCTAATGTACACACTAGACCTGTCACTGGTCGGGTTATACGGGTCATGCTCAGAAATAATTTCGAACGCCTAATTTGTTACGGCTTTAAAGTAAAAAAAAAAGTTATTAAATTAGGGTCGGGTTTATGGGTCGAGTCGAATTTGACAGGTCTAACGTCTAAGTGTAGCATTATAATCCGCGTCTGCTACTTTTCGTATAAAATACATGCAAACGTGGAGTGCTAATCCTCTAAAATGATAATTATTTGAAATAATCGTAATCATTTCTTCGCAGTCTAATTATAAAAGAAAGTATTAAGGTTGATTTAGTAACGTTATTGTTACACCCGTGCATCGCACGGGCATCAAAACTAGTATTAACTATAATACAACGTTTTTATCATTTAATAAAAAAAAAAATTTAAAAATTGAATTAATATTTTTGAAGTACAAACATTATTATTAAAGATGATGATGATGATGATGATGATGATAATAATAATAATAATAATAATAATAATAATAATAATAATAATAATAATAATAATAATAATTACCTCTTCTCTCTCTAGAGAAAGTTTTCTCTCCTGAATGTGCGATTAACTTCGACCATGGTGACCGGAACGGGGCGGGGGAGAGGGAGGCCACCAAAGAACAAACACAAAAATGATCAACCTCGAATTGGGGAATCATCTGATACTAATTTTGGGGAAAATCAATTACAAGCGGAGCAAGACCTGGAATTGGAGATTGTGAAGCAGGGGAGTCCACTGATTAATGATTTAATCTCTGATGCTTTTCTATCTGCCCAGAAATCGCCGATGATGAGCAAGAATGATAAACCTCCAACTGGGGAACTGATTTCTGGTGAGATGAGGAAGGAAGCGGGAAGAAGTAACGTGCAAGAAACCGGAGAAAACAGGGTTCCGCCGGAACAAACAACTGGAGCTGCGACTTCCTGGGCAAACAAGGTGAAGGTAACGAAAATTGGTATGGGACTTCATTTTGATGAGGTTAGTGCGAATTCGGAAGAAATTGATATTACTATAGATGATTTTGCGGATGAACTGAAATTATGGAAATACACACTGGGTAATGTTCTGGGAGCCAAACCAACATTGAAACTGATGAATGATTTTGCTGTTAAGAATTGGAACGATGTGCTTCCTGTTGTGCAGTATTTCAAGCGAGGATGGTTCTCGTTTCGTTTTCGAAATAAAGAGGATATGGATTGGGTTCTTAGAGGAGGACCATGGCAACTTGGAAGAAACTCTATCGTGCTTAAGCAATGGAGTCCTCTCTTCTCTTCTGAGATGGATAGGATCTCGGTTGTTCCGGTATGGGTAATCTTCCCGGACCTTGATCCTTACCTATGGTCTGATATGGTTCTTAGTAATATAGCTAGCAAAGTTGGTAGTCCTTTGTTTGCAGATACAACTACAACCTTCAAGGAGCGGCTGTCTTTTGCGAGGGTTATGGTAGAGGTAGATGTTTCAAAGGAATTACCGGAATGTGTTACTCTGAATATTCCACTTTTGGGGAAATCTGTTCAAAGGATTGATTATGAATGGCTGCCATTCTTCTGTCACGGATGTGGAAAACTTGGGCATGAGAAGGCAACATATAAGAAAGAAAGGCAGAAAAGTAAAGTTGTAGGGAGTGTGCCAACAACTAGGTATACTCCAAAGAAGAAGAGCCCTCAAGAGCTAGGTGGTACCATAACAGGGGGAGTGCAAGGTCACTCTCCTACTGTTATAATGCATCAAGGATCTCTTGAGGAAGAGTCGACTGGAGGCCTAACCACTGACTCAGGATCCCCAGTACTAGGCGGTATCTCAATGGATATGGAACAGTCTTCAGGACAGGACAAGGCAGGAGAAGGCTCTAAGGGCCTGGATGCTTGTGTTGTACCTGACACTGGTTTTGTATCTGTTGTAAGGCGTCCAGGATGTACTGGGGTAGGTCCAAAGGTGTATGGCTCTGGTACGAACTTTAAAGAAGGAAGGAAAGATGAGGGGTTTGCTTCTATTCAAACTCCTAATAGATATGAAGTCTTATGCCATTCAAATGGTGATGAGATGGAATTGCAGGCTGACAAGGATCTTTATCCGCCAGAGGAGAGTGTCGTCCCACCAGATATTTCATGATTATTGGAGCCTGGAACATAAGAGGAGGAAATGAACCCTTGAAGCAGAATGAGATATTGAAACTAATTAGGGGTAGAGGGATTGATATCATGGGAGTTTTGGAAACTAGAATAAAATAAGGAAAGGCTAAAGCTATCATTAAAGGTAGATTTAAAGGGTATGATGTGGTGACTAATTATAGAAGTCACTACAATGGTCGAATTTGGGTGGTTTGGAATCCGTCTACGGTGCACATTACTCAAATTGAGATGGGAGATCAATTCATTCACTGTCATGTTTTACATTATGCTTCTAATAAGACTATGGATATAACTATAGTTTATGGTATGAATAATGCGGATGGAAGATTGAGATTATGGGATGAGCTTACAAGATTGGGTGTGGTTTCTAATAATTGGATAGTTATGGGGGATTTTAATATTATTAGACATAATGATGAGAAAATTGGAGGTGCGGAACCTGATATTAAGGATATGGATGCTTTTAATGAATGTATTGATGCTTGTAGATTACAAGAAATTACTAGTCAAGGATGCGAGTATACTTGGACCAATAAGCAAGATGCCAAGGATAGAGTTTGGACAAGACTAGATAGGGCTATTGTGAACTGCAATTGGATTAACAGCTTCCCAGATTCTTATGTGTATATTCCTCAGGCTGGAGCTTCTGATCATTCACCCCTTATTGTGACTGTGGAACGAAGCAGAAAGGTTTTTCGACGATTCAGTTTTCTGAATTGTTGGATTGATCATCCTAACTTCCTCAGTATGGTTTCTAGGGCATGGCAAAAGAGGGTATATGGGACTGCAGGTTACAGATTATTTAGTAAGCTAAAGAATGTTAAGGTAGCGCTCAAAGAGATGCATAAAAATAATTACTCTAATATTGGAAGAAGAATTCAAGAGCTGGACACGGAGATCCAAAACTGTCAAGAGCACCTGCAACGCATAAACTCTGATTATTGGATTGATAAGGAGCGAGACCTAATTGAAAACTGGAATGCTTTAAGAAAGGCAGAGTATAATATTGTTCAGCAGCGAGCTAAGATGGAAAAGATTGCTAAGGATGATGCTGCCACTTCCTACTTTCACTCAAGAATTAAGGAAAGACGTCAACAACAACTCATTGGAACTATTATAGACCACAATGGTAAGACTCGTGAGGGAATTGAAGATGTTGCTGCAGGTTTCATTGATTATTATGCTTCTTTACTGGGAAACAAGACAGAGGTTACGCCCATTGACAGAAATAGTATGGTTTTAGGTGATGTTGTGGCTTGTAAGGATTGGGATTATCTTGTGGCCAAGCCTGATGAAGAAGACATAAGAAGGGCTGTTTTTTCTATTGGTTCTTCCAAAAGTCCAGGGCCAGATGGCTTTTCAGCGGGTTTTTTCAAAGCGGCTTGGAAAATTATTAAAGGAGATTTTTGTGATGCTGTGAACGAATTTTTTGATACTGGTAAGATGGTAAAGCAAGCGAATACCACTCTTATTACTCTTGTTCCTAAGAAGCAGGTTTGTTCTTCGGTTTTGGACTATAGGCCTCTTTCGTGCTGCTCGATTTTGTATAAAACTATTAGTAAATTGCTCACTAATAGATTGGAACATGTTATAAGTAGCTTAGTTGGACAGGAGCAAGCAACTTTCATTCGGGGTAGGAGCATCCATGAAAACATTGCGATTTCGCAATCACTTATCAAGAATTATAACAGGAAGTACTTGACACCTAGATGTCTTATGAAGATTGATTTGAGAAAAGCTTTTAACTCTCTGCAATGGGATTTTATTGATAATATGCTTCGTGAATTCAATTTCCCTGATCAGTTTATTAGGTGGATTAATACTTGCATTCAGGGATCGTGGTTCTCAATTAAACTGAACGGAGCTTCAAATGGCTTCTTCAAAGGGAGAAGTGGGGTGAGACAAGGAGACCCTTTGTCACCCTATTTGTTTGTTCTCAGTATGGAGGTACTTTCAAGGCACCTTAGGAATATTAATTCTCGGGCTCAAGTTTCGTATCATCCTAAATGCAGGCAACTTAACTTGAATCATCTAATCTTTGCGGATGATTTGATGGTTTTTATGAGAGGTGATCTTCCTTCAGTAAAAGCAGCCATGAGGATGCTCTATCAATTTGAGGACGAGTCTGGATTGAAAGTGAATAAGGAGAAAACTGACATTTACTTTGGGGGTGTACAGGCTGAAATTAAGGATCTTATTCTGGAAGAAACTGGTTTCAAATTGGGTGATTTCCCTTGTAAGTATTTGGGTTTGCCCCTTAATGCCGTGACAAATAGATTGGAGCACTACTCTGGGCTACTTACCAAGATTCATGATGCTCTTAGTGGCTGATCCGTGCAGTATCTTACTTATGCGGGCAGAATTGAGTTACTCAACTCGATTATTTTCGGGATTCTCAATTATTGGAGTGTTAATACTTTACTTCCAATTAATGTTATAAATCGAATTGACAGGTACTGTAGATCATACTTTTGGACTGGTGAAGTGGGCAGCAGGAGTATGATTTATAAGGCTTGGAAGGAGGTTTGTGCACCGTGGGAAGAAGGTGCATTTGGCATCATTGAGGTTGAAGCTTGGAACAAAGCATGCATCAGCAGTTGACTTTGGAAAATTGAACAGGGAAGTGGAGGAATTTGGTTAAGGTGGATTAAACATTATGCTTTGGATGCTGATACAATTTGGGATGCTCAAATCCAAGAGAAGCACACTTCTACGTTGAAGAGCATTATCCGGATTAAGGATGATATGGTTAGTAGAATGGGGAATGTTCAGGATGCGAGGCAATTGCTGCAGGAATGGCAAAAGGAGGGCAGGTTTCAAACGCATGTTGCCTACGACTGGTTCAGGACGCATCATTTGAAGAGAAGATGGCTTCACCAGATGCAAAGGCAGAATGTTATCCCTAAACATGGAGTTATTACTTCATTGGCATTGCAAGGGAAATTGGCTACCATCGACAATATGCGAAGGAGGGGTCTTTATATGATTAATAGATGCATGTTGTGCTATAATGCTTGCGAGGATCATAATCATATGTTCTTTAAATGCTCTTATTCTAGACAGATTTGGGAGGAGGTGAAGGATTGGTTGCGCCTTAGAGGAAGAGGAGAGGATATGCAGCAGGAAGTCCGATGGATATGGAATAGAAGAAGACGAAAGCATTGGAAATACAGTTGGTATGTCATTCTTTGGCTGCCACTGTATATCATATCTCGATAGAGAGAAACGTTCGAATTTTTCATAACTCAGTCAGACCGTATCGCAGCATAGTTCAGCAAATCAAGTTTGAAATTTTTAGTAGGATGAGAAGTAGAGGAATGGATCTTGCATCTCTTAGATTGTATGATGAGAATTAGCTTGTTAGGGGATTGTTTTTGTAAGAACTAGTCTCTTCCTTCTTCCCTTCATGGATGAATATAGAGACATAAATTTTTCTTGCAAAAAAAAATATTAATAATATTAATATTAAAATAATAAAAAAAAATTAAAATTATTTGTGCTGGACTTAAAAAGTTGGTAAAAAAAATATAGATGTTCGAAACTATTTCTAACCCTAAACCCCTTGACATGTATAACCCGACCAATATTTGATCCGACCCGTATGACCCGATCAACTGGTCCCGTTTGATATGTTTTCATATTAGCTACCACTTTATTTTTTAAGCGGTTGAGTAACATTAATTGTCGGTATTAATTTTCAACCCTTAATTGTAAAATTAAAGAGTTTGGACCCTTAAATGGAACAAAAGTGAAAGTTTGAGTGCTAATCTTACCCTTAAATACATCTTTCAATCAGTTTTAATGTTTTTAGACATATAAACTCTAGGACTGAATACGTACATGATGAATTAGACATATAATTTATTATTTTTCATTTATTGTTCGATGACATCAATCTATCTATATTATATTTATATTACGATTATTGCATGACAATAATTTCGGTATTAAAAATTAATACTGCAATATCAACTTTTCGTATTCTAAAAATAAAAAATAAAAAATTGTTTTAAATATATTTAAGAAAATATCAGATTTTTTTAAATATATTTAATATTTATAATAATGTTATACGAATAATAATTTTATGTGAATAATAATAATATTATGTAAATGTTACATTAATTGAATTGAGTGGATCATTTATGTACGTAGGATAATTATCAAATTTACTTTTACTAACTTTGATTCCAAAATCTTAGAATACATATGAGCATCCCATGTCATCGAAGGAGTGCATCAACGCTGCCATGTCAGCAGTGGATGCACTCAATTAATATCAATTAATATATACTCCCTCTATCCATTTTTAATCTTCTTACTTTCCTTTTTGGATTGTCCATCTTTAAACTTCCTACTTACAATATTTCCTCTTTTGGTTGATTTTTGTGGTCCATATCATTTCTGACCCCACATTTTCTCTCAACTTTCATTTTCCATCACACGCTACACTCCACCCTTAATTTTTGTGCTACTCCCCCATGAAGTTTAAATTTGGATGGAGGGAGTATATAGATGGGAGGGAGTATATGATATACGAAGATCCCGGGAGCATGCATGGTATACTGCTGTGCTGTTGGTATATCAACTGCACTTAAGCTGCAGAGCTAATTTAATTTTGTTCTTGTACCCTTGCAAAACATTTCCCAACAGAGGCGATCCGTCAAGTCTTTTTCACGCTTTTAAAAGCTTTTACCGACAAAAGCTTACACAATGATGAGTAGAAGGAAGTAGTATACTAGCATGTACGTAGAGTGTAGACACTCTACTACTCTTGCTTGCTTCCTTTTTCATTTCCATATAATAGCATGACAAAAATAAAGAGAACCCAACAAAGTACTAACATGGATTGGAATAGTAGTAGTAGTAGTAAATTTTTAAGGTCACCTCCCTTTGTTTCCTGTCCAAATGATTCTTTCCATAATATCTCTTGCAACTCTCACTTGCTGCATCCCTTACCGGGTAAGTATATTATACTCCTTCCATTCCAATCAATTCCATACCTTTGTTTTATCACGTACATCAATGTATGTTTTCTTTTATCTATATTTTTAGTTACGTATTTTTACAAATTATAAAAATATGATATTTATGATGCACTCGATCAGACAATTTAAACAAGATCTCATATGACTATATTTTATCGTATACATTAAGAGTTATATCGATAATTCTTCTCACGTTTGAATAGTGCACAATTTCTAAATACATGGAATTGATTGAAACGGAGGGAGTATTAGTAATGCACCATTAAGTTTCTAATATCATAAATTAATATACTACGGAGTAAGTAATTAATTAAGTGGGTTTGCTTGCTTGATTTTCTTTAAGTGTTATTGGAAGTAAAGCAGCATGATGAAGGAGAGAGATCCCCGCAATGTCAACAAAATATGGTAATGAAGTACACCTGTGGTACTAATCAGGAAAAGAGGAATAAGCGACTAACCACAGACCAACTCGAGTCCTTAGAAAATAGTTTTCATGCAGACGGAAAGTTGGAATCATGCAGAAAGATGAGGCTAGCTCAAGACCTGGGCCTCGAACCACGTCAAGTAGCGGTGTGGTTCCAGAATAGGCGAGCTAGGTGGAAGGCTAAGAAGCTCGAGCACTTGTATGATGCTCTTAAACAAGACTATGCTCTTGTGTTTAGGGAGAAGCAAAAGCTCCAAGAGGAGGTTAGTTTATATATTTACTCCGTAATTATATTTTTTTTTAGGAAAAACAATTCGTACCGATATTTCTAAATAAACCCTAATAAAAAGGTTTGAATTGAAACAAGTTATGCAGAATAATTTCACGTAAGACGGATAAAAATTTGTTATTTTTCTCAATGACTAATGGTATAGTCTTAGAGTGATTAGAGATATTTAATTACGATGTTATGTACATTTTTTTTTTATATATATTTTTTTTAAACCTAACTTGATAGTACAAGGTAATACGGAGTAGTTTATTGTACAAAAATTAATCTCCTTTTGTTACATAAATTATGTTCAAATTTAATCTGTGTTGACCAGTTATATCACTTATATGCCCTACTAATGTCATGTAATACGTACGTAGTTGGGATAATGTTCTGTACAATGAATTGGATGATGAAGACAATTAATGGATACACTAATATAGTTAAAATTTATTGGAACTTGATGAGTGTATGACTAAGAATCCAATTCAACGACTTGTTTTAGTACGGACAAAAGTTTTACTTACTCCCTTTTAAAATATCAATTTTAATATTTATTTTTTTTTAAAATTTTTGTTAAAAATAACTCCCAAAATCTATCAAAAGTTCAAAAATTACTCCCAAATTTATGTTTAGGACAAAAATGTCCTTGGCTAGAGGGTGAGGTTAAGTAATACTATGGCATAAAAAGTTAGGGGCATTTTTCTCCAAAAATTATATTTTGGAGTAATTTTTGAACTTTTGATAGATTTTGGGAGTTATTTTTAACAAATTTTTTAAAAAGAAGTAAATTTTAAAATTGGTATTTTAAAAGGGAATAATTTTTAATTTACTCTATTATTTATGTCATCATCTACAGTTACTTACGGAGTAAGTGATATGACAATAAGAGCTCTCCTGGTCCAATGAAGATATTTTATCGCGGATTCGATTCTTATCTACGATATAACATAATCGTTTAAACTAAAAAGATTATAAATATAAGTAACTTAACTTTTTTATGATACTAGTTACTCATTTGCATGTATAACGTAAATTTGGGAACAAAAGAAGTAAAGAGAGGAGAGATGAACCAATACTTATTTTGTTGGGATATTTCCCACGGTACCCTCGAACTTTGACACATTACACATGGTACCCCTCATTTTAAGTTTATTCCTATGGTAACCTTGTGTTTTGCGTTTAGTGCCCATGGTACCCCTAATCAATTTTCCGTCATAACGACGTTAAAAGTTAGTTTAGTTAAAGGGATTAATTTAATTTTTTTGGTGAAATTAGTTAGAAAATTAATGAAAATCAAATTAAAATAGTTGAAAATTGAGGAAATGCCGATGGTACCCCTGTGTTTTCAATATTTTAACGATGTTACCATTCTATTTTCAATTTTTTGTCCATGGTACCCCTATGATTTCAATTATTTGTCCATGGTACCCCTGAATGAATTGTAACCACAAGGGTACCATGGGCAAAGAATTTAAAATATAAGGGTACCATGGCTAAAACATTGAAAACACAGGGGTAGCATGGACATTTCCTCAGTTTTCAATTATTTTAATTAGAAGTTCGTTAATTGTTCTAACTAATTTTTCCTCTGAAACAAATTAATCACTTTAACTAAACAAACTTTTAACGCCGTTATGACGGAAAATTGATCAGGGGTATCATGGGCAGTAAACACAAAACACAAGGTTACCACAGGAACAAACTTAAAATGAGGGGTACCGTGTGTAATGTGTCAAAGTTCGAGGGTACAATGGGAAATATCCCTAAATTCACACAAGGTAGGAGATTAGGTTATATGTAATTTTTAGGGTACCCTAATTTATATTATCATTAAGAGTAAATCAAAAATTCTTTTCTTCAAAGATATACTAATTAAAAATTACTCCTACTTTTTTAAATTTTTTAACATTAAAAATAGGTAGAAGTTCAAAATTTGTTTACATTTCTTAATTTCGACGAGTTACTCGGTCAATTTGAATTTTTTATCTTATTTTGGTCATTTCATACCAAAATTACCACTCCCTTATCTTCTTACCCTTCATCCCCGTCACTTATATATTGGTTTGACTTTATTTTTTGGGGGGAATTAAGATGATTCTCAATTTAGGTTTTTTTTTGGTTTTTTTATTAGAGGGTCTGAATGAAGGAGAGAATAAGAAACGAGGGGTGATAGTCGTTATTTGAGGAGAGGTATATCGGTCAGCATACATATAAACTGACCGGATTTTATAGATGCAATCAAATTTTGAATTTTAATATCTTTTTGAGTGTTAAAAATTTAAAAGTTTATAAAATGAATAATTTTTAATTAGTGTATCTTTGAAAGAAATAATTTTTAATTTACTAATGGAAAAAAATTATAAAAGTAATAATAATGGGTAAGCAGGTTGTAAGATTGAAATCAATGGTAAAGGAAGTAAGCAAGGGAAAACAAGCATCCCTACTGGCATATAAGGAAGTCGGTGGTGGTGGTGGTGGTGTTGGTGGTGATGAAGATGTGGAGAGCACGATAATGATTGAAGGAGTCCGAAGATGTAAAAAGCATGGAGAAGGGTCAGAAGGCATTTCCAATGTTGACCAATTTAATGAAGCCAGCCCTAGCCCTAGCCCTAGCACTAGCCCTAGCCCTCTCTTTGATGTCAACTATTTTCCCGCTTTTCCTCAACATTATTATTTGGGTGGTGCTTACTCTTAATTTACTATCCTTTTATTTGGTGTATCCCTTAACTATTGTTTGTCATTCAGTAGAATAGTAAGGTATTAGGTAGCAGAGATAATGTTAGAAATAGTGTTTGATGTGCCTTAAGGGAGTAGATTAATTAAGTCTTCCATAAGACCATTTTCTAATAGTTTAACACCATAAATACTTCCTCCACTATTTTATATATCCGTGCAAATTGTACGGTGACATTAAAAAAATCGTGACAAATTGATTGACAAAATAACGAATAAATTACATGTATATAAACCGCAAGCAGTGAAGTCAAAATAGGTAGTACGGAGTACAAAAAATCGACAACTTTTCAAGAAAGTGAATGAAATGTACTTGAAAATGAAAAACTATGAAAGAAATGACAGAAGAACATATTTGTGCGAATATGCAAACATGAAATTTACAAATGTTGGAACACTTCTTGATATACGACATTAGTAGTAGAGTGTAAGAACGTTCAATCCACGCTTGTTGGTAACCCTTGATATTAAAACGTAGAGTTGAATAATAACATAACAACGAAAAACTAGAGAGAGAAACTTTAGAGAGGGAAAGCTCTAGCTCAGTTCTTCTTGAGTGCTGCAATGGCAAATTTTAAGAAGAATCGCGCTAGATTTAGTAATAGTAAATCACATAAATCAAATGATAAGTCATTCAATAATAAGAACACACATACTAATTGATGGTAGGTGTTTGTCGTCTATCCTACCGATCAAAATAATAGTCAACGAACCTAAGCTAGGTCGTTAGGGTAAGTCAAGTCGATCCTCAGGGACGGGAGTTCCGAACTAAACGGTGCTACGGTCCAAGACTAGATTGAAGACAAACTAAAGTAATTGATTGTAGATGGTGACTATGCTAGGAATAACTATAAACTAAGCCAAGGGAAACTAAGACAATAATGAAAAGGGGGATTAATGATAAGAGGAGAGAAGCTAGAGTTAGGTCGGGTTCAAGGGTGTCTAGGAGGCCACCAAGGAGGAGTAAGGGTGTCGGTGTAATCCACTAGCCTTGGTTACGCCCGGGCTCTCGCACCTAGACGGCCAAAGGGGTCTCTACACTACGCTCGCGCTAATAATGATGATATCCAACAAACCAACATGCAACAACATACAAGAGGAAACAAGGAAACATGAATTTCTCAATCACAAGTCTACTATGCATTTCATCAAACATGTTGTGTGTACAATGATAAGAGGCAAAGCAAATGACAACCTGTAGACACCCACATTTTGACCGCCAGGTGTCTATGTCAGTTTCCGAAAAACACTTGATGATGATCGGACGTAAACATGACTAAATACACTTGATTTAGACTCAGAATCAATGGTAATTGGCGCGAGTTTTTATCGGAGTAAACATCTCACAAAATCGACCTCAAATTCAGGCCCAGTGGTTCGTTTCTAGTCAAATGAGACTAATTTGGGTCAAAACCGAGACCAAGGGCAAAACCGTCTTTTTGCGACCGAGTCAAACCCCGGTCAAAGCCAATTCCCGAGCCAAAAATATCTGGCGCGATGTTCGAGAAGCCAAGTCGAAGTCGGATTCCTCACAAAAATCAGCTACAAAAATATTAAACAATTCCGTAAGAGATAAAATTTTATCTTTTTAGGAGCCCTATCAACCGTCCAGCTCCACTCGGTCGAGTGGATTAGCTCACTCGGTCGAGTGGGCACATCAAAAGCATTCTGATCCGAGTTTAGACCAGGCACTCGATCGAGTGCCATCGAGTGGCCTCTTTTTTCAGCTAAAACCGGGAGTTTATTACTCCTTAAGCTATCCATCAACGGAGTTATACTTCCTCTCAACCGTTGCTTTCTTCCTTGGCAAGAAACCACTTCTCCTATCCAAACACTAGGAATCTCTTATCCCAAGTCGGTATTTTTCCTATAAATACCTCTTCACATGCAACACAATATTGACACACATCTAGAATTACATACATTTCATCCATCACACATACATCCCGATTCTCTAGCCAACCTTAGGAAAACTTTACCGAAATACCGTCCAATTTTCCTAGGAATTCTATAGCAAAGTCATACAAAATTACAAAACCTTAACTCTCCCTAGATCCTCGTTACTCCTACGCAAGCGCCGTTACTACGAGTTCCTGATCGAGACCAGTATTAGCATGTAGGTTGAGGGTGTTCCAAATCCCGTTCTCTCTTTTCTTCTCCTTCCTCCTCACGTTATTTTTCTTTCTTCGTCCGTCGTCTTCTTCGTCGTTTTTTTTATCGTATCTAGTATCGTTATTACTATTTTCGTACTATTTTCAATATAACGAGTCATACCTAAGGATTCGATATCGACTCTATAGTCGAATATCGGATCTAAGGGCATCAATCATCAAAATATCTTAAGGATAAGGCCGTTGAAACCGAGTAATCACTACATTGCGACGTGGAGAAATTATCACATCTTAACGACATTCAAAACAACTTTTCAAATAACTTTTCAAAATCCTCTCTAAACATCCGACACCGATTCCATAATCGAATACCGAATATTACGAGTGACAATATTAGGGTCGGGTACAAATTTTATCGTATTTCTACGCGACTCAATCAAATTTTCAAAACCGACAACAATTTTTAGAATAAAAAATCAAACCGGACAGCTGTCCGTACAGGGAGCACTCGATCGAGTGCCTAGCCCACTCGATCCGAGTGGCATCCCAAAAATCGAATCAGGAGCCTTTTTCGAAGACCACTCGAGCGAGTCCTGTCATGACTCGATCGAGTGGCTCCTGTCACAGGAAAACAGCGGGTTCTTTTTGTGTCATATTCTAGTCCGTTCGCTTCTTTATTATCGCAATTGTTGTATAGTTGGTTGCATTGTAATCCCGAGTGGTATGCCGCTCGTATATTGTAATCTGTTATCGTTTTTTTGTTTGTTTTATTGTACTAACATGAACATCGCATGCTAAAACAACTTTGACGTTAACTTAGATGCATTTAAACGACGTAGTTGAACCATAATTCATTTGCTTAGTAAAAAACGCCTTGTTTGCATATCATTCAACCGCCAAACTAACACGCGTACACCAAAAACGAACGATATCTTAGTAAAGGCCGCTAAGTGCGGGCGAGGTTGGGTGTTCTCAGTGAACTTCCCAACACGTACCCTCACCCCTTACTCAGAACCATGGTTTCCGGATGTCCGAATCCATTGGCAACGAGAGTCATTCAATACACGGTATCCGATAACGTCGGTATCGGTATCAGTTGCAAAGGGACGAACCCAATAAGCTCTGACATTGGAAATGGGCCGTACTTTGTACACGGCCCACTACGACATAAAGTGGGTTCGAACCGGCCCGAACTCCCACAAAGTTCGGTGGCGACTCCTACTTCGATTTAAATTTCAATTTGACCATCTCATATGGAGATTCATTCCCCTCCTGAAACCCGCGCGTGGCCGCGTTAGGGTGGACCTATGTCATGTCCACAATTTGGCGACTCCGCTGGGGATTCCTGATGTACCACTTGTCATCGGGGTTCCTAGGGTGAGACTCGAAAAGAAATCGTTCGATTACTAATGTATGCGTTTTAGTTCGATGGTTCATACATAACCCAATTCTTTTCCGGGCCGGTTACTTGTGACCGACGTCCCACTATACCACGGTGCATTCCTAAATGGGTGCGCTAAAGACTTCGATGGCGGAACTCGCATGGGTTTTACGGCATATTCTAAGACCAACTCGGCTTAGGAGGTCCGTCCTGATTTGCGAGAAAGCTATCGTCGTTGGTATAGACCCTATTTCGACCGACCGAGACTTAGATTAAGAGCATACAAGGTGTCATTATACTGTTTCCATGACTACGTGCTACTTGATTTACTTTTCATCCTTTTCAAAAAACCGTCATTTCAAAAATTGCATCTTTTCAAAATCATCCATTTTTCAAAACCCGGGAAGTTACCGAATTTAGGACTTATGATTTTGACTCAAAATATCCTTTTATAGCCAGTATGCTTCCCGAACCTTTTCGAAAAACTCCAAAACCCCGGCCCGATAATGTTTTTCGGTTTTTCACAAAAATCGGGCCGTCCGATCCCACTTTTTTGGGTCCAAACTTTCTATTTCAAAACCCTCCTCTTTAGGACTGCCCATATTTAGCAGTGTCGGGTCCTGTCTTGACTTGTCAAAGTCTCTAGCGTCGAAACTCCGTCGATCTTACATCACGGATTTCCCCCCTTTCCTAGTCCGCCTTATTTGTCAAGGCACGGCCTAACTGCTTAGGACGAACTCCTACACAGGGAAGCCCGTTTACACATTCGAGTCCAAAGTCTTGGGAATTCTCACATGGATCTTCCTTCGAACGGGACTAGGCCCACTTCGCCAAATCCTAAGGAGAGTCCACCGTCCATGAGTCACCCGTCTAGGAGTCGGTTTTTCAGTCTTCTTCTAAGTCTAGTCTTTTTCTTTGCTCGGGATGTACCATTTGATTCTGGGATCTGGATCCGTTTCTGATTACACGGTGTTCTTACGGACAGGCCACCCTTCACCCGAACCATGACGCAACAAGCTATAGGTGAGTTGAAGGCCTCTTTGACCAAGTTGGAAACTATGATTACGGCGATGAGAGGGGATCAGATCGCCATCCTTACCCGAGTGCGCTATGGAGCAAGGAACTCCCAATGGTGGAGTTGAAAATGACGGGCCGTTAGCCCAATTGGCCAGCGCAGTCCACACTGCAGGAACAGGTCCATCTGTCGACTCACAACTCAACCCATACGGATAATGCTCGAGCCTATGCACCCCTGGCCGACGAGCTGCCTGTTAATCTCAACCTGACAGGCCTCCCAATGTTCGACGGAACTGAAGACCCGGTATTACATATCCGGGCTTTCAAGGAATTCATGGCCCTTAAGGGGGTCAAGTCAAACACGTTCAAGCATCTGTTTGCTTCTTCCCTCGAGAAGCACCCAAAACCCTAGTTGTACAGGCTCGATTCCAAGAAATACAAAACTTGGGATGACGTGGCGACGGAATTCGCTCGAAACTACGCCGACATTGAAATCCAAACCACAATGCGCACCCTGGAAGTAATGGCCCAGGAACCAAAAGAAGGATTTATGAAATACCTTCAGCGCTGGAGGGCTGAAAGCGTCAAACTGGTCGACAAGCCCAGCGAGAAAGTGCTGGTAGAAGCCTTCGTGAAGAACCTCCTTCCCGCTTACCGGATCCATCTCCGGTACGCCATCATACCCAACTTTTCTGCCCTAACTGAAATGGGGACAAGAATTGAAGATGATCTTAGATTGGAGAGCCTCACTAAGGCCTCTGCCAAGGGTTACCAAGGGGCCAGCTTATCCACAAGCAAGCCCACATCTGCTGCTACCGCTCGTAGCATTTTCGACGAGGTTAATCTACTTGATACCCCGTCCAAGAAGAATGCCACACCTCGGGTATTCACCGACATAGGTACCACCTATGCAAATGCCTTACAAAGGCTCTCATCAAAAGGCATGATCAACCCGATAGGCCCAACACCTGAAGTCCCAGTCGAGCATCGCTCTAAGGCCTACGACATCCAGGCCTACTGTCAGTACCATCGTGGAAAGGGACACGACACCGAGAAATGCTGGAAACTAAAGCACCTCATCCAAGATCTCATCGAAAGTGGTAAGATCCCCGTACCTGGGGGCAAGCCCAGTAACAAGGATAATCCGTTGGCCACTCACGCCATTTTCTCCGGGGAAACAGTTGATTGCTCACATCTCATTTCTCCGTTTATCCCGCAAATAAACGGGATCTGGTGCAACGATGAAGACGATGTCTATCTCACCAAGGGGGAAGCTGTCCCCATCACCCTAGAGGAAATCCAAAAGGCTAAGTCCAAGGCCTTAGACAATAACCACTATAGGGACTCTCCTGCTTCAATAACCGTTACTGAACCAGCCGGAGTAGAAGCCGTCCCGGAAGAGCCAACCGCTGAAAGGGCTCTCGTAAAGCAGCTGAACAAGACTCGAGTTGACCTCTCTATATGGCAACTTTTAGTCAGCTCATAAGAACATCGGGAGGCACTCACTAAGGCCCTCGATCAAGTCAAGATCGACTCTACGGCTACCCCAGCCGAAATGGTAGCCACGGTCCTGCCTCACCTAAAGGGGAAAGCTAAGGAAGAAGGCCCGCAAATTACTTTCTCCAACACTGATCTACCACCGTTCGGGCCTACCCACAACATGGCCCTCTACATTACGGTGATCTGTCGTGGAAAATACCTTCTCATGACCCTGATTGATGATGGGTCCGCAGTTAATGTCCTCCCCTTAAGGACCGCCAAAGCCCTCAGCATTACCGAGGCTGACTATATTCCGACCGCTCAAACCATCCAAGCTTTCGACGGAAGTCCAAAGTCAGTAGCTGGGGCCGTGAAGCTAACTATCATAACGGGCCCAATAGAAAAGGAGCAGGAATTTCAAGTGATCGACGTGACTTCTTCCTTTAACCTTCTCTTAGGAAGACCTTGGATCCACGTGACCAGGGCAGTATCCTCCACTCTACATCGGAAAATCAAGCTGCCCCTGCACGATACCATCATCACCTTAGAAGCCACACCTATGACTGTGGGTAATTGTAACACCTCAGGTCGCACCGATCTCTGGGGGTTCGACTTTATAGGGGCAATCGAAGAGGAATATCTTTTCCGACCCTACTTCACGGTTAGCATCAACAGGATGCTACAAAATCTGGGATATCTGCCAGGGGCTACTTCAAGGCCTAACCTCCCCGCCGGAAAAGTTATCGAAGTCCTAAATAACGGGAGGTCTCAAACCGGTCTAGGGTATACCATAACCCCGGAAAACATGGGCCAAACAGGAGCTAGAGTCGTCACCTTTGTTACTCCAGTGTTCGAGCTCGTCCAGACAGGCCTATATCGGCCCGACGCCACACGCCCTGGGACCCACTTGGCCCAGGACTGTAACTTCATACCCGATGACATCTTCGCCCTTGTCCAATCCGAAGATGCTAACAATGCCAAGCCCGTTCTAGGACTGCTCTTTGGGGAGGAAGCCGCAACCCCAATGCTAAAAGAGGATCTGGTCAATCTTATCCTTCGCAGCCATAAGTTTGACCCGACTAAGCTGATCTCGGATGTAGGATCCGAGACAGGAAAGAGAGCTTGGAGGAAGACTGTCAAATGGACTGACAGTCAAGGAAGGGCTTACAAGCTGATCGCAGGAGAAGGAGAAATGCCTGAGTCTGAGTCTGAGTCCGAGTCGGAGTCGGAATCCGAGTTAGAGTCTGAGGTTGAGTCTAGTGAGTCCGGTGCTAGGGTCACTCCTGTAACTCCCCCTCTCCCTTTAGTTATTCCTGGTGTCTCGGGGTCTGTCCCGGGCACCCTACCTATCCTGCCACTGACTAGCGATCAGATGGCAGCTCTTTTCGAGCTATTTTCTCAATTTATGAGCAATAATAACAACCGTTCTGCTTACGACTTGTCTCATTTTCAAAATTTTCTTAATTTCAAAAATGTTTTGTGCAATGACATTGAGAAACCCGACGAACAGGTATCCGTACCTCCACATCTGATCGAGCAGCTAGAGCAAAGGGAGTCCCGCAACTCGGTAATGGAAGAAACCGAGTCCATTAACGTGGGAACAACCTTAGAACCTCAGGTACTTAAGATAGGGTTATCCTTAGATCCCGAGGAGAAACAACAATTTACGGATCTCCTTCATGAATTCAAAGACGTCTTCGCATGGTCCTACAAGGACATGCCGGGAATAGACCGTGAAATAGCCGAGCACCATATACCAATCAAGGAAGGGTTCAAACCGGTTAAGCAGAAACTTCGCCGGATGAGGCCCGAATGGTCCCTTAAGGTCAAAGAGGAAGTTGACAAACAATTCAAAGCTGGTTTCATACAAGTTTCCGAGTATCCAGTTTGGGTCGCAAACATCGTGCCGGTTCCTAAAAAGGACGGTAAGGTGCGTGTCTGTGTAGACTTTTGGGATCTTAACAAGGCAAGCCCGAAAGACAACTTTCCGTTACCACACATCGATATACTGGTGGATAACACAGCTGATCATGCCCTTCTATAACTTATGGATGGGTATGGCGGGTACAATCAGATAAAAATAAGACCACCTTCATTACACCTTGGGGTACTTATTGCTATACTGTTATGCCATTTGGCCTCATCAATGCTGGGGCCACCTATCAACGAACCGCCACAACTTTATTACATGACATGATGCATAAAGAAGTGGAATTTTTTGTGGACGATATGATCGTCAAATTTAAAGACAGGGACGGTCACATCACCGCCCTGAGAGAATTCTTCACCCGATTACGCAAATACAACATGAGGTTAAACCCTCAGAAATGCAGTTTCGGGGTAACATCTGACAAATTACTGGGTCATATCGTTAGTCAACGCGGTATCGAAGTCGATCCAGCCAAAATCAAGGCCATCACCGAGATGCAACCCCATAAAACCAAAAAAGAGATAAGAGGGTTTCTCGGGAAAGTCCAATACATCAGCAGGTTCATCTCAAAGCTAACCATGGTGTGTGAACCGATCTTCAAGAAACTGAAAATAGGGGAACGATTACTATGGGACGATAAGTGTCAAACGGCCTTTGATAGAATCAAAGAAATCTTATCTTCACCGCCAGTCTTGATGCCACCTCAATCCGGCTTACCTTTGTCACTATACCTAACCACGACAGAGACAGCCATGGGGGCTATGCTAGCTCAGACGGTCAACTCCGAAGAACGAGCTATATACTACATCAGCAAAAAGTTTTTTGAGTACGAGTGTAAGTACACTATGCTTGAGAAAACGTGTTTAGCTTTGGTCACGGCCACCAAGAAGCTCCGACATTACATGCTCAGCTACGAGGTACAAGTGCTATCTAGAATGGATCCAATCAAATACCTTTTCGAAAAGCCCATTCTCAACGGCAGGATATCAAGATGGACCCTAATGTTGGCAGAATTCAATCTAAAGTTCGTATCATTGAAAGCCATCAAAGGCCGGATTGTAGCCGAGTTTCTCGCCGATAGTCCCGTAGCCGAGGAAGGACACACCGACACTTGGTCCTTCCCAGATGAAGATATATTCCATACCGATACCGAAACATGGGATTTATACTTTGATGGGGCATCCAATTCCGAGGATTTGGAGTCGGGATTCTTCTAATCTCACGAAGAGGGGAACATACTCCCGTGTCCATCAAGTTAGACTTTGACGTCACCAATAATGCTGCTGAGTATGAAGCATGTATCCACGGGCTACAAGCCGCCGCCAATTTAGGGGTCACAAACCTCCGAATACACGGCGACTCATCTCTGGTTATTAATCAAGCACTCCAAAAATGGAAAACTCGAAATGCAAACCTCGTGGCCTACCAGGCACGAGTAAGACATCTCGAGAAACAATTCCAAAAGGTAGAGTATATATACTTACCTCGGGAGGAAAATCAGTTCGCAGATGCACTCTCAAAACTAGGATCTTTCCTAAACATTCCCGACCATGTGACCAGCATGCCAATCTGTGTCGAGAGACGGTCTGAGCCAGCGTATATCCACGACATCGAAGACATCGAGATACCTGATCCCGATCCGTGGTATAAGGCTATCCAAAAAGGCCGAGGAATATCCACCCGGGGCCGACAATCGAGCCAAAAAGGCCTTACGTAGGCTAGCAGCCCAGTTCATCCGACCGACGACGGACAACTTTTCAAAAAGACACCGCAGGGGGCTCTCCTTTTATGTGTTGATAAAGGTAACGCCGAAAAGGTCATGGCCGAAGTACACGACGGCGAATGCGGTCCGCACATGAATGCCCAGATGTTAGTTCGGAAGATCATGAGACTCGGATATTACTGGAATAGCATGGAAACCGATTGCCAGCTATATATCAGACATTGCCATAACTGTCAGATTTTCGCTAATGTACAACATATGCCGCCATCCCTGTTGTATACCATGACATCATCTTGGCCATTCTCAACATGAGGAATCGACATAATTGGGAAGATAAATCCCTCGGGAACCGGAGGACATTGCTTCATTTTGGTAGCAATCGATTATTTCACCAAATGGGTCGAAGCTGAGTCTTACCGCATTCTCAACGCCGGGCATGTCGCCAAATTTATCCAGAATAAGATAATATGCCGGTATGGGATCCCTCATGAATTCATCAGTGACCACGGGACCCATTTTCAAGCCGAGACGGCAGCTTTGTTGACTAAATATAAGATTCAAAGGCATACATCTTCACCCTACCGACCCCAAACCAATGGAGCGGTAGAAGCGGCTAATAAGACAATTGTCACTATACTAAAAAAGATGGCTGATAATTACCAGGATTGGCCCGATAAAATACCATTGTCACCATACTATTTGGGGATATCGGACGTCAATCCGTACTGCAACCGGGACAACACCGTATTATCTTACATACGGGATGGAAGCAGTCCAACCTGTCGAGTTAGAAGTACCATCACTCAGAATCTTACTCGAAATTCAAGTACCCGAAGCTGATTGGATTCGGGCACGATATGACTCGCTAGTCCTGTTAGACGAACGACGATCTCGTGCCCTCAATAATATACAAATATATCAGAAGAGGATCCAATGGGCCTTCAACAAAAGGGTAAGGCCCAGAAACATCAAAGAAGGTGATTTGGTTCTCAAGTCTGTTCGAGCTTTATTACCAGTAGACCCAAGGGGAGAGTTCAAACCTAACTGGGCCGGGCCATATTTGGTAAGGAAGATTCTATCAGGCGGAGCAGTGATGCTAACAGATCTGGACGGGAATGAGTTTGTCAACCCAACTAACCTGGACTAGCTGAAGCGTTACTACCCTTAACCCATTTCTCTCAATGTCATTAGCAAAGTTTATAAAAATCATTTCCAAATAAACTTTCAAAGAGCAAGTCAAAAGCTAGAATTATTTATTCTACTGTTATAAACATCTTGAACCAATAGTCTTGATGTATTTCCAGATTGCAATTTAGCTTGAACTACGTTTGGTTTGATTCCGCTAATTGTGGATACATAGGTAGCCCCTCGAAAGGGCACAACCACTGCAATCGAGAAAAACAGGAACAATTTAAATAATAAACTTCCTTTATTTATTTCAAAAAAAAAAAAAAATTCGATAAACTCGGGAAAATTACAAAAATTCAAAAAAAATCCAAAAAATCACACTACACTAAAATAATAGTAATAATACTTAAATAATAAAAACTAGGGCCTAGGCATTTAGGGCATCTTGCCTTTTCCCTTGTCCTTAGCTTCTTTTTCCTTCCATTGGCGACGACGCGGAGGTGAACGCTCCCGGATCACCACGGGAACTTCTTTAGCCCGAACCCGTTTCTTCGACTTCGGGTCCTCGGTCACCTCAGTCAGTCCAAGTCGGGCCCGCACTCTTTCTGGCAACCTATCTCGCGGGCCCAGTCGGTCTCGAGCCGCTAGTCTCGGTCCCAGTCGCCTTTCTAAGTCCGTCCGGGGGCTTAATGATCCCTGAGAGCCGCTAGCACCGGTCTCCTTAGCTCGAGTCTTCGTCTTTGATTTAGAACCCGACTCCAGTCGAACAAGGTTAGCAGGAGACTCTCCTTCGTCAAAGAAACCCCTGTTATCTTTTACCGTTTCCTGGGGAACCAAGTCAAAAGCCTCATTAGTCTTCAAAGCCTTACGGGCCTCCTCGGATTCTTCGGAAGTCCATTTGCGATATGATTTTGAAACCCAAACGGATTTACAAGGACGGGGAATGGTCCATATGGCACGGGTAAACCAGCGTTGTAGCCACGTATCGCACATAGCATCCGTCAATTGGAGCGAAACGCTTATAATTGCTTCAGTCTCGGGGATCTGCTGAAACGAACCGAACTGCCTCAGGATGCGATCCGGATAGATATGGACGGTCCAGTCCAGGGATAAAATCACTTGATAACGGGCTTTGTCTCTCTTAGATAGGCCCGTCAATTTCGAAAGAAACCACAAGGCAACGGTCCATCTAATCAGCGGCCCACCGTGGAATCTTAGCTCCTCATCCCAATAGGTGCGGTTTATGTGATGTGTAACAACCCGGATTTTCGATGACTTAAAATAATAGATAATGCGGAAAGTTATCTAAGTCATTTAATTAAAATTATATCAGAGTTTAAATAAATCCGGATCGCTACGGATCCTTACAACAAACGACTATTAATTACATAGTCTTGATTCACTTAGTACAAAATATAGATTGTATTTTATACAAACATATTATTAAATCTCTCTCGCTTGATCCTTTCCCATCGCCCCATACCTGCACAAATATATAGAATAGAGAGACCGCTGAGCGGGACAACAACCAAACCGTTCATCTAATATCACCTCATACACATAAGATAATCTTGTGAATAACCAATGATATACTTATAGAAAAATATTAAAGGATATCACGTAACAGATAGTTTCCTTTACTCAATTAACCAACATGTGAGGTGATGAAAACGGTAAAGTTTAAAAGATGGAACATTGGCAGCCATTTGATTTTTAAATCATTTTTCACGTAAACAAACAAAACACACGAGTCTTGGCTCCTAGTATCACCGCTACTCCATATTGGCTTGCATCTCATTAATAGAAGTAACCGTGTTACCAACTCGTAGACCGAACCGATCTTATGAGGTTTACATCTCACCCATAAGGCTCAATTGGACCCGAACTTCTATTATATTATACGTTTATTCAGACGGGGCTCTGGGCTGAAATGAAAGCTGATGATTACATTCTCTGCATCACCAAGAGAGAACCCGCAGTTTTCAGAATCCTGTTCTGCCCCCGCTACCTAGGTGGTAATACTGATCAAGTACTTGTCTATATATGCGCCACATACCCTACGCAGACTCTTGAACCGCAGCTCTCACTGCCGTAGGACGACTACCTTAAACACTAGGTCGACTCTCGGACCGCAGCCTCTGAGTCTGCTTTTCATTACAAGTGCAGTCGAAACACCACGCATGGTAGGATCCAACACAAGCTATTCGTCCCAGACTTGCATCGTAAACTTTATATAAAAGTCGCCCGTGAACAAGTAGTATTTTATTTGGTGACCTTCAATAATTGGTCGGACTCATTTGAAACAGTCAAATCCTCAAATACTTACTTTCAGTGTGACAACATTATACTTTACTCCTCAAGTGTCACCCGAAACGTTATATCCCAAATATCGTATAATATTTTTAAAATAGTAAATTATTTAAATGAAGTTTTATAAAAATAAAATTTAGGTATAATAAAATATTGTTTTAAAACTTATAGTTTATGAAAAATATAATTTAAGTCATTTTTAATCGATTTACAAAATTTGACGTAAAATCATTTTTTAAATATTTATAAATGTCATGTAAAAATTTCGGAATAAAATAAATCCATTTATTTTAGAAAAATGAAATTTATAAATCTTTATCTATATAAAATTAATAAATAAAATTTTATTAAAATAAAACATTTTTCAAGTTACTAATTTACTCTATTATTATAATCTATAAACAATTGTAAATGTACTAAAGAAAATTAAATACAACCAAAATTATAATTATATAAAATATAAAGTACATAGAATAAACATACATAGCAAATAGAAACAAATCAATAAAAATGATATAAGTAAATTTTATTAATTTAAGTTCTTTTATTCATTTTCTCAATTTCTCATATAGATAGAAATGTACAAGTGATAAATAAATTAAACAAGTGATAATTAAGTCGAATTGAATTTAGTCATAAATATATAACACGAATAAAATATCACCTAACATTTTTTTATATACATAAGTAATTTAGTCATACAAAAAAGCCTAAATATTTAAATAAACAATTTATTAAATTACTAACGTAATATACTTATATATAAGAAATGTTGTTAGAAGAAAAGTTTGGTTACCTTAATAGCTATTACGGAGTATTTATTAACTTTATTAAGAACTAAAGATCGTCTGGGTCAATAATATGGTCTACGTTAGGAAAGTCGTCTCCTCCCTTTATGAAGATATTTTCGGGTCGAAATGATTTGACCCAAATACTGGACAGCTCCTCATTCCCGATGCTCCAATTATATAAAAGGACGAGAGAGTAAATATAATATATAATACGGAATATATAGTACGTAAATAGAAGTAGTACGTAATAAGTAGTACCGTAGGAGCAGTAGTAATAAGACGTAGGAATAAGAGTAGTAAGTAATAGTGACATATAGGAGTTTGTTGATAGTATGTTACGTATAAGTATGAAGTTAGTGGGTATATATAGTACTCCAATAAAGACAGTTGAGGATAGATGTATAGTATGTATGTGTGTAGATTTAGGTTAATAGGTATATTAGGTGTAGAGAGAGTAGATGAGTAGGTTAGATGAGTGTAACATATGTGTAGGATTTAAGTGAAGGTAGGTTTAGTGAGTCGTGTAGTAATACTCCCTCCGGACACTATTTTTCGCTCCACTAGCTCAATATATGTGAGGAGTATTTTAATGAAGTGGGGCAAAAAATAGTGTCCGGAGGGAGTATGTGTATACGTGGGAGTCAATTTAGAAACCGAGTCTCGGTCCGTTTCTCGTACAAATGTCTTTCTTTTACTTAAAAAGTTGAAATATAAGATTTCGTAATTAAAATAATGGAAACCGTAAAATATATTTATTTAAAACAAGTTTGTAATACGGCAAGTAAAATAGACGGTAAATGGTTTTATGGGACAAAAGTTATAAGTAATTATTATTTTAAAAATTCGATAAATTATTAAAATTTTACGAGACGAGAAAATGTTAAAACGACGGTTCATTATTAAAAATATATTTTCGAGTTTTTAAACTTTATTTAACGAAAGATAAAAATTTTAATAATTTGAGAAATAAATTCTCGTGTTTTTAATACGATTTGTTTTTTTAAATTTAACCAAAATAAAATATTTTATTCACGAAAATAATTTTTCAAACGTTAAACTTTGTTTAAATAAATGTTTAAAATTTTAACTCTATTTGAAAAATACGGGGTATTACATGATGGCTCGAGCTTATCCGCCTTTTTCTTGAGCTAATTTGGCAGCTACGGTAGTTGAATATGCTCACCGGGGGCTCTATGATCGACAAGCGCTCGGATAACCAGATCTGACAAGAAAGAGAACAAATTTCCACAAATAAAGGTCTGTCCGCTAGCAGGCACTCGATCGAGTCCCACGACTGACTCGATCGAGTGACTTGTCTGGACGCGAACAAAAGCTTTTTTACGAGGTCACTCGTTCGAGTGACAGGTCCACTTGATCGAGTGGCCCCTGAACGTCAAGTGAATTCGCGTGATTTTGAAAAAAAAAGAAGAAAAAAAGGGAAAAAAAAACCCTTCAAAAGACGGGCACTTCCCGTCAGTTGTCGGTCCGGATCAAGTCTCCTAGCGTCGAGGCCCATGATGATCTCACCGGTTACCAACCAAGCCGGGCTGTGTCCCGTCTCCATCTGGTCAACAATGCCGATCAGCCTAATCTGGCCCAAGAACGAGTCAACATCCATTCTTCCTTCGAAGGCGTATCGATGTAGCATGCAAAAGGCAAAGGCTCTACGCCTATGAGCGGGAGTAATTCGAACACCACCAGGGTTCATGAATTTATCGGCCAGGTCGAACAAAGAAACAGAATCGCCTTTCACCATACGGGCCGTCTCGGCATGGGACAAGCCGAGAAAGTCTCTCAATCTTCTCCTCGGGTCGGGGTAAAACGGAGGGATAGCAGGACGGGCATTGGGGCACCAACCTCCAATGACTGCGATTTCTTCGGGGAGAGGGCATAATTCTCCACGGGGGAATGCAAAGACATGGTGGGTAGTATCCCAAAAGGATAAGCAGGCGTCCAGAAAAAAATGCGAATCTACCCTGAGTCGTTGAAGTGGGAACAAAGCAACAATTCCCATCTGAGTCAGCAAAACTTTGTCTTCATCTCGAAAATATTGGGCCCACGTTTGAAGCATTGCGGTCATCAAATGATCGATACCCATAGCAAGAGTTTTCTTTTTTTCTTAAAAGTCTAAAGGATTTTGAGAAAGGAGAGAAGATTTGATTTGAGATATGAAAGTCAAAGCCAAAATCCTCTATTTATAGTGAAAAAATCCTCCTCTAATCACCTTAGGAATAGGAATTTTCATCATATTCCCTAATTCAGATAGGCATACAGGCCTAACCCAAGAATTTTAGGAATCCTTTTCAGAGTCTGATTCAGGAATCAAGGCATCCCGAGTATTCCTATTTTTGTCTAACGAGGTCCAAAGGTCGAAAGCCCTCAACATTTTCAAAAATCGTCAAAAATCATTTTTTTCGAAAATTTTCAATTTCTTTTCAAAAATTGCTTCCCCAGCATGAGTCGGTGTTACGCCTAAATGTTACATACGAATTGCTATGTGTCAGCATACAGGTACACCCAAGACTCCAGAAGAAACCTCATTACAAGAATAACTCCCCAGCGCGAAACATGGATGTGGCTGCAAACGGACACACCCATGATTTCCTAGGCAAGTCCCCACGGATTATTAAACATCAGTTCAGGTATGATTTCTATCTTATGGCTGGCGAGCCCTTCACGCAAAGTCCAAGGGACTATAAGCGACCCGATCGGAAGTCTATCAGGTCTTAATCAGTGATTGGCCTGATAGCTAATCTGACTTTCGCCTTGTCCAAGCCTCAGTCAGAGTGGGGGCTCTGTAGACACCCACATTTTGACCGCTAGGTGTCTATGGCAGTTTCCGAAAAACACCCGATGATGATCGGACGTAAACATGACTAAATACACTTGATTTAGACTCGGAATCAATGGTAATTGGCGCGAGCTTTTAGCGGAGTAAACATCTCACAAAATCGACCTCAAATTCAGGCCCAATGGGCCGTTTCTAGTCAAATGAGACTAATTTGGGTCAAAACCGAGACCAAGGGCAAAACTGTCTTTTAGCGACCGAGTCAAACCCCGGTCAAAGCCAATTCCCGAGCCAAAAATATCTGGCGCGATGTTCGAGAAGCCAAGTCAAAGTCGGATTCCTCACAAAAATCAACTACAAAAATATTAAACAATTCCGTAAGAGATAAAATTTTATCTTTTTAGGAGCCCTATCACCCGTCCAGCTCCACTCGGTCGAGTTGATTAGCTCACTCGGTCGAGTGGGCACATCAATAGCATTCTGATCCGAGTTTAGACCAGGCACTCGATCGAGTGCCATGAACCACTCGATCGAGTGGCCTCTTTTTTCAGCTAAAACCGGCTTACTCCTTAAGCTATCCATCAACGGAGTTATACTTCCTCTCAACCGTTGCTTTCTTCCTTGGCAAGAAACCACTTCTCCTATCCAAACACTAGGAATCTCTTATCCCAAGTCGGTATTTTTCCTATAAATACCTCTTCACATGCAACACAATATTGACACACATCTAGAATTACATACAATTCAACCATCACACATACATCCCGATTCTCTAGCCAACCTTAGAAAAACTCTACCGAAATACCGTCCAATTTTCCTAGGAATTCTATAGCAAAGTCATACAAAATTACAACACCTTAACTCTCCCTAGATCCTCGTTACTCCTACGCAAGCGCCGTTACTACGAGTTCCTGATCGAGACCAGTATTAGCATGTAGGTTGAGGGTGTTCCAAATCCCGTTCTCTCTTTTCTTCTCCTTCCTCCTCACGTTATTTTTCTTTCTTCGTCCGTCGACTTCTTCGTCGTTTTTTTATCGTATCTAGTATCGTTATTACTATTTTCGTACTATTTTCAATATAACGAGTCATACCTAAGGATTCAATATCGACTCTATAGTCGAATATCGGATCTAAGGGCATCAATCATCAAAATATCTTAAGGATAAGGCCGTTGAAACCGAGTAATCACTACATTGCGACGTGGAGGAATTATCACATCTTAACGACATTCAAAACAACTTTTCAAATAACTTTTCAAAATCCGCTCTAAACATCCGACACCAATTCCATAATCGAATGCCGAATATTACGAGTGACAATATTAGGGTCGGGTACAAATTTCATCGTATTTCTACGCGACTCAATCAAATTTTCAAAACCGACAACAATTTTTAGAATCAAAAATCAAACCGGACAGCTGTCCGTACAGGGAGCACTCGATCGAGTGCCTAGCCCACTCGATCGAGTGGCATCCCAAAAATCGAACCAGGAGCCTTTTTCGAAGACCACTCGAGCGAGTCCTGTCATGACTCGATCGAGTGGCTCCTGTCACAGCAAAACAACGGGTTCTTTTTGTGTCATATTCTAGTTCGTTCGCTTCTTTATTATCGCAATTGTTGTATAGTTGGTTGCATTGTAATCCCGAGTGGTATGCCGCTCGTATATTGTAATGTGTTATCGTTTTTTTGTTTGTTTTATTGTACTAAAATAAACATCGCATGCTAAAACAACTTTGACGTTAACTTAGATGCATTTAAACGACGTAGTTGAACCATAATTCACATGCTTAGTCAAAAACGCCTTGTTTGCATATCATTGAACCGTCAAACTAACACACGTACACCAAAAACGAACGATATCTTAGTAAAGGCCGCTAAGTGCGGGCGGGGTTGGTTGTTCTCAGTGAACTTCCCAACACGTACCCTCACCCCTTACTTAGAACCATGGTTTCCGGATGTCCGAATCTTTTGGCAACGAGAGTCATTCAATACACGGTATCCGATAACGTCGGTATCGGTATCAAATGCAAAAAGACGAATCCAATAAGCTCTGACATCGAAAATGGGCCGTACTTTGTACACGGCCCACTACGACATAGAGTGGGTTCGAACTGGCCCGAACTCCCACAAAGTTCGGTGGCGACTCCTACTTCGATTTAAATTTCAATTTGACCATCTCATATGGAGATTCATTCGCCTCCCCAAACCCGCGCGTGGCCGCATCGGGGTGGACCTATGTCATGTCCACACAACCAAACACCACCGATTCCACCCTGTGGACATGACGTAGGTCCACCCCGACGCGGCCACGCGCGGGTTTTGGGTTAGGCGAATGAACCTCCATATGAGAAGGATCGAATTGAAATTTAAGTCGAAATGGAGTCGCCACCGAATTTTATGGTTATTCGGAACCATTCGAGCCCACTCTATATCGCCATGGTCCATACACAAAGTATGGCCCATTTCGGTTTGAGAGTTTATTGGGCTCGTCCCTTTGCATATCGATATAGATGCCGACTTGAGCGGTTAATCGTATATTGAATGACTCTCGTTGCCAATGGATTCGGACATCCGGAAACCACGGTTCTGAGTAAGGGGTGAGGGTACGTGTTGGGAAGCCCACTAAGGACACCCAACCCCGCCCGCACTTAGCGGCCTCTACTAGGACATCGTTTGACTTTTTAATATGCGCGTTAGTGATTCGGTGAAATGTTATGCAAACAACGTTTTAGCTAAGCATGCGAATTAAATGTGAGCTACGTCAATTTAATGCATCTAATTTATTGTCGAAGTGATTTAGCATGCGAGGGTTCATTTAAAAGCGGTAAAACGCAAATAAATAAAGCAAAGCAAAAATAAATCGATTACAATTTACACGGGCGGAATACAACCCGGAATTCACAATACAGCGTACAATAAAATGGAATAATCGAAATATACAATTGAAATGGCGAGCAATAATTATAAACGGACCCGTGTACGAACTAGACCATGAATTTGTGTAAACGGACGAACTTTAATTAATTACGCATTATATTGCGTAGTAATCAAAGGACGGAGGTTCGAGACCTAGACGTGGTGCTAGCCCGATCTCGAACCTCGATGCCTTGTCCCGATTTATCACCTCGAGAAATGGAGTCTAAATTAATTATACATCGGAAACGACTAAAGAGCCGTCGACATAAAATTGATAATGTGAGACCGTCGATCAAAATCGTTTAAGTGAAGTGATATGCATGAGTTTTGAAAAGGAGACCACGTGATTGACTTTACACATGTCGACTAAGTCGCTTTTTAAAAAGACGAGGCTCGAATGATATAAAAAAGAACTCTCGGTTTCCGGGCTGCAGGACCCACTCGGTCGAGTCATGGCTGGACTCGGCCGAGTGCGTCCTGGAAGACGCTACTGCCCATAATTTAGAGTGCTACTCGATCGAGTAGCAGGTGTACTCGGTCGAGTGGCACCTGTACGAGTTGTGACTCGTTTGTTTTAATGTGTTTTAAATCGATAATTGGCCGAGTCAAATAAAAATATTGACGGATTTAGATTTAACTCGGTTTGTCGGTATTATAATCATGTCTTAAATGATTATAATACCGTTATCGGAATTTTGTAAAAAAAGTTATTGTTAGATAAAAATTTGATTAGTGACGGAATTGCGCCCCTCTACGTCACGACGTCGATATTAATCCTTATGGATTATGCGACGTCGGTTTTCGTGTCAACGGGTTCCGTACTAATCTTTGAAATGGATTCATACGCGTTCAACTACGAATGATCGGGATCGTGTTAATAAACGAACCTTAAAAAAATGATCATCGTAGTCAAACGAGTTCGGATCCGAGTTTTGATATTATTATATATATACACGGTACATACGATATTATAGTAAAATATAATAACGATGATTAAATGCAAAAAGTAAAATGTTAGTGTTAGTAAAAATGTCGTTACTATCGACTAAATAAAATACTATAAGCGTAAACAAAAATGTATGAATATATATATACAAAAAAGACGAGAAAAAGGAGGGAAGAAGGAGAAGTCGATGTTGAATGTTACACCCTCAACCTACATGTTCTTGTTTCTCGGGATACGGTTCGTCAAATGGCGGCAATGGCACGGGAACGTCGAGATATGTAGGAGGAGTTGACGGTGTGTGTATGAGGATTTGTATGGAGACGGATTTTAACGAGTTTTGCTCTCGAAGTGTGTATAAGCGTGATGATGTTTGAGGGTTGGATTATGGCTGAAAATGAGAGGTTTTGGATGTGTAAAGTTGGCTGAAAATTCTGGTTGAGAAGTTGTCTTTTGTGCTTAGGATTGACGGGTATTTATAGGGAGCATGATATAGGGTTATTCGACCGAGTGGCGCGGGTGCACTCGGTCGAGTGCTCTCGCGGATGCACCTGGACCGTTTTTGTGAGGCTCCACTCGATCGAGTGGTCAATCCACTCGACCGAGTGGATCAATTAGGCCGTGCTAAATCGGGAAGGATTGGCCTTGATTTGCTCTTGATTGATTGTGGTTGATTTTGAATGATTTGGGATGATTTTGGCTGATTTTCGAACCTGGTGCATGTTTCGAGAATGCACCCGGTCGTTCTTTGTGTCGGGTTTGTCTTGACCGGGTTTTGACCCGGTCGCTAAAAGACGGGAATTATTTTTGGTGTCGGTTTTGGCCCAAATTAGTCTTGTTTGACTCGTAATGACCCACTGGGCCTGGTTTTGAGGTTGGTTTTGTGAGATTTGTATCCCGTTAATAGCCCATGCCGGACATTACTGATTTCGAGCCCGTATCCGAGCGCATTAGAACACGTTAGCGTCCGATCATCATCGGGTGTTTTTTGGAAACTACCATAGACACCTGGCGGTCAAAATTTGGGTGTCTACACACCCTAATCACCTATTAACCAACACCCAATCCCCCTACTAACCCTAACAAGGAAATCTACTCATTCATGTTCAAGATAGTAAACCCAACAACCATAATGAACCAAGCATAAACATCGACATTCATAATGGAATATTGAAGATTACTAAGCATAAACACAAATGAAAACTAAGTAGAAGAGATTAGATAGATGATGATTTATACCAATACCAAAGGATGAACAAAAGATTGAATCTTTGCATAAATAAACCCAAAGGAAGATCTCCAATGTTGTAAATAGAGTAGATCAACCCAAAAAGTCTTCAATATTACAAAGGTGAAATAAGGATTAAACTAGAATTAAACAAAGATTAAGGAAGGATTAAGCTAACCTACACTAATCTAAGCTAATCTATCCTAAAGTAGAGGCAAGGAATTATCTAGGGTTTTGTGTTTAAAACAATACAAGAGGGGGGTATATATAAGGTAGGAAGAAAGGGGAGGAAGCGAGGGATCGAATCGAGGCTCAAACAGGCCGTCACGGTTGTGTTAAGATGGTCACGGCCGTGACCAACACCTGTCACGGCCGGGAAGGAACCATCATGGCCGCGATGGGCCTCAACTCACGGTAGTGACCCTTTTCGACACAGCCGTGAAGGCCAGCAGTAAGCGAACTTCTTTTGCATCTTGAATCACGGCCATGTAAGCTTCTGTCACGGTCATGTAGGTCCCTACTTGCTCTTCCTAGGCTTCTTATCGATGCTCGGTGCTCGGGATATTCTCAAATGGGCTTCAAGGGACTCGGGATCGAGTCTAAGTCACCGAATCATCGTCGCTTCTCTTCATTGGCTCTATATGCGTTGGAAAGGAGACATAATCGTTCCATTTCTCCATGATAGGCCTTAGGAACCTAAAACATGCTAGAATAAGCGTAAGTAGCATCAAAACCGCTCTAACGAGCGATTCCACCAAAGAAAGCGGGACCAAACACGTGAAATAAACACTACAAAACACACTAAAAGTGCTCTCCGCAAGGCAAATGAGGTCTTGCGACAAAACTACGTACACAACCGAACACGAAAACACACACACAAACAAACATACATACAATCGGTTGCATCCAAGAAGAAACAAATACCGCTGTCCTCAACAAAGCGGTGAAAGAAACACCGGTTAAGGACTCAAGGCAAGTGACAACGTTCCCAAGCTAATAACACAAACCGATATAAAAAAAATTCTAATAGGATGACAACAAAGCAATAAAAACGTTGGTAACTTACCTAGGTCCTCCTAACCTTCTAAGAACGTACTACGGGATGATAAGCGGGATGGAAAAGGGATGAACCACGAAGTTAGTCGACACTATAGATAAAGTGAAACCCCGCCTCCTTTAGTGATGAGCCAAGAGGATCGTCCCATGCCCAAAAATTGCCTAACTAGTCCAAGTAAAAAGGTGGATATGGTTGCAAAGTGAGGGAGTACCGATCATTACCGCTATCATCCTTCCTAGGGACTCGGTCGTTTGATAGGCTCTTCACGATCACAATCGGTAAAAGGCTTATTTTTTAGGGGTAAATTTTTTTTGTGAAATGATTTTCTTGGCATTTCTTCTTTTGTATTTTGCTTTTGATTTGTTATGCCATTTCTTTTTCTTCTTTTGTATTTTGTTTTTGATTTTTTGTGCCTTTTCTTCTTCTTCTTTCTTTTGCCTTGGTTTGCCCCTTTTGGCTAAATTTTGTATCGTAGGCAATCATTACAACCAAGTAAGTGTAGAGACCTCGATAAAATGCAACTTATTTGTGAAATATGTGGTACGGAAATGGGTAGGTCGGGCGTGCGCTTTCCCTTCAAACCCACAAAAAGGTGGAAACTTGGACTAATCAAAGCAATATCGAACATGCATGGTCACCTAAGAGAACGGGACTCGGAAACCAAGGCCTTTTCACTCCGTGGGTGGTCAAGGTGGTCAATATGCAAATCCCGAAGTAAATCCCTAGTAGACTAGGTGGACTCAAGGTAAGAAACCAACGAATTTATTGATTTAAGGTCATTCTACTAGACTAAAGTCCAAAAATTGATTTATGTCACTAAAAAGGGAAAGTAAACACTTGCGCACTAGCCTTAAAATCAAGTTTTCGAAAACATTTTCTACACAAGACACAAACTATACAAGACGAAAACAAAAACGAAATGAAGCAAAACAAGACAAACACACAAAGAAATAAACAAACACCACCCCGAAACTTCCAAACAAGCAACCACATCAAACCACTAACTCCAAAAAGCTCCCCCCGAGCATACACCACCACAAAATCTCCTCCAAACACCGAAATAGGAAAAGGAGAAAGAGATAGGAGGATATTACCGAATGACAAGAGCTTTCCGAGATTCACGTCGATCAAGTAACCTACAAGGAGATCGGGAGGCAAAACACACACGCACACGACAAAAACACAACACAAAGACACAAAAGAAAATGACACAAAAGAAAATCTTTTCGGATTTTATGAAATTTTTCAAATTTTCAAGATTTTTTTTTTCGAAAAAACTACGAAAATACTAAACTAAACTAAGATATCGCTCCCCCAAACTTAAATCGAGCAATGTCCTCATGCTCGATCGGTAGTGTGTGGAAGACACTAAAAGAGAAAAAAAGGAAAATAATACTAAAACACAAGAATGAAAGTGAAGAAAGGGTAGAATGGGTCTGGCCTAGGTGTAATCAAGTCACCTAGGTCCGAGACGAGAAAAGATATGGATGGGGGAAGAAATAAAAAGAAGAAGATAAAAGGAAATGCGAGGGGAGAGCTAGGTGTAATCAAGTCACCTAGCCCTGATTCCGACTAAATTCTACCAAAAAAAGAAAAAAAATAAGGAAAAAGTGAAAAGAACTTATCAATTTGGATTTTTTCAATTGATTCTCGATGTAATCACGTCATCGAGAATCGGGAGCAATAACCAAAGGAGCCCCGAGGGCCACCATGACACTAAAAGCATAAAAGGAAGGGGAACATATAAAGATTAAGCAATAAAAGACGGAAAAGAAAGGAGAGTCGCCTTACCAAACGGTTAGCAACTCAACCAACTTCATCGTCTCAATGATCTTTCTTCGTACCTTGCTTGTCTTTGTCATCGATATTCCTCCTCTTCCTAAACGAAGTCTCATTGTTGGAGCATCGGGCTTGCATTGGTGTAAAGAGGTTGGGAGTTAAGTGGAAACTCGGAGTTTAGTGATGTGAAGGTAGTTTGAAGAGGTATAAGTTAAGTAGTAAGGATGTAATGATGAAGAAATAGGTGAGTAGGGAAGTCGGGTGGGGGTGTAATAAGGTGGGGTGAGGTTTTAAAGAAGAAGAGAAGGCAAAAGAGGCTGGCGCATACTCGTCATGGGCGTGACGGAGGCATCACGGCCGGGAAGGCCTCATCACAACCGGGATGACCACCATCACGGTCGGGAAGCATCCTGGTCGTGAAAGGGGCGTCATGCCCGGGTTTTAGGTCAGTGAAGGGTGATTTTTGTGCACTTAACAACCCCGCCATGTTGCCTCTCTCATGGCCATGTCCCAAGTGACATGGTCATGTCACTCTTCTAGATCCTCATTCTTCTTGATCATCCCAAGTCTTCCATCCCAAAAACATTACCAACTACGGGATCAAATTCCCGTCCCCAAAAGCTTACAAAAAGCTCAAAAACCGACTTCCTTGCCCAAGTTTCAAGCTTCTATCATCCATAACTCTTCCCAAAACTTCATCTTCACTTTCAACCTATCAACTAATCTCAATAAACACCATCAAAAATCCCTCCCTCACATCACTCAAGGGAACTCCAAATGACAAGAACTCCACAAACAAACAAAACCTAGAAACAAATAAACAAATCACACAAATACAAACACAAAAACTCAAAAGAAGAGGAAAGAGGAATATACAACATGACGGTTCTTGAGGAACTCCATCAAACCAAGGCTTGCGAATTTTCATTCTTCATCAACACAATTGCACACAATTCCAAATCCTTCGAGGGCACGGAGCAACAAATCAAATGCTCTAGCAAAATCTTCATGAAGGCTCACGTAGCCGAGCCAAGCTATCATCCAAAGCTTCCAAGTCGGAAGCGAGAAGTAGTCATCCAATGACCCATTATCATTTTTCATGTGGTCTTCGGGGTCTTTCCAACCAACAAGCTTTAACGACCTCATCCTCCCTAAGCACCGTCTCCTAGCATAACCAAAGCTCCAATTTCTAGCACAAGAGTCAAAAGGGAGTTTAAGCCTCTTCTTTTCATCAACCATTCCCAAGTCATCAACATGTTCCGGCCCAATATATCCAAATCCTAAAACATCGTTCTTCCCTACATCATCAATAAGAAGAGATTTAAAACTCATACAAACGGTTTCAATCTCTTCTAAACCAAGATCCAAGTTACACACAAGGGGTTCACAATATTTTATTGGATTTTCACATATGGGCGACTTGATTTCATCATTCATATCCCATGACTTCACAACTTCTAATACCTCACTCAACTTATCCCAAAGATTTTCTTTCCCAACTGTTTCTTCTTCAATAATAGGCTCATTACAAGCGGCATGAAGGTCAAAAGAAGGACAAGTGAAGGGGATTGAAGGTTCAACAAGAATGGAGGGGGTAGACTCTTGGATTTTCTCTGTTTTATCGGTGTTATCATCACCCACATTAACCTCGAGTCCGTTGTGTCCGATTTCAACAAGGTCAATGGCAACTTCATTTTCTTCTTGAGGAAAGACAAGATGAGACCCAATTGTGTTTTCATCAATGAAACCCTTCAAATTCCCACTAACATCACCCAATTCTTCACTAACAATGCCTTCATCAAGGGTTATTTCCTGATTCATCTCGTCTTGGGTAGACAATTGAGGTTCTTCATAGCAAGTCTCTCTTCTCAAAGGGATTTCATTGGCGGCTTCATGATTGGGTTGTTCCCCTTGCTCAAGTGAGCATCCTTCGTCAAGTTGTGACATTCAAGTTAAAAGCATTAGGATTTTAGCCGCTATAGTATTTAATCTAGCATCATATGTCTCATTTTCCCTTTGACATTGGGCCATGATTTCATATTGATCCTTTTGCAATTGGATGACCATTTCTTGTTGACTCTTTTGCATTTGAAGAATCGCTAGATATAACTCCAAATTGGGCATTTGGTGGTCAATGGTATTTTGGAATGCTCCTTGAAAACCTTGATGATGCCCAAGGGGTTGGGCGTCACATGGTTGGTGATAAGGTTGAGATGATTGGTAGTATTGTCGGTCTTGGGGCTCATAATAAGGTTGAGGTGATAGGTAATATGGTGGGTTTTGGGGAGATTGGCTTCCATATGAAGAATTATGATTAAACATGGTGGGTTCACGATGATAATTTAAGTAATAACCACCATGATCATAAGGTTGATAAGCACTCACTTGATGGAGGTCGTTTCCATATCCTTGAAACTCATACCCACGGGTTTCTTGATTACCCCATGAAGCTTGATAGTAGTTAGGAGACATCATGGCATAACCTTGATTCATTGAGGGAGAAAAGAAATCACCTGTAGGCACTTGAGCAAACATGAGAGTCCTAGTGCTTTTGAGGCACTAGGAAAAGAGAGAAAAGAACAAAGATGAACAAGAAGGAGAAAACACGAAAACGAAGAACCAAGTCTAAAACTAAGCACACAAAAGTCTAAACTACGCCGTCCCCGGCAACGGCGCCAATTTGATGGTAGGTGTTTGTCGTCTATCCTACCGATCAAAATAATAATCAACGAACCTAATCTAGGTAGCTAGGGTAAGTCGAGTTGATCCTTAGGGACGGGAGTTCCGAACTAAAGGGTGTTACGGTCCAAGACTAGGTTCAAGACAAACTAAAGTAATTGATTGTAGATGGTGACTATGCTAGGAATAACAATAAAACTAAGGCAAGGGAAACTAAGACGATAATGAAAAGGGGGATTAACGATAAGAGGAGAGAAGCTAGATTTAGGTCGGGTTCAAGGGTGTCTAGGAGGCAAAGGAGGAGTAAGGGTGTCGGTGTAATCCACTAGCCTTGGTTACGCCCGGGCTCTCGCACTTAGAAGGCCAAAGGGGTCTGTACACTACGCTCGCGCTAATAATGATGATATCCAACAAACCAGCATGCAACAACATACAAGAGGAAACAAGGAAACATGAATTTCTCAATCACAAGTCTACTATGCATTTCATCAAACATGTTGTGTGTACAATGATAAGAGGCAAAGCAAATGACAACCAAACACCACCGATTCCACCCTAATCACCCATTAAGCAGCACCCAATCCCCCTACTAACCCTAACAAAGAAATCTACTCATTCATGTTCAAGATAGTAAACCCAACAACCATAATGAAACAAGCATAAACATGGACATTCATAATGGAATATTGAAGATTACTAAGCATAAACATAGTTGAAAACTAAGTAGAAGAGATTAGGAAGAAGATGAATTATACCAATACCAAAGGATGAGCAAAAGATTGAATCTTTGCATAAATAAACCCAAAGGAAGATCTCCGATGTTGTCTATAGAGTAGATCAACCTAAAAAGTCTTCAATATTACAAAGATGAAACAAGGATTAAACTAGAATTAAACAAAGATTAAGGAAGGATTAAGCTAATCTACACTAATCTAAGCTAATCTATCCTAAAGTAGAGGCAAGGAATTATCTAGGGTTTTTTGTGCTTAAAACAATACATGAGGGGGGTATATATAAGGTAGGAAGAAAGGGGAGGAAGCGAGGAATCGAATCGAGGCTCAAACAGGCCGTCACAGAACGTGTTAAGATGGTCACGGCCATTACCAACACCCGTCACGGCCGGGAAGGAACCATCACGGCCGGGATGGGCCTCAAATCACGGTAGTGACATTTTTCGACATTGCCGTGAAGGCCAGCAGTAAGCCAACTTCTTTTGCATCTTGAATCACGGCCATGTAGGCTTCTGACACGGTCATGTAGGTCCCTACTTTCTTTTCCTAGGCTTCTTATCAATGCTCGATGATCGGGATATTCTCAAATGGGCTCCAAGGGACTCGGGATCGAGTCTAAGTCACCGAATCATTGTCGCTTCTCTTCATTGGCTCCATATCCGTTGGTAACGAGACGAAATCATTCTGTTTCTCCATGATAGGCCTTAGGAATCTAAAACATGCTAGAATAAGCGTAAGTAGCATCAAAACCGCTCTAAAGAGCGATTCCACCAAAGAAAGCGGGACCAAACACGTGAAATAAACACTACATAACACACTTATCACTAATACTAATACGACAAATAATACAAAACAAGGACCTGATACAACTCCAAAGAGTTCAGATAACAATCAGGATGAGGCGGCACTTACGGATAAGGAGCTAGGCTGATCTTTGTCCACCACCACCGATCCTTGGAGATGTCATCCAGGAGATTCTGGGTGATCATGATGATCAACAAGGAAGATAGATTGATGCACCGAGACGCAGCCCGCAACATAAGTCACTTGTACTCACCCATGATGATGTCAAATCTGAGTTAGAATTTTGGTCAAATTCGATTATGTGTTATGTGATGGGAGCAAATCCTTTGTGGTTTGTGCTGAGTGGTTTTTTACGTCGGATTTGGAAGGACTCGATTGCTCAGATTTCATTTCAATCGGAGGGGATTTGTATTGTGAGGTTTAAAAGAGAGGAATAAAAGAGGAGCGTATTGCAGGATGGGCATATGTTCTTTGATAGTACGCTACTGATTATCCGAGATTGGAGTCCTACTCAGAAGTTGGAGGAAGGAGAGGTGTGCAGGTGTCTATCTGGATTCGAATGTACAAATTGCCATTGAAATTCCGGGGACCTGCGCTGTTGAAAATTGTTGGGCTAGTGGGTAATCCAATTAAATGTGATACTGCAATTAAGGAGAAGAATTTCTTAGGGTACGCGCGTGTTATGGTCGAAGTTCCTTTTAACACGGAGCTACCTGACTATGTAGAGTTTCAGGATGAGCTGGATGTTAATCACAGACAAATTTATTCATTATGAATGGAAACCAATCTTATGTACGCAATGCAAGGGGATCAGGCATGATGCAGCTGCGTGTTAAGAGGAAGGAATTGTTAGAAATAATGCAAAGACAATATGTTGACTATTGTTGCATTGTAAGGGTATCTCCCATTAAGTAGCATATTGACACCATTTTTATGATGGTTATGAATATCATTATCTTCATAGTAATGACAATTCATTACCTATCATAAAGTGACTTTGGATACCTTTTGAGGTTAGTCTCATATGCACTTATTATATAAGTATGAGAATGATAAGACATATGGGCATATACATCAAATACTTCATCATCCAAATGTCTTGATAAATTCTGAGTATACCATCGAGTTCCAACTCCTAATGGTTGAGTACACAATCTTTTAGGAGTGTTGTGTGACCTTGGGGGACGACGCCCATTCCGATTTGTACCGTAGTCGGGGCGATTTCGTTTCTCATTCAGTGGCCTTCATACCACGACACAACAACGTATGTTTATAATTTATATATCGCCCCTATAGTGACCCTATATTTCCAACAGGAATAACTTAAAGGGAGGAAAAAGAAATAGGTCTGGTAGCAGAAGGAGCCTATTGGTGCCCAAGTTGTTCTGCCTGTACTTGAGCCTGCGGGAACAGATGCAGGGGGGCTGCCGCTTATCTTGGAAGATGAAACTCTTATTACTTTAATACCTACTCAAGCACTTATAGCCCAAAGTAATTAATGCAAGGATTATAACTCGATATAACCAACAAGGAAATGGAGGTATAAGGGTCGAGGGGAAGTCGTTCTATGAAGCGTTAAACTCATCTCTTCATAGTTCTGATGGTGCCACAGGAAATGGGGTGGTGATTCCTGATCATGACTAACTTCAGATTTTGGAATATGAGAGGAATAAATAATCCAAATAAACAAAGGGATCTTAGATGGTTCCTTCATAATAATAATATTGGTTTATTTGGGATAATGGAGACTAGGGCTAAGCAAGAAGCAATTAATAAAGTTTTTGATGGTATTGGAATAAAGTGGCAATTAAGAACGAACACTAGGCTCACTGAAGGAGGGAGGATTTGGATTATCTGGGATGAGAGTGTCTATGATGTGCAGATACTGGTTAGTGATGACCAGGTCATACATACGAAAGTTAGAACCCACTATAATCAGAAATCGTGGTTTATGTCTTTCGTTTATGGTTTTAATAAATTAGCTGATAGAAGACCACTGTGGACAGCAATTTAGAATTTTCAACTTAGTCAAGGCCACTCTTGGATTTTAGTTAGAGATTTCAATAATGTATTGAGTGTTGATGAAAGAATTGGGAATCCAGTAACTGATGTTGAGACTAGAGATTTCCAAAACTGTCTAGATGCCTATGATATACGAGATTTACCTGCCTCATGGGCATTTTTTACGTGGAACAACAAGCACGATAAAATTATAAGGCGATTCAGTAGAATTAACAGAGTGTTAGGCAATGAAGAGTGGATTAGTAGCATGCCTTTTTGCTGATCCATTTCTTGTTCGAAGGAACCTATGATCACAGCCCATGTGTCATCTCAATTAGGCAAATTGAGGATAAAAGGAAGAAGAGTTTCAAATACTTCAATATGTAGGGGAAGGAGAGTGAATTCCTCACTATATTGAAGCATACATGGGATACTCTGATACACGGGTCTACGATGTTTCAAATTGTTAAGCAATTAAAGCTACTCAAACAATCGCTTAAGAAGCTCAATAAGGATGGTTATGATAATATTGAGGGCAATGCTCAGGTGGCGCTCGCGACTCTCCATGAGATTCAAAAGCAATTACACCTGAATCCTGCTAATATTCAATTGCAACAAATGGAGCATGATTGTAATCCCATAAAGAATCTAACGCGATACAGTGGCGGAAACACTGTAGAGTCGGGATTATACACACTGTAACTGTGTCATAACAATATAAAAAGGTCAAGTCAAACAGTAGGCCACAAATAAAAATGGCCAAAAATTTAACACAATCCATAAACGGGTTTGAAAAATCCATAATACAATGTTATTATTAAAACAAGCATGATCCACAATTGCTCGTTAGCCCACACCCAGCGAAAACACGTATACCTGCCATGTTAAAAAACATAACATCCACAATCAGTGAGGAGCAACATCAACGTTCTCCCAGCCGTATAACAGGATTTTAAAACTGTAATTATTATTATAAAAAAATAGTAAAAATGAAAAACAGTAAAACATTATTCATAAAAATATGCTTTCAGTGAAAAACTTCACGTATCGAAACAATAAAATAAAAATGAGTTTTCCGGAGAAAACAAAAAACATTTGCCAACCTGCAAACCAAATTATGTTGATAATAATAAAATATTCAAAATGACGTTATGGATAGAATTAGTGATGATGGCTAGCCTTTCACTAGTAGAATACTAAAACTAGCTTGGAGAACTTCACTCTTAACACATATTGAACTTCAGTCTCTAACTAGGCAACTCAATCATAACAGGACTGCGTGAAGCGAGATCCTGGTTTAAGTAGTGCACACCCCTCCTAGACACAAACCATGTCCAGTTCAACCCGACGCGACTTACACGATGCGATATCTAAGTTTAAGGTCAACATACAGTATCCTGAACACAAACCATGCTCAGTTCAACAACCAATGTGCTTTATAAAGACACACCAGCCTTACAGTTGATGGCAAAACGTACATCCTAAACTGTATTACTCGAACCTCACACTTGTCCTTATTCTATAACTCCAAACACAAGCCACTATCGATATTAAAAGTGATAATCATTATATATAATATGAGAACAAAGGGGAAAAAGGACCACCTTCCAAAAGAGGAAACTTTCTATTTTATGAAATTTCTATTGTTAGAAACTTTACTAAAAATATCATCATATCAAAATATCGAAAATATTAGTTCATGCTAATACTATATTTTTTTAATAAATAATATAGATTTATAAAACTAATACTTTCGGCCTTAACGATACTAATTGTTAAAATGAGAACAATTGGGTTTATGAAAATATTGAAATATCATACGAGTGTTTATAAAATGATTAAAAATATCTTAAACATTTTAATACTACTAATCAGGGTGTTTTCAAAATTTACAAAACTAAAATTCCCTAATTATTATTAGTTTTGATAGTACGATCATAAATAGGATTGTACGGCAAATAGCAAAATAAATCTTTTAATGTCTTTTATTTAATTAAACCATTGAACATATTTAGAGTATGTTAAGGAGTGATTTAAGTCTTAAAGTTTCAGATTTTAATATTTTCAAAATTTCAGGAAAAATAATTCATTTAGCTGAAACAAAGTATTTTAACGATAAATCGTAATTTTGTCCAAAAATCATTACTATTAATTAAAGATTTCGATAAACAGTACAAAAATTACGTAAAATAGCTAAAACACATTTTTGGAGATTCTTTCCAGAAAAATAATTGTTCCAGAATCCTTAAACTCGGTTTTTAAAGGGTTTTATCGTTAATCGTCTAACATCGACAATAACGATTAATAAAAATAGTAATTACGAAGCGATTTAAGTGTTAATATCCAAAATTTATTATTAAACTTAAAAATAAAGACTTTCCAGAAACTACCAATTTTTTGCGATTTCCAAAATTCCAGATTTATCAAATTCCGTTAAAATCGTCTTTTAAAACCCATTTCCACAATTAACGATTTTCTTAATAAAACTTGTCGTTCCTAACATTTTATTAAAGAACTAAACATCATAAAAATTCATCTTATCATGAAACCATCAGAAACATTTTTTTTTTCAGATATAAAACAAAAACCAGAAATCGGAAATTAAAATGACAAACATAGTTTTAACGATAAACGATGATTTAAAGTGATTAATTAATTCACCCACTTAACAATTCCAAAAAAAATATGTGTGGACATGACATAGGTCCACCCCGACGCGGCCACGCGCGGGTTTGGGGAGGCGAATGAATCTCCATATGGTCAAATTGAAATTTAAATCGAAGTTGGAGTCGCCACCGAATTTTATGGTTATTCGGAACCGTTCGAGCCCACTCTATGTCGTAGTGGGCCGTATACAAAATACGGCCTATTTCCAATGTCAGAGTTTATTGGGCTCGTCCCTTTGCATTTCGATACCGATGCCGACTTGATCGGTTTATCGTATATTAAATGACTCTCGTTGCCAATGGATTCGGACATCCGGAAACCACGGTTCTGAGTAAGGGGTGAGGGTACGTGTTGGGAAGCCCACTAAGGACACCCAACCCCGCCCGCACATTAGCGACCTCTACTAGGATATCGAATGATTTTTTTTAATACACGCGTTAGTAATACAATGAATGATATGCAAACATTGTTATCCTAAACATGCGAGGAATTGAATGGGTTGCTAAGTCGGTTTAATGCATGAAAATTAACGTCAAAGTTGAATTTAGCATGTGAGATTCGTTTTAGTATAATAAAACAAAATAAAAAAATATGAGTTTGCTACAAAAGATGAACAAACAAGTTAGTATCGGTTTGTGAATAAAAATATAGCAAATATAATAAATATACGAGGTCGAGAAAATATTAGTCGAAATCTGAAAATATCCTTAAAAAGACGCTGTTTTGTATAAAAAACGAAGTTCGAAAAATAATAAAAGAAGAAAGATGAGCCGCGTTTCAGCCGGCCGCGCGGCTCGCCCGGGACGCATGCGACTCGCGTCCCGGTCTGTTTTCGAGACCGATTTTTTAAAAATTTGATGCTTTTATTAAATCGCGTACAAATATCGCATAATTTGCACTCGATCTAATATTTTCGATATTCGTTATATTCGATAGTCGACTATGAAATCGATATCAAATACTCGGAATAGTTTTAGAAAAGATATAAATTTTAGAAATCGCTTCGTAGAATAAAAAAAAAACGAACGAAAAAGCTAAAAAAGGGAGCGCGGGTTTCAGGCCCGTGCGCGAGTCGCCTGGGTGGGGCGCGACTCGCGTGCGGGTCTGTCCCGGTTTCGCTCGTTGTTCGAAAATTGCTAATTTTGATAAACCGCGTATAAATATGAATTAATTTGTACTCGATTTATGCTTTCGATATTCGTCGTACCCGATATTCGATTATGAAATCGATATCAAATATTCGTAATGAATTTTAAAAAGTTCTGTAAAATTGTTTGAAAAAAAGAATTTGAACGAAAAAGATGTTAATTCTCTCCGCGTTTGAAATCGTTGTATTTTGTAAAAGATGTAACGATTTTCTTAGCATCGACGAGATTTAATATAATTCTTTTTGATACGATATTCAACTATAGAGTTGATATCATATTTTTAAGAATGTTCGATATATCAAAATATTTTTTAGTAATGTCGATATTAGAATATAAAAAAATGACGAAGGACCCGTAAATAGGACGACATACGACGCATAAAAAAAAAGACGAACGAGGACCCATATAAAAGACGGATGACGAGAAGGAGAAGAGAAGAAGAAGGAGAAATCGGGTTTGGTACACCCTCAACCTACATGCTTCTGTTTACTCGGATCGGGGCTCGTCGGGACGTGGCTTGGGCACAAGAGCGTCGAGTGGATGTCGGTGAGTTGTGGTGGCTCGGTTAGATAAGACGTGTGAAGGGTGTCGGGCCGGTTTCCTTCGGGTTTTGTAATATCGGTTTCTCGATGCTAAGTTTTATTTGTGTAGAGTAGAGGTATGTTAATGAATGTCGATGTGTAAAAGTTGTTTGAATGTATGGGAATAATTGATCCCCTATTGTTGTGTGTGCAAGGGGCTATTTATAAGGACTTCCCGACCTTGGCTAGGAGAAACGCTTTGAGTTTGAACTACCGCTTAGGATAGGAAATACAGGAAGTCGAAAGGCGTGAGGATTCCGCTTGCTTGTCGAGGAAGCAAGGGAAACCGGCTGATATGTGCTGCTCGGCCGAGTGTTTGCACTCGGTCGGGTGTTTGATTCGGTTTTTGGATAGAATTCCTACTTGAGATCGAATTCTATCCTTAAGCGGATTTGTTTAATATTTTGTGAAGCTGATTTTTCGTAGGATTGGAGTATGAATCACCCGTGTGAGGTGTCACGGCTGACTCACGTGCCTCGGGAATATTTTTGACCGGGTTTTGACTTAGTCGCTAAAAGACGGTTTTACCCCTGGTGTCGGAATCGACCCAAATTAGTCTTATTTGACTCGAAACGACCCACTGGGCCTGATTTTGAGGTTGGTTTTGTGAGATATGTACTCCGTAAAGAGCCCAAGCCAAATGCCAATGATTTTGAGCCCGTTTCTGAGTAATTTAAAGCACGTTAGCGTCCGATCATCATCGGGTGTTTTTTGGAAACCACCATAGACACCTGGCAGTCAAAATGCGGGTGTCTACAGAGCTCCCAATCTGACTGAGGCTTGGACAGGGCGAAAGTCAGAGCAGCTACCAGGTCAATCAAAGATTAAAACCTGGCAGACTTCCGATCGGGTCGTTTAAGGTCCATTAGACCTGCGTGAAGGGCCCGCTGGCCGGAGACTAGAAATGTACCTGAGTTGATGATGATAACTCCGTGGAGAATCTGACTTGTCGTATAAGTCTTGGGTGCGCCCATATATGGGCTCATCCCGTCAAATGCCGCTGGGGCGTTGGTTGCACGGTTTTGCTCGAGTCGTCCTGTATAATGATTTATGCAAAGTTTGCATGTAACACATTTTTTTTAGGAGAAATGACTCGTGCTGGGGAATAAATATTCTTGAAGAAGATTTTTTTGAATTTTTTTTGAATGGAAGAATTTTGAAAGATTAAAGTATTTTTACTCCGAAAAGGAATATGAATGCTCGGGATGACTTAGCTAGATCCTAGTATGAAGGCCTGTATGCTAAATCCCCTGGGATTAGGAATCCCAAAGTGAGGAGGAGAATTTGATTTCATGCTATAAATACCCTCTCCATGCTCACAATTTATTCACAATTCCCACAATTCTCTTTTCCCTTCAAAGAAAAACAAGCCCTGAGAACTTATTTCCTCTTTTTAATAATTCATTATGGGTATCGATCGATTAGTCGGAATGTTGCAAGATTGGTCCCGATTTTTCAGAGATGTTGACAAAGTTATTTTGAATCAGAATGGCGTCACCCAGCTATCCACAATCCGCCAGATGCAAGTGGATCGTCACTTTTTGGATGCTTGCCTGTCCTACTGGGATGATACTTATCATGTTTTTAGGTTTCCTCGAGGCGAAATCTGTCCCATTCCTGAGGAAATAGCTGCTGTAGGGGGGTGGAATCCCATTCTTCGCCCTGCCGTCCCATTTTCAGTTCGTGATATAAGGAGAAAATTACGAGAATTCCTAGGGCTTTCTCACATGGAGGTATCTCGTATGACAGAAGGAGATACAGTTTCCTTGATCGACCTGACTGAGAAATTTATGAACCTAGATGACGTCCGGGTCAGGCCGGTATATAATCGTAGGGCCTATACTTTTTGCATGCTCCATGTTTATGCCTTCGAGGGTCATATGGATTTGTTATCCTGCATGGGCCATGTCAGACTTCTCGCTGTAGCTGACCTGATGAGACAGAGCACAGCCCAGCTTGGCTGATTACTGGGGAGATTATCCAGGGCTTAGATAATCGTAAGAGGGATCCGTTGATCAGGCTGACCGGTAGCACCCGTCTTCTACAGGTAGGCTGATTTTCCCTCATTTTTTGCAATTTTTTATTTTTTTGCAATTTCCGATTTTTCCGGTCTTCGATTTTCTCGCGATTTTCGCGGTTTTTTCTCGATTTTTCCATTTTTCTCGTTTTTTGCGATTTTTGCGATTTTTTTTTTTACGACTTTGACTTTTCGCGATTTTGACTTTTCAGCTATGGCTTTTTGAGAGGCTATCGATCTTGGACCCTCCTCTGGATGTAAGCCGATATCGCCCGAATCAAGTGATGACAAGAAGACGGACTGTTGACTTTTCTCGCCTTACTACCCAAAAATTCTGGGACGAGCTGCTGTCTTTCCATGGAGGCCCATTGATCCGTTGGACCGTACCTTGGTGGCCCATTTACGCTTGGACCGGGTTAGAATCGAGGGATAGGGCCCGTTATCAACTAATCCTATCTTTTAGGCAGACGATTCATCTTTATCCCGATCGCATACTTAGGCAATATGGTCGGGCCCAAAGAATCCCGGAAATCGAGGCGGTCGTGAGTGAATCTACTCAGCTAACGGACGTGATGTGTGATACTTGGGCGCAAAGATGGTATGCCCGGCACACTTGGCCCGTCTCCAAGGCTTCTCCCTCGATCTGGGTATCAGATTCTTATACAAAGTGGACCCAGGCAGATTCTGCTAAAGCCCGTGCTGCTTTAAAGACTGACGAAGCCTTTGACTTGCTGCGCCGAGAACATGCTAAGGATAATCGAGGTTTCTTTGTGTAGACACCCGCATTTTGACTGCCAGGTGTCTATGGTGGTTTCCAAAAAACACCCGATGATGATCGGACGCTAACGTGCTCTAACGCGCTCGGATACGGGCTCGAAATTAATAATGTCCGGTATGGGCTTTTAACGAGATACAAATCTCACAAAACCAACCTCAAAACCAGGCCCAATGGGTCTTTCCGAGCAAAATAAGACTAATTTGGGCCAAAACCGACACCAAAAATAATTCCCGTCTTTTAGCGACCGGGTCAAAACCCGGTCAAGACGAACTCGACACAAAAAACGACCTGATACATCCTCGAAAATGGCGCCCAAATTCAAAAAAGGCCAAATCAATCAAAATCAATCAAAGAGCAATCAAGGCCAATCATTCCGAAAATGGCACGTCCTAATTGATCCACTCGGTCGAGTGGATTGACCCACTCGATCGAGTGGAGCCTCAAAAAACCGGTCCAGGTTCATTTGCCAAGGCACTCGACCGAGTGCACTAGGGCTACTCGGTCGAGTGACCCTATGTCGTGGGTTTCCCTATAAATACCCCGTCAATCCTAAGCATTACATAACTTTTATCTCTACACAACTTTTCCCATCAACTTTTACCCCTTTAATTTCAGCGAACTTTATACTACAACACCCTACATTTTGCAACACCATTCTCGACATCACGATACATACAAACCGAGCCATACATACACACCATCAACTCCTCCTACGTATCTCGACGTTCCCGTGCCATTGCCGCCATTTGACGAACCGTATCCCGAGAAGCAAGAGCATGTAGGTTGAGGGTGTGACAATTCAACACCGATTTCTCCTTCTTCCTTTCTTCTCGTTCCTTTTTCATGTACATTTATATTTATGTTTATAGTATTGTAATTATGTCGATAGTAACGACAATACTAACACTAACATTTACTTTTTGCATTCAATTATCGTTATTTACTTTTTATATATATATATATATATATATATATATATATATATATATATATATATATATATATATATATATATATATATATATATATATATAATAATTTCAAAACTCGGATCCAAACACGTTTGACTACGATGGTCATTTCTTTAGGATCCGTTTAAAAACGCGATCACGATCATTCGTAGTTGAACGCGTATAGATCCATTTCTAAGATTGGTATGGAACCCGTTGACACGAAAATCGACATCCCATAATCCGTAAGGATTAATTCGATGTCGTGACGTAGAGGGACACAATTTCGTCACTAATCAAAATTTTCAATCTAACAACGTTTTTATAAAATTCCGATAACGGTATTATAATCGTATGCATACACAATTATAGTACCGGAAACCAAGTTAAATACAAATCGTGCGATATTAGAATTGGATTTGGTGAATCATCGATTTTAAACCAAAAAAATAAACAAGTCACAACTCGTACAGGGACTACTCGACCGAGTACATAAGCTACTCGATCGAGTAGCACCCAAAAAAGTGGGCAGTAACCACGTTTAAAGACGCACTCGACCGAGTCAGACCACGACTCGGTCGAGTGGGTCCTGTAACCCAGAAAACCGAGAGCCTCGACACACATTTCGAGCCTCGTCTTTTTACGACTCTAGTCATCACGTGTAAAGACAATCACGTGACCCTCCTTTCTTCAAAACTCGCACATAGCATGCACGACACCTAGGACAACTTTGATCGACTTTTCGACGTAATAAGTTGTGACAAGGCATCGGGATTTGGGATCGGGCTAGCACCACGCCTAGGTCCTTTATCCCCGTCCTTCGATTAATATATAAAATAATATGTATTTAATTGAGGTTCGTCCACCTACGCAAACTCACGGTCTAGTTCATACACGGGTCCGTTAATAATTATCGCTTGTCATTTCGATTATATATTTCGGTTATTCTACTTTTATTGCTCGTTGTATTGTAAATTCCGGGTTGTATTCCGCCCGTGTAACTTGTAACCGATTTATTTTGCTTTTGCTTTATTTATTTGCGTTTTACCGTTTATAAATGAACCCTCGCATGCTAAATCACTTCGACAATAAATTAGATGCATTAAATTGACGTAGCTCACATTTAATTCGCATGCTTAGCTAAAACGCTGTTTGCATATCATTTCACCGAATCACTAACGCGCATATTAGAAAGTCAAACGATGTCTTAGTAGAGGCGGCTATGTGCGGGCGGGGTTGGGTGTCCTTAGTGGGCTTCCCAACACGTACCCTCACCCCTTGCTCAGAACCTCGGTTTCCGGATGCCCGAAACCGTTGACGCACGAGAGTCATTCTTTACACGATTACCTGTATAGATGGTATCGGTATCGCAATGCAAAGGGACGAGCCCAATAAACTCTAAAACCGAAATGGGCCATACTTTGTGTATGGTCCATGGCGATATAGAGTGGGCTCGAACGGTTCCGAATAACCATAAAATTTGGTGGCGACTCCATTTTGACTTAAATTTCAATTCGATCCATTCTCATATGGAGGTGCATTCGCCTACCCAAACCCGCGCGTGGCCGCGTCGGGGTGGACCTATGTCATGTCCATAATTTGGCGACTCCGTTGGGGATTAACCGATGAGTGCCTAACCATCGGCATCCTCAGGGTGAGACTCGAATAGAAATCGTTTGACAAATACAATATGCGTTTTAGTTTTACGGTTCATGCATAACCCCATATTTTCCCGGGCCGGTACTGTTGACCGACGTCCCACTATACCACGATGTATTCCGCCTTGCATACGTTAAAAGTGTTCATAGTCGATTCGTATGGACTTTGCGGCATGTTCTAAGCTCAACTCGACTTAGGAAGTCCGTCCCGTTTCTCGTCTAGACTATGAGCACTGGCATAGACCCTCTATAGACCGACCGAGACTTAGAGTAAAGCATACATGGTGTCGTCATAATGCTTACGTGACTATGTGCTACTTGGTTTCCGTGTCGTTTTCAAAAAAACGTCATTTCAAAAATGCATCTTTTCAAAAATGTTCAAATTTCAAAACCCGGGACACATACCGAACTTAGGACTTATGATTTTACTCAAAATAGCCCACTTTTTAGCCGGTATGCTGCCCAATTCAAAACTCGAAAATATTTTCGAACTTTAAAAACCAAGGTCCGATGCACTTTCCGATTTTCTTGAAAAAAAATTGGGCCTTTCCCCGAGTTTTCTCGGACTTTCCAAAAATAATCCTTTTCAAAACTTCCCTCCCTTTTAGGACTTCCCGTATTTAGCAGTGTCGGGTCATGTCGTAAGTCGTCGAGGTCTCTAGCGTCGAAACTCTGCCGATCTTACATCACGAGTTTCTTCCCTATCCCAGTCCGCCTTATTAGTGATGAACGCAGTTCATATGTATATTTATTCTCATTTTATTCTCTGTTTTTCACCGATTTCACATGCCTTAAGAATAATTTAGTAGCCTTTTATCCGTAGTTTGTTATGCTGGGTATATGGTTTATGTTTTGACAGGAAACATAGCAAAAGACGGAGTTAAGAGCTACAAATGAAGATAACACGAAGAACAAGGCAGTAAGGAGGACAACGAAGGCCGAACCGGTCGGTATGATACCGAACCGGTCGGTTTGATACTGTACCTAGCGGTTTGATTTCGAACCGATCGGTTCGTTTCCGTACCGCTCGGTTTGTTGGTGAACCGAGCGGTTCGCGACTCGTTCAAGTGACTTTCCTAAATTTTCTGAAGAATCCGTACTCTACCTTAATTAGAATCCTACGGGATTATTTTATTAAATTATATTCTATTTCCTAATTAGACCCTTTGTAATAAGTATAAATACCCTTCTTAGGGCTAGGTTAAGTGCACTTTTATTCATTCAAAAACTTTAGTTTAGTTTTATTATTAGCATCGGAATTTTGCAAGCTTGTAGCGGTACTTTTTAGCTTTCAATTATTATTCAATCTTTCAGTTCTTAATAATCGGTATTTTTCCCTTTTCCCTTATTTTCATATTGATTTCGATTATGCTTAATTCTTTTTTTGTTCCATCTTTCGTCATGAGTAGCTAATTTATTCATCTAGGGTTGAAGGGGATCTATGTTAATTGAATTGGGGATGTTAGTTTAATTAATTATTTGATTGATCATTCATATGTTATTGCCTTACTACTTGTTTTGTATTGTCGTTCGATTAGTTTGAGACGTTGAACTAGTTGAATGTCTAGGAACCCGAACCTAAGATCGAAAGCCTGGTAAGGGTAGACTTACAAGTAAGTGGGTAGGATAATCTGGTAAGTTGCGAGAGCCCGTCAGAATCTATCCTAAGCTTGACATAAGATCCGAAAGGCCGTGTCTTTGCCCTGAATAACTGTGATTGATTAATTGAATAATTAATTAACTTTACCCAATTTAATTACATAGTGAACCGTAAGACCCTAGATCCTTTTAATATTTTTAGAACCTCGATTAATTTACATTATTGCTTTAGTTTAGATAAAATTCAAATCAAATAAACCGGAATTAAATAGTTTAGAGTCGATTATAAATAATTTGCAATATTCATCCATCTCTCTGTGGTTCGACCCTTACTTGCCACTAGCTATTTGTTAGTCGTTACTTAAGTTTATTTTGATTAAGGTGATACGACTTTAGCCTTATCAATTTTGGCGCCGTTGCCGGGGAGACGATTTTGTTTTATTGCTTTTTATTTGTCTTAGATTCTAGATTATTTCTCTTCGTCTCAGGGAATCCACAAATTCCTTGAGACAATCTCTCACTTCTTTATTGTAGTTTCTTGCTTATGCCCAGGTGTTCCCGTTCAGAATTATATCCGTTTGATCCTGAACCAGAGAAGACCCTCCGTAAGCGACGAAATTTCTTTAAGGAAATCGCAGAAACATCGGATCTTTCAATTTTGGAAGACCTACACTAGGAGTTCATCGCGGAATATCAGTCCTTAGAAGAGGACACTCCCGCTCTCGATACTTCACCACCTCTCAGTCTACTACCACCCCCGCCAGTCAAGATGCCTAAACTCGCCAGTCACTCCGAGCCAGAGCAGGCTGCCCTTCCAAAGTTGGTCAAACGTCCAACTGCTACTAATGGCGTCTTTGAGATCCGTCCCGCTTTCATTACCTTGGTCGAGAAGAATCAGTTTGGAGGCGATGCTAGGGAAGATCCCGCTAAACATATGAGAATTTTTACTGACTATTGCTCTACTATTCCTCTTCCTGCAGGAGTTACACAGGAGCAAGTCATGGAGATGCTTTTTATGTTCTCTCTACGTGATGCGGCCAGGGAATGGATCACTGATCTCGACAAAGTCTCAGCTGGAATCAATGACTGGAATTCTCTTGCATTGGCTTTCTACAAACATTATTATCCGCCCCAGAAGACGAATATGCTACGAAGTCAGATTACAAATTTTCGTCAAACACCTCATGAGAATATTCATGAGGCATGGGAAAGGTTCAAGAAACTAGTCAAAGAATGTCCTCATCATGGGTTCGAAGAATGGTTCCTTTGCAATCAGTTCTATAATGGCTTATACGACGATTGTCGTAATACTCTTGATTCGGCTTGCAACGGAAGATTCCAGTCTAATGTTGATGATGATAAGGCGTGGCAGACTATTAAGGATATGGCATCCCACCATGCACGATGGGGAAATCCACGCGGTAATACCCGAGGTAATGGTAACGATACTGACTCTGCAATCGCTAATCAATTAGCTGTTTTGACTAAGCGATTCGATTCCTATGAGGTATCTAATTCAGATAAAGGAATGCATCGAGTGCATGCTATGATCCAGGAAATAGTTTGTGATTATTGTGGCGTACCTGGACATCACGCTCACGAATGCATGGGAACACAAGAACAAGTCAATGCTTATCAATCGTTCCAACGGAATCTGAATTTGCCTTACATGAATCAACCTGGCTGCTATAACCGTGCTATATTATCTTATGCAAGTCAGAATGTGTTGAATCCTAAAACACCTCCACCCCGCAATCCACCATATGTGCCTCCTCACGGTCGAATGCAGGGAAATCAACAGAATCCAAGACCTCAAAGCCAAAACATAATTCAGAACAATCAACAGCAGTTTCCACCACTTCCCTTTGCATTAGAGGCTCAAGCACACCAAAACTCTGTTGAAATAGCCGAGCTAAGGAACATGATGATGAACATGATGACCCAATTTCAGACAGGTCATAAGATGCTCGAGAAACAAGTTACTCAGTTAGCTAATTCTCAAGCTACACGTCGGCCATGAACTTTGCCGCCTCAAGGGAATCCACCTCAAGGTAATGAACATATCAATGCTATTACCCTAAGGAGTGGAACAGCCTACGATGGTCCGAAGTTGCCGGAACCGGAAAACGAGGTCGGGAAGGAAATACCAAATGAAGTCGAGAAAGAAGCAGGAGACGACGAGCAAACCGGTCGGGATGAAGACGAACCGACCGGTACGAATTCGAAACGATCGGTTCAAAATCATACCGCACGGGACAAAGACGAACCGACCGGTTCGCAATCAAACCGATTGGTTCGTCCATCGGAGCAGCCCAATTCTTTTACAGCCAAACACGTGAAGCTCCCATTCCCAGGTCGTCAACGCAACAGCAAGATCGACGGTCAATACAGTAAGTTTATGGACGTTGTGAAAAATCTTCAGGTAACCGTTCCATTTACTGAGTTAATTACACAAGTACCTGCATATGCTAAATTTATGAAAGACATACTTACTAGGAAGCGTTCTTTTAATGAGGTCGAAACGATTGCTTTTACGGGAGAATGCAGTGCACTCCTTCAAAATAAATCACCTCCAAAACTTAAGGATCCTGGTAGTTTTTCTATCCCATGCACTATAGGTACTCATGTTGTAGATAATGCATTGTGTGATCTTGGGGCTAGTGTTAGTGTTATGCCTTATTCTATTTGTGAGAAGTTAGATATGGAAGGGTTGAAGTGTACTAGTATCACACTTCAAATGGCTTATCGATCAGTCCGTAGACCTCTAGGTGTCTTAGAAGATGTCCCGGTTAAGGTAGGGAAGTTCTTTTTTCCTGTCGACTTTGTTGTCTTAGACATCGCTGAGGATACACACATCCCTATCATTCTAGGTCGTCCATTCCTTCACACCGCGGGCGCGATTATTGATGTCAAAAACGGTAGTCTGACACTTGAGGTCGGGGAAGATAAAGTCACATTTAATCTAAATAAAGCTTTAAAAGCCCCTATAACTGATGAGTCATGCTATTGTTTGGATACCTTGGATTCGGTCGATGATATTATTGAGTCTACTTTACTCGGATCCTTGACAAAGGATCCCTTGGAGTTGCTAATGTGTGAATCGAGTTATACAGGTGATGGAGGAATTTGGAAAGCTGAGGTGGATGAGATAGAAGCACTGTTATATGCAGAAGATCCAAAGGAAGCTGAGACGGTCAAAACCGTCAACCTTGATTTGTCTTATTCTTGTTCGGTCGAGGTACAAAAACCTGAACTTAAACCATTACCCACAAATCTCAGGTATGCTTTTCTCGATGAGGGTGAGCTAAACCCGGTTATAGTAAGTAATTCTTTGACTGAGTCTCAGTTGACTGATTTATTAATTATTTTGAGAAAACATAAGAAGGCATTGGGGTATAGTTTAAGTGACTTAAAAGGTATTTCTCCTGATTTTTGCATGCATCGTATTCATCTTGAAGACGGTTATAGACCGTCTATCCAGGGTCAGCGTCGACTGAACCCGAATATGCAGGAAGTTGTCAAAACTGAAGTTATGAAACTTCTAGATGCCGGTATTATATATGCTATATCCGACTCAAGGTGGGTCAGTCCGGTTCAAGTGGTGCCTAAGAAAGGAGGTACCACGGTAGTAAAGAATGATAGGAATGAACTAATTCCTACTAGAATTGTTACAGGATGGCGCATGTGCATTGATTATAGGAAATTAAATGTCGCCACTAAAAAAGACCATTACCCACTTCCATTCATTGATCAAATGTTAGAGAGATTAGCTCGTCATAAGTATTTTTGTTATCTAGATGGCTACTCAGGTTTTTTTCAGATCCCCATTCATCCTGAGGACCAAGAAAAAACCACCTTTACTTGTCCTTATGGTACCTTCGCTTATCGTAGGATGCCCTTCGGATTATGTAACGCCCCGGCCACTTTTCAGAGATGCATGATTAGTATTTTCTCTAATTTCATTGAGTCAATTATGGAAGTATTTATGGACGATTTCAGTGTGTATGGTTCTGACTTTGATTCTTGTCCGCTGAATTTGTCTAAAGTTTTAGGTCGCTGTAAGGAAGTTGACTTGGTACTTAATTGGGAAAAGTGTCACTTTATGGTCAACGAGGGAGTAGTGCTTGGTCATTTAGTTTCTGATAAGGGCATTCAAGTAGAACGGGCAAAAATTCAAGTGATAGAGCAATTGCCTCCTCCTACTAATGTTAAGGGGGTTAGAAGCTTCCTTGGTCATGCGGGATTTTATCGCCGCTTTATCAAGGACTTCTCTAAAATTGCTAAACCACTTACCCAGCTCCTTCTTAAAGATGCCCCCTTTTGCTTTACTGATGCTTGTCTTGAATCTGTTGACAGGATTAAGGAGGCATTAATCTCAGCACCCATTATTCGATCGCCAGATTGGAATCTACCTTTCGAGATTGTGTGTGATGCAAGCGACTATGCCGTAGGAGCAGTTTTGGGTCAGAGAAAAGATAAAGTTTTACACTCTATTTACTATGCTAGTAAGACTTTAGATGAAGTTCAGGTCAATTACGCGACAACGGAAAAAGAGTTATTAGCCATCATATATGCCCTCGATAAATTCCGAACTTATCTCATAGGTTCAAAGGTGATTGTTTATACCGATCATGCCGCATTGAAATACCTCTTAGCAAAGAAGGAAGCAAAGCCCAGATTAATTCGTTGGATCTTACTACTCCAAGAATTTGATCTAGAGATTCGGGATAAGAAGGGAGCCGAGAATGTTGTAGCTACTGATCATCTATCACGACTTAGATTCAATGAAGACGGACTGATCCTACCAATTGATGATTCTTTTCCCGACAATTCCTTACTTGCGATAACCCTTGCTGAGTTAAATACCAACGAGCCATGGTATGCTGATTTTGATAACTTTTTGGTTGGTGGTTATTTTCCTCCTAATTGTACTTATCAACAAAAGAAGAAATTCTTATCCGATGTGAGGAGGTATTATTGGGATGATCCTTACCTATTTCGAGAATGTGCGGATGGAATCTTTCGGAAGTGCGTACCCGATTGGGAAGTTAGGGGTGTCTTGGAAGGTTGTCATTCTTCTCCCTATGGTGGTCATCATGGTCCGTCTCGCACCGTTGCTAAGATATTACAATCCGGATTTTATTGGCCGACTTTATTCAAAGATGCACAAAAATTTATCCTTGCTTGTGATGCATGCCAACGATCCGGAAATATTTCTAGACGACATGAGATGCCACAAACCGGTATATTAGAGGTCGAGATTTTCGACGTATGGGGAATCGATTATCAAGGTCCGTTTCCTTCCTCTTTTGGCAACCGGTATATTCTAGTTGCAGTAGATTATGTGTCCAAATGGGTCGAGGCGGTAGCTTGTCCTACAAATGATGCTAAAGTAGTTATAAATCTCTTTAAGAAAATAATTTTTCCTAGGTTCGGGGTTCCTCGAGCCATTATTAGTGATGGAGGTTCACACTTCCACGAAAAGAGATTAGAAACTTTGCTACGTAAATATTGTGTTATGCAACGTACCGGATTGGCTTATCATCCTCAAACAAGCGGTCAAGTGGAAGTATCTAATCGAGAAATTAAATCAATTCTCGAAAAGGTGGTTTCTAAATCAACAAAGGATTGGAGTGCCAAGCTAGACGATGCATTATGGGCCTATCGCACCGCTTACAAGACACCCATCGGTACATCTCTCTATCGGTTAGTCTATGGTAAAGCATGTCATCTTCCCGTCGAGTTAGAATATAAAGCTTTTTGGGCAGTAAAGGAACTTAATTTTGACCCAACTCTGAGTGGGGAGAAGCGGTTGCTCCAGTTAAATGAATTGGACGAATTTCGTCTAAGTGCTTACGAGAGTTCCCGAGTTTATAAGGAACGCACGAAGAAGTGGCATGATAAACATATTCTTCCAAAGCAATTTAAGGAGGGTGACAAAGTTTTGCTACATAATTTTCGTCTTCGCATATTCCCGGGTAAGCTAAGATCTAGATGGTCTGGTCCCTACACCGTCACCAATGTTAGACAATCTGGAGCAATCGAAATGCAGAACGAATCGGGAGAAGTCTTTATGGCCAATGGACACCGATTAAAGCTATATCATGAAGATGCAGTTGTAGGTAACATCGATGTGATTTACCTACAATCTCCTTCCTCTTGAGGTAATTTCGGTCGAGCGGGACCATAAAAACCAGCGCTTCTCGGGAGGCAACCCGTGTGTATAACTTCTATAATTTCCCTTTTTCTGTCGTGTGTTAGATTTTTTTTTTAATTTTGAGTGAAAGTAAGGGAGGGTACTGATGTACGTTGTAAGATAAGAATATGCAGGTACGGCAGGTGAACCGCTCGGTACAGAATCAAACCGAGCGGTACGAATATGAACCGATCGGTTCACATGGTGGGCCTCTTTTACGGATTTATTTATACACCTCTACCCCTTTACTCACCCCTCATTCCCTCATTTCACTCTCTCTCACTAAACCCTTCCCATCCCTCTCTACAACAAAACCCCCATAAAACACCTCCACCATCCTAATAACCATCTTCCACCTTACCTTCACACATAACCTCCACCACACTTCTTCATCTACAACCATGGTGTTCGGAAGGAAAAGGCGAAACGTCAACCGCCGGTCAGATTCTCCACCGGAATCATCACATGCAACGGAATCATCGGAGGCTCCGCCGTCACCACCAGAATTCCCACCAGTAACCGGGTATGAGCACATTATTTTTGGGTCGGAATGTCTCGAGGAGTCTATGGAGCAATTTTTTGATGGCACTGGTATAGGTGGTCTTTTTAATATGAATTTACCCACTTATAAAGACTTAACCCTAGAATTCTTTAGCAGTTTTCAATACACTGATTCTACTGCTACAATGGCATTTAGATGATGAATCAAAATCATACCATCCCTCTCCGATTGTTTAGGGATGCTTTTGGCTTGGATTCTGGTGATGTTTTGTGTGCTCCTGATTCTTTTAATCATCAGCTGCTTTGGGACTGTCTTACAGGTCAAGTTTTACCACCCCGTTTTAAGCGTGTTCCTTGTCAGGCCATTCAACACCCTGTTATTCGTATTTGGTAAAGATTTGTTTCTGGGTCGATTTTTGGTCGTTTCGAGCATGGTGCTGTGACCAAAACTGAAATTGAGATGATCGGGATGGCCCTTAATGTTCAATCCCAACCCTTATTTGATCTAGATATTTCTTCACTAATCATGAAACATTTTGGTTTGATAGTTACTAAAATAGGCCGCTTAAAGTCGATTAATGGTGGAGGATTGGTGACTCATCTTGCCCGGACTTTACTACGAGGTACTTTTGATGAGGAGAACCGGGTGCCTATTTCAACGGAAACTGTATACACTGCAAGTAATTTTCCTGTAGGTTGGTTCTCCGTGAATGCTGACAATAAGTTTACTTGGCACTTTGCTCCGGGTCAGTCTCGCACTCTTCCCGATCCTTCTCTACCAGAGCTCTGGCAGCATCCACCGGTCGATGACGGTATCCCACCTCCTGCCGCACCTAGTTATTTACTTACCGTTACCCCCGGAGCTACTCCACAGGGTAACCGAGGGCGTTCCACTTTCGAACAAGGTGAAGGTTCAGGTTCTCGTCAAGCTCCTCAGTTTCAGCCACCTCGTCCGCAGGCTCCTTCTCCGCCCTATCAGAGGCCATTTGTCCCACCTACAGGTTCCTACTATCCGCCTCAGCCGGGTTATACAGAGATGCTTCACTTAATGCGGACGATGTATGTCGACCAACAGCGAGCCTATTTTCCACACCTCAGACAGCTTCAGCAGCAGGGTAAGCTACAGCCGACTGATCACTTACCCTCCTGGTTCGGTCCTGACGGTTCGTTTCAAGGACCTACCGGTCCACCTCCTTTTGGTCAGTCCAACTTCGGGGTGCAGTATGACTATGATCACGGTGTCAGCTACTATGGACACGGCGATACCTATTCCTGCCATGATGCTTCTTTACATGGAGGTACTACTTTCGCAGATGAGACCCGACATGGTGGACGAGAGTTCGTGGATCTTGTGTCTAGTCCGGAGGCAGCTGATGATGATGATTACGACATTGATGGTTATGAGTCCGATTCTTAGTCCCCCGGTTGGTTAGTTGCTGGTTTGGGGGGACTTACTTGCAGTACATATAGTGTCGGTACCTTCTCTTATCCTTTTGTCTTACCTCCATTCTTTGTTATACTTTTTGTCCTAATTCTTGCATATTGGTTCACAATGAGGACATTGTGTGATTTGGTTTGGGGGGATGTTTGGTATATTTTATTTATTTGGTTAAAAAAAAATAAAAAAAAAATAAAACCTTTTGCTTTGATTTTTTTTTTTTTTCGTTTTTCGTGTGTTTTAGTAGAGTCGTGTCGGCGATGATGACATTGCGTTTGTCGCATGTTTTTCCCTAGTTCTTTTACTCTTCCTTGTGAATGACACTATTTCCCGTTATTTGAGTTTAGTATTTCTTGAATCTTGCCGCCAATTATGTTTTGAATGCCAAATGAGTCAATTGACCTGTTGTCGAGTAAGCTACTTATATTGTGAGACTTAGAGCCTAAACTGATGACATCCATGATCAGTTTCATATAGGTTGAGAGTAGCACTCCTTATGAGACATGTAACATAAAATTGCATAAGCATGACATTCGTCTCTTAAATACCTGTATGCATTCAGTTTGATTGTGACACATGTAGAAGAGGCACTCCCTTTCTTTTATCTTATTCCCATGAACTTCATATAGCCATAATTTGACCTGTTTTGACCCGTTTATTAACTACATGCCATATTTGCCTACCCTAGTCAAGCTAGTTTGGTTAGTTAGACGGAATTGTTTTTTTTCGGGTGAAATTTGGTACTATGTCTTGTTGATTGGAGAAGAAAAAAAATGATGGTAAGTTGGTAGGATAATCTGGTAAGTTGCGAGAGCCCGTCAGAATCAATCCTAAGGTTGACATAAGATCCGAAAGGCCGTGTCTTTGCCCTGAATAACTGTGATTGATTAATTGAATAATTAATTAACTTTACCCAATTTAATTACATAGTGAACCGTAAGACCCTAGATCCTTTTAATATTTTTAGAACCTCGATTAATTTACATTATTGCTTTAGTTTAGATAAAATTCAAATCAAATAAACCGGAATTAAATAGTTTAGAGTCGATTATAAATAATTTGCAATATTCATCCATCTCTCTGTGGTTCGACCCTTACTTGCCACTAGCTATTTGTTAGTCGTTACTTAGGTTTATTTTGATTAAGGTGATACGACTTTAGCCTTATCAATTAGACTAAGGCAAGACCCACCTACGTAGGACATACTCCTACAAGGGAGGGCCCGTCTACACACTTGAGTTCGGCCCACCCGTCGAATCCTAAGGAAAGCCCGTCATCCACGAGTCACCCGTCTAAAAGTCTCTTTCAAGTCGTTTTTTTTAGTCTTTTCCCTGCTCGGGATGTACTATTTTGGTTCCAACGTCCGGGTTCAGTTTCTGATTGCGCGGTGTTCTTATAGGCAGGCCACCGTCCACCAGACACAGTCGCAAGATGGAAGCAACTCTGAACAGTTTGAAGACCTCCGTGGATGCCATGGTCAACAAAGAAACCGACATTGAGGCCCAGTTGACAGAAATGAGGGCCGGTCAGGTTGCCATCGTTGCTCGTTTAGCTGCAGTGGAGCAAAAGACTCCAAACACCGGGGTTACGGAACCTCTAGCTGAACTAGTTAGCTCGGTTCGCCGATTGGAAGAACAAGTTCACCTAACTGGAAGTAACAATATTCACCGGGAGAATAGTCGGGAGTACTCTCCGGTAAGTGACAAACTGCCCGCGAACCTAAATCTCACGGGCTTACCCATGTTTGAGGGGACTGAAGACCCGTTACTACATGTACGGGCTTTCAAGGAGTTGATGGCTATTAAGGGAGTGGACTCTTCTATGTTCAAAAACCTCTTTGCTGCATCTCTTGAGAAACACCCAAAGGCCTGGTACTACAGGCTAGACCCGAAGAAGTTCTCGACATGGGATGATGTGGCTACGGAATTTACTCGGAACTATGCTGACAACACCGAGATCCAGACCACGATGCGGTCTCTAGAGGTTATGGCTCAAGAACCTAAGGAGGGCTTTACCAAATACCTCCAACGTTGGAGGGCCGAAAGTGTGAAACTGGTCGATAAGCCCAGTGAAAAAACTTTAGTGGAGGCCTTTGTCAAGAACCTCCTCCCTTCCTACCGGGTCCACCTTCGGTATGCTGTCATCCCCAATTTCACCACTCTTACTGAAATGGGCATGAGAATTGAAGATGATCTAAGACTAGAGAGCCTGACTAAGGCCCCTAGCAAGGGATACCAAGGGGCTTCCTCATCCACTACCAAGCCCCCGGCTGCAACCCGAAGCATCTTCGACACGGTTAACCTCTTGGATGCCTCATCCAAAAGAAATACCCCTCCTAGGGTATTCACTGATATAGGGACTACCTATACATATGCCTTACAAAGGCTGTCTTCCAAGGGCCTTGTCCAACCAATAGGCCCAACTCCTGAAGTCCCAGTTGAAAAACGCTCCAAGAGCTACAATGCCCAAGCCTATTGCCAATATCATCGGGGCAATGGCATGATACCGAGAAATGTTGGAAGTTGAAGCATCTGATTCAGGATTTAATTGAGAGCGGGAAAATACCCTTACCCGGAGACAAGCCAAGCAACAAGGACAACCCCTTTAGCTCTCATGCCATCTTCACTGGTGAGGTGATTGACTGTTCTCACCTTATCTCTCCTTTCATCCCACAAATCAATGGGATATGGTTCGATGATGAGGAAGATGTGTACCTCACCAAAGGGGAAACTGTCCCTATCACTCCCGAAGAAATCCGGAGGGCTAAGTCCAAGGCCTTAGCTAGTAACCACCTCACCACCGCCGATCGTCCTTATTCAGCCACTAGCTCCAAGGACATTTCACTCCCGGCAACCGTCACTGAACTTGCCAGGACGGAAGAGGCCATCGAAGAGCCAAGCACCGACAAGGCTCTTGTCAAACAATTGAAAAGAGCTCGGGTTGACCTCACTATATGGCAACTCTTGGTTAGCTCACAAGAACATCGAGAGGCACTTACTAAGGCTCTCGATCAGATCAAGGTCGACTCCCAGGTTACCCCTACTGAAATGGTAGTCACCATCCTGCCTTACCTCAAGGGCAAGTCCAAAGAAGAAGGCCCATTAGTCACTTTCTCAGATGCCGACCTACCACCATTCAGGGCCTCTCACAATCTGGCTCTGTACATCACGGTAGTTTGCCGGGGTAAGTACCTCCCGATGACCCTAGTCGACGACGGGTCTGCTGTGAATGTCCTCCCTCTAAGGACTGCCAAAGCCCTCGGTATCACCGAGGCCGACTACATACCAACTGCCCACACTATCCATGCTTTCGACGGAAGCCCGAAGGCGGTTTCAAGGGCCGTTAAGTTAGCAATTACAACGGGTCCGATTGAAAAAGAGTTAGAGTTCCAGGTGATCGATGTCACCTCCTCTTTCAATCTACTCCTAGGAAGGCCGTGGATTCATGCTGTAAAGGCGGTGTCTTCTACTCTTCACCGAAAGATCAAAATGCCCCTGCAAGACGGTATTATCACTCTAGAGGCAACCCCTATGGCTGTGGCTAGCTGTAACGCCACGGACCGCATCGACCTTTGGGGGTTCGATTTTGTAGGGATGATTGAAGAAGAGTACCTTTTCAGGCCCTATTTTACCACAAGCATCGACACGATGCTACAAAATTTGGGATATTTACTGGGGGCTACCTCTAGGCCATATCTTCCAGCTGGGAAGATCATTGAAGTCCTGAATGACGGAGAATCTCACTTCGGTTTAGGGTACACTGTGACCCCGGGAAATGTGGTCCGAGCGGGCATTGAGAAGGCCTGCAACATCATCAAGGGTACTTACTTGAGCCCTTATAGCCCAAGGTTGGCTGACTACTTCGTCACACCGGTATTCGAGGCTATTCAAGTTGGCCTGTATCAACCACCTACCACACATCCCGAGACTGAATTAGCTCGGGAATGCAACTACATTCCGGATGACATATTCGCCCTCATCCAATCTGAATCCAAGGAGGGTACTGACAATGCCGAGCCCGTGCTGGGGCTCTTATTTGGGGAAGATAAAGCTGTTCCGAACCCCAAGGAAGACTTGGTGAACCTGATCCTTCGAAGCAACAGGTTCGATCCTTCAAAGCTGATCTCGGAGGTCGGTGCTGATACTGGGAAAAGAGCCAGGAGGAAGACCATCAAGTGGACCGATGCCCAGGGTCGAATCTACAAGCTAATCACCGGGGAAGGAGACATACCGGACGCCGATTCCGAGTCTGAGTCAGAGTCAGAGTCTGAGTCTGTATTCGAGTCTAAGGGGTCTGATGCTAGAGTCCAAACTGTAACCCCCCTCCCTATAGGCACTACCACCGGAGCCTCGGGGTCTGTCCCGAAAGCGCTCCCAATCCCGCCTCTGACCAATGATCAGATGGCCGCTCTCTTTGAGCTGTTTTCCAAATTTACCATCAATAATAACGAAAACCGTTCCGCTTATGACTTGTCTTATTTTCAAAATACTTCCAATTTCAAAAATATTTTTTGCAATGACATTGAGAAACCCGATGAACAGGTGTCCTTACCTCCGCATCTGATCGAGCAGCTAGAACAGAGGGAATCTCGAGACCCGGTAATCGAAGAAACCGAGTCTGTCAATGTGGGAACAACCTTAGAGCCCCAGATGCTTAAGATAGGGTTATCCTTAGATCCCGAGGAGAGACAACAATTCATAAACCTCCTACAAGAGTTCAAAGACGTCTTCGCGTGATCCTACAAGGACATGCCGGGGATAGATCGGGAAATAGCTGAACACCGCATACCCATCAAAGATGGATGCAAACCGGTAAAACAAAAGCTTCGAAGAATGAAGCCTGAGTTGTCTCTCAAAGTCAAGGAAGAAGTAGACAAACAATTCAAAGAAGGCTTTATACAAGTGTCTGAATATCCAGACTGGCTTGCAAACATCGTGCCGGTACCCAAGAAGGACGGCAAGGTGCGGGTATGTGTGGATTTCCGGGACCTTAACAGGGCCAGCCCAAAAGATGATTTTCCATTGCCACACATCGACATACTGGTGACAACACGGCTGATCATGCCCTTCTATCATTTATGGACGGGTATGCCGGATATAACCAAATCAAGATGGCAGAAGAAGATATGGGTAAAACCACTTTCACCACACCATGGGGTACTTATTGTTATACCGTTATGCCGTTTGGGCTCATTAATGCCGGAGCCACTTATCAACGAACAGCCACGACCTTGTTACATGACATGATGCACAAGGAAGTGGAGGTTTATGTCGATGACATGATTGTCAAGTCTAAAAGCCGAGGCGGGCATGTTGCTGCCCTAAGAAAATTCTTCACCCGACTGCGTAAGTACAATATGAGGTTGAACCCTCAAAAGTGCAGTTTCGGGGTAACATCAGGCAAATTACTGGGCCATATCGTTAGCCAACGCGGCATCGAGGTCGACCCAGCTAAAATCAAAGTCATCACCGAGATGCAACCACCCAAGACCGAAAAAGAAATAAGGGGGTTTCTCGGGAAAGTCCAATACATCAGCCGATTTATTTCAAAGCTAACCATGGTATGTGAACCCATTTTCAAGAAACTGAAGATAGGAGAACAGGTACTATGAGATGATAAATGCCAGACGGCTTTTGAAAGAATCAAGGAAATCCTGTCTGCTCCGCCGGTATTAATGCCACCTCAACCCGGTTTGCCTCTGTCGTTATACCTAACGACGACAGAGACAACCATGGGGGCTATGCTGGCCCAGACAGTCGATTCAGAAGAACGGGCTATTTACTACATCAGTAAAAAGTTCCTAGAATATGAATGCAAATATAGAATGCTCGAGAAAACATGTCTAGCTTTAGTGTGGGCCACTAAAAAGCTCCGGCACTACATGCTCAGTCACGAGATACATGTCCTGTCCAAAATGGACCCAATCAAATACTTGTTCGAAAAGCCCATTCTTAATGGAAGAATGTCCAGATGGACTTTAATGCTAGCCGAGTTCGACCTCAAATCTGTACCATTAAAAGCCATCAAGGGTCGGGTGGTAGCCGAGTTCCTCGCCGATAGTCTGGTATCTGAAGAGGGTCATACCGATACTTGGGCCTTTCCCGACGAAGACATATTCCATACTGACACCGAAACATGGGACTTGTATTTTGATGGAGCATCCAACTTTCGAGGCTTTGGGGTCGGTATTCTCCTTATATCACCAGAAGGGGAGCACACCCCATTATCCATCAAATTAGACTTTGATGTGACCAACAACGCGGCCGAATACGAAGCATGCATCCACGGGTTGCAAGCGGCTGCTGATTTGGGAATTACAAATCTCCAGGTTCACGGGGACTCGTCCCTAGTCATCAATCAAGCCCTTCAAAAATGGAAAACTCGGAATGCCAATCTCGTGGCTTACCAAGCGCGAGTAAGGGTTCTAGAGAAGCAATTCCAGAAGGTAGAGTATATCTACCTCCCACGTGAAGAAAAGCAGTTCGCGGATGCACTTTCCAAATTGGCATCCTTACTAAATATCCCGGAACATATGCCCAGTATGCCAATCTGTGTCGAAAGACGGTCCGAGCCGGCATATGTCAACGCCATCCAAGATATTGAGATCACCGATCCAGAACCTTGGTATCAGGCTGTCCTAATTTATTTGACGACAGGAGAATATCCCCCGGGAACTGAAAATCGGGCCAAGAAAGCCCTGCGAAGACTGGCCACCCAATTCATTCGTACGGACGACGGTCAGTTATACAAAAAGGCGGCACAAGAGGCTTTACTCCTATGCATCGACAAAACGTAGGCCGAAAAAGTGATGGCCGAAGTACACGACGGTGAAAACGGTCCGTATATGAACGCCCATATGCTAGCCCGAAAAATAATGAGGCTCGGATACTACTGGAATAGTATGGAGGCCGACTGTCAATCATATGTCAAACACTGCCATAATTGTCAAATTTTCGGCAATGTTCAACACATGCCATCATCTCTACTATACACCATGACCTCGCCATGGCCATTTTCGACATGGGGGATCGATATAATTGGGAAAGTGAACCCTTCCGGGACAGGAGGTCACTGTTTTATCTTGGTGGCTATCGACTATTTCACCAAATGGGTCGAAGCTGAATCATACCGTGTCTTGAACGCCAAGCACGTGGCCAAATTTATTCAAAACAAAATCATATGCCGGTACGGGATCCCACACGAGTTTATCAGTGATCACGAGACCCACTTTCAAGCCGAAACCGCTACTTTGCTAGCAAAATACAAAATCCAGAAGCATACATCTTCGCCCTACCGTCCTCGAACCAACGGGGCAGTAGAAGCTGCTAATAAGACTATTGTCACCATAATTAAAAAGATGGCTGATAATTATCGGGACTGGCCCGACAAAATACCCTTTGCCCTATGGGGGTACCGGACGTCGATCCGAACTGCAACCGGGGCAACTCCATATTATTTAACGTATGGCATGGAAGCGGTCCAGCCAGTCGAATTGGAGATACCGTCTCTCAGAATTCTACTAGAAAGCCAAGTGCCCGAAGCAGATTGGGTTCAAGCTCGATATGACTCGTTAATTCTCTTGGACGAACGACGGTCGCGGGATCTCAATAACATCCAAATATATCAAAAAAGAATCAAGCGGGCCTTTAACAAGAGAGTTAGGCCCATGAACATCAAGGAAGGGGATTTGGTCCTAAAATCGGTTTGTGCCTTACTACCGGTTGACCCAAGGGGAAAATTCAAACCCAATTGGGCTGGGCCATACCTAATCAAGAAGATTCTATCAGGAGGAGCAGTAATGCTGACGGACCTGGACGGGAATGAATTTGTCAACCCAACCAACCTAGACCAGCTGAAGCGCTACTACCCCTAAACCTTATCTCAAATGTTATTTGCAAAAATTATTTAAAAAACATCTTTTTCAAAATTTATAAGCAAGTCAATAAGTTAGGATTATTTATCCTACTGTCACACATCTTGAACTCATAGTCTTGATGTATTTCGAAATTGCAAAAAAAATAAATCTACGCCTGAACTACGTATGGTTTGATTCTGCTAATCGCGGATACGTAGGCAACCCCTCAAAAGGGCACAACCACCGCAATAACGAAAAAGACAGAAACGGTTTCATTATTATAGTACTTTTATTATTCCAAAAAAAAACCGATAAACTCGGTAATTCAAAATTACAAAAGCCACAAAAAAGCCACGAAAAAAAACACACACAACAAAAATAGTAATAATATCTAAATAATAATAATGGAGACTAGTATCCGGGCATCTTGCCCTTGCCCTTGTTCTTCGGGTCTCGTGGAGCCCAAGGTCGCCGGGGTGGGGAAGAACGTTCCCGGATGACCACGGGAACCTCCTTGGCCCGAGTCCTCTTCTTCGACAGAGGATCTTCAGCTATTGTTACGGGCCCAAGTCGAGCCCATATATGCTCTGGCAACCTGTCCTTAGGACCAAGTCGGTCCTGGACTAAAGACCTGGCCCCTGGTCTCCTCTCCAAATTTGTCTGGGGGCTCACTTCCCCCCGAGCACCTCTAGCATCGGACCCCCTAGCTCGAGTCCTAGCTCCTTTTCTCTGGCCTAGCCTTAGACCAGCTATCGGGGCTGGAGTCTCCCCTTCGGCAAAGTAGTCCCTGTTATCCTTGATCTTCTCTCGCCGAAGCAGGCCGAAGGCCTCGTCGACCTTTAGAGCAGCACGAGCTTCGGCATTCTCGGCTTTGGTCCACCTTTCATAGGAATAAGACACCCAGGTAGAATGGAGCGACTTGGGAACGGATCAAGTAGCTCGAATATACCACCTCTGAATCCAGGTATCGCACATAATGTCGGTCAGCTGGGTAGGTGCACTCACAACTACCTCGTTCTCCGGGATGCGCTGAGTCCACCCATACTGCCTGAGTATGCGGTCAGGATAGAGGTGAACTGTCTGGCTAAGGGACAAAATCACCTAGTAGCGCGCTTTGTCTCCGGATGCCAAACCCGTCCAGGCATAAATAGCCCACCATGGAACCACCCATCGTATCAACGGACCACGATGGAATGTTAATTCTTCTTCCCAATATTTCTGGGTAATAAGGCAGGACGAGTCGGTAGGTCGTCTCCTTGTCATCACCTGGTTGAACCAATATTGACTCGGGTTGGGAGGAGGCTCGATCTTCGACAACCTCTCAAATAGCCAGAGCTGAAAAGAACACAACATTCATGAGAACGATTCGGAGGTTCGCCAGAAGGCGCTCGATCGAGTGCCGAGGTCACTCGATCGAGTGACACCCCTAAAACGAGGCAGTAAACCCCTTCACGAGGGCACTCGATCGAGTTTAAGGGTGACTCGGTCGAGTGCCTCCCCCTGTAGCAGTATATCGCGAAAAAAAAAATGAAAAATCAAGGGAAAAGCGATATACCTGCAGCAGACGGGTGCTCCCAGTGAAACGGGCTGACTCATCCCTCTTTCGGTTGTCCAAGCCCTGAATGATTTCCCCCGTGATCAACCATGCGGGACTACACTCCGTCTCCATAAGGTCAGCAACGACGAGAAGGCGAACGCTACCCATACAAGACAGCAGGTCCATATAGCCTTCAAAGGCATACACGTGCAGCATACAGAAGGCAAACGCCCTACGGCTATGAATGGGCGTAACCCGGATGTCGTACGGGTTCATGAACTTCTCAGCTAAGGCAAGCAGAGAAACAGTATCCCCTTCAAGCATGCGGGATACTTCAGCATGGGAGAGCCCCAAAAACTCCCGTAATTTCCTCCTGGGGTCCCGAACTGAGAAAGGGATGGCAGGACGGAGCAATGGATTCCACCCTCCTATAGCAACAATTTCCTCAGGGAGAGGACAGATTTCGCCCTGAGGGAAGGCGAAAACGTGGTAAGTGTCATCCCAAAAGGTCAGACAGGCATCAAGAAAATGACGGTCCACGTGCATTTGACGGAACGTGAACAATTGAAATATGCCTGACTGCCTTAAGGCTACCTTGCTCGCATCCCTAAAACGGTGGGCCCAGTCTTGCAGTATGTCGATCAGACGGTCAATAGCCATGATAAAGTTTCTTGAAAGAGATAAAGTCTTTTTGAGGAGAAGATGAAGTTTTGAGAGTTGTGACAAAGAGAGGAGCCAGGGTGATGTATTTACAACATCAAAACCCTGGTGCATCCCCTACAACTGTGCCTCCTTGGCCCAAGCGGACCTAGACATACAGGCCCGACCCATGACTCTTCCCCACAGACACAGGAATTTAGTCATCCCGAGCAGTCTGTCAAAATTCAAAAAAAATAATATACATTCTAAAAGTTTTTCTAAAATTTTCAATGATCCAAATTTTTATTCCCCAGCGCGAGTCATTTTTACTACCTACGTGTTGCATACATTTTATGTGACTTATACAGGTACGACTCAAACAGGGACATGCAACCCTCTAAATCTCCCCAGCAGAAGCTAAAGACGGCATTCCCTCAATTTAAGCACGGGATGGGCCCACATACAGGCACACCCAGGACTTACTCGACAAGTCCAATTTCCCCACAAAGGCATTATCATCAGCTCAGGTATGATTTCTAACTTATGGCTGGCGAGCCCTTCACGCGAGTCTAATGGACTATAAACGACCCGATCGGAAGTCTACCAGGTCTTAACGGGCTTGGTAGCTACTCTGACTTTCGCCCTGTCCAAGCCTCAGTCAGAGTGGGGTCTCTTTAGACACCTGCATTTTGACTGCCAGGTGTCTATGGTGGTTTCCAAAAAACACCCGATTATGATCGGACGCTAACGTGCTCTAACGCGCTCGGATACGGGCTTGAAATTAATAATGTCCGGCATGGGATTTTAACGGAATACAAATCTCACAAAACCAACCTCAAAACCAGGCCCAGTGGGTCGTTCCGAGCAAAATAAGACTAATTTGGGCCAAAACCGACACCAAAAATAATTCCCGTCTTTTAGCGACCTGGTCAAAATCCGGTCAAGATGAACTCGACACAAAAAACGACCTGATACATCCTCGAAAATAGCGCCCAAATTCAAAAAAGGCCAAATCAATCAAAATCAATCAAAGAGCAATCAAGGCCAATCATTCCGAAAATGGCACGTCGTAATTGATCCACTCGGTCGAGTGGATTGTCCCACTCGATCGAGTGGAGCCTCAAAAAACCGGTCCAGGTTCATTTGCCAAGGTACTCGACCGAGTGCACTAGGGCCACTCGGTCGAGTGACCCTATGTCGTGGGTTTCCCTATAAATACCCTGTCAATCCTAAGCATTACATAACTTTTATCTCTACACAACTTTTCCCATCAACTTTTACCCCTTCAATTTCAGCGAACTTTACACTACAACACCCTACATTTTGCAACACCATTCTCGACATCACGATACATACAAACCGAGCCATACATACACACCATCAACTCCTCTTACGTATCTCGACGTTCCCGTGCCATTGCCGCCATTTGACGAACCGTATCCCGAGAAGCAAGAGCATGTAGGTTGAGGGTGCGACAATCCAACATCGATTTCTCCTTCTTCTTCGTTTCTTCTCGTTCCTTTTTCATGTACATTTATATTTATGTTTATAGTATTGTAATTATGTCGATAGTAACGACAATACTAACACTAACATTTTACTTTTTGCATTCAATTATCGTTATTTACTTTTTTTATATAATATCGTATGTACCGCGTATATATATATATATATAATAATAATAATAATTTCAAAACTCGGATCCAAACACGTTTGACTACGATGGTCATTTCTTTAGGATCCGTTTAAAAACGCGATCACGATCATTCGTAGTTGAACGCGTATAGATCCATTTCTAAGATTGGTATGGAACCCGTTGACACGAAAATCGACATCCCACAATCCGTAAGGATTAATTTCGATGTCTTGACGTAGAGGGACACAATTTCGTCACTAATCAAAATTTTCAATCTAACAACGTTTTTATAAAATTTCGATAACGGTATTATAATCGTATGCATACACGATTATAGTACCGGAAACCAAGTTAAATACAAATCGTGCGATATTTGTATTGGATTTGGTGAATCATCGATTTTAAACCAAAAAAATAAACGAGTCACAACTCGTACAGGGACTACTCGACCGAGTACATAAGCTACTCGATCGAGTAGCACCCAAAAAACTAGGCAGTAACCATGTTTAAAGACGCACTCGACCGAGTCAGACCACGACTCGGTCGAGTGGGTCCTGTAACCCAGAAAACCGAGAGCCTCGACACACATTTCGAGCCTCGTCTTTTTACGACTCTAATCATCACGTGTAAAGACAATCACGTGACCCTCCTTTCTTCAAAACTCGCACATAGCACGACACCTAGGACAACTTTGATCGACTTTTCGACGTGATAAGTTGGGACAAGGCATCGGGATTTAGGATCGGGCTAGCACCACGCCTAGGTCCTTTATCCCCGTCCTTCGATTAATATATAAAATAATATGTATTTAATTGAGGTTCGTCCACCTACGCAAACTCACGGTCTAGTTCATACACGGGTCCGTTAATAATTATCGCTTGTCATTTCGATTATATATTTCGATTATTCTACTTTTATTGCTCGTTGTATTGTGAATTCCGGGTTGTATTCCGCCCGTGTAACTTGTAACCGATTTATTTTGCTTTTGCTTTATTTATTTGCGTTTTACCGTTTATAAATGAACCCTCGCATGCTAATTCACTTCGACAATAAATTAGATGCATTAAATTGACGTAGCTCACATTTAATTCGCTTGCTTAGCTAAAACGCTGTTTGCATATCATTTCACCGAATCACTAACGCGAATATTAGAAAGTCAAACGATGTCTTAGTAGAGGCCGCTAAGTGCAGGCGGGGTTGGGTGTCCTTAGTGGGCTTCCCAACACGTACCCTCACCCCTTGCTCAGAACCTCGGTTTCCAGATGCCCGAAACCGTTGGCGCACGAGAGTCATTGTTTACACGATTACCGGTATAGATGGTATCGGCATCGCAATGCAAAGGGACGAGCCCAATAAACTCTAAAACCGAAATGGGCCATACTTTGTGTATGGTCCATGGCGATATAGAGTGGGCTCGAACGGTTCCGAATAACCATAAAATTCGGTGGCGACTCCATTTTGACTTAAATTTCAATTCGATCTATTCTCATATGGAGGTGCATTCGCCTACCCAAACCCGCGCGTGGCCGCGTCGGGGTGGACCTACGTCATGTCCACACTTTGATGATGGCGACACCCCGGCTACCATAGTTCGACTAATGTCAAGCCAGAAAGAGAAGACTAAGACTTTGACTAAAGGCTCCAGCACTAAAGGTACATGAGGGAAGATGAGCCCTCAGACGGACTTAGAAAGGAGACTTGGTCCAAGACTGGCAGCTAAGGACCGACTTGGTCCTCGGGATAGACTACCCGAGCACGTACGGGCTCGGATCGGACCGGTGCAGGCGACAGAGAAACCGAAGTCGAAGAAGCGGGTTCGAGCAAAGGAAGTTCCACTTGTGATTAGGGAACGTTCGCCCCCACCTCGTCGGCCTCGGGATCCGCGCGAACCGAAGGATAAGGGGAAGGGAAAAATGTACGAATAGTCTCCTAAATTTTATTATTTAAGTACTACTACTATTTTTGTGTGATTTATTTTTGCGTGAGGCATTTTTTGAAATAATAAAATACATATTAGTGAAAACCGTTCTTGTCTTTTTCGTTATTGCAGTGGTTGTACCCTTTTGAGGGGTTGCCTACGTATCCACGATTAGTGAAATCAAACCAACCGTAGTTCAGACGTAGATTTTTGCAATTTTCCGAAATACATCAAGACTATTAGTTCGAGATGTGCGACAGTAGGATCATTAATCCTAACTCGTTGACTTGCTTAATTTTTGAAAATTTTATAAAAAGAAAACTTTTAGCAAATGACATTGGGATAAGGTTAGGGGTAGTAGCGCTTCAACTGGTCCAAGTTGGTTGGGTTGACGAACTCGTTTTCATCCAAGTCTGTTAGCATTACCGCTCCTCCTGATAAAACCTTCTTCACTAGATACGGTCCGGCCCAATTGGGTTTGAATTTTCCCCTTGGGTCGACTGGTAACAAGGCCCTGACAGATTTTAAGACTAGATCGCCTTCTTTGATATTTCTGGGCCTAACCCTTTTGTTGAAAGCCCGGTTTATCCTTTTTTGGTATATCTGTATATTATTAAGGGTCGGGATCGTCGTTCGTCCAAGAGAATCAACGAGTCGTGTCGGGCTTGGACCCAATCTCCTTCGGGCACCTGACTTTCGAGTAGAATCCTCAGGGATGGTACCTCAAGCTCGACTAGTTGGACTGCCTCCATCCCATATGTCAGATAGTATGGAGTTGCTCCGGTTGCAGTGCGGATTGAGGTCCGGTATCCCCATAAGGCGAAAGGGATTCTATCGGGCCAATCCCGGTAAAAAGAAATGGCATAGCAACACAAAAGCAAAATGCAAAAGAAAAGAATGCCAAAGAAAATCACCTCACAAAAAGAATCCTCACCCCTAAAAAATAAGCCTTTCTCCGACTATTACCGTGAGGAGCCTACCAAAGGACCGAGTCCCTAGGAAGGATGATAGCGGTGAATAGTCGATCTTCCCTCATTTTGCAAACATTATCCACCTTTTTACTTGGACTAGTTGGGCGGTTTTGAGCATGGGACGACCCTCTTGGCTTATCGCTAAAGGGGGCGGGGTCTCACTTACCTACAGTGTCGACTAACACAGTGGTTCATCCTTTTTCCATCCCGCCGATCGTCCCGTAGTACGTTCTTAGAAGGTTAGGAGGAACCTAGGTAAGTTACCAACGTTTTTATTGCTTTGTTGTCATACTATTAGGGTTAGGTTCATATCAGTTTGTATTGTTAGTTCGGGAACGTTGTCACTTGCCTTGGGTCCTTAACCGGTGCTTCTTTCACCGCTTTGTAGAGGAAAGCGGTATTTATTTCTTCTTGGGTGCAACCGATTGCTTGTTTGTTTGTATGATTGTTTGTTTGTGTGTTTTTGTGTCCGGTTGCATCCACAGTTTTGTCGCAAGACCTTACTTGCCTTGTGGAGTGCACTTTTCCTCTAAGTGTACTCGCGTGAGTTGAAAGGGCGTAGGGTGCACTAATACCCGATCGGTTAGTAGTCTAGCTTCTTTAGTTTTTAGTTAATTTGTGCTTACTCGAGGGCGAGTAAGGGTTAAGTGTGGGGGAGTTGATAAGTGTAGTTTGTAGTGCCTATTTGTTGTGTTTGGTCCCGGTTTCTTTTGTGAAATCGCTCTTTGGAGCGGTTTCTGGGCTACTTATGCTTCTCCTAGTTCGTTTTAGGTTCCCAAGACCATTCATGGAGAATTGGAACGATTCCGACTCGTTTCCTACACATTTGGAGCCAACGAAGAGGAGGAACGATCACTCGGTGCCTTAGATTTGATCCCGAGACCTTGGGACCCATTCCCGACCCCTTAGACTCGATCCCGAGCACCGAGAATCGATGAGAAGCCCATGAGAAGCAAGGAGGGACCTTTGTGATCATATTGGAGGCCTACAAGACCCTTCCCCGGCGGGAAGAGTAGCCTTCCCGGTCGGGAAGGAGTGCACGAAAAAAACAGCCACTGATGGGCCATCCCGACCGGGAAGGATGACCCATCCCGACCGGGAAGGATGACCCATCCCGACCGGGAAGGATGACCCATCCCGACCGGGATCATTCCTTCCCGACCGGGAAGGAGCAGCTGCAGCTCATGACTCTTCTTTTCTTCTCCTTCACTCTTGTAACCTTATAAATACCCTCCCTTTGTATTGTTTAAGCACCTTAGACTCCTCTACATTATTCTAAACCCTAGGTAGACTTCCTCCTCTAATTAGCTTAAATCTTTCCTTAAACTTTGGTTAATCTTAGATTAATTTAGTTAGTTAATCTTGTATTAAGAATCTCTTGAAGAATCCATCAATCCTTGACAACTTTTGGTGGAGATTTTTGGAGGCTCTTTTAATACAAGTTCTCATCTTTTTCATCCTCTTATTAGTTGGTATAATCTTCTGAATCTCTTTTCTATTGTTCTTTGTTTAATTCTTCAAGTTTTAATCTTTACTTATTGTTCATTGTTCTTGTTAGTTCATAATGAATGTTTGGATTATTATGTTAATCTCTCTTGATAGTGTTAGTATTAGTTTGATAATGTGTGAGTAGACTTATTGTGGGGTTAGTAGGGGGATTAAGTGTTGATTATGGGTAATTAGGGTTTGGTTAAGGGTAAAGATGAATTCTTTGTTACTAGTCACATGTTATGAGCACCATGTGTTTGTTGAATTGGTTGTTTGAGTTGTAGTGGCCATGCTTCTCATGCTTGTTTTCATCTTCTCATTGTGTGATTGATTTGTGATTGAATCCTTGTGTATTGGGTAATATCTTGCATGAGTATTCGGGTTTAGTCTTTGACACGAGAGTGCGGACTTAGGCTTGACGCGAGAGCGCGGACCGACCTTAGTAACTAGGTGAAACCTACACCCCTGACCTCCCTACTATCCTACTACACTTATGAACCCGACCTAACCCTACTCCTTCCTATATTGAATTCTCCATCTTGTTAGCTTTTATTCATCTAGTTAGTTGATTGTTTTAGCTTTAGTGTTCCATTTAGTCTTTATTGCATCAAGTTCATTGTTAATCTAGATTCTCCTCTTCCAATCATCTTAGTTAATCAATTCTTGTCAATTCTCCTTCTCTTTGTGTTGTTTTGGTGACTTAGCCTCGTTTTTTAGGTAGACCATAGTCTAAACACCTTTTTCCATCCCCGTGGACTCGACCCGACTTACCCTAGCTACGTGTTAGGTCTAGTTGGTATACTTAATCGGTAGGACCCACGGCAATTCCTTCCCATCTGTGATTTCACTCTCATTTGCCCTAATAATATCCAGGAGATACAAGAGTTCTTCCTCTCTGGTCAGTTATTGAAGCAAGTTAACACAACCACTATCACTTCAATCCCTAAGAAAGCTAGACCAGTGAGTGTGGATGATTATAGGCCAATAGCGTGTTGGAATATTGTTTACAAATGCATAACAAAGATCCTGAGTGATAGGCTTATGGAGGCGCTGGTCACAGTAATTAGCCCTAATCAGAGTGCTTTTATAGCTGGGCATGAAATATTTGATAATATTCTCGTATGTCATGACTTGGGGCATCTGTATAGTAGCAAGAGTTGCTCTCCGAGATGTATATATAATGAAGGTGGACCTGAGGAAAGCGTAATGACTCAATAGAATGAGAGTTTATCAGGCAGCTGTTGCGAGCCTTTAAATTCCTTGAGAGAATGGTAACATGGGTTTTGAAATGTATTAGTTCTATTACCTATACTCTATCTTTGAATGGATCCTTGTTTGGCTTCTTCCATGGCGAACAAGGTATTCGCCAGGGGGACCCTATGTCTCCGCTTATATTTACGCTTTGTATGTGTGGACATGACGTAGGTCCACCCCGACGTGGCCACGCGCGGGTTTGGGTACACGAATGAATCTCGTGGTAAGATTGACGGGTTCGAAATTTAAATCGTAGTTGGAGTCACCACCGAATTTATGGGAATTCGGACTCATTCGAGCCCACTCTATGTCGTCATGGACCGTACACAAAGTATGGCCCATTTCGATTTCAGAGTTTATGGGGCTCGTCCCTTTGCATTACGATACTGATACCATCTACACCGGTTATCGTGTAAAGAATGACTCTCGTGCGCCAACGGTTTCGGATATCCGGAAACAGAGGTTCTGAGTAAGGGGTGAGGGTACGTGTTGGGAAGCCCACTAAGGACACCCAATCCCGCCCGCACATAGCGGCCTCTACTAAGACATCGTTCGTGTTCGTGTAAGCGCGCTAGTAAAATGACTAAATGATATGCAAACAGCATTTTTTGCTAAACATGCGAATTACGTGTGAACTACGTCATTTTAATGCATCTTGATTCACGTGAAAGTGATTTAGCATGTGATGTTCATTTAAATAAATAAATGGCAAACATCGAAAATTGAAAACTCGTAAATAAATTACAAATTACACGGGCGGAATACAACCCGAAATTCACAATACAACGAGCGATAAAATAGAATAATCGAATTAAAAGCGGCAAATACTAACTAGAAACGGACCTGTATATAATAAATATAAACTAGACCGTAAGTTAAGTAAATGGACGAACTTTGATTAAATGCACATTATATTGTGTATTAAACAGAGGATGGAGATATGGGACCTAGGCGTGGTGCTAGCCCGATCCCAAATCTCGATGCCTTGTCCCGACTTATCACATCGAAAAATTGGCGTCAAAATTAGTCATGCGTCGGATACGACTAAAGAGTCGTCGACACAAAATAATTTGTGAAAGACATCGATCAAAGTCGTAGAAGTGAATTAAAATGCATGAGTTTTGAAAAAGGAGATCACGTGATTGACTTTGCACGCGACAACCTAAGTCGTAAAAAAAAGACGAGGCTCGAATAATGCTTGAGGCTCTCGGTTTATTTGAACAAAGGGACCCACTCGACCGAGTCATGGCAAAGATTCGATCGAGTGAGCCTTTGAAGGACCTACTGCCCGGTTTTTGGGGTGCTACTCGATCGAGTGGCCCATGGCACTCGGTCGAGTGCCCCCTGTACGAGTCATGGCTCGTTTCGGAAAAGATGGTTATTCCGTATTATTGATTTTGAAATTGACATGCAATTACACTAAATATAAATATGGTCCAATTTATATTAGTGTAAATTTTGATGGCTCGTCCTACTCGACATTCGGTTATAGAACCGTTATCTAGTAATTAAAGCGAATTTGCAAAATCGACTTTGATCGAACTAGAACAAATATCGATTCCCTCTGCATCATAATGTCGTAATCGATCCTTTCGGATCGTGTGACAATTAATTCGGCGTCAACGGGTTTCGTCCTAATCCGATTTGTCGATGATTCTTTTAGAATAATATTTGAAAGAGATGTGGTCGGACATATTTAACGACGAATTTCCATGATCTAGTACGCCCTTAAGTGTTTAGGGTGGCGCACCTCGGAGGGCGCCACCTCCAATACGACTTGTAAAGGGATTAAATAAACTTTAGGCGGAATTCGTAATTAAACATATTCGACCCAAAAATTCGACCGTCGTTGCAAACTTAAGTCCTCGGCATTTTAACATTGTAATTTGGCCTTTTAGGCCTACGATCATTAATTTAGCCTCAACGGACGTTGCTCTGATCGTTTTGAAAATAGTTTTTTTATGATAAATATACGCGGTATTAATATTATAACAAAATGTAAATGACGATAATTAAATGTTAGAGGTTAGAATACGATAAGTAAATGTTAGATGTTAGTTGACATAAAATAAAATGTTAGTATACATAAAATTAAAAGTTAGTAACGGAATTAAAAATGATAGTATTAGTGTTAGTATAATTAATAATAATAATTATTATTATAATAATAATAATAATAATAATAATAATAATAATAATAATAATAATAATAATAATAATAATAATAATAATAATAAGAATAGTAATAGTAGTAGTAGTACATATATACATATAATCGAAAAGAAAAGAGAAAGGAGAAAGAGATGATGGGATTTAATGACACCCTCAACCTACATGCTTAAAATGGCCTCGAAAACGGACTCGTAATAGCGACGGGAGCGCGCGAGTGTCGAGATATGTAAGGTGAGTTATGGTGTGTGTCTTTGACGAGTTTTGATCTCGAGATTTTGAATATGTATGTGTGTGTATGTGTATGAGTTCCTAGAACGCAAGGGTGATGAAGGTTTGAAGGTTTAAGATGTGTAAGGTTGGATGAGGATTGAAAGGGTTGGAAAAACCTTGTGAAATGAATTGATGTGATGAAGTATTTATAAGGAGGACCCCGGTTTAGGGTCACTCGATCGACTAGTGTAAGTGCACTCGACCGAGTGCCCGGTTCAGGAGCGATTCGACCGGTTCACAGGCTTACTCAATCGAGTGGGCCTAAGCCACTCGATCGAGTGGGTCAAATCGGGTGGAGTGTATTTAGGGAAATATTGTTGACCATTTTTGAAATGATTCTGGTTGATTTGGTTGTTGAGTCTGGATTCATTTTGTGTATTTGGACATAATGTGAGGCTGGTTCGTCTCGGGATTCGACATTGACCGGCCGGGTTTTGACTCGGTCGCTAAAAGACGGTTTTATTTCCAGTGACGGTTTTGACCTAAATTAGTCTCATTTTATTGGAAACGACCCACTAGGGCTGGATTTGAGGTCGGTTTTGAGAGATTTGCACTCAGCTAAATGCCCACGTCGGATACTAATGATTTTGAGTCCGTGTTCGAGCGTATTAAGTCACGTTTACGTCCGATCATCTTCGGGTGTTTTGTCGGGAACTGCTATAGACACTAACAGGCAAAATGCGGGTGTCTACAGAGCCCCCACTCTGACTGAGGCTTGGACAAGGCGAAAGTCAGAGTAGCCTACCAGGCCAATCGAGGATTACGACCTGGCAGCCTCCCGGTCGGGTCGTTTATAGTCCATTAGACTCGCGGGAAAGGGCTCGCCAGCCATAAGAAAAGGGTCATACCTGTCATGTTGATTGATAGATTCGTGGGGAGTCGGACTTGCCTTTGAAGTCCTAGGTGTACCTGTATTCGCACGTAATATTTAGGTGCAACACCGACTCACGCTAGGGAGTAAAGTAGCTGCGCGGGACTTGCTTCTGAAATCTTGGGTGTACCCGTATGCCGACACATCACATATTGGATGTAACATTCTAGGAGAAACACCGCCTTTGATGTTCCGTTGGGAAGCACTAGCTGACACTTGAAATGTTAGATACATAGGCAGAAATATCAGGCATAGTATATAGCAAGATAGCACATAGGAATTGCAGTTAGCATCTATAGACTGGCTTGCGCTGAGGAAAATGATTTTTGCTTTATTTTGAAATCGAAGTCCTGAAATCAACTCACGTGCTAGGAGATAGATTTTCAAAATTGAAGGGGGTAGAAAAGAAATTTGCAGTTTAAATAGACTAAAATTTGACCTTGTCGAAAAGGATTTTCTCAAATGGCTAAGTTTTGCAAATTTCAAAGTGAGAATTTGAAGAGAAAGACATACCGACAGACTCGACTCTGGACGTGACAGGACGAGTTGACAGACACGACTGGACTCTCGAGGGGTTGGACCGTGACTCGGTAGGGGGGTGGGCCACCTAAGATGACAATACTCTTAAGTTGCGCTATTCCGTAGCCTAGGCGAGTGGCAACACGGTGAAACTTCAAAATGGGACAAATCTGTTATAGGGAATTGTAGTAGTCTATAATGAGACTGTTCCTGCAGGACAAGGCTTAGCAGTAGCAATGCTGTAGACTGATGTTCTTTTGGATCTTTGGTTTTGGGGTACATTCCCAAAGTGGGTGTTGTTTCGAGTCCCTAACAGATTCTCGTCTTTGAATGAGCCGAGTACTAGGACACACTAAAGAAAGGAGGCTATTTTTTGAAAGTCATTTGGATTTTGTGAATGGTGGAGGTCTTTTGCCTAAGAGAAGCCCCCAGGACGACAAAGCTAGCTGCTGAGAACATGACAGTGTCGTGACCGGAATGATGGTGCTTTTTGAATGTGTGGGTGGTTGTGCCTTTGTTGAAAGGCTGCCTACGTATTCACGTGTAGTGAAATCAAACCAAGCCGTAGTTCAGTGGATTGGAAGATATATTATGGTGCCTAGCTTATTAGGGCTTTGTGTTTAACTAGCCATAACGATGGTGTAGGCTAGGCATGTTCCCAATGATGTCTTGATCAAAGGGCTAGAACAGTTAGGATGTTGATCCCGTGATTGTGAGCGTTCTCCGGGGTAGCCCCCCAGAGGTAGTGTGAACTGTTTGGGCATGTTCTATGCCGACCGCAGGTTGAGTTCCCGTGTTTGGGGCTGGTAACTGGTTTGGATGTTTTTGGAAATGTGGAGCTAGGTTGTAAGTGGCTTTGATGCTTCGAAATCTGGAGCTCGATTTTGTGGAGCTAAGGCTTCGAGGGTAAGGTATTGTAATGTTGTAGGAAAGGGGGAAGTCGAGTAAAAATGACTCGAACTTCGATCGGGGTAGGTTGGATAATGCGGGATCTAATTTCCATGTCTGGCCCTAATGGTTAGGGGTATCCTATGGAGCTTGAATCCTCAAAATTCCGGGTTGTCTCTTAGCCTAGGTCACGAGAAGGTCTTTAGGGTTGTAATGTGGGAAGGCTAGATGTGGCGTTAGCTGACCAACTTGATGTCTCTCCCCTTTTTGATGGTATGACATTGATAATTTTTGAATTGACCGTAGCCCGGTCAAGGGACTTTCACTTGAGTTGTCCGTTGACCACGGTCATGGGTATTTGATTTTTTTTTATATTTCTGTTTTTGTTTTTTTTTTTGGGTTGACCTCTTAGCCCAGGTCGTGGGATTTTTTTTTGTGTTGACCATGTCCCGGTCAAAAGGGGTTGACCGTATCTGGTCGAGGGATGTTGATCATGACCAACTCTTTTGTTTTGGCCTTTTACTTTTTTCCTTGGACTTCTGTTTTTTGTCCAATTTTTTTTAACGGTTATCCCTCCCTTTGATGTTGTGGGTGGATATGGGGGTGGGCCCATCGGTTGGATTTGGCTTGTGGAGCTAAACCCTTGTAAGGTGTAAGTATAGTTGGTGTTTATGTGAGTGCAACTTGGGATGAAGTACTCTACGGTAAGCATGGTGATTTGGATCTTGGTATTGTCATCATAATTCCGAGCAGGCTTGGTGGGAGAATCGTCCCGAGTTGGGTATTTTTGGCATCAAGTCTATAGAGTCACGATGCTTCTTTTTTTTGCTTCTGGTCAGACTAACGCCTAAGGTAGGGATTGGTCAGTTTTATTGGAGGGGTGTTTATTGTGGGAAATGGGCTTGCCTTCCGTCTTGAATCCAAACTAGGAGACTACCTAGATTTGTCATAGGATTCGATACTGCTCCTGCTAAGGGTAGTTATGTGGCTGTCTATGCCAGACATGGAACATGTAAGGGAAAACACGGGTCTCAATTCCTACAGTTATTATAAATATGCCTATAATAGTCACGTGCATGTGCTCACAGTGTATGATGGTGTTCTCCATGTTCTCGGAAACACATAAGGAAAGCATATAGTAGAGATAGAATATTGAAAGCTGATTTTTGTTGAATTTTGAAAAGAGGACAGAATGCAAAAGACTCTGACTCTGATTTGGAAATGAGGATGTAGGGTATCCTAGACTCGGACTCAGACATAGACTCGAATTAAATCCGGACTTACGGATGCTCGGTTGGTTGTTTCTTTTTTGGTAAGGTCTTCGATTGGAGAAAACGACTGGTGTCACGACTCGCCTAAACTCGACTTTGCGCAAATGCAAGAGAGGGAGTCAAACTAGACATAGCCCAGGGTGACGGGTAGACAAAGATTCTTGGACCGGGATACTCGAACGTTGACCTAGACGAGGTAACGACCCTGGCTTTGACTCGACGATGAGACTCAAGCTGCACGAGGGTGAGTCCGAAAATGGGGCGACCGTGTTTGACCGCGTCACGTTTTCGGACCAACCGTGGCGACGTAAACCTTTAGGAAACTCGAGTGTTCGTAGCATAGGTACGACTCGAAGAAGGCATTATAAGGACGCCGGTGTATGATGAACGTAAGGTACCCCTTAAGGTGACTGTGGTCCAATGCTCAGGTGGAGGACAGCCCCCAAGTGAGACTAAAGACTCTGACAAGATTCAGATGGTGCGGCATCCGAATGACTCCAAAGTGACATACGTGAGACACCACGTGTAGGACATGACTCTTAGAGAAACCGTGATTGATCGCTCTGCTGAAGGGTAGCCCCCGAGTGAGACCGAAGGTTTTGGTAAGACTCGAGTGTTGGACGAGTGACCCTTAGATGTAAGGATCAAGAACCTTTAGCTACAGGGCTATGCCTTGTAAAAGGTTGACTCGGCCTCGAGGAAAGGCAGACGGGTAAGGGAAGAAACTTGCGATGTAAGATCGGCAGAGTTTCGACGCTAGAGACCCTTGACTTGACTTGAATAAGGATAGACAATGTGATTAGGGTAGACCCTTAAGTTAAAGGACCCTTGAATTAGGATGACCCGACTAACGGATTGAAAGACGAGCGAGATTCCCTTAGGGAAGGTCATGGGGACCGTCTTGTCGAAGGGAAAGATCGCGTGGGACTTTCTAGTTAGGACTCGAGTGTTTACGAACCTTCCATTTAAGAGTGTATGACTCGTGTTGGTTGGTTATGCCTTTAGGATAAGGCGGACTAGGATGGGGAAGAAACCCGTGATGTAGGATCGACGGAGTTCCGACGCTATAGACCTTCATTGTACTATGAAAAGACCCGACACACGGATAACGGTGGGTCCTATAATAAGGAAGGTTTTTGAAAAATGATTGAATTTTAAAAATTGAGAGGACGGTCCTGAAATTGGTAGTGGGCCAATAGGACCGGGCATTTTGAAATGTTAGAATGGTTGCGAGTAAATTCGCGTTTTGAAAAATTGGGAGATGGTCCCGTCTTTTGAGCATGCTGACAGGACCGGTTTTTTAAAAAGTTGAAATTTTGAAATTTTAAATATCGAAAATAAATTTCCAAAAATTTGAAATTTGAAAATAAGATCCCGAAGATTTGAAAATCCAAAATGGCATCTCGAAGATTTGAAAATCGCGAATGGCGTCACGAAAATTTGAATTTTGAAAATTCGAAAATCGAAAGGGAATCGAAAATTCGAAATTAGAAATGGGAAGCATGCCGGCTAAAAATAGGCTATCCCCGATGACATGTGGTACATCAGGTATCCCCAGCGGAGTCGCCAAATTGTGGACATGACGTAGGTCCACCCCGACGCCGCCACGCGCGGGTTTGGGTAGGCGAATGAATCTCATGGTAAGATTGATCTCGGGTTCGAAATTTAAATCGTAGTTGGAGTCGCCACTGAATTTATGGGAATTCGGACCCATTCGAGCCCACTTTATGTCGTCATGGATCGTACACAAAGTATGGCCCATTTCGATTTCAGAGTTTATGGGGCTTGTCCCTTTGCATTACGATACCGATACCATCTACACCGGTTATCGTGTAAAGAATGACTCTCGTGCGCCAACGGTTTCGGACATCCGGAAACCGAGGTTCTGGGTAAGGGGTGAGGGTACGTGTTGGGAAGCCCACTAAGGACACCCAACCCCGCCCGCACATAGAGGCCTCTACTAAGACATCGTTCGTGTTCGTGTACGCGCGCTAGTAAAATGACTAAATGATATGCAAACAACGTTTTTTGCTAAACATGCGAATTACGTGTGACCTACGTCATTTTAATGCATCTTGATTCACGTCAAAGTGATTTACATGTGATGTTCATTTAAATAAATAAATGGCAAACATCGAAAAAAAAAAACTCGTAAATAAATTACAAATTATACGGGCGGAATACAACCCGGAATTCACAATACAACGAGCGATAAAATAGAATAATCGAATTAAAAGCGGCAAATGCTAACTAGAAACGGACCCGTATATAATAAATATAAACTAGACCGTAAGTTAAGTAAATGGACGAACGTTGATTAAATGCACATTATATTGTGTATTAAACGGAGGACGGAAATATGGGACCTAGGCGTGGTGCTAGCCCGATCCCAAATCTCGATGCCTTGTCCCGGCTTATCACATCGAAAAATTGGCGTCTAAATTAGTCATGCGTCGGATACAACTAAAGAGTCGTCGACATAAAATAATTTGTGAAAGACATCGATCAAAGTCGTAGAAGTGAATTAAAATGCATGAGTTTTGAAAAAGGAGATCACGTGATTGACTTTGCACGCGACGACCTAAGTCGTAAAAAAGAGACCCACTCGACCGAGTCATGGCAAAGACTCGATCGAGTGAGCCTTTGAAGGACATACTGCCCGGTTTTTGGGGTGCCACTCGATCGAGTGGCCCATGGCACTCGGTCGAGTGCCCCCTGTACGAGTCATGGCTCGTTTCGGAAAAGATGGTTATTCCGTATTATTGATTTTGAAATTGACATGCAATTACACTAAATATAAATATGGTCCAATTTATAGTAGTGTAAATTTTGATGGCTCGTCCTATTCGACATTCGGTTATAGAACCGTTATCTAGTAATTAAAGAGAATTTGCAAAATCGAGTTTGATCGAACTAGAACAAATATCGATTCCCTCTGCGTCATAATGTCGTAATCTATCCTTTCGGATCGTGTGACAATTAATTCGGCGTCAACGGGTTTCGTCCTAATCCGATTTGTCGATGATTCTTTTAGAATAATATTTTGAAAGAGATGTGGTCGGACATATTTAACAACGAATTTCCACGATCTATTACGCCCTTAAGTGTTCAGGGCGGCGGACCTCGAAGGGCGCCATCTCCAATACGACTTGTAAAGGGATTAAATAGACTTTAGGCGGAATTCGTAATTAAACGTATTCGACCCGAAAATTCGACCGTCGTTGCAAACTTAAGTCCTCGGCATTTTAACATTGTAATTTGGCCTTTTAGGCCTACGATCATTAATTTTGCCTCAACGGACGTTGCTCGGATCGTTTTGAAAATAGTTTTTTTATGATAAATATACGCGGTATTAATATTATAACAAAATGTAAATGACGATAATTAAATGTTAGTAGTTAGTATACGATAAATAAATGTTAGATGTTAGTTGACATAAAATAAAATGTTAGTATACATAAAATTAAAAGTTAGTAACGGAATTAAAAATGTTAGTATTAGTGTTAGTATAATTAATAATAATAATAATAATAATAATAATAATAATAATAATAATAATAATAATAATAATAATAATAATAGTAGTAGTAGTAGTAGTACATATATACATATAATCGAAAAGAAAAGAGAAAGGAGAAAGAGATGATGGGATTTAATGACACCCTCAACCTACATGCTTAAAATGGCCTCGGTAACGGACTCGTAATAGCGACGGGAGCGCGGGAGTGTCGAGATATGTAGGGTGAGTTATGGTGTGTGTCTTTGACGAGTTTGGATCTCGGGATTTTGAATACGTATGTGTGTGTATGTGTATGAGTGCCTAGAACTCAAGGGTGATGAAGGTTTTAAGGTTTAAGATGTGTAAGGTTGGATGAGGATTGAAAGGGTTGGAAAAACCTTGTGAAATGAATTGATGTGATGGGGTATTTATAAGGAGGACCCCGGTTTAGGGTCACTCGATCGACTGGTGTAAGTGCACTCGACCGAGTGCCCGGTTCAGGAGCGATTCGACCGGTTCACAGGCTTACTCAATCGAGTGGGCCTAAGCCACTCGATCGAGTGGGTCAAATCGGGTGGAGTGTATTTAGGGAAATATTGTTGACCATTTTTGAAATGATTCTGGTTGATTTGGTTGTTGAGTCTGGATTCATTTTGTGTATTTGGACATAATGTGAGGCTGGTTCGTCTCGGGATTCGACTTTGACCGGCCGGGTTTTGACTCGGTCGCTAAAAGATGGTTTTATTTCCGGTGACGGTTTTGAGCCAAATTAGTCTCATTTTATTGGAAACGACCCACTGGGGCTGGATTTGAGGTCGGTTTGAGAGATTTGCACTCTGCTAAATGCCCACGTCGGATACTATAGATTCTGAGTCCATATTCGAGCGTATTAAGTCACGTTTACGTCCGATCATCATCGGGTGTTTTGTCGGGAACTGCTATAGACACTAGCAGGCAAAATGCGAGTGTCTACAATATGGAATACTTCACACGACTCTTGAACACCTTGAGTATGCAGGAGGGGTTTAAGTTTCATTCATTATGCAAAAAACTAAAACTTAACCATCTCTGCTTTGCTGATGATATTTTAGTCTTCTGCTATGCTAATGAGGCCTCGGTACAAATTATTACTCAAGCCTTTGGTTGGTTTTCTAAAACATCTAGTTTGGAGGTAAACAAAGCTAAATCTGATATGATAATGAATGGGGTGAATGATAGAATCAAGAGCGGACTACTGGACATTTCAGGTTTTGCACAAGGTTCTCTACCATTTTTTGTTTTTTTTTTTGGTAAAAGGGTAAAATTGTATAAATAATCACAAATATACAAAGTTCTCTTCTCTACCATTTAAATACCTTAGGGGTCCCCTTTTCGCATAAGTGCTTTAATTTGTCTGATTGCAACAAATTATTAGAGAAAATTGTGCAAAAGGTTAGGGGATGAGAGGCTAGGAAGCTCAGTTATGCGGGCCGACTAGTACTCATTAAAGCTGTTCTATCCCAAATGCACAACTATTGGTGTCGAACTTTTGTGCTTCCCAGTGGGATTATTAAAAGATTCGAAGCGATATGCAAAAATTATCTTTGGTCCGGGGGAGAGAGCTATCATAAGGTTCTCCTCCTGGCTTGGGAGACTTGCTGTAAACACCAAAAGCATGGAGGATTAGGAATATTGAATGGAGAACAATGGAATAGAGCAATGATTGGTAAGCACACTTAGGCGATTCATGCCAAGGAAGAGCATTTATGGATCAAATGGGTGAATGCTATATATTTAAAGGGGCACAACTGGTTTGATTATCAACCTCCTCTTGTGTCCCGCTGGGAGTGCAGGAAGATTTGCTCTACTAAAGGGAATATACTCGCTGGTTACATAGATGGTAAATGGATGGGAAGAGATCAACCTTATACCAGTAAAGATGGGTATAGATGGATGTAAGGCAATGCTATTACATCCCCTGGGTTCCTACTGTTTGGTGCAGAATGGTCTCCCCTAAACACTCGTTTATAGCATGGTTATATGCACATAGAAGACTACTCACTCAGGACAGATTGCAGAGATATAGAGTGATTAAGATGAACAACTGCTTCTTATGCGAGGTTGATGTGGAGAATATAGAGCATCTGTATTTTAAATGTCCTTATGGCATGAGCTACTTTTAGCTGCTGCAAGCATGGCTGCAGATCTCTATACCAGCTGCAGGGGTGCTAGAGTGGTGCAGATGGTGGAGAGATAAATCATGCGTGAAAAAACAGATCATTTTTGCTGCGGCGCTTATTTACATGCTTTGGCAAGAGCGAAACAGTTGCAGGTTGAAGGGCTGTATTATCAGACCTGAGGGACTTATTGCTCATGTCAAAATGGTAGTCTGTTGTAGGTTAAGAAGTAGAATGCTGAAGTTCATGTCTAAAGTTGATAGATAATGGATGGAGAAGGTAGGCATGAGTTAGGAGGATGATAGCAAGTTCGCTGTAATTCTGAGGTTATGGCAATATTCAGAATTGCTGACAAAGATTGTAATCCCCAAGAAAATTTAACGCAATACAGTGGCGGAAACACTGTAGAGTTGGGATTAAAACACACTGACAAACTATATCTTATTAAAAGAAATGGTAAGTCAATACAAATGCCTCTTTTTACAAAAGGGCTAAAAAAGGAAATTCTCCAAACAGGTTATACAAATCCATAAATTACATGAATAAAAAAAGAGTAGGATCCATGCTACTCGCTAGCTGACACCCAAAACCCAGCAGCAAATACCTGTCATGTTATAAACATAACAGTCACGTCAGTGGGGAGTAACTCGGACGTTCTCCCAGCCATATTATATCATATGGAAGAACAATAGTATTATTATATCAAAATAATTAAAAAGAGAAAACATTAAAACGATATAATAAAAATAAGTTTTCAACGAAATTTAAAGCACTTGTCAACCTGCAAGTAAAAAAATCATTCGATAATAATAATATTCAAAAATGGCGTTATGGAAATTCGATCAGTGTGAACAAGGCTAGACTTTCACTAAGTTAATACTGGAAACTAGCTTCGAGAACTGTAGACTTAACTCATAACAGAATCCAATCTCTAACTAGGCAACTCAACTATAACAGGACTGCGTGCAGCGAGGTCCTGGTTTAAGTAGTATACACCCCTCCTGGATACCAACGGTATCCAGTTCAACTAACGTCGACTAACACGATGCGATATCTAGCTTAAGGGCACAATGCACACTCTCCTGGGCGAAACTACGCCCAGTTCAACGACCAAATGTGCCCCAAATAGGCACACCGACTTTATAGCTGATGGCAAAAACGTGCATCCAGACTATATTACTCTAACCCCACACTAGTCTTTATTCCATAACTCCAAAACAACCATTATCGATATTGAAAATAAATAATCATCGTAAATAATATGTAAATAAAAGAAATAAACCTTTTGTATTAGAAGGGAAACTTTCTATAAATAGAAACTTACTAATTTTATAAACTTACTTAAAATAGATATAGTCTTATAGAAAATACTTAAGTATTAAAATAAGTGAAATGTATAGAAATAGCATTTCTAACAAAATTAACATTTTATTATTATCGTCGTTATCTTAACTTTAATATATTTCTAAATTCATTACTCAAAATAAAATATAATAAGTCAATATATAATATTTAATAAATAATTAGGAAATCTAGTTAAAATTATAAATTTTAGAAAAGAAATGTTTTAAGAAAAGAAAAGATATCAAAATTAATTGGGTGGACGAATTTTATAATTGAAATGGGATTTTACAAATGTTTCAAATTACTTTTTTTAGCAAATAGATTTTATTAATAAATAATAAGGATTTTACTAAAAATAATCAATCGTAGACAAATGAGAAATTATTAGGGAAAATAGTCTCGACTAAAAATGTATTTTAAATAAATCGACTACTTTCTCATTTATTAATATAAGTCGTAAAACAAAATTAAATTACTGAACAAGTATACAAATCTCGATAAAAATACAATTTTGAGTTAAAATTATAAATTATCAAAATATGACGAAAATATGAAATCGACATTATTTAGTTACTAGTGTCACGATAACCAACAAAATATTATAAATATCGTAAATATTAAATTACTAACGATTTATAAAAAGATATCGAAAACTTGTAAAATATTTATAAGGTACACAATTTAAAATAATGTTTTTAGCAAATAATAAATAGCTAAAATTAGAAAATCAAAGTTAAAATATTTAGTACATACTACTACTCAAACATATGATATAAAACTGAGTAACGTCCTAAAGTTACCTTGAGTCGGTATAGAGAACAAAGGAGAAGAAACATGGACTCGATTTGCGACATCCATGACAGCAACAACGTACAAGCGTCCCAGAATAAGAGAGGAGGAAACAGGGCACGAGGTTGATGATGGAGATGGTGATGGCTGGAGGGAAGTGAGGAAGAAATGGAGGAGTCGGATGAGATGAAAAGGAGGAACGAAAAGGTGGAGGATGGCTGATTAAAGGGGAGTGAAAGATGAAGCGATGGGTTGATATGAAAGGCAGAGGGAGAGAATTAGTAAGAAGGGTGTACATGATAAAAGGGGGATGAATGAATATAATAAGTGGGTTAAATTCAACTTACAAAAAAATGTACGGATTCCGAGACAATAGTATATGTTGTATACGGATTTAATTAAATGAATCGGGTAGGAAATGAATTCCGTAACGATAAGTTGACTGACCCACGAAATCGAATCAAAATGAGTTAATAAAATTAATAAATAATTGGGCCGTCAAATAAGATGAGTAATTAAAGTATTCGAGACGAAAATGAAGCTTATTGAAATAAATAATTAGACGATGAAATAATATTTCCCGATAAATAATAAATTTTCGATAAAGTGAATTAAATTGATTTCTTGAGGAAAGAAAATAGATGTTTTGACGAAATTTAGAATAAATGAGTTTCGAGTCGAAAATAGAATTTCGAGCTTAAATATAAATAAACAAAAAGAATTTAGAATTTAAATCGCCGAAATATGCTTCGATAAGAATTAAATTAAATGTATCAAATCAATCGAAACAGAAATAAAAATATGTTTTAAATATATGAGTTTCCGAGACAAATAGAATTTTAGGAGTTTGAAAGGATTAAACGATAAATTCGTTATATAATAATTTTAAGAATTACAAGTTAAATCGTAAAAAATAAAAATATGAACATAATTTTAATTTTAATTTAATTTATAAAATCAGTGGTGTTACAAAGATTCAATATATTAATTACATTTCACCTAAAAAAACGTAGAGTTGACCATGGGTGAACACGAGCTTGGGCAGATAATGACCCACGTGAGACAATGATTGGCCTTGACTCTTGTTAATGGTCATGGCAAAGCAAGCATATATATATATATGTATGTATATATAGAAATGGGGCACTGTCGTCGGGTAAACCGAACAGGGAATTTGCTGGAGTCGGATGGAGATAGAGAAAAGCACGGGATATAGACTTTATCACCTTTTTTGGCTACTCGTTAGCGTAGTACACCGAATGACTTATTTCCCTAGGTTAGTAACAGTTAATCGCGTACCATTACCCAACCCGTGAAATTGATTAATGTTCCAGATAAGCATTACCATAGCACCCACTTTTAAGGGTAACTAGTGGTTAGGAATCCTAGAACAGTTAATGCTAGTCAGGAATATGCTGGATCTTGAAGGTTCCCCCTTATATTTGGCGAAAGCATAGCTCCAATAATCTAAATGAGTCTTCGCAACTCTGATTTTGACATGGCTCTGATTAAGAAAATATAAAGTGCAACTCATAATGAGTCATACATATTTATTTGCTCATACCATGTAAAGACCAACATGAAACTTAATAATGAAAATGTCGCATTCAACTTACGACTTAGTGGATAATAAAAAAAAACCTTTCGTTTGCTCTGGAGATTTCCGGCGTTATTTCCGGCGCGGACAGGTCTTGACAGCGACTAGGCTGTCCGGCGTCAATTTTGGTTCCCGTTTCAATGAGGCAGAAGGAGCGTGCGGTCCCGAAAGGACCTAAACCATTGAAACCAATAACTCGAGAAGCTAAAGAGGATCTTTTACGTAAGGTTGTGAAGAATTCGAAATTGGATGAAAACCGATCACAGGCGGAGGACAGTTTGTCGACTTTGGCGAATTCAAAATTGAACGAAATCCCTGGTATGAATTATACGTCAGAGACGGAGGACGATGAAGTGTCTGAATTTGTTCCGGACTCTGTTAATGATGCGGAGATGAACGGGAGCGAATGGAAACAGAGGGAGGGCAAAAAAAATCGTTGATATGTGTAGCCACCCTCATTTTGACCGCCAGGTGTCTATGGCAGTTTCCAAAAAATACCCGATGATGATCAGACGCTAACGTGTTTCTATGCGCTCGAATACGGGCTCTAATCCATTAATCGTTGGCTAACACACTTACGGAGTAAATATCTCACCAAACGGACCTCAAATCCAGGCCCAATGGTTCATTCCGAGTCAAACAAGACTAATTTGGGCCGAAACCGACACCGGAAATAAAACCGAGTTTTTGCGATTGGGTCAACCCCGGTCAAAGTCGTTTCCGAGACACACAAAACAGCCATGCAATCCTCAAAAGTCCAAGTCAAACACAAAACCCATCAAACACCCAAAGTCAACGTCCAAAACAAAGGACCCGTGCAACCCGACTGGGCCACTCGATCGAGTGACCCACCCACTCGATCGAGTGGGCTTGTTTTGAGCCCTGCTGCAGGCTTCACAGGCCACTCGACCGAGTTAGCCCTTTACTCGGTCGAGTAACCCTAATTCGGGTGCCCTAGCCTTGCCTATATAAGCAACCCCCACGCAACACAATTACCAATCCTTTTACAACCCTAAAAATCTTTTTGCAACCTCAAGAACTTTTTTACAAACCCTAGAGCAACCTTACACATACACGCATACTACGTCTTTTGCAAACCCTAATCAAACCCTAACAATCTTACACTAGCAAGAACCCTAAACCTAGTTTTAGGAATCGAACCCGAGCCACCACAACTTAGCCTCCATACACCTCGAAGACTCTTGTGTTAAAGCCACGGTTACGAGTCCGCACCGAGACAAGAACATGTAGGTTGAGGGTGTCAAAACCCTCTCTTTTCTTCCCTTCCTCTCTTCGTCGCCCGCGTCCCTTTCCGTCGTCTTTGTTTTTCGTTTTTTTTTAATTTTGTTCTTCGCATTCATAATATCGATAATACTACTAATATCAAAGCATTAAAATACTTATGGATTTGTGTCGAACGTGAGTGATGGTGGGATAAGGAAAACCGCATATACAAGTGTACTGCACACGCGTCGTCGGTCGCTTATCCCACCACCCCGATCGTTTGATTATTGAAATAAGTTAACTTAAACAATAATTCGTTTTTTTTATTTTTTGTAGTCATCATCATCGATTTTGCATTCATCAATTTTTTAAAATCAATTTTAATAAGGGTCGAAACCCGTTGACACGGATCCGACATCACAATCCCTAGGGATTTATTTCGATGTCGGAGAAGTCGTGGGAATCAAGTCCTTTTTTATTCAAGTAATGCGTCGATCTTAGATTCGATACCAATTCCATAATTGGATATCGAATCTAACGATCAAGTCACATAAATTAATTAACGTGATTTGTTCATATCGCGATAATTAATTTAAGACGACTAAAATTTGTTTTTTTATTTATTTTTATTTTCACTCTAATATTCCATATCGATTCAAATAATCGAATATGGGATATAACGAGTATTCAAAATTAGATTCGGGTATAAATTCAACAATATTTATATTCGGTTCAACAAAATTCGCGATTTATAAAAAACCAAGTCGAACATAAATTGTGCAATATTTATGTCCGATTCGGTAAAACCATCGAATTATCAAAAATCAAAAGCAATTTCAAAATCAATAATTAAATTGCAAACGAACCAAGTTCGTACAGGTGCCACTCGACCGAGTGCCTTAGTCACTCGATCGAGTGACATCACAGTTATCGATCAGAATGCTTTTTACGACCACCACTCGGTCGAGTCTCACAGTGACTCGATCGAGTGGCTACGTACTCGACCGAGTTGGTCAATAACTCGGACGAGTACAGTCTAGCATGCAAAACAGAATCATCTTCTACAGGTCCACTCGATCGAGTCTATCGACTACTCGATCGAGTAACCTCATAACGACTAAAACAATGAGTCGTACATTCTCCTATTTTCAAACTCGATAGTATTTTACGACTTAGGTCAACATGTGCTTAATTAATCACGTGTATACTATCTTTTCAAACCATGCATCTCATATTTGCATCTCGTTTACATCATTCAACTCAATTCATCATTTGCACAAACCGTTATTATTCATTACATCGTTACTAACGCGTTTGTTATTTCTTTTGCCAATTTAATTATTGTTCGTTTATTGTAATAAATGAACCCACATGCTAAAATTCCACTTTGACGTAGAATTAATTGCATTAAATTGACATAGAAACCCACTTTTCAATTTCCTTCACATGCCTAGGAAAAACAATGTTGCATAAGCATTTTTTCCCGTTTTACTAACGCGCGTATTGTAAGTCATTCGAATTCTTAGTAGAGGCCGCTAATGTGCGAGCGGGGTTGGGTGTCCTTTGTGGGCTTCCCAACACGTACCCTCACCCCTTACTCAGAACCTCGGTTTCCGGATACCCGAAACCGTTGGCGCACGAGAGTCATTCATACACGATATCCGATAATGTCGGTATCGGTATCGCAATGCAAAGGGACGAGCCCAATAAACTCTGACATCGGAAATGAGCCGTATTTTGTATACGGACCACTACGACATAGAGTGGGCTCGAACGGTTCCGAATAACCACAAAATTCGGTGGCGACTCCACATAGACCTAAATTTCAATTCGATCCATTCTCATATGGAGATTCATTCGCCTACCCAAACCCGCGCGTGGCCGCGTCGGGGTGGACCTATGTCATGTCCACAATTTGGCGACTCCGCTGGGGATTAACTGAAGTGTGACTTACCATCGGCATCCTCAGGGTGAGACTCGAATAGAAATCGTTTGACTAGTACAATACGCGTTTTAGTTCTACGGTTCATGCATAACCCATATTTTCCCGGGCCAGTACTCGCGACCGACGTCCCACTATACCGTTGATGTACTCCAATATGGATATGTCAAAAGGTGTCCATAGTCGATTCGAGTGGGTTTCGCGGCATGTTCTAAGATCAACTCGACTTAGGAAGTCCGTCCCGATCAACGTCTAGACTATGTACACTGGTATAGACCCCCTATAGACCGACCGAGACTTAGTATAGAGCATACATGGCGTCGTTATAATGCTTGTGTGACTACGTGCTACTTGGTTTCCGAGTCGTTTTCAAAAACCGTCTTTTTTCAAAGATTGCATCTTTTTCAAACTATTCAATTTCAAAACCCGGGACACATACCGAATTTAGGACTTATGATTTTACTCAAAATAGCCTATTTTCTAGATGGTATGCTGCCCAATTCAAAACTCAAAAATACTTTCGAATTTTCAAAACCGAGGCCCGATGCACTTTCCGATTTTCTCGAAAAATCGGGCCTCTCCACCGAGTTATCTCGGAATTTTCAAAACAATCAATTTTGAAAACCTTCTTCTCCTTAGGACTTCCCATAATTAGCAGTGTCGGGTCGTGTCTTAAGTTGTCAAGGTCTTTAGCGTCGAAACTCCGTCGAGCTTACATCACGAGTTTCTTCCCTATCCCAGACCGCCTTATTAGACTAAGGAAAGGCCCACCTACGTAGGACATACTCCTACAAAGGAAGGCTCGTCTACACACTCGAGTCTAAAAGTCTGTGGATGTCTCACGTGAACCTTCCTTCGAACAGGACTAGGCCCACTCGCCGAATCCTAAGGAAGGCCCACCTTACACAAGTTACCCGTCTAGGTGTCTTTTCCGAGTCAACCTTTTACAAGGCATAGCCCTACAACAAAAGGTTCGGGGTCCTTACGTCTAAAGGTCACTCGTCCCACACTCGAGTCTTAACAAAATCTTCAATCCCACTTGGAGACTACCCCTTAGCAGGGCGATCAATCACGGTTGCTCTAAGGGTCATGTCTTTAACGTGTGTCACATAACCCACTTTCGAGTCACTTAGATGCCACACCATCTGAGTCCTTAGTCTCACTTGGGGGCTATTCTCCGACGGAATGACTAATCACAGTCACTCCAAGAATCGTACCCTACACATTTGTCTTAGGGGAATTTAACCCGAGTCAAACTGGGGCCGTCCCTCCTCTTGCGCTATTTCCTATGCCTTGGTGAGTTTGAGTTCCGAAGCAACCTCTCTGATTACGTGGTGCTCTTACAGACAGGCCACCCGAAACCAGACGCCAACGCAAGATGGATGAATTGAAAAACGCTTTGACCAAGATCGAGACCCAACTGGCTGCCATCCAGGCTAACCAAGCTACTTTATCCACCCGCCTAAGCACCGTGGAGAAAACGGCCCCAGTTGAAGGAGCTGAGTCCACTGGGCCCATAGCCGAGTTGATCAGTGTTGTTCGTAGGCTCGAAGAGCAAGTCTACTTATCGACGAACAACTCGATCCACACCGAAAATGCTCGTACTTATTCACCTTTGAATGACGAGCTACCTGCCAACCTCAACCTTACGGGAATTCCAATGTTTGAGGGTACTGGAGACCCGGTCCATCACATCCGGGCTTTCTAAGATTTCATGGCGATCCAAGGAGTAAAGTCCACCATGTTTAAGCACTTATTCCCTTCCTCCCTCGAGAAGCACCCCAAAGCCTGGTACTACAGGCTCGATTCCAAGAAATACCCGACTTGGGATGACGTGGCAACGAAGTTCGCTCGGAACTACGCTGATAATATCGAAATCCAGACTACAATGCGTACTCTGGAAGTGATGGCCCAAGAGCCCAAAGAAGGGTTCACTAAATATCTTCAAAGATGGAGGGCCAAGAGTGTAAAGTTAGTAAACAAGCCCAACGAGAAGACACTAGTGGAGGCCTTCATCAACAACCTCCTACCCTCTTACCGCGTCCATCTTAGGTATGCCGGCATTTCAAACTTTGCCGTACTTACCGAAATGGGCATTAGGATTGAAGACGATCTTCGACACAATGAAGATCTGGGTGAAGTTTCTACTAAAGGCTATAATGGACATCAACTCGAGTCCTTGGAAGCCGACGACTAATGACAACATTATCCGAGAGTCCGGATCTGATTTGAGTCCGAGTCTGAGTCCGAGTCTAGGATGTACTATTCCCTTCGAAGTCGAAGTCAAAGTCAAAGTCAGAGTCAGAGTCAGTTGTATTCTGTCCTCTTTTTCAAAATTCAATAAAATCAGCTTTCAATATTCTTTCTCATATATACTTTCCCTACGTGTTTCCGAGAACATGATGAACACCATCATACACTGTGAGCACACGCACGTGACTATTATAGGCACATCTATAATGACTACAGGAAACCGAGCCCGTGTTTTCTTTTTACCTACTCCGTGTCTGGTATAGAAAAACCACATAACTACCCGTAGCAGGAGCGGTATCGAATCCTATGACAAATCTAGGTAATCTTCTAGTTTGGATTCAAGACGGGAGGCAAGCCCATTTCCCACAATAAAACACTCCTCCAATAAGACTGACCAATCCCTACCTTAGGTGTTAGTCTGACCGGCAAAAAAAAAAAAGCAAAAGGCCAAAACAAAAAAAAAATAGGCCAGCAAAAAAAAGAAAACTGGACACAAAAAAAAAAAAAAAAAAAAAAAATCGAAAGTCCGTGAGAAAAAAAAAACCGAAAGGCCAAAACAAAAAGCAGGCCATCATCAAAAAATTCAGAATACCCATGACCGTGGTCAACGGTCAATTTAAGTGAAAGCCCCACGACCAGGGTACGGTCAAAATTATCAAAGCCCATGACCGCGGCTAAGGGGTCAATCAAAAAATCAAATACCCATAACCGTGGTCAACGGTCAACTCAAGTGAAAATCCTTTGACCATGGTACGGTCAAATTCAAAATTATCAATACCATCCAATAGGGGAGTGACAATCAAGCTGGTCAGCTAACACCACATCTAGCCTTCCCACATTACAACCCTCAAGACCTTCCCGAGACCCAGGCCAGAGACAGCCAGGAATTTTGAGGATTGACGCTCCATAGGATACCCCTAACAATTAGGGCCAGACATGGAAACCAGACCCCGCATTATCAACCAGCCCTCGAAGCCTTAGCTCCACAGAACCGAGCTCCAGATTTCGAGTCATCAAAACCAGACTCCGCATTATCAAACCAGCCCTCGAAATCTTAGCTCCACAGAACCGAGCTCCAAATTTCGAGTCATCAAAGCCACTTACTTCCTAGCACCACATTCCCAAAAACATCAAATCTCGAGAACAAAACTCGTTAAAATTCCTCGAGAGCAGAACTCGTTAAAAATCCCGAGAACAAAACTCGTTAAAATTCCCCGAGAGCAGAACTCGTTAAAAATCCCGAGAACAAAACTCCTTAAAATCCCATCCAAACCAGTTACCAACCCCGAACACGGGAACTTAACCTGCAGTCGGCATAGAACATGCCCAAATAGTTCACACCACCTCTGGGGGCTACCCCGGAGAACGCTCACAGTCACAGGATTAATATCCTAACCATTCAAGCCCTTTGATCAAGACATCACTGGGAATGCACCTAGCCTACACCGTCATTATGGCTAGTTACACACAAAGTCCTATTAGAATAGGCACCATGATACATCTTCCGACACTGAACTACGGCATGGTTTTATTTCACCGCACGTGAATACGTAGGCAGCCTTTCAACAGAGGCACAACCACCCACATTGACACACATTCAAAAAGCGCCATTATTCCGGTCACGACACCATCATGTTCTCAGTAGCTAGCCTTGTTGTCCCGGGGGCTTCTCCTAGGCAGAAGTTCTCCATCCACTCACAAAATCCAGATAAATCCAAAAAAAATCTGGCCTCCTTTCTGTAGGGTGTCCTAGTACTCGGCTCAGTCAAAGACAAGAATCTGTCAGCACTCGAGGCAATACCCCTTTGGAAATGTACCCAAAAATCAGAAATCCAGAAGGGCACCAGACTAAAACAGTCTCATTACAGGCTACTGCAGTCCCCCCATAGCATATCTATCCCATTTCGATGTACGACCGTGTTGCCACTCGCCTAGGCTACGGTATAGCGTAACTTAAGAGTCTTATTAGGCGGCCCACTCCCCTACCGAGTCACGATCCAACCTTTAGAGAGTCCAGTCCGTGTCAGCCAACTCGTCTTGTCGCGTCCAGAGTCGAGTCTATCGGTAGGCCCCTCTCTTCAAATTCCACTTTGAAATTTGCAAAATTTAGCCATTTGAAAAAAGATCCTTTTCGACAAGGTCAGATTTCAGTCTATTTAAACTGCGAATTTCTTTTCTACCCCTTTCAATTTTGAAAACCTAGCTCGTGATTGCTTTCAGGATTTCAAATTCAAAATTTCAAAAACTTCAAAAAGTCATTTTCCCCAGCACGAGTCATTTTACTACCTACGTGTTGCATGCATTTTATGTAACTTATACAGGTACGACTTAAACAGGGACATGCAAACCTCTAAATCTCCCCAGCATTTTCACGGGATGGGCCTATGCACAGGCGCACCCAGGACTTACGCGACAAGTCCAAATGCCCCACGGAGTATTATCATCAGCCCAGGTATGACTTTTAGCTTATGGCTGGCGAGCCCTTCACGCAAGTCTAATGGACTATGAACGACCCGAACGGAAGTCTACCAGGTCTTAACGGGCTTGGTAGCAACTTTGACTTTCGCCTTGTCCAAGCCTCAGTCAGAGTGGGGGCTCTGTAGACACCCGCATTTTGACCGCCAGGTGTCTATGGTAGTTTCCAAAAAACACCCGATGATGATCGGACGCTAACGTGTTTCTATGCGCTCGAATACGGGCTCAAATCCATTAATCGTTGGCTAACACACTTACGGAGTACAAATCTCACCAAACGAACCTCAAATCCAGGCCCAGTGGTTCATTCCGAGTCAAACAAGACTAATTTGGGCCGAAACCGACACCGGAAATAAAACCGACTTTTTGCGATTGGGTCAACCCCGGTGAAAGTCGTTTCCGAGACACACAAAACAGCCATGCAATCCTCAAAAGTCCAAGTCAAACACAAAACCCATCAAACACCCAAAGTCAAGGTCCAAAACAAAGGACCCGTGGAACCCGACTGGGCCACTCGATCGAGTGACCCACCCACTCGATCGAGTGGGCTTGTTTTGAGCTCGGCTGCAGGCTTCACGGGCCACTCGACCGAGTTAGCCCTTTACTCGGTCGAGTAACCCTAATTCGGGTGCCCTAGCCTTGCCTATATAAGCAACCCCCACGCAACACAATTACCAATCCTTTTACAACCCTAAAAATCTTTTTGCAACCTCAAGAACTTTTTTACAAACCCTAGAGCAACCTTACACATACACGCATACTACGTCTTTTGCAAACCCTAATCAAACCCTAACAATCTTACACTAGCAAGAACCCTAAACCTAGTTTTAGGAATCGAACCCGAGCCACCACAACTTAGCCTCCATACACCTCGAAGACTCTTGTGTTAAAGCCACGATTACGAGTCCGCACCGAGACAAGAGCATGTAGGTTGAGGGTGTCAAAACCCTCTCTTTTCTTCCCTTCCTCTCTTCGTCGCCCGCATCCCTTTCCGTCGTCTTTGTTTTCGTTTTTTTTTATTTTGTTCTTCGCATTCATAATATCGATAATACTACTAATATCAAAGCACTAAAATACTTATGGATTTGTGTCGAACGTGAGTGATGGTGGGATAAGGAAAACCGCATATACAAGTGTACTGCACACGCGTCATCGGTCGCTTATCCCACCACCCCGATCGTTTGATTATTGAAATAAGTTAACTTAAACAATAATTCGTTTTTTTTATTTTTTGTAGTCATCATCATCGATTTTGCATTCATCAATTTTTTAAAATCAATTTTAATAAGGGTCGAAACCCGTTGACACGGATCCGACATCACAATCCCTAGGGATTTATTTCGATGTCGGAGAAGTCGAGGGAATCAAGTCCTTTTTTATTCAAGTAAAGCGTCGATCTTAGATTCGATACCAATTCCATAATTGGATATCGAATCTAACGATCAAGTCACATAAATTAATTAACGTGATTTGTTCATATCGCGATAATTAATTTAAAAAGACTAAAATAGGTTTTTTTATTTATTTTTATTTTCACTCTAATATTCCATATCGATTCAAATAATCGAATATGGGATATAACGAGTATTCAAAATTAGAATCGGGTATAAATTCAACAATATTTATATTCGGTTCAACAAAATTCGCGATTTATAAAAAACCAAGTCGAACATAAATTGTGCAATATTTATGTCCGATTCGGTAAAACCATCGAATTATCAAAAATCAAAAGCAATTTCAAAATCAATAATTAAATTGCAAACGAACCAAGTTCGTACAAGTGCCACTTGACCGAGTGCCTTAGTCACTCGATCGAGTGACATCACAGTTATCGATCAGAATGCTTTTTACGACCACCACTCGGTCGAGTCTCACAGTGACTTGATCGAGTGGCTACGTACTCGACCGAGTTGGTCAATAACTCGGACGAGTACAGTCTAGCACGCAAAACAGAATCATCTTCTACAGGTCCACTCGATCGAGTCTATCGACTACTCGATCGAGTAACCTCATAACGACTAAAACAATGAGTCGTACATTCTCCTATTTTCAAACTCGATAGTATTTTACGACTTAGGTCAACATGTGCTTAATTAATCACGTGTATACTATCTTTTCAAACCATGCATCTCATATTTGCATCTTGTTTACATCATTCAACTCAATTCATCATTTGCACAAACCGTTATTATTCATTACATCGTTACTAACGCGTTTGTTATTTCTTTTGCCAATTTAATTATTGTTTGTTTATTGTACTAAATGAACCCACATGCTAAAATTCCACTTTGACGTAGAATTAATTGCATTAAATTGACATAGAAACCCACTTTTCAATTTCATTCACATGCCTAGGAAAAACAATGTTTGCATAAGCAGTTTTTCCCGTTTTACTAACGCGCGTATTGTAAGTCATTCGAATTCTTAGTAGAGGCCGCTAATGTGCGGGCAGGGTTGGGTGTCCTTTGTGGGCTTCCCAACACGTACGCTCACCCCTTACTCAGAACCTCGGTTTCCGGATACACGAAACCGTTGGCGCACGAGAGTCATTCATACACGATATCCGATAATGTCGGTATCGGTATCGCAATGCAAATGGACGAGCCCAATAAACTCTGACATCGGAAATGAGCCGTATTTTGTATACGGACCACTACGACATAGAGTGGGCTCGAACGGTTCCGAATAACCAAAAAATTCGGTGGCGACTCCACATAGACCTAAATTTCAATTCGATCAATTCTCATATGGAGATTCATTCGCCTACCCAAACCCGCGCGTGGCTGCGTTGGGGTGGACCTATGTCATGTCCACAATATGGAAGAGGAAGAGGAAATTCGATCAAATTCTTGGATGAGCGGGAAAATTTGGTTGAGATCTTTGTCAAATATGAGTGGAAGCCTATTTGGTGTACTAAGTGCAAGGGGTATGGGCATGAGGTTAGTGAATGTAGGAAGGATGAGTTGAAAAAAGCGAGACAAGAAGAAAAGCAGAAGAAAGTTGAGGGGGGTGGTGTGCAGCGGCAGCCTGCATCGAGGCTGATTTCGGGTGCTAAGGCTGTAATAGCACCCCAGCCGAGTGCAGGGATTATGAGAACTGCTCCTGAAATGTCAGCATGGCCCCGTGTTTAATGGCCCGAGAAACAATACGGAGGTGAAAAATGGGATCTCTTTCGCTGATGTAGTGATGGGATCCCTGAGAAAAGAGACGGTCGAGGGAAACGAAGGGGTTGGATTGGAGTTAGTGATCCATGGATGTACATAATATTGGATGTTGGAATGTACGCGGCATGTGTAATATAAATAAGCAGCGTGCAATTAGTGAGTTCATAAGGAAGCAACAGGTAGACATATTCAGTTTACTTGAAACAAAAATAAAGAATAAATCGTATGCCAAAGTTCATCAGAACATATTCTATGAATGAAGCATAACGACGAATAACCATTGTCATGATGGAGGTCGAGTTTGGCTTATATTGAAACATACGAGGGTTAACTTGACGATTTTGGAGTATAGCAATCAAAGCATTCATGTGAAGGTGACTTCGAATTCGGGGAAGGAGTATTTGCTTACGTTCGTGTATGCATTTAATTCGGCCTCGGAGAGAGTTGAACTTTGGAGAAGGCTTGAGTCTTATGCTTCGATGGGGCCGTGGATGATCTTGGGTGACTTTAACTGCGTTATTGAAGCTCGAGAGCGGCTTGGAGGTATATCTTCGGATGAGGATATGAGTCAATTTCGGGATTGTTTGGCTAACTGTGAGGTAAGTGATTTTAAGGCTTGTGGGTCTTGGTTCACTTGGAATAATAAACACAAAGTTGCTGAAACTAGGGTGTATAGCCGCATTGATCGTTGTTTCGTGAATGACGAGATGGTGGGCATGTTCCCGAATGGGTTTGCAAATTTCTTGCCGGAGGGTGCGTTTGACCATTGCCCTTTCATTGTTCAACTTGAGCAGGCACCGGTAAGGAAGAATAGGAGTTTTAAGTATATGAATATGTGGAGTAACGCACCCGAGTTCAAGAACGTGGTTTCGAAGGCTTGGGGTGCGAGGATTAGGGGCACCGAGATGTATAAAGTGGCTTCTAAACTTCGAAGTTTGAAGAGGCCATTGAAGGAGTTGAATGCCAGCTGCTTTTCAGACATTGAAAATCGATGTAAACAGCCTGAATTGCGTCTAGAATTGCTGCAGGTCAGGCTGCGGAATGACAGGAGTGTCGCGGCATTGCAGGAGGAAAATGAGCAAAACGAGCTGGTTCGCACGCTGCAGGCTGCGAGATCAGCCTTTTGGAGCCAAAAAGCAAAATAGAAATGGGTTAAGGATGGTGACGTTAACTCGGCTTACTTTCACAGTCTCTTGAGGGCGAGGAGATCGCACAATGCAATTGTTAAGATAGAAGATGCCGAAGGGCAAGAGTGTGTGAACAAGGTTGACATTGAGGACTTGGCAACCAAGGCCTTTTCACTCCGTGGGTGGTCAAGGTGGTCAATATGCAAATCCCGAAGTAAATCCCTAGTAGACTAGGTGGACACAAGGTAAAGAACCAACGAAACTATTGATTTAAAGTCATTCTACTAGATTAAAGTCCAAGAATCGATTCATGTCACTAAAAAGGGAAAGTAAACACTTGCACACAAGCCTCAAAACCGGGTTTTCGAAAACCTTTTCTACACTAGACTCACAAACTATACAAGACAAAACAAAGACTACACAAAACGAAACAAAATAAAACAAACACACAAAAAATAAAACAAACACCACCCCCAAACTTTCAAACAAGCGACCACATCAACCACAAACTCCAAAAAGCTCCACCCGAGAACACACCATCACAAATTTCCTCCAAACACCAAAATGGAAAAAGGAGAAAGAGATAGAAGGATATTACCGGATCTCAAGAGTTTCCGAAACTCACGGCGATCAAACAACCTACAAGGAAATGGGGAGGCAAAACACACACAATACAACAAATATACGACACAACGACACAAAAGAAAATGACACAAAAGAATTTTTTTTTGGTTTTTTATGGATTTGTTTTCCAAATTTTTAGGAATTTTAATTTTTTTCCGAAAAAACTACGAAAATAAAACTAAACTAGACTAGGATATCGCTCCCCCACACTTAAATCGAGCAATGTCCTCATGCTCTATCGGTAGTGTGTGGAAGACACTAAAAAGAAGAGAAAAAGGGAAAATAAAGCTAAAAATAAAAAATCAAAGTGAAGAAAGTGTAGAATGTGTCGGGCCTAGGTGTAATCAAGTCACCTAATATGCGAACGATTTCTCTTCGAGTGTCACGCTAGGAACCCCGATGACATGTGGTACATCAGGTATCCCCAGCGGAGTCGCCAAATTGTGGACATGAGGTAGGTCCATCTCGACGTGGCCACGCGCGGGTTTGGGTAGGCGAATGAATCTCATGGTAAGATTGATCTCGGGTTCGAAATTTAAATCGTAGTTGGAGTCGCCACTGAATTTATGAGAATTCGGATGATGGGCGGGATTTGTCGCGGATCCCGCCGTCAAATAATAACCAACCAACCTAACTAGGGTAGCTAGGGCATGTCGGGTCGATCCACAGGGACATAAATGCGTTTGGACTAATGGGTGCTACGGTCTAGGACTAGGTTCGAGACAAGCTAATCTTGGAGGAGGCTAATGACTAGGCTAAGTCTAAAACACGGAAATGGAAGACAAAACAAGTAACTAACGACTAAGGGAAGCAAAGATAACAATAAGAATGAAAACTAGGGTTAGGTCGGGTTCATGGATGCAAAGGAGATAAAAAGGGGAAGAACGGGGTTACTAGCATGCTTTCGTAGCCTAGATTCCACCGATCGTGCTCTCGCTACATAATCGGCCTAGGGGTCGTCCTCATCGGGCTCTTGCTACGTAATGAGGGAACCAAACCAACCCACCAAACACACACATACAAGAGAATATGCAAGAAAAACAAGGATTGATCGTCTCTAGTCTCACAAGCATTTCATCAAACATATGGAGTGCAAGGTAAATGGGAAACAACAAAAACAACATCTAGTACCACCCATCTCACCCTAATCATCCACAATCACAACCAATCACCCTAATAACCCTATCAAGAGTCTACTCAAACATAATTAAGCTAAAACTAACACTAACAAGATAAACCAAAACAAGAACAAGAGCATACATATGTAATACTAACAAGGATGATGAACAAAACAATAAACAAGATCTAAAGATTGAAACTTGAATAATAAAACAAAGATTAAGAGAAGGGAAAAGAGATTATACCATACTAGAAGATGAAAGCAAGAATGAAAACTTGTATAAAAGAGAAAACCCAAAACAATCTTCCAAGGTTGTCAATCTTGGTTGAATTCTTCAAGAGATCCCTTAATACAAGATTAGCTAACTAGATTAAAGACTAATTACCGAATAATCTACTCTAATCTAAGCTAATCTATGCTAAAGTAGTATAGGGTTTAGTGGGTAATGAAGAACATCACATAAGAATACAAGAGGAAGGGTATATATAGGGTTACAATGAGTAAGGAGAAGAAAGAATGAAGAGCGGGGCTGCAGGTGGGCCTTCCCGGCCGGAAAGAGGTGGTCCCGATTGGGAAGTGGTCGGTTCCGGCTGGGAAGAGGTCATCCTGGTCGGGAAGAGCTCGTGGAAGCAGCTCTTGCAATTGCACCCTCCTTCCCGGTCAGGAAGGCATTATCCCGCCCGGGAAGGGTCTTGTAGGCCTCCATTATGATCTTTTTGGTCCCTCCTTGCTTCTCATGGGCTTCCCATCGATTCTCAGGACTCGGGATCGAGCCAAAGGGGCTCGGGAATGGGTCCCAAGGTCTCGGGATCGCATCCAAGGCATCGAGTGATCGTTGCTTCTCTTCGTTGGCTCTAAAAGTGTATGAAACGAGTCGGAATCGTTCCAATTCTTCATGTAAGGTCTCGGAAACCTAAAACGAACTAGAAAGAGCATAAGTAACCCGTAAACCGCTCCCAAGGAGCGATTCCACAAGGAAAATGGGACCAAAACACAACAAATTAGGCACTACAAACTACACTTATCATCGGACCCATTCGAGCCCACTTGATGTCGTCATGGATCGTACACAAAGTATGGCCCATTTCGATTTCAGAGTTTATGGGGCTCGTCCCTTTGCATTACGATACCGATACCATCTACACCGGTTATCGTGTAAAGAATGACTCTCGTGCGCCAACGGTTTCAGACATCTTTTCTTTCTTTGGCCCTTTTTTTTGGCTTGATTTGATTGATAGGCATTTCTTTGCAACTAAGAAAGAGAGACTTCAACAAATTGCAATTTATTGTGTGGATATGTGTAGGAGGTAGGGTAATGGGAGAGTCGGGGAGCGTCCTTCCCTTCAAACCCACAAAAAGGGGAAAACTTGGACTAATCAACCAATCCCAAACACGGTCACCTAAGGGACGGGACTCGGCAACCAAGACCTTTTCACACCGTGGGTGGTCATAATGGTCAAAATGCAAATCCCGTAGTAAATCCCTAGTAAGTTAGGTGGACTCAAGGTAAGAAACGAACGAAATCATTGATTTAGTGTCATTCTACTAGACTAAAGTCTAAGACTCGATTTATACTACTAGGAAGGGAAAGTAAACACTCGCACACTAGCCTCAAAACCGGGTTTTCGAAAACCGATTACACACTAAACACAACTACACATCACAAGACGAAGACACGACAATAACGAAAGGAAAATAGACAAAAGCAACAAAAACAAAACAAGATAAAACAAACACATAAACAAAACAAACACCACCCCGAACTTCCAAACAAATCACCAAATCAACCACAAATATGCACAAAGCTCCACCCGAGCACACAACTTCACACAACTCCTCCAAACTCCACAAGGAACAAAGAGGGAAAAGGGGTGAAGAGATGTTACCGGATGTCTTGAGAGCTCTCCAAAGCTAACGGTGATTAGGCAACCTATGAGGAAAAAGGGAGGCAAAACACGCACAACAACACAAAAATACAACACAAAAGGAAAAGACAAAAAAGAAAATCTTTTTGATTTTTGTGAAATTTTTCAAATTTTTAGGGTTTTTTAAAGATTTTTCGAAAAACTACGAAAATAAACTAGACTATACTAGAATATCGCTCCCCCACATTTAAACCGAGCAAATTCCTCATGCTCGATCGTAGTGTGCGGAGACACAAAAGAAAAGAAAACAAACTACGAAAATAAAGCTAAAAATCAAAAAGAAAAGTGAAGAAAAGGGTAGAACATGTCCGGCCGGGGTGTAGTCAAGTCACCATGGGCCGAGACGAGAAAAGATATGGATGGGGGAAGAAATAAAAAGAAGGAAATAAAAGGAAATGGGAGGGGAGGACTAGGTGTAATCAAGTCACCTAGCCCGGATTCCGCCTAAATCCGACTAAATCCTACAAAAAAGGTCGAAATCTTGTAAATTTGGATTTAAAATTGGCTCTCGACGTAGTCACGTCATCGAGAGTCGGGAGCAATAACTACCAAGGCCTCGAAGGCCACCATGACACCATGACAGAAAAGTGTACAAGGGGAAGGGAACAAACACAAAGGAAAACAAGCGATAAAAGACGGAAAAGAAAGGATAGTTGCCGTACCAATAGGTTAGCAACTCACTCGCTCCATCGTCTCATAGATCAATATAGGTACTTTGCTTGTCTTCGTCATTGTCATCCCGCTTCAAACTTGATAAAACCGCATGGTAGAGGTAGTAATGGTGTGAGGGGGGTGGGATTTGATGGGAAACTCGGTGTAAAGTGAAGAGAGAATGAGGTGAGGGTATGTTTATGAGGTATATGGTCGTATGATAGGTGCAAGGGTAAGTAGGGAGGTTGGGAGGGGGTATAAAATGGTTGGGTGGGCTCGAATGTCGAAGAAGAGGCAAAAGGAGGAGCAGGGGACCATCCCGGTCGGGATGGACTTCTTCCCGGTCGGGAAGACTCCTTCCCGGTCTCGACGAACTTGGTCCCGGTCGGGATCACACTCCAGAGAACCCAATTTTCGGCACCCTCATCCCGATCGGGATGACATCCTTCCCGGTCGGGATGAGTCTTCTAGCCCTTCATTTCCTTGATAGCTTCACCCACATGTCCACCAATACATCGAGACATAGAATCTCGTCCCCAAAAGCTTGTCAAAAGCTTCAAAAACCCGACTCCTATGCTCAAAACCAAGCTTCTATCATCATCTACTCTCCTCGAGACTTCATCTTCACTAAAACCTATCAAATGAACTCAATTGGCACCATCAAAATCCCTCCCTCACATCACTCATCAAAATACCAAATTACAAGATTTCCACAAGAACTAACAATCCTAAAAACCAAAATATCCAAACAAACAAAAAACACAAATACAAGCACAAAAGAAAAGGGAAAAAATATTTACACTAAGCTACTCTCACCAACTACACCTCCATAGTCATCAAGAGCTCGAAGGAGTAAGTCAAATGCTCTAGCAACATCTTCATTTAAGCTCACATGGCCGAGCCTAGCCACTTTCAAGAGCTTCCAAGTCGGAGTTGAGAAGCAATCATCTTCATTATGCTCGGGGTTCTCGTGATCTTCCGGGTCTTCGGAACCAACATAGCAACGACTCTTATGACCATCCGGTAGGTATAGTGGTCTAGAGTCATGCTCGGTGTTATGATGTGGGAGATCACACCCTAGGGGTGTTACTTCTTCTACGGGGTCGAGAGTAGGATTCTCTTCCACCGCCCGACAAGGATCCTCTTGATCAACCGTCTCACAAGACAAGGGACTAGAAATCGAGTGCGATAGAGGAGGAGAAGGCATCAAGTTTTCTTCATTGGAGGCTTTAGGCTCCTCCAATTTCCTATACAAGGCAAGTTCCAAGGCATCTACTTCTTTCTCCCAAGTATTACGCTCCTTTTCACTCACCTTGTCAATATGGTCTTGAGGGGTTATCTCTTCACTTGGCCTTGGATTGTCAAGATCCGGTTCATCACGAAGAAAATCGAACAAATCCAATTTAATAGCCAATACATTGGCTACCCAAGAGTTACCTTGAGAATCATGTTCACACCCCTCCTCATTGTCGACCCTTGAAGCTTCAACTTCCTCCATTCTTCCCATATCTTCACCATCCAAGCAACACTCAACAATGATCTCTTGATTGACCCCCTCTTCTTCATTTGTAGCTTCATGCTCGGGTTGACTTTCTTGTGGAGACACCCGACCTTCATGCCCAAATGAACCTTCCTCAACAAGTCGTGGAGCTCGAGTGGCCGACATCGTGATACGAGCCATGAGTGCATTGATGCGAGCATCTTGCACCTCTATTTGGGCCTTGAGCTCCTCTTTAACCCCTTGTATGTGAGTCATCATCACTTGTTGACTCTTTTGCATTAAAATCATCATCTCACGTTGACCCTTTTGCAATAGCATTATCGCCTCTTGTTGACTCTTTTGCATTTGGACCAACATTTGACAGGTCTCAAAGTCGGGGATTTTTGGTTGTGGGTTGTGTGAGGGTGTTTGGTAGTTGTTAGGATGTTGGAATGATCCTTGACAACTTTCATGATAACCATATGGAGAGCGTTCATAAGATTGTTGATGAGATTGGTATGGTTGGTAAAGTTCTGGGTTTTGGTAATTTGCCCCATAGTTGTCCCGTGACGATTGATGGAAGCTAGAACGTGCCATTTCCATAACGTTGCCTTGATACCTAGGATGAACTAGAAGCACTTGAGCAAACGTTAGTATCCTAGTGCTTTTGAGGCACTAGGAGGGGAGAATAGCACACAAGAAGTAGAACGGAGATACACAAGGAGAAGAGAACACAAAAGTCAAGAACAAAGTCCACAACTAAGGAACCAAAAGTCCAAACTATGCCGTCCCCGGCAACGGCGCCAATTTGATGGGAAGGATTTGCCGCGGATCCCGCCGTCAAATAATAACCAACCAACCTAACTAGGGTAGCTAGGGCAAGTCAGGTCGATCCACAGGGACGGAAATGGGTTTAGACTAATGGGTGCTATGGTCTAGGACTAGGTTCGAGACAAGCTAATCTAGGGTGATGGCTAAGGACTAGGCTAAGGTCTAAAACGAGGAAAAGGAAGACAAAACAAGTAACTAATGACTAATGGAAGCAAGGATATCACTAGGAATGAAAACTAGGGTTAGGTCGGGTTCATGGGTGCAAAGGAGACAAAGAGGGGAAAAACGGGGTTACTAGCATGCTTTCGTAGCCTAGGTAACGCCGATCGGGCTCTCACTACGTAATCGGCCTAGGGGTCGTCCTCACCGGGCTCTCGCTACGTAATGAAGCGACCAAACCAACCAACCAAACACATACATACAAGAGAAGATGCAAGAAAAACAAGGATTGATCGTCTCTAGTCTCACAAGCATTTCATCAAACATGTGGAGTGCAAGGTTAATGGGAAACAACAAAAACAACATCTAATACCACCCATCTCACCCTAATCATCCTCAATCACAACCAATCACCCTAATAACCCTAGCAAGAGTCTACTCAAACATAATTAAGCTAAAACTAACACTAACAAGATAAACCAAAACAAGAACAAGAGCATACATATGTAAAACTAACAAGGATGATGAACAAGACAATAAACAAGATCTAAAGATTGAAACTTGAATGATAAAACAAAGATAAGGAGAAGGAAAAAGAGATTATACCATACTAGAGAAGATGAAAAGAAGAAATCTTGCATAAATGGAAGAAAACCCAAATACATCAACCAAAGTTGTCAATCTTGGTTGGATTCTTGATGGTAGGGATTTGTCACGTCCCCACCGTCAATAATATAACCGGCTAGACCTAACGGTAGTTAGGGTAAATGGGATCGTATCCACGGAGACGGTGTTGCAAAGTTTAGACTAAGTCGGTCTAAAAACGAGACTAAATCACCAAACAAACACAAAGAAAGCTATAATTGACAAACTATGATGGTTGAGGAGGAGTATGAACTAGACTAATGATGAACTAGTTAAAACGATGCTAAAATGAAATGACTAATGATAAAACTAACAAACAAACTAGAGTAAATGATGGCTAACTAAGAAGTTGAGATCTAATATGAAAGGAAGTGGGGTAGGTCGGGTTCATAAGTGTAGACGGGTAAATGGGTGATCAAGGGTATCGGTGTCTCCTAGTTGCTAGAGTCGGTCCGGGCTCTCGCTACGTAGACCGATGTCGAGGTTGGTCCGGGCTCTCGCTACGTAGACCATAGTCCGCACTCTCATGACTATGACTATTCTCAACACATTCACATAATAGACAAGCAATGAGAAGATGAGCACAAGTATGGGAAGCATGGCCACTACAACTCACACAAGCAAATCAACAAACACTTAGAGTGCCCATTATGTGTCTAACAACAAAGATGTAACCTTTACCCCCTAATCAACCCTAATCACCCATAATCTACCCTTAATCCCCCTACTAACCCCACAAGGAGACTACTCACTCATTATCAACCTAACCATAACAATAATAAGAGAAATCAACTCAAACATCCATAATAACAAATAAGAACAAGAAAAATCACAATAAACAAAATATAAAGATTGAAACTTGATTAAATAAACAAGAACAAAAGTAAAAGAGGGAAGAAGGTTATACCAAACTAACAAGGATGAAAAAGATGAGAACTTGAATTAATAAGAAACCCAAATAAAACTCCAAGGTTGTCAAGCTTGGAATAATGTTTAAGAATCTCCTTAATACAAGAACTAATTAAACTAGATTAACTAAGGATTAACAAAGATTAAAGAGAGAATTAAGCTAATGAGAGGAACACTAATCTGGGGTTATGAATGTTTTTTGGAGGCTTAAAAGAGTCTAGGGTATGATAAGATGCCTAAACAATACAAGAGGGAAGTATATATATATGGGTACAAGAATGAGGGAGGATGAAAGAAACAAGGCGCGGCTGCCACTGTTGCTTCCCGCCCGGGCCGGTTTGGTCCCGCCCGAGACGGTGTGGTCCCGACCGAGACGGTCTGGTCCCGGTCGGGACGGGCTCATCACAGTAGCATCTTCAATTGTGCACCCCATACCGGACGGGATGAGGCCTTCCCGACCGGGATGGGTCTTGTAGGCCTCAAATAAGAACTTTTTGGCCCCTCCTTGCTTCTCATGGGTTTCTCATCGATTCTCGGGACTCGGGATCGGGTCTCGGAGGCTCGGGATTGGGTCCCAAGGTCTCGGGGTCGAATCCAAGGCACCGAGTGATCATTCCTTCACTTTGTTGGCTCCAAAAAGTGTATGTATCGAGTCGGATTTGCTCCAACTCTTCACAAATGGTCTCGGGAACCTGAAACGAACTAAAGGAAGCATAAGCAGCCCATAAACCGCTCCCAAGGAGCGATTCCACAAGGAAAATGGGACCAAAACACTACGAAATAGGCACTACAACCTACACTTATCAACTCCCCCACACTTAACCCTTACTCGCCCTCGAGTAAGCACATACTAACTACTAAACTAACCGAGTGGGTATTAGCGCACCCTACGCCCTTTCAACTCACGCGAGTACACTTAGAGGAAAAGTGCACTCCGCAAGGCAAGTGGGGTCTTGCGACAAAACTGTGGATGCAACCGGACACAACAACACATAAACAAACAAACACACAAACAAACAAATAATCGGTTGCACCCAAAAGAAAAAAAATACCGCTTCCCTCAACAAAGCGGTGAAAAGACACCGGTTTAGAACTCAAGGCGAGTGACAACGTTCCCAAGCTAGCAATACAAACCAAGGTGAACTAAACCCTAACAGTATGACGATAAAGCAACAAAAACGTTGGTAACTTACCTAGATTCCTCCTAACTTTCTAAGAACGTACTACGGGACGATCGGCGGGATGGAAAAGGGATGAACCACGGTGTTAGTCGACATTGTAGGTAAGTGAGACCCCGCCCCCTTTAGCGATGAGCCAAGAGGGTCGTCCCATGTCTAAAACCGCCCAACTAGTCCAAGTAAAAAGGTGGTAAATATTGCAAAGTGAGGGAAGACCGACCCTTGCCGCTATCATCCTTCCTAGGGACTCGGTCCTTTGGTAGGCTCTTCACGGCAAAAGTCGAAAAAAGGCTTATTTTGAGATGTAGGGGTTCTTTTTGTGAGACGGGTTTTCTTTTGGCATTTTCCTTTCTTTTGCATATTTTTGCCTTGTGTTGCAAATACAAAAATGAAGGGTCTGTCGTGGCGGAAAAATCCGCCGCAAAAGACGATAACCCGACGCAAAATTTTGACGGATTAAGCGACGCGAAAGGCCGCCATTAAATTTCGGCGCAAAAAGGAGCATGTGTGTCGGATTGTCCGACGCAAGGTACAATGCGTCGGACTTGTGGCGGATTGGGCGACGCTTGCCAAGTCAAAGGGGATTTGTAGTCAACTTTTCAGACGTCGGAAGTAGGTTGGTTTGCGGCGGATTTTCCCACGCAGAAATGGGTATATGCGACCAATGTGCGTGGGATTTTCCCTTGCAAAATGGGTGTGTGCGACCAGTTTCGCGTGGGAAAATCCCACGCAAAATGGGTATGCGCGACCAGTTTGCGTGGGAAAATCCCACGCAAGCTTCTGTATATATAAGCCACAATTATCGAATATTGAACGTCCCCAAAATGAAAAGCGACCTGAAAAAAATAAAAGCACATCACGTGCAACCAAATGTGCTCCTCCCGAGCAAATTCCACATCGAAGTTTTCACGCAGAAACAGCAGAACCAGAACATGCTCAATGATGGAAAAGAAACTAATATATTACCGAGTCTACCTAATCCCAACTTCACAACTTCACAACTTCACAAGTCTACCTAATTTCCAAGTCCACTTAATTCCCAAATTCACAAGTCTACTTAATTTCCAAGTTCACAAGTCTACCTAATTCGAAAGAAACTAATATATATTACGTTAACAAGTTCAAGGACTAGTAATTAGAAAATCCATATCACCGAGTCTACCTAATGGGTCGCGTCTACCTCCATGTTATTACCAAACGCGTGTCCATCGTCAGCGTTGTCGTCACGCCTCTGACCCCGTGGCATGGAACCGCACCCTTCGTCGGACATAGCGATCCTCTCCTTCAGCATCTCTATCGTCCTCCTCTGGTCCTGCATCTCGCGCTCATGCTGCAGCTGCCGTTCCTCCATTCTCTTCAAGTCCTCTTTCATTCTCATGTTCTCGGTCCGTTGCTAGGTGGCGGCGGTGGGTACGTAAGAGTCATCAACCGCGGTGTTGGTATGGTTCATGCACGGTTTGAAAAGTTCTTTGGCTGCACTTCCAACCCCGAACACACGTTTCTTTTTGTTGAACCCCCCCGAGGCGTCATGGTATAAACGAAACTCGTCCACACGTGATACCCCCTCCCCTCCTTGGGACATCGCCTCTTCCCTCGCTCGTACAATTTTTTGCTGAAATGACATTCAAATGTAAGATTATAAGTAGCTTAACACCAAATGATGAAGTTGAGATAATTTAATCTGATTTGAATTCTATTGTCGGAGAACTTACGTCCACCTCATCTGCAGTGGGATCAACCCATTGACCTTTCTTGTTCTTCTTTATCTTGTGAAGCAGCTGAATCGGGGTCGCATCCGGTCCCTTCAAAATAAAATGTCAAAACACAGTACAAACCATGTTATATTGAACACAAAAAACTAATAGTTTATTTTCAAAATGCATACCATTTTATTGAAAGCTTTTGTCGCGCTATTACGCCCTAAGCAGTTGGTCCCTTTCGCTACTCCGTCTTTGTTTCCGCCATGACGGTTCGCTTTGTTCACTTCCACTTTCTTCAGGAATTTAGGATCCATCGCCCTACGTTGCAGCTCCTGGTACTTGTTCTCCGGGATCCAAGTAGGCCTATCCTTCGCCTTCATTGCTTTCTGGAAGATGTCGGAGAGACGCTTCTTGATCCTTACCTCGTACGCATTTCTCAACTCATAGCCCGGATCGACCCTCACTCGTCTCTGTTTGCAAAAGACAAACAAGTTATTATAAAATTAACAAATTACTTAAATAGTTCAAGTAGTAGCCCAAAATAAAATAAAAAACACTCACTGCGAAGTGGGAGTACATGGCGTCCCTCGCCTGTTGGGGCGCCTCAGTCCAGTTTCTGTAAACGCCAGGGGCGTTCATGTAAGTGCCGATGATGGACTCGCGTAGGTACTTGACAATGTCATCATCTTCCCACCTACGACAATTTAACGAGTTAGTAGTATATCGTAAATGAAAAAAATATCATATGTTAGGAAAACATTAATACAATACAGGAATTCTTACCAAACGCCGGTTTCGTTCCGTGAAAGGTATTTCTTATCGGCATCCGGTATATCGTCGTTGTTCCCAGCACCTGCCATTATTACGTTTCCGCTACGAGTACCATAGTTGCAGAACGTGAAAACACATTAACAATGTACAATACTAATACTGAAGGTACATACACATAGAAAATGCAATACGTTAACCAATCTATAATACGTACATCTGTTTGCGCAAAATGTTTCTAATTAGTTACAATGAAAATAAACAAATTAAAGTTACGGTATTAAAGTGATAATAGACACTACTCATCGTCGCTACTATCATTCTCCTCATCCGTGTTCACTTCATTGAAACCGTCTTCCTCGATCTCATCATCATCCCATTCACTGTCGACCTCTTCCTCATCTGCTTCTTGAACAACAACCTGTTCCTCATCCTCATCCTCATCCTCACCCTCACCCTCAGGCACGATCCAATTGTGAAACTCATCTTCTTCCTCTTCCTCGCCCCCATCCTCTTCACCGACATTCCCTACTTGTTCCTCAACATCATCAATGTCTGAAACTACAATAGATGAAAGTGGTTGTACATTAGGAACGACATCCTCTTGGTATACGTTATCGTCGGTGATTGGGTGGTCAATTTGTGATCTCGCCTTGATCTTAAACACCGCCGACCATTGTGTATCCTTTTTTCCCTTTGGATAAGGGGCAAAGCAAATTTGATCGCTTTGGTACGCCAACACAAAAGGATTGTGCCCTCGCAGTTTTCTTGAGCGATTCACATCTACAAGATTGTATAACTTATGAACATTAACTCCTTGTGCGGAGTTATCAATCCAATCACATTTGAATAGTACGGGTTTACAGGTCCTGTCACTGTCAAAATAGTGGAGCTCAATCACCTCTTCTAGTGTTCCATAATAATCTGACCCTTCCGTGGAACTCACACAGACGCCGTTACTAATTGTAGATTTTGGGACGTCGACACCATCTTTGAAAGCACGAAACTTGTACCCATTTACTGAATAGCGCTTCCAAGTCTTCACCCGTGAAGAAGGGCCAGTCGCAAGAGTTTTCATGAGGGGGTCGAGCAACACTTCAGGCTTTCATGAAGATATAATAAGTCAATAAATTTTTTAGTAAACATTTTCGAGTAACTTAAAGTCACAACTATCATTTTCACGTACTTGATCCCGTAGCCAAGTGGAGAACAACGACTCATATTTGCTCCAAACTGCGTCACATGATCTAACCTCTGCATGTTTGGTCATGATGTACGCCTCGAATTTCCTAAATTTGTTTCGAGTCAGATGAAAAAAAATAAAATTATTTTATGGGGTTTTATATTATCAAAACAATAAAGAGCTATTGCACTACATCTGTCACTTACTCCTCGTACGGCCTTATGATTTCACCACAGTTTCTTATGACGTAAGTGTGCGCTTGATTGTACTCAACCTCAGTGAGAAATCTTTCCTTACATTTGCCCGTAGTGCTGCCCACATCCTTTCGAAATGGTTCTACAGTGTCATCAGATTCGTCATTGTCATTGACACCGACATCAATATCCTTTGCTTTCGTGTCAATATGATCTTGAAAGTAAAAGGAAAAAAAATTTGACGTTTCCTTCAACAGATAAGCGTTACATATTGACCCTTCCACCCGAGCTTTATTTCCAATATTTTTTTTAAGATGATTGAGGAACCTGCATAACAATAATACAAAGTATAATTACTTTCATTTTAGATGCTACGAATTGGGCACAATTGTTAACGCAATCGTACCTTTCAAATGGATACATCCAACGGTATTGAACAGGGCCCCCAACTTTCGCTTCAAATGGAAGGTGAACTGGTAAATGTTCCATTGAGTTGAAGAAAGACGGAGGAAATATTTTCTCCAACTTACGAATGATCTCAGCAATGTTCTTCTCCAACCGATTAATGGAGTCCACGAAAATGGTAGGTGAACACAAATCGCGTAAAAATTGACTAATCTCAGTTATGGCATTCCATGTGTTTACAGGGACTAACTACTTCAATGCTACAGGCAACAACCTCTCCATGAAGACATGACAGTCATGACTTTTCATGCCATGGAATATCATTTTCAAATGGTCTACACACCTAGACAAGTCAGATGCGTAACCGTCCGAGAACTTCAACCCAGATACCCAGTCACATAACGCCTTCTTCTCACTTCTGTCCAATACGAATGACATTGACGTGGGTCGACTGAAACACAGTTCCTTAAAGTCGGCTTTGCCTTTCGGTCCGAATGACGTCTTATTTGGTACATCCATAATGGTGTTCATAAGTTGCTCAAAAAAGTTATTTTCAATGTGCATGACATCTAGGTTATGCCTAATCAGCAGAGTCTTTCAGTATGAAAGTTCCCAGAATATACTTTGTTTCCACCATCCTTCTTTTTTATCTTTCAACTTCTTCAACTCGTCGAAAGAAGCATGAACAATGGTAGGATAATGTTTTACTTCCTCCCATATTTCATCGCCTGACAACCTGGTAGAGGCGATTGAACTTTCACTGAGTCTTTTCTTTAGAAAACCTTTGCAGTTCTTTCTAAATGGATGGTCGACTGGTAGAAATTGTCGGTGGGAGTCAAACCAACACACCTTACAACTTCTTGGCAAATAAAAGGATTTTCTGTTTTTACCTTGACAATAAGGGCAAGCACGATAACCCGTTGTACTCCAACCGGAGAGCATCCCGTAAGCAGGGAAGTCATTGATGGTCCACATTACTGCAACCCTCAGATTAAAGCCCTTCTTCGTGGACACGTCGTACGTGTAAACCCCTGTCTCCCACAAACATTTTAATTCCTCAATCAAAGGTTGGAGATACACGTCCATATTTGACTTCTGGTTCTTAGGTCCAGGAACGATGAGAGATAACAACATGAATTGTCTCTTCGAGCACAACCAAGGAGGGAGGTTGTAGGGTGTCACCATAACTGGTCAGCACGAGTAAGATTTACCGAATTGTCCGTACGGGGAAAACCCATCAGTGCATAAACCTAAGCGAACATTGCGCGGCATTTTTGAAAACTCGGGATGTTTAAGGTCGAACATTTTCCAAGCTTCACCGTCACTCGGATGCACCATGGTACCATTTACCCTTAGTCGTGAGTTTTTGTGATGCCAACGCATTTGCTCGGCTATGTTCCGTGTCGCGTACAGGCGTTGTAATCTAGGACCTAGCGGGAAATAAGTCAATACCTTACTCGCTACTCTATTTCCCCTCGTATTTTCCGTCTCACTCTTAAATCTATCCGCGCCACACTTTGTACACTTCTCGTGATCGGAATCTGCCTTCCAGAACAACATGCACCCGTGGGGGCAGGAATCGATCTTCGTATGAGGAAGTTGAAGACCCTTTAACACTTTCTTGACCTCGTAAAAATTTCGGGACATGACATTATCCTTTTTGGGGAGAAGGTCAGTTATAAACGATATCCAACCATCGAGTAATCTTAAAGACATGTTACCTTCACACTTAAGGGTCAACATTCTTGAAGCGGCTTCCAACAAACTCATGTCACTCATGTCGCAAACCGGTAACTCAGCATTTTTCATCATTTCGAAAAAGGATAGAATTTCAGGGTTGGGTTCATGCTGAACTTCTTCATCGCTTATATCGTCCGGGTTACGCTCCGCCTCCATTATGTCCTCAACGGTCGGACGTAACGCATCCTCCACGAACTCCTGATATGGGTTACTACTACCTGCTCCGTGACTCTCACTAAGGAGATCAGAATCCTCACCGTGATACATCCAGACGTAGTAGTTTGGAACAAACCCGTTTTTGTAGAGATGATCTCTAACATCATGGGCATGTAGTATGGCAAAGTTTTTGCATTTACTACAAGGACACCTAAGTTGTTCTTTCGCGTAGTGGACGTTACTATTTATGGAATAGTCGATAAATTTCAACACACCGTCTTTGTATTCATGTTTAGGCTTCTTGCGCTCATCTAATCTCTCGTACATCCACTTCCTTTCTACTCTCTTCATTCTTTGTGAGGACAATATATATATATATATGCATGCAAAGTACGTAGAAATTATTAAATTAGTTGAGCGTGGGGAAGAACATTCAACGACGCCTAATATTATGGACATTATCTACAGAACAACGTAAACCAAGAGCAGTCAATTGAACATGCTTTCATAAATCCGTAAACCCATTTAGACATGATTTCGAAACAGTTTCACCACCTTGGGACCTTATCACTCCAACCTAAACCCATCCTTGTACGTTCCATGCCACTGATAAACACAAAATTTTGTTATGCCGATAAGAAAAAAATCCGGCAGCAATTCGCCCCAATTCTCCAAATGAACTATGTGGAAATATGAAAAGTCCACATGTGCATTCGGAGAACAATGAGGGAATTGCCACAAGATTTTTTCTTATCGACATAACAAAATTTCGTGTTTACCACCTAAGTGACATGAAAAGTACAAAGACAGTCCCAAAATGGGGACTATTCAAGAATTACTCCTAACAAGTAAATCTTGAACGCGTACTAGGTAGGTCTGAGTAGATGTATAACATGTCTTACCAACAATACGTAACCTAAACTGTAAACAACAACAACAATCATGTATCAACACCCAACAAATTACTACTAGTAGTATTAGTAGTAGTATTAGTAGTAGAAGATTAGTAATATTAGTAGTAGTAGTAGATTAGTAGTATTATTATTAGTAGTAGTAGAAGATTAGTACTATTATTAGTAGTAGCTAAGTAGTATTAGTAGTAGTAGTAGTAGATTAGTAGTAGTGGTGGTAGTATTATTAGTAGTAGATTAGTAGTAGTATTATTAGTAGTTAAGTAGTATTAGTAGTAGTAGATTAGTAGTAGTGGTGGTGGTGGTAGTAGTATTAGTAGTAGATTAGTAGTAGTGGTAGCAGTAGTAGTAGAAAATTAGTAGTAGTAGTAATAGTAGATTAGTAGTATTATTAGTAGTAGTTAAGTAGTATTAGTAGTAGTATATTAGTAGTATTAGTAGTAGTAGTAGTAGAAGAAGAAGATTAGTAGTATTAGTAGTAGTAGTTAAGTAGTATTAGTAGTAGTAGTACTAGTAGTAGATTAGTAGTGGTGATAGTAGTAGTACTAGTAGTAGATTAGTAGTAGTAGTAGTAGTAGTAGTACATTAGTAGTAGTAGTAGATTAGTAGTATTCTTAGTAGTAGTTAAGTAGTATTAGTAGTAGTAGATTAGTGGTAGTATATTAGTAGTATTAGTAGTAGTAGTAGAAGATTAGTAGTATTATTAGTAGTAATTAAGTAGTAGTAGTAGTAGTAGTAGATTAATAATAGTGGTGGTAGTAGTAGTAAATTAGTAGTAGTAGTAGTAGTAGTAGTAGTAGTAGTAGTTAAGTAGTATTAGTAGTAGTAGATTAGTAGTATTATATTAGTATTATTAGTAGTAGTAGTAGATTAGTAGTAGTTAGGTAGTATTAGTAGTAGTAGATTAGTAGTATTAGTAGTAGTGTATTAGTAGTATTAGTAGTAGATTAGTAGTATTATTAGTAGTATTAGTAGTAGTGGTAGTAGTAGTATTAGTAGTAGTAGTAGTAATAGTATTAGTAGTAGTAGTAATTTAGTAGTAGTAGTAGTTTTATTAGTATTATTAGTAGTACTTAAGTAGTAGTAGTAGTAGTAGTAGATTAATAGTAGTGGTGGTAGTAGTATTAGTAGTAGATTAGTAGTATATTAGTAGTAGTAGTAGTAGTAGATTAGTAGTAGTTAAGTAGTATTAGTAGTAGTAGATTAGTGGTAGTATATTAGTAGTAAGTTATATAAGTTTAGTGAATTTTGTGTGTTCCAAACCGAATACTTCTTTCTTTGTCATTTGTTCCGAACCGAATAGACAATATCTTAATAAGACAAAGAGAGTAGTAAGTTGCAGAAGTGCAAAGTGAATTGACATGTAAAATGTCGCATTGCCAAATTGGCATGGATAATGAAGTTATTACTAGTATTATGCCTTCTCAATCACACTTATTGGCTGCCCTGCATTTGACGACTTTGCCATGTGACGTGGGGAGGAACATTTGTGTACAATTGCATCCCTCCAAACAGGTAACTGACAATTTTAGGATTCAGCCAACAATTTAATCAATGTCATTTTCACTCAAAATCATTTGATGGACCTTAGCTACCCGGTACTACTACTTCACTTCGTTACATTTATCAAAATAAAATAAAATCCAGTAACAAATCCTACTACATTGTCACAAATCCAGTAACAATCTTCGATTATAGTTATGTACTTATACCACCATTACAACAACAACCTTTACTTCTACTACTACCATCATTACAATAACAATAACAACACTAACACAACCAATATTATTTCATACCAACCAACACTACCACCATTAAATTAACACAAATCACCACTCACACAAACTAACCCCAACACTAACACAACCAACAACAACAAACCACAACAATAACCTAATCAACAATAACATTAACAATAACAAATATTTAAAAATTTTAACAGTTTGAACATACTTTGATGGAGAAAAGACGGAAAAATGAACCGAAGATGAGGAGGGCGCGCGGCAAGGGGGAGGGCGACCCGGAGAACGCGACACAGGAGGAGGCGCGGCAGTGGAAGGGCGCGCCGACAGTGGCGCCGGCGGAGGATGCCGTCGCCGGTGGGGAAGACGGGAAGGGGGAGGGGAATTGGGTAGATTAGGGTTTAGGGGAATCGATTTGGGGAAATCGACTTAGGCTGTTTGTGTGTGTCTGTCCGCGTCTTTTTTTTTTCATATATGACCTTCTATGCGGCGGACAATCCCACGCAAGATCCGCCGCATATCATCATCTATGCGTCGGATTGTCCGCCACATCGTAGGATTAATTTTTTTAATTAAACGTCACCCCCTGCGTCGGTATAATGTATACTATGCGGCGGATTATCCGCCGCATAATTGAGCGCGAACTCCCCCATTTGGGTGCCCTTACCCTGCGTCCATCTTGCGTGGGGTATTCCCACACAAGGCAGTCGCGTCGCCTAATCCGACGCAAGTCCGACGTGATTAGAAAACATGTGTCGGATAGTTAGTCCGCCGCAAAACGTCCGCCGCAATTTCATCTGCTTTTTGTAGTGTGCCATGCCATTTCTTTTTCTCCTTTTCTATTTTCTTTTTGGCTTTTGTGCCTTTTCTTTTTCTTCATTCTTTTCTTTCTTTTCTTTCTTTTTTTCATTTTTTTTCATTTTCTTTTCTTTGCCCTTTTGGCTTGATTTGGCTTTTGGCATTTCTTTGTGTAACAACAAAGAGAGAATTCAACAAATTGCAATTTATTGTGTGGAAATGTGTAGGAGATAGGTGAATGGGTAAGTCGGGGGTGCGCATCCCCTTTCAAACCCACAAAAAGATGGAGAACTTGGACTAATCAAACAATCCCAAACACGGTCACCTAAGGGACGGGACTCGATAACCAAGGCCTTTTCACACCGTGGGTGGTCATAATGGTCAAAAGTGCAAATCCCGTAGTAAATCCCTAGTAAGCTAGGTGGACTCAAGGTAAAGGACCAACGAAATCATTGATTTAGGGTCATTCTACTAGAGTAAAGTCAAAGACTCGATTTACATTACTAGTAAGGGAAAGCAAACACTCGCACCCTAGCTTCTAAACCGGGTTTTCGAAAACCGTTTACACACACGACACACTTACACACACAAAACAAAGACACGACGCAAATGAAAGAAAAAGAGACAAAAGATAACAAAACAAAACAAGGAGAAACAAACACATAAACAACACAAACACCACCCCGATATTCCAAACAAGTCACCAAATCATCCACCAATATGCACAAAGCTCCACCCTAGCACACAACATCACAATTTCCTCCAAAATCCACAAGAAGTAAAGAGGGAAACAGGATAGAAGATGTTACCGGATGTCTTGAAAGCTTTCCAAAACTAACGGTGATTAAGCAACCTATAAGGAAAAGGGAGGCAAAACACACACAACAAAACAAGTATACGATACAAAAACATAAGATGGAAAACACACAAAAGAAAAAGACACAAAAAAAGAAAATCTTTTTGATTTTTGAGAATTTTTTTCAAATTTTTAGGTATTTTTAAGATTTTTTTTTCGAAAAACTACGAAAATGAAACTAACTATACTAGAATATCGCTCCCCCACACTTAAACCGAGCAATGTCCTCATGCTCGATCGTAGTGTGCGGAGACACAAAAGAAAAAAAAAAATTACGAAAATAAAGCTAAAAATCAAAAAGAGAAGATGAAGAAAAGGGTAGAATGAGTCCGGCCGGGGTGTAGTCAAGTCACCATGAGCCGAGACGAGAAAAGATATGGATGGGGAAGAAAATAAAAAGAAATAAATAAAAGGAAATGGGAGGGGAGGGCTAGGTGTAATCAAGTCACCTAGCCCGGATTCCGCCCGAATCCGACTAAATCCTAAAAAAAAGGGTGAAAATCTTGTAAATTTGGATTTTTCGATTGACTCTCGACCTAGTCACGTTATCGAGAGTCGGGAGCAACCATACTAAGGCCTCGAAGGTCACCAAGACACCATGACTCAAGGGAAAGGGGGCGAACAAGAGAAAACAAGCGACAAAAGACGAAAAAGTAAGGATAGTTACCCAAACCAATAGGCTAGTAACTCACTCGCTCCATCGTCTCAATGATCGTTATAGGCACGTTGCTTGTCTTCTCGGTTGCCATCTCGCTTCAAACTTGAGAGGAACTCACGGTAGAGGTAGTAATGGTAGGGGGTGGGATTTGATGTGAGATTCGGTGTAAAGTGGATAGGAAATGATGTGAGGGTATGAAAATGAAGTATATGGGGCATATGATAAGAGTAAGGATAGGTAGGGAGGTTGGGAGGGGGTATATAATGGTTGGGTGGACTCAAATGTCGAAGAAGAGGCGTAAGGGGGAGTAGGGGACCATCCCGGTCGGGATGGTTGGTCCCGGTCGGGATGACGCTCCCTTCCCGGTCGGGACGGACCTCCAGTAAGGTCGAAAATATGTACCTCCATCCCGATCGGGACGGCTCCTTCCCGGTCGGGATGCCGCACCCTTCCCGGTCGGGATGCCTCTTCCCGGTCGGGATGGGTCTTCTTGACCTTCCACAAACCCAAAAGCTTACTCCAAGCTTCAAAAACCCGATCCTCACGCTTGCTATTCAAGCTCTATCATAGCCATTCCTCTCTAGGAATCATCTTCACTTCACCTATCCAACAAAGCTCACATACACATCAAATTTTCTCCCTCACAACGCTCATCAATTAATCCACATAACAAGAATATCACAAAACTCAAACTAACTACAAGAAAGTGTTATATACAATGAGACGGTTCTTGTGGAACTCCGTCAAACCAAGGATGGTGCTTTCTTCATTCTTTTTCAACAACAATGACCAATTCCATCTCCATCAAGGGCACGAAGGAACAAGTCGAAGGCTCTAGCAAAGTCTTCAATCAAGCTCGAGATATAACCGTCCACATACCAAGGCTCTTCATGACCTTGCCTTAACGTTCCCGGGGCATCCCGATCTTCCAAGTTCAATGGCTTGAACTTGTACTTTTGATCTTTCGGGATATACCCAAACATGCACTTGTCCTCATTCGGCCCCAAGGGAGGTTCATCTTTCTCCTTGCTTTTCAACTTGTCATCAAGCCCATGATATGAGCACTCATCTTCTCCAATCTCGGAGTCATCATCCTCAAGTACATAAGAATTGTTCTTCAAGCTTTGTCCCGGCTCACCCCCTAGATCCACGTCTTTAGTGGCTTGGATCATATTGCAAGACTCATCATTAGTAGGCGAGGTGTTGCCTTGGAGGTCGAACACGAGCTTCTCTTCGCCCAACTCAAATGTGATCCTACCATTCTTTACGTCGATCATGGCACCGGCGGTGTGTAGAAATGGGCGCCCAAGGATAATGGGAGTGTTGACATCGTCCGGCATATCGAGCACGAGGAAATCGACCGGAATGAAGAATTTCTCGATTCGTACCGGCACGTCCTCTATCATCCTCAATGGTCGGTACGGTTAAGAGATTTATCGGCCATTTGGAGTGTAATGGACGTACATTTAAGCTCCTTCATCCCTAATCGCTCACAAATGGTGTAGGGAATAATGCTCACACTCGCACCCAAATCACACATAGCTCTCTCAATCTCAAAGTTGCCTATGGTGCAAGGGATCGAGAAACTACCCGGATCCTTCAACTTCGGAAGCGTGGAACCTTGAATAAGCTCGCTCACCACCCTCGTGAACGCTATGGTCTCTTCCTTGTCGACGGATCTCTTCCTAGCCAAGATTTCTCTCATAAATTTTACATATTCCGGGATTTGGGTAAGTAACTCGTTAAACGGGATACTCACATCCAATTTCTTCACAATGTTAAGGAACTTTTCGTATTGAGAATCCACCTTAGTCTTCATTTGCCTTGTTGGGAAAGTCAACTTGACATGAAACTAGTTTTGCTCGATAGGGGTGGATTTTTCACACGACACTTTCCTTTTACCCTTGTCTTTCTCTTGAAGCGGGGGAAGCTTGTCTTCATGGGGTTTTTCGATCTCCCTTAAGACGTGCTCCTCCATTGGATTTCCCAAGCTCGAATCTCCTTGAGTTGGAGACACAACTTCCTTCATTGCTTGTTGCTCACTAGGAAACACGGGAGGATTATAGGTAGCACCGCTCCTTAAGGTGATGGCATTGACATGCTCAAAATTTGGAGTTTCACCTTGAGGAGGTAATTGCCCCCTTTGTCTTGAAGAACTTCCCGATGCAAGTTGAGATATTTGAGTCTCAAGCATCTTCATGTGAGTTTTTGTTTTCTTGTTATCCATTAGAATTTGAGCAATGATCTCTTGTTGTGACCTTTGTGTCTCCAATTGAGTCCTTTGCATTTCTTGAGTACTCCTTTGCATATCCATCATTTGCTTTTGCATGTCGAAATCTCGAGGTGGAGATGACGGATTATGCGGAGTATCGGTGAGGGCTAATGGAGTACCATAATCATGAATAGGAGACCGGCTCCTAGGCTTGCTTTGTTGATTGCCTTGTGTTGCTTGTTGTTGTTGACGGTTCCCTTGGAACCCATGAGAATTGCCTTGATTAAGGCCTTGATTATGGTTTTGAAACCCTTGGTTGTGGTTTTGCTGTCCTTGGAAGCTTTGGTTTCCTTGGAAACCTCCTTGATTGAAGTTCCCTTGTTGGAACCCTTGATTGTTGTTGTGGAAGGTACCTTGGTTATTTTGCTTGAAGTTGTTGAAGGGTCTTGGATTACCCACATAACCTTGATAACCTTGATTGTTGTCCCTTAAGGGAGGTGGAACATAGGGACGAGGTTGCATAGCTTGTTGTTGAGGGACTTGATTGGAAGCTTGGTATTGATTTGAATAGGAAGCACCTTGCTTGAACGCTTGAAAGGCGTTCACTTGCTCAATACTTCCCCGACAATGTGTAGGCTCATGTCCAACTATCCCACAAGTATCGCAAATCCCATAATAAGGTGTAGAGGGTACAACTCCCAAAGCATTGACATCATGAATCGAGTGTTGGTTGGAGGAACTAGAGCTTTGAACTTGGTTGAGGTGGCTTTGGAGCTTCTTGTCAATGGTCTCCATGTGAGTTCTTAGTTGAGCCCCAAGATCAATGCTCAATTGTGTAATGGCATCAACCTCGTGCCTACCTCCTCGATTCGCCTTTCTAGGCCTAGAGTATTGGGAATTGTGCACCGCCACCTCTTCAATTCTTGACCAAGTTTGATCATCATCCACCTCGGTAAACCTACCATTAGATCCCATGTTGAGTATGGCCCTTGAGTCTTCATATAACCCGTTCCAAAATTGTTGCACAAGGAACCATTGTGATAGACCATGGTGTGGACAAGAACGGATCAAGGCTTTGAATCTTTCCCACGATTCATAGAGGCTTTCATCATCACGTTGTTGGAATCCCGTGATAGAGGCTCTCAATAGATTTGTCTTCTCCGGGGGATAGAATTGTTGGTAAAAAGCTAAGGCTAGCTTCTTCCAAGTATCAATACCGAGTCTTGCTTTGTCCAACCCCTTGAACCATTGCTTCGCCTTACCAATTAGAGAGAAAGGAAATAATACCCACCGGATTTGGTCTTGAGTTATTCCCGTTTGAGAAATAGCGTCACAATAGTCCGAAAAGGTTTCCATGTGTTGATGAGGATCTTCGGTTGGTAACCCACTAAATTGACTTCTCTCGATCAATTGGATAAATTGCGTTTTCGCCACAAAATTCCCGGTATATGCCTCCGGTAAAGTGGTAGAACTCGGCAATACGTCTTCCGTGAAGGTTGAGTGAGAAGAAAACTTAGACATGATTGGATTTGCGGGAGATGATGGTGTAGACGGTGTTGATGTAGATGAAGAGGGGGAACTAGGACTAGAATTACCGAAGGGATTGATGAAGGTCCCTCCGGCCGTCTCTCGAGGTGACTCGCTAAAGTCGGATCCTTGAGCTTGCTCTTGATGGGCATTGCTAGCGCTTGGTTGAGAGATTCTAACCCGGTCAATCGTCCGTTGGCGAAAGGCTCGAAAGAGTCTTTCCGGCTCTGGATTGAAGAGAATGAAATCGCCTCCCCTCCTAGGCATACACTACACACTAGAGCAAACGTGAGAACACCTAGTGCTTTATGGGCACTACGCAACGACAATAAACAAGCACAACTAGAGACTAAGAGAAATGAAAACTAAGAAATCAAGACAAACTACAAAATATGCACAAAAGATGATAGAAGAGCACAAAGAAGGGTAACTAAGTCTAGCTATAAGCAAACTAAGTCTAAACAATGCATCGTCCCCGGCAACGGTGCCAAATTGATGATAGGGATTTGTCACGTCCCCACCGTCAATAATATAACCGGCTAGACCTAACGGTAGTTAGGGTAAGTCGGGATCGTATCCACGGAGACGGTGTTGCAAAGTTTAGACTAAGTCGGCCTAAAAACGAGACTAAATCACCAAACAAACACAAAGAAAGCTATAATTGACAAACTATGATGGTTGAGGAGGAGTATGAACTAGACTAATGATGAACTAGTTAAAACGATGCTAAAATGAAATGACTAATGATCAAACTAACAAACAAACTAGAGTAAATGATGGCTAACTAAGAAGTTGAGATCAAATATGAAAGGAAGTGGGGTAGGTCGGGTTCATAAGTGTAGATGGGTAAATGGGTGATCAAGGGTATAGGTGTCTCCTAGTTGCTAGAGTCGGTCCGGGCTCTCACTACGTAGACCGATGTCGAGGTTGGTCCGGGCTCTCGCTACGTAGACCATAGTCCGCACTCTCATGACTATGACTATTCTGAACACATTCACATAATAGACAAGCAATGAGAAGATGAGCACAAGTATGAGAAGCATGGCCACTACAACTCACACAAGTAAATCAACAAACACTTAGAGTGCCCATTATGTGTCTAACAACAAAGATGTAACCTTTACCCCCTAATCAAGCCTAATCACCCATAATCTACCCTTAATCCCCCTACTAACCCCACAAGGAGACTACTCACTCATTATCAACCTAACCATAACAATAATAAGAGAAATCAACTCAAACATCCAAACATCCATAATAACAAATAAGAACAAGAACAATCACAATAAACAAAATATAAAGATTCAAACTTGATTAAATAAACAAGAAAAAAAGTAAAAGGGAGAAGAAGGTTATACCAAACTAACAAGGATGAAAAATATGAGAACTTGAATTAATAAGAAACCCAAATAAAACTCCAAGGTTGTCAAGCTTGGAATAATCTTCAAGAATCTCCTTAATACAAGAACTAATTAAACTAGATTAACTAATGATTAACAAAGATTAAAGAGAGAATTAAGCTAATGAGAGGAACACTAATCTAGGGTTATGAATGTTTTTTGGAGGCTTAAAAGAGTCTAGGGTATGATAAGATGCCTAAACAATACAAGAGGGAAGTATATATATGGGTACAAGAATGAAGGAGGATGAAAGAAACAAGGCGCGGCTGCCACTATTGCTTCCCGCCCGGGACGGTCTGGTCCCGGTCGGGACGGGCTCATCACAGTAGCATCTTCAATTGTGCACCCCATCCCGGACGGGATGAGGCCTTCTCGACCGGGATGGGTCTTGTAGGCCTCAAATAAGAACTTTTTGGTCCCTCCTTGCTTCTCATGGGTTTCTTGTCGATTCTCGGGACTCGGGATCGGGTCTCGGAGGCTCGGGATTGGGTCCCAAGGTCTCGGGGTCGAATCCAAGGCACCGAGTGATCGTTCATTCACTTCGTTGGCTCCAAAAAGTGTATGTATCGAGTCGGATTTGCTTCAACTCTTCACAAATGATCTCGGGAACCTGAAACGAACTAAAGGAAGCATAAGTAGCCCATAAACCGCTCCCAAGGAGCGATTCCACAAGGAAAATGGGACCAAAACACTACAAAATAGGCACTACAACCTACACTTATCAACTCTTCAAGAATTCCCAAAATACAAGAGTTAAACTAGTATTAAGGAGTAATTACCGACTAATCTACACTAATCTATGCTAATCTATGCTAAACTATGCTAGGGTTTTTGGGTAATGTCTAAAATTTAGAACATATCATAAGATGACAAGAGGGAGGGTATTTATAGGGTTACAATGAGTAAGGAGAAGAAAAGATGAAGCGCGGGTCTGAACTGGGCTCATCCCGGTCGGGATGAGGTGGTTCCGGTCGGGATGAGGTGGTCCCGGTCGGGATGAACCATAACACCGGGCTGTGTTATCAATAACACCAGGCTGTGTTATGGCTCTTCCCGGTCGGGATGAGGTGGTCCCGGTCGGGATGAGGTCATCCCGGTCGGGATGGACCCAGGACAGAAGCTATCGCATTTGTGCACCTCATCCCAGACGGGATGACGCCATTCCCGTCGAGGATGAGTCTTGTAGGCCTCCAATATGATCTTTTTTGTCCCTCCTTGGTTCTCGTGGGCTTCTCACCGATTCTTGGGGCTCGGAATCGAGTCTAAGAGGCTCGGGATCGGGTCCCAAGGTCTCGGGGTCGAATCCAAGGCATCGAGTGATCGTTCCTTCACTTCATTGGCTCCAAAAAGTGTATGTACTGAGTCGGATTCACTCCAATTCTTCACAAACGTTCTCGGGAACCTAAAACGAACTAAAGGAAGCATAAGTATCCCTTAAACCGCTCACAAGGAGCGATTCCACAAGGAAAATGGGACCAAAACACAACAAAATAGGCACTACAAACTACACTTATCAAAAGGTTAGGGGATGAGAGGCTAGGAAGCTCAGTTATGCGGGCCGAATAGTACTCATTGAAGCTGTTCTATCCCAAATGCACAACTATTGGTGTCGAACTTTTGTGCTTCCCAGTGGGATTATTAAAAGATTCGAAGCGATATGAAAAAATTATCTTCGGTCCGGGGGAGAGAGCTATCATAAGGTTCCCCTCGTGGCTTGGGAGACTTGCTGTAAACTCCAAAAGCATGGAGGATTAGGAATATTGAATGGAGAACAATGGAATAGAGCAATGATTGGTAAGCACACTTAGGCGATTCATGCCAAGGAAGAGCATTTATGGATCAAATGGTTGAATGCTATATATTTAAAGGGGCACAACTGGTTTGATTATCAACCTCCTCTTGTGTCCCGCTGGGAGTGCAGGAAGATTTGCTCTACTAAAGGGAATATACTCGCTGGTTACATAGATGGTAAATGGATGGGAAGAGATCAACCTTATACCAGTAAAGATGGGTATAGATGGCTATAAGGCAATGCTATTACATCCCCTGGGTTCCTACTGTTTGGTGCAGAATGGTCTCCCCTAAACACTCGTTTATAGCATGGTTATATGCACATAGAAGACTACTCACTCTGGACAGATTGCAGAGATATAAGTGATTAAGATGAACAGCTGCTTCTTATGTGAGGTTGATGTGGAGAATATAGAGCATCTGTATTTTAAATGTCCTTATGGCATGAGCTACTTTTAGCTGCTGCAAGCATGGCTGCAGATCTCTATACCAGTTGCAGGGGTGCTAGAGTGGTGCAGATGGTGGAGAGATAAATCATGCGTGAAAAAACAGATCATTTTAGCTGCGGCGCTTATTTACATGCTTTGGCAAGAGCGAAACAGTTGCAGGTTGAAGGGCTGTATTATCAGACCTGAGGGACTTATTGCTCATGTCAAAATGGTAGTCTGTTGTAGGTTAAGAAGTAGAATGCTGAAGTTCATGTCTAAAGTTGATAGACAATGGATGGAGAAGGTAGGCATGAGTTAGGAGGATGATAGCAAGTTTGCTGTAATTCTGAGGTTATGGCAGTATTCAAAATTGCTGACAAAGATTGTAATCCCCAAGAAAATTTAACGCAATACAGTGGCGGAAACACTGTAGAGTTGGGATTAAAACACACTGACAAACTATATCTTATTAAAAGAAATGGTAAGTCAATACAAATGCCTCTTTTTACAAAAGGGCTAAAAAGGAAATTCTCCAAACAGGTTATACAAATCCATAAATTACATGAATAAAAAATGAGTAGGATCCATGCTACTCGCTAGCTGACACCCAAAACCCAGCAGCAAATACCTGTCATGTTATAAACATAACAGTCACGTCAGTGGGGAGTAACTCGGACGTTCTCCCAGCCATATTATATCATATGGAAGAACAATAGTATTATTATATCAAAATAATTAAAAAGAGAAAACATTAAAACGATATAATAAAAATAAGTTTTCAACGAAATTTAAAGCACTTGTCAACCTGCAAGTAAGAAAATCATTCGATAATAATAATATTCAAAAGTGGCGTTATGGAAATTCGATCAGTGTGCACAAGGCTAGACTTTCACTAAGTTAATATTGGAAACTAGCTTCGCGAACTGTAGACTTAACTCATAACAGAATCCAATCTCTAACTAGGCAACTCAACTATAACAGGACTGCGTGCAGCGAGGTCCTGGTTTAAGTAGTATACACCCCTCCTGGATACCAAAGCTATCCAGTTCAACTAACGTCAACTAACACGATGCGATATCTAGCTTAAGGGAACAATGCACACTCTCCTGGGCGAAACTACGCCCAGTTCAACGACCAAATGTGCCCCAAATAGGCACACCGACTTTATAGCTGATGGCAAAAACGTACATCCAGACTATATTACTCTAACCCCACACTAGTCTTTATTCCATAACTCCAAAATAGCCATTATCGATATTGAAAATAAATAATCATCGTAAATAATATGTAAATAAAAGAAATAAACCTTTTGTATTAGAAGGGAAACTTTCTATAAATAGAAACTTATTAATTTTAGAAACTTACTTAAAATAGATATAGTCTTATAGAAAATACTTAAGTATTAAAATAAGTGAAATGCATAGAAATAGCATTTCTAACAAAATTAACATTTTATTATTATCGTCGTTATCGTAACTTTAATATATTTCTAAATTCATTACTCAAAATAAAATATAATAAGTCAATATATAATATTTAATGAATAATTAGGAAATCCAGTTAAAATTATAAGTTTTAGAAAAGAAATGTTTTAAGAAAAGAAACGATATCAAAATTAATTGGGTGGACGAACTTTATAATTGAAATGGGATTTTACAAATGTTTCAAATTACTTTTTTTAGCAAATAGATTTTATTAATAAATAATAAGGATTTTACTAAAAATAATCAATCGTAGACAAATGAGAAATTATTAGGGAAAATAGTCTCGACTAAAAATGTATTTTAAAAAAATCGACTACTTTCTCATTTATTAATATAAGTCGTAAAACGAAATTAATTTACTGAACAAGTATACAAATCTCGATAAAAATACGATTTTGAGTTAAAATTATAAATTATAAAAATATGACGAAAATATGAAATCGACATTATTTAGTTACTAGTGTCACAATAACCAACAAAATATTATAAATATCGTAAATATTAAATTACTAACGATTTATAAAAAGATATCGAAAACTTGTAAAATATTTATAAGGTACACAATTTAAAATAATGTTTTTAGCAAATAATAAATAGCTAAAATTAGAAAATCGAAGTTAAAATATTTAGTACATACTACTACTCAAACATACGATATAATACTGAGTAACGTCCTAAAGTTACCTTGAGTCGGTATGCGAATGCTCATGTACTTGCCCTTCTTGATGAGTCCATCCAAACTCCAACCGTTCTTGTACTTGTCTTACAAAAGGACTTCGAGACTCCAACGGAAAACGAGACAAAAGAAATAGAAACAAAGAATCGGAATAAGGATCGAAGGAAACGAACGACAAGAACGAAAGAATAGTAGGACGGAAACATGAGGCTCGCGAAACAGTAAAACAAATATGAGCAGAACAATAGTAAGAAGAACAGAAGACGGAAAAGAATCTGGTGTAAAAGAAATGAGGGAAAAAAAGGAGCAACAAAAGAGAAAATAGTCGACCCAAAAGTAGCAATATCAACAACCTTCACGACCAGTACGAATATCAGACAACAATCGAAACCAGAAGGAGAAGAAAAGGATACGGAAAACAAATATTGGACATCAACAACAACAGACCTGACAGCAGCAGCCATACGAGAAGAATAAGACGGCTGTAGAAGCATCAGGACGAAAAGATTCGAGAACGGGAATGAAAAAGACGAGCAGATCAACAACAAGCCGATTGGACGAACGAAACTGAACGCAAAAGAACAATAGAACAAACGACACTAGTGACGAGTAGCACCAAAAATTGGATGAAGAAGAAGATTAAGGGGATCTTACGTACCATAGAAGCTAACTGCGGCGACTCGATAGAACCATAGCGCAGAACACAAATACGAATATAGCAGCAGTACGACGAGGACAGTAGAAAAGTCGACAACAACAGTAACATGGCAGTAGCAGCAAGACAACAAGTGATAATAGAAGGAAAGAAGCAAGCAGTACAAACATCACGGCAGAGCAGCAGTAGAAACACAACCGCAAGACGACGACGATGAGGAAGACAGCACGATACAAAACGTACAGCAAAACAAAGATGCGACAAAAAGTGAATAGAATAGAAGATGAAATGAAACCGAAGATGATCGCAAATTACGCATAAAACAAACATCAGAAGGAGGCACGCACGCGAGTACAAATAACAACAGAAGACAGCAGCCAAAAGGGCGACACAGAAGATAGCAAAGACGGATTGAAGAGAAGAAGAAGAAGAAGGAGCAGCAACCGAACCACGAACAGAAAACAAGGACGAACAGGGCATAATGACACATCACAAAGGCAACAACAGTAACACGATCAGCAACAAAATCGAAGAAGAAGGAGCAAGAAAGGATGTACCTTGATCAATAGCTGCAACAACAAAGTATAGAGAACAAAGGAGAAGAAACATGGACTCGATTTGCGACATCCATGACAGCAACAACGTACAAGCGTCCCAGAATAAGAGAGGAGGAAACAGGGCACGAGGTTGATGATGGAGATGGTGATGGCTGGAGGGAAGTGAGGAAGAAATGGAGGAGTCGGATGAGATGAAAAGGAGGAACGAAAAGGTGGAGGATGGTTGATTTAAGGGGGAGTGAAAGATGAAGCGATGGGTTGATATGAAAGGCAGAGGGAGAGAATTAGTAAGAAGGGTGTACATGATAAAAGGGGGATGAATGAATATAATAAGTGGGTTAAATTCAACTCACAAAAAAAATGTACGGATTCTGAGACAATAGTATATGTTGTATACGGATTTAATTAAATGAATCGGGTAGGAAATGAATTCCGTAACGATAAGTTGAGTGACCCACGAAATCGAATCAAAATGAGTTAATAAAATTAATAAATAATTGGGCCGTCAAATAAGATGAGTAATTAAAGTATTCGAGACAAAAATGAAGCTTATAGAAATAAATAATTAGACGATGAAATAATATTTCCCGATAAATAATAAATTTTCGATAAAGTGAATTAAATTGATTTCTTGAGGAAAGAAAATAGATGTTTTGACGAAATTTAGAATAAATGAGTTTCGAGCCGAAAATAGAATTTCGAGCTTAAATATAAATAAATAAAAAGAATTTAGAATTTAAATCTCCGAAATATGCTTCGATAAGAATTAAATTAAATGTATCAAATCAATCGAAACAGAAATAAAAATATGTTTTAAATATATGAGTTTCCGAGACAAATAAAAGTTTAGGAGTTTGAAAGGATTAAACGATAAATTCGTTTTATAATATTTTTAAGAATTACAAGTTAAATCGTAAAAAATAAAAATATGAACATAATTTTAATTTAAATTTAATTTATAAAATCAGGGGTGTTACAAAGATTCAATATATTAATTACATTTCACCAAAAAAAACGTAGAGTTGACCATGGGTGAACACGAGCTTGGGCAGATAATGACCCACGTGAGACAATGATTGACCTTGACTCTTGTTAATGGTCATGGCAAAGCAAGCATATATATATATATATATATATATATATATATATATAAGTGGGATCAGGTGAGTCCCCTTATATAAGTTGAGTCCGTGAGTCCCAATCATAGCCTTTGATTCAATGTTAGATTAACGCACGAGATTTGATCTCATAATTAAGGCAATATTTAAGATATCTATCAAAATATATTATATTCTCTCTCCTCCTTAATTTTCTCCCGCCTATCCCACATCTCACGTCACCAAGATTTTCCCCAAGATTTTCACCCTATTCAGTTCCCCAAGATTTTCACCGCTCAACTCACCTCTTCACCCCTTCAATTTCAATTTCAATTTCTACCTCCATCTTCGTCTTCAACTTCTACCTCTATTTTCGTCTACTATCGTCTCACACTCCCGCCTTCACTACTGTCATCCTCGTCTTCTATTCACGCATACTGACTTCAACTGTTCTCTACATCATTTTTTAATTTTAAACTAAGGTAAATCAGGTTTTTGGGGTTCACTGAGTTTGGGGTTTAATCAGTGTATATTTCGTTGTACTTCTTTCCAATTGAATTGATTGTTATGGTAATTTAATTGTTTTCATGTTCGAAATTGATTATACACACCCTGCTTTCAATCGTTCCCCTGCATTTACGGTATAAACATTTTTTGTGTTACTTCAATGTACATTACTCGTTATTTTAACTCGTATAATTCGTTATTTTAATGTGTAACATGCACCACTAATCTAAGTCTTCTTTTATACCTACTCACGTCGATCCTGCACAACTGGATCTAATGACCTTACTTTAATTCACATAACTTGTTACTGTGGTGCTTATTATCTGTTACTTTAATTGTTTTCGTTGCATCGTTTGCAATGCATGTGTTACTTGTTACTTTAATGCAGATATTACGTTACTTTAATACATAATATATGTTATTGTAATGCATAAATCCATGAACAAAGATCTTTTTTCTCTAGTCAGTTTGTATCATTGGCATTATTGTCATAATAATATATCTTCAGATGGCAGAAGAAGGTAAGATTGTCATTGCTGGTGAGAAGAAGGGGGAGGTTAAGAAGCATGTTCAACGGGAAAAGAAAACGGCTGTCAAGCCATCGAAGTTGAAGAAACTAGCTACCGGTTTGACATATGCAGCCAACGTCGACCGTTCGTCTTCTGTAAGGTGCAGCTCGCAGCTCCTTGTTGATCTAATATCTAATTTAAACCAGAGGCAGCGGGAGGCGCTTTCAGCGATCGGATTTGGCGGTGTACTTGAAATGCACCTTAAGAGCTTCCCTGTAAAGTTTGCTGCTGATTTCATGACTTTATTCAGCGATGACACGCTGATTTTTAGATGCGGTACCAATCAGTTCCTCGTAAGCAAGCACGATGTACATGGCTGCTTCCTCCTTCCACTTGGACCGGACCCTGTTGAGCTGCTGCCGATGGGTCGATCGAAGGCGGCCGAAGAGGAGTCCGTCGTGGCGCTGAAGAAAAAGTGGAGGGGTGACTTTGATGTCGGCAATGAAAGCGATGCAATCCCTCTGTCAAAGGTCCTTAGGAAACTGCGGGATGATGTAGGGGGTGGAGAGATGTTCTGTAGGATGTTCGTTCTGTACAGCATGTCGATATTCTTCTGCCCGACCTCCAACCATGGGGATGATCTGAGACTACTGAAGGCTGTGCAAGATGTACAGCAGATTAAAAACCTTGACTGGTGCACGTTCATACTGGATGGACTGGCGCAGGCGGGCGAGGATTTTGTGTTCCGTAACCGATCATATTTACTTGGATGTGTGCCGTTTTTAATGATTACATACTTCCAGCGGTTTGCCTACCGCAATCTCCCGTGCCCGTGTGATCTCCCTTTGATCAAGCACTGGGATCATAAACGCATTCTTGAACGGTTGGCCGGCGAGTACATTTGTGGTGGGCTGGGCCGGCTTACCCGATCTGATGTTGAGTACCCCCGTTGTTTACATGCGGCGAGGGAGGGAGAGCCGTCACCGCCGTTGAAGATTACACAGAACCGTCACACTGACGATGGTTCATTGCCTGGACAAGAGGACGATAAGTTCACCACCATCAAACTTTCTCGTGGTCTTGAAGATGATAGTGAACTGAGAGCCAAGGCGGTCGACGTAAGTAATCATGTCAATAATTCATTAATGAATCTATTTGTGTCTGTGTTGGAAACCATGGAATTAGTAAGGATTTAAATCTGTGATGTCTGTAACTCTGCATGTTACTCTAACATATCTTCTGTTACTTTAGTGATCAACATGTGTTACTTTAATTCTTACAATTCGTTACTTTAACCTGTATCGTCCACATTATTGCTCCAACATATATGATGTTACTTTAATCCATACCATTTGTTACTTTAGTTGATAATATCTGTTACTTTAGTGTATACTCTATTTTCACTACACATTCTTTCAGTTTATCATTCAATGTTACTTTGGTACACGTTTGCAACATAATTATTCTTTCCTGCAGGAGGTCCATCACATTCATCTGATGATGGGAAGGAATGCAATCGCATTCCATGATTGGTGGGTCTCACATGCTGCGAAGATCGGGAGGATAACTTCGGGCAATCCATTACCCGAAGACCCGGTGCCATCACAAGCAACCCAGGTATTCTGGGGAGGAGCAGAGCTGCACCGGGTGATGGATGAAGTTTGTGAGGCGCTGCGTCGCGCTAGGGAGTTGTCGGAGCAGGGGCCGGTACTTGAGGCCAAAAATACTAATCAAGCTGAGGAGGATGATCCTAACATTCAGCCATACTCGACGGCTGAGGTTAATGATATTCATGGGGAACTGAATTTAAGCAGTGACCGCCAGATAGTGCTTTCTCTGTGGGATATTGACAGAATTGGAGACGAGGATGTCGGTGAGTGTTTGTCGGTGGTGGTAGACGGAAGGAAGGTCTTCCACCCTTTCATTTTTCATTCTGAAAAGCTGTTTTGATGCATGCAAGTCGTCGATGAGAGGCTTGGGTGCTCTTGGGACTGTGACGTCCCAGATCCTGACCAGCTCACGCTGTCGGACTTCCTGGGTGGGGACGACAGGCTTTTCAGGTCTGTTTTGTCCGTGAGGAAAGACGTAATTGACTACGTCTTCTACAAAAATGAAAAATACAGTACATCGTAAGTGGTCTACATCACCTAATTCTTTTTTAGTGCGCATTATTGTCGATTTTTGTTTAATGTTTCATAATCCTTTCGATTATTTGCAGGGAAATGATTGTGAGGTTCAGTGACTTTTTCAACATACCCCATGGTGAGTTGGCCACGCTTGCGCCCGGAGAGCAGCTCTTGAATGCTGTGATTGACTGCTGGTGCATACTCATGAATCACATGACAACTGCCCAGTCTGCACCGCGTCGGACATCACGATGCTTTTTCGGTGTCAGCCACAGCGTAAGCTAATTTATTTACTTGCTTATCCCAAATGATAACTGTAGTTCTATGGCTGTGTTACTGTAATGTACTCTCTGCATTACTCTAATGATAGCGACCTGTTACTCCATGCAGGATACAGCTCTCCAGATTTGGAGAAATAGAAAGCGTGGTTTGTTTGTGGACATGAGCGAAGCATTGTTCAACTTCTGGAACATATGGGTCGATGCAAATGAAGGGAATCTCGAGCTAGATTCTGACCTGGTATTTTTTATTTTAGATCACATATTTTGTAAGACTTGAATGTCTGCAAATCTGCATGTTACTCCAACATATCTTATGTTACTTTAGCAGTTAATCGACGTTACTTTAGTGAACAATATGTGTTACTTTAATCAATGAGACCCGTTACTTTAACCTGCATCATCTACATTATCAGAATATATGATGTTACTTTAATTCATTCAACTTGTTACTTTAGTTTATATTATCTGTTACTTTAGTGTCCACTCTCTTTTAACTACACCAACATGATACCCATTTCCTACCTACAGGTATTCGTTCCGGTGCTGTCAGAAAACAATGACCATTACAGCTGCGCGTGTATCAATTTTTTGGCAAAACGGATTGAATACCTTGATAATAGGTCCTACGACGAGGGGGAGTTTGTAAGTCTTCCTTATGTTGGGATGGCACGGCTCTTGGTAAGTCTGCTTCATTTTGGTATATATTTAAACATTCCATCATTTTCTCAGTCTTATATATGTATTTACTTTATTTTATCTTATACCACCTAGGCTGAAGAAATGGGTAAGTTTATGGTTCAGCGAGGAATAAACAAAGGCGCCAATGTCTCCTCGTTCCCTCTTGTCAACGTCCCGTTCAGATGGCAGGGCAGCGGGTTCTCGTCTAATGATTGCGGCGTATACCTCATGATACACATGATGTTGTACGCCGGGGAGGTCTTCGACTGTCCCTTGGGCACGAGCGAGGCGAACAATCTGTACAGGGCAGAAATTGCCGCGACGCTGTGTCTCTGTGACATTAACAAGGAGAGGGACGTGTTGATTTCGCGGGTGTCATCCTTTGTTACTGACAAAGCCAACCTTGCCATCAGTAAGACCATGTCAGATGTTGCCACGCCCGTCAGTGAGTCCGAAAAGAGGTCACGAGAGCCGACCCCTGACGTGCAACCCTCTAAAAAGAGTCGCGTGCTACCATCCACTCCAGGAACACCTGCTGTAGAAGCCGCGTATATATCACCGGACGCTGCCGGTGAATTATCTATTCTTGGGAGTCGATCTAGGGGGAACGGGGACGGCTTAGGCTGCTCCATTGACTGTGGCAATCCAGATCCCAATGCACCCATGGTATGTCCATTCCTTTCAAACAACAGGACCCTGTTGGGCTTTGTTGAAATTTTGCGGAAAAATGTCGTGGACTACTGCTTATTTCAGCACAAAAACTACAACAACAGGTAATAAGGCGAACACTACACATATTTGGAATATATAGTGTTGTTTAAATTTTTGTCACCTATCTCTTGTCTGCAAAGCATACTGATCTGTCCTGAATGCAGCGACATGGTTGCGGAGTATTCACCGTCGGCTGTAATGACCCGGGGTGATGTGATGTCCATGCTCCCGGGTAATGACATGTCGTCCTCTGTCGTCAAGTGCTGGTCAATGCTCCTGAACAGTCTCGTCGCGAACGGGAGCGGGTTGGATGATTACCCTAAGATGGCGTTCCTTGGTCTACGGCAGACGTATGTATAACGAGTTACTTTGTACATATGCATTATTTTTGCCTCATATTCTGATTCTTTTTAGAAAGCTCTTGACTAGAGTAACACTTCAACTGCATTGAAGTAACACCCTACACGTGTTGCGGTAACAAGGATACCAACTACTTACTGTGTAGTTACTGCAAATATTCACACAATCCTAACCTTTTTACAGGATGCGATCATGAGGATTATTGCCGAAAATCAATCAGCGTCCTTAAAGAACGCAAACGCATTGTTGAACGAATGGCATACTTTCAAGGATAACTGTGGTGATACATTCCAGGTGGACGCTGATCTGATCTTTGTGCCCATCAACGTTGACGGGTACTTCTCATGCGTAGCCGTCAACCGAAAGAAGAAGACAGTCGATTTCCTCGACCACCGTCGATACATAGCTATCAGAGAAACATATCTATTTGCAGCCATCAAGACAATTGTTAGTCTCTCTATTCTTCATTTCATCAGTTTTTTATCACAATATTGTGCTCCAATGAGTGATTTCCTTGACCACTATCATCAATGATTTTCAGGTGGCGTCAATGAGTGACTTCATTGACGCCTATGAAGTTCCTGGTGCGGCGGATATTGTGTCTTACAAGTTCCGCTCTATTAAGCTTGGCTGGCAGTCCCCAGTCTGTAACAAGGACGAGTCAGGGATATTTCTTCTGATGCATATGCTACTGTACGAGGGCCGCGAATTCAATAACGATGACCTCCACAGGAAGGTTAACAGAAGATACTTGGTCGTCCAGCTTGCAGCAACCATCCTCCTAGCAGACCTGAACATTTATCGAAGGCGGATGATCGGTGATGTAGACAAGTTTGTGGCAGCTAGGCCGAAATTAATTGAAGAATTGAAGGGTACGCGAGGAAAGAGCCGGAAACGGTAGTCAGTAAATGGTTAGATTAACTGAGTATTATTTTGTACAAGGTTTAACCAAAAAACTAAGTGTCATTTTGTACAAGGTTAACCTATACCTTAAACTTTGTTACTCTATCCGTCAAACTTTGTTACTCTAAACCCCAGAATTTGTTACTTCAATGCATGTCATGTGTTACTTTAATTCTTACATCTTCTACGCTGCATGTTATTTTATATCAGCCATTCGATCAACACTTAAAAGATGATATCCCGTGTTATTCCAACTTATCTATCACGTTACTTTAATGAATAATGTTTGTTACTCTAGCTGAATCTTTCTTTACCAACTATATTCTCCAAGGAATGAATATCTGTAAGGAATTTACATCTGCAATGCGATCAACACTTAAAAAATGATATCCCGTGTTACTCTAACTCATCTATCGCGTTACATTAATGCATAATGTGTATTACTTTAACTGAATCTTCCTCTACTTATTATAATCTCCAAGGAATGAATATCTGTAATTCAATAAACCTTTACAAAACATGTTACTGTAATATTCCCAAATTAATACCATAAAGAACAAGCTATGTTACTATAAGGAAGAAAATTTCACTAATCAGAATACTGTTTCATCTTCTACATCTTCCTCGTCCTCATCATCTTCTGATTTTGACTCTGATTCTGATTCATCGTCAGACGGTTCGACAGGTGGTGGCGGCCGTGTTGCAAAGGGATTGGGGCAATTCCTCTTGTCGTGGTGCGCCATCTGCTTACAATTGTTGCACATGCGCTTTGGCTTCTTTGCAAGTGCAATTGATTTCGCCTTGCTCGATAACAACCTCTTTCCGCTTCCTTTTGTCTTGGAAATCTTCGGCGGGAGTATCGTTATCTCTGCCGTTGACGTACATCCTAGCATCTCTTCCAATTCTTGGGTTTTATTCAATGTCTCGCTACCCCCAATCGGCTTAAGCTTCATCCTGAATTCGCGGATCAAAGCGCACATGTTCTCCACATCTTCTTTATTAGCAGACCGTAGAATACCCATCGTCTCATGAACTTTCGACCACAGTTTAGACATCTCTATCTGCTATCCGTCTATGATGTCGATTTCTTCGCCTTCCACACCGTCATCAACAACACTATATTTGCGCAGCGCATCCCTCTACCACCTTCCAGCTACGTAGTTATCGGGTATACTAGTCAGGCCCTTCGAGGAATATATCCAAATTATGTGTCGACACAGTATTCCCCTTGTCTCAAACAGTTTACACGTGCAATTGACGTCCGACGTTTCTGCAGGAGGTTAGTATAGCATTAAGATACACAACCCACCCACTCACAAATCAGTTCGCGTTACTTTAACTAAAACTATGTGTTACTTTAATTCGTGATTTTTGTTACTTTAATACTGCATACTGTGCTTTATCTACAACCTACAAACCGCGTTACTTTAACTAATAAGTTATGTTACTCTAACACATTCATCCCGTTAGTTTAACTCATAAATCCCGTATAAAATAAGACAGCAAGCATGCAACTGCATACCTTATTTGTAGTGGACTAGAAATTCTTTACCCCTTGTAGCGCCCCTCACCGTAGTTACTTCAACCCCATGCCTTTCAGCAAAACCTCTCACACTGCACGTCCCCACTGAACACTTTACCTCCTCTTGAAATTCATCAAACACCACGTGGGTGTATACCCTTGCAGCGTGCTGTTCTATCAGGAGGTGGGTCATTGTCTTCGGCAGAGATTGTACATTCTCGCTGTCAAGGTTTTTCTGGTTATACCTCTGCTGATCCATGGCGCTCTCGAACCGCATCCAGAATTCAACCAACGTTCCATGCTGGTTCTCAAACCGCTTGAAGAAACTGTTTTCGCTCTCCGATCTCTGTGTTGATCGCATTAAGCCTCCCATCTTCAGACCCCTGCAGTGCGCCATGACCCACTGCTTCCTAATCGAAAACGCAGTTTCGAACCACTGAACATCCCCCACGTCGTGCTCCTCCATTATTTCCATCCACCGCTCGTCGAATTCCGCTTCATCGATCTCTTCATCCCAAACTATTGCATTCAATTTCTTTAGGAATTCCTGGTAGTCGGCCCGCGAGGCGCCGTATTTAGTGGGTACCTTATTCAGTATATGCCACATACAAAATCGTTGCCACGCCGATTTAAACATCTTCTCAAACGATGCAATGATACCGGGGTCCTGATCGGTGATGATGTACTCAGGCTCCTTGCCGTCCATAGTCTTCAGGAACCGTTCGAACACCCAGTTGAACGATTTCTCATCCTCGTGCGCGATGAGAGCGCCACCGAAAGTCACCGATCGTTTGTGGTGATCGACACCGGTGAATGGGGTGAATATCATCTTATATTTATTCGTCCCGTATGTTGGGTCGAACGAAACTGCGTCACCAAATAACCTGTAGTTCCTCCTGGCAACACCGTCAGCCCAAAAGACCTTGCTCAAACTACCATCCTCATCCAGGTCGTAATCAAAGAAAAATCCCTTGTGATTGTCCACCATACTCCTTAAACGATCGATGAATAACTGACCGTCCCTCTCATGGATGAAGCACTTTATATCTCTTCCAAAGTTTTTAAAGTCGACCAGGCTGGAACCTACGTTTGCGAACCCTTCAACCTGCTCCTTACATATCTTGTAAGTCTGCGTTGCACCGATCTTCAGCTGCAACAATTCGTTGATTAAAGTAACGTATGACAAATGTTGAAGTAATAGTTAGACGTCATTAAAGTAACATGTTGATTGAGTAACCAGAAATTGGTAATTAACAGACGGCTTTTCATTAAAGTAACGGACTACATAAACCACAGTAACACAGAATCTGCATTAGAGTAACGAAATATTAATACAGAATGTGAATGTGAACTAAACACGCAGTGATCTCAATTTAAATGATTGAACCTGCAAGAAGTTACTCAACACATACCCGTGAATTATTCAGTATCATTTGCTTGTGGTACTTCGTGAGGTTTTTCGGTAACTTATGGAACTCTCTGTCTTTTGGTGAAATTAGCTCGTGGTTGTGCCCGCTGTGAAACTTAATAATTCTAAGAGGCCCGCCTTCGCTGAACAACATAATTCTTGCCATACAGCCAACACGACGGACCTTTGTTTTCCTTTTTGGTTCCTCCACAGCGACTCCCTCTGTCTTCCCCTCAGCTGCTTCCCCCTTCGACGATCCTTGGATGCCCCATCTCCGTTGACTTTTTTTTTTTGTAAAAACCCTGCCTGTTCCATACTAGCAGCTTTGATTTAATCTCACCACCCCGCCATCTTTTTGTTGTGTACCTCCTCACATCGAACCCGCAGGCCAATGCGTAGATTTTATAAAAGTTTACCGCTTCTTCCTGGTCTTTGTATATCTGCCCTAGGTATGGCGTGAAAGTCTCACCTACATCCCTGCACCATTCGTGTGCTTCTGCATCAACTGAAAAACAAAACAGTGCAGTGAGGTAATTAAATTAACAGAAGATGCGTATAAGATAGACATACAGTAACAGATGTATGGCTTCACAGTAACGTTTAGTGTTCATTAAAGTAACGAATATTGTGCACCAAAATAACTCCACGCATATTTCATCCACGTATTTAAAAAGTATGTGATGACATGCAGTTTATATACAATGAGCTTAAAATCTAATAATAAGGAGCATTTTAATTGCTTCCGTCTACAGTATAAATGACTAACAAAAAACTTACAGTTTGTTTCTTTGACAGGTTGAATATCAGCCATAGAAGGAGATGTTGCAGCGGCAGAAGGTTGAAGATTAATGGCCTAACGTCTATTATGATTCGTTGACTGCAATCGTGTACTTTGATTTCTAGGTTATTTTGAAGCAGTATATTTCTTTGAATGGGCAGTTACTCTCTTTATTTGTTTCCTATTTTGTTGGTAATCACGTCCCACTATTATAGGAAACAATATCTTTTTTAATCATTAGTTTAATACGGCGGTTACATATATTCCAATAGCTCTTTAATGCGCTACAATAACTGATGTTAAGAACTAAAGTAACAAAATTTATGAATTAAAGTAACAGACCATAAAAGTAATGAAGCTTTGGCATTAAAATAACAGACATTCTACACTAAAGTAACACATTATGTGAACTAAAATAACCCAATATCTTTATGATTTAGCATGGTGGTTTAGTATCATCTTAATGACTCCCACTATTATAGGAAACAATATCTTTTTTTTACAACACTAATGCGTTACGATTATAGACGTTTCAATCTAAAGTAATGGAAGTTTTTACTACAGTAACAGACATTATACACTAAAGTAACAAAGTATCTGAACTAAAATAATGCAGCATTACTATAGTTCAACGTACAAAAGTAGAACCTAAAAATTTAGTATCATCTTAATGAATCCATATCCTTTCAACTATAAACTACAATATATACTCATAGTTTGTTTTTTCCACGATTTGCAAATCAGCCATTGTAGGAGAAGTATAAGCCGGATTGAATCAAAAGCAGCGCGATGAAAATAAATGGTTATTAATTGTAGAAGCGGATTGACTGAATGTGTTATTGATTGCGTGGTATTGAAATAAATGGCAGCGACGTGATTAAGATGATGAAGCCTGAATGTGATTTTGATGAATGATGATTGAATGGGCGAGAGAACGATGAAGAAGAATGGGCGAGAGAACGATGAAACGTATATTCAGAATGAAAGAGGGAATGAATGATTGAATGATGGAGAATGTTACATTACTGAATATTCACCTTCCTATTTTGTAGGATGCAGTATCTTCATATTTTTTTTATTTTTTTTATTAAAACAGCGATTTATCTCGTCCCTTGATCCTTCTCCCATCCAACGGATGGGATGAGGACTTAGGGACTCAACAAATATATAGGGACTCATTAGAACCCCCCTCTATATATATATATATATATATATATAGAAATGGGGCACTGTCGTCTGGTAAACCGAACAGGGAATTTGCTGGAGTCGGATGGAGATAGAGAAAAGCACGGGATATAGACTTTATCACCTTTTTTGGCTACCCGTTAGCGTAGTACACCGAATGACTTATTTCCCTAGGTTAGTAACAGTTAATCGCGTACCATTACCCAACCCATGAAATTGATTAATGTTCCAGATAAGCATTACCATAACACCCACTTTTAAGGGTAACTAGTGGTTAGGAATCCTGGAACACTTAATGCTAGTCAGGAATATGCTGGATCTTGAAGGTTCCCCCTTATATTTGGCGAAAGCATAGCTCCAATAATCTAAATGAGTCTTCGCAACTCTGATCTTGACATGGCTCTGATTAAGAAAATATAAAGTGCAACTCATAATGAGTCATACATATTTATTTGCTCATACCATGTAAAGACCAACATGAAACTTAATAATGAAAATGTCGCATTCAACTTACGACTTAGTGGATAATAAAAAAAACCTTTCGTTTGCTCTGGAGATTTCCGGCGTTATTTCCGGCACGGACAGGTCTTGACAGCAACTAGGCTGTCCGGCGTCAGTTTTGGTTCCCGTTTCAATGAGGCAGAAGGAGCGTGCGGTCCCGAAAGGACCTAAACCAATGAAACCAATAACTCGAGAAGCTAAAGAGGATCTTTTACGTAAGGTTGTGAAGAATTCGAAATTGGATGAAAACCGATCACAGGCGGAGGACAGTTTGTCGACTTTGGCGAATTCAAAATTGGACGAAATCCCTGGTATGAATTATACGTCAGAGACGGAGGACGATGAAGTGTCTGAATTTGTTCCGGACTCTGTTAATGATGCGGAGATGAACGGGAGCGAATGGAAACAGAGGGAGGGCAAAAAAAAATCGTTGATATGGAAGAGGAAGATGAACTTTTGCGCTTCTCAGAGGATGACTTGGATGATGAAATCGAATACTGGAGCTCTGCAGTATACTGTTTCATTATGGGTGCGAACCCACCATGGGAAGTGGTAGAGGGCCGGGGTTTGTGAAGAGGATTTGAAAGGAACACGGAATTGACAAGATTTCATTCCTTCCTAATGAAATATTCGTAGTTTGGTCCAAGGACAAGGATGCAAAGGTAAAAATTCTCGAACATGGTTTTTATATATTTGATAATAAACCTTTGATTGTGAAAGAATGGACTCCCGATGCAAAATTGGATAAAGAAGATGTTCATGAAGTGCCTATTTGGATTCAATTACATGACCTTCCCTTGAAATTTTGGGGTCATTGTTTGCCCCGGATAGCTTCCCTTGTACGTCCGTATGTCAAGTCGGACATAGCTACGGAAGAGCGTATTAGGCTAGGGTATGCTAGAGTCATGGTCATGGTGAAGGTGGGACAAAAATTTTAAAATTCGATCAAATTCTTGGATGACCGGGAAAATTTGGTTGAGATCTTTGTCAAATATGAGTGGAAGCCTATTTGGTGTACTAAGTGCAAGGGGTATGGGCATGAGGTTAGTGAATGTAGGAAGGATGAGTTGAAAAAAGCGAGACAAGAAGCAAAGCAGAAGAAAGTTGAGGGGGGTGGTGTGCAGCGGCAGCCTGCATTGAGGCTGATTACGGGTGCTAAGGCTACGACAGCACCCCAGCAGAGTGCAGGGATTATGAGAACTGCTCCTGAAATGTCAGCATGGCCCCGTGTTTAATGGCCCGAGAAACAATACGGAGGTGAAAAATGGGATCTCTTTCGCTGATGTAGTGATGGGATCCCCGAGAAAAGAGACGGTCGAGGGAAACGAAGGGGTTGGATTGGAGTTAGTGATCCATGGATGTACATAACATTGGATGTTGGAATGTACGCGGCATGTGTAATATAAATAAGCAGCGTGCAATTAGTGAGTTCATTAGGAAGCAACAGGTAGACATATTCGGTTTACTTGAAACAAAAATAAAGAATAAATCGTATGCCAAAGCTCATTAGAACATATTCTATGAATGGAGCATAACGACGAATAACCATTGTCATGATGGAGGTCGAGTTTGGCTTCTATTGAAACATACGAGGGTTAACTTGACGATTTTGGAGTATAGCAATCAAAGCATTCATGTGAAGGTGACTTCGAATTCGGGGAAGGAGTATTTGCTTACGTTCGTGTATGCATTTAATTCTGCCTCGGAGAGAGTTGAACTTTGGAGAAGGCTTGAGTCCTATGCTTCGATGGGGCCGTGGATGATCTTGGGTGACTTTAACTGCGTTATTGACGCTCGAGAGCGGCTTGGAGGTATATCTTCGGATGAGGATATGAGTCAATTTCGGGATTGTTTGGCTAACTGTGAGGTAAGTGATTTTAAGGCTTGTGGGTCTTGGTTCACTTGGAATAATAAACACAAAGTTGCTGAAACTAGGGTTTATAGCCGCATTGATCGTTGTTTCGTGAATGACGAGATGGTGGGCTTGTTCCCGAATGGGTTTGCAAATTTCTTGCCGGAGGGTGCGTTTGACCATTGCCCTTGCATTGTTCAACTTGAGGAGTCACCGGTAAGGAAGAATAGGAGTTTTAAGTATATGAATATGTGGAGTAACGCACCCGAGTTGAAGAACGTGGTTTCGAAGGCTTGGGGTGCGAGGATTAGGGGCACTGAGATGTATAAAGTGGCTTCTAAACTTCGAAGTTTGAAGAGGCCATTGAAGGAGTTGAATGCCAGCTGCTTTTCAGACATTGAAAATCGATGTAAATAGGCTGAATTGCACCTGGAATTGCTGCAGGTTAGGCTGCGGAATGACAGGAGTGTCGCGGCATTGCAGGAGGAAAATGAGCAAAACGAGCTGGTTCGCACGCAGCAGGCTGCGAGATCAGCCTTTTGGAGCCAAAAAACGAAATAGAAATGGGTTAAGGATGGTGACGTTAACTCGGCTTACTTTCACGGTCTCTTGAGGGCGAGGAGATCCCACAATGCAATTGTTAAGATAGAAGATACCGAAGGGCAAGAGTGTGTGAACAAGGCTGACATTGAGGACTCGGCAACCAAGGCCTTTTCACTCCGTGGGTGGTCAAGGTGGTCAATATGCAAATCCCGAAGTAAATCCCTAGTAGACTAGGTGGACACAAGGTAAAGAACCAACGAAACTATTGATTTAAAGTCATTCTACTAGATTAAAGTCCAAGAATCGATTCATGTCACTAAAAAGGGAAAGTAAACACTTGCACACAAGCCTCAAAACCGGGTTTTCGAAAACCTTTTCTACACTAGACTCACAAACTATACAAGACAAAACAAAGACTACACAAAACGAAACAAAATAAAACAAACACACAAAAAATAAAACAAACACCACCCCCAAACTTTCAAACAAGCGACCACATCAACCACAAACTCCAAAAAGCTCCACCCGAGAACACACCATCACAAATTCTCCTCCAAACACCAAAATGGAAAAAGGAGAAAGAGATAGAAGGATATTACCGGATCTCAAGAGCTTTCCGAAACTCACGGCGAACAAGCAACCTACAAGGAAATGGGGAGGCAAAACACACACAACACAATAAATATACGACACAACGACACAAAAGAAAATGACACAAATAGGGGTGTTCAAAAATTAACCCGGACCGGAAAATCGGACCGGACCGGACTGTAAGGTCCGGGTCGGTCCAGACCGGGGCACGTACCGGTCCGGTCTCCGGGTCGCAAAAAAGTTGATGACCGGTCTCCGGTCCGGTCCACACTTTAAAAAAATATCAAATTTAGTGTATTTTTACGGTCCGGTCCGGTCTTAAGAGAGTTCGGTCCGGTCCGGTCCGGGTTTCTTTGTAACCGGTCCGGTCCGCGGGTTTGAGTTTTTGGGGTTTCCGGTCCGCGGGTCAAACAAAAGATTTTTTTTTTGGTTTTTTATGGATTTTTTTTCCAAATTTTTAGGAATTTTAAATTTTTTCCGAAAAAACTACGAAAATAAAACTAAATTAGACTAGGATATCGCTCCCCCACACTTAAATCGAGCAATGTCCTCATGCTCTATCGGTAGTGTGTGGAAGACACTAAAAAGAAGAGAAAAAGGGAAAATAAAGCTAAAAATAAAAAATCAAACTGAAGAAAGTGTAGAATGTGTCGGGCCTAGGTGTAATCAAGTCACCTAGAGCCGAGACGAGAAAAGATATGGATGGGGGAAGAAATAAAAAGAAGAAAATAAAAGGAAATGGGAGGGAAGGACTAGGTGTAATCAAGTCACCTAGCCCGATTCCGCCCAATTCTGACTAAACTCTACCAAAAAGGGAAAAAAGACAAAGAAAGAGTGAAAAAGAACTTGTCAATTTGGATTTTCAATGGATTCTCGCTGTAGTCACCTCATCGAGAATCGGGAGCAATAACCACAAAGGCCCCGAGGGCCGCCATGAAACCGATTGCATAAAAGGAAGGGGAAAAAACAAAGAAAGACTAGCAAATAAAAGACGGAAAAGAAAAGAGAGTCGTGCCTACCAAACAGTTAGCAACGACTCAACAATCTCCATCGTCTCAATGATCATTTTTGGCACTTTGCTCGTCTTTGTTATCGATATTCCTCCTCTTCATAAATGTAGTCTCACGGTTGAAGTACTTGGCTTGCATTGGTGTAATGAGGGTGGAATGTGAGGGGAAACTCGGTGTATAGTGATGAGAAGATGAGATGAAGGTATATAATTGAAGTGTAAGGGTGAAATGATAGTGTCAAAGGTGAGTAGGGAGGTTAGGAGGGGGTATAAAGCGGTTGGTGGGGCTTAAATGAAGAGAAGAAGGCAAAGACCACAAATGGGCTTCCTTCCCGGTCGGTAACACTCATCCCGACCGGGACCAAATTGATGGTAGGATTTCCCGTGAATCCCGACACCAAATAAAACCAACTATTCCTAACAAGTAGCTAGGGTAAGTCGGGTCGATCCATGGAGACGGAAGAAGGGGTTAGACTAAGGTTACCTAAACACAAGACTAGGTCACAAGCTCACAATAACACAAAGGGAGGAGAATTGACAATAATTGATTACTAACACAATCATTAAGATAGGAAACAAGGATAAACAAACTAGGACAATGAAATGAAAGAACTAAGATTATGAACTATGGACTAAATGATTCAACTAGAACTAAGATGAACAACAAACTAGAGGAATGATTTCTAATAAGATGGAGAGATCAAATGGGAAAGAGTAGGGTTAGGTCGGGTTCATAAATGCCATAGGATAGTTGGGAAATCGTGGGTGTGGGTTTCCCCTAGTCACTAAGGTCGGTCCGCGCTCTCGCGTCAAAGACAACCCAAATACTCATGCAAGATGCTACTCAAAACATGACGAATCAACCACAAGTCAACCATACTATGAGAAGAAGGAAACAAGTAAGAGAAGCATGGCCACAACTACTCTAACAAGCAATTCATCAAATACATGGTATGCTTAACAAGTGACTAGTAACAAAGAATCCACCTTTACCCACAATCAAACCCTAATCACCCATAATCAACACTTAATCCCCCTACTAACCCCAAAATATGTCTACTCACTCATATTCAAACTAACACTAACACAAACTAGAGAAATCAACACAAGCATCAAAACATTCATGATGAAGATTAACAAGGATGAACAATACAATAAACAAAAGATAAAGATTAAAACATGAATAACAATGAAGGATTAAGAGAAAAGAGAAGAGAAGGATTATACCAAACTATCAAGGAGATGAAAAAGATTCAAACTTGTATAAATAAGAAAACCCAAATAAATCTCCCAAGGTTGTCAATCTTGGTAGAGTCTTTAAGAATTCCCTTAATACAAGAGTAACTATCTAGATTAAGCTAAGATTAAGGAAAGATTAAGGAGAAACTAAGCTAATGAGAGGAGTTCAATATCTAGGATTTAGTATAATGTAGGATGCTTAAAACAATACAAGAGGGGGGGTATATATAGGGTTTCACAAGCAAAGGAGTTGAAAAAATTGAAGCGGAGCTGTGTTGGGCTCATCCCGGCCGAGAAGAGGCTCATCTCGACCGGGAGGGACCTGGTCCCGACCGGGAGGGCTTGTCAGAGGCGTCTGTTTGATGTTCCACTTCGTCCCGACCGGGAAGGCCATGTAAGCTTCAAATATGGTCACGTAGGTCCCTTCATGCTCTTCCAAGGCTTCTTATCGACTCTCGGTGCTCGAAAATAGGCTCCAAGGAACTCGGGATCGAGTCTAAGCCACCGAGTCATCATCACTTCTCTTCGTTGGCTCCATATGCGTCGGAAATGAGTCGGAATCGTTCCATTTCTCCAAGATAGGCCTTAGGAACCTAAAACAGGCTAGAAGAAGCGTAAGTAGCCTCGAAACCGCTCCAAAGAGCGATTCCACAAGAGCAACCGGGACCAAACACAAGAAATAAGCACTACATAACACACTTATCTCTTAGTCTTGCAACCTAGTAACCGGACCCACTGCTCAACCACGGGACCTAGAGCAGTCCTCGCGATAATCCTCTTTACCGTGGGGGCCAACTTCTGAGAATAATTATCGAGGCATGTAGTAAAGCCCGAGAAAGTCCTCATCGGGCCTTGGGGCTGCAAACCGAACAATACAAGTGTAAACAAAACAAACCTAACGTAACCCGAGCCAAAACCCTAGACATAACTAATAGACATGAATATGACACTCACCAAACCATGCACGATGCGGTGAGAAACGTGTAGAGCAACTGATGACCATCCCAATCCCGAGCCCACTCGGGATCCTCGTAGCCAATCTCCTCATTCTCTGGTATGGTAACCGGAATATGAGCCCTCCTAGCCATTGTCTCGGGAAGCCTGTGCTTCCTCACCCTATCAAAATCGGCCTCATTTATGGCCTCCGGATCACGACGCTGAGATGAGTTACTCCGTCGTCTCCTTCAAATCCCTCGGGGAATCTGTGAACTCGTCCCGGCAGCCTCGCCACTAGTACCAACCGGAGAATCTCCCTCGGGACCATCGGTATCACCTCTAGCTGTGGAATCAGACAAAACATGAAAAACCCATGCCTCAGGTCAGGTTTAAAGCAACTTAGACAGGTCAAAATAGGGTCAAATTCCGAATAAGGATATTAAAATTCCGAAAATGCCGCTAACACCAATTTTCGATCCTGATCACAATGAAAGTGGTTTGGGGAAAAATCGGCATCGTTACGACACCTTTTGGTCCGTCTTAAGACACACAAAACCACACGGAGAGCCCTAAAAGCCATCCTAGCCCATGAAAATAGACAAGGGAGCTACCCACATCCTCACAAATATTAATTGAGAAAGATTACGTAAAATGAGTTCGGAAATATCCGAGAAAACGGTCCATAACCCTAGCATTCAGAACCTATCACCATAGGGAGCCATTGTCGTACCTCGAAATCCCCTATCAAGCTTATAACTACCCTAACAAGCTCTAATCGACCCTAATTTAACAATGGGATAAAACATAAGCATGGAAACTTAGCAAATTAAAAACATCCTAAATGATTTTCTAGGGTTTAACAAAAGAAAATCACAATCAACCAAATCAAGCAAAACCGACAATAAACAAGTAAAGAACGCTTACCCGGAATCGACATTGTCGCGTATGATGGGAATCGAGACGGAAATCGCGTAAGGAAAATCGAAAAGGCGACTTTTGGGCGAAAGGGGCGACGCGTTCGAAATTTGGGTTGAATGAACGATCGCCCCAAGTTTCGTTTACTTAAACAGACCCGGTCCACGAGAGCCCGACCGCCTCAAGTGACGCGCCCGGATTCTGACTCGCTGGGGGCTAGGCACCTGAAGATTGTGGCGGTGAAGGGTGCGCGTCCGAACAGTCCAACACAGATTAAAATAAAAACAAACGAGCCTTAACATTTGATACACATGAAACATACACCTTTTAAGACAAGCAAAATAACAATAATGGAACAATTAATAATCAATATCGATAAAGCACACTCGATAATAAAACAAGCATAAGAGCCGCACTTAACGTGAACACTGCACCCGAACACGAAATTAAGCAACCTAAACCGAACCAATCAAAGCAAACTCTGAACAAATCTCAAATGCATAACAAACCAAAACAAAGCAAGAAAAAATAAACCTGAACAAATTAGACAAACCCGCAAAACAATAAAACACGTAACTAAAGCAAATAAACAAACATCAATTTTTTCGCCTAACAGGTCTTAGTTATCCGAGAGGCATTGGAGTCTGAAACCTCCACAGCATTTTGATTCGAGTTGATACCAACGCCCTCGAAGAAGTCTGATACCTCCACAACATTTTGATTCGAGTGGATACCAACGCCCTCGAAGGAGTCTGAAACCTCCACAGCATTTGATTCGAGTAGATACCAACGCTCTCAAAGGAGTCTGATACCTCCACAGCATTTTTCATTCTAGTGGAGACTACGCCCTCGAATGGTTTTTTTTGTCCTAGGGGTCAGAGGCATCCCGAAAGACAGCTACTCGAGTGGAGACTGACGCCCTCGAGTAGTTTATCTCATCTTATTTTGTCCTAAAGGTCAGAGCAATCCCGAAAGACAGCTACTTGAGTGGAGACTGACGCCCTCGAATAGTTTTATCCCATCTTATTTCGTCCTAGGGGTCAGACGCATCCCGAAAGACAGCTACTCGAGTGGAGACCGACGCCCTCGACTAGTTTACCTTGGTTTATTTTGTCCTAGGGGTCAGAGGCATCCCGAAAGACAGCTACTCGAGTCGAGACCGATGCCCTCGAGTAGTTTATTTCATCTTATTTTGTCCTAGGGGTCAGAGGCATCCCGAAAGACAATTACTCGAGTGGAGACCGACGCCATCGAGTAGTTTATCTTGTTTTATTTTGTCCTAGGGGTTAGAGGCATCCCGAAAGACAGCTACTCGAGTGGAGACTGACGCCCTTGAGTAGTTTATCTCATCTTATTTTGTCCTAGGGGTCAGAGGCATCCCGAAAGACAGCTATTCGAGTGGAGACTGACGCCCTCGAATAGTTTTATCTCATTTTGTTTAGTCCTAGGGGTCAGAGGCATCCCGAAAGACAGCTACTCGAGTGGAGACTGACGCCCTCGAGTAATTTATCTTGTTCCGTTTTGTCCTAGGGGTCAGAGGCATCCCAAAGACAAGTGTTTGAGTGGAGACTGACGCCCTCGAACATTTTTGTTTAGCCTTATTTCGCCCAAGGGGTCACAAGCATCGCGAGGACGACCGCTCGATTGGAGACTGATGCCCTCGAACGTTTTATGTCATCAAGGGTTCACAGGCATCCCAAAAAACATTTGTTCGAATAAAAGCCAACATATATACGCTTAATGCGTCACGTACACACGAAAACATTTAAAATTGAACAAACTGTTAAACAAACCGAAGAAGACAAAGCGCAACGGCCCGGGCCCAAGCAAGAAATCGCAAGCGAAGACGTCAGGTATGACTTCTAAGCCTTGGCTGGCGAGCCTCAACACATAGTCCAATGGACTTAAAACGACCCGACCGAACAGCCACCAGGTCGTAATCCTCGATTGACCTGGATGGCTATACTTTAACTTTCGCCTTGTCCAAGCCTCAGTCAAAGTGGAGGCTTCTGTAGACACCCAGATTTGGACCTAGTGGCTGCAGAAGCGCCCAACAAACACCCGATGACGATAGGACTGCAACGCGACGCGGGTTCACGATGTTTTAGGTAGTTAAGTAGTATTAGTAGTAGTATATTAGTAGTATTAGTAGTAGTAGTAGAAGAAGAAGATTAGTAGTATTAGTAGTAGTAGTTAAGTAGTATTAGTAGTAGTAGTAGTAGATTAGTAGTGGTGATAGTAGTAGTACTAGTAGTAGATTAGTAGTAGTAGTAGTAGTAGTAGTACATTAGTAGTAGTAGTAGTAGATTAGTAGTATTATTAGTAGTAGTTAAGTAGTATTAGTAGTAGTAGATTAGTGGTAGTATATTAGTAGTATTAGTAGTAGTAGTAGTAGAAGATTAGTAGTATTATTAGTAGTAATTAAGTAGTATTAGTAGTAGTAGTAGATTAATAATAGTGGTGGTAGTAGTAGTATTAGTAGTAGTAAATTAGTAGTAGTAGTAGTAGATTAATAATAGTGGTGGTAGTAGTAGTATTAGTAGTAGTAAATTAGTAGTAGTACTAGTAGTAGTAGTAATAGTAGTTAAGTAGTATTAGTAGTAGTAGATTAGTAGTATTATATTAGTAGTATTAGTAGTAGTAGTAGATTAGTAGTAGTTAGGTAGTATAAGTAGTAGTAGATTAGTAGTATTAGTAGTAGTGTATTAGTAGTATTAGTAGTAGATTAGTAGTATTATTAGTAGTATTAGTAGTAGTGGTAGTAGTAGTATTAGTAGTAGTAATAGTATTAGTAGTAGTAGTTAATTATTAGTAGTAGTAGATTAGTAGTATTATTAGTAGTATTAGTAGTAGTAGATTAGTAGTAGTGGTGGTAGTAGTAGTAAATTAGTAGTAGTAGTAGTAGTAGTAGTAGTAGTAGTAAATTAGTAGTAGTAGTAGTATTAGTAGTAGTAAATTAGTAGTAGTAGTGGTAGTAGTAGATTAGTAGTATTATTAGTAGTATTAGTAGTAGTAGTATTAGTAGTAGATTAGTAGTAGTAGTAGTAGTAAATCAGTAGTAGTAGTAGTAGTTTTATTAGTATTATTAGTAGTACTTAAGTAGTAGTAGTAGTAGTAGTAGATTAATAGTAGTGGTGGTAGTAGTATTAGTAGTAGATTAGTAGTATATTAGTAGTAGTAGTAGATTAGTAGTAGTTAAGTAGTATTAGTAGTTGTAGATTAGTGGTAGTATATTAGTAGTAAGTTATATAAGTTTAGTGAATTTTGTGTGTTCCAAACCGAATACTTCTTTCTTTGTCATTTGTTCCGAACCGAATAGACAATATCTTAATAAGACAAAGAGAGTAGTAAGTTGCAGAAGTACAAAGTGAATTGACTTGTAAAATGTCGCATTGCCAAATTGGCATGGATAATGAAGTTATTACTAGTATTATGCCTTCTCAATCACACTTATTGGCTGCCCTGCATTTGACGACTTTGCCATGTGATGTGGGGAGGAACATTTGTGTACAATTGCATCCCTCCAAACAGGTAACTGACAATTTTAGGATTCAGCCAACAATTTAATCAATGTCATTTTCACTCAAAATCATTTGATGGACCTTAGCTACCCGGTACTACTACTTCACTTCGATACATTTATCAAAATAAAACAAAATCCAGTAACAAATCCTACTACATTGTCACAAATCCAGTAACAATCTTCGATTATAGTTATGTACTTATACCACCATTATAACAACAACAACCTTTACTTCTACTACTACCATCATTAAAACAACAATAACAACACTAACACAACCAATATTATTTCATACCAACCAACACTACCACCATTAAATTAACACAAATCACCACTCACACAAACTAACCCCAACACTAACACAACCAACAACAACAAACCACAACAATAACCTAATCAATAATAACATTAACAATAACAAATATTTAAAAATTTTAACAGTTTGAACATACTTTGATGGAGAAAAGACAGAAAAATGAACCGAAGATGAGGAGGGCGCGCGGCAAGGGGAAGGGCGACCCGGAGAACGCGACACAGGAGGAGGCGCGGCAGTGGAAGGGCGCGCCGGCAGTGGCGCCGGCGGAGGATGCCGTCGCCGGTGGGGAAGACGGGAAGGGGGAGGGGAATTGGGTAGATTAGGGTTTAGGGGAATCGATTTGGGGAAATCGACTTAGGCTGTTTGTGTGTGTGTGTCCGCGTCTTTTATTTTTTTTTCATATATGACCTTCTATGCGGCGGACAATCCCACGCAAGATCCGCCGCATATCATCATCTATGCGTCGGATTGTCCGCCACATCGTAGGATTAATTTTTTTACTTAAACGTCACCCCCTGCGTCGATATAAGGTATACTATGCGGCGGATTATCCGCCGCATAATTGAGCGCGAAACTCCCCCATTTGGGTGCCCTTACCCTGCGTCCATCTTGCGTGGGGTATTCCCACACAAGGCAGTCGCGTCGCCTAATCCGACGCAAGTCCGACATGATTAAAAAACATGTGTCGGATAGTTAGTCTGCCGCAAAACGTCCGCCGCAATTTCATCTGCTTTTTGTAGTGTGCCATGCCATTTCTTTTTCTCCTTTTCTATTTTCTTTTCGGCTTTTGTGCCTTTTCTTTTTCTTCATTCTTTTCTTTCTTTTCTTTATTTTTTTCATTTTCTTTCATTTTCTTTTCTTTGCCCTTTTGGCTTGATTTGGCTTTTGGCATTTCTTTGTGTAACAACAAAGAGAGAATTCAACAAATTTCAATTTATTGTGTGGAAATGTGTAGGAGATAGGTGAATGGGTAAGTCGGGGGTGCGCATCCCCTTTCAAACCCACAAAAAGATGGAGAACTTGGACTAATCAAACAATCCCAAACACGGTCACCTAAGGGACGGGACTCGGTAACCAAGGCCTTTTCACACCGTGGGTAGTCATAATGGTCAAAAGTGCAAATCCCGTAGTAAATCCCTAGTAAGCTAGGTGGACTCAAGGTAAAGGACCAACGAAATCATTGATTTAGGGTCATTCTACTAGAGTAAAGTCCAAGACTCGATTTACATTACTAGTAAGGGAAAGCAAACACTCGCACCCTAACTTCTAAACCGGGTTTTCGAAAACCGTTTACACACACGACACACTTACACACAAAAAACAAAGACACGACGCAAATGAAAGAAAAAGAGACAAAAGATAACAAAACAAAACAAGGAGAAACAAACACATAAACAACACAAACACCACCCTGATATTCCAAACAAGTCACCAAATCATCCACCAATATGCACAAAGCTCCACCCGAGCACACAACATCACAATTTCCTCCAAAATCCACAATAAGTAAAGAGGGAAACAGGATAGAAGATGTTACCGGATGTCTTGAAAGCTTTCCAAAACTAACGGTGATTAAGCAACCTATAAGGAAAAGGGAGGCAAAACACACACAACAAAACAAGTATACGATACAAAAACATAAGATGGAAAACACACAAAAGAAAAAGACACAAAAAAAGAAAATCTATTTGATTTTTGTGAATTTTTTTCAAATTTTTAGGTATTTTTAAGATTTTTTTTTCGAAAAACTACGAAAATAAAACTAACTATACTAGAATATCGCTCCCCCACACTTAAACCGAGCAATGTCCTCATGCTCGATCGTAGTGTGCGGAGACACAAAAGAAAAGAAAAGAAATTACGAAAATAAAGCTAAAAATCAAAAAGAGAAGATGAAGAAAAGGGTAGAATGAGTCCGGCCGGGGTGTAGTCAAGTCACCATGAGCCGAGACGAGAAAAGATATGGATGGGGGAAGAAAATAAAAAGAAATAAATAAAAGGAAATGGGAGGGGAGGGCTAGGTGTAATCAAGTCACCTAGCCCGGATTCCGCCCGAATCCGACTAAATCCTAAAAAAAAGGGTGAAAATCTTGTAAATTTGGATTTTTCGATTGACTCTCGACGTAGTCACGTCATCGAGAGTTGGGAGCAACCATACTAAGGCCTCGAAGGTCACCAAGACACCATGACTCAAGGGAAAGGGGGCGAACAAGAGAAAACAAGCGACAAAAGACGAAAAAGTAAGGATAGTTACCCAAACCAATAGGCTAGTAACTCACTCGCTCCATCGTCTCAATGATCGTTATAGGCACGTTGCTTGTCTTCTCGGTTGCCATCTCGCTTCAAACTTGAGAGGAACTCACGGTAGAGGTAGTAATGGTAGGGGGTGGGATTTGATGTGAGATTCGGTGTAAAGTGGATAGGAAATGATGTGAGGGTATGAAAATGAAGTATATGGGGCATATGATAAGAGTAAGGATAGGTAGGGAGGTTGGGAGGGGGTATATAATGGTTGGGTGGACTCAAATGTCGAAGAAGAGGCATAAGGGGGGGTAGGGGACCATCCCGGTCGGGATGGTTGGTCCCGGTCGGGATGACACACCCGTCCCGGTCGGGACGCTCCCTTCCCGGTCGGGACGGACCTCCAGTAAGGTCGAAAATATGTACCTCCATCCCGATCGGGACGGCTCCTTCCCGGTCGGGATGCCGCACCCTTCTCGGTCGGGATGCCTCTTCCCGGTCGGGATGGGTCTTCTTGACCTTCCACAAACCCAAAAGCTTACTCCAAGCTTCAAAAACCCGATCCTCACGCTTGCTATCCAAGCTCTATCATAGCCATTCCTCTCTAGGAATCATCTTCACTTCACCTATCCAACAAAGCTCACATACACATCAAATTTTCTCCCTCACAACGCTCATCAATCAATCCACATAACAAGAATATCACAAAACTCAAACTAACTACAAGAAAGTGTTATATACAATGAGACGGTTCTTGTGGAACTCCGTCAAATCAAGGATGGTGCTTTCTTCATTCTTTTTCAACAACAATGACCAATTCCATCTCCATCAAGGCCACGAAGGAACAAGTCGAAGGCTCTAGCAAAGTCTTCAATCAAGCTCGAGATATAACCGTCCACATACCAAGGCTCTTCATGACCTTGCCTTGACGTTCCCGGGGCATCCCGATCTTCCAAGTTCAATGGCTTGAACTTGTACTTTTGATCTTTCGGGATATACCCAAACGTCCACTTGTCCTCATGCGGCCCTAAGGGAGGTTCATCTTTCTCCTTGCTTTTCAACTTGTCATCAAGCCCATGATATGGGCACTCATCTTCTCCAATCTCGGAGTCATCATCCTCAAGTACATAAGAATTGTTCTTCAAGCTTTGTCCCGGCTCACCCCCTAGATCGACGTCTTTAGTGGCTTGGATCATATTGCAAGACTCATCATTAGTAGGCGAGGTGTTGCCTTAGAGGTCGAACACGAGCTTCTCTTCGCCCAACTCAAATGTGATCCTACCATTCTTTACGTCGATCATGGCACCGGCGGTGTGTAGAAATGAGCGCCCAAGGATAATGGGAGTGTTGGCATCTTCCGGCATATCGAGCACGAGGAAATCGACCGGAATGAAGAATTTCTCGATTCGTACCGGCACGTCCTCTATCATCCTCAATGGTCGGTACGGTTAAGAGATTTATCGGCCATTTGGAGTGTAATGGACGTACATTTAAGCTCCTTCATCCCTAATCGCTCACAAATGGTGTAGGGAATAATGCTCACACTCGCACCCAAATCACACATAGCTCTCTCAATCTCAAAGTTGCCTATGGTGCAAGGGATCGAGAAACTACCCGGATCCTTCAACTTCGGAAGCGTGGAACCTTGAATAAGCCCGCTCACCACCCTCGTGAACGCTATGGTCTCTTCCTTGTCGACGGATCTCTTCCTAGCCAAGATTTCTCTCATAAATTTTCCATATTCCGAGATTTGGGTAAGTAACTCGGTAAACGGGAGGAACTTTTCGTATTGAGAATCCACCTTAGTCTTCATTTGCCTTGTTGGGAAAGGCGACTTGACATGAAACTTGTATTGCTCGATAGGGGTGGATTTTTCACACGACACTTTCCTTTTACCCTTGTCTTTCTCTTGAAGCGGGGGAAGCTTGTCTTCATGGGGTTTTTCGATCTCCCTTAAGACTTGCTCCTCCATTGGATTTCCCAAGCTCGAATCTCCTTGAGTTGGAGACACAACTTCCTTCATTGCTTGTTGCTCACTAGGAAATACGGGAGGATTATAGGTAGCACCGCTCCTTAAGGTGATGGCATTGACATGCTCAAAATTTGGAGTTTCACCTTGAGGAGGTAATTGCCCCCTTTGTCTTGAAGAACTTCCCGATGCAAGTTGAGATATTTGAGTCTCAAGCATCTTCATGTGAGTTTTTGTTTCCTTGTTATCCATTAGAATTTGAGCAATGATCTCTTGTTGTGACCTTTGTGTCTCCAATTGAGTCCTTTGTATTTCTTGAGTACTCCTTTGCATATCCATCATTGCTTTTGCATGTCGAAATCTCGAGGTGGAGATGACGGATTATGCGGAGTATCGGTGAGGGCTAATGGAGTACCATAATCATGAATAGGAGACCGGCTCCTAGGCTTGCTTTGTTGATTGCCTTGTGTTGCTTGTTGTTGTTGACGGTTCCCTTGGAACCCATGAGAATTGCCTTGATTAAGGCCTTGATTGTGGTTTTGAAACCCTTGGTTGTGGTTTTGTTGTCCTTGGAAGCTTTGGTTTCCTTGGAAACCTCCTTGATTGAAGTTCCCTTGTTGGAACCCTTGATTGTTGTTGTGGAAGGTACCTTGGTTATTTTGCTTGAAGTTTTTGAAGGGTCTTGGATTACCCACATAACCTTGATAACCTTGATTGTTGTCCCTTAAGGGAGGTGGAACATAGGGACGAGGTTGCATAGCTTGTTGTTGAGGGACTTGATTGGAAGCTTGGTATTGATTTGAATAGGAAGCACCTTGCTTGAACGCTTGAAAGGCGTTCACTTGCTCAATACTTCCCCGACAATGTGTAGGCTCATGTCCAACTATCCCACAAGTATCGCAAATCCCATAATAAGGTGTAGAGGGTACAACTCCCAAAGCATTGACATCATGAATCGAGTGTTGGTTGGAGGAACTAGAGCTTTGAACTTGGTTGAGGTGGCTTTGGAGCTTCTTGTCAATGGTCTCCATGTGAGTTCTTAGTTGAGCCCCAAGATCAATGCTCAATTGTGTAATGGCATCAACCTCGTGCCTGCCTCCTCGATTCGCCTTTCTAGGCCTAGAGTATTGGGATTTGTGCACCGCCACCTCTTCAATTGTTGACCAAGTTTGATCATCATCCACGTCGGTAAACCTACCATTAGATCCCATGTTGAGTATGGCCCTTGAGTCTTCATATAACTCGTTCCAAAATTGTTGCACAAGGAACCATTGTGATAGACCATGGTGTGGACAAGAACGGATCAAGGCTTTGAATCTTTCCCACGATTCATAGAGGCTTTCATCATCACGTTGTTGGAATCCCGTGATAGAGGCTCTCAATAGATTTGTCTTCTCCGGGGGATAGAATTGTTGGTAAAAAGCTAAGGCTAGCTTCTTCCACGTATCAATACTGAGTCTTGCTTTGTCCAACCCCTTGAACCATTGCTTCGCCTTACCAATTAGAGAGAAAGGAAATAATACCCACCGGATTTGGTCTTGAGTTATTCCCGTTTGAGAAATAGCGTCACAATAGTCCGAAAAGGTTTCCATGTGTTGATGAGGATCTTCGGTTGGTAACCCACTAAATTGACTTCTCTCGACCAATTGGATAAATTGCGTTTTCGCCACAAAATTCCTGGTATATGCCTCCGATAAAGTGGTAGAACCCGGCAATACGTCTTCCGTGAAGGTTGAGTGAGAAGAAAACTTAGACATGATTGGATTTGCGGGAGATGATGGTGTAGACGGTGTTGATGTAGATGAAGAGGGGGAACTAGGACTAGAATTACCGAAGGGATTGATGAAGGTCCCTCCGGCCGTCTCCCGAGGTGACTCGCTAAAGTCGGATCCTTGAGCTTGCTCTTGATGGGCATTGCTAGCGCTTGGTTGAGAGATTCTAACCCGGTCAATCGTCCGTTGGCGAAAGGCTCGAAAGAGTCTTTCCGGCTCTGGATTGAAGAGAATGAAATCGCCTCCCCTCCTAGGCATACACTACACACTAGAGCAGACGTGAGAACACCTAGTGCTTTATGGGCACTACGCAACGACAATAAACAAGCACAACTAGAGACAAAGAGAAATGAAAACTAAGAAATCAAGACAAACTACAAAATATGCACAAAAGATGATAGAAGAGCACAAAGAAGGGTAACTAAGTCTAGCTATAAGCAAACTAAGTCTAAACAATGCACCGTCCCCGGCAACGGCGCCAAATTGATGGTAGGGATTTGTCACGTCCCCATCGTCAATAATATAACCGGCTAGACCTAACGGTAGTTAGGGTAAGTCGGGATCGTATCCACGGAGACGGTGTTGCAAAGTTTAGACTAAGTCGGCCTAAAAACGAGACTAAATCACCAAACAAACACAAAGAAAGCTATAATTGACAAACTATGATGGTTGAGGAGGAGTATGAACTAGACTAATGATGAACTAGTTAAAACGATGCTAAAATGAAATGACTAATGATCAAACTAACAAACAAACTAGAGTAAATGATGGCTAACTCAGAAGTTGAGATCAAATATGAGAGGAAGTGGGGTAGGTCGGGTTCATAAGTGTAGATGGGTAAATGGGTGATCAAGGGTATAGGTGTCTCCTAGTTGCTAGAGTCGGTCCGGGCTCTCACTACGTAGACCGATGTCGAGGTTGGTCCGGGCTCTCGCTACGTAGACCATAGTCCGCACTCTCATGACTATGACTATTCTGAACACATTCACATAATAGACAAGCAATGAGAAGATGAGCACAAGTATGAGAAGCATGGCCACTACAACTCACACAAGTAAATCAACAAACACTTAGAGTGCCCATTATGTGTCTAACAACAAAGATGTAACCTTTACCCCCTAATCAACCCTAACCACCCATAATCTACCCTTAATCCCCCTACTAACCCCACAAGGAGACTACTCACTCATTATCAACCTAACCATAACAATAATAAGAGAAATCAACTCAAACATCCAAACATCCATAATAACAAATAAGAACAAGAACAATCACAATAAACAAAATATAAAGATTCAAACTTGATTAAATAAACAAGAACAAAAGTAAAAGGGAGAAGAAGGTTATACCAAACTAACAAGGATGAAAAAGATGAGAACTTGAATTAATAAGAAACCTAAATAAAACTCCAAGGTTGTCAAGCTTGGAATAATCTTCAAGAATCTCCTTAATACAAGAACTAATTAAACTAGATTAACTAATGATTAACAAAGATTAAAGAGAGAATTAAGCTAATGAGAGGAACACTAATCTAGGGTTATGAATGTTTTTTGGAGGCTTAAAAGAGTCTAGGGTATGATAAGATGCCTAAACAATACAAGAGGGAAGTATATATATGGGTACAAGAATAAAGGAGGATGAAAGAAACAAGGCGCGGCTGCCACTGTTGCTTCCCGCCTGGAACGGTGTGGTCCCGACCGAGACGGTCTGGTCCCGGTCGGGACGGGCTCATCATAGTAGCATCTTCAATTGTGCACCCCATCCCGGACGGGATGAGGCCTTCCCGACCGGGATGGGTCTTGTAGGCCTCAAATAAGAACTTTTTGGCCCCTCCTTGCTTCTCATGGGTTTCTCATCGATTCTCGGGACTCGGGATCGGGTCTCGGAGGCTCGGGATTGGGTCCCAAGGTCTCGGGGTCGAATCCAAGGCACCGAGTGATCATTCCTTCACTTTGTTGGCTCCAAAAGGTGTATGTATCGAGTCGGATTTGCTCCAACTCTTCACAAATGGTCTCGGGAACCTGAAACGAACTAAAGGAAGCATAAGTAGCCCATAAACCGCTCCCAAGGAGCGATTCCACAAGGAAAATGGGACCAAAACACTACGAAATAGGCACTACAACCTACATTTATCAACTTTTCAAGAATTCCCAAAATACAAGAGTTAAACTAGGATTAAGGACTAATTACCGACTAATCTACACTAATCTATGCTAAACTATGCTAGGGTTTTTGGGTAATGTCTAAAATTTAGAACATATCATAAGATGACAAGAGGGAGGGTATTTATAGGGTTATAATGAGTAAGGAGAAGAAAAGATGAAGCGCGGGTCTGAACTTGGCTCATCCCGGTCGGGATGAGGTGGTCCCGGTCGGGATGAAGCATAACACCGGGCTGTGTTATCAATAACACCAGGCTGTGTTATGGCTCTTCCCGGTCGGGATGAGGTGGTCCCGGTCGGGATGAGGTCATCCTGGTCGGGATGGACCCAGGACAGAAGCTATCGCATTTGTGCACCTCATCCCGGACGGGATGACGCCATTCCCGTCGAGGATGAGTCTTGTAGGCCTCCAATATGATCTTTTTTGTCCCTCCTTGGTTCTCGTGGGCTTCTCACCGATTCTCGGGGCTCGGGATCGAGTCTAAGAGGCTCGGGATCGGGTCCCAAGGTCTCGGGGTCGAATCCAAGGCATCGAGTGATCGTTCCTTCACTTCGTTGGCTCCAAAAAGTGTATGTACTGAGTCGGATTCGCTCCAATTCTTCACAAACGTTCTCGGGAACCTAAAACGAACTAAAGGAAGCATAAGTATCCCTTAAACCGCTCACAAGGAGCGATTCCACAAGGAAAATGGGACCAAAACACAACAAAATAGGCACTACAAACTACACTTATCAAAAGGTTAGGGGATGAGAGGCTAGGAAGCTCAGTTATGCGGGCCGAATAGTACTCATTGAAGCTGTTCTATCCCAAATGCACAACTATTGGTGTCGAACTTTTGTGCTTCCCAGTGGGATTATTAAAAGATTCGAAGCGATATGAAAAAATTATCTTTGGTCCAGGGGAGAGAGCTATCATAAGGTTCCCCTCGTGGCTTGGGAGACTTGCTGTAAACTCCAAAAGCATGGAGGATTAGGAATATTGAATGGAGAACAATGAAATAGAGCAATGATTGGTAAGCACACTTAGGCGATTCATGCCAAGGAAGAGCATTTATGGATCAAATGGGTGAATGCTATATATTTAAAGGGGCACAACTGGTTTGATTATCAACCTCCTCTTGTGTCCCGCTGGGAGTGCAGGAAGATTTGCTCTACTAAAGGGAATATACTCGCTGGTTACATAGATGGTAAATGGATGGGAAGAGATCAACCTTATACCAGTAAAGATGGGTATAGATGGCGGTAAGGCAATGCTATTACATCCCCTGGGTTCCTACTGTTTGGTGCAGAATGGTCTCCCCTAAACACTCGTTTATAGCATGGTTATATGCACATAGAAGACTACTCACTCTGGACAGATTGCAGAGATATATAGTGATTAAGATGAACAACTACTTCTTATGCGAGGTTGATGTGGAGAATATAGAGCATCTGTATTTTAAATGTCCTTATGGCATGAGCTACTTTTAGCTGCTGCAAGCATGGCTGCAGATCTCTATACCAGCTGCAGGGGTGCTAGAGTGGTGCAGATGGTGGAGAGATAAATCATGCGTGAAAAAACAGATCATTTTTGCTGCGGCGCTTATTTACATGCTTTGGCAAGAGCGAAACAGTTGCAGGTTGAAGGGCTGGATTATCAGACCTGAGGGACTTATTGCTCATGTCAAAATGGTAGTCTGTTGTAGGTTAAGAAGTAGAATGCTGAAGTTCATGTCTAAAGTTGATAGACAATGGATGGAGAAGGTAGGCATGAGTTAGGAGGATGATAGCAAGTTTGCTGTAATTCTGAGGTTATGGCAGTATTCAGAATTGCTGAGAAAGATTGTAATCCCCAAGAAAATTTAACGCAATATAGTGGCGGAAACACTGTAGAGTTGGGATTAAAACACACTGACAAACTATATCTTATTAAAAGAAATGGTAAGTCAATACAAATGCCTCTTTTTACAAAAGGGCTAAAAAGGAAATTCTCCAAACAGGTTATACAAATCCATAAATTACATGAATAAAAAATGAGTAGATCCATGCTACTCGCAAGCTGACACCCAAAACCCAGCAGCAAATACCTGTCATGTTATAAACATAACAGTCACGTCAGTGGGGAGTAACTCGGACATTCTCCCAGCCATATTATATCATATGGAAGAACAATAGTATTATTATATCAAAATAATTAAAAAGAGAAAACATTAAAACGATATAATAAAAATAAGTTTTCAACGAAATTTAAAGTACTTGTCAACCTGCAAGTAAGAAAATCATTCGATAATAATAATATTCAAACGTGGCGTTACGGAAATTCGATCAGTGTGCACAAGGCTAGACTTTCACTAAGTTAATATTGGAAACTAGCTTCGCAAACTGTAGACTTAACTCATAACAGAATCCAATCTCTAACTAGGCAACTCAACTATAACAGGACTGCGTGCAGCGAGGTCCTGGTTTAAGTAGTATACACCCCTCATGGATACCAAAGCTATCCAGTTCAACTAACGTCAACTAACACGATGCGATATCTAGCTTAAGGGCACAATGCACACTCTCCTCGGCGAAACTACGCCCAGTTCAACGACCAAATGTGCCCCAAATAGGCACACCGACTTTATAGCTGATGGCAAAAACGTACATCCAGACTATATTACTCTAACCCCACACTAGTCTTTATTCCATAACTCCAAAATAGCCATTATCGATATTGAAAATAAATAATCATCGTAAATAATATGTAAATAAAAGAAATAAACCTTTTGTATTAGAAGGGAAACTTTCTATAAATAGAAACTTACTAATTTTAGAAACTTACTTAAAATAGATATAGTCTTATAGAAAATACTTAAGTATTAAAATAAGTGAAATGCATAGAAATAGCATTTCTAACAAAATTAACATTTTATTATTATCGTCGTTATCGTAACTTTAATATATTTCTAAATTCATTACTCAAAATAAAATATAATAAGTCAATATATAATATTTAATGAATAATTAGGAAATCCAGTTAAAATTATAAGTTTTAGAAAAGAAATGTTTAAGAAAAGAAACGATATCAAAATTAATTGGGTGGACGAACTTTATAATTGAAATGGGATTTTACAAATGTTTCAAATTACTTTATTTAGCAAATAGATTTTATTAATAAATAATAAGGATTTTACTAAAAATAATCAATCGTAGACAAATGAGAAATTATTAGGGAAAATAGTCTCGACTAAAAATGTATTTTAAAAAAATCGACTACTTTCTCATTTATTAATATAAGTCGTAAAACGAAATTAATTTACTGAACAAGTATACAAATCTCGATAAAAATACGATTTTGAGTTAAAATTATAAATTATCAAAATATGACGAAAATATGAAATCGACATTATTTAGTTACTAGTGTCACAATAACCAACAAAATATTATAAATATCGTAAATATTAAATTACTAACGATTTATAAAAAGATATCGAAAACTTGTAAAATATTTATAAGGTACACAATTTAAAATAATGTTTTTAGAAAATAATAAATAGCTAAAATTAGAAAATCGAAGTTAAAATATTTAGTACATACTACTACTCAAACATACGATATAATACTGAGTAACGTCCTAAAGTTACCTTGAGTCGGTATGCGAATGCTCATGTACTTGCCCTTCATGATGAGTCCATCCAAACTCCAACCGTTCTTGTACTTGTCTTACAAAAGGACTTCGAGACTCCAACGGAAAACGAGACAAAAGAAATAGAAACAAAGAATCGGAATAAGGATCGAAGGAAACGAACGACAAGAACGAAAGAATAGTAGGACGGAAACATGAGGCTCGCGAAACAGTAAAACAAATATGAGCAGAATAATAGTAAGAAGAACAGAAGATGGAAAAGAATCTGGTGTAAAAGAAATGAGGGAAAAAAAGGAGCAACAAAAGAGAAAATAGTCGACCCAAAAGTAGCAACATCAACAACCTTCACGACCAGTACGAATATCAAACAACAATCGAAACCAAAAGGAGAAGAAAAGGATACGGAAAACAAATATTGGACAGCAACAACAACAGACCTGACAGCAGCAGCCATACGAGAAGAACAAGACGGCTGTAGAAGCATCAGGACGAAAAGATTCGAGAACGGGAATGAAAAAGACGAGCAGATCAACAACAAGCCGATTGGACGAACGAAACTGAACGCAAAAGAACAATAGAACAAACGACACTAGTGACGAGTAGCACCAAAAATTGGATGAAGAAGAAGATTAAGGGGATCTTACGTACCATAGAAGCTAACTGCGGCGACTCGATAGAACCATAGCGCAGAACACAAATACGAATATAGCAGCAGTACGACGAGGACAGTAGAAAAGTCGACAACAACAGTAACATGGCAGTAGCAGCAAGACAACAAGTGAGAATAGAAGGAAAGAAGCAAGCAGTACAAACATCACGGAAGAGCAGCAGTAGAAACACAACCGCAAGACGACGACGATGAGGGAGACAGCACGATACAAAACGTACAGCAAAACAAAGATGCGACAAAAAGTGAATAGAATAGAAGATGAAATGAAACCGAAGATGATCGCAAATTACGCATAAAACAAACATCAGAAGGAGGCACGCACGCGAGTACAAATAACAATAGAAGACAGCAGCCAAAAGGGCGACACGGAAGATAGCAAAGACGGATTGAAGAGAAGAAGAAGAAGAAGAAGAAGGAGAAGCAACCGAACCACGAACAGAAAACAAGGACGAACAGGGCATAATGACACATCACAAAGGCAACAACAGTAACACGATCAGCAACAAAATCGAAGAAGAAGGAGCAAGAAAGGATGTACCTTGATCAATAGCTGCAACAACGAAGTATAGAGAACAAAGGAGAAGAAACATGGACTCGATTTGCGACATCCATGACAGCAACAACGTACAAGCGTCCCAGAATAAGAGAGGAGGAAACAGGGCACGAGGTTGATGATGGAGATGGTGATGGCTGGAGGGAAGTGAGGAAGAAATGGAGGAGTCGGATGAGATGAAAAGGAGGAACGAAAAGGTGGAGGATGGCTGATTAAAGGGGGAGTGAAAGATGAAGCGATGGGTTGATATGAAAGGTAGAGGGAGAGAATTAGTAAGAAGGGTGTACATGATAAAAGGGGGATGAATGAATATAATAAGTGGGTTAAATTCAACTCACAAAAAAAATGTACGGATTCTGAGACAATAGTATATGTTGTATACGGATTTAATTAAATGAATCGGGTAGGAAATGAATTCCGTAACGATAAGTTGAGTGACCCACGAAATCGAATCAAAATGAGTTAATAAAATTAATAAATAATTGGGCCGTCAAATAAGATGAGTAATTAAAGTATTCGAGACAAAAATGAAGCTTATAGAAATAAATAATTAGACGATGAAATAATATTTCCCGATAAATAATAAATTTTCGATAAAGTGAATTAAATTGATTTCTTGAGGAAAGAAAATAGATGTTTTGACAAAATTTAGAATAAATGAGTTTCGAGCCGAAAATAGAATTTCGAGCTTAAATATAAATAAATAAAAAGAATTTAGAATTTAAATCTCCGAAATATGCTTCGATAAGAATTAAATTAAATGTATCAAATCAATCGAAACAGAAATAAAAATATGTTTTAAATATATGAGTTTCCGAGACAAATAGAATTTTAGGAGTTTGAAAGGATTAAACGATAAATTCGTTTTATAATATTTTTAAGAATTACAAGTTAAATCGTAAAAAATAAAAATATGAACATAATTTTAATTTAAATTTAATTTATAAAATCAGGGGTGTTACAAAGATTCAATATATTAATTACATTTCACCAAAAAAAACGTAGAGTTGACCATGGGTGAACACGAGCTTGGGCAGATAATGACCCACGTGAGACAATGATTGACCTTGACTCTTGTTAATGGTCATGGCAAAGCAAGCATATATATATATATATATATATATATATATATAAGTGGGATCAGGTGAGTCCCCTTATATAAGTTGAGTCCGTGAGTCCCAATCATAGCCTTTGATTCAATGTTAGATTAACGCAGGAGATTTGATCTCATAATTAAGGCAATATTTAAGATATCTATCAAAATATATTATATTCTCTCTCCTCCTTAATTTTCTCCCGCCTATCCCACATCTCACGTCACCAAGATTTTCCCCAAGATTTTCACCCTATTCAGTTCCCCAAGATTTTCACCGCTCAACTCACCTCTTCACCCCTTCAATTTCAATTTCAATTTCTACCTCCATCTTCGTCTTCAACTTCTACCTCTATTTTCGTCTACTATCGTCTCACACTCCCGCCTTCACTACTGTCATCCTCGTCTTCTATTCGCGCATACTGACTTCAACTGTTCTCTACATCATTTTTTTAATTTTAAACTAAGGTAAATCAGGTTTTTGGGGTTCACTGAGTTTGGGGTTTAATCAGTGTATATTTCGTTGTACTTCTTTCCAATTGAATTGATTGTTATGGTAATTTAATTGTTTTCATGTTCGAAATTGATTATACACACCCTGCTTTCAATCGTTCCCCTGCATTTACGGTATAAACATTTTTTGTGTTACTTCAATGTACATTACTCGTTATTTTAACTCGTATAATTCGTTATTTTAATGTGTAACATGCACCACTAATCTAAGTCTTCTTTTATACCTACTCACGTCTGTCCTGCACAACTGGATCTAATGACGTTACTTTAATTCACATAACTTGTTACTGTGGTGCTTATTATCTGTTACTTTAATTGTTTTCGTTGCATCGTTTGCAATGCATGTGTTACTTGTTACTTTAATGCAGATATTACGTTACTTTAATGCATAATATATGTTACTGTAATGCATAAATCCATGAACAAAGATCTTTTTTCTCTAGTCAGTTTGTATCATTGGCATTATTCTCATAATAATATATCTTCAGATGGCAGAAGAAGGTAAGATTGTCGTTGCTGGTGAGAAGGATGGGGAGGTTAAGAAGCATGTTCAACGGGAAAAGAAAACGGCTGTCAAGCCATCGAAGTTGAAGAAACTAGCTACCGGTTTGACATATGCAGCCAACGTCGACCGTTCGTCTTCTGTAAGGTGCAGCTCGCAGCTCCTTGTTGATCTAATATCTAATTTAAACCAGAGGCAGCGGGAGGCGCTTTCAGCGATCGGATTTGGCGGTGTACTTGAAATGCACCTTAAGAGCTTCCCTGTAAAGTTTGCTGCTGATTTCATGACTTTATTCAGCGATGACACGCTGATTTTTAGATGCGGTACCAATCAGTTCCTCGTAAGCAAGCACGATGTACATGACTGCTTCCTCCTTCCACTTGGACCGGACCCTGTTGAGCTGCTGCCGATGGGTCGATCGAAGGGGGCCGAATAGGAGTCCGTCGTGACGCTGAAGAAAAAGTGGAGGGGTGACTTTGATGTCGGCAATGAAAGCGATGCAATCCCTCTGTCAAAGGTCCTTAGGAAACTGCAGGATGATGTAGGGGGTGGAGAGATGTTCTGTAGGATGTTCGTTCTGTACAGCATGTCGATATTCTTCTGCCCGACGTCCAACCATGGGGATGATCTGAGACTACTGAAGGCTGTGCAAGATGTACAGCAGATTAAAAACCTTGACTGTTGCACGTTCATACTGGATGGACTGGCGCAGGCGGGCGAGGATTTTGTGTTCCGTAACCGATCATATTTACTTGGATGTGTGCCGTTTTTAATGATTACATACTTCCAGCGGTTTGCCTACCGCAATCTCCCGTGCCCGTGTGATCTCCCTTTGATCAAGCACTGGGATCATAAACGCATTCTTGAACGGTTGGCCGGCGAGTACATTTGTGGTGGGCTGGGCCGGCTTACCCGATCTGATGTTGAGTACCCCCGTTGTTTACATGCGGTGAGGGAGGGAGAGCCGTCACCGCCGTTGAAGATTACACAGAACCGTCACACTGACGATGGTTCATTGCCTGGACAAGAGGACGATAAGTTCACCACCATCAAACATTCTCGTGGTCTTGAAGATGATAGTGAACTGAGAGCCAAGGCGGTCGACGTAAGTAATCATGTCAATAATTCATTAATGAATCTATTTGTGTCTGTGTTGGAAACCATGGAATCAGTAAGGATTTAAATCTGTGATGTCTGTAACTCTGCATGTTACTCTAACATATCTTCTGTTACTTTAGTGATCAACATGTGTTACTTTAATTCTTACAATTCGTTACTTTAACCTGTATCGTCCACATTATTGCTCCAACATATATGATGTTACTTTAATCCATACCATTTGTTACTTTAGTTGATAATATCTGTTACTTTAGTGTATACTCTATTTTCACTACACATTCTTTCAGTTTATCATTCAATGTTACTTTGGTACACGTTTGCAACATAATTATTCTTTCCTGCAGGAGGTCCATCACATTCATCTGATGATGGGAAGGAATGCAATCGCATTCCATGATTGGTGGGTCTCACATGCTGCGAAGATCGGGAGGATAACTTCGGGCAATCCATTACCCGAAGACCCGGTGCCATCACAAGCAACCCAGGTATTCTGGGGAGGAGCAGAGCTGCACCGGGTGATGGATGAAGTTTGTGAGGCACTGCGTCGCGCTAGGGAGTTGTCGGAGCAGGGGCCGGTACTTGAGGCCAAAAATACTAATCAAGCTGAGGAGGATGATCCTAACATTCAGCCATACTCGACGGCTGAGGTTAATGATATTCATGGGGGACTGAATTTAAGCAGTGACCGCCAGATAGTGCTTTCTCTGTGGGATATTGACAGAATTGGAGACGAGGATGTCGGTGAGTGTTTGTCGGTGGTGGTAGACGGAAGGAAGGTCTTCCACCCTTTCTTTTTTCATTCTGAAAAGCTGTTGGGATGCATGCAAGTCGTCGATGAGAGGCTTGGGTGCTCTTGGGACTGTGACGTCCCAGATCCTGACCAGCTCACGCTGTCGGACTTCCTGGGTGGGGACGGCAGGCTTTTCAGGTCTGTTTTGTCCGTGAGGAAAGACGTAATTGACTACGTCTTCTACAAAAATGAAAAATACAGTACATCGTAAGTGGTCTACATCACCTAATTCTTTTTTAGTGCGCATTATTGTCGATTTTTGTTTAATGTTTCATAATCCTTTCGATTATTTGCAGGGAAATGATTGTGAGGTTCAGTGACTTTTTCAACATACCCCATAGTGAGTTGGCCACGCTTCCGCCTGGAGAGCAGCTCTCGAATGGTGTGATTGACTGCTGGTGCATACTCATGAATCACATGACAGCTGCCCAGTCTGCACCGCGTCGGACATCACGATGCTTTTTCGGTGTCAGCCACAGCGTAAGCTAATTTATTTACTTGCTTATCCCAAATGATAACTGTAGTTCTATGGCTGTGTTACTGTAATGTACTCTCTGCATTACTCTAATGATAGCGACCTGTTACTCCATGCAGGATACAGCTCTCCAGATTTGGAGAAATAGAAAGCGTGGTTTGTTTGTGGACATGAGCGAAGCATTGTTCAACTTCTGGAACATATGGGTCGATGCAAATGAAAGGAATCTCGAGCTAGATTCTGACCTGGTATTTTTTATTTTAGATCACATATTTTGTAAGACTTGAATGTCTGCAAATCTGCATGTTACTCCAACATATCTTATGTTACTTTAGCAGTTAATCGACGTTACTTTAGTAAACAATATGTGTTACTTTAATCAATGAGACCCGTTACTTTAACCTGCATCATCTACATTATCAGAATATATGATGTTACTTTAATTCATTCAACTTGTTACTTTAGTTTATATTATCTGTTACTTTAGTGTCCACTCTCTTTTAACTACACCAACATGATACCCATTTCCTACCTACAGGTATTCGTTCTGGTGCTGTCAGAAAACAATGACCATTACAGCTGCGCGTGTATCAATTGTTTGGCAAAACGGATTGAATACCTTGATAATAGGTCTTACGACGAGGGGGAGTTTGTAAGTCTTCCTTATGTTGGGATGGCACGGCTCTTGGTAAGTCTGCTTCATTTTGGTATATATTTAAACATTCCTTCATTTTCTCAGTCTTATATATGTATTTACTTTATTTTATCTTATACCACCTAGGCTGAAGAAATGGGTAAGTTTATGGTTCAGCGAGGAATAAACAAAGGCGCCAATGTCTCCTCGTTCCCTCTTGTCAACGTCCCATTCAGATGGCAGGGCAGCGGTTCTCGTCTAATGATTGCGGGGTATACCTCATGATACACATGATGTTGTACGCCGGGGAGGTCTTCGACTGTCCCTTGGGCACGAGCGAGGCGAACAATCTGTACAGGGCAGAAATTGCCGCGACGCTGTGTCTCTGTGACATTAACAAGGAGAGGGACGTGTTGATTTCACGGGTGTCATCCTTTGTTACTGACAAAGCCAACCTTGCCATCAGTAAGACCATGTCAGTTGTTGCCACGCCCGTTAGTGAGTCCGAAAAGAGGTCACGAGAGCCGACCCCCGACGTGAAACCCTCTAAAAAGAGTCGCGTGCTACCATCCACTCCAGGAACACCTGCTGTAGAAGCCGCGTATATATCACCGGACACTGCCGGTGAATTATCTATTCTTGGGAGTCGATCTAGGGGGAACGGGGACGGCTTAGGCTGCTCCATGACTGTGGCAATCCAGATTCCAATGCACCCATGGCATGTCCATTCCTTTCAAACAACAGGACCCTGTTGGGCTTTGTTGAAATTTTGCGGAAAAATGTCGTGGACTACTGCTTATTTCAGCACAAAAACTACAACAACAGGTAATAAGGCGAACACTACACATATTTGGAATATATAGTGTTGTTTAAATTTTTGTCACCTATCTCTTGTCTGCAAAGCATACTGATCTGTCCTGAATGCAGCGACATGGTTGCGGAGTATTCACCGTCGGCTGTAATGACCCGGGGTGATGTGATGTCCATGCTCCCGGGTAATGACATGTCGTCCTCTGTCGTCGAGTGCTGGTCAATGCTCCTGAACAGTCTCGTCGCGAACGGGAGCGGGTCGGATGATTACCCTAAGATGGCGTTCCTTGATCTACGGCAGACGGTATGTCTAACGAGTTACTTTGTACATATGCATTATTTTTGCCTCATATTCTGATTCTTTTTAGAAAACTCTTGACTAGAGTAACACTTCAACTGCATTGAAGTAACACTCTACACCTGTTGCGGTAACAAGGATACCAACTACTTACTGTGTAGTTACTGCAAATATTCACACAATCCTAACCTTTTTACAGGATGCGATCATGAGGATTATTGCCGAAAATCAATCAGCGTCCTTAAAGAACGCAAACGCATTGTTGAACGAATGGCATACTTTCAAGGATAACTGTGGTGATACATTCCAGGTGGACGCTGATCTGATCTTTGTGCCCACCAACGTTGACGGGTACTTCTCATGCGTAGTCGTCAACCGAAAGAAGAAGACAGTCGATTTCCTCGACCACCGTCGATACATAGCTATCAGAGAAACAGATCTATTTGCAGCCATCAAGACAATTGTTAGTCTCTCTATTCTTCATTTCATCAGTTTTTTATCACAATATTGTGCTCCAATGAGTGATTTCCTTGACCACTATCATCAATGATTTTCAGGTGGCGTCAATGAGTGACTTCATTGACGCCTATGAAGTTCCTGGTGCGGCGGATATTGTGTCTTACAAGTTCCGCTCTATTAAGCTTGGCTGGCAGTCCCCAGTCTGTAACAAGGACGAGTCAGGGATATTTCTTCTGATGCATATGCTACTGTACGAGGGCCGTGAATTCAATAACGATGACCTCCACAGGAAGGTTAACAGAAGATACTTGGTCGTCCAGCTTGCAGCAACCATCCTCCTAGCAGACCTGAACATTTATCGAAGGCGGCTGATCGGTGATGTAGACAAGTTTGTGGCAGATAGGCCGAAATTAATTGAAGAATTGAAGGGTACGCGAGGAAAGAGCCGGAAACGGTAGTCAGTAAATGGTTAGATTAACTGAGTATTATTTTGTACAAGGTTTAACCAAAAAACTAAGTGTCATTTTGTACAAGGTTAACCTATACCTTAAACTTTGTTACTCTATCCGTCAAACTTTGTTACTTTAACCCCCAGAATTTGTTACTTCAATGCATGTCATGTGTTACTTTAATTCTTACATCTTCTACGCTGCATGTTAATTTATATCTGCCATTCGATCAACACTTAAAAGATGATATCCCGTGTTATTCCAACTTATCTATCACGTTACTTTAATGAATAATGTTTGTTACTCTAGCTGAATCTTCCTTTACCTACTATATTCTCCAAGGAATGAATATCTGTAAGGAATTTACATCTGCAATGCGGTCAACACTTAAAAAATGATATCCCGTGTTACTCTAACTCATCTATCGCGTTACTTTAATGCATAATGTGTATTACTTTAACTGAATCTTCCTCTACTTATTATAATCTCCAAGGAATGAATATCTGTAATTCAATAAACCTTTACAAAACATGTTACTGTAATATTCCCACATTAATACCATAAAGAACAAGCTATGTTACTATAAGGAAGAAAATTTCACTAATCAGAATACTGGTTCATCTTCTACATCTTCCTCGTCCTCATCATTTTCTGATTTTGACTCTGATTCTGATTCACCGTCAGACGGTTCGACAGGTGGTGGTGGCCGTGTTGCAAAGGGATTGGGGCAATTCCTCTTGTCGTGGTGCGCCATCTGCTTACAATTGTTGCACATGCGCTTTGGCTTCTTTGCAAGTGCAATTGATTTCGCCTTGCTCGATAACAACCTCTTTCCGCTTCCTTTTGTCTTGGAAATCTTCGGCGGGAGTATCGTTATCTCTGTTGTTGACGTACATCCTAGCATCTCTTCCAATTCTTGGGTTTTATTCAATGTCTCGCTACCCCCAATCGGCTTAAGCTTCATCCTGAATTCGCGGATCAAAGCGCACATGTTCTCCACATCTTCTTTATTAGCAGACCGTAGAATACCCATCGTCTCATGAACTTCCGACCACAGTTTAGACATCTCTATCTGCTATCCGTCTATGATGTCGATTTCTTCGCCTTCCACACCGTCATCAACAACACTATATTTGCGCAGCGCATCCCTCGACCACCTTCCAGCTACGTAGTTACCGGGTATACTAGTCAGGCCCTTCGAGGAATATATCCAAATTATGTGTCGACACAGTATTCCCCTTGTCTCAAACAATTTACACGTGCAATTGACGTCCGACGTTTCTGCAGGAGGTTAGTATAGCATTAAGATACACAACCCACCCACTCACAAATCAGTTCGCGTTACTTTAACTAAAACTATGTGTTACTTTAATTCGTGATTTTTGTTACTTTAATACTGCATACTGTGCTTTATCTACAACCTACAAACCACGTTACTTTAACTAATAAGTTATGTTACTCTAACACATTCATCCCGTTACTTTAACTCATAAATCCCGTATAAAATAAGACAGCAAGCAGGCAACTGCGTACCTTGTTTGTAGTGGACTAGAAATTCTTTACCCCTTGTAGCGCCCCTCACCGTAGTTACTTCAACCCCATGCCTTTCAGCAACACCTCTCACACTGCACGTCCCCACTGAACACTTTACCTCCTCTTGAAATTCATTAAACACCACGTGGGTGTATACCCTTGTAGCGTGTTGTTCTATCAGGAGGTGGGTCATTGTCTTCGGCAGAGATTGTACATTCTCGCTGTCAAGCTTTTTCTGGTTATACCTCTGCGGATCCATGGCGCTCTCGAACCGCATCCAGAATTCAACCAACGTTCCATGCTGGTTCTCAAACCGCTTGAAGAAACTGTTTTCGCTCTCCGATCTCTGTGTTGTTCGCATTAAGCCTCCCATCTTCAGACCCCTGGAGTGCGCCATGACCCACTGCTTCCTAATCGAAAATGCAGTTTCGAACCACTGAACATCCCCCACGTCGTGCTCCTCCATTATTTCCATCCACCGCTCGTCATCCCAAACTATTGCATTCAATTTCTTTAGGAATTCCTGGTAGTCGGCCCGCGAGGCGCCGTATTTAGTGGGTACCTTATTCATTATATGCCACATACAAAATCGTTGCCACGCCGATTTAAACATCTTCTCAAACGATGCAATGATACCGGGGTCCTGATCGGTGATGATGTACTCAGGCTCCTTGCCGTCCATAGCCATCAGGAACCATTCGAACACCCAGTTGAACGATTTCTCATCCTCGTGCGCGATGAGAGCGCCACCGAAAGTCACCGATCGTTTGTGGTGATCGACACCGGTGAATGGGGTGAATATCATCTTATATTTATTCGTCCCGTATGTTGGGTCGAACGAAACTGCGTCACCAAATAACCTGTAGTTCCTCCTGGCAACACCGTCAGCCCAAAAGACCCTGCTCAAACTACCATCCTCATCCAGGTCGTAATCAAAGAAAAATCCCTTGTGATTGTCCGCCATACTCCTGAAACGATCGATGAATAACTGACCGTCCCTCTCATGGATGAAGCACTTTATATCTCTTCCAAAGTTTTTAAAGTCGACCAGGCTGGCACCTACGTTTGCGAACCCTTCAACCTGCTCCTTACATATCTTGTAAGTCTGGGTTGCACCGATCTTGAGCTGCAACAATTCGTTGATTAAAGTAACGTATGACAAATATTGAAGTAATAGTTAGACGTCATTAAAGTAACATGTTGATTGAGTAACCAGAAATTGGTAATTAACAGACGGCTTTTCATTAAAGTAACGGACTACATAAACCACAGTAACACATAATCTGCATTAGAGTAACGAAATATTAATACAGAATGTGAATGTGAACTAAACACGCAGTGATCTCAATTTAAATGATTGAACCTGCAAGAAGTTACTCAACACATACCCGTGAATTATTCAGTATCATTTGCTTGTGGTACTTCGTGAGGTTTCTCGATAACTTATGGAACTCTCTGTCTTTTGGTGAAATTAGCTCGTGGTTGTGCCCGCTGTGAAACTTAATAATTCTAAGAGGCCCGCCTTCGCTGAACAACTTAATTCTTGCCATACAGCCAACACGACGGACCTTTGTTTTCCTTTTTGGTTCCTTCACAGCGACTCCCTCTGTCTTCCCCTCAGCTGCTTCCCCCTTCGACGTGCCCTCCTTGGATGCCCCATCTCCGTTGACTTTTTTTTTTGTAAAAACCCTGCCTGTTGCATACTAGCAGCTTTGATTTAATCTCACCACCCCGCCATCTTTTTGTTATGTACCTCCTCACATCGAACCCGCAGGCCAATGCGTAGATTTTATAAAAGTTTACCGCTTCTTCCTGGTCTTTGAATATCTGCCCTAGGTATGGCGTGAAAGTCTCACCTACATCCCTGCACCATTCGTGTGCTTCTGCATCAACTGAAAAACAAAACAGTGCAGTGAGGTAATTAAATTAACAGAAGATGCGTATAAGATAGACATACAGTAACAGATGTATGGCTTCACAGTAACGTTTAGTGTTCATTAAAGTAACGAATATTGTGCACCAAAATAACTCCACGCATATTTCATCCACGTATTTAAAAAGTATGTGATGACATGCAGTTTATATACAATGAGCTTAAAATCTAATAATAAGGAGCATTTTAATTGCTTCCGTCTACAGTATAAATCACTAACAAAAAACTTACAGTTTGTTTCTTTGATAGGTTGAATATCAGCCATAGAAGGAGATGTTGCAGCGGCAGAAGGTTGAAGATTAATGGCCTAACGTCTATTATGATTCGTTGACTGCAATCGTGTACTTTGATTTCTAGGTTATTTTGAAGCAGTATATTTCTTTGAATGGGCAGTTACTCTCTTTATTTGTTTCCTATTTTGTTGGTAATCACGTCCCACTATTATAGGAAACAATATCTTTTTTAATCATTATTTTAATACGGCGGTTACATATATTCCAATAGCTCTTTAATGCGCTACAATAACTGATGTTAAGAACTAAAGTAACAAAATTTATGAATTAAAGTAATAGACCATAAAAGTAATGAAGCTTTGGCATTAAAATAACAGACATTCTACACTAAAGTAACACATTATGTGAACTAAAATAACCCAATATCTTTATGATTTAGCATGGTGGTTTAGTATCATCTTAATGACTCCCACTATTATAGGAAACAATATCTTTTTTTACAACACTAATGCGTTACGATTATAGACGTTTCAATCTAAAGTAATGGAAGTTTTTCACTACAGTAACAGACATTATACACTAAAGTAACAAAGTATCTGAACTAAAATAATGCAGCATTACTATAGTTCAACGTACAAAAGTAGAACCTAAAAATTTAGTATCATCTTAATGAATCCATATCCTTTCAACTATAAACTACAATATATACTCATAGTTTGTTTTTCCCACGATTTGCAAATCAGCCATTGTATGAGAAGTATAAGCCGGATTGAATCAAAAGCAGCGCGATGAAAATAAATGGTTATTGATTGTAGAAGCGGATTGACTGAATGTGTTATTGATTGCGTGGTATTGAAATAAATGGCAGCGACGTGATTAAGATGATGAAGCCTGAATGTGATTTTGATGAATGATGATTGAATGGGCGAGAGAACGATGAAGAAGAATGGGCGAGAGAATGATGAAGAAGAATGGGCGAGAGAAGGATGAAACGTATATTCAGAATGAAAGAGGGAATGAATGATTGAATGATGGAGAATGTTACGTTACTGAATATTCACCTTCCTATTTTGTAGGATGCAGTATCTTCATATTTTATTTTTTTTTATTAAAACAGCGATTTATCTCGTCCCTTGATCCATCTCCCATCCAACGGATGGGATGAGGACTTAGGGACTCAACAAATATATAGGGACTCATTAGAAACCCCCTCTATATATATATATATATATATATAGAAATGGGGCACTGTCGTCTGGTAAACCGAACAGGGAATTTGCTGGAGTCGGATGGAGATAGAGAAAAGCACGGGATATAGACTTTATCACCTTTTTTGGCTACCCGTTAGCGTAGTACACCGAATGACTTATTTCCCTAGGTTAGTAACAGTTAATCGCGTACCATTACCCAACCCATGAAATTGATTAATGTTCCAGATAAGCATTACCATAGCACCCACTTTTAAGGGTAACTAGTGGTTAGGAATCCTGGAACACTTAATGCTAGTCAGGAATATGCTGGATCTTGAAGGTTCCCCCTTATATTTGGCGAAAGCATAGCTCCAATAATCTAAATGAGTCTTCGCAACTCTGATCTTGACATGGCTCTGATTAAGAAAATATAAAGTGCAACTCATAATGAGTCATACATATTTATTTGCTCATACCATGTAAAGACCAACATGAAACTTAATAATGAAAATGTCGCATTCAACTTACGACTTAGTGGATAATAAAAAAAACCTTTCGTTTGCTCTGGAGATTTCCGGCGTTATTTCCGACACGGACAGGTCTTGACAGCAACTAGGCTGTCCGGCGTCAGTTTTGGTTCCCGTTTCAATGAGGCAGAAGGAGCGTGCGGTCCCGAAAGGACCTAAACCAATGAAACCAATAACTCGAGAAGCTAAAGAGGATCTTTTACGTAAGGTTGTGAAGAATTCAAAATTGGATGAAAACCGATCACAGGCGGAGGACAGTTTGTCGACTTTGGCGAATTCAAAATTGGACGAAATCCCTGGTATGAATTATACGTCAGAGATGGAGGACGATGAAGTGTCTGAATTTGTTCCGGACTCTGTTAATGATGCGGAGATGAACGGGAGCGAATGGAAACAGAGGGAGGGCAAAAAAAATCGTTGATATGGAAGAGGAAGAGGAACTTTTGCGCTTCTCAGAGGATGACTTGGATGATGAAATCGAATACTGGAGCTCTGCAGTATACTGTTTCATTATGGGTGCGAACTCACCATGGGAAGTGGTAGAGGGTCGGGGTTTGTGAAGAGGATTTGGAAGGAACACAGAATTGACAAGATTTCATTCCTTCCTAATGAAATATTCGTAGTTCGGTCCAAGGACAAGGATGCAAAGGTAAAAATTCTCGAACATGGTTTTTATATATTTGATAATAAACCTTTGATTGTGAAAGAATGGACTCCCGATGCAAAATTGGATAAAGAAGATGTTCATGAAGTGCCTATTTGGATTCAATTACATGACCTTCCCTTGAAATTTTGGGGTCGTTGTTTGCCCCGGATAGCTTCCCTTGTACGTCCGTATGTCAAGTCGGACATAGCTACGGAAGAGCGTATTAGGCTAGGGTATGCTAGAGTCATGGTCATGGTGAAGGTGGGACAAAAATTTAAAAATTCGATCAAATTCTTGGATGAGCGGGAAAATTTGGTTGAGATCTTTGTCAAATATGAGTGGAAGCCTATTTGGTGTACTAAGTGCAAGGGGTATGGGCATGAGGTTAGTGAATGTAGGAAGGATGAGTTGAAAAAAGCGAGACAAGAAGCAAAGCAGAAGAAAGTTGAGGGGAGTGGTGTGCAGCGGCAGCCTGCATCGAGGCTGATTACGGGTGCTAAGGCTATGACAGCACCCCAGCAGAGTGCAGGGATTATGAGAACTGCTCCTGAAATGTCAGCATGGCCCCGTGTTTAATGGCCCGAGAAACAATACGGAGGTGAAAAATGGGATCTCTTTCGCTGATGTAGTGATGGGATCCCCGAGAAAAGAGACGGTCGAGGGAAACGAAGGGGTTGGATTGGAGTTAGTGATCCATGGATGTACATAATATTGGATGTTGGAATGTACGCGGCATGTGTAATATAAATAAGCAGCGTGCAATTAGTGAGTTCATTAGGAAGCAACAGGTAGACATATTCGGTTTACTTGAAACAAAAATAAAGAATAAATCGTATGCCAAAGCTCATCAGAACATATTATATGAATGGAGCATAACAACGAATAACCATTGTCATGATGGAGGTCGAGTTTGGCTTCTATTGAAACATACGAGGGTTAACTTGACGATTTTGGAGTATAGCAATCAAAGCATTCATGTGAAGGTGACTTCGAATTCGGGGAAGGAGTATTTGCTTACGTTCGTGTATGCATTTAATTCTGCCGCGGAGAGAGTTGAACTTTGGAGAAGGCTTGAGTCCTATGCTTCGATGGGGCCGTGGATGATCTTGGGTGACTTTAACTGCGTTATTGAAGCTCGAGAGCGGCTTGGAGGTATATCTTCGGATGAGGATATGAGTCACTTTCGGGATTGTTTGGCTAACTGTGAGGTAAGTGATTTTAAGGCTTGTGGGTCTTGGTTCACTTGGAATAATAAACACAAAGTTGCTGAAACTAGGGTGTATAGCCGCATTGATCGTTGTTTCATGAATGACGAGATGGTGGGCTTGTTCCCGAATGGGTTTGCAAATTTCTTGCCGGAGGGTGCGTTTGACCATTGCCCTTGCATTGTTCAACTTGAGGAGTCACCGGTAAGGAAGAATAGGAGTTTTAAGTATATGAATATGTGGAGTAACGCACCCGAGTTCAAGAACGTGGTTTCGAAGGCTTGGGGTGCGAGGATTAGGGGCACTGAGATGTATAAAGTGGCTTCTAAACTTCGAAGTTTGAAGAGGCCATTGAAGGAGTTGAATGCCAGCTGCTTTTCAGACATTGAAAATCGATGTAAACAGGCTGAATTGCACCTGGAATTGCTGCAGGTCAGGCTGCGGAATGACAGGAGTGTCGCGGCATTGCAGGAGGAAAATGAGCAAAACGAGCTGGTTCGCACGCTGCAGGCTGCGAGATCAGCCTTTTGGAGCCAAAAAACGAAATAGAAATGGGTTAAGGATGGTGACGTTAACTCGGCTTACTTTCACGGTCTCTTGAGGGCGAGGAGATCCCACAATGCAATTGTTAAGATAGAAGATACCGAAGGGCAAGAGTGTGTGAACAAGGCTGACATTGAGGACTCGGCAACCAAGGCCTTTTCACTCCGTGGGTGGTCAAGGTGGTCAATATGCAAATCCCGAAGTAAATCCCTAGTAGACTAGGTGGACACAAGGTAAAGAACCAACGAAACTATTGATTTAAAGTCATTCTACTAGTTTAAAGTCCAAGAATCGATTCATGTCACTAAAAAGGGAAAGTAAACACTTGCACACAAGCCTCAAAACCGGGTTTTCGAAAACCTTTTCTACACTAGACTCACAAACTATACAAGACAAAACAAAGACTACACAAAACGAAACAAAATAAAACAAACACACAAAAAATAAAACAAACACCACCCCCAAAATTTCAAACAAGCGACCACATCAACCACAAACTCCAAAAAGCTCCACCCGAGAACACACCATCACAAATTCTCCTCCAAACACCAAAATGGAAAAAGGAGAAAGAGATAGAAGGATATTACCGGATCTCAAGAGCTTTCCGAAACTCACGGCGAACAAGCAATGTACAAGGAAATGGGGAGGCAAAACACACACAACACAATAAATATACGACACAACGACACAAAAGAAAATGACACAAAAGATTTTTTTTTTTTTGGTTTTTTATGGATTTTTTTTCCAAATTTTTAGGAATTTTAAATTTTTTCCGAAAAAACTACGAAAATAAAACTAAATTAGACTAGGATATCGCTCCCCCACACTTAAATCGAGCAATGTCCTCATGCTCTATCGGTAGTGTGTGGAAGACACTAAAAAGAAGAGAAAAAGGGAAAATAAAGCTAAAAATAAAAAATCAAAGTGAAGAAAGTGTAGAATGTGTCGGGCCTAGGTGTAATCAAGTCACCTAGAGCTGAGACGAGAAAAGATATGGATGGGGGAAGAAATAAAAAGAAGAAAATAAAAGGAAATGGGAGGGAAGGGCTAGGTGTAATCAAGTCACCTAGCCTGATTCCGCCCAATTCTGACTAAACTCTACCAAAAAGGGAAAAAAGACAAAGAAAGAGTGAAAAAGAACTTGTCAATTTGGATTTTCAATGGATTCTCGATGTAGTCACCTCATCGAGAATCGGGAGCAATAACCACAAAGGCCCCGAGGGCCTCCATGAAACCGATTGCATAAAAGGAGGGGGAAAAAACAAAGAAAGACTAGCAAATAAAAGACGGAAAAGAAAAGAGAGTCGTGCCTACCAAACAGTTAGCAACGACTCAACAATCTCCATCGTCTCAATGATCATTTTTGGCACTTTGCTCGTCTTTGTCATCGATATTCCTCCTCTTCATAAATGTAGTCTCACGGTTGAAGTACTTGGCTTGCATTGGTGTAATGAGGGTGGAATGTGAGGGGAAACTTGGTGTATAGTGATGAGAAGATGAGATGAAGGTATATAATTGAAGTGTAAGGGTGAAATGATAGTGTCAAAGGTGAGTAGGGAGGTTGAGAGGGGGTATAAAGCGGTGGGTGGGGCTTAAATGAAGAGAAGAAGGCAAAGACCACAAATGGGCTTCCTTCCCGGTCGGTAACACTCATCCCGACCGGGACCAAATTGATGGTAGGATTTCCCGTGAATCCCGACACCAAATAAAACCAACTATTCCTAACAAGTAGCTAGGGTAAGTCGGGTCGATCCATGGAGACGGAAGAAGGGGTTAGACTAAGGTTCCCTAAACACAAGACTAGGTCACAAGCTCACAATAACACAAAGGGAGGAGAATTGACAATAATTGATTACTAACACAATCATTAAGATAGGAAACAAGGATAAACAAACTAGGACAATGAAATGAAAGAACTAAGATTATGAACTATGGACTAAATGATTCAACTAGAACTAAGATGAACAACAAACTAGAGGAATGATTTCTAATAAGATGGAGAGATCAAATGGGAAAGAGTAGGGTTAGGTCGGGTTCATAAATGCCATAGGATAGTTGGGAAATCGTGGGTGTGGGTTTCCCCTAGTCACTAAGGTCGGTCCGCGCTCTCGCGTCAAAGACAACCCAAATACTCATGCAAGATGCTACTCAAAACATGACGAATCAACCACAAGTCAACCATACTATGAGAAGAAGGAAACAAGTAAGAGAAGCATGGCCACAACTACTCTAACAAGCAATTCATCAAATACATGGTATGCTTAACAAGTGACTAGTGAGAAAGAATCCACCTTTACCCACAATCAAACCCTAATCACCCATAATCAACACTTAATCCCCCTACTAACCCAAAAATATGTCTACTCACTCATATTCAAACTAACACTAACACAAACTAGAGAAATCAACACAAGCATCAAAACATTCATGATGAAGATTAACAAGGATGAACAATACAATAAACAAAAGATAAAGATTAAAACATGAATAACAATGAAGGATTAAGAGAAAAGAGAAGAGAAGGATTATACCAAACTATCAAGGAGATGAAAAAGATTCAAACTTGTATAAATAAGAAAACCCAAATAAATCTCCCAAGGTTGTCAATCTTGGTAGAGTCTTTAAGAATTCCCTTAATACAAGAGTAACTATCTAGATTAAGCTAAGATTAAGGAAAGACTAAGGAGAAACTAAGATAATGAGAGGAGTTCAATATCTAAGGTTTAGTATAATGTAGGATGCTTAAAACAATACAAGAGGGGGGGGGTATATATAGGGTTTCACAAGCAAAGGAGTTGAAAAAATTGAAGCGGAGCTGTGCTGGGCTCATCTCGGCCGAGAAGAGGCTCATCTCGACCGGGAGGGACCTGGTCCCGACTGGGAGGGCTTGTCAGAGGCGTCTGTTTGATGTTCCACTTTGTCCCGACCGAGAAGGCCATGTAAGCTTCAAATATGGTCACGTAGGTCCCTTCATGCTCTTCCAAGGCTTCTTATCGACTCTCGGTGCTCGAAAATAGGCTCCAAGGAACTCCGGATCGAGTCTAAGCCACCGAGTCATCATCACTTCTCTTCGTTGGCTCCATATGCGTCGGAAATGAGTCGGAATCGTTCCATTTCTCCAAGATAGGCCTTAGGAACCTAAAACAGGGTAGAAGAAGCGTAAGTAGCCTCGAAACCGCTCCAAAGAGCGATTCCACAAGAGCAACCGGGACCAAACACAAGAAATAAGCACTACATAACACACTTATCTCTTAGTCTTGCAACCCAGTAACCGGACCCACTGCTCAACCACGGGACCTAGAGCAGTCCTCGCGATAATCCTCTTTACCGCGGGGGTCAACTTCTGAGAATAATTATCGAGGCATGTAGTAAAGCCCGAGAAAGTCCTCATCGGGCCTTGGGGCTGCAAACCGAAACAATACAAGTGTAAACAAAACAAACCTAACGTAACCCGAGCCAAAACCCTAGACATAACTAATAGACATGAATAGGACACTCACCAAACCATGCACGATGCGGTGAGAAACGTGTAGAGCAACTGATGACCATCCCAATCCCGAGCCCACTCGGGATCCTCGTAGCCAATCTCCTCATTCTCTGGTATGGGAACCGGAACATGAGCCCTCCTAGCCATTGTCTCGGGAAGCCTGTGCTTCCTCACCCTATCAAAATCGGCCTCATTTATGGCCTCCGGATCACGACGCTGAGATGAGTTACTCCGTCGTCTCCTTCAAATCCCTCGGGGAATCTGTGAACTCGTCCCGGCAGCCTCGCCACTAGTACCAACCGAAGAATCTCCCTCGGGACCTTCGGTATCACCTCTAGCTGTGGAATCAGACAAAACATGAAAAACCCATGCCTCAGGTCAGGTTTAAAGCAACTTAGACATGTCAAAATAGGGTCAAATCCCGAATAAGGATATTAAAATTCCGAAAATGCCGCTAACACCAATATTTGATCCCGATCACAATGAATGTGGTTCGGGGAAATTTCGGCATCGTTACGACACCTTTTGGTCCGTCTTAAGACACACAAAACCACACGGAGAGCCCTAAAAGCCATCCTAGCCCATGAAAATCGACAAGGGAGCTACCCACATCCTCACAAATATTAATTGAGAAAGATTACGTAAAATGAGTTCGGAAATATCCGGGAAAACGGTCCATAACCCTAGCATTCCGAACCTATCACCATAGGGAGCCATTGTCGTACCTCGAAATCCCCTATCAAGCTTATAACTACCCTAACAAGCTCTAATCGACCCTAATTTAACAATGGGATAAAACATAAGCATGGAAACTTAGCAAATTAAAAACACCCAAAATGATTTTCTAGGGTTTAACAAAACAAAATCACAATCAACCAAATCAAGCAAAACCGACAATAAACAAGTAAAGAACGCTTACCCGGAGTCGACAATGTCGCGTATGATGGGAATCGAGACGGAAATCGCGTAAGGAAAATCGAAAAGGCGACTTTTGGGCGAAAGGGGCGACGCGTTCGAAATTTAGGTTGAATGAACGATCGCCCCAAGTTTCGTTTACTTAAGCAGACCCGGTCCACGAGAGCCCGACCGTCTCAAGTGACGCACCCGGATTCTGACTCGCTGGGGGCTAGGCACCTGAAGATTGTGGCGGTGAAGGGTGCGCGTCCGAACAGTCCAGCACAGATTAAAATAAAAACAAACGAGGCTTAACATTTGATACACATGAAACATACACCTTTTAAGACAAGCAAAATAACAATAATGGAACAATTACTAATCAATATCGATAAAGCACACTCGATAATAAAACAAGCATAAGAGCCGCACTTAACGTGAACACTGCACCCGAACACGAAATTAAGCAACCTAAACCGAACCAATCAAAGCAAACTCTGAACAAATCTCAAATGCATAACAAACCAAAACAAAGCAAGAACAAATAAACCTGAACAAATTAGACAAACCCGCAAAACAATAAAACACGTAACTAAAGCAAATAAACAAACATCAATTTTTTTGCCTAACGGGTCTTAGTTATCCGAGAGGCATTGGAGTCTGAAACCTCCACAGCATTTTGATTCGAGTTGATACCAACGCCCTCGAAGAAGTCTGAAACCTCCACAACATTTTGATTCGAGTGGATACCAACGCCCTCGAAGGAGTCTGAAACCTCCACAACATTTGATTCGAGTAGATACCAACGCTCTCAAAGGAGTCTGATACCTCCACAGCATTTTTCATTCTAGTGGAGACTAACGCCCTCGAATGGTTTTTTTTGTCCTAGGGGTCAGAGGCATCCCGAAAGATAGCTACTCGAGTGGAGACTGACGCCCTCGAGTAGTTTATCTCATCTTATTTTGTCCTAAAGGTCAGAGCAATCCCGAAAGACAACTACTTGAGTGGAGACTGACGCCCTCGAATAGTTTTATCCCATCTTATTTCGTCCTAGGGGTCAGACGCATCCCGAAAGACAACTACTCGAGTGGAGACCGACGCCCTCGACTAGTTTACCTTGTTTTTTTTTTGTCCTAGGGGTCAGAGGCATCCCGAAAGACAGCTACTCGAGTCGAGACCGACGCCCTCGAGTAGTTTATTTCATCTTATTTTGTCCTAGGGGTCAGAGGCATCCCGAAAGACAGTTACTCAAGTGGAGACCGACGCCCTCGAGTAGTTTATCTTGTTTTATTTTGTCCTAGGGGTTAGAGGCATCCCGAAAGACAGCTACTCGAGTGGAGACTGACGCCCTTGAGTAGTTTATCTCATCTTATTTTGTCCTAGGGGTCAGAGGCATCCCGAAAGACAGCTATTCGAGTGGAGACTGACGCCCTCGAATAGTTTTATCTCATTTTGTTTAGTCCTAGGGGTCAGAGGCATCCCGAAAGACAGCTACTCGAGTGGAGACTGACGCCCTCGAGTAATTTATGTTGTTCCGTTTTGTCCTAGGGGTCGGAGGCATCCCAAAGACAAGTGTTTGAGTGGAGACTGACGCCCTCGAACATTTTTGTTTAGCCTTATTTCGCCCAAGGGGTCACAAGCATCGCGAGGACGACCGCTCGATTGGAGACTGACGCCCTCGAACGTTTTATGTCATCAAGGGTTCACAGGCATCCCAAAAAACATTTGTTCGAATAAAAGCCAACACATATACGCTTAATGCGTCACGTACACACGAAAACATTTAAAATTGAACAAACTGTTAAACAAACCGAAGAAGACAAAGCGAAACGGCCCGGGCCCAAGCAAGAAATCGCAAGCGAAGACGTCAGGTATGACTTCTAAGCCTTGGCTGGCGAGCCTCAACACATAGTCCAATGGACTTAAAACGACCCGACCGAACAGCCACCAGGTCGTAATCCTCGATTGACCTGGATGGCTATACTTTATCTTTCGCCTTGTCCAAGCCTCAGTTAAAGTGGGGGCTTCTGTAGACACCCAGATTTGGACCTAGTGGCTGCAGAAGCGCCCAACAAACACCCGATGACGATAGGACTGCAACGCGACGCGGGTTCACGATGTTTTAGGTAGTTTTGCTATAGAACAGATCAAATAAATTACTCGGGAAAATTAAACTAACATGATGGCAACCTTAGTCGTGTCGTTACGGTCGCATAGACACTATTTAGAGTCAATTTTGACACCGGGACCCCAAGTCGGTCCCGAAACTCGAACCGTGTCAACACCGCGCCAAGTGAACCTCGGGATGCACACCCGAGGCCCACTAAACTCACGGCGCTAGGGTAACACGGGGAAACCTTATGCCCTAAGATACGTATTATACACCTCCCTCTATGTTTTGGAAAGTATCAAAATCGTATCTTCAAAACTTCAACCGCCTCGCCTCACGCGTCTGAGACTCCCCACGCCTGAACCCAGGCGCCTGAGTCTTGGTGCGCCACAACTAAGGCGTCCATATGGGTGACGAGGGCTGAAAGCACCTATAAATACCCCCCCCCCCCCCCACCTCATTCATTCGACACAATTCTCTCAATTCTCTTCTCCCTCGACATTCTCGCTAAGGGTTCGCACTACGACACCCGAGGGAAACTATCTACTCGATCGTAGTTCCGATAAAAAGTGACATCGACGCTACTCCTCACCTTCGAGCACCCCACTCGATAACGAGGTGCCCGTGTTCGACTAGCTCAAATCTAGTAACGATGTTCTGCCGAATTAGCCGCAGAATCAGCGCATAGTAACGAAGCTCTGCCGGAGTAACCGCAGAAAGGGTCAACGGTAACGGAGCTCTGCCGAAGTCACTGGTCAAGCTAGGAGGATCCGCATGTTGAAGTCGAGTCGTCACTAGGTTGCCATCTAAATAAAACTTTACATTTTCGCACTTTCTTTTTTTATGCACTACGACAACACTAGATGTGGACACTAGGTCCACAAACACTTACTAAAACACGTAACGTCCCAACTTCAACCACAAACACTAAAATACACTAAATAGACCCGAGTTATTCCGAGATCTGTTCTCAACTATCCATGCATCGTGTCCCGTTTAGTGTATACTTCGAGGGTGCAACTCTTCACTACGTGATTTACTTACATTCGCATTTACAGTTTTTCGTATGATTTATTGCTTTTATGACCTTTTAATCGCATGCTAAATCACCTAACACGGAATTCAAAACGTAAAACAACTTAAACTGAACAAAGTGATGGCCGGGTTCTGTATTAGTCCGGGTGCTCATCTTACTAGGTTCGACGCATCTCTATTAATACCGAACCGATGCATCTTAAGCAGAATACCAGGTAAGGTATACCATGAGAATGACTAATATCCGTATTATCGCGTTAAAACTGATCTGCTAATACGTATAATACGAGTACTCTCTACTCTCCTACATGCATCTGTTCATGGCCTGCCTATCACGTGAAATCGCATGCAAAAAATGTAAACACAACTACTTTGACGACAAAACTTATTTGTCCATAAACAACCGACGTAGCAAAAGATATAAGGTGAAAAAAACGGATGTTACAGTATTTCCGCCACAACAAAAGAACTAGGTTATCAGCCCACCGATTGATTAGTAGAGGCCGCTATAGTGCGGGCGGGAATGGGTGTTGACATCTATCGGATGTTGACTTCCCAATACGTATCCCCACCCCTTACTCAGAATGGATAGTTTTCGGATGTCCGAAACCATTGGGAATGAGAGTCATTCCAGGCATGGAGTGCTTAAGGGTACAAGTCTTTATCTTTAGGTCCCGTGCCCCTCAACTTTGACCTGGCAAGGGATCAAAGTTGACTTGAACGGTTTCCGAGTCCCCATAATTGACTCGGTGGCGACTCCACAAATCGGCAACGAATTCAGTTCACCAAAAAGGTCGCCTTACCAAACATAGCGGCCTTTAAACGTAACATTTACAACCACGACTCAATCGATTCCAAACGGAAACACGGGTGCCCACACCCGTCTTGTACAAGTCCGGATCTTCATCCGAATCGAGGTCCGACACTTCGCCCCGTACGCGAGATCGGACCGGCCCACGACCGGGAGGGGGCCGCGTGGGTGGCCGCCGGCACACCTTGAAAAACCAGGTCAGTCCCACGCGGGCGCGCGCGGGACGCCAAGCGGTGCGGACAGACGTCCACACAAGGTAACCTACAACTCAAGGCTCAGTGTCTTAAGTACCAACCTAATTTCATTAATCGACACTTTCTCATTCAAATCGATCCTCAAAAGCTTACTAACCAAAGAATCTTAAGAGGGAGATGGTAAAGTAGGAGAATAGAACAAGGATTCACCAAGCGAATAATAATGAGAATATATAAGAGGAATTGGAAGAAGTAGAGGAAGGAAGAAAAGAATCGATGATCCTATAATACTAAGTTCTTGAACCAGAGGAGAATATTCGGGTCTCCAGAGTTCACGAGGGAACGAAATGGATTACTTCATCTTCTTGTAGAGGAACGAGCACGCAAGTCTTGGGTCGCTCGATCTGGATATACTGCAAGATCATAGAACAAGAATCTAGTCTTGATCATTTAACCTATAGCTTAAGGAAACTGAACCGGAGCTGAAAAGTCACCATCAGTATCTTTCTTGGAGCCCCAAGTTGTCCACTCGAGTGAGCAGGCGTTGAGAGTTCTAAGCAGGTCTTGTCCCGATCTGGAGCAGCATCACGACAACATCTTGTTCATTCATCTTATTCCAGACAAAAGAAACAAATATTCAATGCTAGTCATTAAGTTATAAAAACATATAAACCTAACAGTTAAGTCCTTACTTTGTTTCTACCCATCTCTCACTAATATTTCTTTAATGTTCAAATCATTTACTGGTAATTTTTCTAGAATCAGGTGTAAACGTCGGGAGCAACATGGCTCTGATACCAACTGTAATCCCCTAGAAAATCTAACGCAATACAGTGGCGGAAACACTGTAGAGTTGGGATTAAAACACACTGACAAACTATATCTTATTAAGAGAAATGGTAAGTCAATACAAAGACCTCTTTTTACAAAATGGCTAAAAAATAAATTCCCCAAACAGGTGATACAGATCCATAAATTACATGCATAAAGAAAGAGTATGATCCACGCTACTCGATAGCTCACACCCAAAACCCAGCAGCAAATACCTGTCATGTTATAAACATAACAACCACGTCAGTGGGGAGTAACTCGGACGTTCTCGCAGCCATATTATATCATATGGAAAAACAATAGTATTATTATATCAAAATAATTAAAAAGAGAAAACATTAAAACGATATAATAAAAATAAGTTTTCAACAAAATTTAAAGCACTTGTCAACCTGCAAGTAAAAAAATCATTCGATAATAATAATATTAAAAAATGGCGTTATGGAAATTGGATCAGTGTGCACAAGGCTAGACTTTCACTAGGATAATACTAGAAACTAGTTTCGAGAACTGTAGACTTAACTCATAACAGAATCCTGTCTCTAACTAGGCAACTCAACTATAACAGGACTACGTGGAGCGAGGTCCTGGTTTAAGTAGTATACACCCCTCCTGGATACCAAATGTATCCAGTTCAACTAATGGCGACTAACACGATGTGATATCTAGCTTAAGGGCACAATGCACACTCTCCTGGGCAAAACTACGCCCAATTCAATGACCAAATGTGCCCCAAATAGGCACACCGGCTTTATAGCTGATAGCAAAAACGTACATCCCAGACTATATTACTCTAACCCCACACTAGTCTTTATTCCATAACTCCAAAACAGCCGTTATCGATATTGAAAATAAATAATCATCGTAAATAATATGTAAATATAAGATATAAACCTTTTGTATTAAAAGGGAAACTTTCTATAAATAGAAACTTACTAATTTTTGAAACTTACTTAAAATAGAAATAGTCTTATAGAAAATACTTATGTATTAAAATAAGTGAAATGTATAGAAATAGCATTTCTAACGAAATTAACATTTTATTATTATCGTCGTTATCGTAACTTTAATATATTTCTAAATTCATTACTCAAAATAAAATATAATAAGTCAATATACAATATTTAATAAATAATTAGGAAATCGAGTTAAAATTATAAATTTTAGAAAAGAAATGTTTTAAGAAAAGAAACGATATCAAAATTAATTGAGTGAACGAATTTTATAAATGAAATGGGATTTTACAAATGATTCAAATTAATTTTTTTTAGCAAATAGATTTTATTAATAAATAATAAGGATTTTACTAAAAATAATTAATCGTAGACAAACGAGAAATTGTTAGGGAAAATAGTCTTGACTAAAAATGTATTTAAAAAAAATCGACTACTCTCTCATTTATTAATATAAGTCGTAAAACGAAATTAATTTATTGAACAAGTATACAAATCTTGATTATAATATAAAAATACGATTTTGAGTTAAAATTATAAATTATCGAAATATGACGAAAATATGAAATCGACATTCTTTAGTTACGAGTGTCACGGTAACCAACAAAATATTATAACTATCGTAAATAATTAATTTACTAACGATTTATAAAACGATATTGAAAACTTGTAAAATATTTACAAGGTACACAATTTAAAATAATATTTCTAGCAAATAATAAATAGCTAACATTAGAAAACCAAAATTAAAATATTTACTACATACTACTACTCAAACATACGATATAAAATCGATTAACGTCCTAAAGTTACCTTGAGTCTGTATCCAATGCTCATGTACTTGCCCTTCTTGACGAGTCCAAACTCCAACCGTTCTTGTACTTGTCTTACAAAAGGACTTCGAGGCTCCAACGAAAAATGAGACAAAAGAAATAGAAACAAAGAATCGGAATAAGGATCAAAGGAAACGAACGACAAGAACGAAAGAATAGGAGGACGGAAACATGACGCTCGCGAAACAGTAAAAAAAAATATGAACAGAACAATAGTAAGAAGAACAGAATACGGAAAAGAATCCGGTGTAAAAGAAATGAGGGAAAAAAGGAGCAACAAAAGAGAAAATAGTCGACCCAAAAGTAGCAACATCAACAACCTTCACGACCAGTACGAATATCAGACAACAATCGAAACCAGAAGGAGAAGAAAAGGATACGAAAAACAAATATTGGACAGCAACAACAACAGACGTGACAGCAGCAACCATACGAGAAGAACAAGACAGCTGTAGAAGCATCAGGACGAAAAGATTCGAGAACGGGAATGTAAAATACGAGCAGATCAACAGCAAGCCGATTGGACGAACGAAACTGAACGCAAAAGAACAATAAAACAAACGACACTAGTGACGAGTAGCACCAGAAATAGGATGAAGAAGAAGATTAAGGGGATCTTACGTACCATAGAAGCCAACTGCAGCGACTCGATAGAACCACAGCGCAAAACACAAATACGAATATAACAGCAGTACGACGAGGATTGTAGAAAAGTCGAGAGCAACAGTAACACGGCATTAGCAGCAAGACAGCAAGTGAAAGGAGAAGGAAAGAAGCAAGCATTACAAACATCACGGCAGAGCAGCAGTAGAAACACAACAGCAAGACGACGACGATGACAGAGACAGCACGATCGAAAACGTACAGCATAACAGAGATGCGACAAAAACTGAATAGAATAGAAGATGAAACGAAACCGAAGATGATCGCAAATTACGCATAAACAAACGTAAGAAGGAGGCACGCACGCGAGTACAAATAACAACAGCAGACAGCAGCCAAAAGGGCGACACAGAAGACAACAAAAACGGATTGAAGAGAAGAAGAAGAAGGAGCAGCAACCGAAACACGAACAGAAAACAAGGACGAACAGGGCATAATGACACATCACAAAGGCAAGAACAGTAGCACGATCAGCAACAAAATCGAAGAAAAAGAAGGAGCGAGAAAGGATGTACCTTGATCAATAGTTGCAACAGCGAAGTATAGAGAACAGAGGAGGAGAAACACGGACTCGATTTGCGACATCCATGACAGCAACAACGTACAAGCGTCCCAGAATAAGAGAGGAGGAAACAGAGCACGAGGTTGATGATGGAGATGGTGATGGCTGGAGGGAAGTGAGGAAGAAATGGAGGAGTCGGATGAGATGAAAAGGAGGAACGAAAAGGTGGAGGATGGCTGATTAAAGGGGAGTGAAAGATGAAGCGATGGGTTGATATGAAAGGTAGAGAGAGAGAATTAGTAATGGGGGCGTACATAATAAAAGGGGGATGAATGAATATAATAAGTGGGTTAAATTCAACTCACAAAAAAATGTATGGATTCCGAGACAATAGTATATGTTGTATACGTATTTAATTAAATGAATCGGGTAGGAAATGAATTCAGTAACGATAAATTGACTGACCCACAAAATCGAATTAAAACGAGTTAATAAAATTAATAAATAATTGGGCCATCAAATAAGATGAGTAATTAAAGTATTCGAGACGAAAATGAAGCTTATAGAAATAAATAATTAGACGATGAAATAATATTTCCCGATAAATAATAAATTTTCGATAAAGTGAATTAAATTGATTTCTCAAGGAAAGAAAATAGATGTTTTGACGAAATTTAGAATAAATGAGTTTCGAGTCGAAAATAGAATTTCGAGCTTAAATATAAATAAATAAATAAATAAAAAATTAGAATTTAAATCGCCGAAATATGCTTTCGATAAGAATTAAATTAAATGTATCAAATCAATCGAACCAGAAATAAAAATATGTTTTAAATATAAGAGTTTCCGAGACAAATAGAATTTTAGGAGTTTGAAAGGATTAAACAATAAATTCGTTTTATAATAATTTTAAGAGTTACGAGTTAAATCGTAAAATAAAAAAATATGAACATAATTTTAATTTGAATTTAATTTATAAAATCAGGGGTGTTACAAAGATTCAATATATTAATTACATTTCACCAAAAAAAACGTAGAGTTGACCATGGGTAAACACGAGCTTGGGGAGATAATGACCCACGTGAGACAATGATTGGCCTTGACTCTTGTTAATGGTCATGGCAAAGTAAGCATATATATAACTTATCTAAAACATCGTAATCTTGCGTCGCGTTGTAGTACGATCGTCATCGAGTGTTTGTCGGGAACTCCTGCAGCCACCAAGTCCAAATTTGGGTGTCTACAAAACCTCAAATCAAAACCAACTTCGATGAGTCAATAAAAGAACGAAGAGTAGACCAACTTAAAGAGTACCATCATTTTATTACGTCCAAAGACCTTGATGTTCGCATAAACAGTAGATGAACACAAGTATGTGAAGAATGACAGACTGAGTGAGTGGTGTGTCAACACCTATCAAAGATCAATTAATAAACTCAGTAACAATCCACACATAATTGAACTGAACAGTACTTCTTCTCCAATTCCATCTAATCGTAGACGTTTTCAAAAATATAACTTATCTGGGTCAAATTGAATTGAATTGAAATGAAAGGATTTACCAAGCCTAGCCAAATAAGTAGAGGAAAACCTGATGACTACCATGACATAGTTCCCGAATGAAAAACTCGCAATTACTCCCTCAATCCAAACTTATTATCCCCTGTTGATCTTGATTTTGTCTAACCAAATGTCATATTGTTTCTTCAAGTAAATTGTAATTGTTGTACATTATGAGGTGATAGTCGCGAATTTTGAGGGACAACGACCTGGAATTATTGAACGATTACGAACTAAACCCTAAACCCAACTATCTAACCCAAACCAATTGAAGGTAACAACAAATTACGAAATTAGATTTGTAAACTTACAGAGCTGGATTACGAAGTGTTGACAGTTGACGCAGACGAAATTGGGGAAGGACGAATTTGGAGAGGACGATGCAGCGGCGGTGACGATGGTTGATGGCGAATGGCGAATGGCTGATGGCGGAAGGTCGTGATAGCAGTATAGCACTGATAGGGGTTTTAATTAGATTTGATAGGTTTTGTGAAATAGGAAGCGTATAACTGTGTGTTTCCTAAGGATTGAATAGGGCGGGTAGTTTAGCGTACAACCATGCTCTTAAACTATTTGCATAGGACGGGATTAACCTACACCCGTGCTATTTTATTAATGAGGACTGTTTCATTGACTACCCGCGGTAAGAGTAAAAATAAAAGAACGGTTCTTTTATTAAACCATGCTATTTAATCAAACTTATGGGGCACCAAATTTTAACAACATATAGAGAATGGCTCATTCTATAAGCGTCCTATTATTAGCGTTCTGTAAAATCAAAATTGTAGTAGTGTAGGAAGGTCGTGCATCTATGCTCACGATGATGGGGTGATTGTTTTCGATAGATGTCGACCGAGTATTGATCAGAAATGGTGATGATTAGCAATGATGATAAAAAAAAGGTTGATGGTGTGTGATGTGAAGAAGGCAGATGAAGAAGATGAACGAAGAAGGGGAAGCAGGGTGAGCGACTGATTCAAGGAGACGGAAAGTGGGGTTTCAAAGAAAATAGGTTAAAACGAAATGGGTCGGAATAGAATGATAAAACTGGTCAAGTAAATGGTGTTACGGTAAAAATAGACATCGAGTCAAAAGTCGGCATAAGCAAGAAACCGGATTAAGATCGAGTTGGGAAGATAAATTATTTGACCAAATATAAATATTCATAAAATAATATTTTCCTCGAAGCTAAAATAAATATTCGAGACAAAAACGAAGTTTAGAAAAATAATTAATTTGATTCAAAGGAAAAATAAAGTGAATCTCGAGAATAAAATAAACGTTTACGATTAAATAACATTTCTTGAGAAAACTAATGAACGTACGACGAAAATAATTTAAATTGATTTTTTGAGAAAAATAATAAATGTTTCAATGAAGCTTAATTAAAATGATCTTTGAGTCGAAAACAAGTTTCGAGGTTATATAAAAGGAGTTTATAAATTAAATAGTTGATAAGAATTTAATGAATAAGTTGATCAAAACAAAAATGAAAATATATTTTAAGTATAAAAAGAGTTTCAAACAAATTGGATTTTTAGGAGTTCAAAACGACGACAAAGATAATTTCGTCTTATAATAAATGTAAGAATTGCAAGTTAAATCATAAATATAATTAAATACGAACAAAAATTTTATTTATAAAATCAGGGGTGTTATAGTAGTAATATTTTCTATTTAAAAATTCATTTAATTTGATTAGCTGATTACAAGTCAATTGGTCTCTTTTAAAAAGAATAATCAAAGTTAGTTTGAGTTATAACATTGTTCAGATTATTGTGAGAAGATGAATAATAATTTAATTTATTCTCATATATTATCCATTAACTTTATTAAGTTGATTCCCATAAATAAAATATGTAAAAGAAAATTAACAAACATTAATAAAATATAAAAAGCTGTAATAACATGAATCGGTGGTAGCTATAACCAAAAAAATTAAAATAAATTCTAGAGAAATTAAGGAATATTAATAAAATTATCAAACGAGTAGGTCTACTGAGAGACGGTCTTTTATTAAGTTTATTGAGAAACCAATTACAAATGAAGGTAAACGTGATACCAAACCTAATATAAATAGATATGCTTCATCTAAAAGAGTATTCAAATATAAACGAGGTATGCTTGTTATAAAAAGCGGTACAAACAAAGTTGACATTTAGAGGTACATCTAATCGTAAAATAGGTACGAATAAGACATAGATTTGTACTAACAAGTGGTCTCTCAATAACTTATGGAAAGACCGTCTCTCATTAGACTTTGTGTGACGTGAATACAATATTTGTTAATTAAGAACATCGTGAAATGACGATACGGAATAACAAAGTTAAAAAGTATGGAATAAACATTAAATGTTTTATGTATTTATGTAGTAGAGGATAAAAAAAAGTTAAAGACTACGAAGTAAAACATAAAGACTACCATGTACGTAGTAGAAGTAAAAAAGTAAGGTAATCCATTTCAAGTAATAAGAGAGAAAATCATATTATATACTGGAAGACTTCTGTTCACTGATACACCTTACCACAAAACAATTTCATAGGGGTATCATTTCGGGTTTGATAAAATACAGGACGAGTATATTTCAGGGTAAAATACGTTGTTGAGTGTACAAAAAGAATAACAATATGTGAGAATAAAGAATTTTGAACTCATGCATTAACATTAGTGAAATGGTTCACGAAACTATTTTTTGGACCTACAAATAATCCTACGGAACATTCCGTAGTACAAAAGGTTTCCTACCACAAATCCGTCGGAATTCTGTAGGGGATATTTAAAGGAGCGACGGATTGGGATTCCGTAGGAAATATCTGTAGGAACAATTACTTTCCGACGCTTTTCTAGATCCGTAGGAACTTTTCCATTGGAAGTACAACTAATTCTAGTAGTGGGTGGGTGTCGGAGGGCCCTTGGGTAGATAGCGTCGAGGTTAGATGTTGGATCGCGGATTGTCTGAAGCCTTCGGCTTATAGTTCGCCCCATGTCTTGGTTAGTTCCTATATCACTGACCACTTTGAGAGAATGACAGTTTTGGAGGGTCGAGAGCCCAACACGGCAGTGCAGAACGCGCGTCTGTGGTTCTGGTACTTCCTAGGCTCGACCTACTTCTCGGACAAGGGCGAGAGGTTCAGTGCCAGGATTTTGCCTTTTCTGGCTGACTTGAGTCAGTTGGGACGTTTTGATTGGGTGACGACGGGTTTTGCGGAGATGACCCGCTGTTGTCAGGCCATGGTGAGGCCTCAGAGGGTTGCCTCAGATTCTGCCATACCCATCATGGGTCCAGGTCTCATGCTGGAGGTTAGTTTCTTAACTTGCATTTGGTTTGGATTTTTTCGGTTTTGCTTTGTTTTGCTGATGGTACCTCGGGTTTTGCAAGCTTGGACCTACTCTTATTTTCCATGCTTGGCGCCTAAAACGCTGCCATCTCGCCCGGCCAGGTTGCCGGTTGGAATCGAGTGGAGGTTATCTTAGAACAAGATGACTATGAACAACTACTCGATGGAGAACGTACTGGTGAACCAGCTTCTTCTCGAGGATGTAAGTTTTCCTTCATTTCCTTTTCTAGTAGCCCCCAAGGTTAGGAGTTTGGAGATGCAATATTTGTTTGGTTTTGCAGTTTGTGGCCCGTCCTTGGGCCAACTACGAGGGTTTTCCCAAGTATGTGGAGGCATAGTTGAGGCCGAGGAGCTATAGGAGGATGCTCCTCCCCACGCTATTCTACCCGGTGTGGTATCTAGGAGAGAGGCTAGGGCATCATTGCCTCTATGACAAGTTCAGGGTGCCGGTTGACCCTCCTCGAACCATGTTTAAGCCTCCGACTACGGCTAAGGCCCGCAAGGATAGGGACGGTGAAGAAGGTGAGGCGTTACTGGTGCCTGGTACTTCGAATATGTCTCACGTCTGCCAACGGTTGCCTTGTCACCGCATTGTGGTATGTATTTGAATCATCTTTGCTTGTTTTTGTTTTGTGGTTGGGGTTTGTCAAGTTTTGAAACGATGTATTTTATTGTTTTTTTAGTTGGCCGACCCGGCTGATGCCGTTCAGCCCCCAGACTTCCCTATGACACTAGTTAAGGTGGACGCGGCTAGAGTGGCTTTTACTGAGCCACTTCTTCTTTGCACTGTGAAGGAGTTGGAGGCCGGGATTGAGTGACGCGACCAGGTGTACCGAGTAAGGTTTTGTGATATTTGCTTTGAATTTTTTTCGTGGGCTATGTTTTGTTGGCTAACTTGTTTGGTTTTGTCGTTCAGGTTTCGACGGGTACCCATCAGCGATTATGGCAGGCTTCTAACTGCTTCCGGACCTATGCATTGGGCAGGGGTGCTGCCTCGGCTCGTGACACGTCGGGGCTTCGATCGGTAGGTGTTGTTTTTCTGTGGGTGGTTTTAGGCTAATTGTTCTGCCTTTTTCTAAGGGATAGTATGCCTTTTGCAGGATGTTCCTGACATGGTAGTGCAATTGCGAGCACGGGTGGCTGAGCTTAGTATGATCCAGTCTTTGCAGTCTCGGGATATCGAGATCACTAGGTTGAGAGAGCAACTGACTCGGTCTCAAGGTGAGACCTTGGTGTAGGGCGAGCCTAGGGTTGAGACTGAGGCTAGGGCAGAGGCTGAGGTAAGCGAGGCTATGGCTGAGGGTCAAGCTACCGGTGTTACTGAAGAATTCGGGACTTCATAAGGGATTCCCAGTACAGAGATGGATACCGTGGATATGCTGGTGGGTTTGGGTCGCTCAGTAGATGAAAGTACGGAGTCTACTACTTTTGATCCGGAGGATCTAGGTTTAGATGATAACATCGGTAAGCTTGTACTGGTTGTAGCTGCAGCCTCTAATGGTCCTCCCTAGTTTGTAAACTCGGTTTTGGTATCGGTTTTGTATATTTATATTTTTGACCCAACTTTCTTGTCATTGATCGGCTTGCTTTGTTGTGCTCCTGAAATGTTAACTTAGATAACACGTAATCACGTAAACACTTCATGGTCGATTTCCTTATGTTTTAGCCCCGATTTAGGATGTTTTAAATGCATTAGGATTGAACAGTAGAGCGAAAATGGTTTTCGGGATGCTTAAAAATTGTTAGTTTGAGTCAGGAATTGGATCAATTAGTACGTCGATTTAAACATTTCACTCGAAGTGTTCAAAACATGTATAAAGCTTTTTATGATTAAACGTTTTGACCAAGTGCGTATGCAATGCGGTAGACGTATCGTTTTGGGATGATGACTCTTGTGTACAAAGTAGATAAAAAATAAATAAAAAATTGGACCACTTTTTATGCTTTATTGATAATGCCGCGTAGGGCTACAACCAATGTTGTAGGATCGAGATTCTACTTTGGATCGGCCAGAGCCAGTGGGATCGGATCGTAGGATCGTACGATCCTACGTTTTAGCTAGTTTAGGTACGATAGATGGAAAAAATCTTACAAATACGAAATTCAACTATAAAAAAAACATAATTAAATTAATAATTATATAAATACACAAGCGACAATAACGTTTTGGAACAAAAGAAGCGATAATTCAACTGATAAAGTTTCCATTACTAAAATTAAGTAGCAAAATAATGTAATTTTTATCAAAATGACGAATGGTTGAACTATTTCCATACACATAAGCACTAGTTATCATAACCTAAGTTCCTATCATCTACTTCATCACTTCCCACGTGTGCATCTTCATCAAATCTAGGCGCACTAGACACCATATCAAAATCATACCGTGAAATCGTGAATGAAAGATGATGATTGCTGATTAGTGAGTTGATCAGTGATAATTGATAAAACAATTAGGGTTTAAAGTTCCATCGTGGAGACGGGAGAAAGAAGCATCACACATGAATTGTTGAATGTTGATGATGAATGTTGATTTTCTTTATTTTTTTCATGTAGTTTATTTAGTGGGTCATAGTTAGTTTAGTTAAATGGGCCACACAATTGAGTTAGGTAGGCAAGTTAGCCCTTTATTGATACTAAAAGAAAGGATCGTACGATCCCAACAAAAATTGCGATCCCACCGATCCCACTCGATCCTGAACGATCCTATGGCGATCCTATGTCGGGACGATCCGAATCGATTACCTATTCCTGAGTCGTAGGATCGTACAATCCTACGATCCGGATCGCGATCCTAGCAACATTGGCTACAACACGTATAGAGAGTGCCGCATAGAGCTACAACACGTTAAGGTGGGTAGCTGACTCCCTTAAAGAAAAAATTAAAACAAAACGTTTAAGTCCAATAGAATAAAGGGATGAAAATGGATCGTCCGTTACTTATGAGGGAACTTTTATTTTAGGAAACTGCCCCTATTGCTCAAGATTGCTGAATAACAGGGGAATGAGGCGCGGTACGATGGGCGGCCTGAAATTCAGGTGCCTGCCCACCGGCAGCCTTATATTCGGGAGCTTGGCCCCAGGCAGCTTGACACATAGGCGTCTGGTTCTCGATAATGGAAATTTTCGTAATTTCTTAATTACGACACCATTGTACCTATATATACGGGTTGTAATACCTATGATTTTATAAATTAATTTAAATTATTGTTATGTTCGTATTTTTATTTTGTTTACGATTTAACTCATAATTCTTAAAATTATAATGAAACGAATTCATCGTTTAATCGTTTCAAACTCCTAAAATTCTATTTGTTTCGGAAACTCTTCTTATATTTAAAAACATATTTTTATTTCTGTTTCGATTTATTTTAATCATTTAATTTAATTTTTATCAAAAATCTATTTCGGCGATTTAAATTCTAATTTCTTTTTAATTATTTATATTTAAGCTCGAATTTCAATTTTCGTCTCGAATCTCATTTATCATAATTTTCGACAAAACATTTACTATCTTTCCTCGAGAAATCAATTTAATTCACTTTTTCGAAGATTTATTATTTATCGGGAAATACTATTACATCGTCTAATTATTTATTTCTATAAACTTCATTTTCGTCTCGAATAATTATCTATATCTCGAGAAACGTTTATTTTACTAATTTCATTAGTCGGCCCAATTTTTTTTAATTTTTTTTTAATTCGATTTCATGGGTCAGTAAACTTGTTGTCTCGGAAATCGTATTGTACTACCCCTATTCTTTTAATCCATTGTGCCTACCTAACTTTTTATTTTGTGTGGAATTCATCACCCTTTGCCTCTTCATTCTCTCCACCGTTTCACTATTTTTTTTCATATTAAACGTATCCCTCTTAGCATATTCATTCCCCTATTTCTTTTAATTTTTCCACCGCTTCATTCATTCCCCTTTAAGTCAATTCTTTTCCCCTATCAACCTCTTTCATCTGCCTTCTTCAGCCATCTCCCCGTCGCCTCGATTTCTCCATCAACCTCGTTCCTTTTCTTCGTCCTTTTTCTGCTTGTGGACATGACATAGGTCCACCCCGACGCGGCCACGCGCGGGTTTGGGGAGGCGAATGAATCTCCATATGAGATGGTCAAATGGAAATTTAAATCGAAGTTGGAGTCGACACCGAATTTTATGTTTATTCGGAACCGTTCGAGCCCACTCTACCATTTCCGATGTCAGAGTTTATTGGGCTCGTCCCTTTGCATATCGATACCGATGCCGACTTGAGCGGTTAATCGTATATTGAATGACTCTCGTTGCCAATGGTTTCGGACATTCGGAAACCACGGTTCTGAGTAAGGGGTGAGGGTACGTGTTGGGAAGTTTACTAAGAACACCCAACCCCGCCCGCACATTAGCGGCCTCTACTAGGATATCGAATGATTTTTTAATACGCGCGTTAGTAATACGATGAATGATATGCAAACATTGTTTTTCCTAAACATGCGAGGAGTTGAATGGGTTGCTAAGTCGGTTTAATGCAACTAAAATTAACGTCAAAGTTGTTTTAGCATGTTAGATTCGTTTTAGTATAATAAAACAAATGATGAAAAAAGAATGAATTTGCTACAAGATAAACAAACGAGTTAGTATCGATTTGCAAAAAATAATATAGCAAATAAAATAAATATATGAGATCGAGAAAATAAATATTAATCGAAATCTGAAAAGCATCGCTAAAACGCTGTTTTGTATAAAAAACGAAGTTCGAAAAATAATAAAAAAAGAAGGCGCGTCGTGGCAGCCAGCCGCGCGGCTCGCCCGGGATGCCGGCGAGTCGCGTGTCGGGCTGATTTAGAAAGCGGTTTTTTGAAAATTCGATGCTTTTATTAAATTGCGTACGAATATTGCATAATTCGTACTCGACTTAATATTTTTGATACTCGTTATATTCGATAATTGACTACGAAATCAATATCAAATACTCGGAATAGTGTTAGAAAAGATATAAATTTTGAAATCGTTTCGTAGAAGAATAAAATAAAACGAACGAAAAAGCTAAAAAAAAAAAGTCTCGGGTTTCAGACCCGTGCGCGAGTCGCCTGGGCATGGCGCGACTCGCGTGCGGGTCTGTCCGATTTTATTTTTTTGTTCGAAATTGCTAATTTTGATAAATTGCGTATAAATACGAATTAATTTATACTCGATTTATGTTTTCGATATTCATCGTACCCGATATTCGATTATGGAATCGATATCGAGTATTCGGAATGAATTAAAAAAAAGGTTTTGTAAAAAGAGATAAAAAAAAGTTTGAACGAAAAAAGGAAAAAAGATGTAACGACTTTATATCGTCGAGTTTTGATTTAATTCCTTTTGATACGACATTCAACTATAGAGTTGATATCGCATCTTAAGAATGTTTATTAATATGAAAATAGTTTTTGATATTATCAATATTAGAGAAAATAAAAAAAATGCGACGACTGACCCGTAATAAAAAAAAGGACCGACGCCACCCGTAAAAAAAAAAGGACTCGGACCCATAATATAACGGACGCGGAGAGAGAAGAGAAGATCGAAAAGTCGGGTTTTGTACACCCTCAACCTACATGTTTTAGTTTACTCGGATCGGGGCTCGTCAGGACGTGGCTTGGGCACTGGAGCGTCGAGTGGATGTCGGTGAGTTGGCGGTGGTTCGGTTCGGTAGAGAAGGGTGTCCGGTATAGGGCCGGATTTCCTTCGGGTTTGTAGTATCGGTTTCTCGATGTTAAGTTTTGTGCTTATGAATGTGTGTGTGATTGATAGATGTCTGTGTAATTCGTCCTTGAAAGTGTTGTATGCAAGGGGCTATTTATAGGGAATTCCCGACCTTGGCTAGGAGAGTTTGAACTACCGCTAGAGATAGGAAATATAGGAAGCGGTAAGGCATGAGAATTCCGCTTTCTTGTCAAGGAAGAAAGGGAACACGGCTGGTTTGTGCTGCCTGGCTGAGTATTTGCACTCGGTTGGGTGTCTGAATCGGCTTTCGGATAGGATTCCTACCTGAGATCGAATTCCATCCTTAAACGGAATTGTTTAATATTTTGTGAAGCTGATTTTTTGTAGGATTGGAGTATGAATCAGCCGTGTTAGGTGTCACGGCTGACTCACGCGCCTCGGAAATAATTTTGACGGGTTTTGACTCGGTCGTAAAAAGACGGTTTTACTCCCTGGTGTCGGAATCGACCCAAATTAGTCTTATTTGACTTGAAACGACCCACTAGGCCTGATTTTGAGGTTGGTTTTGTGAGATAATGTACTCCATATTGAGCCCAAGCCAAATGCCAATGATTCTAAGCCTGTTTCTGAGTATTTAAAGCACGTTTGCGTCCGATCATCATCGGGTGTTCGTCGGAAACTGCTATAGACACCTGACAGTCAAAATGTGGGTGTCTACAGAGCCCCCACTCTGACTGAGGCTTGGACAGGGCAAAAGTCAGAGTAGCTACCAGGTCAATCAAAGATTAAAACCTGGCAGACTTCCGGTCGGGTCGTTTAAGGTCCGTTAGACCTGCGTGAAGGGCCTGCCGGCCGGAGACTAGAAATGTACCTGAGTTGATGATGATAACTCCGTGGGGAATCAGACTTGTGGTATAAGCCTATGCCGCTGGGGAGTTGTTTGCACGGTTTTGCTTGAGTCGTCCTGTATAATGATTTATGCAAAGTTTGCATGTAACACATTTTTAGGAGAAAATGACTCGTGCTGGGGAATAAAAATTTGAAGAAGATTTTTTGAATATTTTTTTGGATGGAAGTATTTTTGACTCTGAGAAGGAATAGGAATGGTCGGGATGTCTTAGCTAGATCCTAGGATTAAAGGCCTGTATGCTAAATCCCCTGGGATTAGGAATCCCAAAGTGAGGAGGAGAATCCGATTTCATGCTATAAATACCCTTTCCATGCTCACAATTTATTCATAATTCTTACAACTCCCTCCCTTCCTTCAAAGAAAAACAAGCTCTGAAAAACTTAGTCCTTTTTTTTTTAGAAATTCATTATGGGAATCGATCGATTAGTCGGAATGTTGCAAGATTGGTCCCGAATTTTCAGAGATGCTGACAAGGTTATTCTGAACCAAAACGGCGTTACCCAGTTATCCACTATCCGTCAGATGCAAGTGGATTGTCACTTTCTGGATGCTTGCCTATCTTATTGGGATGATACTTATCAAGTTTTTAGGTTTCCTCGAGGCGAAGTCTGTCCCATTCCTGAGGAAATAGCTGCTGTAGGGGGGTGGAATCCTATTCTTCGCCCTGCCATCCCGTTTTCAGTTTATAATCCAAGGAGGAAGTTAAGAGAATTTTTAGGGCTTTCCCATATGGAGGTGTCTCGCATGCTAGAAGGTAATACAGTCTCCATGATCGACCTGGCTGAAAAATTTATGAATCCAGATGATGTTCGGGTCAGGTCGGTATATAGACGTAGGGCCTTTACTTTCTGCATGCTCCATGTTTATGCTTTTGAAGGTCATATGGATTGGCTATCTTGTATGTGCCATGTCAGACTTCTTGCCATAGCAGATCAAATGGAAACAGAGCACAGCCCAGCTTGGCTGATTACTGGGGAGATTACTCAGGGCTTAGATAATCGTAAGAGAGATCCGTCGATCAGGCTGACCGGTAGCACCCGTCTTCTACAGGTAGGCTGATTTTTCCTTGATTTTTGCAATTTTTGATTTTTTTCAATTCCCGATTTTTCCGGTCTTCGATTTTTCTCGCGATTTTTCTCGATTTTCTCGGTTTTTGCGATTTTTGCGTTTTTGCGATTTTTTTTTTTTTTGAAAATCGATTTTGACTTTGACTTTTTGCGATTTTGACTTTTCAGCTATGGCTTTTTGAGAGGTTATCGATCCTGGATCCTCCTCTAGACGTAAGCCGATATCGCCCAAATCAGGTGATGACGAGAAGGCGGACTGTTGACTTTTCTCGCCTTACTACCCAAAAATTCTGGGACGAACTGTTATCTTTCCACGGAGGCCCATTGATCCGCTGGACCGTACCTTGGTGGCCCATTTATGCCTGGACCGGATTAGAATTGCGAGATAGGGCCCGTTATCAGCTAATCCTATCTTTTAGGCAGACGATTCATCTTTATCCCGATCGCATACTTAGGCAATATGGTCGGGCCCAAAGAATCCCGGAGATTGAAGCGGTCGTGAGTGAATCTACTCAGCTAACGGACATGATGTGTGATACTTGGGCGCAAAGATGGTATACCCGGCACACTTGGCCCGTTTCCAAAGCTTCTCCCTCGATCTGGGTATCGGATTCCTACACGAAGTGGACCCAGGCTGATTCTGCTAAAGCCCGTGCTGCCTTAAAGACCGACGAAGCCTTTGACTTGCTGCGCCGAGAACAGGTTAAGGATAATCGAGGCTTCTTTGATGATGGCGACACCCCAGCTACAATGGTCCGACTGATGTCAGGCCAGAAAGGGAAGGCTAAGACTTTGACTAAAGGGTCCAGTACTAAAGGTACATGGGGGAAGATGAGCCCCCAGACGGATTTAGAAAGGAGACTCGGTCCAAGACTGGCAGCTAAGGACCGACTTGGTCCTCGGGATAGACTTCCCGAGCACGTACGAGCTCGGATCGAACCGGTGCAGGAGAAACCAAAGTCGAAGAAGCGGGTTCGAGTAAAGGAAGTTCCACTTGTGATTAGGGAACGTTCGCCCCCACCTCGTCGGCCTCGGGATCCGCGTGACCCGAAAGATAAGGGGAAGGGAAAAATGTACGAGTAGTCTCCTAAATTTTATTATTTAAGTATTACTACTATTTTTGTGTGATTTTTGTGATTTATTTTTGCGTGAGGCATTTTTGGAAATAATAAAAGACATATTAGTGAAAATCGTTCCTGTCTTTTCGTTATTGCAGTGGTTGTGCCCTTTTGAGGGGTTGCCTACGTCTCCATGATTAGTGGAATCAAACCGACCGTAGTTCAGACGTAAAATTTTGCAATTTTCGAAGTACATCAAGACTATTAGCCCGAGATGTGCGACTGTAGGATCAGTAATCCTAACTTATTGACTTGCTTAATTTTTGAAAAATTTGTAAAAAGATAAACTTTTAGCAAATGACATTGAGATAAGGTTAGGGGTAGTAGCGCTTTAACTGGTCCAAGTTGGTTGGGTTGACGAATTCGTTCCCGTCCAAGTTTGTCAGCATTACTGCTCCTCCTGATAAAACCTTCTTGACTAAATATGGTCCGGCCCAATTATGTTTGAATTTTCCCCTTGGGTCGACTGGTAGCAAAGCCCGGACTGATTTTAGGACTAGATCGCCCTCTTTGATATTTCTGAGCCTAACTCTTTTGTTGAAAGCCCGTTTTATCCTTTTTTGATATATCTGGATATTGTTAAGGGCTCGAGATCGTCGTTCGTCCAAAAGAATTAACGAGTCATATCGGGCTTGGACCCAATCTGCTTCAGGTACTTGACTTTCGAGTAAAATCCTTAGAGATGGTACCTCAAGCTCGACCGGCTGGACCGCCTCCATCCCGTATGTCAGATAGTATGGAGTTGCTCCGGTCGCGGTGCGTATTGATGTCCGGTACCCCCATAAGGCGAAAGGGATTTTATCGGGCCAATCCCGGTAATTATCAGCCATCTTTTTAAGTATGGTGACAATTGTTTTATTTGCTGCCTCTACCGCTCCATTTGTTTGGGGACGGTAAGGCGAAGATGTATGCCTTTGAATCTTATATTTTGCTAGCAAAGTAGCGGTTTCGGCTTGGAAATGGGTCCCGTGATCACTAATGAATTCGTGCGGGATCCCGTATCGGCATATAATTTTATCTTGGATAAATTTTGCTACGTGCTTGGCGTTCAAGACACGATATGACTCGGCTTCGACCCATTTAGTGAAATAGTCAATAGCCACTAGAATAAAGCAGTGACCTCCCATCCCGGAAGGGTTCACTTTCCCGATTATATCAATTCCCCATGTTGAAAATGGCCATAGTGATGTCATAGTATATAACAGGGATGACGACATATGCTGGACGTTGCCGAAAATCTGACAGTTGTGACAATGCTTGACATATAACTGACAGTCGATTTCCATGCTATTCCAATAGTACCCGAGTCTGGCAATTTTTCGAGCTAGCATATGGGCATTCATATGCGGACCGTTCTCGCCATCGTGTACCTCTGCCATGACCTTTTCGGCCTGCGTCTTGTAGATGCATAGGAGTAACGCCCCCTGTGCTGTCTTTTTGTACAACTGTCCATCGTCCGTGCGGATGAACTGAGTGCCCCACCTTCGTAGGGCTTTCTTGACCCGGTTTTCAGATCCCGGAGGATATTCTCCCGACGTTAAGTAGGTTAGAACAGCCTGGTACCAAGGTTTTGGGTCGGTTATTTCGATGTCTTGAATAGCGTTGATATATGCCGGCTCAGACCGTCTTTCGACGCAGATCGGCATGCTGGTCAGATGTTCCGGGATATTCAGTAAAGATGCTAATTTGGATAGTGCATCTGCAAACTGGTTTTCTTCCCGAGGTAGATAAATGTACTCTACCTTTTGAAACTGCTTTTCGAGAACCCTTACTCGCGCTTGGTAAGCTACGAGATTTGCGTTTCGAGTTTTCCATTTCTGGAGTGCTTGATTAATGACTAATGATGAGTCACCGTGGACTCGGAGGTTTGTTACTCCTAAATCAGCGGCGGCTTGCAACCCATGAATGCATGCTTCGTATTCGGCTGCTTTATTAGTCACGTCGAAGTCTAGCTTGATGGATAACGGGGTGTGCTCCCCTTGTGGTGCGATTAGTAAAATCCCGACACCAAATCCTCGAAAGTTGGATGCCCCGTCAAAGTATAGATCCCATGTCTCCGTGTCAGTATGGAATATATCTTCATTTGGGAAGGCCCAAATATCGATATGTCCCTCTTCAGATACCGGACTATCGACGAGGAACTCGGCTACTACCCGGCCTTTGATGGCTTTTAACGGTACGAACTTGAGGTCGAACTCAGCTAACATTAAAGTCCATCTAGATATCCTGCCATTGAGGATGGGCTTTTCGAACAGATACTTGATTGGATCCATTCTAGATAACACGTGCACTTCGTGACTAACCATGTAATGTCGGAGCTTTTTAGTGGCCCAAACTAGAGCTAGACACGTCTTTTCCAGCATCGTGTATTTGCATTCGTACTCCAGGAACTTTTTACTGATGTAGTAAATGGCTCATTCTTCTGAGTCGACTGTCTGGGCTAGCATAGCCCCCATGGTTGTCTCGGTCGTTGTTAGGTATAACGACAAAGGTATACCGTGTTGAGGTGGCATTAATACCGACGGAGATGACAGAATCTCCTTGATCTTATCGAAAGCTGCTTGACATTTGTCGTCCCACAGTACCCGCTCTCCTATCTTCAGTTTTTTGAAAATGGGCTCACATACCATGGTTAGCTTCGAAATGAACCTGCTGCTATATTGGACTTTCCCGAGAAACCCCCTAATCTCCTTTTCGGTTTTAGGCGGCCGCATCTCGGTAATGGCCTTGATTTTGGCTGGGTCAACCTCGATGCCGCGCTGGCTGACGATATGGCCCAGTAATTTACCCGATGTTACCCCAAAGCTGCATTTTTGAGGATTTAGTCTCATGTTGTACTTGCGTAGTCGGGTGAAGAACTTTCTAAGGGCCGGAATATGCCCGTTTCATTCTTTGGACTTGACTATCATATCGTCCACGTAGACTTCTACTTCCTTATGCATCATGTCATATAGTAAGGTAGTGGCGGTCCGTTGATAAGTGGCACCGACGTTGATAAGCCCAAATGGCATAACAGTGTAACAGTAAGTCCCCCAAGGCGTAGTGAAGGTGGTCTTACTCATGTCTTCTTTTGCCATTTTGATTTGATTGTATCCGGCATACCCGTCCATAAAGGATAGAAGGGCATGGTCGGCCGTGTTGTCCACCAGTATGTCGATGTGTGGCAACGGAAAATCGTCTTGCGGGCTGGCCTTATTAAGGTCCCGGAAATCTACACAAACTCGTACCTTTCCGTCTTTCTTGGGTACTGGCACGATATTTGCGACCCAGTCTGGATATTCAGACACTTGGATAAAGCCCGCTTTGAATTGCTTGTCAACTTCTTGTTTGACTTTGAGAGACCATTCGGGCTTCATTCTTCGGAGTTTTTGTTTTACCGGCTTACACCCGTCTTTGATGGGTATACGGTGTTCGGCTATCTCCCGGTCTATTCCCGGCATGTCCTTGTAGGACCATGCGAAGACGTCTTTGAATTCATGGAGGAGATCTGTGAATTGTTGTTTCAACTCGGGGTCTAGGGATAAACCTAACGTAAGCATCTGAGGTTCTAAAGGGGTTCCTACATTGATGGAATCGGTTTCTTCGATCACCGGATCTCGGGACTCCCTTTGTTCGAGCTGCTCGACTAGATGCTGAGGTAGTGGCACCTGTTCGTCGGGTTTCTCAATGTCATTGCAAATAAAGTTTTTGAAAATGTTTTGAAAATAAGACAAGTCGTAAGCATAACGGTTATCGTTATTATTGATAGAAAGTTTTGAAAATAGCTCAAAGAGAGCAGCCATCTGATCGCTGGTCAGAGGCGGTATAGGGAGTGCTCTCGGGACAGACTCCGAGGCTCCCAATGGAACGACCGAAGGAAAAGGGGTTACAGACTCGACCCTAGTACTGGACCCTCTAGACTTAGACTCTGACTCAGACTCGGATTCAGACTCGTCGCCTTGCATGTCCCCTTTGCCGGTAGTGAGCTTGTAGATTCGACCTTCGCCGTCGGTCCACTTGATCGTTTTCCTCCAAGCCCTCTTTCCAGTTTCAGCACCCACTTCAGAGATCAACCTGGTCGGATCAAACCTGCTCCTGTGGAGGATTAGGTTGACTAATTCCTCCTTAGGGGTCGGGATTATCTTGCTTTCCCCGAACAAGAGCCCCAGCATGGGCTCGGCTTGATTTGAATCTTCTTTTGATTCGGTCTGGATGAGGGCAAAGATATCATCTGGGATGAAATTGACCTCACGATAAGTTATAGTGGGCTGATAGAGGCCCGTCTGGATAGCTCCGAACACCGGAGTGACAAAGTAATCGGTCAGTTTCGGGCTGTAAGGGTCCAAGTAGGTATCCTTGAGAATGTTGCAGGCCTTTTGAATGCCGGCCCGGACCACGTTTTCCGGGGTTAAGGCATACCCTAAACCGAATTTTGACTCTTCATTATTTAAGACATCGATGATCTTGCCAGCCGGTAGACCAGGCCTTGAAGTAGCCCTCGGTAAGTAACCCAAGTTTTGCAACATTGTATCGATGCTGGTTGTAAAGTAGGGTCTAAAGAGATACTCTTCGTCGATCATTCCCACGAAATTGAATCCTCGTGGGTCGATTGAACCGGCCGTGTTAAAGCTTGACACGGCTATTGAAGTAGCTTCAAGGGTGATGACCCCGTCTTGTAAAGGTAACTTGACCTTTCTATGAAGAGTGGAGGATACGGCCTTGACCGCATGGATCCAAGGTCTTCCAAGTAGCAGATTGAACGATGAGGTGACATCGATCACTTGGAATTCGAGCTCTTTTTCAATTGGACCGGTTATGATGGTCAGTCTGACGGCCCCAGCAACTGATTTTGGGCTTCCATCAAAAGCTTGGATAGTTTGTGCAGTAGGAAGATAGTCAGCCTCGGTAATGCCGAGAGCCTTAGCAGTCCTTAAAGGAAGGACGTTCACAGCCGACCCATCATCGATTAGGGTCATGGGTAGATACTTGCCTCGACAAATCACTGTGATATATAGGGCCAGGTTGTGGGTAGCCCAAAATGGTGGCAGATCGGACTCAAAGAAGGTGATAAGTGGGCCTTCTCCTTGGGCTTGCCCTTGAGGTGAGGCAGGATAGTGGCTACCATTTCAGTGGGGGTAACCGACGAGTCTACCTTGATTTCATCGAGAGCCTTAGTAAGTGCTGCCCGATGTTCTTGAGAACTAACCAGAAGCTGCCATATGGTAAGGTCAGTTCGGACCCTCTTTATTTGCTTGACTAGGGCCATGTCAGTGTCTGGTTCTTCAAGTATATAGTTCAGTGACGGATCCCGGGGCCGAAGATCCGGCCGTGATGACATGAGTACCGGCCAGGGCTTTTGTTTTGGCCTTCCGGATCTCTTCGGCCGTGATGGGGACAGTCTCCCCCTTAGCCAGGTAAACATCGTCTTCATCATCATTCCATATCGCGTGGATTTGGGGAATGAAAGGGGAAATGAGATGAGTGCAATCGATTATTTCTTCAGTAGAAATGGCGTGAGTAGCAAGAGGGTTGTTTTTGTTACTCGGCTTATCGCTGGGTAATGGTATCTTCCCACTCTCGATCAGATCTTGAATGAAATGCTTTAGCTTCCAGCATTTTTCGGTGTCATGCCCGTTGCCCTGGTGATAGCGGCAATAGGCCTGAGCGTTGTAGATTTTGGACCGTTTTTCGACAGGGACCTCTGGCATTGGGCCTATGGGTTGAATTAGGCCTTTAGAAGATAGCCTTTGTAAGGCGTCGGCATAAGTAGTCCCTATGTCCGTGAATACTCGGGCTGGAGTGTTCTTTTTGGTCGAGGTGTCTAACAGATTAACCTCGTCAAAGATGCTTCGGGCCGCACTTGTAGTTGCGGGCTTGCCAGAAGATGAACTGGCTCCTTGATAACCCTTTGTAGAGGCCTTAGTAAGGCTCTCTAACCTTAAATCGTCTTCGATTCTCGTACCCATCTCGGTTAAGGTGGCCAAATTGGGTATGATAGCGTACCGGAGATGGATCTGGTAAGATGGGAGGAGATTTTTCACAAAGGCCTCCACTAGTACCTTTTCGCTGGGCTTGTCGACCAGCTTGACACTTTCGGCCCTCCATCTCTGGAGGTATTTGGTGAAACCCTCCTTTGGCTCTTGGGCCATGACTTCCAGAGTACGCATGGTTGTCTGGATCTCCGCATTGTCCGCATAGTTTCGGGCGAACTCCGTTGCGACATCGTCCCAAGTTTTGTATTTCTTGGCGTCGAGCTTATATAACCAAGCTTTTGGGTGCTTCTCTAGCGAGGAGGCAAACAGATGCTTGAACATGTCCGACTTGACTCCTTTTAAGGCCATAAACTCTTTGAAGGCCCGGATATGTAATACCGGGTCTTCGGTTCCGTCGAACATCGGGAGGCCTGTCAAGTTGAGATTGGCAGGCAGTTGGTCGGTCAGGGGAGAATAGGTTCGAGCATTCTCCGTATGGATCGAGTTGTGGGTCGACAAATGGACCTACTCTTGCAGTTTGAGGACTGCGCTAGTCAATTCGGCTAATGGGCCCTTAGTTTCGTCTTCATCACTCGGCCTATCCTGCTCTATGGCGCTAACCCGGGTGACAATGGCTATCTGGTCACCCCTGATTTGGTCGAGTTGTTCTTGGATCTTGGCCAATGAGGCGTTCAGTTGATCAATTGAGTCCTTAGTCATGGTTCGGGTGTGAGGTGGCCTGTCTGTAAGAACACCACGTAATCAGCGACTAACCCAAATCGTAGAACTAAAGTACATCGCGAGCAAGGAAAAGGGAAACTAGAGAGGAAACGACTCGAAAAAGACATCTAGACGGATGACTTGTGAATAGTGGGCCTCCTTTAGGATCCATCTGTGTGGGCTGGGCCCTGTTTGAAAGGAGGTTCACGTGAGACATTCCCCAGACTTCTAGACTCGATTGTGTAGACGGGCCGACCCTTGTAGGAGTATGTCCTACGTAGGTGGGCCTTGCCTTACTCTAATAAGGCGGACTGGGATAGGGAGGAAACCCGTGATATAAGATAGACGGAGTTTCGACGCTAGAAGACCTTGACGACTTAAGACACGACCCGACACTGCTAAATATGGGAAGTCTTAAGAAGAGGAAGGTTGCGAAATATGATTTTTGAAAGCCCGAGTAAAATCGGGGAGAGGAGTCCGGCCCTTTTTTCGAAAAAGAAAACGGAAAGACGGACCGGGGAGCGGGTTTGAAAGTTCAAAAATATTTTCGAGTTTTGAAATGGGCATAATACCGGCTAAAAATAGGCTATTTTGAGTAAAATCGTGGATCCTAAATTCGGTATATGTCCCGGGTTTTGAAATTGGATATTTTGAAAAGGATGCAATTTTGAAAATGACGGTTTTTGAAAAAAAGACTTGTAAATCAGGTAGCACGTAGTCATGGAAACATTATAACGACGCCATGTATGCTCTAATTCTAAGTCTCGGTCAGTCTGAAAGGGTCTATACAAGTGTACACAGCCTATCGAGAATCGGGGCGGACTTCCTAAGTCGAGTTGAGCTTAGAACATGCCGTAAAACCCATACGAATCGGCTAATGGACACCTTCGACATATCCAATTTGGACTACATCGATAGTATAGTGGGACGTCGGTCACCAGTACCGGCCCGGGAAAATATGGGGTTATGCATGGACCGTAAAACTAAAACGTGTATTGTACTAGTCAAACGATTTCTATTCGAGTCTCACCCTAAGGATGTTGAAGGTCAGTAACGTATCAGCTAATCCCCAGCGGAGTCGCCGAATTGTGGACATGACATAGGTCCACCCCGACGCGGCCACGCGCGGGTTTGGGGAGGCGAATGAATCTCCATATGAGATGGTCAAATGGAAATTTAAATCGAAGTTGGAGTCGCCACCGAATTTTATGGTTATTCGGAACCGTTCGAGCCTACTCTATGTCGTAGTGGGCCGTATACAAAATACGGCCCATTTCCGATGTCAGAGTTTATTGGGCTCGTCCCTTTGCATATCGATACCGATGCCGACTTGAGCGGTTAATCGTATATTGAATGACTCTCGTTGCCAATGGTTTCGGACATTCGGAAACCACGGTTCTGAGTAAGGGGTGAGGGTACGTGTTGGGAAGTTTACTAAGAACACCCAACCCCGCCCGCACATTAGCGGCCTCTACTAGGATATCGAATGATTTTTTAATACGCGCGTTAGTAATACGATGAATGATATGCAAACATTGTTTTTCCTAAACATGCGAGGAATTGAATGGGTTGCTAAGTCGATTTAATGCAACTAAAATTAACGTCAAAGTTGTTTTAGCATGTGAGATTCGTTTTAGTATAATAAAACAAATGATGAAAAAAGAATGAATTTGCTACAAGATAAACAAACGAGTTAGTATCGATTTGCAAAAAATAATACAGCAAATAAAATAAATATATGAGATCGAGAAAATAAATATTAATCGAAATCTGAAAAGCATCGCTAAAACGCTGTTTTGTATAAAAACGAAGTTCGAAAAATAATAAAAAAAGAAGGCGCGTCGTGGCAGCCGGCCGCGCGGCTCGCCTGGGATGCCGACGAGTCGCGTGTCGGGCTGATTTCGAAAGCGGTTTTTTGAAAATTCGATGCTTTTATTAAATTGCGTACGAATATTGCATAATTCGTACTCGACTTAATATTTTCGATACTCGTTATATTCGATAATTGACTACGAAATCAATATCAAACACTCGGAATAGTGTTAGAAAAGATATAAATTTTGAAATAGTTTCGTAGAAGAATAAAATAAAACGAACGAAAAAGCTAAAAAAAAAAACGTCTCGGGTTTCAGACCCGTGCGCGAGTCGCCTGGGCATGGCGCGACTCGCGTGCGGGTCTGTCCGATTTTATTTTTTTGTTCGAAATTGCTAATTTTGATAAATCGCGTATAAATACGAATTAATTTATACTCGATTTATGTTTTCGATATTCGTCGTACCCGATATTCGATTATGGAATCGATATCGAGTATTCGGAATGAATTAAAAAAAAGGTTTTGTAAAAAGAGATAAAAATAAAAGTTTGAACGAAAAAAGGAAAAAAAGATGTAACGAATTTATATCGTCGAGTTTTGATTTAATTCCTTTTGATACGACATTCAACTATAGAGTTGATATCGCATCTTAAGAATGTTTGTTAATATGAAAATAGTTTTTGAAATTATCGATATTAGAGAAAATAAAAAAACGCGATGACTGACCCGTAATAAAAAAAAGGACCGACGCGACCCGTAAAAAAAAAGGACTCGGACCCATAATAAAACGGACGCGGAGAGAGAAGAGAAGATCGAAAAGTCGGGTTTTGTACACCCTCAACCTACATGTTTTAGTTTACTCGGATCGGGGCTCGTCAGGACGTGGCTTGGGCACAGGAGCGTCGAGTGGATGTCGGTGAGTTGGCGGTGGTTCGGTTCGGTAGAGAAGGGTGTCGGGTATAGGGCCGGATTTCCTTCGGGTTTGTAGTATCGGTTTCTCGATGTTAAGTTTTGTGCTTATGAATGTGTGTGTGTGATTGATAGATGTCTGTGTAATTCGTCCTTGAAAGTTTTGTATGCAAGGGGCTATTTATAGGGAATTCCCGACCTTGGCTAGGAGAGTTTGAACTACCGCTAGAGATAGGAAATATAGCAAGCTGTAAGGCATGAGAATTCCGCTTTCTTGTCAAGGAAGAAAGGGAACACGGCTGGTTTGTGCTGCCTGGCCGAGTATTTGCACTCAGTTGGGTGTCTGAATCGGCTTTCGTATAGGATTCCTACTTGAGATCGAATTCCATCCTTAAACGGAATTGTTTAATATTTTGTGAAGCTGATTTTTTGTAGGATTGGAGTATGAATCAGCTGTGTGAGGTGTCACGGCTGACTCACGTGCCTCGGAAATAATTTTGACGGGTTTTGACTCGGTCGTAAAAAGACGGTTTTACCCCTGGTGTCGGAATCGACCCAAATTAGTCTTATTTGACTCGAAACGACCCACTGGGCCTGATTTTGAGGTTGGTTTTGTGAGATAATGTACTCCATAATGACCCCAAGCCAAATGCCAATGATTCTGAGCCCATTTCCGAGTATTTAAAGCACGTTTGCGTCCGATCATCATCGGGTGTTTGTCGGAAACTGCTATAGACAACTGGAAGTCAAAATGTGGGTGTCTACACTGCTGCTGCTGTGTTCGTCTGCTGCTGCATTTTGTTGCATATTGTTCTCCTTCTCCGTCGTTTTTGTCGTTGCTTATGCTATCAGCCGAGGTAGTTTCCTCGCCCTTCTTATTCTTCTTCTTCCTCTTCATCTCTGCTTTCTTCTTCGTATTTTGATGTACTACTGCTACTTTTATATCCCCATTCTTCTTCTTCTTCTTCTTCTTCTTCTTCTTCTTCTTCTTCTGCGTTTTGCTGCTGTTGTCTGCTATTGTTTTATGTTGATCTGTGTCGATTTTCGTCTCTCTATCTGTCTTTTTCCCTTCTTCTTTTGTCGATCTCCTGTGCGCTGCTTCTTCTGTCTTTGTCGTTAAACTTCTATTGCTGTTTTATGCATATGTGTCATAGCTCTGTCCTTCTCGCCTCTCTGATGCTACTGTTGTTGCTAATGTCGATTTGCTGCCACTGTTTCGTTTTGCTCGGATCTGTGGTTCAGTTTGTGCGTAGATGTCGTTATTATTGCTACTTCTCTTGATTCTTGTTCTTTTTCTTACTCGTTCTTCTTGTCCCTTTCTTTTCTTCTCGTGTTTTCTTGTTCATTTCATGGTCGTGTTACCGTAATTGTTGTCCACGGTGTGCTGTCGTGTTGTACGCTGCTACTGTTGTTCGATTTTATTTGCGGTGTGTTCGGTTTCTTTTGCTACTGTTTCTATCACAGCTGTTGGTTCCCGTTTTATTCGGAGCCGTGTTCCCTTCTGTTCCTCGTTCTCTTCTTTCCCTTCTCCATATTTTTATCATCTGATTCAGCTCGTAATTGGTGTACTACTTACCTTATTGTTCCTACTGTTTTGTCACTGTTGTCGCTGCTATGTCGTTTCTTCTTGTGCGTGACTGGCTTCCTCTGCTCTCGTTTTCTTCCCCAATTCTCATTATCACAATCCCGTTCGTTTCCGTTTTGTCAAGGCCTCAGAGTTTTATTGAAACGACTTTCAAATTCAAAGGTCAGAACTTGGACTAATCAAGATGGGCGACTTTCAGAGTTTTATTTTTGTGCCAAAGGTAACTTTAGGACGTTACTCGATTTTATATCGTATATTTGAGTGGTAGTACGTAGTAAATATTTTAACTTCGGTTTTATAATTTTAGCTATTTATTATTTGCTAAAAATATTATTTTAAATTGTGTACCTTATAAATATTTTACATGTTTTTGATATCGTTTTATAAATCCTTAGTAATTTAATTGTTTACGATCGTTATAATATTTTGTTGGTTATCGTGACACTAGTAACTAAATAATAACGATTTCTTTCGTCATATTTTGCTAATTTATAATTTTAATTCAATATCGTATTTTTATCGTAATTCAATCTCGTTTAATTTATAAAATTTGTCGACTCAATTAATTTTGATATCATTTTCGTAAAGCATCTCTTTTCCGAAAATTTATAATTTTAACTCGATTTCCTAATTATTTATGAAATACTATATATTGACTTATTATATTTTATTTATATTTTGAGTAATGAATTTAGAAATATATTAAAGTTACGATAATGATGATAATAATAAAATGTTAATTTCGTTAATGTTATTTTTATACATTTCACTTATTTTAATAACTTACGAATTTTATATAACAATATTTCTATTTTAAGTAAGTTTCTAAAATTAGTAAGTTTTTATTATAGAAAGTTTCCCTTTTAATATAAAATGTTTATTTCTTTTATCCTCATAATGATTATATCTTTTGAATATCGATAATGGCTTGTTTTGGAGTTATGGAATAAAGATAAGTGTGGGGTTAAAGTAATATAGTCTGGGATGTACATTTTGCCATCAACTGTAAGGCTAGTGTGTCTTTAAGGGGCACATTGGTTGTTGAACTGAGCATGGTCTGTGTTCAGGAGAGTGTGCATTGTGCCCTTAAACTTAGATATCACATCGTGTTAGTCGCGTCGGGTTGAACTGGACATGGTTTGTGTTCAGGAGGGATGTATACTGCTTAAACCAGGACCTCGCTGCACGATGTCCTGTTATAGTTGAGTTGTCTAGTTAGAGACTGGATTCTATTATGAGTTAAGTCTACAGTTCTTGAAGCTAGTTTCCAGTATTATTATCCTAGTTAAAGTCTAGCCTCGTGCACACTGACCGAATTTCCATAAAGTCAGTTTTGAATATTATTATTATCGATTGGTTTTGATTTGCATGTTGGCAAATGTATTTAGTTTCTCCGAAAACTTATTTTATTATATCGTTTTAATATTTTCTATTTTATATATTTTGATATAATAATACCATTATTTTTCATATGATATAATATGGCTGGGACGTTCGAGTTACTCCCCACTGACGTGGCTGTTATGTTTATAGCATGATAGGTATTTGTTGCTGGGTTTTGGGTGTGAGCTAGCGAGTAGCGTGGATTCTACTCTTTCTTCATTCACGATTTATGGATTTGTATTAACCAGTTTGGAGAATTTTCTTTTAGCCCTTTTGTAAAAAGAGGCCTTTGTATTCACTTACCGTTTCTTTTAATAAGATATAGTTTGTCAGTGTGTTTTAATCCCAACTCTACAGTGTTTCCGCCACTATATTACGTTAGAATTTCTAGGGGATTACACGGGTCATGGGTGCTCTTCTTTAGACATAATTAACACCGAAGTGTCTTGATAGCTCTTGTTTGATTTTCCGAGTCATGTTGGGTTTTGGCCGTAATTTGACCAAGTGGATGAATTCCTTGATCGAAGAAAGGTGAACTTGAAGATTTGTTAAGTGACGGTTTGTCTGCTATTACTTTGTTGAAGCAAATTAAAGTGCAAGATGTTTTCCTAATCGCATGTCCGCGCTTTTGGAATCCTATGAATCACGTTTATGCATATCCAAGGGGTGACGTGTATCCTCTGCCCGACGAGATAAACACAATTGGAGGGTGGCATTCGTTTCACCCTTCTATACCCGTTCTAGGTGATGTTCCCCTAGAGCAGTTTCATCATTTTTTGGATATTCCTCAACCAGAAGAATACGATGTTTTCTTCGGAGATGGTGATATTAACTTAGAGGGCCTTGTTATGGCATTCTCAAGGAAGGTCATTCATTGTACTTGACCTCTAGCTCGCAAACGCGCTCTTAGCATTACGATAATGTATTACTATTTGTTTGAGAATGCATCGGTGCATGACGGTTGGGGTAACCCTCGCGTTATAGATGTCTTAATGGAGATGGAACACGGGCGATCGTCCTCTTGGCTCATTTTGGGTGAGCTTATAATGAGACTCGACACACGCGCACGCATTCGTCGCGCTCCATTTTGCGGTTCTAAAACCATTTTGCATGTATATCATGGTGCAATGTTTGACTTTATTCGAAACTTGTCCTAGTTCGAAATCGTGACAACATGTTGTATTGTGTAGGTTTGGCCACAGGAGTGGCTACGTCTAATCGAGCCACCTCGGCTTATCAAGGACTATAACTGCAAGAGACTTGCTATGCGGAGTGTAATACCCCTTCGGGATTTCATTGATATCAAAGACGAATGGTTCTCTAGTCTGTATGTCGATGGAAGTATTGTCGTAGATGGATTGTTCTGTGGTGGCATATCAAGAGGTATATGGGCTCCCGTTCTCATCGCCGGCCCGTACTATGCGAAATTTATCCTTGAGTGCATGTGTCTATATTTATCCGGATAGGTTAATGCGCCAAATGGGCGGGGTACAAACCATTCCCGAGGTTGACACTAATGTTATCAATTCCCATCCGTGGGGAAAGGATGCTCTAGGGAAATTTGAAATGTCTTGGAGACAGAGGACTATACATCCCGTTTCCGTGGCAAATAGTCGATGGACACCTCTCTCCTATGCTCGGTGGAAGGTTTGTGAAGATCCGACAGAGCGAGGGAGGCTAAGGGTCGTGGAAACTGCGGAGCAACAGAATAAGGAAGCTATGCGAGCTAACGTCGCTAGGCGCCCGATGGAACACAGTGTTACTGATCGTAGTAACGTCAATTTGTCCAAGCGGGTCAAGACTGACAAGACCCATATTAAAGACGCGGATGAGGAAGGCGCATGGGATTTGTTGGGCCCACAATTGGACAAGAAGGTGAACGCTTACATTCGAGATGCCCATGATGAGGGCCTAAGGAAGCACACCCGAAGGGCAAGGGAAAAGAAAAGATGGACTGGTAGGACCCAGCCGTAAGTATTATGTCGTATTATGTAATACTATGTTGCGTATCAGTACTAGTTTATTGTGGAGTTTGCTCACACGTTGTCTTTGCTTCCGGAGTACCAGGTACTGGATGCTTGATGTAAATGCCTCGAAAAAGGCTTGATTTGCATTAATGAGAAGCACAAGTTTTTTTGTTGGCTCAGAAAACACCCCACATTGATTGAAGATGTCCTATTTATGAGTTTAAATGGTTAGTGTTTAAAGGGATTGAAAGTACTACTCATGTCAACAAAGTGTACTTTTTTTTCTAGTCATCCATGCAAAAGAACTCCACTGTTAAGCGTGGTTGAGTGGGAGTAATCTTAGTATAGGTGACCTCCTGGGAAGATTTCTGTGACGCGCTTGAGTGAGGACAAAATACACTGGAAAGGACTCATGTTGGTCAGTGGGACCAATACAAAGCCTGGCTAGCTACCTCGACCAATATTTTTGGTCCTAATTTTTGTTGGGGTGTTACAAACGGTATCAGAGAAACCCTGCGAACGTGCTTGGCACATAGCACTATAGCAGGGGTGGATTCTGAGTCAACACTTATGATATCAGGCACAAGGATGATGTTGCGTTCTTCAAGTAGGAGTGATTGAAATACCCCACGACATTGATTAAAGATGTCCTATTTATGAGCTTAAATGACTAGTGCTTAAAGAAATTGAAAGTACTACTCATATCAACAAAGTGCCCTTTCTTTTTAGGTCATTTATGCAAAGGAACTCCGTAGTTAAGCGTGCTTGGCTGATAGTAGTCTAAGGATGGGTGAACTCCTGGGAAGGTTTCTAGGATGCGCATGAGTGAGATCAAAATACGTTGGAAAGGAATCGTGTTGGTCTGTAGGACCAGTACAGAGACTAACGACCTATCGCGGTTAACATTTCCGGTCCTAGGTTTGGGCTGGGGTCTTACAAAATTGAAAGACCCCACATTGATTAAAGATGTCATATTTATGACCTTAAATGACCATTGCTTGAAGGGATTGAAAGTACTACTCCCTCCCATCCATTCAATCCTTTACATGGAGGGTTTCACAACTTTTAAGAAAAGTGGTAAAAGTAAGGGTATTATTGGTAAAAAATGGTTTTATGGGTCCATCAAACTTAAAGTTAGGAAAAAGTAGTGGCATTTTGTATAAATAGAGTAATGATATGAGAGCTATATGGTAAAATCTTTTACCAAAAAGAGAATGTAAAGAACTGATTGGATTGTCCATTTATATTAAATGTAAGAACTGAATGTATGGGAGGGAGTACTCATTTCAACAAAGTGCACTTTCTTTTCTAATCATTCGTGCAAATGAGCTTTGTAGTTAAGCGTGCTTAATTGACTGGGAGTAGTCTATGAATGGGTGACCTCCTAGGAAGGTTTCCAAGATGTGCATGAGTGAGGTCAGAATGAGCTGGAAAAGAATCGTGTTGGTCCACGGGACCATTACAGAGCCTGGCGAGCTTTCGCGCTTAACATCTCCGGTGCTAGGTTTGGGCCGGGGTGTTACAAAATTGAAATACCCCACATTGATTGAAGATGTCCTATTTATGAGCTTAAATGACTAGTATTTAAAGGTTGGGAGTAGTTTAAGGACGAGTGACCTCCTGGGAAGGTTTTCGGGATGCGCATGAGTGAGGTCAAAATGCGCTGGAAAGGACTCGTGTTGGTCTGTGGGACAAGCACAGAGCCTGGCGAGCTACTGGGTTAACATTTCCGGTCCTAGGTATGGGCCGAAGTGTTACAAATTTAAACACCCCACATCAATTGAAGATGCTATTTATTAGCTTAAACGACTAGTGCTTAAAGAGATTAAAAGTACTACTCATTTCAACAAATTGCACTTACTTTTTCTGGTAATCATGCAAATGAACTTCGCAGTTTAGCGTACTTGGCTGTGGGTAGTCTAAGGATAGGTGACCTCATGGGAAGGTTTCCGGGATGCGCATGATTGAGGTCAAAATGCACTGGAAAGGACTCGTGTTGGTCTGTGGGAGCAGTACATAACCTGGCGAGCTACCGCGCTTAACAATTCAAGTCCTAGGATTGGGCCGGGGTATTATGAATGGTATCAGAGCATCCCTGCGACCGTGTATTTGGCAACTAGCGGGGGTGCATTCTGTGTCAGCGGTTACGCTGTCAGGCGCAACGAGGATGTTGCGTTCTTCAAGTGGGAGTGATTGAAACACCCCAAATTGATTGAAGATGTCCTATTTATGAGCTTAAATGACTAGTGCTTAAAGGGATACAAAGTACTACTCATATCAACAAAGTGCACTTTTTTTCTGGTCATCCATGCAAAAGAATTCCGCAGTTAAGCATGCTTTGCTGGGAAGAGTTTAAAATTAGGTGACGTTCTGGGAAGGTTCCCGGATGCACATGAGTGAGGACAAAATGCACTCGAAATAACTCGTGTTGATCTGTGGGACCAGTACGGAGCCTGGCGAGCTATCGCGGTTAACATTTCAAGTTCTTGGTTTGGGCCGGGGTGTTACAAAATTGAAACACTTCACATTGATTGAAGATGTCCAATTTATGAGTTTAAATAACTAGTGCTTAAAGGGATTAAAAGTAATACTTATTTAAAAAAAGTGCACTTTCTTTTCTGGTCATCCATGCAAAAGAACTCCGCAGTTAAGCGGGCTTGGTTGGGAGTAGTCTAAGGATGGGTGACCTCCTAAGAAGTTTTCCGGGATACGCATGAGTAAGGTCAAAATGCACTGGAAAGGACTCGTGTTGGTCTGTGGGACCAGTATATAGCCTGGCGAGCTACCACGGTTAACATTTCCGGTCCTAGGTTTGGGCCAGGGTGTTACAAATTTAAGCTCATAAATAGGACATCTTCAATCAATGTGAGGTGTTTCAATCACTACCACTTGAAGAATGCGACGTTCTCGTTGCGCCTGGCAGTATAACCGCTGATCCAGAATCCATCGTCGCTAGGTTCCATATGCACGGTCACAGGATTGCTCTGATACCATTGTAACATCCTGGCCCAATCCTAGGACCGGAAATGTTAACTGCGGTAGCTCGCCAAGCTTTGTACTGGTCCCACAGACCAACACGAGTCCTTTCCAGCGCATTTTGTCCTCACTCATGTGCATCCCGGAGACATTTCCAGGGGGTTACTCATCCATAGACTACTCTCAGCCAAGCACGCTTAACTGCAGAGTTATTTTGCATGGATGACCAGAAAAGAAAGTGCACTTTGTTGATATGAGTAGTACTTTCAATCCCTTTAAGCACTAGTCATTTAAACTCATAAATAGGACATCTTCAATCAATGTGGGGTGTTTCACCTCGGCTCGTCGTTTTTTGTTTAGTGTGTTTCGTCATTGTAATCACTTGTTAATCGGAGTATATGATGGGTTCCGATTTGTGCATGAATCGATCGTAGTCAATTTTGTTAGTTTTGTTGCACTCCGGAGAGGGCTGCCTACGTATCCGTGGTTAGACGAAATCAAGCCATGTTCAAAGTTCGTAAAGGCGAGCAATTTTGTGCTGTAGACTTGTTATGCCAATTATCGATGCGAGATGTTTAGAGTGTTTTGCATGAGTTTTCACCCTAATTTAAAGATCATATCAAGAGAGGATATCATGAGGCTAAGGGTAATAGTGTTTAAGCTGGTCCATGTTGGTAGGGGTTAAGAACTTTTGTCCGTCTAGATCAGTGATGATCACGGCATCTGCCATGAGTATTTTCTTGACGAGGTAAGGACCCGCCCAGTTAGATTTGAATTTTCCCCTAGGATCGATGAGAAGTGGGGCTCTAATGGATTTAAACACTAAATTTCCCTCATGTATGTTTCGAGACTTAACTCGTTTATTAAAGGCTCGTTGTATTTTTTGTTGGCAGGCTTGCACATTGGATAGTGCATGTATTCTACGCTAATCTAAAAGGACTAACTCGTCATATCGTTTTTGGCTCCATTCCTCTACGGGAATGCCGCTCTCGGTTAGTATCCTTAAGGAGGGTATTTCTAACTCTATTGATTGCACAACTTATGTAATCCCCTAGAAATTCTAACGCAATATAGTGGCGGAAACACTGTAGAGTGGGATTAAAACACACTGACAAACTATATCTTATTAAAAGAAATGGTAAGTCAATACAAATGCCTCTTTTTAGAAAAGGGCTAAAATTAAAATCTCCAAACGGGTTTATACAAATCCATAAATAAGCATGAATGAAGGAGGAGTAGGATTCACGCTACTCGCTAGCTCACACCCAAAACCCATCAGCAAATACCTGTCATGTTATAAACGTAACAACCACATCAGTGAGGAGTAACTCGGACGTTCTCCCAGCCATATATATTATATCATATGGAAAAATAATAGTATTATTATATCAAAATATTTAAAAACATAAAACATTAAAACGATATAATAAAAATAAGTTTTCAACGAAAACTTAAAGCACTTGCCAACTGGCTAGTCAAAATCAATCGATAATATAAATATTCAAAAGTGGCGTTATGGAAACTCGATCAGTGTGCACAAGGCTAGACTTTCACTAGGGATAATACTGGAAACTAGCTTCGAAAACTGTAGACTTAACTCATAACAGAATCCAGTCTCTAACTAGGCTATTCAACTATAACAGGACTGCGTGCAGGGAGGTCCTGGGTTAAGTAGTGCATACCCCTCCTAGACAACAAATATGTCTAGTTCAGCTGACGGGGACTAACACGAAGCGATATCTAGCTTAAGGTCAAAACATACACTCTCCTGGGAGAAACTACGCCCAGTTCAACGATCAAATGTGCCCCAATTAGGCACACCGGCTTTATAGCTGATGGCAAAAACATATATCCCAGACTATATTACTCTAACCCCACAATTGACTTTATTCCATAACTCGAAAACAAGCCATTATCGATATTCAATAAGTAATCATCGTAAATAATATGAAGATAAAAAGGGATAAACATTTTATATTAAAAGGGGAACTTTCTATAAATAGAAACTTACTAATTTTAGAAACTTACTTAAAATAGAAAGTCTTATAGAAAATACGTAAGTTATTAAAAAAAGTGAAATGTATAAAAATAGCATTTCCGACGAAATTAACATTTTATTATTATCGTCGTTATCGAAACTTTAATATATTTCTAAATTCGTCACTCAAAATATAATTAAAATATAATAACTCAATATATAGTATTTTATAAATAATTAAGAAATCGAGTTAAAACTATACCTTTTCAGAAATGAGACGTTTTAAGAAAATGAGATAAAAATTAATTGAGTCAATGAGTTTATAAATTAAATGATATTTTATAAAGATTTCAAATTATTATTTTTTGCAAGCACATTTTTCAATAAATAATACTGATTTTACTAAAAATAATCAGTCGTAGACAAATGAGAAATTATTAGGGAAAATAGTCTCGACTAGAAATGTATTTAAAACAAAATCGACTATTTTCTCATTTATTAATATAAGTCATAAAACGAAATTAATTTATTGAACAAGTGTAAAAATCTCGATTATAATATAAAAATACGATTTTAAGTTAAAATTATAAAGCAACGAAATATGACGAAAATATGAAATCGATATTATTTAGTCACTAGTGTCACGATAACCAACAAAATATTATAACGATAATAAATAATAAAATTACTAACGAGTTATAAAACGATATCGAAAACTTGTAAAATATTTATAAAGCACACGATTTAAAAGAATATTTTTAGCAAATAATAAATAGCTAAAATTAGAAAACCGAACTTAAAATATTTACTACATACTACTACTCAAACATACGATATAAAATCGAGTAACGCCCTAAAGTTACCTTTGGCACAAAAATCGTCAAAGCACTTGTCGTTCCATCTATTTCCCAAAGCTTCGATCCTTCTGATATTCGTCTTCAAACTACTTCGAGGCTCCACGGAATCCGATACACACAAAAACATAAACGAAGGAATTAGGATAAAAGAAGGTCAGAAATGACTAGAGATGACCCGGAACGTGACAAGGAAAAAAAAGGGAGGAGCGAGGAAGGACTACGAAATGAGACGGAGAAGAAGGAGGGAAATCGGAACAGCAGACAACAACATCAAACACGAAAAAGCACGAACGCAACATCTGTTGAAAGACGCATCAGCAGGAGAAAAAGAAAAAGAAGAAGAGAGAGAGAACGGAGAAGAGCAGCAACAAAATGGAACTAAATAGGCAGAACAATAGCAGCTGAACTCGAATGACAACAACAGAAGAAGAGAGCGAAATCAACAGCAGAAGGGAAAAGAAAAGGACGGAAATGAATAGCAGGAACAACAAACGGGCAACAATAATAACGAACAACAGGATATCGACAACAACAATCAACGACAGTAAAACAATAGCAGCATCGGCATTGAAACGAAGAGGGAAAAGGACGGAATACCTTTCGACGAGTCCGGGTCGAAGATAGCACACGCACGAACCAGCAGCAGCAACATCAGCTTAGGAAACAGCAGCAGCGGCGGCAGGAAACAACACGGCAGCAGAGAATAGGCAGCAATAGCACGAGAGAAATCAGAGGACGAGAAGGAGACATATGAACACGGATAGTAACGTATCAACACGACAAAGAGAACAGGGGAATACGAGAATGAGAAGAAGAAGAAGAAGGAGAAGAAAAGAACGCTCACCGAGTTCCGACGACGTATAGAATAGGGGAATGAACAGGCTGGTTGAAGAACGACAGCCTGACAGCAGCGAAACAGAACAGGAAAACATAGGGGACCGAGGAAGAAGATGATTGTCGATGAAAAGGAAGAAGAGGGTTGAATGATTGGTGATGAAGGATGCGTTGGTAAGGGCTGAACAAACGAAATGAAAAAGGGAATAGGGAGAGCGACTGATGAGTTGAACGAATAGGTGGAAAGAGGAAAATCAGGGGATGGAATGATGAAAAAGAAATGGTGGAGAGGAAGAATGAAAAGGTGGACTGCATAAATCAATTGTAAGGGGACACGTCAAATAAAAAGAAGGGAAAGGGGATGAACGTATAATGGGAAAACAAGGGGTTAAATGAATACAGATTGATTAAATGAATCGGGTGAGAAACGAATTTCGTAACTAAGTTGACTGACCCACGAATTGAATCAAAAACGAGTTAATAAAATTAAATAAATAATCGGGCCGACAAATAAAATGAATAAATAAAGTATTCGGGACGAAAACGAGGCTTATAAATAATTAGACGATGAAATAGTATTTCCCGATAAATAATAAATCTTCGATAAAGTGAATTAAATTGATTTCTTGAGGAAAGGAAATAAATAAATATTTAGACGAAACTTAAAATAAATGAACTTCGAGCCGAAAAAATAGAAATTCGAGCATAAACATAAATAAATAAATAAAAAGAATTTAGAATTTAAATCGCCGAAATAGACTTTCTATTAAATTAAATTAAATTAAATGTGTAAAACAAACCGAAACAGAAATAGAAATATGTTTTAAATATAAGAAGAGTTTCCGAGACAAACAGAATTTTAGGAGTTTGAAACTATTAAACGATAAATTCGTTTACAATAATTTTAAGAATTACGAGTTAAATTGTAAAAATAAAAATACGAACAAAATTTTAATTTAATTTAATTTGTAAAAATAAGGGGTGTTACAACTTATGAACCGTAGGTTAGGTAGTAAGGCATGGCTCCGGTGGGAGTCCGTAGGATGTTCGATATCCCCATAATGTGAATGGTATTTTGTTGGGCCAATCCTGTAGTTGTCTATCATCTTCTTAAGAATGGTGACGATGGCTTTGTTTGCTGCCTTTACAGTGTAACAACCCGATTCTTCAAATGACATTAATTAACAAGGTGGAAAATAATTAAGTTGTAAAAAGTGGTAAAAATTAAAACCGTTAAATCAGAGTGAATCTTTCATTAATACAAGAACCGATTAACACTTAAAACATCATAAAACGAATTATAATTTAAGTACGAGCTTGATATTGTTTAGGGTTACATGTGGACAGGTTAATTGAAAACTCAAAATTAAGCAAGACTACTCCTCGCTTGCACACGTTTTCGCACTAAGCCCAGTAATTTGACATCCTGCAAAATATACAAAAATAAAAAACTATCGCACTTATTGGGAGTAACCTAACGTCCTTCTATACGGCGCCGAATAATCAATGTAGTACAATCCTTAGGTTATCTAATTAACTGATAAGCAGGCATGTCACATTACAAGTCGACATGTATACAATGTGAGATACACATGTAGTGAGTTTAGTTTAGCATGTGAACATAACGACATGTGAAATAAGCATGCGATATGAATTACGATAAAGCATACATTATGTGAATAGCATGTGAAAAGCAAAACAGTAAAATATACATCATGTGAGTAGCATGTGAGAAGTAAAACAGTAATCATACATCATGTGAATGACATGGGAGAAGTAAACGGTAAAGCATACATCTTGTGAATAACATATGAAACATAACAGATATATCATCATCGAGCATACGTCATGTGAATCAACTAATTCAGCATGTAACATATGAAACACGACAAGTATATCACTTTTGAACATATGTGTTCATTCAAACTAATTTATCAAGTGGATTTAGAACAATAAAGAGCCACACCGAAACATGTAATTATAAAACTGTAGTCATTTAGTTTAAAAAGTAAGGTTTCCTTACACACAATGCACGGGACGTGACTACTAATGTCTCATGCGTACTTAATGCTTGCATCTCACCATAAGTGCAGATTAGATCATTAATCCCGCCAATCATATTGATACTAGGAGGATTACGTCTCACCCCTAGTGCTCAATAGGATCGAACACCTAAATTGACTCGATTTAGTTGACAGATATACGAAGAAGAAGGACTGCAAGTGCATGGACTCAGAGGCCCCGCTAAATAGAACATGTCCCATACACTGATAAGGCAAAGGTCGGGGGATATATTCCGCCCCCAAAGATATCCGATATAGAGATTCAGAGCTGATCAGTGCCCTTGTCTATGTATGCGCACACACCCAATCCATAATCTTGGTCTCGGGAAATAGAACCCTTACACAACGGAGCACCTCAATGGCAACTGGACGACTACTACTCTACGACAAACTCATAAAGAGGTGGCTGCCCATTTACTTCTTAGCATTTTCTCGCACTGGCAGGATGTATCATGGCCTCCCATGAGCAGTGACTCCGAGTGTCGTAGTCTACTTTCAAAGCTGTCTTCTATCGCATTTTCTTCTAAACTTTACCAAGATAGCGCCCAACACGAAACGTAGGCTAAATTTGGGTATCTTATAAAAACAAAGTCTCTGGAGTATCGAGCTCAGCGGTCATCGTGGGGCACATTTCTGATGACCAGAGGGATGAAACAATACCGGGTTCCATAAGAGTGACCGGTCTATGGGCTGCGTATTGACTCGGAACAAGTCATTACAACATGGATTGGTGAAGACAACTCAGAGGGTACGGTACTGTCAGGGCACATGTCCATTTTCACCATGATTGGTGTCGATAACATCGTTGTTGAAAACGTGTCTGATCACCAGCTTAGGTAACACACCGACTGGAAGTACGATTGTTCCTATGGAATTTAAGTATATCGATTTTAAGATAAACAAACATTATCAATCGTCGTAAAATTTATCTTAAGTGATAGTTTTTAGTATACTGATATAAGAGATTTAGAACATTTTATTTGAGGTATATTATTTGAAGCGTTCATTAGTTGAGATTTGATTAAAGATTCAATTATTTCTAAGTACATTATTTAAGATGAGTTTCTTTATACTGATTTGGTCCAGGTTGACTTTCAAAGTCAAAGTTTGACCAAAGTGGACTAGTCAACCCTTAGTCTGACCTAGTCACTAATTAGTCCTTAAGTGCTTATTATAAAGTTTAAGTGTTGTTTAGCACATTTAAGCATGTTTTAACTTAGTACTTTTGGGTTATTCGTCTTTTAGTACTATATACTTTTTGGGCATAAGTATTTAGTACATTTATTTTTCAAGTGTACGTATTTAGTATTTTTATACGGTTTCGTATTAATTAGTACAAGTATACTTATGTTATAAAACCTGTTTATACTTAGTAAAATATTTCAATAATCAAATAAATTTATAATAATTACTAAAAATCATTTTCAACCTTATTATGTATCATATTTCTCAAAACATAGAGTTTTACAAAAATAACTTTAAGTAATAACGAAATCGATAATATTATTATGGGTACTCAATGAGTCATTTTTCAAATGTTATTTTTAACTCACGATTTTCTTATTCAACATAATTTTATGAGTTAGGTTTCCAGATATAAAGTCATTTTCCAAAAAGAATAAGGTTTATTAATTTTAACAAATTTAAAACGAAAATAATACGGTTTCAAATACTTTATTTTAAATATTTTAAAATACTTAAACATCATAAAAGTGGACCAAATTTTATTTTGGATACCTATATTTGTACTATACTTATCCTCAGAAATATAGACTAAAATACTTTATAAATGTTCTTAAATAAAATCATCCTTCCAGATTTAACCCATTTTAGTACAAATTTTATAAATGAAAATATATATGATGGGTTATATGAAATTTGACGTACACATAATAGACATCATCAGGATCTTTATAATTCCATAGAAAACGTTTAACATAAGGAAACATATTATTTGCCCAGACAGTACATAAAAGCATATAGTACAAGTTTACAAAGTAAATCATTATTAAATATATATTTTCATAAAAAATTACTTTTCATATTTTTCTTATATACTAGACATTCATATCTACAACTTTCATGAAAAAACCTAAGGCTAATTCGAAACATATTTTACACTTAAAAATCGTAAACATACCTCATACATCATAGAATCCATTTTACAGCATGTATTGTTAAGTGATAAGTCCACAAATAGTTAACTTGAAACTTGGTGATCTAATGATTTAGTCCTAAACATGAAAGTATATGTTATTTAGAGTCTAAACACTATACTACGAGATTTGAGGGCGAAGAAAAGTTAGGTTACCTTAAGCATAAAATAATCAATTAAACAACATATATGAAAACGAAGATCGATGCTCCTTTTCTCTTGCTCCTCTTCATAAATTAGTTAGAAGGACACAAAAATAAACTAAGTTAGTAGTTATACTATTAAGTAACTTTGAAAATAATTAGTATAAGATAAGAGAAAGAAGGGATGAGATCTCTTGGAAATGGTGATGTAAAGCCTTTAGGACTTATGAATACTTAGGATTTTCTTTCGTTTTTAGAGAGGTTTTGGAAGAGGATATTAGGTGAATGAACTTGGTGAATAATGAAGCTAAGTGGATGTAATTTAAGGTAGTTTTGGCAGCCGAGAGCATGTGGGGAAAAAGGATAGACAAAGAATGAAATCATGCTCAAAATAGCTAGTCATGGAATGATGGTACATTACCCAAAATTGGTGTTTTTGATGTGAGTAGCATACTTGAGCTTTGTGATACATACGGAACGTCTAGTTCCTTTAAAATATGATATTTGGGTTGATTTTATTCCACAATGGATAGTAAATAAGTACGGAAATCGAAAGTCGAGAAATGATTAATCACTAGTAGAAAAACCCTAATTTGCGGCTCCAAAAAACCATACATTTGCGGCGTTTTTGGCATGGAAGCAAATGAAGGGGCAACAAATAAGGATAGTCATTTGCGGCATTTTATGAAGCCGCAGATAAAACACTATTTGCGGCGTCGTACCTAAAAAAGGCCGCAAATAGTGTGATTATTTGCAGCGTTTTATCTGCTTGACGCCGCAAATAATGCTTTATTTGCCTGTTAACTTCTGTGTAAAACGCCGCAAATAGTTTTTCTTTTAAATAAAAAATTGTAGTCGATTATCAAAAGTAACATTTGTATAAACCTATCAGTAAAACCAACTATGGCCCATCGTCCACTCAAATACGACCACAACATATCAATTAAAATACTCATAATGTAACATTTATTTCAAAGTACAGCGTCTTCTAAATAAAATCGTCCTAGAAAATTAGAAGTTATTATAGGTTAACTACTACGTACATCAACAATTGAAGTAAGTCAGTAACCCACTTGTAACGCGATTCATTGATCTAATCTTCGGTGTAGTTGTAGGCTCCTCTTTGCATTAGTTCCAATCCTAATAATAACACAAGATCGACCAATTAACATCAACTGAAAAGAAATGACACACTTAAAAATGACAATAACTAATAGGAAGTACTGTAAAATAAAATGCGAGAGAGAAAATTCCAAATATTTGAAAAGTACTCCATAAACAATCAGATGAGCGAATGAGAAAAAAGATACTCGGAGGCGTCTAATTAAAGCTCGTATTGTCCGGCTAAATTCGCTTGTTATTGCATGTTCACTTCTATCCATTAACAAGTACTCCCTCCGTATTTATATGTTCGTCCACTTTGTTTAATATATGGGTGGAGTATTATATTGAAAGTGGACGAACATATATATACGGAGGGAGTAATACATACTACGAGTATAACAGATTAACAGTAAAGCAAATTTTGATTTGAAAGGCTAAGGAAAATTTAAATTAGACATACATAGATATATGAAACTGTAAAATTCCAGCCACTTTAGTTCCTAACTATGCAATCTCAAACCAGCAAATCCATTACATCACCAACTAGTTAATGAGTCACTCTTTTAATTATCTTTCGCATTTCATGGAGATCCGTTCACTTTTATTGGTATGGACTACATTTACAAGTAGGCCTATCAAAATTGAACCCACATAAAAATCGATCGAAAATGACCCCTTCTTTTCAAATATTAACTCGTAAAACAAAACAATCCGATAATAACCCATATGTTAAGACCTGTCTGACACGTAACCTTACCGTAAAGAGATAAATGAGAATATATTTGTACTCCTCAATTGTTAATTTTTAAGTTTTTTAATGTTATACACCTGTTTTTTAGACTACCAAGATTTACTCAACTCGAATCACATACCATATTTATCTATGCATAATAATTTATAATTGTAATACTTCCTACTCATAAAAAAATATATCAACTACTAAGAGATGGTTCTATATCGTCTAGCTTAACACTTACAAAATAGGAGAGAGAGATTTACCAACCTAGTGATCATACCCGCATCGAATCCGATTTTATCCTATTGGCTACCTACAACTAGGAGTATAAAAGCCCATCGGAAGATTGCAAGCAAATAAAAAGCAGAATAACAGATTATTATCCACCAAACTCATTAAAGCAGTAGTATCATTGTATAATACGGAGTACTCCGTAGTTGATATTCAAAAGCAAGAAGAAACATATTTCATATGTCAATGGTGAATTCATAAAGTCACTATGCAAGTATACAATAATAAAAGCCAATACATTGGCCATTGATATCACATCCAAGACAAACAAAGCTACAAGAATCAATCAGATCAAGAAATTACTAAAAAAAAGGTAGAATATGTATACAGGAGACGAACCCTCACATTTCTATGGCTGGGTCTTGGTGATCCATCAGCCACAAATCATAGTTTCAATAGAAATTTTAGTGGAAGCAAGCTTCTCAATTTTCTACCTCAACTCTTCTTGAGGGAGCTATTTGTCACCAAAGATAAAGAAGGAAGCAATTAACATAGAGACATAATAGAATCTTGTAAAAAACTGTGAAGCTAGAGTATACATACCAGGTAAAGAATGTGAGGCTAAAGTATATGAACCATTACGGGTAAAGTAATGCCTCCAACCTGCCATTAAAGAGTTCAATTCATCGTCAAAAAAGCTATAATGCTAGAACATAAGAAGTATATTTTTTAGATTGCAAGAGAAATCAAAAAAAGGCACTAGAACATTCTAGTTTCTCTTATTTTTAGTTACAAATTGAAGAATTAGTTGACCTTGATGTCCATTAGGAATGTTGTTACGCCTTCGTCATTTTAAGTGATCTGCAAAAATAAAAAAAGTCTCACACTAACACCAAGTACTTTCAAGTTTCAACAATCAAGCAGAAGTACGAGCAACCGGAGAATTTACTATCAGAATCACCCTGAAGTCCACGTCTCATAGGGCATCTTCAGATCCAATTATGTCTGACAGAATAAGTGGAGTCCAATCGCCTCTGAATTCATTAGTGTCAAGATTCAAGAACCAAACCTATAGCAATCCCAACAATGGGACATTCTGCAGGAACCCCGACATCTTGCAATGCCAAAGAAGCTCCACAAATAGGAGACAATTTTTTTAGAAAAATAAATATTTGATGCTTAAAACAGGTGGAATTATCTTGGGACCTCGGAGGTCTTATAGTTTTTATCTCAAAAAAGATAGTTGTTTTACTTTTTAATCAGATAAAATTGAGATAACATGATAAACTACTAGGACATGTAGCATTGCTAAGAGCTTCTTTGAACCTTATGGTGTCGACTCGCAGCTACTCGTTTTCAAACCAAAGTTTGAATGAAGAAAACTGAACAAACCAATATCTTATTAACAATGCTTTATATATACTCCATCTATATTTAGATCCAACTTAGGTTATGAACTCATTGATGAAGGATGTTGCTCGTGATCCGGTTATTAGTACAAAAAGAAAAAAAGGTTGATGAACTAAAGTTGAATTAGAAAAACCCAGAAATAAAAAAAGAAACCCTAAATTGAAAAACCCCAAAATCGAAATCCAACAAATTGGTACAAACAGACAATTAATTACAACTAACTGGTATTAAAGCCCTAAACTCTAGTAATAGATATCCTTGTATGACAAGAATGGAGAAAGGTATGGGTTACCTCCGATGAAAGGAGAGGAGAAGAAGAGCTGACATCCAGACGAGCGAGAGGAGTCGTCCTCCGGTGAGTTTTTGCAGTGCACGATGTGCAATGGCGTCGAGATGTGCGTGAGGTGAGCCGGTGAGGTGATATGCTAAGGTGTCAGGTGTGAGATGCATTTAATGTGTGTTATGTGTTTCAATGGATTAGTTTCAGTGGTTGAGGGTGATGGGTGCTTTTTTTTAAATTACTTCAAGCGGTGGAGTTTTTTATATAAAAATAAAAACTGGCCCATAATTAGAAAATGCCGCATTTTATGTTAAAAAGAGTATCTCCTCATTTATTATTTAACATATTTATTCCTGCTATTTGGCTAAGATGCCGCAAATTAGGAGTCGCAATTGACCATTTTTCTACTTGTGAATCAGGTGACGATTTTCGTTGAAAAGAGATGCATAGTACAATATTTTTATGATGCACTTGGAAATTGTAATTTTGATTAAGCCCATTGTTTATGTATTGAAAAATAACAAAGTTAGGCTTTTGAAATGTCTCAATCGGAGTCGGTATGAGAAAATAGGAACCGTTTTACGAAATCGCGCAGAAATGCGATAAAGATAGAAATTTCCGTTTTGCAAACAGTGAAGTGAACTAGAAAGGTTCCAAAGGCACAAGAATTGAATATTAATATTTAAAATATTTTATCGAGACTCGATCTATTAATATTAATTGTTATTAAATGATCAAAAACACGGGGTGTTACATACAACCCCGTTTGTTTGAGGCTTATAGGGCGATGTTTTGTGTCGTTGGATTTTGTATTGTCTAGGATTATTTGGGTTTCGGCCCTAAAATGAGCCCGCTGATCACTAATGATCTCGTGTGGTATGTCGTAGCGGCAGATAATGTTGTTTTGTAGGAATTTGACCACTTGTTTGGAGGTAAGTATTGTGTAGGATGTTGCTTCTATCCAATTAGTAAAGTAATCGACGGCCACTAGTATGAAATAGTGTCCGCCAGTTCCGGATGGGTGTACTTTTTCTATGATGTCTATTACCCAGGTGGAAAAGGCTAGAGTGTTGTCGTAGTATATAGTGGGTATGATGGTATATGTGGGATATTAGGAAGTATGTGGCGAGTTGTGACAGTGGTATACGTGATGCCGACAGTCTACTTCTAGGGTTATTTAGTAGTAGCCTAGCCTCATTATTTTACGTGCTAGTGCGTGTGCACTCATGTGGGGTTTGCATTCCCCCGTCATTTATTTATTCCATGACTCTTTTGGATTGGGTTTTGTCTACGCATCTAAGAAGTACTCCTTGTGGGGGTCATTTTTATAATAGCCCTTGGTTTAGTTCATAGTGGGTGGCGAGCATTCTCAAGGCTCCTTTGTTTTTGGTGTTTGTATTGGAAGGGTATGATCCGTCGGTTTTGAAATCTAGGATCATTTTGTACTAGGGTTCTTCGGGGTGTCATCGGTTTCAATGCTGCGGATGTAAGCTGGTTGTTCGATCCTCTCCACACAAATTGGCATGGAATAAAGGTTATCGGGCATGTTTATTAGTGACCCTAGTTTGGATAGTGCATTGGCGAATTGGTTTTCCTCTCGCGGGATCTGTACAAAGTTGATTTCAATGAAATCTCGGGAAATGGTTTCGATTTCAGTTTGGTATGGAGCTAGACTTTCGCTATAAACCTTCCAAATGGCTGTTACTTGGTTGACTACCAGAAATGAATCTCCGTGGACCTTAAGGTTCTTAATCTCTAGTGTTACTGCGGCTCGTAGTCCTATTAGACAAGCCTCGTATTCGGCCGCATTGTTGGTTATCGGGAAGTCTTCTTTTACGGATATGGGTGTATGGTCACCTTGCGGGGATATTAGAAGGATTCCTACACCGTAGCTCCTCATGCTCAAGGCACCATCAAAGTATAGGTCCCACGACTCATCGTCGGTGAATAGGATATCCTCATCAGGGAAGGACCATGTTTCGATTGAGTGTGTTTCCACTATTGGGTTTTCGGCGAGGAAGTCGGCTACGAATTTTCCTTTGATGTCCTTAAGGGGTGTGTAGGTTAGGTCAAATTATGCCAACATGAGGGTCTATCTAGATAGTCGTCCATTGAGGACGGGTTTTTCGAAGATGTATTTGATAGGATCCATTTTGGAGTATACATGTATGGTATGGCTAAGCATGTAGTGTCGTAACTTCTTGGTTGACCACATTAGCACGAGGCATGTTCTCTCTAAAGGTATGTATTTCTTTTCATACTCGATGAACTTTTTACTGATGTAGTAAATGGCTCTCTCTTCTTTGTCTACACTTTGTACTAGCATGGCTCGCATTGCAGTTTCTGTTACGGTAAGGTAAAGGGATAGTTGTATCCATTCTTAGAAGCCACTAGTACGGGTGGTTGGGCTAGTATTTCTTTCACTCTATCGATGGCTTTCTGGCATTTGTCATCCCAGACAGTTGGTTCAGTAATTTTGAGTTTTTTGAAAATGGGTTCGCAGACCATGGTTAGTTTGGCGATAAAGCGGCTGATATATTGTATCCTACCCAAGAACCCTCATATCTCCTTTTCATTTTTTAGCGTTGGCATGTCTAGTAGGGCTTTTATTTTTGATGGGTCTATTTCGATCCCACGCTGGGTTACGACGTGACCTAAAAGTTTTCCGGATGTAACCCTGAAGGCGCATTTTTTAGGGTTGAGTCTCATGTTGTACTGACGTATGCGTTTGATTTTTTTTTTTGAGAGCGGGAACGTGTCCTTCTAGGACTTGGGATTTGACTATCATGTCGTCAACATATACTTCGACTTATTTGTGCATCATGTCATGTAAGAGTGTGGTGGTGGTTTGTTGGTAGGTTGCCCCGACGTGTTTAAGTCCGAAGGGCATGACTGAGTAACAATATGTTCCCCATGGTGTTATGAATGATGTTTTGGACATGTCTTCTTTGGACATTTTTATTTAGTTGTAGCCGGCATACCCCCATGAAGGAGAGTAGGGCAAGTTTAGTGGTGTTATCTATTAGGATATCTATATGTGGTAAAGGGAAATCATCTTTTGTGCTAGCTTTGTTAAGGTCTCGAAAGTCAACACAAACCCGGATTCTCCCTTCCTTTTTGAGAATGGGGACTATGTTAGCCACCCAGACAGAGTATTTGGAAACGTGAATGAATCCGGCTTTGAATTGTTTGTCTACCTTCTCCTTGACCTTAAGGGCCCATTCGGATGGCATACATCGCAGTTTTTGTTTTACTGGTTTAAAACCGGGTTTGATTGGGATTCGATGTTCGGCTACATCTCGGTCAATGTTGGGCACGTCATTGTAAGACCAGGCGAAGACGTCCTTGTATTGTGTGAGAAGGTTTATGAATTGTTCTCTCTCCACAAGATCTAGGGAAGTTCCTATTTTGAGGTTTTGGACTTCTAGAGGTGTTTCGACGTTTATGGATTCGGTATCCTCGATTGCTGGTGCTCCTAACTCTTGTTTTGCTAGCTCCCTCAAGGTTTCAGGTGGGAGGAAAGACTTGTAATTGTCATCCTGATCGTTTATGTTTTGTTCGTTATTGATAATGCATTGCATGTTAAGTGCGACGAGTCATAAGCGGAAGTGTTTTTATTATTAGTTAACTCAAGCATGTCGAGGACTTTTGACAAGGAGACTCTTTGCTCGTTTGACAGAAACAACAACAAGGTAATTTCCGGGACAGGCCCCGGCTTATTCCCAACAGACACAAAGGTGGATGGAAGACAGACAATACTAGACTCTTGACCCGTTTCGGACTCAGATTTGGATTTGGATTCAGACTCAGATTCAGACACGAACTCCTCGAATATCTTCCCTTCTTCAGTAGTTAGCTTGAACTTCCTGTGGACTCTCGCCCACACCGCTCGCCCCGCGCGCACTCGTGCGGGACCCGGTCGCAGCCGACATCCACGCGGCCCGTCGTCGGGGGCCGATCCGATCCCGCGTACGAGGCGATGTGTCGGACCTCAATTTGGTTAATGATTTGAATTGTACTAGACGGATATGGGGACATCTGTGTGTCCGTTGGAATCTATCTAGACGTGGTTGTAAATGTTTAAAGGCCGATATGTTTGGTAAGACAACCTTTTTATTGAATTTACAACGTTTTGTCAATTTGTGGTGTCGCCACCGAGTAATTTTAAGAACTCAAAAACCATTCAAGTCAACTTTCATCCTTAGTCGGCCCAAAGTTGAGTGACATGTGGACGGACCTAAAGATAAAGACTTGTACCCTTAAGCATTCCATGTCTAGAATGACTCTCAATGCCTATGGTTTCGGCCATCCAGAAACTGTAGATTCTGAGTAAGGAGTAAGGGTACGTACTGGGAATTCAACATACGATAGACATCAACACCCAATCCCGCCCGCATGTAGCGACCTCTACTAATCAATTGGTGGGCTGATAACTTCGTTCCTTAATTGTGGCGAAAGTACGATAACATCCGTTGTTTTAAACCATATATCTTTGCTATATGTCAGCTGATTAAGGACAAGTAAGCTTTTGTCCTCGAAGTAATTGCTTTTACATTCTTTGCATGCGATTTCACGAGACAAGCAGTCCATGAAAAGATGCACGTAGGAGAGTAGAGAGTACTAGATATTATACGTATTAGCAGATCAGTTTTAACGTGATAATACGGATATTAGTCATTCTCGTGGTATACCTTACCTGATATTCTGCTTAAGATGCATTGGTTCGGTATTAATAAGGTTGCTTGAACCACGTGTGAGGGGTGAGCATTGGAACTAATACAGAACTCGACCACCACTTGTTCAGTTTTAGTTCGTTGACGTTTTGAATTTCGTGTTGGAGATTTAGCATGCGATTATGGTCATAAAAGCTATAAATGCAAAATGTAAGTAAATCACATTGTGAAGAGTTTTTATTTTTTTTTGTGGAAATGGTAAGTATTATATAAAAAGAATGATAATTACATCAAGTGCTCTAGAAAGCTAGTAATGAAATTGCTATCCTTGCTACTAAACTTTTGATTACATCTGCTTTTGCAAAAAACAACAAACTCCTTACTAATTTGAGTAGCCAACTTCTCAAGATGAAGTAGTAAGCCCTCAACTCTCGCAGAATTCCTTTGTAACCAAATGTGATATGAGATCGCGTTGATTAATCCATTCTTTATAGCTCGCTGGAGCTTCGTCCCTCTCATTTTCTTCCACCAATCATTCCCCATCTCAAGCTTGTGAGAGCTCGGTACCTTCTAACAAATAGAATTCAAGACCCTCTTGGCATAGTCGCAATCAACAAACAGATGATGCAACGTTACAGAGGACATACCACAGCAGATGCACCTGTCGTCTTCGGTTATTCCAAGTTTGTGTAGCTTGTCTTTTAGATTCAATCCTCCGCGCTGTATCAGCCACGCCATCAGCCTGTCCTTCGGCACAGACCACCTGGACCACACAGCAGCACACCAGTCCACAAGCTCATTCTTATTCCTCAGCCATCCGTTTGCTTTCGATATGGAGTATCACTTCACACCCTGCATTCTCAGTTCATCACTGCCGAGCACCTGTTTCAGCATGTCACGGCTTTGACAAATTTTTTTCCAATACCAACTAGTATCCGTTCCTGGGATATAATCCTCCCATTCTTTTCCTTTTAAGTAGACTTGATGAATCCATCGAACCCATAGCCTATCTTGCTTACTAGTAATCCACCACGCCATTTTCCCAATTGCAGCTTTGTTCCATATCGCATTTTGATTTAAGTTCAGTCCCCCTTCCCTATAAGGTACACAAATTTTTTCCCAAGAGACAAGCGGCACCCGATGATAATCGGCACTCCCATCCCACAGAAAGTTTCTACAGATATTATCAATCTGCTTCATCACCGCTGAAGGAAGGATAAATATAGTGGCCCAGTAATTGTGGAGGGTGGAAAGAACTCTCTTGATTAGAATTAATCGACCCGCATAGGATAATTTTTTTGCTCCAAGTCTCCTTATTCTCTCCACTATCTTATTAACAATCGGTTGGCAATCAAGTAATGACAGTCTAGTTGTTTTAATAGGAACTCCCAAGTAGCGAAAAGGGAAGTTACCTTCAGAACAACCAGAAACCTTGATGATTTCTGCCTTCAATGCCTCCGTAACTCCATTAAAATAAACACTCGACTTCCCCTTACTCATACGTAATCCAGATGAACCAGAAAAAGTCGAGAAGGTGCGCAATAGGAGCATTATGGAATTAACATCCCCTTTTGAGAACAGAAGCAGGTCATCCGCGAACATAAGATTAGTTAGACGTAATTCCTTGCATAACGGATGAAACCTGAACGGCATGTTACTAGTTGTATATTTCAACAATCTAGTAAGATAATCCATACAAATAGTGAACAGGAGTGGGGAGATTGGGTCACCTTGTCTGAGTCCTCGCTTACCCGGAAAAAAACCAAAACAGTTCCCATTCAGGCTCAAGGTATATGTTGCTGTAGTGACACATTGCATGACCAAATCTCTGAACCGCTGCGGGAAATTTATCTGTATCAACATCTGGTTCAGGAAGCTCCACTCTACCGTATCATACGGTTTTTGTATGTCAATTTTGAACATACAACGGGGTGAGACACTTTTCCTATTGTACTGTCTGATTAAGTCCTGGCAGATCAAGATGTTTTCAATAATGCTTCTACCCTTAATGAATCCTCCATGGGCAGGAGAAACAATGTCGGGGAGAACAGTAGCTAATCTCGTACACAAAATCTTGGATATCGCCTTATAGATCACATTACAGCATGCTATCGGTCTAAATTGCGTCACTAACATAGGTCTATCAACCTTAGGAATGAGGGTAACTGAAGTAGTATTAAGTTGTTTAAGCAAACAACCCGAGTTGAAAACATCCTCAATCACTGCTGTGACATCGTCACCCACAATATGCCACGAATCCTTGAAAAATTTACTTGAATACCCGTCCGGACCCGGGGACTTATCATCAGGAATGCCAAAAATGGCCTGCTTAATTTCTTCTTTCGATACCGGCTGATTAAGAATAGTTTGGTGCTGTGAAGTACATACCTTCCCCTGCTCAATAATCTTCCTTTTGACAGCAGTAGTAGAGGTTTGGGAACCAAGAAGTCGTTGATAAAACTCCAGAAACGCGATCTGAATCCCTTCTTGATCCTCATGTATCTTCCCACTCTCGTCCATAATCTGATGAACCGCATTAGTAACTCTCCTAGACTTCAATGCTCCATGAAAATAAGCAGTGTTTTGATCCCCTTCCTTGATCCAAAGACATTTAGCCTTTTGTTGTAGGTATTCTGATTGCGCATTGCTGAGAAATTGGAACTCTTCGTGAGCAATCCTTTCTTGCTGCCTCAAACCCAGATCAGCAGGACTGCAAATTAATTCATTCTGCAGACGAATGAGCTTAACCTGTGCAATACCTGCTCTGTTTTCAATATCAGAAAAACGTGAGTTGTTCAGATGCTTGAGAGCTTTCTTAAGACGCTGCAGCTTTTTCACAAGACAGTACTGCTTAGTGCCATTTATGCTTGTCTGCCAGTCTCCTGCTACTAAATTATCAAACCCTTCCGCCTTACTCCACATATTGTAATATTTGAAAGCACGTTTGTGACTAGACTGCTCCTCATGACTAAACGAGACACGATGTGTAGATAATTGAGAACGGATCTCATGACTACTCGGGTTTAGTTTAGGGTGTTTTAGTGCTTATGGTTGAAGTTGTGGACGTTATGTAATTTTACGACGCGTCATGGACCTAGTATTCCATATGAGTCGAAGTCGACGTTATCAAAGTGCAAAATTAAAAGTACGGAATGTAAAGTTGTGTTAGATGACAACTTAGTGACGATACGATTTCTTAAGGTGGATTCTCCTAGCTTTCCTCTGGAAAATCCGGTAGAGCTATGCTACGGTGCCTGAGTTGGCTAGTCATACACAGGTGCCCTTATTCGTTTGTATCGAGCCAAGGACTCGAGGAACTACGAAGAGTAGTGTTTATTCGCATATCGGAAAGAAAACGATCGAGTGGATCGTACTTAGTGTCGGAGTGCGATGGTAAGGAAGAGCAAGGAGCTCGTAAAGAGAGGGGGAAGCAGAATTGGAATTCTGAATTGTGTGTTGAAATGAGCGGAGAATGAGGGTATTTATAACTCAACTCGAGATCTCAGGCGCCTGGTGGCGTGCGACCCAAGACTGGGGCGCCTGAGTTGGGGCAATGCTATCCTTAGGTGCCTGGAGGGAGGTGGTGGAAATATTGAAGATCCAATTTGAAAACCTTCCAAAGCGGAGATTATACGTGATCTTATGCTTGCTTGGGCATTAAGACTTCCTCCGTGACCTAACGCGTTGTACGCCGATAGGGCTCAGGTGCGCGTCTGGAGGCTCGCTCGGCTTGACGTGTTGACTCTGGTTTGACTTTGCGTATTTCGAGAACGATTTGGGGCCCCAGTGTCGAAATTGACTCTAATTAGTGTCGACGACACCGTAATGACACGACTAAGACCGTCTTGATGTTGAATTTATTTTTCCGAGTAATTATTTGATCCATTCTATAGAAAAACCATCTAAAACATCGTAAAACCGTGTTGTGTTGCAGTCCCATCATCATCGGGTGTTCATTGGGCATTCTTGCAGCCACCAGGTCAGAATCTGGGAGTCTACAGAAGCCCTCACTTTGACTGATGCTTGGGCAAGGCGAAAGTCAAAGTAAAGCCGCCCAGGTCAATTGAGGATTACAACCAACTGCCTGTCCGTTCGGATCGTTTTAAGTCCATTAGACTAAATATTAAAGATCGTCTGCTGATGGTAGGACTTGCCGTGGGTCCTACCGATCAAGTATTACCATCTATTCCTAACTAGTAGGTAGGGTAAGTCGGGTCGATATCCACGGAGACGGTAATGGGTGTCTAGACTAGGGTCTACTCACAAACAAGACTAAATTACCAACACAACACAAAGGGAGACTAACTAACGAGAATTGATTATCTATAATGGTTGGAGGAGATGAAAATGGACTAACAATGAACTAGATATAACAAGAACTAAGTGAAACAACAAAAGATCAAAGAAACTATAGAAATGATGACTAAAGAGATGGATAAATCAAATATGGGAAGGAGTAGGGTTAGGTCGGGTTCATAAGTATAGTAGAATAATTGGGAGGCCAAGGGTATAGGTTACACCTAGTCACTAAGGTCGGTTTGCACTCTCGCGCCAAAGCCTAAGTCCGCACTCTCGTGTCTAAGACAAGACCCGAATACTCATGCAAAGTATTACCCAAAACACAAGCATTCAACCACAAATCGATTACAAAATGAGAAGATGAAAACAAGTATGAGAGGCATGACCACTACAACTCAAACAAGCAATTCAACAAACACATAGAGTGCTCAACATGTGACTAGTGACAAAGATTCCACCTTTTCCCTTAATCAAGCCCTAATTACCCATAATCCACACTTAATCCCCCTACTAACCCCACAAAGAGTCTACTCACTCATAATCAATCTAATACTAACAATGATAAGAGAAATCAACATAAACAACCAAACATTCATTATGAACTAACAAGAACAATAAACAATATGTAAAGATTAAAACTTGAAAGATTAACAAAGATCAAGAGAAAAGAGATTATACCAACTAATAAGGGAATGAAAAGATGAGAACTTGTATTATAAGAACACCCAAAACCTCCTTCAATGTTGTCAAGGTTGAATGGATTCTTGAAGAGATCCTTAATACAAGACTAAATAACTAGATTAATCTAAGATTAACAAGAGTTTAAAGAAAGATTAAGCTAATGAGAGGAGAACTAAATCTAGGGTTTAGAATAATTTAGAGAGTCTAAAATAGTGTATGGTAATGTAAGATACTTAAACAATACAAGGGAGGAGTATTTATAAGGTTACAAGAGTGAAGGAGGAGAAAAGAGGAGGCGCGGGCTTCAGCTCTCTCTTCCCGGTCGGGAAGGAATGCTCCCAGTCGAGATGGACCATCCTTCCTGGTCGGGAAGCTCTCATCTCGGTCGGGAAGGCTCAAACAGTAGCCTATTGGTTTGTGCACTCCTTCCCGACCGGGAAGGATGCTCTTCCCGCCCGGGAAGGATTTGTAGGCCTCCATTATGAGCTCTAAGGTCCCTCCTTGCTTCTCATGGGCTTCTCATCGACTCTTGGAGCTCGGGATCGAGTCTAAGGGGCTCGGGAATGGGTCCCAAGGTCTCGGGATCGAATCTAAGGCACCGAGTGATCGTTCCTTCTCTTCATTGGCTCCAAAAGTGTATGAAACGAGTCGGAATCGTTCCAATTCTCCATGAATGGTCTTGGGAACCTAAAGCGAACTAGAAGAAGTATAAGTAGCCCAGAAATCGCTCCAAAGAGCGATTTCACAAGGGAAAAACGGGACCAAATACAACAAATTAGGCACTACAAACCACACTTATCAACTCCCCCACACTTAACCCTTACTCGCCCTCGAGTAAGCACCAACTAACTAAAAACTAAAAGAACTAGTTTACTAACCGAGCGGGTATTAGCGCACCCTACGCCCTTTCAACTCACGCGAGTACACTTAGAGGAAAAGTGCACTCCGCAAGGCAAGTAAGGTCTTGCGACAAAACTGTGGATGCAACCGGACACAAAAACACACAAACAAACAAACATACAAACAAACAAGTAATCTGTTGCACCCAAAAAGAAATAAATACCGCTTCCCTCTAAAAAGCGGTGAAAGAAGCATCAGTTAGGACTCAAGGCAAGTGACAACGTTCCCAAGCTAATACTACAAATCGAAATGAACAAAACTCTAATAGTATGACAACAAAGCAATAAAAACGTTGGTAACTTACCTAGGTCCTCCTAACCTTCTAAGAACGTACTACGGGACGATCGGCGGGATTGAAAAAGGATGAACCACGGTGTTAGTCGACACTGTAGGTAATTGAGACCCCGCCCCCTTTAGCGATGAGCCAAGAGGGTCGTCCCATGCTCAAAATCGCCCAACTAGACCAAGTAAAAAGGTGGATACGTTTGCAAAGTGAGGGAAGACCGCTATCATCTTTCCTAGGGGCTCGGTCCTTTGGTAGGCTCTTCACGGCAATAATCGGTAAAAGGCTTATTTTTGAGGGGTTGGTTTCTTTTTGTGGGGTGATTTTCTTTGGCACTTTCTTTCTTTTGCATTTTTGGTTCTTGTGTTGCTATGCCATTTCTTTTTCATCTTTGGGATTTTCTACGCGGTACCCCTATATTTTTCACTTTTCTACATGGTACCCCTACCTTTTCTATGTCTATACATGGTACCCTTAAATTTTATTATTAATTTAACTAAAGCCCCAAATTTTTTTTTCCATCAAATTTTGTCGTTAGATTATGTTTTCAGTTTAGGATTAAGACTTCAATATCATTTAACTTAGATAATTAACAATTAATTGAGCTTAATTTAAGTGTTATCATTTGATTTGACAATATAACGTCAAAAATATAATTCGTTTAGATTTGGAGTATAAACTGCAAACACGTACAAAATTGTTAGTTTAAGTTCAATTATCGGTTAATTAGGTATGTTAAATGACATTTAACTTTTAATCTTGAGCATAAAAAGGTAATTTGTTGCCAAAACTTGACGGGAAAAAAAGTTTAGGGTTACCAATAAAGATAATAATAAAGTTTAGGACTACCAAAGAAACTTTTAGTAAAGTACAAGGGTACCATGTGTACATGTAAAAAGTGTAGGGGTATAAAGTAGAAAAGTAAAATAATTCAGGGGTACCACGTAGAAAATCCCTTCATCTTTTGTGTTTTCTTTTTCTTGACTTTTTTTTTTTGCACCTTTTCTTTTTCTTCATTTCTTCATTTCTTTCTTTCATTTTCTTTGTTTGCCCTTTTGGCTAGATTTGAGTTGTAGGCATTACTTTTTTGCAACTAAGAAAGAGATTTCAACACTTTGCAACTTTATTTTGTGGATATGTGTAGGAGGTAGGGGAAACGGAGAGTCGGGGAGCGTCCTTCCCTTCAAACCCACAAAAAGGGAAAACTTAGACTAATCAAACAATTCCGAACATGGTCACCTAAGGGACAGGACTCGGTGTAGACACCCACATTTTGACCGCCAGGTGTCTATAGCAGTTTCCGACAAATACCCGATGATGATCGGACGTAAACATGCTTTAACATACTCGAATATGGGCTCAAAATCATTGGAATTTGGTTTGGGCTTTTTACGGAGTACAAATCTCACAAAACCAACCACAAATTCAGGCCCAGTGGGTCGTTTCGAGTCAAATAAGACTAATTTGGGTCGAATCCGACACCAGGGGCAAAACCGTCTTTTAGCGACCAAGTCAAAACCCGGTCAAAGATGTTTTCGAAACACGCGAGTCATCCGTGTCACCCCACGTGACTGATTCGAGCTCAAACACTACAAAAAATCAGCTACGCAAAATATTAAACAAATCCGTTTAAGGATGGAATTCGATCTCAAGTAGGAATTCTATCCGAATATCGAATCAAACACTCGACCGAGCATCAAATACTCGGCCGAGCAGCCCCATTTCAGCTGAGGTACGTTTCTTCTCCACCAAGAATCGGAATTATCGTTCCTCTCAACCTCTTACATTTCCTATCCAAACCGGTATTTCTTGTCATCCAAGCAAGAATACTTCTCCTAGCTCCTATCGAGGACTTTACCTATAAATAGGACCCTCACATTCAACACTTTAATAGACACATCGACATTCATCAACTTTTTATTCATTCACATCGACATTCGTAAATCATCAACTTTTCATCACGTATCTACAATTCACAAAATATACACTAGCATCGAGAAACCGATAGTATACCCGAGACCCGACGAAACCGGCCACCTCTTACCCTTCACACGTCCAAACCAAAAAACCACCATAAATCACCGACATTAACTCGACGCTCCCGTGCCCTAGCCACATTCCGACGAGCCCCAATCTGAGTACACAAAGCATGTAGGTTGAGGGTGTAAAATCAAACCCGACTTCTCTTTCCTCTCTTCCCTTCTCTCCTCCTTTCCTCGTCTTTCCCTCGTTTTTTTAGCGTCGTCGTCGGTCCGTTTTTTTTATTATGGGTCATCGTCGCATTTTTTTTATTTCTAATATCGATATTACAAAACTATTTTCATATACAACGAAACGTTCTTAAAAATACGATATAGATTCTGTAACCAAATATCGTACTAAAAAAGAACTAAATTAATCTTGTTGATGCTAAAAATCGTTACATGGTTTTCTTAAAATAAAATACAACGATTTTAACGCGGAGAGAATCAAACATCATTTTTTTCAGTTCGATTTTTTCAAACGATTTAAAAAACCTTTTGTTTTTTATCTTTTCAAAAAGTCGTTCCGAGTATTCGATATCGATTTCATAATCGAATATCGAATATAACGAATATTGCAAAATTAAGTCGAGTATAAATCATGCAATATTTATACGCGATTTAACAAAGCTATCGATTTTCCGAAAAAAAACAATTTCGAAACAGCCCGTCACCCGACCCGCGCGAGTCGCACCCCTCCCGGGCGAGTCGCACGGTTGCCTGGAAACGCGACACAATTTCGTCTTTTATTTATTCTTCGAACATCATTTTTTAGACAAAACAGCGGGTTTTCAGTCATATTTCAGATCTCGATATATTTTTTTTCTCGACCTCGATCAACACGTGTTAATCCATCACGTGTAGTAAACTTTTCAAAATCATGCATATCATCGTCTTTTTATTTTTTATTCAATCGTTACTAACACGTTTGTTCATCTTTTTTAGCAACTTCTTTTCATCTTTTGTTTTATTATACTAAAACGAATCTCACATGCTAAAATACAACCTTGACGTTAATTTTAGTTGCATTAAAATCGACTTAGAAACCCATTCAATTTCTCGCATGCTTAGGGAAAACAATGTTTGCATAACATTCATCGTATTACTAACGCGCGTATTCAAAAATCATTTGATATCCTAGTAGAGGCCGCTAATGTGCGGGCGGGGTTAGGTGTTCTTTGTGAACTTCCCAACACGTACCCTCACCCTTTACTCAGAACCTCGGTTTCCGGATGTCCGAAACCGTTGGCGCACGAGAGTCATTTAATACACGATATCCGATAACGTCGGTATCGGTATCAAATGCAAAGGGACGAACCCAATAAACTCTGACATCGGAATGGGCCGTATTTTGTACACGGCCCACTATGACATAGAGTGGGTTCGAACGGGCCCGAACTCCCACAAAATTCGGTGGCGACTCCAACTTCGATTTAAATTTCAATTCGATCCATTCTCATATGGAGATTCATTCGCCTCCCCAAACCCGCGCGTGGCCGCGTCGGGGTGGACCTATGTCATGTCCACAATTTGGCGACTCCGCTGGGGATTAACTGATGCGTGACTTACCATCGGCATCCTCAGGGTGAGACTCGAATAGAAATCATTTGACTAGTACAATACGCGTTTTAGTTTTACGGTTCATGCATAACCCCATATTTTCCCGGGCCGGTACTGGTGACCGACGTCCCACTATACTATTGATGTAGTCCAAATTGGATATGTCAACGGTGTCCATAGCTGATTCGTATAGGTTTTACGGCATGTTCTAAGCTCAACTCGACTTAGAAAGTCCGCCCCGATTCTCGATAGGCTATGTACACTGGTATAGACTCTTACAGACTGACCGAGACTTAGTATTAGAGCATACATGGCGTCGTTATACTATTTCCATGACTACGTGCTACCTGATTTACAAGTCGTTTTTCAAAAACAGTCATTTTCAAAATTGAATACTTTTCAAAACATCCAATTTCAAAACCCGAGACATATACCGAATTTAGGATTTACAATTTTACTGAAAATAGCCTATTTCTAGCCGGTATTCTGCCCATTTCAAAACTCGAAAATATTTTCGAACTTTCAAAACCGTCTCCCGGTCCGTCGGTCCGTTTTCTTTTTCGAAAAAAAAAGGCCGGTTCTCCCCGAATTTTTCGGGCTTTTCATAAATCATATTTCGAAACCTTCCTCTTCTTAGGACTTCCCGTATTTAGCAGTGTCGGGTCGTGTCTTAAGTCGTCAAAGTCTCTAGCGTCGAAACTCCGTCGATCTTATATCACGGATTTCCTCCCTATCCCAGTCCGCCTTACTTAGCTAAGGCAAAGCCCACCTACGTAGGACATACTCCTACAAAGGAGGGCCTGTTTACACAATCGAGTCCAAAGTCTGGGGAATGTCTCACATGAATCTCCTTTCAAACGGGACCCGACCCACACAGCCAGATCCTAAAGGAGGCCCACCTTTCACAAGTCACCCGTCTAGGATTCTTTTCCGAGTCAACCTTTTACAAGGCGTAGCCCTATAACAAAAGGTTCGTGACCCTTACGTCTAAGGGTCACTCGTCCGACACTCGAGTCTTAACCAAAATTTCGATCCCACTTGGGGGCTACCCTTCATCAGAGCGGTCAACCACGGTTGCTCTATGGGTCATGTCTTACACGTGTCTCACGTACCCCACTTCCGAGCCACTTAGATGTCACACCATCTGAGTCCTATCTGAGTCCTTAGTCTCACTTGAGGGCTATTCTTCGACGGAGCGATTAATCACGGTCACTCCGAGGATCATACCCTACACATTTGTCTTAGGAGAGTCTAACCCGAGTCAAACTAGAGTCGTCTCTCCTCCCGCGCTATTTCCTATGCCTTGGTGTACTTGAGTTCCGAAGCAACTCTTCTGATTACACGGTATTCTTATAGACGGGCCACCGGTAACCAGACACCAGAAAATGCAAGAAACCTTGGACCAACTGACCGCCTCACTGGCTAAAATGGAGGCCCAACTGACAGCCATCAGGACCGACCAAACCACCATCGCCACCCGTTTGAGTACCGTGAAGCAAAGGACTCCTAAGGTCGGGAATGAAATCACTGGGCCCATAGCCGAACTGGTCAGCGCCTTTCGCAAACTTGAAGAACAGGTCCACTTGTCAACGAATAACTCGATCCACACGGAAAACGCTCGTTCCTATTCGCCTCTGAATGACGAGCTACCCGCCAACCTCAACCTTACGGGCATACCAATGTTTGAGGGTACTGAAGACCCGATTCATCACATTCGGGCTTTCAAGGAGTTCATGGCTGTCAAGGGGGTGAAATCCACCATGTTCAAGCACTTCTTTGCTTCTTCCCTCGAGAAGCACCCGAAAGCCTGGTACTACAGGCTCGATTCCAAGAAGTACAAGACTTGGGATGATGTGGCAATAGAGTTCGCTCGGAATTATGCTGATAATACCGAGATCCAGACCACAATGCGCACCCTGGAGGTCATGGCCCAAGAGCCCAAAGAAGGTTTCACCAAGTACCTTCAAAGGTGGAGAGCCGAAAGTGTGAAGTTGGTAGACAAGCCCAACGAGAAGACACTAGTAGAGGCGTTCATCAACAACCTCCTACCTTCCTACCGCGTCCATCTTAGGTACGCCAACATTTCAAACTTTGCGGTGCTTACCGAAATGGGCATTAGGATTGAAGACGATCTTCGACATAACGAAGATCTGGGTGAAGCTTCTACTGAAGGCTATACTGGACATCAGCGTGAGTCCTTAGAAGCTGAATTGAGAACACCATCCGAGAGTCTGGATTTGGTTTAAGCCCGAGTCTGAGTCCGAGTCTAGGATGTACTATTTCTTTCAAAGTCAAAGTCAGAGTCAGAGTCAATTGTATTCTGTCCTTTTTTCAAAATTCAATAAAATCAGCTTTCAATATTCTTTCTCCTATATACTTTCCTTATGTGTCTCCGAGAACATGATGAACACCATCGAACACTGTGAGCACATGCACGTGACTATAGGCACATCTATAATGACTGCAGGAAATCGAGACCCGTGCTTTCCTTTACCTGTTCCATGTCTGACATAGAAAGCCACATAACTACCCTTAGCAGGAGCGGTATCGAATCCTATGACAAACCTAGGTTGTCTCCTAGTTTGGGTTCAAGACAGGAGGCAAGCCCATTTCCCACAATAAACACCCATCCAATAAGACTACCAATCCCTACCTTAGGTGTTAGTCTGATCAACAAACAAAACAAAAAAAACTGGACAAAAAAAAAACAAAAGTCCAAGAATAAAAAGCAAAAGGCCCAAAACACAAGAGCTGGCCATGATAAAAAAGAACTTCCAAAAATCCATGACCATGATCAACGGTCAATTCAAGTGAAAGTCCCATGACCAGGGTACGGTCAAGATTCATACCATCAAATAAGGGAGAGATAATCAAGCTGGTCAACTAACACCACATTTAGCCTTCCCACATTACAACCCTCAAGACCTTCCCGAGACCCAGGCTACAGACAGCCCGGAATTTTGAGGATTCAAGCTCCATAGGATACCCCTAACCATTAGGGCCAGACATGGAAACCAGATTCCGCATTATCAAAACCTATCCCGATCAAAGTTCGAGCCATTTTACTCAACTTCCCCTTTACATAACAGAATTCACAGTCACCATACGCAAACCCGAGAGCAAAACTAGTCAAATCCCCGAGAGCAAAACTCATCAAATCCCCGAGAGCAAAACTCGTCAAATCCTCGAGAGCAAAACTCGTCAGATCCTCGAGAGCTAAACTCGTCAAATCCCCGAGAGCAAAACTCGTCAAATCCTCGAGAGCAAAACTCGTCAAATCCCCGAGAGCAAAACTCGTCAAATCCCTGAGAGCAAAACTCGTCCAATCCCCGAGAGCAGAACTCGTCAAATCCCATCCCAATTCTTCTTATCCAAACCAGTTACCAACCCCAAACATGCGAACTCAACTTGCGGTCAGCATAGAACATGCCCAAATAGTTCACACCACCTCTGGGGCTACCCCGGGGAACGCTCACAGTCACAAGATCAATATCCTAACCATTCTAGCCCTTTGATCAAGATATCATTGGGAATGCACCTAGCCTGCACCATTGTTATGGCTAGTTACACACAAAGTCCTATTAGATTAGGCACCATAATATATCTTCCAATTCACTGAACTACGACATGGTTTGATTTCACTACACGTAGATACGTAGGCAGCCTTTGAACAGAGGCACAACCACCCACATTGACACACATTCAAAAAGCGCCATCATTCCAGTCACGACACCATCATGTTCTCAACAGCTAGCTTTGTCGTCCTGGGGGCTTCTCTTAGGCAGAAAATCTCCATCCACTCACAAAATCCAGATAAATTCAAAAAAATCTAGCTGCCTTTCTGTAGTGCGTCCTAATACTCGGCTCAGTCGAAGACAAGAATTTGTCAGGGACTCAAATAAGCACTTACCTTGGGAATATACCCCGAAACCAAAGAAGATCCAAAAGAACACAAGTCTACTACTAAGTTCCGTCGTACTACAACAGTCTCATTACAGACTATTCCAATCCCCCATAGCACATCTTTCCCATTCCGAGGATTCGACCATGTTGCCACTCGACTAGGCTACGGAATAGCGTAACTAAAGAGTCTTGTTAGGTGGCCCACCCCCCTACCGAGTCACGGTCCAACCCCTCGAGAGTCCAGTCGTGTCTGTCAACTCGTTCGGTCACGTCCATAGTCGAGTTTGTCGGTATACCTCTCTCTTCAAATTCTCATTTTTAAAACCTGCAAAACTTAGCCATTTGAGAAAACCCTTTTCGACAAGGTCAAATTTCGGTCTATTTAAATTGCAAATTTCTCTTCTACCCATTTCAGTTTTGAAAACTTATTTCCTAGCTCGTGAGTTGCTTTCAGGACTTCGATTTCAAAACTAAGCAAAAATCATTTTTATTCCCCAACGCGAGTCATATTTGTTTCACCTACATGTTGCATGCAAAATTTTATGTAACTTATACAGGTACAATTCAAGACCGCGCAATTCACATAACTCCCCAGCTGTATTTAATGGGATGGGCCACATATAGGCGCACCCAAGACTTATACGACAAGTTCGATTCCCCACGGAGTTAGAATCATCAGCTCATGTATGATTTCCAACTTATGGATAGCGAGCCCTTTTACGCAAGTCTACTGGACTATAAACGACCCGAGCGGAAGTCTGCCAGGTCTTAATCTTTGATTGGCCTGGTAGCTACTCTGACTTTCGCCTTGTCCAAGCCTCAGTCAGAGTGGGGGCACGGTAGACATCCACATTTTGACCGCCAGGTGTCTATAGCAGTTTCCGACAAACACCCGATGATGATCGGACGTAAACATGCTTTAAGATACTCGAATATGGGCTCAAAATCATTGGAATTTGGCTTGGGCTTTTTACGGAGTACAAATCTCACAAAACCAACCTCAAATTCAGCCCCAGTGGGTCGTTTCGAGTCAAATAAGACTAATTTGGATCGAATCCGACACCTGGGGCAAAACCGTCTTTTAGCGACCGAGTCAAAACCCGGTCAAAGAAGTTTTCGAAACACGCGAGTCAGCCGTGTCACCCCACGTGACTGATTCGAGCTAAAACGCTACAAAAAATCAGCTACGCAAAATATTAAACAAATCCGTTTAAGGATGGACTTCGATCTCAAGTAGGAATTCTATCAGAATATCGAATCAAACACACGACCGAGCATCAAATACTCGGCCGAGCAGTCCCATTTCAGCCGAGGTACGTTTCTTCTCCACCAAGAAACCGAATTCTCGTTCCTCTCAACCTCTAACATTTCCTATCCAAACCGGTATTTCTTTTCATCCAAGCAAGAATACTTCTCCTAGCTCCTATCGAGGACTTCACCTATAAATAGGACCCTCACATTCAACACTTTAATACACACATCGATATTTATCAACTTTTTATTCATTCACATCGACATTCAGAAATCATCAACTTTTCATCACGTATCTACAATTCACAAAATATACACTAGCATCGAGAAACCGATAGTATACCCGAGACCCGACGAAACCGGCCACCTCTTACCCTTCACACGTCCAAACCAAAAAACCACCATAAATCACCGACATTAACTCGACGCTCCCGTGCCCTAGCCATATTCCGACGAGCCCCGATCCCAGTACACAAAGCATGTAGGTTGAGGGTGTAAAATCAAACCCGACATCTCTTTCCTCTCTTCCCTTCTCTCGTCCTTTCCTCGTCTTTTCCTCGTTTTTTTAGCGTCGTCGTCGGTCCGTTTTTTTTATTATGGGTCATCGTCGCATTTTTATATTTCTAATATCGATATTACAAAACTATTTTCATATACAACGAAACGTTCTTAAAAATACGATATCGATTCTCTAATCAAATATCGTACTAAAAAAGAACTAAATTAATCTTGTTGATGCTAAAAATCGTTACATGGTTTTCTTAAAACAAAATACAACGATTTTAACGCGGAGAGAGTCAAACATAATTTTTTTTTCAGTTCGATTTTTTCAAATGATTTACAAAACCTTTTGTTTTTTCTCTTTTCAAAAAGTTGTTCCGAGTATTCGATATCGATTTCATAATCGAATATCGAATATAACGAATATCGCAAAATTAAGTCAAGTATTAATCATGCAATATTTATACGCGATTTAACAAAGCTATCGATTTTCCGAAAAAAACAATTTGGAAACAGCCCGTCACGCGACCCGCCGGCATCCAGGGCGAGTCGCCTGACCCGCGCGAGTCGCACTTCTCCCGGGCGAGTCGCATGGTTGCCTGGAAACGCGACACAATTTCGTCTTTTATTTATTCTTCGAACATCATTTTTTAGACAAAACAACGGGTTTTCAGGCATATTTCAGATCTCGATATATTTTTTTTCCGACCTCGGTCAACACGTGTTAATCCATCACGTGTAGTAAACTTTTCAAAATCATGCATTTCATCGTCTTTATATTTTTTATTCAATCGTTACGAACACGTTTGTTCATCTTTTTTAGCAACTTCTTTTCATCTTTTGTTTTATTATAGTAAAACGAATCTCACATGCTAAAATACAACCATGACGTTAATTTTAGTTGCATTAAAATCGACTTAGCAACCCATTCAATTTCTCGCATGCTTAGGGAAAGCAATGTTTGCATAACATTCATCGTATTACTAACGCGCGTATTAAAAAATCATTCGATATCCTAGTAGAGGCCGCTAATGTGCGGGTGGGGTTGGGTGTTCTTTGTGAACTTCCCAACACGTACCCTCACCCCTTACTCAGAACCTCGGTTTTCGGATGTCCGAAACCGTTGGCGCACGAGAGTCATTCAATACACGATATCCGATAACGTCGGTATCGGTATCAAATGCTAAGGGACGAACCCAATAAACTCTGACATCGGAATGGGCCGTATTTTGTACACGGCCCACTACGACATAGAGTGGGTTCGAACGGGCCCGAACTCCCACAATGTTCGGTAGCGACTCCAACTTCGATTTAAATTTCAATTCGATCCATTCTCATACGGAGATTCATTCGCCTCCCCAATCTAGCGCGTGGCCACATCGGGGTGCACCTATGTCATGTCCACACTCGGCAACCAAGGCCTTTTCACACCGTGGGTGGTCATAATGGTCAAAATGCGAATCCCGTAGTAAATACCTAGTAGACTAGGTGGACTCAAGGTAAAGGACCAACGAAACTATTGATTTAGGGTCATTCTACAAGAATAAAGTCCAAGCCTCGATTCATACTACTAGAAAAGGAAAGTAAACACTTGCACACTAGCCTCAAAACCGGGTTTTCGAAAACCTTTTTACACACTAGACACAACTACACATCACAAGACGAAGACACGACGAAAACGAAAGAAAAAGAGGCAAAGGCAACAAAACAAGACAAAACAAAACAAACACATAAAGAGAACAAACACCACCCCGAATTTCCAAATAAGCAACCAATCAACCACAAATCTTCACAAAGCTCCACCCGAGCACACATCATCACAAATCTCCTCCAAACTCCACAAGAGACAAAGAGAAAAAAGGGATAAAACATGTTACCGGATGTCTTGAAAGTCCTCCAAAGTTAACGGTGATTAGGCGACCTACAAGGAAAAAGGGAGGCAAAACACACACAACACAACAAAAGTAGGACACAATGACACAAAAGGAAAAGACACAAAAGAAAATCTTTTTGATTTTTATGATAATTTTCAAATATTTAGGGTTTTTTTTTCTAGATTTTTTCGAAAAAACAACGAAAATAAAGCTAAGCTAGACTAGGATATCGCTCCCCCACACTTACACCGAGCAATGTCCTCATGCTCGATCGTAGTGTATGGAGATACTAAAAAAAGAAGAGAAACTACGAAAATAAAGCTAAAAATCAAAAAGAAAAGCGGAGAAAAGGTAGAATGTGTCCGGCCGGGGTGTAGTCAAGTCATCATGGGCCGAGATGTGAAAAGATATGGATGGGGAAGAAATAAAAAGAAGGAAATAAAAGGAAATGGGAGGGGAGGACTAGGTGTAATCAAGTCACCTAGCCCGGATTCCGCCCGAATCCGACTAAATCCTAACAAAAGAAAAAAAAAGTAAAAATACTTGCAAATTTGGATTTTGAAATGACTCTCGATGTAGTCACGTCATCGAGGGTCGGGAGCGACGACTACCAAGTCTCCGAGGGCCACCATGACACAAAAGTGTACGAGGGGAAGGGAACAAACAAAGGAAGACAAGAAATAAAAGACGGAAAAGAAAGGATAGTTGCCGTACCAATCGGTTAGCAACTCACTCGCTTCATTGTCTCAAAGTTCGAAAACGGCACATAGCTAGTCTTCGTCATTGTTATTCCTCTTCATTCTTGATAAGGCCCCATGGTTGAAGTACAAAGGTATAAGGAGGTTGGATTTGATGTGAAACTCGGTGTGTAGTGAAGAGAAAATGAGGTGAGGGTATGTAAATGAAGTGTAGGGGTCATATGATAGGTGCAAGGATAGGTAGGGAGGTTGGGAGGGGGTATAAAGTGGTAGGGTGGGCTCATATGACAAAGAAGAGGCAAAAGGAGGAGCAGGGGACCATCCCGGTCGGGATGACACACCCTTCCTGGTCGGGAAGCTCCCTTCCCGGTCGGGATCACACTCCAGAAAACTTGATTTTTGGTACACTCATCCCGATCGGGATGGCTCATCCTTCCCGGTCGGGATGCTCTCTTCTCGGCCGGGAAGAGTATTCGAACCCTCCATATCCCCAAAAGCTTGTCCAAAGCTTCAAAAACCGACTCCCTTGCTCACAATCCAAGCTCTATCAATAACCACTCCTCTCTAGGATTCATCTTCACTTCACACCTATCAAATAAGCTCAAAACATCCATCAAAATCCCTCCCTCACATCGCCCATCAAAATATCAAGTTACAAGAAATTCACAAAACTCAAAAGAATAAGAAAGAGATATATAGAATAAGACGGTTCTTTTGGAACTCCGTCAAACCAAGGATGGTGCATTCTTCAATTATTTTTCAACAACACTACAGCCAATTCCATCGCCATCAAGGGCACGAAGAAACAAATCGAAGGCTCTCGAGAAGTCTTCAATCAACCTTTTGGAATACCAATCCACACTCCAAGGTTCTTCACAACCTTGCCTAGAAGTTCCCAGGGCATCCCGATCTACTAAGTTCAATGGCTTGAACTTGTACTTTCGATCCTTCGGTATATACCCAAACTTCCACTCCTCTTCACAAGGCCTCAAGGGCGGCTCAACTTTCTTCTTTCCTTGCAACTTGTTCTCAATTTCATGATATGGGCATTCATCCGCCCCAAGCTCGGAATCATCATCTTCAAATCCATAGAAGTTGTTCTTCAAGCTTTCACCCGACTCATCCCCTAGATCGATGTCTTTCATGGCGTGGATCATATTACAAGACTCATCATTAGTAGGCGAGGTGTTGCCTTGGAGGTCAAACACGAGCTTCTCGTCGCCTAGCTCAAATGTGATCCTACCATTCTTTACATCAATCATCGCACCGGAGGTGTGTAGAAATGAGCGCCCAAGGATAATGGGAGTGATAGCATCTTCCGGCGTATCAAGCACGAGGAAGTCGACCGGAATGAAGAACTTCCCGATTCTTATTGGCACATCTTCTAACATCCCCAATGGTCGGTTGAGTGAACGATCGGCCATTTGGAGTGTGATAGAAGTACACTTGAGCTCTTTCATCCCAAGTCGCTCACAAATGGAATAGGGGATGATGCTTACACTCGCACCCAAATCACATAATGCTCTCTCAATCTTCAAATTGCCTATGGTGCACGGGATTGGGAAACTACCTGTATCCTTCAACTTGGGAAGTGTAGAACCTTGAATGAGCTCGCTCACCTCTCTTGTGACCGCTATGGTCTCTTCCTTGTCGACGGATCTCTTCCTAGCCAAGATTTCTTTCATGAATCTTCCATATGCCGGGATTTTTGTAAGTAGCTCGGTAAAAGGGACACTCACATCCAACTTCTTCACAATATCTAGGAACTTGTCATATTGAACATCCACCTTGGTCTTCATTTGCCTTGTTGGAAAAGGCAACTTGATATGTACCTTGTCTTGCTCATTAGGGTTGGACTTTTCAAATGACATTTTCCCTTTTCCTTTGTCTTTTCCTTGAAGTGGGGGAAGCTTGTCTTCATGGGGTTTCTCAATCTCCCACAAAACTTGCTCCTCTATTGGATTTCCCAAGCTTGAATTGTCTTGAGTAGGAGATACAACTTCTTTCATTGCTTGTTGCTCAATAGGGAATAAGGGGGAGTCATAAGATGCACCACTCCTCAAGGTAATAGCATTCACGTGCTCAAATTTCGGCGTTTCACCTTGAGGAGGTAGTTGCCCCTTTTGCCTTAAAGAGCTCCCCGAAGCAACTTGAGCTATTTGGGTTTCGAGGATCTTCATATGAGCATCTCTTGCTATGTTCTCCCTTTGAAGATGAGAAAAGAATTCTTGTTGGTTTCTTAGCATCTCCATTTGGCTTCTTTGAATTTCTTGATTACTCCTTTGCACATCCAACTTAGATTTTTGCATGTCAAAATCTCGAGGTGGAGATTGTGGATTGTGTGGAGTATCGGTGAGGGCTAAGGGAGTACCATAATCATGAATCGAAGACCGGCTCCTTTGCTTGCTTTCTTGTCGAGTACCTTGAGATCCTTGTTGTTGTTGATGGTTCCATTGGAACCCATGAGAGTTGCCTTGATTAAGGCCTTGAGTATTGCCATGGTTATAGTTTTGATGTCCTTGGGAGTGTTGGTTCCCTTGGAAACCACCTTGATGATTGAAGTTCCCTTGTTCGAATCCTTGACTGTTGTTGAAGGTACCTTGGTTATGTTGTTTGAAGTTGTTGAATGGCCTTCGGTTGCCTACATAACCTTGGTAGCCTTGGTTGTTGTCCCTTAAGGGAGGTGGAACATATGGACGATGTTGTAGAGATTGTTGTTGGGAAGCTTGATGGGAAGCTTGGAACATGTGAGGATATGGGGCACCTTGCTTGAACGCTTGAAAGGCGTTCACTTGCTCAATACTACCTCGACAATTTAGAGGCTCATGTACAATTATCCCGCAAATCTCGCATATCCCATAATAAGTTGTAGGAGATACAACTCCCAAAGCATTGACTTTTTGAATTGAATGTTGGTGGGAGGCACTTGCACTATGACCTTGATCAAAATGGCTTTGGAGCTTCTTGTCAATAGACTCCATGTGGGTTTTTAATTGTGCTCCAAGATCAATGCTTAATTGTGTAATGGCATCAATCTCGTGCCTTCCTCCCCGATTCGCCTTTCTAGGCCTTGAGTATTGGGAGTTGTGCACCGCCATCTCCTCAATTCTTCACCATGTGATAAGTGTAGTTTGTAGTGCTTATTTACTTGTGTTTTGGTCCCATTTCCTTGTGGAATCGCTCCTTGGGAGCGATTTATGGGCTTCTTATGCTTCCTTTAGTTCGTTTCAGGTTCCCGAGACCGATTTGGAAGAGTTGGAGCGATTCCGACTCAATACATACACATTTTGGAGCCAACGAGATAAAGGAACGATGACTCGAGGCCTTGGAATCGACCCCGAGACCTTGGGACCCAATCCCGAGCCTCCGAGACCCGATCCCGAGTCCCGAGAATCGGTGGGAAGCCCATGAGAGGCAAGGAAGGACCAAAGAGCGTTTAAGGAAGGCATACAAGACCCATCCCGTTCGGGATGGCCTCATCCCGTTCGGGATGGGGTGCTACATTAAGAGGGCTGCTGTGAGCCCATCCCGGTCGGGATCAACTCGTCCCGGTCGGGATGGCAGGGCCGTCCCGATCGCGATAGTCCGCCCCGGCCGGGAAGCTACAGAGGCAGCACGGGCTTCTTCCTTTCTTCTCCTTCATTCTTGTACCCATATATATACTCCCTTCTTGTAATTTTAAGACATCTTATCTTACCCTAGATTAGTTTAAGCCTCCATTATCATTCAAAAACCCTAGATTATTGCTACTCTCATTAGTTTAATCCTTTCTTTAATCCTTAGTTAATTATTGTAATTAGTCTTGGATTAAGGGATTCTTGAAGATTGTTCCAAGATTGATAACCTTGGGATTGTATTTGGGTTTCTCATTAATACAAGTTTTCATCTTTTCTTCATCTATTGTTGGTATAATCTTTTCATCCTTAGTCTTTGTTATCTATTCAAGTTCTTTCTTATTGTTATTGTTATTGTTCTTGTTAATGATAATGGATGCTTGTTTTGTGACATTGATTTCTCTTATGATTGTTGGTTTTCTCTTAATAATGAGTGAGTAGTTTTCTTGTGGGGTTAGTAGGGGGATTAGGGGTAGATTATGGATGATTAGGGTTGTTTAAGGGGAAAAGGTTTCATCTTTGTTGTTAGTCACATTGTAGGCACTCTATGTGTTTGTTGATATGCTTGTGTGAGTTGTAGTGGCCATGCTTCCCATACTTGTGTTCATCTTCTCATTGATTGTTTATTTTGTGGAAATTTCGAGAATAGTTTAGTCGCGAGAGCGCGGACTAGGGTCTAAGTTGCGAGATCCCGGACCCACCTTGGCATCGGTCTAAGTTGCGAGAGCCCGGACCGACTCTAGCGATTAGGAGACACCTATACCCTTGATCACCCCAATTATCCTTCTACTCCTATGAACCCGACCTACCCCACTTCTTTCCATATTTGCGTTAATCCTCTTAGTTAGCCATCATTTCCGTTAGTTTTATCGTTTAGTTAATCTCTAGTGTTAGTTTAGTTCCGACTTCTCCTCCATCATAGTTTTCCATTTATCGCTTCTTTGTGTTTGTTCGGTAATCTAGTCTCGTTGTAGGCCAACCTAGTCTAAACCTTGATATACCGTCCTCGTGGATACGATCCCGACTTACCCTAGCTACTCACTAGGTTAGTCGGTGTTTTATTGATCGGCTAGGGACGTGACGAATCCCTACCATCAATTTGGCGCCGTTGCCGGGGACGGTGCATTGTTTAGACTTAGTTTGCTTATTTCTAGACTTAGTTACCCTTCTTTGTGCTCTCCCATTTTCTCTTGTGAATATTTTCTAGTTTCTCTTCTTTCCTTAGCTTTCTTTTTCTCTTTGTCTCTAGTTGTGTTTGTTTATTGTCGTTGCCTAGTGCCCACAATGCACTAGGTGTTCTCACGTTTGTTCTAGTGTGTAGTGTATGCCTAGGAGGGGAGGCGACTTCTATCTCTTTAATCCAGAGCCGGAGAGACTCTTTCGAGCCTTTCGCCAACGGACGATTAATCGGGTTAGGATCTCTTAACCAAGTGCAAGCAATACTCATCAAGAGCAAGCCCAAGGAGCCGGCTTGAACAATCCACATCGAGAGACGGCCGAAGAGGGATTCATTAACCCTTTTGGTGATTCTTCTCCTAGTTCCCCCTCTTCATCTACATCAACACTCTCTACACCACCATCTTCTCCCTTACATCCAAGAATGCCTAAGTTTTCCTCTCACTCCACCTTCACGGAAGATGTCTTGCCGGGACCGAGTGCATTACCAGAAGCCTATACCGGGAATTTTGTGGCAAAGACTCAATTTATCCAACTTGTGGAGAGGAGCCCATTTAGTGGTTTGCCCACCGAAGACCCGCACCAACACATGGAGACCTTCTCTGATTATTGTGACGCTATATCTCAAACCGGTGTTACTCAAGACCAAATTCGTTGGGTACTCTTCCCGTTTTCTCTTATTGGAAAAGCGAAGCAATGGATCAATAGTCTGGATAGGGCAACCATGGGTATCGACACTTGGAAAAAGCTTGCCTTGGCGTTCTACCAAAAGTTTTACCCTCCGGAAAAGACGAATTTGCTTAGGGCCTCCATCACCGGGTTCCAAAAAAGGGATGAAGAGAGCCTATATGAAGCTTGGGAGCGGTTTAAGTCTTTGGTAAGATCGTGCCCTCATCATGGACTCTCACAATGGTTCTTGGTGCAACAATTTTGGAATGGACTTTATGAGGACTCGAGAGCTATTCTTAACATGGGCTCCAACGGTAGGTTCGCCGAGGTCGATGACGACCAAACATGGGCGAGAATCGAAGAGATGGCGGTGCATAATTCGCAATACACTAGGCCTAGGAAGGCGCATCGAGGAGGCATACATGAGGTCGATGCTATCACCAAATTAAGCATTGACCTTGGAGCTCAACTTAAAACACACATGGAGACTATTGACAAGAAGCTCCAAAGCCACCTCAACCAACTCCAAAGCTCTAGTTCCTCCCACCATCAACCGATTCAAGAAGTTAATGCTTTGGAGTTCGCACCTCCTTTGCCATATTTTGGGATGTGTGATACTTGTGGAATCGTTGGTCATGATCCTATGCATTGTAGACGGAGTATTGAGCAAGTGAACGCCTTTCAAGCGTTCAAGCAAGGTGCCTCCTACTCTAATCAATACCAAGCTTCCAATCAAGTCCCTCAACAACAAGCCTTTCAACATCAACAACAACATCGTCCCTATGTTCCACCTCCTTTAAGGGACAACAATGATAGTTACCAAGGTTATGCGAGTAACCAAAGACCCTTCAACAATTTCAAGCAAAATAACCAAGGTAACTTCAATAACAAGCAAGGGTTCCAACAAGGGAACTTCAATCACGGTGGTTTCCAAGGAAACCGAAACTTTCAAGGACAACAAAACCACAATCAAGGCCTTAATCAAGGTAATTCTCATGGGTTCCAAGGGAACCGTCAACAAGCAACTCAAAATCAACAACAACAAAGCAAGCCTAGGAGCCGGTCTCCTACTCATGATTATGGAACTCCTCTCGCCATCACCGATACTCCACATAATCCATCATCCCCACCTCGGGATTTCGACATTCAAAAGACTTTGATGGATATGCAACAAGGTCAAATGGAGATGTCAAAAACCCATCAAGAGCTCTTTGCTTATATTCAAGAGGGAAACGCGTCAAGAGATGCCCGTATGAAGATGCTTGAAACCCAAGTATCTCAACTTGCTTCGGAGAGCTCCTCAAGGCAAAAGGGGCAACTACCTTCTCAAGATGAAACACCGATATTTGAGCATGTAAATGCTATCACCACAAGGAGAGGTACATCCTACAACCCCCCTCCGTATCCTATTGAGCAAGAGCCAATGCAAGAACCGGCAATGGAGATGGCATCTCCAACTCAAGAAGAATCGAGCTTTGATAATCCAATTGAGTAGCAAGTCCTTTGGAAGGTCGAAAAACCCCAAGAAGACAACCCTCCCCCACTTCAAGCACAAGAAAAGGGTAAAGGGAAAGTGTCAAGTGAAGAGTCCACCCCCATTGATCAAAACAAGTACCAAATCAAGTTGCCTTACCCATCAAGGCAAATGAAGACTAAGGTGGACACTCACTACGACAAGTTCCTTAGTATTGTGAAGAAATTGGATGTTAGTGTCCCGTTCACCGAATTACTTACCCAAATCCCGGCATATGGAAGATTTATGAGAGAAATCTTAGCTAGGAAGAGATCCGTCGACAAGGAAGAGACCGTAGCATTCACGAGGGTGGTGAGCGAGCTTATCCAAGGTTCCACGCTTCCGAAGTTGAAGGATCCAGGTAGTTTTTCGATCCCTTGCACCATAGGCAACTTCTTGATCAAAAATGCGTTATGCGACTTGGGCGCGAGTGTGAGCATCATTCCCTATTCTATTTGTTGCCGACTCGGAATGAAGGAGTTGAAATGTACGTCCCTCACCCTCCAAATGGCCGATAAATCATTCAATCGACCATTAGGAATGGTAGAGGACGTACCGGTACGAGTGGGGAAATACTTCATTCCGGTCGACTTCATTGTGCTTGACATGCCGGAGGATGCCAACACTCCCATTATTCTTGGGCGCCCATTTCTACACATCGCGGGTGCCATGATCGATGTGAAGAACGGTAGGATCACATTTGAGTTAGGCGAGGAAAAGATAGTGTTCGACCTCCAAGGCAACACTACGCCTACTAAGGATGAATCATGTAATATGATCCAAGCCAAGAAAGACATCGATCTAGGGGGTGAACCGGAACAAAGCTTGAAGAAGTACTCTTATGTACTTGAGGATGACGACTCCGATATGGAGGAAGATGAGAGCCCAATTCATGGACTCGATGACAAGTTGAAGTGCGATGACAAGAAAGAAGATGAGCCTCCCTTGGGGCCGCATGAGGACTGGTGGACGTTTGGGTATATCCCCAAGGACCAAAAGTACAAGTTCAAGTCGTTGAACTTGGAAGAGCGGGATGCCCCAGGAACGTCAAGGCAAGGCCATGAGGAGCCTTGGGATGTGGTCGGTTACATTACGAGCTTGATTGAAGACTTCTCTAGGGCCTTCGACTTGTTCTTACGTGCCCTTGATGGAGATGGAACTAGTTTTGGTTGTTGAAAAAGAATGAAGAAGCACCATCTTGGTTTGACGGATTTCCACAAGAACCGTCTCATTGTATATATCTCTTTCTTGTAGTTAGTTGGATTTTTGTGAATTCTTATTATTTGGTTTGATTGATGAGCGTTGTGAGGGAGAGAATTTGATGTGTGTTTGAGTATTGTTTGATAGGTGAAGTGAGAATGCTCCTAGAGAGGATTGGCTATGGTATACCTTGGGTTGTGAGCAAGAGGATTGGGTTTTTGAAGCTTGGAACAAGTTTTTGGGATCGTGGAGGTCGAAGAAGACCCATCCCGACCGGGATGAGGCGTCCCGACCGGGAAGGGTAAGGCATCCCGACCGGGAAGGGTGCCATCCCGATCGGGATGGGTGCACCAGATTTCGAGTTTTCTGTGGATCTGTCCCGATTGGGATGAGGGCGTCCCGACCGGGACGGGTGAGGGAACCCGATCGGGATCAATCTTCCCGACCGGAATGGTCCTCTGCTCCCCCTTTGTGATTCTTCTTTACAAATCAATTCCACCCAACCGTTTTATGCCCCCTCCCAACCTCCCTAGATACCCTAGCGTTATCATATGCCCCATGTACTTCATTGTCGTGCCCTCACTCCATTTCCTATCCTCTTTACACCGACTCTCGCATCAAATCCCATCCCCTCACACCATTACTACCCCGACCGTGAGTCCTTCTTGAGTGTGAAGCGAGATGGCACCCGAGAAGACAAGCGACGAGCCTTCAATGATCATCGAGACGATGGAGCAAGTGAGTTACTAGCCCCTCGGTTTGGTAACTATCCTTACTTTTCCGTCTTTTTATCGCTTGTTTTTCATTGTTTGCCCCCATTCCCTTGAGTCATGGGATCTTAGTGGCCTTCGAGGCCGTAGTATGGTTGCTCCCGACTCCCGATGACGTGATTACGTCGAGAGTCAATCGATAAGTCCAAATTACAAGATTTTCACCCCTTTTTAGGCGTTAGTCGGATTTGGACGGAATCCGAGCTAGGTGACTTGATTACACCTAGCCCTCCCCTCCCATTTCCTTTTATTTCTTTCTTTTTATTTTTCTTCCCCCTTTCATATCTTTTTCTCGTCTCGGCCCATGGTGACTTGACTACACCCCGGCCGGACACCTTCTACCTTTTCTTCATCTTCATTTTTGATTTTTAGCTTTATTTTCGTAGTTTCTTTTCTTTTTCTTTTGTCTCTCTGCACACTACGATTGAGCATATGAGGACATTGCTCAATTTAAGTGTGGGGGAGCGATATTCTATCGTAGTTAGTATTATTTTCCCCTTTTTCTAAAAAACCTTTAAAAATCCTAACAACTTGAAAATTTTTCACTAAAATCAAAAAAAATTTCCTTTTTGTGTGTTTTCCTCTTATGTTTTTGTATCGTGTTTTTGTCGTATTGTGTGTGTTTTGCCTCCCTCTTCCTTGTAGGTTGCTTAGTCGCCGATGACTTTGGAAAGCTCTAAAGACTCCCGGTAACATCTTATCTCTTTTTCTTCTTTATCCCTCGTGGAGTTTGGAGGAGATTGTGATGTTGTGTGCTCGGGTGGAGCTTTGTAAAGTGTGGTTGATTTGGTGATTTGTTTGGAAGATAGGGGTGGTGTTTGTGTTGTTTATATGTTTGTTGTGTTTTGTTTTTGTTTTGTTGCTTTTACTTCTTTTTCTTTCATTCTTTGTCGTGTCTTCGTTTTGGGTTGTGTGTCTTGTGCGTAAACCGTTTTCGAAAACCCGGTTTCGAGGCTAGTGTGTGAGTGTCTATTTTCCCTTTCTAGTTGTATAAATCGAGTCTTGGACTTTAGCCTAGTAGAATGACCCTAAATCAATGAATTTGTTGGTCCTTTACCTTGAGTCCACCTAGCTTACTAAGGATTTACTACGGGATTTGCATTTTGACCATTATGACCACCCACGGTGTGAAAAGGCCTTGGTTACCGAGTCTCGTCCCTTAGGTGACCGTGTTTAGGATTGTTTGATTAGTCCAAGTTCTCCACTTTTTGTGGGTTTGAAAGGGAATGTGCAACCCCAACTTACCCATTCACCTACCTCCTACACATACCCACACAAATAAAATGCAAATTGTTGAATTCTTTCTTTCTCAATTGTCAAGAAATGCCAAAAAAAAACAAATCTTGCCAAAAAGGGCAAAGAAAAGAAAAGAAAGAAAAATGAAAGAAAGAAAAGAAATGAAGAAAAAGAAAAGGCACAAAAGCCGAAAAGAAAATAGAAAAGAAGAAAAAGAAATGGCATGGCAACAACAAATCAAAACATCGAAAAGAAAGAAAATGCCAAAAGAAAACCCGTCTCACAAAAAGAAATCCTCACGAAAATAAGCCCTTTTCCGACTTTTGCCGTGAAGAGCCTACCAAAGGACCGAGTCCCGAGGAAGGATGATAGCGGCATTAGTCGGTCTTCCCTCATTTTGCATATTTTCCACCTTTTTACTTGGACTAGTTATGCGGTCTTGGACACGGGACGACCCTCTTGGCTCACGCTAAAGGGGGCGGGGTCTAACTTACCTACAGTTTCGACTAACACCGTGGTTCCTCATTTTTCCACTCCGCCGATCGTCCCGTAGTACGTTTTTAGAAAGTTAGGAGGATCTAGGTAAGTTACCAACGTTTTTAATGCTTTATCGTCATACTATTAGGGTTTAGTTCACCTTGGTTTGTATTGCTAGCTTGGGAAAGTTGTCACTTACCTCGAGTCCTAAACCGGTGTTTCCTTCACCGCTTTTTGAGGGAAGCGGTATTTCTTTTGTTTTGGGTGCAACCGATTATGTGTTTGTTTGTTTATGTGTTTTGTGTCCGGTTGCATCCACAGTTTTGTCGCAAGACCCAACTTGCCTTGCGGAGTGCACTTGTCCTCGAAGTGCACTTGCGTGAGTTGAAGGGGCGTAGGGTGCGCTAATACCCACTCGGATAGTTTAGTAGTTAGTATGTGCTCACTCGAGGGCGAGTAAGGGTTAAGTGTGGGGGAGTTGATAAGTGTAGTTTGTAGTGCTTATTTACTTGTGTTTTGGTCCCATTTCCTTGTGGAATCGCTCCTTGGGAGCGATTTATGGGCTTCTTATGCTTCCTTTAGTTCGTTTCAGGTTCCCGAGACCGATTTGGAATAGTTGGAGCGATTCCGACTCAATACATACACATTTTGGAGCCAACGAGATAAAGGAACGATGACTCGAGGCCTTGGAATCGACCCCGAGACCTTGGGACCCAATTACGAGCCTCCGAGACCCGATCCCGAGTCCCGAGATTCGGTGGGAAGCCCATGAGAGGCAAGGAAGGACCAAAGAGCGTTTAAGGAAGGCATACAAGACCCATCCCGTTCGGGATGGGGTGCTACATTAAGAGGGCTGCTGTGAGCCCATCCCGGTCGGGATCAACTCGTCCCGGTCGGGATGGCAGGGCCGTCCCGATCGGGATAGTCCGTCCCGGCCGGGAAGCTACAGAGGCAGCACGGGCTTCTTCCTTTCTTCTCCTTCATTCTTGTACCCATATATATACTCCCTTCTTGTAATTTTAAGACATCTTATCTTACCCTAGATTAGTTTAAGCCTCCATTATCATTCAAAAACCCTAGATTATTGCTACTCTCATTAGTTTAATCCTTAGTTAATTATTGTAATTAGTCTTGGATTAAGGGATTCTTGAAGATTGTTCCAAGATTGACAACCTTGGGATTGTATTTGGGTTTCTCATTAATACAAGTTTTCATCATTTCTTCATCTATTGTTGGTATAATCTTTTCATCCTTAGTCTTTGTTATCTATTCAAGTTCTTTCTTATTGTTATTGTTATTGTTCTTGTTAATGATAATGGATGCTTGTTTTGTGACATTGATTTCTCTTATGATTGTTGGTTTTCTCTTAATAATGAGTGAGTAGTTTTCTTGTGGGGTTAGTAGGGGGATTAGGGGTATATTATGGATGATTAGGGTTGTTTAAGGGGAAAAGGTTTCATCTTTGTTGTTAGTCACATTGTAGGCACTCTATGTGTTTGTTGATATGCTTGTGTGAGTTGTAGTGGCCATGCTTCCCATACTTGTGTTCATCTTCTCATTTATTGTTTATTTTGTGGAAATGTCGAGAATAGTTTAGTCGCGAGAGCGCGGACTAGGGTCTAAGTTGCGAAATCCCGAACCCACCTTGGCATCGGTCTAAGTTGCGAGAGCCCGGACCGACTCTAGCGATTAGGAGACACCTATACCCTTGATCACCCCAATTATCCTTCTACTCCTATGAACCCGACCTACCCCACTTCTTTCCATATTTGCGTTAATCCTCTTAGTTAGCCATCATTTCCGTTAGTTTTATCGTTTAGTTAATCTCTAGTGTTAGTTTAGTTCCGACTTCTCCTCCATCATAGTTTTCCATTTATCGCTTCTTTGTGTTTGTTCGGTAATCTAGTCTCGTTGTAGGCCAACCTAGTCTAAACCTTGATATACCGTCCACGTGGATACGATCCCGACTTACCCTAGCTACTCACTAGGTTAGTCGGTGTTTTATTGATCGGCTAGGGACGTGACGAATCCCTACCATCACCATGTTTGGTCATCATCCACCTCGGTAAACCTTCCATTCGATCCCATGTTGAGAATGGCCCTTGAGTCTTCATATAACCCGTTCCAAAACTGTTGAACAAGGAACCACTGTGATAGACCATGGTGAGGACAAGAGCGGATCAAGGCTTTGAATCTTTCCCACGATTCATAGAGGCTTTCTTCATCACGTTGTTGAAATCTCGTGATAGAGGCTCTCAATAGATTTGTCTTCTCCGGGGGATAAAATTGTTGGTAGAAAGCTAAGGCTAGCTTCTTCCAAGTATCAATACCAAGAGTCGCCTTGTCTAACCCCTTGAACCATTGCTTAGCTTTACCGATTAAAGAGAAAGGAAATAATATTCACCGAATTTGGTCTTGGGTTATTCTCGGTTGTGAGATAGGATCGCAATAATCCTAAAAGGTTTCCATGTGTTCATGAGGATCTTCGGTTGGTAACCCACTAAATTGACTTCTTTCGACCAACTGGATGAACGGTGTTTTTGCCACAAAATTGCCGGTATATGCGGCCGGTGAAGCGGTGGGACCGGGCAAAACGTCTTTCGTAAAGGTTGAGTGAGAAGAGAACTTAGGCATTGTTGGATTGGCGGGAGATGATGGTGTAGGCGGTGTTGATGTAGAAGTAGAAGGGGAACTAGGTTGAGAGGAATGACTAGAAGTACCAAATGGATTGATGAAATTCCCTTCGGCCGTCTCTCGAGGTGTCTCGTTCAAGTCGGATCCTTGAGCTTGTTATTCAATGGTATTGCTAGTACTCGGTTGAGAGGTTCTAACCCGATCAATCGTCCGTTGGCGAAAGGCTCTAAAGAGTCTTTCCGGCTCTGGATTGAAGAGAAAAAAGTCGCCTCTCCTCCTAGGCATGCACTACGCACTTGAACAAACGTGAGAATACCTAGTGCTTTATGGGCACTAGGCAAAGACAATAAACGAGCACAACGGAAGACAAAGAGAAAAGAAAGCTATAAAAACAAGAAAAACCTACAAAATATGCACAAGAGATAGAAGAAGAGCACAAGAAGGGTAACTAAGTCAAGCTAATAAGTAAACTAAGTCTAAACATGCACCGTCCCCGGCAATGGGCCCAAATTGATGGTAGGACTTGCCGTGGGTCCTACCGATCAAGTATTACCAACTATTCCTAACTAGTAGCTAGGGTAAGTCGGGTCGATATCCACGGAGACGGTAATGGGTGTCTAGCCTAGGGTCGACTCACAAACAAGACTAAATTACCAACACAATACAAAGGGAGACTAACTAACGAGAATTGATTAACTATGATGGTTGGAGGAGATGAAAATGGACTAACAATGATCTAGATATAACAAGAACTAAGTGAAACAACTAAAGATCAAAGAAACTAACAAACTAGAGAAATGATGACTAAAGAGATGGATAAATCAAATATGGGAAGGAGTAGGGTTAGGTCGGGTTCATAAGTGTAGTAGGATAATTGGGAGGCCAAGGGTATAGGTTACACCTAGTCACTAAGGTCGGTTTGCGCTCTCGCGCCAAAGCCTAAGTCCGCACTCTCGTGTCTAAGACTAGACCCAAATACTCATGCAAAGTATTACCCAAAACACAAGCATTCAACCACAAATCGATTACAAGATGAGAAGATGAAAAGAAGTATGAGAGGCATGGCCACTACAACTCAAACAAGCAATTCAACAAACACATAGAGTGCTCATCATGTGACTAGTGACAAAGATTCCACCTTTTCCCTTAATCAAGCCTTAATTACCCATAATCCACACTTAATCCCCCTACTAACCCCACAAAGAGTCTACTCACTCATAATCAATCTAATACTAACAATGATAAGAGAAATCAACATAAACAACCAAACATTCATTATGAACTAACAAGAACAATAAACAATATGTAAAGATTAAAACTTGAAAGATTAACAAAGATCAAGAGAAAAGAGATTATACCAACTAACAAGGGAATGAAAAGATGATAACTTGTATTATAAGAACACCCAAAACCTCCTTCAATGTTGTCAAGATTGAATGGATTCTTGAAGAGATCCTTAATACAAGACTAAATAACTAGATTTATCTAAGATAAAAAAGAGTTTAAAGAAAGATTAAGCTAATGAGAGGAGAACTAAATCTAGGGTTTAGAACAATGTAGAGAGTCTAAAATAGTGTATGGTAATGTAAGATACTTAAACAATACAAGGGAGGAGTATTTATAAGGTTACAGGAGTGAAGTAGGAGAAAAGAGGAGGCGCGTGCTTCAGCTCTCTCTTCCCAGTCGGGATGGACCATCCTTCCCGGTCGGGAAGCTCTCATCTCGGTCGGGAAGGCTCAAACAGTAGCCTATTGATTTGTGCACTCCTTCCCGACCGGGAAGGATGCTTTTCCCGCCCGGGAAGGATCTGTAGGCCTCCATTATGACCTCTAAGGTCCCTCCTTGCCTCTCATGGGCTTCTCATCGACTCTCGAAGCTCGGGATCGAGTCTAAGGGGCTCGGGAATGGGTCCCAAGGTCTCGGGATCGAATCTAAGGCACCGGGTGATCGTTCCTTCTCTTCGTTGGCTCCTAAAGTGTATGAAACGAGTCGGAATCGTTCCAATTCTCCATGAATAGTCTTGGGAACCTAAAACGAACTAGAAGAAGTATAAGTAGCTCCAAAGAGCGATTTCACAAGGGAAAATGGGACCAAACACAACAAATTAGGCACTACAAACTACACTTATCATCAGCCAAGGCTTAGAAATCATACCTGACCTCCTTGCCTGCGATCTTTTGTTGAAGCTTTTGTCTTGGGCCTGGTTATCTTGCTTTTGGTTGTTTAATTGCTTAGTGTTTTGGTCTTTGACATAGACCTTTTGCTTATTTTTTTTACGGGTGACTTAGTTTTGATTTAATCCCTTGCGGGTGGTTGCGTTAAGTTAGATTATCCCTCCTGGGAGGCTGCGTTGGTTTTGGGTTTAAATACTCTGAAACAAAATTTTGTCTATTCCTGGTCTTTCTTTGAGATAGTTTCCAACTATCTATGGCCTATTCTTTGGGACAGATCTTTGTCCCTGTTCTTTTGCTTTCTTTTGGATAGTTTCCGACTATCACTACAAGAGTTAAAGTCTAGGGCGACTGAGCTTAGTTACCGTCATCTGTCGCTAAAAAGAGACGTGCGACTGTTAACAGTCGCTAAGCAACAGTCGCTACAGTTAGTCGCATCTAGCGACTAATTTCAGTCGCTAAAATATACGCGCGACCGAGTTCAGTCGCTAAAATTAGCGACTGAAATAAGTCGCTATGGCGTCACTTTAGCGACTGATTTCAGTCGCTATGAGCGTCAGTTAGCGACTGAAATCAGTCGCTAACGGGTGTGACGTGGTGTCATACAGCGACTGATGTCGGTCGCTAAATAAACAATTTAGCTACTGATATCAGTCGCTGTCGTACATGAAATAGGCCGATTGTATTTATTTTTTTTCTAGCCAAAATCTGCATAATAAAACAAACCAACAGCCACAAAACGTCCCAAACACCATTCCAAACATTCCAAACATTGTTCCAAACGTTACGAAAGCTTCACACTCCAAAATTGGCAACCAAGTAACCAAACGTCGTGAATACACTAAATTAAAAATGTTGTTACACACTGTTTTCAACAAACATCCACAAACTGCAAACTGTTTTCAATCTACTCAGCTAATAGGGAAACTAGCTGAAGAACCACTACCACCCCCATTGAAGGGGTCTCTAGGATCTCGGCGTCGGGGAATAGGGCCGGAGTTACAGTTATGCTGGTGCATGTTCCTAAGGCGCTCTAGCTCTTCCAGAATTTTCAGGTTAACGGACTCCTGCATCTTCAGCCTCTCATCGTGCTCCTTCATCTTCTGCTCCATAGCCGCCCGATGCGCCCTCTCCTCCCGCTGTTCCGACCTCATCTAAGCCATTTCGGATGGTACACACTCCGTCGAGGTCGCATGGCCCCCCCGAGCATTGGGTGGTGTCCAGTACAGGGAATGAGCGTTCCCCGTACCGTACACCGCTCCCTTGCGGTATCCCTCCGCGACTCTGAACCAAATATCGCTCGGGTCCACACCTTCATTCTCGGGCGCTCTAGTGGCCTCCATATACGATCTCTACAAGAAATTGGAGTCGTGATTAGGTGGGTTGTGAAGAAAAAAAAGTAATGAAGCATTATGTTTGAAACTTACTCGAATGTCGGCGTTCTTCTACGTAGCGAACGATCGACCGATGGAGTCGTTCCCCTTGGTCTTCGTGGCGAGAAATAACTGCGCAGGCGGAGGGAATTCTCCGGTTTGCTTCTTCAACTGTTGACAGTACATGTAGATTTCTCATTTATAATAAAAATATTAAATAAGAATCCAAAATAAAAATCAAAGGTAAGGAAATACTAACATTCATCGCCCGCTGGTGCATCGACTATGACCCACCGTAGTGGGTGCGCTCCACATCCACCACGGTGTCCCCTCCCCGCCTCTTGTTCTTCTTGGCCTGGACGGATCTCTTAAGGAACTTCGGGTTGGAGCGGGCTTCTTTGAACTGTTGGATGGCGTCACCTACAATTTATACACTTTGAGATCAATAAGCGTTTTGAAGATATATACAACTTTCTATTCAAGTACTAACACTAATTGAGTAATCAAACCTTTAAGGAATTTGTGCGCCTTTCCCTCGTTCGCCAACTTCCACATCATGTCTTTGTATCTTTCGTTCGCCACGTCCATGTATCGGTCACTCCCAGCCACCTCGAGACCGTCATTGTAATAGTGTTTTTACTGCAAGATCGTTTGTTGTCATTGTATTAGTAATCCGTAAACAATAACAAATAATTAATAAAACAAAAAAATTGGTGCACCTTGAAGTTGGCAAACCACTTCTCCCGTTGCCACTGAGGCACCTTGGTCCAACTAGTGCAATAAGTAGTCAATTCATTCATCAAACTATCCTTGACACCAGTCACCACCGCACGAGTCCGAAACCTACACCAAAGAGTGAAATAAGATGATGTCTAAAAAAAAAGGAAATATAATGTCTCACCATGTGTTATCGGGGCTAATAATTAGGCGCCCGTCGTCTGTATATTGAAGCCCTAGATCCTCTTGCGGTTGTTCTGGTTGCTCATCGTTGTTCACCTCCTCCTCATTATCCTCTTGTTGAACCTCCTCCCGCCGGTTCTCTTCTTGGTCCTCCTGCTGTTGCTGCTCTCTGTTGATGCTCGAACTACCATACCACAGCCTGCTGCCCAACGTCATATCTGTAGACATATAATAGTAGAAAGTTAGAAATTGACATCATAATATTGAAATAATTTGCCCAAAATATATAATGTAGATTACTATGTCAAAATAATATAACTTACTAAAACTATACCCTACTAAAAATCATCGTCACTGTCGTTGTCATCTTCCACTTGCCTACTTAAACCAACCACATCCTCTTCCTCGTAGTCATCTTCCTCCTCCTCGTCACTGACCTCTAAATCATTGGTGTCGTCCTCCTCCTCGACCATATCACTAGAACCACCTTTCTCCTCCTCACCACCTTCATCGTCTTCAAAATCTTCCCCCACATCCACCTCATTATTGTCATCATCATCAATTGCGAAAAGATTCTCATCAACTGGAGACAATGTTCTACTACTAGAAATGACATCCTCTTGGAAGAGGTCAGTGTCATAGTGCCCCTGTGGCTTAGTTTTAAACACCGCCCACCACTGGTTTACAGTTCTGTCGTTCTTTGTGGTTGGATAAGGCGCAAAGTACACTTGGTGTGCTTGATGTGCAAGTATAAACGGATCGTACTTGGAGTATTTTTTGGTATGATTAACTTCAACTAGTTTGTACCTTTCATGTACTCTAGTACCATGCACAGAGTTGTCCTTCCATTCGCATTTAAATACCACGGCTTTATACCAACGATCATTTCCAACATAGCATAACTCGAAGATCTCCTCCAATAGACCGTAGTAATCATCACCCTCAAGTGACGACACACTCACACCGAAATTACATCTACTTCTACTGCTACCATGGGCAAATTTATGGAAATTGAAACCATTAACCGAATACCGTTTCCAAGTCCTAACCTTCCACAAAGGACCTAATGCTAGACTCCTAATCAAATCATCCTGAATATTCTCTGAAATTACATGCTGCTTAAGCAAACTGGGAAACTGTTCCTCGTGCTTATTCCAAACATCATCAGCATTTAAATGTGGATTAGCAGCTACAGATTCAGTTACAAACTTCTTCTCGTACGGCTCAAAAACTTCGCAGTTTGATAGCAAGTACAGGTGAGCACGATTGTACTCCTTCTCATCTAATGTCCTTCACCCGCCAACTGATGACGATCCCTCACCTACCTTACTTTGAAAAAAGTCTGGTATGTTGGGGTCAATCGTCGTCTCGGGTGTTTCTAGGTTTAGTTTTTTGGCTTTGGTGTTCACTTCTGCCTTGAAATACAGAGAACAGAAGTTGGCTATCTCCTCTTTTAAATAAGCATTACATATGGAGCCCTCAACCCTCACCTTGTTACCAATTTTTTTCTTTAAATGGTTGAGAAATCTATGACAATCATCAAGCAATTATGTTATTATCAAATTATAGCATCTAACGTTAGTGGGTAAGTAAGTAGTTGAAAGTTCTCACCTTTCAAACGGGTACATCCATCTAAACTGTACCGGTCGTCCCACTTTAGCTTCGTAGGGCAAGTAGACCGGTAGATGCTCCATTGAGTTAAAGAAGGAGGGTGGGAAGATCGTCTCAAGTTTGCATAGTATCTGAGGAATTTGATCCTCCAAACGAGTCATGTCGTCATTTTTAACTCTCGACGAACACAAATCTCGAAAAAACTGAGATATCTCAGTGATATGATTCCAAACACTTTCCGGCAGCACGTGCTTTAACGCCACAGGTAGTAACCGCTCCATGAACACGTGACAGTCGTGACTCTTCAAGCCTTGTTGCTTCAGGTTCTTAATGTCCACACACCGACTAAAATCGGATGCATACCCATCAGGGAACTTCAGTTTCCCTACCCACTCTAACACGACCTTTCTCTGAGCCTTATCAAGGCTAAACAAGGCCCTAGGCTTGGACCCATCCCGCTTGATATGCAGTTTCGGACGGTCAATTTTTTTTTTCAAATCTTTTCGGGATTCTACGGTGTCACATGTCTAACCCTCTACATCCATGACGGTATGAATCAGTTGCTCAAAGAAATTCTTCTCAATATGCATCACGTCCAGATTATGTCAGAGTACTAAAGTACTCCAATATGGAAGGTCGAAGAAGATGCTTCTTTTAAACCAACCATTTTTTAATTTCTTAAGATCTTTGAACTCTTGATCGGTCCCGTCAACAGTAGATGGGAACTCTGAAATCACCTCCCAAATCTCATCTCCTTGGAGACTAATCGGTGCCTCATCTAGCACCACCTCACCCTTCTTGAAAGCTCTCCTATTCTTCCTGTACATGTGACCCTCGGGTAGAAACTGTCTATGATAGTCAAACCAACTAATTTTTCTTGAATTACTTAGGTACAATGCTTTACTTTCACTCATGCAACAAGGACACGCTTTTTGGCCCGCCGTAGACCAACCACTCAGCATACCGTACGCAGGGAAATCGTTTATAGTCCACAAAAGCGATGCTCTAAGCTGGAAATTTTGTTTCAACGACACATCATATGTCTCCACCCCTACTTCCCACAAGTGTTTCAATTCCTCTATCACTGGTAGTAAGTAAACATTCAAGTGGTTTTTTGGAATTTTTGGGCCGGGAACAATGAGAGAAAGGAAGATGAACGGTGGTTTCAGACAAAGCCATGGAGGTAAGTTGTACGGTGTGACCATGACAGGCCAGCATGAGTATGACTTACCGAACTGACCGAAAGGGGAGAACCCATCGGTACACAACCCAAGTCTCACGTTACAGGGTTCCTAAGCAAATTCAGGGTAAATCATATCAAAGCGTTTCCACTCCTCCCCGTCACTAGGATGACACATCTTCCCCTCTACACGAGTTTCTTCTTTATGCCACCTCATTTGTTCAGAATGGTTCTGGTTGCATATAATTTTTGAAGTCTAGGGGCGATGGGAAAGTAGGTAAGTCGACTAAGTGGTATAGGTTTTTTATACCTCGCAGCACTCTTTCCCTTCCTACCCCTCAAAATAATATTCCCATCTACACTTTTGTATCTACCCTTCCCACATATCTTACATTCCTTAAGCATGGCATCGTCCTTTCAAAAAAGCATACATCCATCGGGACAAGCATCGATCTTTTGATGCGGAAGTTCAAGACCTTTAACTATTTTTTTGGTATTGTAGAATGTTTTGATCATAATGTTGTCTTTTGAGATGAGTTTCTCAATCAACGCAGTGACACCGTCTACGCACCCAAAAGGTAGGTTATACTCACATTTAAGGGTAACTACCATAGACGCGACTTCTAACAATGTCACATCACACCCTCCATATAATGGCTTCTCCGCAGCCTCTAACATATCAAAAAAAGCTTTCGCTCGTGGGTTTGGCTCTTGTGGGGTTGGTTGGTCATCGTCCTTAGTGTACTTGCTCTCATCATTAAACAAATTGCACTCAACCACATCAACAATCATTCCTCTCACCCTGCCGTCATTCTGATCAACCTCAGATTCCTTAACAGCAGACGTCTCACCATGACAAATCCAATAATAATAATTAGTGCTAAACCCATTTGAGATAATATGTTCCTTAATCAAAATACTATCCAAGAATTTGAGGTTCTTACATTTCACACAAGGACACCTAAATCTACCCTCTGACGCGTATTCGGGATGGGTTTTAGCGAACTCAAGAAAACTACTAACACCCTCTAAAAATTCCGTTGTGGGACGTCGTCTCTTATCCAATCTTTCCCCATACATCCATTTTCGTTCCTATCTCTTCATTTTTTTTATCTAAAAAAATTGACACATTAACCACATACAAACTATTTCCTCTAAATTAATTTACTAATATATATACACTATTCACATATTCTGTAAAATTCTCAATTCACCTAAACATAGTACTATTTGCACCCAATCCGTCCATAATTACATCACTAAATCGGCATAATTGTATTTCACTTCCAATTTCCTAACACATCAAAACAACCCAATTCATTCAACTACTTAACCACAAACCCTAATTTCATACTAACAATCTAACTATTTCAAATTAGAGAAACCTTTGGGCAATTAACATTCTAACTACACTAAATACTCCAACACTAACAACAACACTACACTATAAAAACATCTAACTCAATAACTAATCTATTTATATCAATAAATAAAAAAATTAACAAATAATTTAAATTAAGTATTGATAAAAAACATACCGTAACTAAAAAAATGGAGGAATGAAGAAGGAAGGAATGATAAGGGGGAGACGGGTTAGAGAGAAGGGAGAGAATTTGTAGAGAGAGAGAGTGAAATGGCAATTGTGAGAGGGGGAGGGGGGCTGCTCGCGCATTTAAAAAAAATCAGAAAACGTAGCGACCGAAATCGGTCGCCCGTCCTTTTTTTTCGGTCGCTAATTAGTGACTAATTTCAGTCGCGCGCCTTTTTTTTAGCGACTGAAATCAGTCGCTACAGGGAGTCAATTTTTTAAATGTCGTCGCTTCGTCCAGCGACTTATATCGGTCGCGCGGGTTACTTTTTAGTCGCTAAATGAGCGACTGAAAGTTTCAATCGCGCGTGTGTGGTAGCTATGGGAAGTATTTCTTGTAGCGTATTCCTGGTCTATTGCTTTATTTGGGATAGTGTTCGATGACTATCCCAGGTCTTTTTCTTTCTTTAGGATAGTTTTCGACTATCCCTGGACTATTGCTTTCTTTGGGATATTATCCGACTATCCCTGGACTATTGCTTTCTTCGAGATAGTTTCCGACTATCTCGGGTCTATTGCTTTCTTTGGGATAGTTTCCGACTATCCCTAGACTTTTGCTTTCTTTGGGATAGTTTCCGACTATCTGTCATCTATTGCTTTTTTTGAGATAGTTTTCGACTATCTCTGGCCTGTTGCTTTCTTTGGGATAGTTTTCGAATATCCTTGGTCTATTGCTTTCTTCGAGATAGTTTTTGACTATCTCTGGTCTATTTTTTTTTTTGGGATAGCTTCCGACTATCCCTTGACTTTTGTTCTCTTTGAGATAGTTTTCAACTATCTATGGCCTATTACTTTCTTTAGGATAGTTTCCGACTATCACTGGACTATTGTTCTCTTCGAGATAGTTTCCGGCTATCTCTGGCCTATTGCTTTCTTTGGGATTTTTCGACTGTCCCTAGACTATTCTGTATTAGTGAGCGATTGTTTAGATGCGGTGATAATTTTGTTTCTGATTCTTGTCGTATAAACGTTTGGCGAGTGCATAATGGTGTTTGCATTGGTTCCTGTGTTTACATTTGCTTTGGGGACTTATGGCTTTCCTCTATGGATGTTGTAATACCCCGTATTTTTAACATTCCTTTATATATTTTTCCTATTTTACGTTATATTTTGTCATATTTTAGAAACTACCAGACCCCTTTCCGTGGGATGGTCAGAAATTTATATTTTTACTTCTTCAAAATTTTCTCATTTTAACCATTCATTCAAAAGTTTTGACATGTCATTTTTATTAATTAAATACTAGTCTTATAATAATTTCCAGTTCAGCTTAAAAATATTAATATTATGTTATTACACGCACTTTCCTTTTAAACTAATTAAATATTTACCCTTAAGACGTCTCATCTTTCGTATATGTTAGTAATACGATAGTATAGTTGGTACGAACTACGAAGTACACGATTAATAAACATCTCGTGACGGGACCTAACTAATTAAGTTAGTTAATTATTATCTATCCAGATTACATCCCGGTATTGTGAACTTTATTTTAATACTTTTAGTTTATAAATATTCCGAAACCAAAAATTCGTACTTTAGAAATCGAGTCAAATATAAGACGGAATACAAAACCGAAGTCGGATATGGATTTAGTCCCATCACCGCCTAATTCACGGACCCCCTATATTTTCCCTTGTACTCATCAAATCTTTCAGCCTTCATTTACTTCACCCTCCTCCCTTCTTCACTTACTGCAAATCAAAGAAAAAGACCCTCCATTACTCACTTCCTAATAAATTTTTGATCAATTAAAACCCACAATTTTAGCAAACAATTACTCTCCACAATTGTAAACTTGCCATTATCATCAAAGGTATAAATCACTCTTTATTTATTTTAAAAATCAGAGATTTTGATTTTTTGTTTTTCTTTGGCATGCTTCACATGCATGTCGGTTTTATTAAAGTTTAAACTTAACCTCCAAATTTTTATCTTATCTTTCAAAATAAATTGGTGGAATAATTAGGAATTAGTTTTATTTGCATCATGGGTGTTGTACGTAGTTAACAAATCGCGAGGAGAAGTCGGGGAAGAAGATGGCAAAATTGATTCTCCGACGCGGCCGATCGAACCCGGGATCCGGTTTTCACTTTTGAAAAAAAAATCCCTTTTAAAAGGGTGGGTAAATCGTCTTAACTTGTTAGGAAGTCCATTTGTAGTCAGATGGATTTTTCATATAATTACTTGCATGTTGTTATTTGGATTAGGTATTGCATGTGCATTATGTGTGATTATTTTTGTTGGTATATCATTATTAATTGAAGTTGTGTTTTATCACATGAATTTATATTGTAATTAGGTAAAATATATATATATATATATATATATATATATATATATATATTAAATTGTGGAGGGAGGATGTGGTACACGGTATACGAGGTAGAAAAGGACTTCCTAACATTGAGATTAATCATTGAGATTTTGACTTAAAAATAAATTAAGATGGGATAAATACTTTATTTTCTTATATTCTAGTAAAAGGTAACTGATGTAGGTAAGTAACAAAGTTACAAAGATAATTATGATAAATTTTCATATGTGAAGATATATATGGTTAATAGTGATTAATTAAGTTTGTTAACAAGCAGAGTGCTTTTGTAAAATTCCTATAAAGTTCCATATGTGATAGTCTAGTTATAGTTCATTTAATGGAACTGTTCCCTGAGGCAATTATAACTAAAATTCTCATAACTCAAAAATAGTATTTTCATAAATTGTCGTAGTGGCGGCATCAGCGTAGGGATCTATTCTGAAACTATTTTGGTGTCTTATGAAATCTCATGAAAATAATTCAAAGGTTGATTTTATTTTCATCGTCTCGATGACGCTGGATGACTATTTGATTTTACTTAATATTATTATAATTGTGTACGACTTAGGAGTTGTTTGATTCTGTTTGCTATTTTATACGTTACTGTAAATAATGTAATTTAAGCATTAATTGCGAGACTTGACCAAACGATACCCCCAAAATATGTAATATAAAGACCTAGTTATTCTTACGAATAAGTTAGATTTCTAGGACCTTGGCAAACGTTTAGGCCTGACTCACGATATCACTAAAATTTGTCTAAATAAACCTCGGTATTTCCTAAAAATATTTATTTAAATAAACTTTTCAGTATACTTGACGCTTTCAAAATAAAATTTCTTATAAGACAAAATTGGGTTTTTAGCAAACAGATATGCATCAACCTTTTTGGACTTTGTTAAAATGTTCCAACATGGACTTAAATCCACAAACAATCTTTTTAAAATCAAAGTATTTAAATAAACAAACTTTTTAAAGCTTTAAATCCAAAAGCATTCGCTTACGTTACACTACGAAATCAGAAACTTTTTTTTTTTAAATAACTTTTCTTAAATTATTTCAAATCGATATTTTTAATCGAAATTAACCAAATTAAACTAAGACGATCTACATCGATTAAACTACTCCGGGGAATGAAAACCGTCCCTTGGTTAAATCGATTAAACCAGGCTAAACTCCGTTAAATGGTCATACTAATCATTTGACATATTAACCAAGTTCGTTAACCAATTCCCGGCCTACAAATAGGGACAACCCATAAGGAGACTTTTATTTGACTACGTGCTATTTGGCTATTGTTACTCCGTATCTAATTATAAAAGGAATGAATTTTCTATTGAATTTAAGTTGGATAACACATAATGTTTTCAAAATATATTTCAAAAGATTGTCTATTTTATTGGGCATTTTTAGGACTTAATTCGAAATCTTTTTGAGCGGGAAAGCAGGTTGTCTCTATTGTGTACGAGATAACCTGGAAGAATAGCGCTTAACTTAACCGTATAAAACCGTCCGTAGCGTACGAATGGTCTTTGGCTGTACTGACATTGACTCGAGAGTAGGCGGGAGTGTGGCCATACATTAGGTGGGGACCTGATCAGTCCCGTACGTGTTAGGTGGATCGCACCCGGGTTTCTGTGTGTCGACGATTGGAGCGTGGTTGCGGGGATAACCATCCGGGTGGAGAGTAGTCCATGGTGCGGGTAACAACCCCACGTACCGGCATTCGACCCTGGAAATGAGAGGACGAATTTTGTTTTAAACGTGTTTATGTCACCACGGTAAACATGGGTAATAATGTAAGCGCCCTGGTATCGGTGTGATTGACGATATATTATTATTGTACAAGTATCAAATACAAAACTTATTCGAAACTTGTACAATAATTGGCCGGTATATCGTGATAAAACTTTCTAAAAATAATACGGCACATAAAACATTTCTTGCGATTTCTAAAGTTATGTGTTATCGGTTGTGCTTTTATGTATTGCTATTTGTTCTATATATGTTTGTTTTAATATTTTATTATTCATATGAAGTTTTGATAATTTACCCACCTGACGATTTGTTTTTCTATGAAATTCTTTTAAAAATATTTCAATCGTCAGATTAAGAGAGAGTGACCATTCCTCAGACTGGCACGGTTGGAGTTAGCTCAAGATGGGACTCAAATGTATTTCCATTTCTTCATAAATTGTTACAATTAAATGTAATATTTAAGTATTTTCATACTTATTGTAAAATAATCTAATTAGTTGAGAATAGTAATGACTCGGATATGTATCATGTCTTCCGCTGTTTCTTATTATAGACTTATTTATAAAGTCTTGAAAATCTGGGTTGTTACAGATGTGAATTAGTTGCTCTAGATCGGGGATGGCTAGGGTAATTGGTTTGCACTTCAATTTGGTCATTCCGAGTCGATAGGTACCGTAAGGGGATTTTCATGGGTTTGCGTGACGGGCTGTGTCGGCTTGTGAGATGCTCTTGCGAGGATAGTGTATTCGGGTTTGCTATAGGTTTTAGTATTGGCTGTTGTACTGATTGGGGATTTCGTGTGTTTTGCTTATTCCGCTGGGGAAGAGGTAGATTGACTCGAATCATCCTGTTAAAAAGGGGAATTTAAGGCTTGCTTAATCTGCTGGTGAGGAGCAGATCACCTCGTCATCGTTTATTTTGTTTATGTACGTGTGTGTACGTGTTGTGAGTATCGAGAATTACATTCGGATTATCTCGGTTTTCATTTTGGCCTGTAAGGTCAGGCGCGCGTTATAGAGGGACTTGAAATTGAGGCGCCTAGGCCCCAACGACTTAGAACTCAGTCGCCTGTCCGGCTGCGTTTTGGAAATCAAATGCCCGCACTGAAGCGGTCAGGGTTTTGCTTCCATATTTTGTATAAAGGTTGCGATTGAAAGGGGGGTGGTTTCATTCGACTTAGAAATTGGACGTGCACCCTCCTTTGCCTCAAACTCGTACTTTCGACTTTGCTCAACCGATTTTCGACTCGATTTTTGCCATGTTCGATCATGTCGACTTCGGGTAAGTGTTTGTTACTCACCTATTGTGGATTTGTGGTTAATTGGTGTAGTTGTGGTTGATTTTGGTAAAATCCTAAAATCGAATTGGGTACCTTGGTTTTGCTATGTTTTGATGCTTATCTTGGTCCCCTTGTTGAATTAGGGTAGAATAGAGCTTCATAGTGTAGTTATTTGCTTGAGGTGAAAGCTTGGAGGTACTTTAATGGCCTCTTATGGGTGAAAACCAAAATGCTAGGGTTTAGGGGTTGATTTCCTGATTATTACCATACATGACTCTTGTAATCTTTGCTTGAGTATTTCTTGTGGTGTTATGGGTAGCTCACATGTCGATTTTCGTGAGTTGGAACGTACTTTAGGTCATTCCGTGCGAGTTTGTGACAGTTACGACGGACCAAATGATATCGTAATGATGCCAGATTTTTCCGGAACCACTTTTATATTGACCGGGGTCGAAAATGGGTGCTAGTGGGCATTTTGGAATTTTGATATTGCTTTCCAAAATTTTGAGCTTATTTTTACTTGTTTGGGCTGTCTTGACCTGACCGGAGGTGCACCTTTTGTTTTGTTTTGCAGCTAGAGATGGTACGGGACGTACTGAGGGAGTCCCTACAGCTAGTACTAGGGCTGAGGCTACTGGGTCGAGCTCGCTGACTCCCCAGGTGGCCAGTAAGAGGCGACGGAGCGTTCCTTCGTAGCGCCTTGAGCTTGGGGCCATAGACGGGGCTAGATTTGATAGAGTCACGAAGCATAAATTGCCCGTGATGGTTGCTAGAAGGACGCATGTTCCGAGGCCCGTTGATGAGGCCGAGGAGGTTGCTCATGTGGATCCCGTTTGGGCTCAGAATTGGGACAGTCGGCACCTAGTACTCCGTCCGGATTTGTACGTGTCCAGCCGTATTGTAGACGCCAGGTGAGTATCTTGATTTCTGCTACTGGTTCATGTTTTGACTTTGATTTGTGCTAGTTTTGTTTATTCACACTTGTACTGTCTCGGTTTTCTGCCCCTAGGTCCGATGAGGACATTTCATGGTTCAATACGTGCTTAGAGATTTTTGCACAGAAGCTTAGCCCCACGGCTAAGGAGGTGGTTACGGCTCTGGGCCCTTTAGTCGGACATTGTGTCTAGTTTATCAGATGAAAGACTAAGTGCAACCTGATGGTGGTTAGAGCGATGATAGATCACTTTCATGACACGACTTCGACATTGCACATATCGTTTGGCGAGGTCGGCATGACTTTAGAGGATTTTGGGTCATCATGGGGGTGCCTTGGGGTCCCGAGTCGATTAGGTGGGCTTCAGATGGTCCTAGGTTAGATAGTGCAGAGGTTAGGGGCTGGATTGGAGACTATTTAGAGCCTTCGGCTTTCAGTACGCCCCATGCTTTAGTTAGTTCATACAACACCAACCACTTCGAGAGGTTGGCGGTCTTAGAGGGTACGTGCCCAACACGACGGTGTAGGATGCTCGTCTGTGGTTGTGGGACTTCCTAGGGTCGACCCACTTCTCGATAAGGGCGAGAGGTTTATTACTAGGACGTTTTGTGGAGATGACCCGCTGCCTACAGGTTATGGTGAGGCCGCTTAGAGTGGACTCTGCCTCCGCTATACCCATCGTGGGTCTAGGTCTCGTGCTGGAGGTTAGTCATTGACTTTGTGTTTGTTTTCGGGATTTTGGCTAGTTTGGTTTGGCTTTGCTGACGGTATCCGTAGGCTTGGATCTACTCATATTTCCCACGCTTGGAACCCAGGACGGTGCGTGTCCGCCCGGCTAGGTTTCCGGCTGGGATTAAGTGGTGGTTTGCTCAGACCAAGACTACGACGAGCCATTACTCGACGGACAACGTGCTGGTGAACCAATTGCTTCTCGAGGGTGTAATTTTTCCCTCTTACTATTTCGTTTTCTTAGGTAGCCCTCAAGATTAGAAATTTAAGATGTAGATTTGGTTATGCAGTTTGTGGCCCGTCCTTGGCCCAACTATAAGGGTCTGCCCGTGTTTGTGAAGGCGGAGTTGAGGCCTAGAAGCTACAGGAGGATGCTCCTCCCTTCACGGTTCTGCCCAGTGTGGTATTTGGGCGAGAGGTTGGTGCGCCAGTGCCAATATGATGAGTTTTGGGTGCTAGTTGATCCTCCTCGGACCATATTTAGCCTTCGACCACTGTAGAGGCTCGCGGGGATAGGGATGGAGACGGAGGCGATGCGTTACTGTTGCCTAGTGCCTCTTACTTGTCTCACGTCAGCCAGCGACTAGCTTGCCACCGCCTTGTGGTGAGTGTTTTTTTTTTGTTTGCTTTTGTTTCATGGTTTTGTATCTGTTTGTGTTCAGAATGCTTTGTTTTTCCTTTAGTTGGCTGACCCGGCCGATGCCGTTCAGCCCCCAGACTTACCTTTGACACTGCTCAGGGTGGACGCGGCTGGAGAAGATGGAGGTCGGGATGGAATGGCGTGACCGGGTGTACCGGTTAAGTTACGAGATTTTGCCTTGAACTCGGCTTTGAAGGTTAGGCCTTGTTGTTCGACTTGTATGGTTTTCGTTTCTCAGGTTTTGTCCGCTTTCCATCAGCAGTCACGGCAGGCGGCCAACTCTTTTCGGGCCTACTCATCGAGGAGGGCTGCTGCCTCGTCTCGCGACATGGTGGGGCCTCGATCGGTAAGTAGTGTCTTTTCGTAAGGGGTTGCTACGTTTGCTGGATGTATCGGATATGGTGGCGCACTTGGAGACATGGGTGAACGAGCTTGAGCCGGCTGAGGTTAGCATGCGGCAAACTTTGCGATCTTGGGACGACGAGATTGCTGAACTTAAAGAGCTGTTGGCTCGATCTCGAGGGGAGACCTCGGCGCAGGGTGAATTTAGATTTGACGCTGAGGTGGGAGGTGAGGCTAAGGCTGAGGGTCAGGCTACGGGTGTTACCGAGGATGTTAATCCTTCCGGAGGGATTCTCGATACGAAGACGGCTACCGTGGATTTACTGGCGGGTATAGGTTGTACCGTGTCTCCTACTTTTGATCTGGAGGATCTAGGCTTGAATGATAACCTCTGTGAGCTTGTAATGGCTGTAGATGCAGCCTCTAGGGGTCCTCCCTAGTTTGTAAACCCGATTTGTATTTGTATTTTCTATATTTAGTATATTTTAAACTTTAGTGCTTTGATCTGTTTATTAGTTTGTGTTTTCGAAATGGTAACTTAGATAACATGTAATCACTTCAAGTTTGGCTTGCTCATGGTTTAGTCGTGATTCATGATGTTTTAAATGCGTTAGAATTGCATAGGAGAGCGAAAATGTTTTTCGGGACGCTAAAAATGTGTTGCTTTGAGCCGGGAATCAGATCAAGTAGTACGTCGGTTAAAAGGTTTGACTCGAGACGTGCGAAATATGCAAAAAGTATTTTGTAGCTAAAACATTTTGATCAAGTGCACGTGCGATGCTGGAGACAAGTATAATTGTCCCAAGAGTATGACGCTTATGTTTAAAGCAAAATAAAAAAATTTGACCACTTTATGCTTTATTGATAATTCCTGGTAGGGCTATAAATATGTACCGACGATGCCACATAGGACTACAACACGCCTTGGTGGGGTAGCTTACCCCCCTAAAGAAATAACAAATTAAAAAAATATCTAAGTCCGGTGGATTTGGTGGACGAAAATGGGTCGTCCGCTTGTCCGTGGGGACTTCTCATTCTTGCGCGGTGCTTGTGACGGGCGTTTCGGTTTTTGGAAAGAGGTCGAGTGAGTTTAGGAGGCGGTCGTTTTTATCGTCCGGGGTTGACGAATAATAGCTGATGAGGTAATTCATGATTGACAGCTTGGGGTGGTTCAGGCTCCAAGAGGCCTGCGGTCCAGTATTTGGGCGCTTGGGCTTGGGCAAGCCGGTTTTGGGACTCCTGGGCTTGGGCGGTCCGGTCCTGGGACGCCTGGGCTGAAGCGATTTGGTTCTTGGTTATGAAAATGTTCCGCGATTTCCTATAGGTTCTTGGTCAACGCTTGTTCTTCTACAGGTTTTGATTTCAACAATGTAAAACTATATTCTACGACCGAGATCATTGAGGCAATGGAGCAGCAGATTGATACAACTGTGCAGGTTGAGGGAGATCAATTTCGTGGAACAAGTGCGTCAGCGATTACAGTTGAATTGGAACGAAGTTAGTTTATAGTTGAATGCATTCATATCAAATATTGATATGCAGTATATTTGATATGTAGTAACCTAGAGATAATAATGGTTGAAACAATATAACTTTAACTGCTAAATTTGTACCTTCATCTCCTTAACATCATAACTTTAATAAATAAACATTTATGTTGGTATTATGTTGTAAACCTTCGCATTTATGTATTGAAACTTTAATTCATTATTTTTATAACTTCAACTCAATTGTTTTGAAACTTTAACTTCCGTAATTCTAAGTGCTTGTAGAGGGACCTCAACTTTATCTATCTGTCACTTCAATTGTTTGTGTTTGTAACTTCAACTCAATTGTTTTGAAACTTCCACATCCATAATTCTAGATGTTTGTTGAGGGAATTAAACTTTATCTTTCTGTCACTTCAATTGTTTCAGGTTGAAACTTCATTTTTTTTTTCTAAAACTTACGTTAGAATTCCAATTTTGCTACTATATATGCAACTTCAGTGCACGAAATTTGTAACTTCAACAGTACTGGATAAAACTTTAGCACCCAAATTTAATGAACATGATTTAAAACTTTTTAAATTAAACCTTATACTATATGTTGGAAATTTTAATTCAATTACTTTAGAACTTCAACACTAATCTTTCAAAACTTCAACAATCATTCAAATTTATCTACTTTCAAATTTATCTACGAATCACTTCACTGCTATTAACGCAACTTCAATGCAATTCATTTGTAACTTTAACTTAATTTAATTACCACTTCAACTCGCGCCCATGTATCTACAAGTACTTCAATTTTATATATCACTACAATTTACTAGGTTAATTTACATCAATCATCTTTGAATTGATCCGACCACGCAGCCCCTTTCGATGGTCACTTTAACTGATAAATTTCTAACTTCATCTCCACAACATTGGTAACTTCACATATATTGTAACTTCAGTTCATATGTTTTGTCGATCATATATTGTAACTCCAGTCCTTTTTTTTGTAACTTTAATTCTAATCACTTCATATATTTTTGTAACTTCAGTTTATATATCATGTAACTTCAGTTCATATATTTTGTAACTTCAGATCATATATTGAAATTCCAGTCATGTTTTGTAACTTTATTTCGAATCAGTTCGTATATTTCGTAACTTTATTTGATATATTTTGTAACTTTAATTCATCGCAATTAATATTTGTACATCTCACGGGTTTATAACTCAAAAACGTACATATATAAAAAAATTCTTCTCTTCATTACAACTGTCAAATGGTTGATTTGAGCAATTAAAATCACAAACTCTCAACAGTCTCCTCCTTTGTGTCGGCATCATCAACAAATTGTGCAGTTTCATCTTCTGACGGTGGATGTTCTTCAAAAGGGTTAGGGCAATTTCTTTGTCTCCTCGACATCATTGAATTGTTGCCCGACATATGGTGTCAAATCTTCTTCAACAACCATACAATATTCACGCACTGAACATCCTCAGCAGCCTGCAAAGCCTCTTACCACTGCACCGCAAAATTAATCTTCTCAAATAATTTATTTAGGCCACAAAATGTAACTTCAAATAATATGTTTCGTAACTTTAATTTCAAAGATCTAAAATAAAATTTTAACTTTACTAATCCCTATTTTAGGAGTCTTTTTAAATAAAATTTAATACTTCAGCAACTCATGTACAAGGAGATCGATTTGTATTTCAAATTACAAATTTAACCTTTAGTAACCATTGTCAAAATTTCAGGCGTCGTATACTCACCAATATCTCAGACGATTTCTTTAACAAAAATTAACATTTCAGCAACTCACTTAATTTGTAACTTCAGTACAATGCTACTGGATAAAAATTCGATAGTATTAGTAATAAAAATTACTCGTAATTTATATACTTCAGTACAAAAATTAATTTTTCAACAACTCTACAATACTCCAAACATCTAATATGATAAATATAAATTCCAGCTGTAACTGTACATTTTATAACATTAGTTCACTTAATTTGTAACTTCAACATTATTTATTTAATATTTCAACCGACGTCCATGAATCTACGTGTACTTTAATTTCATTTATCACTTCAACTTATATCCATGAATCTACAGGTGCCTGTAAACCTTAATCAATACTCTATCTACTTGCATTTGTATCAACTTCAAATTCATATATTTCTTAACTTTAACAAGAACTAATATTTCATCAACTCACGATTTATAACTTATATTCCTATCTTCAATTTCAAATAAGATTAACAAAAATCAATCAGATTCAAACCAGATTCAAAGAATAACATTTCATTAAAAATGATCAAAAATTAATATTTCAGCAAATTAAAACCAGATTACTAAAAAAATTCCAAAACTTGAATTAAAGAGACACTTACCAAGAAACACTTCGTTCAACTGATGTTCTTTCATCTCAGATCAAAACTTCAATTAAAAAACAATCGTACTCCAATTTACCGCTCTCAAGAAATTCCATAAAAATTAAAGGAGTTTCTCTCGACAGAATTGATGAACAAATATATGCCCTGAATCTGCCACTCATAGGATTTCGTCCGTCTGATTGAATTGGTAGAGAAAACGACAACTAAATTGGGTAGGAGAGAGAGAGAAAACAACAACTGATTGAATTGTTCTATGACAATTAAATTGGGTAGGGGAGAGAGAGAGAGAGAGTCATTAACGTTGCCTAGGTATTTGCTGAGTGTCTTTACTACTTTGGGAGATTTAACTACTTGAGGTTAATCTAATTACTATATTGGGAGTCCTAATAAATCTCAACCCTCCATCCTCACCCCATCCAATGGCTTAAAAAAGGACTTATGTACTTATAGGGAGGGGTGTCTTTATGTGAAACCCCCCCCCCCCCCCTCCCCCCCCCCCCCCCCCCTCTCTCTCTCTCTCTCTCTCTCTCTCTCTCTCTCTCTCTCTCTCTCTCTCTCTCTATATATATATATATATATATATATATATATATATATATATATATATATATATATATATATATATATGAAATTTACACAACAAATGTGCATGCTAATATAATCATTGTTTTAAAAAGAAAGTGCGGAAAAAAAAACATCGATTGATAAAATGAGTTGGCAATACAAAAAAGTTCTAATAATGACTACGGTAAAATTAGGCTTCGATAATATCTAGATTGTCATTGTCTTCGATATCTTCGTCTTCAATTTGGTTTAATAAATATGTCGCCCAAGTATTTCTAACCTCGTCAATATTCTCTTGATCATATGAGTCATGAATTCCTGGAAATACTGCAAAAAAAAAACAATTAACATATAAATATACGTATCAGTATGCTACTCCAAACTATCAAATGCTTTTCACGTATTCTGTCAACCTTAACACTAAATCTTGGATGATGACTTTATTAAAGGTTGGATATTTTCACAACAGTTGAACCTGCAGAATGCAGTCATATAGTAGCAAATTTGACAAAATTCAACCTTGAACTATAAAAGGCCAAGCTTAAACCATGAGTACATAAGGCTTCCGAAAAATTCAACCTTTTCCGGTGACATTTAACAATAGAACATCTATCAAAGCCAGAAATCCTTCTACCACCAAATATCTTTATAACGAGTACATATGAAGCATCACCAAACAAGATAGAGTACAAAGACATATGCTAGTGACACCACTATTACTAATGGTCTAGGATAGACATTGCAATTTTCATACTAAAGAAAAATATCCTTCCACACACCTCCTCATCCACATCTTTCTTACTCCAGCATGATTTTACCCTTTTTATCTTGTTGTCAATGTGTTATCAATTGTTGCCACTTATTCTTACCCAAATAAACTCCACTTACACAAAATCACCTCCAAAATTCATCCTTGATGCCACCTTTTTAGCCTACTTTCCCAGCTAATCATTGCACCGCTACTTATTCACTTTAAAGTTCTTACTCCTCTTTCTTACCTTGCCACCACTCCTCTGTTTCCTTCTCCTTCCCCTGTTTTTATTTTGTTTTACTCCCTTTTGTCGTCTATCCTTATCCTACAACATTAATCATCCAATGGAGCCCACATATAATAACCACAACCCTTTCCAAGCTGCAACATTGATTACCTTACCTATTAACCTTCGGGTTAACCTTTTGGCTATTGATTTCAATTCGATCATTCGATGGTAGGTCGTTTTGCCGACCAACGACACTTCAAGCTTGAAAAGGTTCAAAATGCTATTAATATTTTATGGGACCTTCGAGAGCCAGTTAATATTCATCCTATGAAACCGTTTTTCATTTTCGAATTCTCGGACCCCGAAGATTTCGTGCTAGTTCGGAGTCTAAAAGTCATCAATATTGAAGGCAGTCTCCTTGTGTTGAATACGCTCGACAAAAACACGGTGATCGAAAGAATTAATTTCAATCGTGTTCCCCTTTGGGTCCAAGTCCATGGACTCCCCCTACAATGTCCCCATCCAACAGTTGCCGCTTCTCTTTTGGAGCATGTCGAAGACGTTATCGAGTTCGAAGAAACTGGTGATCTTCCACCAAAGCCTTACGTCCGGGTTCGAGTTTGGATTGACATATCTTGTCCCCTCATCCCTGGGTGCTATATTTCTCTAGATGATGGCAAGTTACTTGGATCACTTTTGGTTCCGAAAATATTTTCCTCTTCTGCCGTCGTTGTGGCCTCGTTGGTCACCGGGTCACTTTCTGTAATCTCACGCCTAATCGTGCTTCTGCCCAAATTGATCGACGCCTCTTAGGTCTACACCTTCGTGGAATGCAAATCGCTTATGGGCCTCGTTCATCTCCATTCTACTCCAACCGTATATTTGGTCTTCCCCCCACGTTTTCTAACATCAACACTACCATCCGAACACCTCCAGTGGCAGATGCTCAGCAAAACTCTTCATCGTCATCGTCCGTAGCTGATTATGTTTCGTCCTCATCCTCATCTAGTTCTGCCAATGGGCCGCCTCCGTCACTACCTAGGTTTGGGATTAATTTTGCTGGAGAACCGCATCATTCTATCCATGTCAACCCTTACCCTGATGGAACGAATATCCGAGGAATCGCTCTTTTTATGCAGGCAACTATGGCTCCTGCTCAGCCCTCATCGATTCCCTCTCCTAGATTTCCTAATGGTGATTTACGTGAAGCAGCGCGCAGTTCACGCGGATTTCGCATATCGGCTCTTGACCTTGCTTCTGATCCGTCGTTGGAATTCCTCAGTTTTTCTGATATAAATGATGACAGGAGGCCTTCTACCTTGCTCTAATTAAATAATCAGGTGACTTCTAATGCCCCTCCTGTTTTCCGTCCTCGTATTCACGTTGATTTGGATTTTTTTTTCAGCTCCTGCTTACAAGAGCTCGTCGAATCATTCTCTTTCCCGCTCGGCATCTTCATCAGATTTTATTGCCTCTGGTCATACTTACAATGTATTTTCTGCATCTCCTTATGTTATTCCCTCGCCTCTTATTTCTTCAACAGATGAAGACAGATCCGCCTCACCTGATTCTATTGCCGGACTCATTAAGCTACTACTTGTCTACTCTAACAGCAGTTCTCGAGCATCTTCTTCAATTCCTTCCTAGATGTCTCCTGGTAACCTGGTTTCGCAGTCAAACAGGGTCAGGAAAAGATCATTCTCGATGATCGACGATGAAGATTTCTCGAAGGGTTACATCTCCCATTTCCTTAACAAACGCTTAAAGCTTTCCAACTTTTTTTGTAGATGAAAGGAATCGGGAATCTTATCACGCAGCTCTACTGGATATTCACTCACAAACTGGGGTTGTGGCATGCCCGACACTGCCACCAGTAATCCGATGAAGCTTCTCTCGTGGAATTGTAGGGGCTTGGGAGACACGGACTCCCTTACAATTCTTTTCTTGTCCTGGTGTGTCCGTGCTAATGACATATGTATAGTTTTCCTTCAAGAAACTAAGTGTTCTTTACCTAATAGTGTTTGTAAAACTAAGTCTCTCGACCTCTGTAATTATACGGGTGTAGACTCGATTAGGTTAGGCGGAGGGCTGTTGGTTTTTTGGGATAGTCAAACCAACCTTTTGCCCCTCATTTTGGATGCCCATTATGTCATTTGTAAGATCGTTGATCATGTCAATTCTAGTGAATGGTATGTGCTTTTCATGTATGGCGTTTGCTCTTCAGATGCGAAGTCCGCGTTCTGGCTTCATATTGGGGACTTATGTTAGAAATTCAGTCCGCTTGTCATTGTTGGTGATTTTAATCAGGTTGAACACCACAGTGACAAGATGGGCGGGTCTTCTAATATTTTGGGTTGGCAAGATTTTATGTAGTGGCGTCTGCAAACTCAACATATTGATCTTCCTGTTTCCGGTCCAAAATTCACCTGGTCGAACAAACAAGATCAGGCTCAACTTATCTTGGAACGTTTAGATCGAAGCTACGCTTCCTCAGAATGGATGAATTTATATGCCGACTCTCATATTATTAATCTACCCATCTTCATTTTTGATCACGCTCCTATTATTCAATCTACAGACGCTCCTATATCCAAGCCCAAGAGACCGTACCGTATTGATAATTGGTGTCTCGACCTTCCTGAGATTAAACAACTTCTTCTTGGTAATTGGCTTCCCTTCCTGCAGGGATCTCCTATGTTCCGGTTGTCTCGGAAACTTAGTAATGTTCGTCTCAAGATTCTTCAATGGGTTCAAAACAATAGACATTGGTTCTTACTTGATTGGAATATTTTCTCCAAGGATCTGCTTAAATCAGCCAGTAACATTCACGACATAAGTTCCGCTCGTTCTTTTGTTCAAAATGTTAAATCATCTGAACTTAAAGCTTTGATTCAGCGCTCCTTCTGGCAACAACGAACAAAAGCAGAACACGTTCTAAATGATGGCTTACCTAATTCGTATTTCTTCCATCGTTCTAAAGCAAGGAATCGCCAACTGCGAATTCTTTCCCTCCGTAGCTTATCTGGAGATTGGTGCGATTCCGACGCAGAACTCAAACAACTTGTCTTCACTATTCAATGCAACTCCACCTGAGCCCCTGTCTTCACTTGACAATCTGATTTTTCCTAGCTTAGATCCGCTCGACCAGGGTTATTTATCACAACCATTTCAGCCTGATGAGGTTAAGCAAGCTTTTTTCTCTATGAGGGCTAACAAATCGCCTGGACCAGACGGATTCCCTCCTCGATTCTTTCAAGTCTTCTGGGAAGAGATTGGTCTTGACGTCTCAACAACGGTGCTCTCTTTCCTGAACTCCGGTAACATTCTCGAAGAATGGAACGAAACCCATGTTATATTAATTCCTAAGGTTGAGAACCCTGAATTCATTTCGCAATTTCGGCCTATTAGTTTGTGCAATGTTATTTACCGAGCTACTTCGAAATGCATTGCAAGAAGACTCCAAAAGGTTATTCATTAATTGGTCCATAACTCTCAGAATGCTTTTATTCCAGGTCCACTAATAGCTGATAGTGGCCTTCTAGCTCACGAGATTTTATCTTTTTTTAATCATCAAAGGCAGGGTACTAAATGTTATGGAGCCATTAAACTGGATATGAATAAAGCGTTTGACAGAGTCTCCTGGCCTTTCCTTTTCTTTATCCTGTCACGTTTTGGTTTTCCCTCTCGGACCACTGCATGAATTATATCTTGAGTAACCACTGTCTCCCTCAAAGTTGTTTTGAATGGCACCCCCTCTGATCGAATTCTCCCCTCTTATGTGCTTCGTTAAGGTGATCCCATCTCTCCTTACCTCTTTCTATTATGTATGGAAGTGCTCTCTCTCCAGATTCGAGCAGCAGAATCATCTGGACTTATTGAAGGAATAAAGCTCGCTAGGCACTGTCCCCCTGTCTCCCATCTCCTTTATGCACATGACTCTCTTATTTGTATCAAAGCCACTTCTTTTGCCTGCGAACATTTAAACAATATTCTGTCAACATTTAGCATCTGCTCCGGCCAGATTATAAATCATGATAAATCTTTTATTAAATTCAGCCCAAACACTCCAGATGACTTCAAATTTGGACTTTATCTGGGTATCCCGGCCGACCTTGGTCGGAAAAAAGAGATTGATTCAAGTTCCTCCTAGACATGCTGTCATCTAAAATTACTGGATGGGGACCCTCGCATTTTAATCAAGCTTCCAAATTGCTCCTTATAAATACTGTTCTAATGTCCTCAATCTCTCATGTAGCTTTTGTCCTGCCACTTCCTCAACAACTTTGTGACAAAATAAACTATTTGGTTGATCTCTTCTGGTGGAGGAACTCTTCGAGCAAAAGAACTCAACATTGACTTCCTCAACATACTCTTCAGCTTCCAAAATCTGAAGGCGGTATTAGGCTTTGAAATGTGAGCCTTGTCGGTCAATCCCTTCTTGTCAAACAGTTCTGGCGTATTCACCACAACCGTGACAGCCTGCTTTCCCGAATCCTTTCAAACAAATACCCAAGGGATCTTCCTGTACCATCTCATAAATCAGTCTACCCGTTGGCGTCATTCGCATGGAAAGGTATTGTACACAGCACACATCTTATCACCGATGGCATTGCTTGGAAATTGGGCAATGGGAAACTCATTAACATCAGGGCTGACAAATGGGTCAATGGTGAGGCACCTATTTTCTCTAATAATGCCTCCCGGATCTCGTCTTCTTTTGCTGAAATTCTTCAGGATGGCGTTTCCTGGGTTTGTCCAATGGTTTTTAGAGTTTTTAGTTTTGACTATGCTAAAAATATTTGTGCCCTTGAACTACCGACAGAACTAATTGATGACTTCATATATTGGAAATTTACGCTAAACGGACGATATTCCTCGAAATCTGGCTATAATTTTCTTGTCCAACAGAAATTAACGAAGATTAGAAAGCCAAGACTTCTTGAGTTTAATTGGGACCGTATTTGGAAGCTCCCGTGTAAACCTCAGTTTAAGATTTTCCTTTGGAAGTTGGTCCACAACATTCTTCCTACTTATGATAAGCTTCGTCTACATGGGATTTCGGTTAATCCTACTTGTTCATTATGTTTTCGTAACGACGAAACACTGAGCCATCTCTTCCATGACTGTGATGTTGCCAAGCACATTTGGCTAAATGGGTCACTCGGACTCCGACCATGTTTCGAGCCTCCTCTTCCTTTCAATATCTGGTTTTCTAATATTTTTTCTTATCTTATTCTGAATCCTACTTCTGCTGATATCACGGCTCTGGTTTTCCCTTTCACACTTTTTTCCTTATGGAAGTACCGGAATGATGTCATTTTCCGTTCTAAAGCTACGCACCCGCTTTCAGTCTTGCACTTTATTCAATTTATGTGCAATCAGCAAATTGATTTCCAGCAATTCTCGAAACAGAAAAACTGGTCTGACACGCCAGAAGCTCCCAGCAATCAACCTGCGTGTTCAGCAACGCTTGCCCCTTGTATGACTTATACTACTTTTGTCTTCTTTTGCAGGAAAAGACTTTAAGGAGGTTACTACATCCAACTCAATGGATGTTCAATTAGCTCTTTCCTTCTTCTCTTTTTCTCCTCTTATCTCCAGATCATTATAGCCGCTTTGCCTGAGGCTATGTCGTATGCGTCTTCATCTTTGCAGGTCGTCGCTCGTTTTCACTGCCCCTGTAAGCAGTTGCTTCCTCTTCTGAGGAAACGAGATGTGCGCCCTTCCAAGTTTCCAGTAGGTTTAACATTTTCAATTTCTAGGTTCCAGATATATCTTGATTGTAATAAGTCATGGTCAGTTGTATATAGTCCTATTTCTCTGAATTAATAATATCCTATATTGTTGCCAAAAAAAACACAAAGACATTGAATGTGTTAATCAACATACAGAGAGACAGCCAGCTTTATCAAATCTCACAAGACAGTTTAAGACTAACAATTATGACCTGAAGTCTCTTCAATCAAACGAATTCCGAACTGACAAACTTGACGAAGAGCAACTGCTGTAAAAAACACCAGCCCACAATAGTATCCTCAAAATTATAGTAACAAACAGGACAAATAATGTTCTCAAAAGGATGTCTTCCAAAGAAGGACCTTTTATCGAAAACCTTTTTACAAGTCATGAGATGTGAAAACCTTGGGTTACTAAGGAATGCCAAATTTTCAAAAACAAAGCTATTACTCCGTACTCGCAACTTAATAGCGTGTACACTAAACACATGTTATCATTTCATTTGCTACAACCAATACTAAACCAAATAGTCATACTGAGGCCATTATGGGAAGAGCAAACAAAGCATTAAAAGCAATGTTTCTAAAAAAAAATCTTCCAAAAATTAATCCAGTATTCCGGAGAGAAAAGTGAGGTTCAATATGACCAACAATGAGGATCGAATTTGCTTAATTTTGAACAAAAATGTTTCAACGAGATTAGTAAAGTCATTTTTCATGCACAAGCTTTAACCTAACTTTGCAAAAATAAAATGCAAAACTACTCAATATTTCATTTGTGTCGAGTTTTTGTAACAGAAGTCAGAGAATAAATATTCAAGAGCACTTATTTACCATCTACCAAACAAAGAATGTAATTTTAAAACATACTGTATTGAGCAGCACCAAAATCAAAAAGATAGAGGATGAAAACACAATATTAAGGCTATCCTTTCTGATAACAGAAGCACAGCAAAATAAATTTGTAAACAGATACTCACAATAAAAATCATTAGACGGTTCAATAGCGAGCTAAAATCTCACATCATATCAATCTTACTAAGTTGAATCTTAACGTCTCCGAAAGCTTCCACCTTTTCATTTAAATATGAAGTTCTAGCTTTCCGAGGGAGCACACTATGTTACCCCGACACGACAAATGACACTTGGATACTTCAATTTTTACCTAAAATAGCCGACACCTAAGGCATAAATTCCTAGAGGTTAACATACACTACTACAAATCTCTATGAATCTCGACGCTTTTTCCTTTGATTTTCGACGCTTTAAAGCATTCCTGACGCTTTCTGATGCTTTGGGGCGTCAGGAATTTCTGATGCTTTTAACTGTCACTAATCTCGACACTTTCTTGTGTCAACAATTCAAACCGACACTTTATGGCGTCAAGATTTCTGTCGCTTTTATGTGTCAAGAATTCAGAGATTGACACTAATGTGCGATAGGAAAAAATTGGCGGTAACTAGCCTAGACGCAAAAAAGCGTCAAGATTTACTTTAAAGTAAACGGCCCACAATTCTTTTTTTTTACATAATAATGTAAAAAAACAAGATAAATAAAAAACAAATACAAATGTCTATTGACAAAAGGATATATAATAAACCTTCAACATTTTTACCGTAAATTAAATATAATACAAAATAAATAAAAAACAAGTATCTAACAAAGTTAAATAAAATAAAATAAAATATTAAATAATAACCGATATACATAGTATCATAGTGTACGATTGTCAACATGCAAATATAGTATCATGATTGATCCAATAATGTCTCGTACAAAATGGAAGGCTAAAAAAATTACGTGAAAATATCTGCTCTCAAATATAATTGAGTACGTACTAAATTAATAACTCAATATAATATCGATCGAAAAGAAAAATATATGTAACAAAATGTCTCAACACGAGTATTAAATAACAAAATTCGCGTGCATGCAACAACAATCGTCTTAATTAATAGAATAGTCTGGAAATAAGTTCTTGCAATTACTCCGACGGATAGTCATCTTTTCCAGAATCCGAAACCTACAAAATAATAACCAATTTATATGAGCACAAACGTGATGAAAGGTTAAGATTAGGATGACAAGCTTAGATAACATTAAGATGAAAGCTTCTAGGTTCACGCACATTTGTCACGTTTGATGACAAAAGTAGTTTACACAAGCGTATACACAACATTACTATATAGTGTCTCAAAGGCATGAAAGGAGACAAGATCTGAACAGACTAATCAATACTTCAGTCACACAAGCTGTTTCGGGAAGCTTAACCAAGCATAGAAGAGACGCTAAAAAGGAACAGAACATAAAAGGTTACACCCAAGATCAAAGATCCCACATAAGATTTCTTCTCCTAGACTTGTTTCACATTCAACAATTTTGCAATGTAGATCCTGCATAAATTCCAGAGGAAAGTCCATACAGAAGACTAAATCACGTCTACGGAAAGGGCAAAAAGGTCCGATTACGAGAATTCTGTCACGAAGCAATATGATATCATAAATTCATAACCTAGTTAATCCTACAATAAGAATTCCATAACGAAGCAATTCCTAAGTATATGCTTATGATAGTAAGACTTACTACTATTCCATAAGCCATATGTATAGTATATACTATAATATGTATTCTGCATAATCCATTGTCCATATTGCCGATACGGAGTACAATTTTGCTTCATTTAGGTCATTATTTTTGTTTTAGAGCTCTTTTGTCAATGTAATGCAAGTATACAAAATTATATATAATGTAGGGTGTAAGGTTACCTCTTGATTTGCCGTATGTAAGACATTTCTTGCAAGACTTAGATACTCAATTGGTGCCTTCCCAGAACTTACAGCATCCAAGATTTGGCCTAACTCTCCAGACATCACCTTCAATAATTGAGCATGAGAATCATTCTTCATTTGTAATTCTTCTTGTTTCTCCACCAATGCCTTATTTTCCTTAGTCAGATTAGTGACAACTTTTTCCATCTTCTGTATGACTAAGGTATTTTTCTCACCACTGTCAAAATTTTCTTTCCTTAACACTCTATGCACTCCAGATATATCACTTTTTTTCACGCCAAATCCGTATCCTAACGGGCGTGATACATCACTCACACACATCAGCTTATCAAATGCTTCATTCTCAAGTTGAATGCGAGATTTTTTGTTACTTGGATTGCAATCAATTTCATTCTGAATATATGCTTCGGCATCCGCCTGAGTCAAAATAAATTTATCACTTCAAAAAGTAAAAAAAAAAACAATGTAGTTAATATCATAAAAAGAAGCAACAAGTCCAGCTTGATTTAATATATATTACCCAAACATCTTCAGTATCTGTGCCTTTAACAAATGTACCGTCTTTTTTCCGATGGGTACGCTCAAAAATTTCGAGATTGCTTGGCTCTCTTTTGCTCTCATCTTCCTGTACAATACAATAAATTAAAATTAGTTATGATAATCTGTAATAACAAAATATTACAAATGACAAAATGGAAAAAAAAATATTACAAAGGTAGCTCGAACATCAGCATAGCTTGTAGACCCTGTCGTATGAGCATGATTTTGGGATGCTCGTGCATCTTTCCCACATTCAGCAAATTTCTACATTAAGACACATGTGCGCGTTTTTACTATATGTCACATATAATAAATACATTAATATTATCCTTCTTACAATAATAAATATATTAATACATACCTCTCCCTTCTCGGAATACCAATAATCCACCAAATCTATCCAACTATTGCGAGGATGTCCACTAGGCCCATTGTCATAGATTTGTAATTTTGTTTTGGTTTCTGGCTTAAAAAAGGCATCCTTCAAGTAGTACCTGTACTGCCTTGCACTCTTACCCGCTCTCTTGAGTATTCCTTTGTCGTAAGAGTCGCCATCCGGGATAACAAAGTGGGCCTTGTCATAGAATTATTGACGATGAGCAATATTTACGAAATATTAATTTTCCCGATTAATGAAATAGAATAAAAAAAATTAAAATTTATAATTACATTAACAAAATAATCATTTAAATTGATTATACTTACTCTGATTATCTTAATGATGTCAGCTTTGCTTTGTGCATTAACAGACCGCCAATTGGTTACCCTAATCGAACAAAATTGCTCAGTCTTTGCAATAGTCCCAAAATTCATTTCCCCAGTTGGTCTAGGGGTTTCATCATACACATCATCCTCAAAATCATATTCATGGTCAAAGTCAGAATCATTTTAATGATTAGAGTCATCACCATAATTCATTTTCCCAGTCACATCGTCGACCTCATAACCATAAGAAAATTTATCACCACCAAAATATGTTGCATTTAGCAAACCTTCCATGTCATCTTGACCTACGAAGGATCCTTCACCACTACTCTTAACATTATTAACTTCTTGCAAATTATCTAGAACATTGTCTTGACCATGCCAAATCAAGTTTGTATATTTTTGATAAAAACCCTTAAACAAAATATGTCCCTCGACCTGATTAAGTGGCAACCAATAACGCAACATACAACTTTTACACGGACACTTGGTTTTTCCTTCAGCTAGATTTGTCTTAGCTAGCTCAATAAACTTTAGACACCCAGCTACATATTTTGAGTGATCATTTGGCAATCTTAACCAGCTCATATCCATGACTACAATATAAAATAAGACACTTAAATAATAAAATTAATAGTTTATACGCAAATTATACATAGAGAAGGAAAAAAAGATCACAAATTATCGAGTCATTATTTGAAAATAAATAAATTAAGTCACGAGAAAAAAAAAAACCAAATATATTTATAAGCATCGAAGAGTTCATATACGATAGCGATAAATATATCTACCATGGATAACGAGAAAGTTCATATGTGAGAGGATACAATAAAAACCCGCAAGGCACCTTACGAAATCACTCCAATCCATCAATTACCGTGACAAAACAAACATACGAACATCAATTTTTAAACAAATTATAGAGAACACAGACGAACAAGAATACAAACAAACAAAGAATGTGTGACATATAAGACTATAAAAAATGAGAAGAAATACCTTAAGAAAAAAGAGAGAGAGAATTTAATGAACCTGAAATATTAAGCAATACAAAAAGTCAGATTCTGGAGGAATATATATTCATGGTTACAAATAAGATCAAAAATGTTTAATTTTGCTCTATAAAGAACGTAGACGAACAAGAATACAAACAAACAAACAAAGAATGTGTGACATATAAGACTATAAAAAATGAGAAGAAATGCCTTAAGAAAAAAGAGAGAGAGATTTTAATGATCCTGAAATATTAAGCAATACAAAAAGTCAGATTCTGGAGGAATATATATTCATGGTTACAAATAAGATCAAAAATGTTGAATTTTGCTCTATAAAGAACGTAGACGAACAAGAATACAAAAAAACAAACAAAGAATGTGTGACATATAAGACTATAAAAAATGAGAAGAAATACCTTAAGAAAAGAAAGAGAGAGATTTTAATGAACCTGAAATATTAAGCAATACAAGAATTCAGATTCTGGAGGAATATATATTCATGGTTACAAATAAAGCATCGATGATCAAGGCCTCAAATCCAATAAACAGTTAATATGTAAAAGGGTGCAAACACTTCACATAAACAGCAACAAAGACAGCAGAAGTTATGACAAAGACAACAACTACAGTCCATAGAAGACAGGATTGCAAGTCCCTCAGAGTACATTGGAGGATCAATAGTAGGTAGAGAAACAAAAGCACCGATGAAGCGTCTTTGCAGAAATCATAGAATCATAGAGAAATGTAAACAGATTTATTGCAAAACAATGTACAGAGTCATGTTGTACTATGATAGTATACAAATCTGCACGTATTGGTGAAACTATGATTCCTAAGCACATGTATAGGAAAACTATGATTCAAAAATATACAAAGCACATGGAGTCTTGTAAAGTATGATAGTAAAATCTGATAGTAAAATTTGCACATGTTGCAAAACCGTATACAAAGCACATGGAGTCTTAGCTTGTAAAGAAAACTATGATCCCTAAGTACTCTGGATTCCTAAACAAAAGCACAAAAGAGAAATGTTGTACTTAGGAATCATAGATTTCTTGCAAAACTACAACATGATGAAGCGTCTCGAGCATGTTTACAAGTCACTGGAATATGATGCCAAGGAGATAACAACTGTGCAGCCTGAACTTTCCTCGACTCGATTTCAGGATTTTTTTGCATAGTTTTTCTTACTGAAGACATGAAACCATGATAATTTGAACTTACAGCAAAGAATTAGTAGCCCATATATAGATCATAGATCATAGATGGTCGGGAATGGGGATTGGTAATTAACTTGGTCACATTTTACATTTCATCAACTAGAGTAGAAATTAAAATTATTATTGATTTCATCAACTAGGCATGATTGCTCTCGAGGAAGAGAAGGAGACCAAGCCTGTCATGAAATGATCTGCCTCGTGGACAACGTGATTCACTCACTAACTCACTCACTCACAACTCTGACTCTGAACAAAGAACAAAGACTCTTTGTATATATACTTCTATTACTAGTATTTGCTTAGGTGATTCATGTTAAAATTAGCAAGCAATGCAATCAGAGGAGTGAATTGAAGAAGGTTAAACATTGAAGTTTTGTATTGAAGTTGTACTTTTGTCACAAATGTGATGACATTTGAAACGTTATCGACGTTGTGCACCTGTCTCGGAACTTAATGCCGTACATATCTGTCTCGAAACTTAATACTTCGTAATTAGGATCGTGTGAGAACCGTACCGTCAATGCAAGCCGTACCATTATTCATGAGTCATATTCAAATAGTAGCATCCCTTAAAAATACACAATACAGTAGCATTCAAGAGCAACAGACCAACAGACGTGTGGGATATATTACACATACATTAACAATAATTACACTACACTACACACATGAGTGACATGACACATACAATTACTAACAATAAAGAGATCAGACCCGAACCACTGCAAAGTTCATTGAATTTCAATAACACCTGAAAATGACAGCTGATAATACATCATAATAATGGAATTGTAAACCCGATATAAACCCAACTTTGGTACTGTCTCGTTTTCAATGGAATTGTTTCACAATAATTTGATTCTAAAAACCCGATGTAAACCCGACTTCTGTAAACCCGAATGAAAAACCGTAAGCAATTGAAAACCCCGTATGAATTGAACAATAAAAACATCAAACAAAATTATCAACAATAAAATTACAGCAGCAATAAAAATCACGGAACATTTTACAGCAACTTCTATGTTCTATGTAATCATCAATAACCTTAATATGAGACAAATACGGATGAATTGATGATAATTAAAGCGGATGAAACCTGCAGTTGACAAATTGATTACGTGATGAACATAGGTTTAGAGAAATACGGATGAAAAGATGAATGATAACGATGAATGAATCAATAACCTGTCAGTTGACAAATTGAAGACCGACGAAGATGATGACTGATGATAGACGTGCGGATGATTGAGATGATGATTGATGCGTGCGAAGATGAGGATGTAATAGCTTGATACGCGGATGAAGATGATTGACGAAGATGGCGGATGATTGACGAAGATGATGATTGACGAAGATTGACGAAGATTGACGAAGATGATGATCCACCTAGGTTTAGATGAATTATGCGCGGCAGTAGTATGCGTATGATGTGAAAAAATTTTAATTTTTTTTAAATCGTGATGTTAATTATTTTCTACCCATATCCGCGCGAGAATAATACTGATTTTGGAAGAAAATCAGTAAGTAGGACTAGTTTCTTAATTTATTGAAATTATTAATATTATTTTACAGTTCTTGACACATGAAAGAGTCAAGATTGGTAATTATGTACAAAATAGGGTCGACCCTTTATAAAAGTGTCAACCTCAAAGTGTCTAGAAAATGGGGAGTTTGTAGTAGTGATATGCTTTCCTGACAGCTTCGACATGTAAAAACTAGGAATAAAGTAGTAACAGACTACAACACTAAACGGCCTACTGTGATTATCACGCTGCTGCATGGCTGAATCTACAAAAAAATGGATCTTTATCACAGCTGCATACTTCCATGTATAGCAAAATCGAAACAAACATCAAATATTCAAATCCAGTAAACTTTAAGAAAATATAGGATATTAGCACAACGATGAATACACATGGATATGAATCAAATACGCAAAAAGAAAATTGGGAGAGAAAAAAAAACAAACCTGAAACTTGGGCGTGGGAAATTTGCGGTTCACATTCAAATTTTGAAGAAAACTTGGGCGTTGGTTTGCTACAAAATTTAGGGACGGAGTACGTGGGCTGCAAAATTCAGGTGGATGAACTTTAATTTGGGTGGGGAGGAAGACGCCGTGCGTGAGACTGGAAATGAAATAGCTTAGCTAGGGAGTACGTAGGCGGGATTAAGCACGCATATTTAGTGGGAATTTGTTTGTGGTTAAGAGACCGGTTATTTGTAATTAAGGTTTCTTAATCTATGAAAACGGTTATATAAGTTGACCGATGTGTTAAATATAATTTTAAGAAATCCAGTATATTAGATAAATGGTCTCTCAAATTAAGAGAGCGGTTAGGTTGTCCAACCGGTGTTTTATCAATTATTTTAAGAGATCGGTCACAAAAAATAAATGATTTCTTATTATTAAAAAACCGGTTAGACAATTTAAAAGGTGTGTTAGGGGTGGTCTCTTAGGGCATTTTTGTAGTAGTGAATATCAAAGAGTAACGCCTCATTCATATTCTCATTCATAGCATTACATACGTTCATTCTCTCATTCATACTCTCTGTAGACACCCGCATTTTGACTGCCAGGTGTCTATGGCAGTTTCCAAAAAACACCCGATGATGATCGGATGCAAACGTGTTTCTACGCGCTCGGATACGGGCTCAAATCCATTAGTTGCTGGCTAACGCACTTACGGAGTACAAATCTCACAAAATCAACCTCAAATCCAGGCCCAGTGGATCATTCCGAGTCGAACAAGACTAATTTGGGCCCAAACCGACAACGGAAATAAAACCGACTTTTAGCGATTGGGTCAACCACGGTCAAAGTCGTTTCCGAGACAAACAAAACGACCCCATACAATCATTAAAAGTGCAAGTCAAACACAAACCCCCATCAAACATCCAAAGTCAAGGTCCAAAAGACTGACCCACGCGACCCAGCTGGGCCACTCGATCGAGTGACCCACCCACTCGATCGAGTGGGCCTCACTACAAAAATCAAGCCGGAATTGCGTCGGACAAATCCGACGCAAATGGGCAATATCCGACGCAAACTGGAGATTGCGTCGGATTAACCGACGCAAACGGCCGCCATTTAATTTGACGCAATTTTTTTTTTTTACATCGGCTAATCCGACGCATATGTTTTGCGTCGGCGTTGCGTCGGCTAATCCGATACGAAGACATGGAGGTCAACGCCCTATCAATGGGCTTTGCGTGGGATTAGCCGACGCAAAGTCAACAGAATATTTGACTTTGCGTCGGCTAATCCCACGCAAAGTCCATCAGTCAAATCTCAGTCAATGGGTTTGCGTGGGATTAGCCGACGCAAAGTAATCCAAAACATTAATACTTACTATAATTACAACCACTAACTGCTGAAATTTAAGAAACAAAACGAATTTCCCTTTTTTTAGTATTGTTTATGTAGTAGAAGTACATAGTAGAAGATTAGTAGTAGTAGTAGTGGTAAAAAATTAGTAGTAGTAGTAGTAGCAGTAGAAAATTAGTAGTAGAAGAAAATTAGTAGTAGTAGTTTACTAGTAGTAGAGGAAATAGAATATTAATAGTAGTAGTAGTGGAAAATTAGTAGTAGTAGAAATTTAGTAGTAGTAGTAAAAGTAGTAAATTAGTAGTAGTAGTAGTAGTAGTAGTATTAAAAGTAGAAGTAGTAAATTAGTAGTATTAGTAGTATAGTAGTACTAGTAGTAGTAGTAGTAGTAGTAGTAGTAGTAGTAGTTTAGTAGTAGTAGTAGTTTAGTAGTAGTAGTCGAAATAGAATATTAGTAGTAGTAAATTAGTAGTAGTAGTAGTAGAAGTAGAAGTAGAAAATTAGTAGTAGTAGTATAAGAAAATTAGTAGTAGTAGTAGTAGTAGTTTAGTAGTAGTACAGGAAATAGAATATTAGTAGTAGTAAATTAGTAGTAGTAGTAGTAGTAGTAAACGTAGAAGTAGAAAATTAGTAGTAGTAGTAGTAGTAGTATAAGAAAAATACTAGTAATAGTAGTAGTTTAGTAGTAGTAGAGGAAATAGAATATTAGTAGTAGTAAATTAGTAGTAGTAGTAGTAGTAGTAGTAGTAGTAGTAGTAGTAGTAGTGGAAAATTAGTAGTAGTAGTAGTAAAAGTAGAAGTAGGAAATTAGTAGTAGTAGTAGTAGTAAAGAATTAGTATTAGTAGTAGATTAGTAGTTGTGAAGTAGAAGAAGAAGATTGGTAGTTGTGTAGTAGTATAGTAGAATAGTAGTAAATTAGTAAAGTATTAGCTAGATTAGTAGTAGTGTTAGTAGATTTGTTGTACTAGATTAGTAGTAGTATTAGTAGTACATAGTATTAGTATTAGGTTATTCGTATTAGTAATATTAGTAGTAGATTAGTAATATTATTAGTAGCACTAGTAGTAGTAATGAAGTATTTTAATGTAATATTAGTAGTAAATTAGTAATACTACTACTAGCACTACTAATGTAGTACTACTAACACTACTAATTAATCTACTACTAATACTACTACTCATTTATCTCAACAAATCTAATTCATTAAACTAGTACATACTACTACTCCTACTAATCTAATAACACAATTTCTAACCTAATACAATAATCACTAACACCTAATTAACATACTAACTAACCTAATTGACATACTACAATTACCGTCTAACAATAAAACGAAATCTAACCTAATTCACATACTAATTAACCTAATTAATATACTAATTAACCTAATTACTAAACTAACTAACCTAATTAACATAATCACCCTGCAATCTAATTAACTAATTAACCATACATAATCATCATACAATCTAATCACCATAATTATTAATCTAATTTAATAAAAACAGTTTAGTAAACTAATTGAGTAAAAATTAAGTAAAAATTAATCTAATCAATTGAACTAATTGAGTAAAAATTAAACAGTAAACCGTAAACTAACAATTAAACCGTAAACTAATTGAACTAATTAAGTAAAATTAAACTAATCAAAACATTAACCTAATTGAACTAACAGTAAACAGCACCATACCTGAGATTTGGGGGGTCGGGTTAGGGTTTTTCGAGGTTGGGTCGGGTTAGATACGCCGGGGGTTCGGGGCTGCCTTCGCGCGTGGGAGGGGGGTGTTCGTCGGGGCTGGTTTCGGGGCTGGTTTCGGGGGCAGGGTCGCGCGTGGGAGGGGGGGTGCGCCGGCAATGTTCGTCGCGAGGGTGGGGTGTCCGCCGGCGACGTTCGTCGCGAGGGGGGGCAGGGTTCGCCGGAGTAAGGGGCTTAGGGTTTCGATTTTGTTTTGGGATCGAATTAGGGTGATGGTGCCGGATCTGGGTAGGGTGGTAGTCGCCGGAGGTTTCTGCGTCGCCGGTGATGGTGTAGGATGGTGGTCGCCGGTGGTTTCTGCGTCGTCGTCTTTTTCGTCGTCTCTAGAGAGGGATTGGGGGTGCGGGTTTAGGGTCTGTACCCTTCTCGCGATATATTTTTTTTTATATTAACAGCTACTGCATCGGAATAGCCGACGCAAACCGACGCAGCTTTCGAGTTTGCGTCGGCTATTCCGATGCAGACCTCGATATTTTTTTTTATATTCAAAAAGGTTGCGTGGGATTAGCCGACGCAGACTAACGCAATATTCACGTCTGCGTCGGCTAATCCGATGCAACATCTTTAATTTTTTATTTTTTTTTATTTCAACACACTCTGGTTGCATCGGATTAGCCGACGCAACGTTTATTATTGCGTCTGGTTGCGTCGGCTAATCCGATGCAGCCTGCGTCAAAATAAAAAAAAGTCAACAGAATTAATAACGTTGCATCGGATTAGCCGACGCAACCAGACGCAATAATAAACGTTGCGTCGGCTAATCCGATGCAACGCTGTTAATTCTGTTGACTGTTTTTTTTTTATTTTGACGCAGACTGCATCGGATTAGCCGACGCAAATGTTATTATTGCGTCTGGTTGCGTCGGCTAATCCCACGCAAACCCTTTCACATAGTGGCGCCAACCCGAAATTATTGGCGCCTGTATCATGGAGTCGGATAGCGTCGGCTAGTCCCATGCAATATTATTGCATCGGATTAGCCGACGCAAATCGACACAGTTATGCCAGTTGCGTCGGATTATAAATCCGACGCAACTTATCCGACGCTATTTCCACTGTTTTTAGTAGTGCCTGTTTCAAGCCCGACTGCAGGTGTAACGGGCCACTCGACTAAGTTAGCTGCCTACTCGGTCGAGTAACCCTAAACCGGGTGCCCTGGCTTTGCCTATATAAGCAACCCTCATGCACACACAATAAACAATCTTTTTCAATACCTACACAACCCTAATCAATCTACAACCCTAATTCAAACCCTAAACTTAGTTTTAGGAAATCGAAACCCAAACCACCATAACTCAACCTTCATACACCTCGAAGCTCCCGTGTTAAAGCCGCGATTACGAGTCTGATCCGAGACAAGAACATGTAGGTTGAGGGTGCCAAAACCCGCTTCTTTCCTTCTTCTCTTCCTCCCGTCGTCTTCCCTTTTTTTTTGTTACGTCTTTTTGGTTTATTTATTTATTTTGGTCATCGCATCATAATATCGATAATATAATTAGTATAAAACATTAAAATTCTTGTCGATTTGTGTCGAACGTGAGTGATGGTGGGATAAGGAAAACCGAACATACAAGTGTACTGCACACAACGTTGACGGTCGCTTATCCCATCACCCCGATCGTTTGATTATTGAAACAAGTTAACTTAAACAATAATCCTTTTTATTTCGTTTTCATCATTATTCGAGTCGCATATTTACGTCGATTTTCAAAAACAAGTTTTCTATTAAATAAGGGTCGATCCATTAGATTCGATACAAATTCCCTAATTGGATGTCGAATCTAGCGATCTAGTCACATAAATTAGTTAACGCGATTTACCCATATCGCGAAATTAATTTAAGACGACTAAAATTAATTTATTTTTTGTTTTCACTCTAGTATTCCATATCGATTCAATAATCGAATATGGGATACTACGAGTTTTCAAAATTAAAATCGAATATAAATCCCGCAATATTTATATTCGATTCAACAAAATCGACGGTTTGTAAAATCCGAGTCGAGCATAAATTGTGCAACATTTATGTCCGATTTGGTAGAATCGTCGAACTATCAAAAATCAAAAGCAATCTCAAGATCAATAATAAAATTGCAAACGAACCTAGTTCGTACAGGTGCCACTCGACCGAGTGCAATAGGCCACTCGATCAAGTGACATCATAAAAATCTAGCAGAATACGTTTTCCGACCTCCACTCGTTCAAGTCTCGCAATGACTCGATCGAGTGGCGACGTACTCGGCCGAGTTGGTCAGTAACTCGGTCGAGTAGGGTCATGAAATCCGGACATAACCCTTTTCCAGAGGTCCACTCGGTCGAGTCCCTCCATGACTCGGTCGAGTGGCCCATTTATCGCATCAAACCGCAAGTCCTACAAGTTATTCGAGTCTCGTTCATATCTTTTCATGACTTAGGTCAACACGCGTCTAATCAATCACGTGAAAGCTTCATTTTTCAAAACCATATTTCATCATATTTGCATAATCTCATCTCATATTTGCATAAACCGTTAAATATCGTTACATCGTTACTAACGCGTTTGTTATTTATTTTGTCAATTTAATTCTTGTTTATTTTATCCTACTAAATGAACCCACATGCTAAAATTTAACTTCGACGTTATAATTAATTGCATTAAATTGACTTAGAAACCCCTTTCAATTTCATTCACATGCTTAGGGAAAATAACCTTTGCATATCATTTTCCCGTTTTACTAACGCGCGTATTGGAAAGTCATTCGAATTCTTAGTAGAGGCCGCTAATGTGCGGGCGAGGTTGGGTGTCCTTTGTGGGCTTCCCAACACGTACCCTCACCCCTTACTCAGAACCTCGGTTTCCGGATGCCCGAAACCGTTGGCGCACGAGAGTCATTCAATACACGATATCCGATAATGTCGGTATCGGTATCAAATGCAAAGGGACGAGCCCAATAAACTCTGACATCGGAAATGGACCGTATTTTGTATACGGCCCACTACGACATAGAGTGGGCTCGAATGGTTCCGAATAACCACAAAATTCGGTGGCGACTCCACATAGACCTAAATTTCAATTCGATCCATTCTCATATGGAGATTCATTCGCCTACCCAAACCCGCACGTGGCCGCGTCGGGGTGGACCTACGTCATGTCCACACTCTCATTCATCACTCTCGACCAAAACAATTCTCAATAAAAGTATACGCGTCCAATCAACACAGTCAATAACACGTTCAATCATTCATCTTCTTTCTCGCGACGCTGCAACTTCTCATTTCATGGCGGTTATGCAAATTGTCGAATACACCAACGGTGAGTTTTTTCTCTGTAATTTATACTGGAAACGCCATGAAAGTCATTAAGATGCTCCATATTATTATATTTTACGTTTACAGTATGCAAACTTCATATTATTAAAAGTCTGATCATTATATGAATTCTTTGCACTAACATATAGTTGGTGTTATTTTAATTCGCATCTTATGTTACTTTAATACACATCATATGTTAATTTAATGTCTAGGCCCTGTGCATAATAATCTTATACTAATTGAATCTCGTGTTACTTTAATGCACTTTAACGGTTACTTTAGTTAATGTCAATTGTTACTTTAATGCATTGGAGTAACAAACGATTTAGAATACCGTCATATGGTGCAAGGATGTGGGTGAGAGTTTCACTCCATACATAGGGTAGATCTTCAAAGACGTAGATGAGGATAAGAAGAAGAAGAAGAAGAAGAAGAGGAGGAGGAGGAGGAGGAGGTGGATGAAGAAGAAGAAACACAATTCTGAGTAGGACAATATATTGTTAGAGTAACATACATTATTCGTTAGAATAACATACTGAATAAGTTACAGTAACACAGTTTATGAGTTTGATTGATTTTCCAATATCCAGTCCTTGAAGATCCTTTATTGATGTAACATTCTTTATTGATGAGTAACATCCTTTATTGACGTATAATTAGTTAGAATAACACACATTATGCATTAGAGTAACATACATAATGAGTTACAGTAACACAATTTACGAGTATAATTTGATTTCCAATATCAAGTTCTTAGAATAACAAGTGTGAAACATTGGAATTATAATGGAGTTTTATCATTTTTGTTTTGGAGTATCGTTAATAGAAACATACATTATGCAACGTATTGTTTTTGTAAGAGACTATTATGCATCATAACAGATTTTATGAGTTAAAGTAACACAGTTCATGAATTAGAGTAACACATTGTATGAGTTAGAGTAACATGTAGCAAATGGATGATTTTTTAGTGAAAATAAAGATGAAACGACGCACTTGTTGTGTGAGAGAAAGATGCTGTTAAAAATTTGATGGGATAGAGAAAAGATTTGCATTGAGATAATTAAGGAGGAGAGAGAAAAAAATAAAATACTTACCAAAATTTAGTTAGTTATTTTCTTAATTGACAAAACAATCTTAACCATTAATCTATCACTAATTTAAGGGTTGAGATGAGGACTCACGGGCTCAATTATGATAAGTGGACTCACCTGGTCCCTCGCATATATATATATATATATATATATATATATATATATATATATATAGAGAGAGAGAGAGAGAGAGAGAGAGAGAGAGAGAGAGAGAGAGAGAGAGAGAGAGAGAGAGAGAGAGAGAGAGAGAGAGAGAGAGAGAGAGAGAGAGAGAGAGAGAGAGAGAGAGAGAGAGAGAGAGAGAGAGAGAGAGAGGTAGGTTCAAATAAGGTCACCTTGTTTCAGTAAGTCTCTATTAAAGTTACAGATGACATACGATAAAGTTGCATTTGTTTAAAATAGATATGTAACTATAACATTCAGCTCTTTTATCACTTCAAGTGATAAAGTGCATCTTTATCACTCATCTCGTGTAACTTTAAGCACTTTTTGTGTAACTTTAACACTTGACCTTATGCCCTTAAAATAGTTGTTGCCCTTATTTGAACACACATATATATACACACACACACACACACACACACACACACACACACACACACACATATATATACTCTATATAGAAGTGGGATCAGGTGAGTCCACTTATCTATTTTGAGTCTGTGAGTCCTCATCTTAGCCATTGATTTAAGTATAGATTAATGGTTAATATTTGTTTTCATAATTAGGGAAATAACTAAAATATCTTATTAAATATTTATTTTTCTCTCTCCTCCTTCAATTTCTACAGCCAACTACCCAATCACTTCAATATTTCATCCCCACGTTTTCCTTTTTACTGAAGTATTTTCAATTTATTGAACATCCCGCCTACATCATTCACTTTTCACCGCCTACATCATTCACTCAAGTCATTACTTTTCTCTTCATCTTCTCATCGCCTTTCACGCTTCGTTTTCATCTCATCGCCATTCAAGTTTCGTTCTCATCTCATCGCCATTCACGCTTCGGTCATTCAGTCTACAAATTATCTTCACAATCATCAACGATGCAGCTGTACTATTTTTCATCTATAAACCTAAGATAAATTAGGTTTTTTTTGTGGGTTTTTAATTACTGTATTATTCTTAGGTCTGTGTTTTTTGGTTTTTAATTACGTAGCTGTATTATTCTTCAACGACTTTGTGTTTACTAGGTTTTTGGGTTTAGTTGTACTTCTTTCCAATTGAATTGCTTGTTATGCTAATTTAATTGTTTTCATGTTCGAAATTGATTATACAGACTCTGCTTACAATCGGTCCCCTGCATATATGATATAAACAATTTTTGTGTTACTTTAATTTACATTACTTGTTATTTGAATTCGTATCATTCGTTATTTTAATTTATAACATGTACAACTAAGTCTATCCTATTATACCTTGCCATCTTCATCGTTCTCTTGTTGAAACATACATATAGTGTTACTTTAATGCCTTTAATTTGTTACTTTTATGCAGAACGTCTGTTACTGCAATGTATAGTATCTATGAGTAAGCATTTGTTGCATGCATGATATATATGCATCGCCTTTCTCTAACGTCTAATGGAGTTACTTTAATTCACATGATCTATTACTTTGACGCTTATTACCTGTTACTTTAAACCGGCTACTAGTACAATGTGGATGAGGTATGTCATCCTCTATTCAGTTTGTATCATTGGCATTATTCTCATAATAATACATTTTCAGATGGCAAAAGGAGGTAAGATTGTCGTTGTTGGTGAGAAGAAGGGGTAGGGTTAGAAGCAAGTTCAACGGGCAAAAAAACGGCTGTCAAGCCTTCTAAGTTGAAAAAACTAGTTACCGAAGAGGCTGGTGAAGACAACATCGATTGTTCGTCGTCGGTCATGTGCAGTCCGAAGCTTCTTGTTGATCTAATATCTAAATTAAACCCAAAGGCAGCGGGAAGCGCTTTCAACGATCGGATTTGGCGGTGTACTTGAAATGCACCTTAGGAGCTTCCTTGTAAAGTTTGCTACTGACTTCATGTCTTTATTCAGCGACGACACGCTGATATTTAGGTGCGGGAGCAATCAGTTCCTCGTAACCAAGCATGATGTACATGACTGCTTCCTCCTTCCACTTAGACCAGACCCTGTTGAGCTGCTGCCAATGGGTCGAACGAAGGCGGCCGAAGAGGAGTCTGTCGTTGAGCTGAAGAAAAAGCGGAGAGGTCACTTTCAAGTCGTCAATGAAAGTGATGCAATCCCTCTGTCAAAGGTCCTTAAGAAACTGCAGGAGGATGTAGATGGTGGAGAGATGTTCTGTAGGATGTTCGTTCTCTACAGCATGTCGATATTCTTCAACCCGAAGTCCAATCATGGGGTTGATCTGAGACTACTGAAGGCTGTGCAAGATGTACAGCAGATCAAAAACTTTGACTGGTGCACGTTCATACTGGCCGGACTGGCACAGGCGTGCGAGGATTTTGTTTTCCGTAGTCGATCATATTTACATGGCTGTGTGCCGTTTTTAATGATTACCTACTTCCAGCGGTTTGTCTACCGCAATCTCTCGTGCTCGTGTGATCTCCCTTTGATCAAGCACTGGGATGGTCAACGCATGCTTGAACGGTTGGCCGGTGAGTTTATTGGTGGTGGGCTGGGCCGGCTTACCCGATCTGGTGTGGAGTACCCCCGTTGTGTACATGAGGTGAAGGGGGGAAACGCGTCATCGCCGTTGAAGATTACATAGAACCGTCACACTGATGATGGTACATTGCCTGGATAAGAGGGCGATAAGTTCATCAGCATCAAACTTGCTCAAGGGGTTGAAGACGACAGTGAACTGAGGGCCAGGGCGGTCGACGTCAGTAATCAAGTCATTAATGAATCTATATATATGTATGACTTGGGAATCATGGTTTTGTGTGCCGTAAATCTGTGACCATGTAAATCCTGAATGTCTGTAAATCTGCATTTTGCTCTAACATATGAACTATTACCTTAACACATAACTGATGTTACTTTAATTAACAGTATGTGTTACTTTAATGAACAATATGTGTTACTTTATCCTGAATCATCTACATTTTGCTCCAATACATATTATGTTACTTTAATTCATATCATATGTTAATCTAGTTGATATCATATGTTACTTTTAATGTCCACCCTCTTTGACTACACATTCTGTCACCTGAGTGCACACACATGCACTGTTACTTTAATACGTATGATTGTTACTTTAGTATGTATCATATGTTACTTTAATGAATAAGTCCTTTCATAGAATATTCATTTTTTTACCCCTATACATATTTGTAACACAGTTATTGTTTCACGCAGAAGGTCCATGCGATTCATCTTATGATGGGGACGAATGCAGTTGCATTCCACGATTGGTGGGTGTTACATTGTGCAAAGATCAAGAGGATAACATCGGGCAAACCATTACTCGATGACCCGATCCCGTCACAAGCATCCCAGCGTTCTGGGGAGGAGATGAGCTGCACCAGATGGTGGACCAAGTATCTGATGTGCTTCGATGTGCCAGGGAGCTGTCGTCACAGGGGCCGGTATTTGAGGCCAGACGTACACATGAAGATAATGTGGATGATCTTAACTTTCAGCCGTAATCGATGGCTGAGGTAAACGAAGTTATTGAGGAGGAATATCAGTTACACAATCACCGCCAGCTGGTTCTGTCACTGTGGGATAACGATAAATACGAGGAGGGAGGTGAGTGCCTGCGGGTGGAAGTAGACGGTAGGAAGGTCTTCCACCCTTATCTTTTTCATACTGACAAACATTTGGGTTGCATGCAAGTCGTCGATGATAGGCTTGGGTGCTCTTTTGACTGTGATGTCCCGGATCCTGACCAGCTTACGCTGTCGAACAAGGTCTATTCTGTCTGTTAGGAAAGACATAGTTGACTACGTCTTCTACAAAAATGAAAAATACATTACATCGTAAGTGGTTTACATTACCTATTTTTTCGTGGGTTTTGATGTTGGTTTTGTCGAGTGTTACATAATTTGTTCGAATTTTGCATGGAGATGATGGTAAGGTTCAGCGACTTCTTCAATGTACCGCGTGGCGAGCTAGCCACGCTGGCGCCTGGAGAGCAGCTTTCAAATGTTGCGATCGACAGCTGGTGCATACTTCTCAACCACATGGCTGCTGCTCGGACTGCACCGCTTCGTACATCACGCTGCTTCTTTAGAGTCAGCCACAGCGTAAGCTAATTCATTAGCTCTACCAAAATGAAGTATAAATATCATCAAAAAACCCTGATAATATCAGTATAATGTCGCCATATCAGTCGCTACAATATATTATGCTAAGAAGGGTATTACTTTAGTTTAACAAGTGTGTTACTGTAATGCACATTGTGCGTTACTCTAATGCATGCCACCTGTTACTCCAACAAATATAATACATATTAAAGTAGCATATCATATAAAGTAACAGATGATAGTCATTAAAATAACAGATGCTCAACACTAAAGTAACACCGTATATGAACTACAATAATTCAGTCCATTGTGTGTGCGCAAATTTCATTTGATGAACCAGACTTTGTCTAATAATACCAACCTTTCTCATGGCGTAACAAATATCATGCAGGATACAGCTTTGAAAATTTGGAGAAGCAGAAAGGGTAGTGTTCCGGTGGATTTGAGCGAAGAATTGTTCAACTTCTGGAACATATGGCTCGAAGAAAATGAAGGGAATCTCGAGCTAGACTCTGACATGGTATTTTCAAATTAGCTCCCATATTTGTAAGATTCGTCAGCAGTTTTAATCATCAAGACCAAACTCATGCTCTATTTGCAAGTATTCGTTCCTGTGCTGTCGGAGAACAATGACCATTACAGCTGCGCGTGTATCAATTTTTTGTCACAGCAGATTGAGTACCTTGATAATAGGCCTTACGATGAGGGGGAGTTCGAAAGTCTTCCTTATGTCGGGATGGCACGGCTCTTAGTAAGTCTACTCACTTTGTATATATTCTAACATCCTTATATACAAAATGTCGTGTATAAGGATGACAAAGTAACAAATGATGTTTCGTCATCTGCCATTCTTATACGTTTTTTTATTTGTTTAATATCAGCAAGGCCAAAGAAATGGGTAAGTATATGGTTCAAAGAGGCATCAACAAGGGGGCCAATGTCTCTTCGTTCACTCTTGTCAACATCCCGTTCAGAAGGCAGGGCAGCGGGTTCTCGGCTAATGATTGTGGCGTATACCTCATGATACACATGACGTTGTACGCTGGGAAGGAGTTCGACTGTCCCCTTGGCACGAGCGAAGCGAACAATCTGTACAGGACAGAAATTGCTTCGACGTTGTCTCTTTGCAACATTAACAAGGAGATGGATGTGTTGATATGAGGGTGTCCTCCTTTGTAGCCGATAAAGCCAACCTTGCCATTAGCAAGACTATGTCAGTTGTTGCCACGTCAATCAATGAGTCTGACAAGAGGTCAGGAGAACCGATTCCCGATGTTAGACCCTCTAAGAAGAGCCGCGTGTCACCATCCACTCCAGAAACTCCTCCTGCTTAAACCGCGCATCAATCACCGGGCACCACCGGGTCGTTATCTGTCCTTAGGAGTCGACCTAGGGGGGACGGGGTTGGCCTAGGCTGCTCCATCGACTGTGGCGTTAGAGACTCCAGTGTACCGATGGCATGCTCGTTCCTTGCAAACAAAAAGACCCTGCTGAGCAATATCGCCGTCCTGTGGAAAAATGTCGTGGACTACTGCTTACTTCAACACAACAGCTACAGCAGCAGGTAATAAGACGAACACTACACTTATTAAGAATATATTGTTGTTTAAATTTTTTTCACCTAACTGTTATTCGCAATGCATTCGATCTTTTCTGAATACAGGAAAGTGGTTGCGGAGTATTCACGGTTGGCTGTAATCACCCGGGGTGATGTAATGTCCATGCTCCCCGGTAATGACATGCCGTCATCTGTTGTCGAGTGCATGTCAATGCTGATGAACAGCCTCGTCGCAAATGGGAGCGGGTCGGGTGATTCTCCGAAGATGGCGTTCTTTTGTCTACAACAGACGGTATGCTTAACGATTTAATGTTTAGGAATTTATGTACATAATTATGTTATGGGGCAGTGTGTTTTATGATATATATATATATAGTGCATATGCATTATGGTTGCCTCATATTCTGATTCTTTTTGGAGAGTGATTGATTAGAGTAACAGTTCAACTGCATTGAAGTAACACTCACCACATGTTGCAGTAACAAATTTTGCACTACATACAAGGACACTCACCACGTGTATCACTACAGCACAAGGACACCCACAAATTGCTTTGTATTGATTGTAAATATTCACACAAACCCAACCTTTTTACAGGATGCGATAATGAGAATTATTGCCGAAAATCCGGATTGTGCGTCCACTCAGAATTCAGACGCTTTGATGGAGCAGTGTTATATTTTCAGGAGTAATTGTGGCGGTACATTGCAGTTGGACGTTGAATTGATCTTTGTGCCCATCAACGTAGATGGGTACTTCTCCCTCATAGTCTTCAACCAAAAGAAGCGTACAGCCGATCTCGTTGACCACTATCGCTACACAAGCATCAGAGAAACAGATATCTTTTCAGCCATCAGGATAATTGTGGGCTCCTCTATTCTTTATTTCATTAGTTTTTTTTCAGAATCTTGTGCGCCATGTTTTTTGAGTTCATCCTATATTATCATCAATGATTTTCAGGTGGCCACAATTAGTGATTTCCTTGACTATTATAAAGTTGTTGGTGCGGAAGATGTTGTGCTGTACAAGTTCCGTGCGATTAAACTAAATTGGCAGTCCAAAGTCATCAACAAGGATGAGTCGGGGACGTTTCTTCTGATGCACATGCTAATGTAGGAGGGCCGCGAATTCCAACACGAAGACCTCGAAAGGAAGGTTAACAGAAGATACCTGGTGGTCCAGCTTGCAGCCACTCTTCTCCTAGCAGACTTGAATAGGGTTCGAAGGCGGCTGATTGGTGATGTAAAGAAGTTTGTGACAGCTAGGCCAAAATTAATTGAAGAAGTGATGGCTACACGAGGAAAGGGTCGGAAACAGTAATCCGTAAATGGTTGGATTAATTGGAACTTTCGTTTAACCAAAAAACTAATCATCGTTTTGTACAAGGTTTACAAATTATGTTGTCAGAAAAACAGTTACTGTCATTCTGCCATATTTCAATGTCATTACATCCCTTAAACTTTGTTACTTTAACTCGTATAATTGGTTACTTCAATTACTGTCATGTGTTACTTTAACTCTAATATCTTGTACGTTGCATAATAGTGTCTTTAACACAGGATGTCCAATTAAACAAAAGAGTAATGTCTTCTTTATTTTGTTTTCCACAAACAAATAGAAAAGGAGTAATATTCTGTAATTCTTTCAACATTAAAAAAATGATATCCAGTGTTACTCTAACTCATCTAGCACGTTACTCTAATGAATAATATGTGTTACTTTAAATAATCTTACTCTAGTAAAATATTATATCTTCCAAGGAATAAATATCTGCAATTCAATCAACATTAACAAAATGATATTCCGTGTTACTCTAACTCATCAAGCACGTTACTCTAATAAATAATGTGTGTTACTTTAAGTGAATAATATATTTTATTCTCCAAGGAATGCATATCTGTAGTTCAATCAACTTTAAAAGAATGTGTTACTGTAATTCGTTCAATACGTTACTATAAGGAATAAGCTACGTTACTCTAATAACATATTGCCCTAATCAGAATACTGGTTCATCTTCTTCATCCTCATCTTCTTCTTTTGTTTCTGATTCTGATTCATCGTCAGATGGTTCGACAGTCGGCGGCGGCCGTTTTGCAAAGGGATTGGGGCAATTCCTTTTGTCGTGATGCAACATCTGCTTAGAATTGTTGCACATGCGCTTAGGCTTCTTTGCAAGTGCAACGGATTTTGCTTTTCTCAATAACAACTTTTTCCCGCTTCCTTTTGTCTTGGAAACCTTCGGCGGGAGTATCGTTATCTCTGCAGTTGACGTACATCCTAGCATTTCTTTCAATTCCTGGGTTTTATTCAAAGTTCTGGGACCCTCTATCGGCTTAAGCTTCACCCTGAATTCGCGAATCAAAGCGCACATGCTCTCCACATCTGCTTTATTAGTAGACCGTAGAATACCCATCGTCTCATGAATCTCCGACCACAATTTAGACATCTCAATTTGCTTTCCGTCAATGATGTCAATGTCATCACCATCCATTATGTCATCAACAATACGAGCAGTGCGTAATGCGTCCCTCGACCACCTTCTGGAAACATAGTTATCGGGTATACTGTTCAGGCCCTTCGAGGAATATATCCAAACTATGTGTCGACACAGTATTCCCCTTGTCTCAAAAAATTTACACGTGCATCTGACGTCTGACGTTTCTGCAGGAGGATATTAAAGCATTAAGACAAAACGCGTTACTTTAGTTCATATTATGTGTTATTTTAATGCATTCATTCCGTTACTTTAACTAATAAAACCAGTCAAAGGAAAAACAAGAGGCATGCCATTGTGTACCTTGGCTGTAGTGGACTAGAAATTCTTTACCCTTGGTAGCGTCCCTCATTGTAGTTACTTCAACACCATCTCTTTAAGCAAAACCTCTAACGCTGCACGTTCCCACGGAACACCTTACCTCCTCTTGATATTTGTCAAACACGACGTGGGTGCAGATCCTTGCTGCGTACTGTTCTATCGGCACGTGTGTTATTGTCTTGGGCAAAGATTGTATGTTCTCGCTGTCAAGCTATTTCTGGGTATACCTCTGCTGATCCATGGCGCTCTCGAAACGCATCCAGAATTCAACTAACGTTCCGTGCTGGTTCTCGAACCGTTTAAAGAAACTGTTTTCGCTCTCCGATCTTTTGGTTGTTCGCATTAAGCCACCCATCCTCAGATCCATGCAGTGTGCCATGATCCACTGCTTTTTAATCAAAAAGGTAGTTGCGAACCACTGAACATCCCCCACGTCGTGCTCCTCCATTATTTCAGTCCACCGCTCGTCGAATTCCGCTGCATCGATCTCGTCATCCCACACTATTACGTTCAATTTTTTCAAGAAGTCCTGGTAGTCAGCCCTCGTGGCACCGTATTTAGTGGGGACCTTATTCATGATATGCGACATACAAAATCGTTGCCACGCCTATTTGAACATCTTCCCGAACGATGATATGATCCCGGGGTCCTGATCAGTGATGATGTACGCAGGCTCCACGCCGCCCATGGCGGTCAGGAATTGTTCGAACACACAGTTGAATGATTCAAAGTCCTCATGCACGATTAGAGCGCCACCGAAAGTGACCGATTGTTTGTGATGATCGATACCGGTGAACGGTGTGAATATCATCTTATATTTGTTCGTCCTGTATGTTGGGTCGAACGAAACTGTGTCACCAAACAACCTGTAGTTTCTCCTAGCAACACCGTCAGCCCAAAAGATCCTGCTCAAACTACCATCCTCATCCTGTTCGTAATCAAAAAAAAAATCCTTGCCGATTGTCTGCCATACCCCTGAAACGATCGAAGAATAACTGATCGTCCCTCTCATGGACGAAGCACTTTATATCCCTGCCAAAGTTCTTGAAGTCGACCAAGCTGGCACCTACGTTTGTGAACCCTTCAACCTGCTCCTTACACATCTTGTACGTCTGCGTGGCACCGATCTTCCGCTGAAACAATTCGTTGATTAAAGTAACGTATGACAAAAGTTGAAGAAACAGTAAGAAGGCATTAAAGTAACGCGTTGATTAAGTTACCGTAAATTGCTAATTCACTGATGGCATTCATTAAAGTAACGGAGTTTATGAACCACGGTAACATAGCATGTGCATTAGAGTAACCAAATATTTTGTATGGCGCAGTGAACTCATATAGTGATCAGAATTTAAATAATTGAACCTGCAAGAAGCTACTCAACACAAACCCGTGAATTGTTCAGGATCATTTGCTTGTGGTACATCGTGAGGTTTCTAGATATCTTATGGAATTCTCTGTCTTTCGTTGAAATTAGCTCGTGGTTGTGCCCACTGTGAAAAATAACAATTTTTAGAGGCCCGCCTTTGCTGTAAAACTTAATTCTTGCCATACAGCCAACACGACGGACCTTTGTTTTCCTTTTCGGTTCCTTCACAGCGACTCCCTCGGCCGTCTCTTTCACTGCTACCTCCTTCGACGTCGACTCCTTGGACGCCGCATCTCCGCTGACATTTTTTTTGTTAAAACCCTGCCTGTTACATACGAGCAACTTTGATTTAATCTCACCACCCCGCCATCTTTTCGTTGTGTACCTCCTCACATCGAACTCGCAGGCCAAAGCGTAGATTTTATAAAAAATTACCGCCTCTTCCACGTCTTTGAATATCTGCCCTACGTATGGCGTGAAACTCTCATTCACATCCCTGCACCATTCTCGTGCTTCTGCGTCAACTGAAAAAAAAAACAGTGCATTGAAGTAATTAAACTAATAGAAGATGCATATAAAATAGACATAAAGTAACAGACGACGGTCTCTAAAGTAACGAACAGTGTGCATTAAAGCAACGAATTTTGTGAACTAAAATAACTCCAGGTATATTTCATTCACGTACTCAAAATAAATGCGATAATATGCAATGTTCGTACAATGAACGTAAAATCTAATATTATGGAGAATTTTAATTGCTTTCATGGTGTCTACAGTATAAACAACAGACCAAAAACTTACATTTTGATTGTTTGACAAGTTGAATATCAGCCATAGAAGAAGAAGTTGCAGCGGCACAAGGAAGAAGATGAATGACCAAACGTGTATTAATATTCGTTGACTGAACTCGTGTACTTTGATTGTAGGTTATTTTGATTGGAAGTCGTGGACGATAGCAAAGCTGTATATTTCTCTGAATGGGGAGTTACTCTTTTTATTTGTTTCCTATTTTGTTGGCAATCACGTCCCACTATTATAGGAAACAATATCCTTTTTTATTATTTTTTTAACATGGCGGTTTCATATATCCCCACGACACTCTAATGCGTTACAATAACAGACGGTATGCACTAACGTAACACCTTCGATGAATTAAAGTAACAGATCATAAAAGTAACAAATGTTTGTCATTAAAATAACAGCCTCTCTACACTAAAGTAACACAGTATGTGAACTAAAATAACCAAATATCTTTTGTGTGCGCAGATATTGTATGATGAATATGCAGTTCAACGTAGAAAAGTAGAAACTAATAATTAGTATCATCTTAATGACTCCCATGTCCTTCCCAGTATAAACTACAATGCATATACTCACCGTTTCTGTGTTCTACGATTTGCATATCAGCCATTGAATGAAAAGTAGAAGCCGGATTGATTGAACGTAGAATGCAGCAGCGCGATGAAGACGATGACTGACTGAATGTGGTCTTGATTGTGTCATTTTGAAGTAAATGGCAGCGGCGCGAATAAGAATGATGAACAAGAGAATGAATGATTGAATGAGCGAGAGAACGATGAAGAAGAAAGTGATGGAAACAGAATTGATGAACGAGAGAATGAATGACTTAATTATATGTTACTGAAAATATTCTCCTTCCTATTTTGATGGAAGCAATATCTTTTTTTTTTATAATCTAGTGATTGATCTCGTCCCTTCATCCATGTCTCATCCAACGGATGTGATGAGGACTTAGGGACTCAATTCTTATAAGGGACTCATTAGAACCCCTCTCTCTTATATATATATATATATATATATATATATATATATATATATATATATATATATATATATATATATATAGAAGTGGGATCAGGTGAGTCCACTTATATATGTTGAGTCCATGAGTCCCCATCTTAGCCCTTGATTCAATGTTAGATTAATGGACAAGATTGGATCTTATAATTAAGGAAATAACTAACAAATCTGGTAAATATATCATTTCTCTCTCTCTCCTCCGTAATTATCTCAATGCAAATCTTTTCTCTCTGTTATCTATCGTTTTAAATGTCTCTTTTTCTCTCACACAACAAGTTTTTTCAAAATTAAGTTTTTTTCATCTTCATCAAAAAATCATCATTTTCCTACTGCCATTGTACGTATGTTACTATGTTACTGCCATAATCCATAAACTATGTTACTTTAACTCATATAACGTGTTACTTTAATTCATGAACTGTGTTACTTTAACTCATAAAATCTGTTACGTTGTTTAATATATTCTCTTGCAAAAACTATTACTCTAACTCATACAATGTGTTACTCTAATTCATGAACTGCGTTACTTTAACTCATAAAATCTATTATGTTGCATAATAATCTTTTGCAAAAACAAAACTTTCAATCAACCAAAAGAATAATGTATGTTTCTATTAAGGATACTCCAAAACAAAAATTATAAAACTCCATTATAATTTCAATGTTTCACACCTGTAACTATAAGAACTGGATATTTGAAATCAAATTATAATCATAAACCGTGTTACTGTAACTCATTAAAACTGTGTTACTGTAACTCATTAAGTATGTAACTCTAACACATAATGTGTGTTATTCTAACTCATTTTATTTACTCCAATCAAGGATGTTACTCTAACGAATAATGTATGTTACTCTAACAATATATTGTCCTACTCAGAATTGTGCTTCTTCTTCATCATCTTCTTATTCTTCTCCTGATTCTTCTTCATTGTCAGACGATGATTTACATGACATTTCCTTCTTCTTCTTCTTCTTCTTCTTCTTCTTCTTCATCATCATCTTCTTCTTCTTCTTCTTCTTCTTCTTCTTCTCATCTACATCTTTGAAGATCTGCCCTATGTATGGAGGAAATTCTCACCCACATCCCTACATCATTCAAGTGCTTTTGCGTCTACTGAAAAAACAATAACAGTGCCAATAAACGTGGCGAAAAAAAAACAATCAAAACTTGAAATATGGATTAAAGTAACAGATAACAAGAACTAAAGTAACAGATGAAGTGCATTGAAGTAACATTGAATTAAATTAACAGAGTATGCTTATACACCAGGTATAAAGTAACAGAGGTCAGACATTAAAGTAACAGATAGTATGAATTAAAGTAACAGATAATGTTCATTAAAATAACACCAGATATAAGTTAGTACAAAAAATTCATATAATGATAAAAATGAGAGTATGACGCAGTATCTTACTTTTTGATATTGTTTCCTATTTTGAACCCATCATGTCCCATAATTATAGGAAGCAATATTTTTTGTTCTTTTTTTTATATGGCGTTACTCTTTGATATTGTTTCCTATTTTGGTGGCAATCAAGTTCCATTATTATAGGAAACAATATATTTTTTTTTATTATTTTTTAATATATGGCAGTTTCCTAAATTCTTAGAACACTCGAATGCACTGCAATAACAGATGAAAAGCACTAAAGTAACGGCTGGAGTGTATTAAAGTAACACGACATATAAAGTAACAGATGGTAGACATTAAAGTAACAGATGCTCTACACTAAAGTAACGCAGTATATGAACTACAATAACTCAATATATTGTGCATGCGCAAATTTCATATGATGAATCAGACATTTAACAGTATGCGGTTTCCCATATTGTAAACGTAAAAACTAATAATTGAGTAGAGTCTTAATGACTTCCTTGGTGATTTCAGTATAAATTTCAAAGCATATACTCACCGTTTGTGTGTTCTACGATTTGCATATGAATCTAAGATGAATGACACGACCATGAAAGCAATATCATCATGAAAATTGACGCAAAACATGAATGACACGACCATGAAAGCAATACCAACATGAAAATTGACGCAAAAAATGAACGCAAATTGACGCAAATTAATCAAGATGATGAATAAAAATTGACGCAAAACATGAAAGCAATATTGAAACTCACCATTGCTATACTCGATGAATTGCTTATCAACGGTTAATGAAGATGTCGCGATCATTGAATTCATAGTAATAGAATTTCGAGCAAAGATTTGATTGAATGAATGAATGAACGTGATGATCGATGGGAGCTTTTTTTTAAAAGGTTTGATGAACCTGTAACATAAATGAATGAATGAGGAATAAGAAATGAAAGTGATATGGGAGTTATTGTTTCCTAAAATCATGAGAATTATTTTAGGATACTAAATCTTTTTTTTTTTTTCTTTTTTTTTTAAATACAAAATATTAGGATGCATCTTGTCCATCCATTCTCATCCCATCCGTTACATCCCATCCAACGGATGGGATGAGGACTTAGGGACTCAATACTTATAAGGGACTCATTAGAACTCATCTATATATATATATATATATATATATATATATATATATATAACTACACTTACTACTATTACTCTACCTTATTTCCTAATCTATATCTATATATACTATCAAAACTCAAACAAAATTAACATATTTCTTCATTTCATTTTGAGAGTATATGAAGAAGACATGTCACCCTCTTCTCATTGGTTAATTTTTTCTTCTTTTTTTAAAAAATAAAATAATTAAATTGTGTATTAAATGTTTAGTATTAAATGTAAATGTGTGTGGACCTAGTGTTATATGCATAGATAGTTTTTTAGATCTATTATTCAACCGTTTGTTAGACGCAATTCATCGAGATACATTATATTCAAACGCACCCAATTCCGTTTTTTCGAAAAAATCTCATCTTTTCAAAACGACCTCTTAAACACCGATACACCGCCCAAGTCATGATTTCTAAAAAAAGGGAAAAACATTTTCAAATGTCATCGTCATGGCGAATTTTACACTCGACATTTCTGAACAAAATATGTTTTCAAACGTCATCACGCGGCTAAACTAAAACCCGTCAAACAACAAATATCGTTAATACAATTCGAGTAGATAGTCCCTAAAACGCCCTGTCAATTCGATCTCACCCTTAGCCCTGTTTCGCAGATCTAAAAATGTCCTCCAACAACAATGAATCACTCAACGTAATGCTAAGGCTCATTATGGAAGTTCAGAGTAACCTGGCCCAAATAACCGCCTCCCATGACAATATCTTACTCCAGCTCGGCAAGCTTGAGAGCGCGGCCGATGAGGCACAACACCTCCCTCAAGAGGAGATGGAAGAAAAGCCTTTCATCCCTAACGGCAAGATGAGATTAGGACCAGCTAGGTTTGTCCCGGCTCTTGGAGGACGCCCGTTTAGAAGCCTTATCGACCTGGGCATGACTTATTGCCGAAGCCCTTAGGATCGCCAACGAGGACTGGTAGTTATCCCAGCTCGTCCCAACCCCGGATCCGCCACGTGAGGCCCGAGGGGCTGATTGGGACCCCAGTGCCTATTGTTTGTATCATCAGGGCAGGGGACACGATACGGAGGACTGTGACCGCCTCAAACACGACATCCATGACCTGGTTGATGCCGGAACCTTTCCCTCGATAAAGAAGCAGACGCCGCAGCCCATCAACGGTAGGGCTGGCGACGAAACAACCACGTCTATAGTGGTGAAGACCTGCGGTACCATTAGAGTGGTGTTCACTGAAGGGAGCCTTGATGCTTAGAGGCATGACCAGTCTTAGTCGGAGTCTAGTTCATCTCAGGGCCTAGACTTAAAGTAATAATAATAAATATCTTGTCTTTTTTTCGAGTCTAGGGAGATGCGAGGGGACATGTCCTCCACCTCCCCCAAAACAAAATCGCGGGCATTTAAGCCTGTCTATTATCAATAAAATAACTCCTTTTGTTTTACAAACATGCCTCGACAATCGCTTGACTTCTTTCAATAACTTACTCTAACGCTTTAAGAACTCGACTTTGTGCAATTATCGATAACAACTGACTAAAATGCAAGGACTACAATAAACGTCCCATTTAGCTTCCCCCTATCAAAGGGGATCAGAAATCACAACAATAAGCCTGCAACGAACACCCATCTAACTAAACTCCCCCAACACGACCCTATACGAAGCCTGCCTGATAGGTCTAAAAGCGGCCATGTCTCTAGGAGTCAAACACCTTAGAGTACACGGAGTTTCGTCCTTAGTAGTCAACCAAGCCACGGGGAAGTGGAAGTGTAGACACCCGCATTTTGACCGCCAGGTGTCTATAGTAGGTCCCGCCAAACACCCGATGATGATAGGACGCAAACATGCTTTAATGGGCTCGGATATGGGCTCGAAATCATGGACATTTGGTTTAGGCTTATTACGGAGTACAAATCTCACAAAATGGACCTCAAATTCAGGCCCAGTGGGTCGTTTCGAGTCAAATAAGACTAATTTGGGTCGATTCTGACACGGGGGGTAAAACCGTCTTTTAGCGACCGAGTCACACGATCTGGCCGTGTCATTACGCGTCCAGTTCGGACTCAATCACTACAAAAATCAGCCTTCAATAATATTTAACAAATCCGTTTAAGGATAGAATTCGATCTCAAGTAGGAATTCTATCCGGAAACCGAAACGAAGTATCACCCGAGCTCAGATACTCGGCTGAAACAGCCGAGATACCTCCCCACCAGCCGAGATTCTTGGCTTATTCACCAAGAAACGAGAAGTTTATTCCCTTGCGAACTCTCGTGTTTCCTATCCAAACCGGTGTTTCTTGTCACACAAGCAAGACCACCTCGATTCCTATAAATAGGACCTCATATTCAAACACAAAAAACACATTCATTATCGATCAACACACTAAAACTTTTCAATAACTCATACACAATTATTATAGCAAAAATAGTCTCAAAATCCACATCCGAAGGAATACCGAAAAATTGTCCAAAAGCCGACGAATTCGTCCCGTCACCCGGCCGAACCCACGCCTCACACACACACACACAAAAACGCTCCAAAAACCGACGCCTTAACTCACCCGCATCATCTCGAAGCTCCCGTGCTTAAGCCACTGTCCGACGAGCCTTATACCGAGAACGCAAAGCATGTAGGTTGAGGGTGTAAATCAAACCCGATTATTCTTCTTTTCTCTCTCTCTCACGTCTTTCTCTCCTTTTTCGTCCGTCTTTTTTATTTTTTTTTATTTTCATCGATCGTTTCGCATTATTAATATGGGTCGTTTGTCGCATCATATTTTTATTTATTTTCGGCGATAAAAAATTTTTTATAACGTTCTTAAAATACGATACCGATTCTCTAATCGAATATTGTACCTACAAGAACTAAATTAAATCGATTTTCGTTGATGCTAATAAAATCATCATTTTTTTTTAACCAAAGTCGATGATTTTTTAACGCGGAGAAAATTAACACCTTTTTTCGTTCAAAATTCTTTTTTTCAATTTTTCGTTCAAAAACGAGTTTTTCAAAACTTTTTTATAAAATCATTCAGACTATTCGATATCGATTTCATAATCGAATATCGAATACGACGAATATCGAAAATATAAATCGAGTATAAATTAATCCATATTTGTACGCGATTTATAAGAATTAACGATTTTTCGAACAAAATAAAAAAAACCCGAACAGGCTGTCACGCGAGTCGTGCGCCTGTCAGGCGACTCGCGCCACAGCCTGCTCGGCCGAGTCCTTTTTTCTTCGTTTCTTCGCTTTTCTATTTTTAATTCTTTTCGAACCTTATATTAAAATGCGACTTTCGCGACATATTTTAATAAATACTTTTTTTTTCGACCTCGGTCAACACGTGTTAATCAATCACGTGTCATCAAATCTTTTCTAAAATCATGCATATTATTTATTTGCATCTTTTTCAATTTATTCATCGTTACTAACTCGTTTTCTCGTGTTTGTAGCTTTTTATTTGTTTTTATCGTTTTATTAGACTAAAACGAATTCACATGCTAAAATAACTTTGACGTTATTAGTTTAATATGCATTAAACGACTTAGCAACCCACTTTATTTTTCTCACATGCTTAGGAAAATAATGTTTGCATATCATTCAACCGTCGAACTAACCCGTGTACACCAAAAGCGAACGATATCTTAGTAAAGGCCGCTAAGTGCGGGCGGGGTTGGGTGTTCTTAGTGAACTTCCCAACACGTACCCTCACCCCTTACTCAGAACCATGGTTTCCGGATGTCCGAATCCATTGGCTACGAGAGTCATTCAATATACGATTAACCGCCCAGTCGGCATCGGTATCGATATGCAAAGGGACGAGCCCAATAAACTCTGACATCGGAAATGGGCCGTATTTCGTATGCGGCCCACTACGACATAGAGTGGGCTCGAACGGTTCCGAATAACCACAAAATTCGGTGGCGACTCCTACTTCGATTTAAATTTCAATTTGACCATCTCATATGGAGATTCATTCGCCTCCCCAAACCCGCGCGTGGCCGCGTCGGGGTGGACCTATGTCATGTCCACAATTTGGCGACTCCGCTGGGGATCAACTGATGAGTCACTTACCATCGGCATCCCTAGGGTGAGACTCGAAAAGAAATCGTTCGAATAGTAATGTACACGTTTTAGTTCAATGGTTCATGCATAACCCAATCTTTCCCGGGCCGGTTACTTGTGACCGACGTCCCACTATACCACGGTGCGTTCCTACTTGGACCCACTAAACATCGATGGTGGAACTCGTTTAGGTTTTGCGGCATGTCCTAAGACCCACTCGGCTTAGGGAGTCCGTCCTCAGTACGAGAAAGCCATCGTTGTTGGTATAGACCCTATTAGACCGACCGAGACTTAGACTAAGAGCATACATGGTGTCGTTATACTGTTTCCGTGACTACATGCTACTTGGTCCGTGTCTCATCCTTTTTTAAAAAAAAAACCGAGTTTTCAAAAAAAACACTTGCATCTTTTTCGAAAACCATCCATTTTTCAAAACCCGGAAAGCTACCGAATTTAGGACTTATGATTTTGACTCAAAATAGCCTATTTTTAGCCGGTATGTTGTCCAAACTTTTTCAAAAATTCAAAATCTCGGCCCGATAAACCTTTTTTTTCGATTTTCAAAAAAGATCGGGCCGTCCAACCCGACTTTGCTCGGTTTTCAAAATTCAAACCCTCTTCTTCTTAGGACTTCCCTTATTTAGCAGTGTCGGATCTTGTCATAAGTAGTAAGAGTCCATAGCGTCGAAACTCCGTCGATCTTACATCACGGGTTTCCACCCCATCCCAAGTCCGCCTTATTAGTCAAGGCACGGCCCACCTACGTAGGACAAACTCCTACCGAGGGAAGCCCACTTACACAATCGAGTCCAATGTCTGGGGATTAGCTCACACGTAGGTCTTTCTTCGAACGGGACTAGGCCCACCTTGCCAAATCCTAAAGAAAACCCACCGTCCACGAGTCACCCGTCTAGGATTCGGTCTTCACCCCCACTCGGGGGCTACCCTTCAGCAGAGCGATCAATCACGGTTGCTCTAAGGGTCTTGTCTTACACGTGTCTCACGTACCCCACTTTTGAGTCACTTAGATGTCACACCATCTGAGTCTTTAGTCTTACTCGGGGGCTGTCCTCCACCCGAGCAGTCAACCACAGTCACCTTAAGGGGTACTTTACACCGGCGTCCTTATGATGCCTTCTTCGAGTCGTACCTATGCTGCGAACACTCGAGACACCTAGGGTTAGGTCACCACGGTTGGTCCGAGCACGCGACGCGGTCAAACACGGTCGCCCCATTTTCGGACTCATCCTTGTACAGCTCGAGTCTAATTCACGGTCGTTACTTTGTCTAGGTCAACGTCCGGGTTTCCCGATCCGAGGATTTTAGTCATTCCCGTCACCCCGGGCTATGTCTAGTATGACTCCCTCTCTTGCATTTGCGCAAAGCCGAGTTTAGGCGAGTCGTGGCACCTGTCGAAGACCTTACCAAAAAAAACAACCAACCGAGCATCCGAGTCCGGATCTGATTCGAGTCTAAGTCTGAGTCCGAGTCTAGGATACCCTACATCCTCATTTCCAAGTTAAAGTCAGAATCATTTGCATTCTGTCCTCTTTTCACATTTCAATAAAATCAGTTTTTCTATTTCACATATATATTTCCTTATGTGTTTCCGAGAACATGATGAACACCATCATACACTGTGAGCACATGCACGTGACTATTATAGGCACATCTATAACGACTGCAGGAAATCGAGACCCGTGTTTTCCTTTACATGTTCCATGTCTGACATAGAAAGCCACATAACCACCCTTAGTAGGAGTGGTATCGAATCCTATGACGAATCTAGGAAGTCTCCTAGTTTGGGTCCAAGACGGGAGGCAAGCCCATTTCCCACAATAAACACCCATCCGATAAGATCAACCGATCTCTACCTTTGGTATTAGTCCAACCAAAAAACCCATGACCGGGGCTGAGAGGTCAACCAACATCACCCATCCGATAAGATCAACCGATCCCTACCTTTGGTATTAGTCCAACCAAAAAACCCATGACCGGGGCTGAGAGGTCAACCAAAATTCAAGAAACCCATGACCGTGGCTGAGAGGTCAACCAAAATTCAAGAAACCCATGACCGGGGCTAAGAGGTCAACCAAAATTCAAGAAACCCATGACCGGGGCTGAGAGGTCAACCAACATTCAAAAAAAAACCATGACCGGGGCTAAGAGGTCAACCATCAAAAATTCAAAAAAAAACCATGACCGGGGCTAAGAGGTCAATAAAAAAAATCAAATACCCATGACCGTGGTCAACGGTCAACTCAAGTGAAAATCCTTTGACCGGGTACGGTCAAATTCAAAATTAACAATACCATCCAATAGGGGAGTGACAGTCAAGCTGGTCAGCTAGCACCACATCTAGCCTTCCCACATTACAACCCTCAAGACCTTCCCAAGACCTAGGCTAGAGACAACCCGGAATTTTGAGGATTCAAGCTCCATAGGATACCCTAACCATTAGGGCCAGACATGGAAATCAGATCCCGCATTATCAAACCTACCCCGATCGAAGTTCGAGTCATTATTACTCGACTTCCCCCTTTCCTACCACATTACAATACCTTACCCTCGAAGCCTTAGCTCCACAAAATCGAGCTCCAGATTTCGAATCATCGAAGCCACTTACTTCCTAGCATCACATTTCCAAAAAACATCTAAACCAGTTACCAACCCCAAACACGGGAATTCAACTTGCTGTCGGCATAGAACATGCCCAAATAGTTCACACCACCTCTGGGGGCTACCCCGGAAAATGCTCACAGTCACAGGATCAACATCCTAACAATTCTAAGCCCTTTGGTCAAGACATCATTGGGAATGCACCTAGCCTACATCATTTCTATGGCTAGTTACACACAAAGCCCTAATAAACTAGGCACCATAATACATTTTTCAACACTGAACTACGGCTTGGTTTGATTTCACTACACATGAATACGTAGGCAGCCTTTCAACAAAGGCACAACCACCCACATTGACACTCATTCAAAAGCACCATCATTCTGGTCACGACACTCTCATGTTCTCAGCAGCTAGCTTTGTCGTCCCGGGGGCTTCTCTTAGGCAGAAGTTCTCCATCCACTCACATAATCCAAAGACTTTCAAAATCTAGCCTCCTTTCTATAGTGTGTCCTAGTACTCGGCCCAGTTGAAGACAAGAATCTGTCAGAGACTCGAGACAACACCTACTTTGGGAACATGCCCCAAAACCAAAAAAAATCAAAAGAACACCAGTCTACGGCATTGCTACCACAAAGCCCTGTCGTACGGAAATAGTCTCATCTTTCCCGTTCCGAGGATTCGACCATGTTGCCACTCGCCTAGGCTACGGAATAGCGCAACTTAAGAGTCTTGTCATATTAGGTGGCCCATCCCCTACCGAGTCACGGTCCAACCCTTAGGGAGTCCAGTCGTGTCTGCCGACTCGTCCGGTCACGTCCAGAGTCGAGTCTGTCGGTATATCTCCCTCTTCACCTAGGCATACAGGCCTAACCAGATTTTTTTAGGAATCCGTGTCAGAATCTGATCAGGAATCAAGTCATCCCAAACATTCCTTTTCTTCCAAATTTTTCAAAAAAAAATTCCGCCATTTTCGAATTTTTTTTTCGGTTTTTTCCAAAAAAAATCAACCAAAAATCATTTTTCTCCCCCAGCACGAGTCGATGTTTATCTGTATGTTGCATGCAAAACAGACAGGTATCCCGAGACTCCTGGATAATTATCAAAGTTCTCAGTGAAAATTAAAGCAACATTTTCGCTGAGAAATCGGATGCATCAGTAAAAGGTACGTCCGCAGCTTCTAATAAAAGCTCCCACGCAATTTCAAGATGAAGATTGTCTGTAAACAGACAAATCCAAGACTTTTTTAGTAGAAAGTCCCCGCGCCATTATCAACATCTATCCAGGTATGATTTCCATCCAATGGCTGGCGAGCCCTTCACGCAAGTCTAATGGACTCTAAACGACCCGATCGGAAGTCTGCCAGGTCTTAATCCTCGATTGGCCTGGTAGCTACTCTGACTTTCGCCTTGTCCAAGCCTCAGTCAGAGTGGGGGCTCTGTAGACACCCGCATTTTGACCGCCAGGTGTCTATAGTAGGTCCCGCCAAACACCCGATGATGATAGGACACAAACATGCTTTAATGGGCTCGGATATGGGCTCGAAATCATGGACATTTGGTTTAGGCTTATTACGGAGTACAAATCTCACAAAACGGACCTGAAATTCAGGCCCAGTGGGTCGTTTCGAGTCAAATAAGACTATTTTGGGTCGATTCTGACACCGGGGGTAAAACCGTCTTTTAGCGACCGAGTCAAACCCGGTCAAAGATATTTTTTCCCGAGTCACACGATCTGGCCGTGTCATTACGCGTCCAGTTCGGACTCAATCACTACAAAAATCAGCCTTCAATAATATTAAACAAATCCGTTTAAAGATAGAATTCGATCTCAAGTAGGAATTCTATCCGGAAACCGAAACGAAGTATCACCCGAGCTCAGATACTCGGCTGAAACAGCCAAGATACCTCCCCACCAGCCGAGATTCTTGGCTTATTCACCATGAAACGAGAAGTTTATTCCCTTGCGAACTCTCGTGTTTCCTATCCAAACCGGTGTTTCTTGTCACACAAGCAAGACCACCTCGATTCCTATAAATAGGACCTCATATTCAAACACAAAAAACACATTCATTATCGATCAACACACTAAAACTTTTCAATAACTCATACACAATTATTATAGCAAAAATAGTCTCAAAATCCACATCCGAAGGAATACCGAAAAATTGTCCAAAAGCCGACGAATTCGTCCCGTCACCCGGCCGAACCCACGCCTCACACACACACACAAAAACGCTCCAAAAACCGACACCTTAACTCACCCGCATCATCTCGAAGCTCCCGTGCCTAAGCCACTGTCTGACGAGCCTTATACCGAGAACGCAAAGCATGTAGGTTGAGGGTGTAAATCAAACCCGATTCTTCTTCTTTTCTCACTCTCTCACGTCTTTCTCTCCTTTTTCGTCCGTCTTTTTTTTTTTTTTTTCATCGATCGTTTCGCATTATTAATATGGGTCGTTTGTCGCATCATATTTTTATTTATTTTCGGCGATAAAAACTTTTTTATAACGTTCTTAAAATATGATACCGATTCTCTAATCGAATATTGTACCTACAAGAACTAAATTAAATTGATTTTCGTTGATGCTAATAAAATCAATACCTTTTTTTTAACAAAATTCGATGATTTTTTAACGCGGAGAAAATTAACACCTTTTTTCGTTCAAAATTCTTTTTTTCAAATTTTCGTTCAAAAACGAGTTTTTCAAATCTTTTTTATAAAATCATTCCGACTATTCGATATCGATTTCATAATCGAATATCGAATACGATGAATATCGAAAATATAAATCGAGTATAAATTAATCCATATTTGTACGCGATTTATAAGAAGTAACGATTTTTCGAACAAAATAAAAAAAACCCGAACATGCTGTCACGCGAGTCGTGCGCCTGTCATGCGACTCGCGCCACAGCCTGCTCGGCCGAGTCCTTTTTTCTTTGTTTCTTCGCTTTTCTATTTTTAATTCTTTTCGAACCTTATATTAAAATGCGACTTTCGCGACATATTTTAATAAATACTTTTTTTTCGACCTCGGTCAACACGTGTTAATCAATCACGTGTCATCAAATCTTTTCTAAAATCATGCATATTATTTATTTGCATCTTTTTCAATTTATTCATCGTTACTAACTCGTTTTCTCGTGTTTGTAGCTTTTTATTTGTTTTTATCGTTTTATTAGACTAAAACGAATTCACATGCTAAAATAACTTTGACGTTATTAGTTTAATATGCATTAAACGACTTAGCAACCCACTTTATTTTTCTCACATGCTTAGGAAAATAATGTTTGCATATCATTCAACCGTCGAACTAACCCGTGTACACCAAAAGCGAACGATATCTTAGTAAAGGCCGCTAAGTGCGGGCGGGGTTGGGTGTTCTTAGTGAACTTCCCAACACGTACCCTCACCCCTTACTCAGAACCATGGTTTCCGGATGTCCGAATCCATTGGCTACGAGAGTCATTCAATATACGATTAACCGCCCAGTCGGCAACGATATCGATATGCAAAGGGACGAGCCCAATAAACTCTGACATCGAAAATGGGCCGTATTTTGTATGCGGCCCACTACGACATAGAGTGGGCTCGAACGGTTCTGAATAACCACAAAATTCGGTGGCGACTCCTACTTCGATTTAAATTTCAATTTGACCATCTCATATGGAGATTCATTCGCCTCCCCAAACCCGCGCGTGGCCGCGTCGGGGTGGACCTATGTCATGTCCACAGGAAGGTTTATAGCGAAAGCCTAACCCCATACTAAACCAAAGTAGAAACGATGTCTCGGGAATTCACCGAAATCGACTTCATACGCATACCCCGCGAGGAAAACCAATCCGCTGACGCATTATCCAAACTAGCCTCACTAGTAAACATGCCCGATCACCTCTTCTCTATGCCCATTTGCGTAGAGAGAAGCGAACAACCGTCCTACATCCATAACCTCGAAACCGATGACACCCCCGAAGAACCTTGGTACAAAGCAATCCTAGACTTTAAAACCCACGGGTCATATCCACCCAACACTAACGCCAAGAACAAAAGAGCCCTACGAGTATAAGCAACCCACTACGTCCTAAATCAAGAATTACTATACAAAGGAACCCGACAAGGAGTCCTCCTTAGGTGCATAAACAAAAACCAATCTGAGAAAGTCATGGAAGAGGTACATGACGGAGAGTGCGGACCCCACATGAGTGCACACACCAACTAGCCCGAAAAATGATGAGACTAGGCTATTACTGGATTACCTTAGAGGCAGACTGTCAACACCATGTCCGACACTGCCACAATTGCCAAATATTCGCTAACGTCCAACACCTACCCTCATATCCTCTCCACACCATAACCACACCCTGGCCTTTCTCTACTTGGGGAATAGACATCATAGGAAAGGTCCACCCATCCGGGACTGGTGGACACTGTTTTATACTAGTGACCGTTGATTATTTCACCAACTGGGTAGAAGCCGCCTCTTACACCGTACTAACCTCAAAACAAGTAGTCAAATTCTTACAAAACAACATCATCTGCCGATACGGCATACCTCACGAAATCATCAGTGATCAGGGGGCTCACTTTAGGGCCAACACCCAGAAACTTCTCGACAATACAAAATCCAAAGACACAAGTCATCACCCTATAGACCACAAACAAACGGGGCTGTAGAGGCAGCCAACAAAACCATAACCACAATCCTTAAAAAAATGATAGACAATTACCGGGATTGGACAAACAAGATCCCCTTTGCCTTATGGGGATACCGCACATCCTATAGAATACCCACTGGAGAAACACCATATTACCTAACCTACGGTTCCGAAGCCGTGGAACCCGTAGAGCTAGAAATACCATCACTAAGGATACTAGCCGAGAACGGTATTCCCGAAGAGGAATGGAACCAAAAACGATATGACAAGCTAGTACTCCTAGACGAGCGTAGGATACATGCCTTATCCAACATACAAGCCTATCAACAACGCCTCCAACGAGCCTTTAATAAACGAGTGAAATCCCGAAACATACACGAGGAAGATTTAGTAATCAAATCCATTAGAGCACCCCTTTCCCGTCGACCCTAGAGGAAAATTCAAGCCAAACTGGGTGGGCCCTTACCTCGTTAGGAAAATACTCTCAGGGGGCGCCGTGATCCTCACCGACCTGGACGGTCAAGAGTTCTCAACCCCAACCAACATGGATCAACTCAAACGGTACTACCCGTAAGCATCCTGGCAACTACGTCCCAACCTCCGACTTAAAACGAAGCCAAAAAAAATCAATCAAATTCGCATCGATAATTGGCATAAATGAGTCTCAAGCAAACTCACTCACATTTTTTAAAAGAACTACAAACATGGTTTGATTCCGTCCAAAAGCGGATACGTAGGCAACCCTTTTCCGGGTACAACCAAAGAACTAAACAAAACAAAATCGATTAATCGATTCATGAATAAACCGGGATTCCTCCCACGACCCGGTCAATGAGTGAGTTAAAATGACGAAGCACAAACGACGAGCCGAGGACGGGGTGAAAACCCGAAAGGGCGCTTCGGGCAAGGTGAAGAAACGAGTTGCGAGCCGTCAAAAATATCTATATCTATATCTATATATATATATATATATATATATATATATATATATATATATATATATATATATATATATATATATATATATATATATATATATATATATATATATATATATATATATATATATATATATATATATATATATATATATATATATATATATATGACGAGCCGAGGACGGAGTGAAAACCCGAAAGGGCGCTCCGGGCAAAATGAAGAAACGAGTTGCGAGCCGTCAACAAAACAAAAAAAAGAAAACGGAAAAGGTGAGCCGAGGACGGAGTGAAAACCCGAAAGGGTGCTCCGGATAAAATGAAGAATCAAGTTGCGAGCCACCGCAAAAAAAGGAAGAAAAAAATAATAATAAATGTGCTTCTCATTAAAAATAAAACTGGTTAAATCGAGCCATTGTCGAGGCATCTACATCAAGCATCCAAAACCCGGACATCCCGGAAAATTAACAACGTGTCTAAACTCCACTAAAACAAGTACTAATACGCCACATAATATCAATTAATATAATACAATATAGTACTAAACGGCTGGGCTCTACCGGTCCAACTTTTCCTTACCCTTACCATTCGGGTGTGACTGCTAGCGTTCTTCTTCCTCGATTTTCCGAAAGCAAGCTTCTAACAACCTATCCAAACGTGAGTCCAGAAAATCCCACTTTCTTTGCTTTTTCATAGCTTTAATATGGGTCTCGTCGATCTTGGCCCGTTCAGATGAACTGACTAAAGTAGGATCGGTCTCACTGTCTTTGGATAGGCACTTAATAACGGTCTCTCGAGTCTCCTCTTCGCAACGGGATGCAAACTTCTGCTCCTAAGACACCCTGAACCCCCTAAGCAAATCCTCGATCCATGGATCGAAACTAGAAACGACTTTAGCATCATCTGGAATAGGAGGTCGGACACCCATTTGATTTGACAACATGCTCGGGTAAATATAAACTTGATCCCTCATGGATAGTAGTAGCAAAGCCCAGGTCGAAGACGAAAATGGAAACCCGACACACCCACTAATATTCCACCACGGGATAGACCACCTGATGACAGCATCTCCCCTAACCAAATAGAAAACCCAATCCTCCTCTTCGGGACTGTTGCTCCACACCAACACCATCTTCCGACCCGTGAAACCCATGTAGTTATAATCTTTGAAACACCGGGAAGGGTCGATTAAACCGAGCCGCTCTTGCAAACAAACCTGTACAAAAACACGACGAAGTATCACACCTCCAAAGCCAAAGCAACCACAAAACAAATAAAATCAAGCCACAGAAACATAGCAAAACAAATAGAAACAAAGCAACACACCTGTAAGATGATCCTAGAACCCCGAGAAGGTGTCCCCTGTACCCGAACACTAGCATCAAGACCCAGAATAAGCTCACCCAAAATAAGCAAAGAGGGTGATCGTCCATGTTCCATAGCCGCTACCACATCTAAAATGCAAGGATTACCGCAACCTTCACGTGACCGCGCGTCCTCAAAAAGATAATAGCAAGCAATAACAATATTAAAAGCACGCCTACATGCCAAGACCGAAACATAATGAGAGCCAACCCGAGAGAATGTCCTAGAAAGCAACTCTAAGATAAGACCATCAACACCAAAATAGCCTTTAGCCTCCTCCAATGAAGAAAGGTCCAAGAAGTGGTAAAACCGCTCCACATGAGCATCATCCCCACAAGGCACACAAGGTCGAACCGAGCTCCACCCGCCTATAGCATCTATCTCTTCGGGCAAAGGACAAATTTTACCCCCGGGGAAAGCAAAAACATGATATTTCGGGTCCCAAAACCTAGAGCATGCCCGTAGAAAATCATCTTGTACCTTAACTCGACTCAGCGCAACAACCGTCGACAAACCATCATTTGAACTAACCTCGGGGTAACATTTCTTAAAAAAACCCGCCCACTCGGTTAGGACATTCCCAAAACCCGACATGACCCTATATATGGTTCTATACCTTACGGATATCCTAGTATGTCTAGAACATGCACCCACAACCCGTATATATAGCCCTAATCCTACAAGAATTAGGAAACAACGAAAATTTCCATAACCCGGGGTTCGAACCGCACCAGCCCACGCGCCCGAGTCTATGGCCGCCAAGCCCAAGCGGCCCGGGACCCAATTGCATCCGTCCGAGCGCCTGAAGCCAGGCATGACTCAACAGGAGCAACCCAAGGATAGAAATTTGAACCCCCGTAATCGCCATAACTATCATCCTATACCTCGGACACCGAGAACGACCTCCCAAAGTCACTAGAACCCACCCCGAAAACCGAGATATCCATGTAGGAGCTACAGGAACGCGAGTTCAATCGTCGGACGCACGAGACTTAGACGTTTTTTTCTTTTTTTTTAGGGGGATAAGTTACCCCACCTAGGCATGTCGTAGCCTTTTAACGGTTATCGTCATGTCGCGTCTGTAGCCTAACAAGGCAATTTTACGAATGTATAATAAGTGGTCTAACTTTTTTTTTCAAAAGTCGCCCGAATTTTAAACTTCGGTCTCATTCTGGATACCTACGCTCATCTCTTAACACACTCGGTCAAAGCATGTCAATATTTTACATCTCGAGTCAAAACATTTTAATCGACGTACTACCTGATCCAAGTCCCGGCTCATACAAACGCATTTCAAAACATCCGAAAGGAACTGTTTTCACACTCTCATGCAACGCCAATACGCCCTAAACTAGGTCGAATCGCAAACAAATGAACGCAAAAAGTGATTGCTTGTTAATCTAACTGCACGATTAGCCAAATAAAAAACACAAGACTAATCCAGCTAATTCGAGTACTAAAATTTAAAGCAAATATACAAAATATGCAAATTTATACACAAATCGAGGCTAGGGAGGACCTCTAGAAGCCGCGCCGATGGCTATCACAAGTTCACCTAGGTTGTCGTCCAGACCTAGGTCTTCTAAGTCGAAGGTAGGAGACTAACTACCATCCATCCCTGACAGCATATCTAGGGTAGCCGTCTCGGGAACTCCTCCAACCTCCTCGTTAGCACCCGTAGCTTCAGCCTCAGCCTCAGCCTCAGTCTTCCTCTCGACCATATGTCTCGCCTCACCCTGCGTAGAGGTCTCACCCCGAGACCGAGCCAGCTTCTCCTTTAGGAAGGCAATCTCGTCAACCTGAGATTGCAGGAGCCGCTGCGACTCAACATCTCTCGCCTCGAGCTCGGTCACCCGAGTCTCTAACTGTCCCACCATATCCGAGACATCCTGCGAGTACACTCAAACATTAGGAGAACACGCAAGCAGCCTAGAAAACCACCTTAGTCACACAAACTCACCGATCGAGGTCCCGAAGTGTCACGGGAAACCCTCGAGGCATAGGCCCGGAAGCAATTGGCAGCCTGCCACAACCGCTAATGGCAAGCCGACGAAACCTGAGAGGTAAAACCATGAAGGTTAGATAAACCAATCCTAAACCTTTAGAACCCAAAACAGAAGCCCAAAACTTACCCGGTATACCCGGTCACGCCACTCTATCCCGACTTCCATTTCCTCGGTAGAACATGGGGGAAGAGGCTCGGTGAAAGGTATCCCAGCCGCATCCACCCTCAGCAGCGTCAGGGGAAAATTTGGGGGCTGGATTTCATCAGCCAGCTGAAAAGACAAAAGATTGGTCGGTCATAAGGCAAGGAGAACAATAAACTATAAACACTACTAGAAAACCCTTGATTTCTTGACGCTTTAAGCTAGACGCTTTTATAAGTGTCCACCCTTTTCCTTATCTAATATTCTTGTTGACCCTTTAATGTGTCATGAATTATATTATATTTTATAAATCAATTGTTCCACTGAAATGAGCTGTAAATGAAAACTGACTATCCTACTTTTTACCAAAAAAAAGAAGAACGCCCCTCCAATTTGTTATCTCCAAAATTAAACCTAATGAATCATTTCCTTGATTAATGTGCTGCTCATTCAGTCCTTCATATCATATGCTTAATCGACAATTCAAACCTAGTTCTTCTAATTTCATCATCGTTCTTATTATTCATCATCGTGCGTTCAAACACAGTGCCGATTATTCATAATCGCTACTACCTTAATCTTCGTTGCTGATATTATCATAATCTACGCTTGAATCGCTGCTGTGATTATCATAATTTTCACCTTATCTCGTTGATTAACATCAGGTAAATACATTCATCGATTAATTTCATGAATGTGTTGTTCAATTTATCAACTTTGTCGGTTTGAATCGAGTTAACTCCATTGTGATTATGATACTAGTGGTTTATTTTTTTATTTTTCTGTGAATTTTTAGTTGGTTTTTTTTTAATTAATCGAGTTCATGATACATGTGGGTCAATTATTGGAATATTTCAATTTCATTTAGAAATTTCTTAATACGGATTAGCAGGTACGGTTTATATTTTGATCTTTCAATTTCCATCGATCAATTTACTCTGATCCGAGTGCTGAACGTAACACGAGTTTGTATCTTATAGAATGCACATTCAGAACTTGGTAGAGATAAAACAATAGTCATGTTTTGAAGTAGGAAATAGAAGTAGTTAATACTGACCTCGTTGCTGCACTGAAACTTTCAGGAATAACCCATACAAAAGAGGTTGTGTTGAGGCTGCAGAGGTTCAGTAAAGTACCTTTCAGGGTCAGATGCATGGAATTTTACCCTTCTACTTGTAAGCGTTACTCCGTACAACAGAACGAAGAAGAGATGTGTGAAGAACCAACATTATAAAAAGTACTGATGTTTCTAATGTGGAGTTTAGCAAAAGACCAGATAAAAGAATAATCATCTCAATGACCACATGTCCAAGCTGTTCCAGACAATAAGTAAGTCAAATAATGGTTTACATTGGAGAGGGCTCTCTTTGTTGATGACTTGACGTTACAGTATGAAATTCACTATTGGGCACAAAATACGCTACTAAAGTGAAAGGTTGAAGTAGCACGGAAGGGCATAAATAAAGAACCTTACCATATCATCTGAGTAGAAGGGATAGCAAGCCTCAAAAAAAAGCCAGAGATATCTTGAAAAGACGCCTTTGAGTACTTTGCAATTTTATCTTGCAGTTTCGCAAATGGTTTGATGATGCAATTGCTGCTGGCTTGAAGGAGACAAATGCTATGGCCTTGCCAACTGCGTCAAAGGATGGGAGGCTGTAAGTTATATTTTCGGATGATTGGCTTAGTGATATCCATTAGTGTTCTCGATGCTAATTTTATTATCTATTCTTTCATCTTTCTTACAAATTGTCTCGAATAGTTCCACAGAAAGGGTCTGATATAATGGTTTTGCCTGGTAGGATCTCCCCTTCCCTTCAGCATGGCCAAAAAAAATTAAGGAAACAGAAGTGCTATATGCTGCTGACTTATATATTTCAAACATACAGATTCACAAATTATGGAAGTCAGAAAGCATCCGAAATATTCAACAATCCATATGCTACTCTTCTGTTCTATTGGGATGGTCTTAACCGGCAGGTTATTGTTTTAGCTAGTGATCAGTAGTCGGTCATTACAGGACAACAATTGTTAGAAATTGAGTATCATGACCAAATGTTATTTGGTCACTTTGACACTGTCTTGAATGATTTTTCTCATAGCTTTACCTACTTTGTTTTGTCTTTTAGATTAGAGTAGGACCTGTTGAAAAAGTTTCTGAAGCGAAATCTGAGCGCTACATCCATAGTCGTCCTTGTGGGTGTCAAATTGGAGCAATTGTGAGCCACCAGGTTTGTCACTCAGTTCGTTATTTGTTTCTGACTCCCACCGCTATGTATAATACCTACCTGAGGCCGATTTTTTCTTTTCCTGCTATTCAGAGTACCACTATACCGGTGCGCGTCTATATCTTCAGGACAAGTACAAAGAGCTGGAAGAAAAATATTCAGATGGGTTAGTGCTTTGATATCTAGTGTATTAAAAATGAATTATGTGCTCGTTTTGATTGGTTGATTAAAGGTCGGCCATCTCAATTGGAGATGGAATGGCTTCAAGGGCTAAGAATTGCTTAGCTTGTACATGGATTGATTGATTGATATATAATACATACATTTTACCAAAAAAAAAAACTCTTTGCTGAATTCTAAACGCAATCATCATCTGTCATTTTTAGTATCCCGGATTATCTTTGCTAATATTCCCGACATTTGGTGAAATTTTGATGAACAGAAAGTGATAGAAATGCACAACTACTTGACCAGTATATATATTGATGCGCGTATTTTATATACACTTTTTATACCTTTTATACGCGCATTCTCGTGTTTATTGAATAGTGAAAACTATTATTTTGCCCTGAATTGGCTACTTTGTGGTTGTATTGTCATTTTGCAGAAACGGAAGACAAAGGAGCTAAAACGAACCAAAACCGGGCCAAAACGAAGCTGGAAGGAGCTGTTCGCTGAAACGAGCGATAGTCGACCGACTATTAAGATAGTCGGCCGACCATGACGATAGTCGACCGACTATTACGATAGTCGGCCGACTATTCTGGAGCTGCAGAGATCAAGTTGATAAATGATTAGTCGACCGACTATTACAATAGTCGGCCGACTATTCCCTGGACCGCGGGCAGGTTTCGTGATCAGCAAGAAATTTCCTAAACACAAAGGAGTTTCCTAAACAGTTTTTAACTCATTTAATTTGTATAAATAGGGCTTTTCAACCACATTAGAATTCACTTCTTCACAACTTCTACACAACTTCTCAACCTTATTCTTCTCTACTTTTATCTCTTTTCTCATTCTCTTAAAAACTACTCCTAGTTTAGTTTCTTCCTCTAAGAACTCGGTTATTGTAAGAATTTCGGATTCGAATAGCCTTCGTTCCCTTTGGTAATTTTATTAATCTTCCTTCCTTCTTCTTTGTTCTGGATTGTTTTCTTCTTCCTATTTAATCATTCTTAATCATTGTTTTATGTTTGTCGTAAATTTATTATTATTCGTCATGTTTACTCTAGTAGATTCTTTTATTAATCTTGTTGTTCTTAATTTAATCATGAGTAGCTAATTTCCCTCGCTAGGATTTAGGGGATCTGCGAATTGAATGTGGTCGCTAAATAATTTATAGATCTGTCAATGATATTGTGTTTGAGTTGTCAATTGTAGCATATAATTGAGATTAATTGATTAAGTCGACGTAATTGATTAATTGAATTCGGTAAACTTGAACCTAAGATCGGAAGCCTGGTAAAAGTTAGACCTGCTACAACACATTAGTTTGCCCTAATAAGATCTGAAGCCTTTAGACGCATGCTAGGGTGAATAGCGAACCGGAAGGACCTTTTCAATACCCCTTAGACCAATATCTGCGACAGACCAGTGACTTAGACCGTGACCATATGAGATTCGTAGTGAACCGACAATCCTAGTTTCCTCCCTATATTTATTCATCTTTATTCGTCTTATTTTATTTTAGTTATTTCTTCTCTTTTAATTCTCTCTTTCCTTCACTACTTTAGTTAGATAAAAACAAAACATAAAAACCCCCAAGTGTTACTTAGATAGACTTTAATTACAAGTAGGATTTATCTGTCTCCCTGTGAAATCGATCCCGACTTCCCTAGCTATATTTTTAGTTGGACCGTAGTTGGTTATTTTTGATAGGTACACGACTAGCTTATCAAATTTTGGCGCCGTTGCCGATGAAGACGGTATTTTTCTACTTGTTTATTTTGGTTTATCTTTTCTCCCAGGGAACTCCAGTTCCTTGAGACAGTTTTCATAACTTTTGTTTTTCCGTTAGTTTTTTTTTAACTTTTTTATTATTACTACTATTTTATTTTTATTTTTTATTTTTTTATTTTTTATTTTTAAATTTTACTTTTATTTTATTTTATTTATTTCTAGATTTTATTTTTCTAAATTTTATTTTTTAATTTTATTTCTTTCTTCTTCTCCCTGTCTTAGTTTTTTTTATATCTTTGGTTTTCTCACCATGCCTACTTTAGCCGACCATAATACACCAAAACCAGAGTTATTTGCTTCACCTATTAACATTGGGAATTTAGAGGGTCTAGATTTCTATATTGACCCGGGATATATTGATTTAGTGGAGCAGAATGCGTTTCATGGGCTTGAGAGTGAGGATGTGTATGAACTTCTTAAGAATTTTGTAGACTATTGTAGTTTGGTGAGGAGGGGTGATTTGCCCATCGATACGATATTTCTCATGCTTTTTCCCTTTTTCGTTAAAGGCAAAGCTCGGAAATGGTTACGTTTACACCCTCCTAACACCTTCACCTCTTGGGAATCACTAGCTCTAGCCTTCCTTAGAAATTACTTTCCTCTTGCTAAAACCGCCAATTTTAGACAAGACATTCTTAACTTTAAACAGGGTGAGTCTGAGAGTTTGAGTGATTCGTGGAGTAGGTTTAAGAGCTTATTGAGAGCATGTCCCCATCCTGGCATTCCACTTTGGCTTACTACATTAACCTTCTTTGACAACTTGCTTCCTTATCATAGAGATTTGATACTTGTTGCATGTTACTGGAAATTTTATGATTTGTAAGCGGAAGAAGCTCATGTTTTGATTGAAATAATAGCTAGTGGGCATGACCATCGGGAATTTGGGAGAGGATCACAACCTAGAGATACGCCACATGCTTCTTCTTTGTTGAGTGAAGGGATTGATTCATACTCGCTTGGTAATGTGTCTGATGCTCATGTACGTCATGTTTCTTCTCCCCTTGACAGTGTGAATGTTATGCATGATATTCCATCTCCCCTACACTTTGTGAACATTATTGATGAAGATGATGATGAGTATAGTGTTCAATCTCACCTTGTTCCCCCAACTCCTTTGATTGCTAATTTGATGCAGGATGATGATTTGCACATCTTAGATACATGTGAACCATCTTATTCCCCTTCGGAGCAACTTACATACCCTTTAGTCAAATCTTTTTCTCATTTTGTGAATGTTGTTGTGGCAAACAATGATTGTGAGATGGAAAGTTTTATATTTGAGGAAAACGCGTGTTTTGATGCTTTGAATGATATTCCTTGTGAGGATAACATTGAGGATTTTGGTTCATCTGAAGTTGAAAGTGTGTCATTTGATGTCAATTTTGAGATTTTGGAAAGAGAGTTGAACAAAGGAGAAGCTCGTGAGCGTGAGAGAAAAGATCAAACTGACGAGAGTCGGGAAAAGAGTGCACTTTTGAATGATACTTTGAGTGAAGAGAGTTTCATTATTGAGGATACTTGGGATTGCGAGTCTGATTTTTTTGAGAAACCTATTTTAGAGAAATTTGAGTTTTCCCCTTATTTTGAAGATGATTCTTCTTCGCCCATTGATTATCTTGATTTAGATTCCCTTACACCTTCGCTTGAGCCTATGATTATGGATGAGGATTGTGAGACTCTTTTAGAAGAGATTGTTTTGGCTCTTGGTTTCTCGTTTGATGGTTGTCTGCTTAAGAACATTGAAGATAACGATCATAACAACTTTTCCGAAGAAGATGAAAAATATAAGTTTGATGGTTTGAGTAGTTTTGAGTTATTTGACTCTCCTCTTGTACAATTTGAGTCAAATGATAAGACTTGGGATAATTTTGAGATATTTGGTATTTATGTCTTTTCTCATAAACTGCTCACTACTCTTCTTACTTATCATACTTATTATTGGTCATGCTTGTTAATGTTGATTTCTTATAACCACTTTGCTGCTGATTGGTCTAGCTTGTTTGACAAGCTAATGCGATCCTTGACCTATTTTTTAGGTGATTCACATAGGTTACTAAGATGTGTTTTATATATTTTCTTTGCTGCTCTTGTATTTTTTTGGTTTTGTGGTTTTTTTGTGTGTAGGTACCGTTTTTGCAACGGAGACATCGACAATTCCGACTATGAAGAGGATGCTTCGATGCGGTTTGGGGATGTCTCCTTTATATGTATCTTGTAAGTAGTCTTTTTTTTCCTTTCACACTTTCATCGTCTTCCATATCTTTCCCCATATTTTTTTATGCCTCTTATTGTTTGTTGTACACAATGAGGGCATTGTGTGATTTGGTTTGGGGAGGGTATCAAAAAATCACAAAAATATGTTTTTGCATTTAGTCGAGTCTTAGTTGAGTCGGAATGTTATGTAGCGATGATGATAATGCTTTTATGTCTTCATTAGTTGCTTATGCTAGTGCGTCATTAGAATTTTTGTATATAATTACATGCGGCATTCTTGCATCTTTGGTTAACATTACTGAACAAATAAACTTGACTTATTGTTGGCAAACTACTCAGATTTGTAAGGAATTAGAGCCTAAAACTGATGACATCCATGATCAGTTTCCTTTAGGTTGAGAGTAGTACTCCTTATGAGACATGTAATATCAACTGCATAAGCATGACATTCGTCTCTTGGTACCTGTACGTTTATGACTCGTGGTTTTGACATGTGCGAAAAAGGCAAATCCTTTCTTTTAATTAATTCCCATGAGCCTCACATAGCCAAATTGACTTGTTTGACCCGTTTTTCAACTACATGCCATATATTGCCTACCCTAGTCAAGCTAGTAGATTAGTTGGACGGAATTGTTTTTTCCGGGTTGATTTTGGTACTGTGATGATTGGAAAAAAAAGGGGAATTGAAAAAAAAAAGTTGAAAAGAAAAAAATCAATGAAAAAAATTTGAATGGAAAGAAAAAAAAAAGAGAAAGGAAAGAAGAAGAAGAAAAGAAAAAAAATGAAGTGAAACTAGAAGAAGAATGTGTTTTTGCTATGAGAAAAGAATTGATCTCTCTAATTTCATAGTTATTGGTGAGAAGCAATTTTTATAAGGCGCTTGTTACTATGCCTAATTTCTTCGACTAGAGTTTGGTGAGAACGGAATGAATTTTATGTTGATTGTAGTTGTACTAGCTTGGCTTTTACCTCCACATATCCATATCGTTTTGCCCCTTCTTACCTTATTAGCCTCACTTTATACCATACGTAAGTCCTTGGCACGTGTCTTTACCCGATAGAATGCGTATGTACGGTTATTAGAGATTGATTTCATGTTAGATTGCATGCATGTTCTTGTAGGTCGCAGTTTAGGTGAGTGTTTTTTCTTTCCATTTTTACATAAACTCACAATATCACCCCATTTGTGTGATGAGCGATCCGTGAGAGTCTGACATATACGAGTCTTGCAAGGTTGAAGGTTTAGTATTGTTGTCATTGGTCAAGCTTGTTGTACGTGGTTGTTTACATTTATTTTAATCATTGCGCATTAGTTTGGGTGACTTTGGAGCATATTCCGCTATGAGCTATATACATTCCATTAGGATTGAGTTATCGTTTTGTGCTTGCTTGAGGACAAGCAAGGGTTTGGTTTGGGGAGATTTGATGCGCGTATTTTATATACACTTTTTATACCTTTTATACGCGCATTCTCGTGTTTATTGAATAGTGAAAACTATTATTTTGCCCCGAATTGGCTACTTTGTGGTTGTATTGTCATTTTGCAGAAACGGAAGACAAAGGAGCTAAAACGAACCAAAACCGGGCCAAAACGAAGCTGGAAGGAGCTGTTCGCTGAAACGAGCGATAGTCGACTGACTATTAAGATAGTCGGCCGACCATGACGATAGTCGACCGACTATTACGATAGTCGGTCGACTATTCTGGAGCTGCAGAGATCAAGTTGATAAATGATTAGTCGACCGACTATTACAATAGTCGGCCGACTATTCCCTGGACCGCGGGCAGGTTTCGTGATCAGCAAGAAATTTCCTAAACACAAAGGAGTTTCCTAAACAGTTTTTAACTCATTTAATTTGTATAAATAGGGCTTTTCAGCCACATTAGAATTCACTTCTTCACAACTTCTACACAACTTCTCAACCTTATTCTTCTCTACTTTTATCTCTTTTCTCATTCTCTTAAAAACTACTCCTAGTTTAGTTTCTTCCTCTAAGAACTCGGTTATTGTAAGAATTTCGGATTCGAATAGCCTTCGTTCCCTTTGGTAATTTTATTAATCTTCTTTCCTTCTTCTTTGTTCTTGATTGTTTTCTTCTTCCTATTTAATCATTCTTAATCATTGTTTTATGTTTGTCGTAAATTTATTATTATTCGTCATGTTTAATCTAGTAGATTCTTTTATTAATCTTGTTGTTCTTAATTTAATCATGAGTAGCTAATTTCCCTCGCTAGGATTTAGGGGATCTGCGAATTGAATGTGGTCGCTAAATAATTTATAGATCTGTTAATGATATTGTGTTTGAGTTGTCAATTGTAGCATATAATTGAGATTAATTGATTAAGTCGACGTAATTGATTAATTGAATTCGGTAAACTTGAACCTAAGATCGGAAGCTGGTAAAAGTTAGACCTGCTACAACACATTAGTTTGCCCTAATAAGATAGGAAGCCTTTAGACGCATGCTAGGGTGAATAGCGGACCGGAAGGACCTTTTCAATACCCCTTAGACCAATATCTGCGACAGACCAGTGACTTAGACCGTGACCATATGAGATTCGTAGTGAACCAACAATCCTAGTTTCCTCCCTATATTTATTCATCTTTATTCGTCTTATTTTATTTTAGTTATTTCTTCTCTTTTAATTCTCTCTTTCCTTCACTACTTTAGTTAGATAAAAACAAAACATAAAAACCCCCAAGTGTTACTTAGATAGACTTTAATTACAAGTAGGATTTATCTGTCTCCCTGTGAAATCGATCCCGACTTCCCTAGCTATATTTTTAGTTGGACCGTAGTTGGTTATTTTTGATAGGTACACGACTAGCTTATCATATATGAAGAGGGTGATGCTCGATCAGCACTTATCCATATGGTACAATCGCTGCAGCATGCTAAGAGTGTAGTCGTTGCAGAAGCCGGGTATTCGTCTTCTCCATCACTAGACTATTGATAACTAAAATAACTTCAGCATTGACTTACTTAACTGACCTGCAAAATGGTTGCAAGACCTAACTTGAGGAAGGTGTTCACTCAATTAGCTGCTGACCACGCTTCACAAAGAATAGGTAAAAACACAAACACTTGACTATGATTGTTTTATTGTTTGGAGGAGGTTGCTAGTTTACTGATTTAGTTACTGAAAGGTGCAAAATGTATCTACTTCTCTAAGTATCTTTTTGAGTGTGCATATCAGGATTGGAGATGCGAATAACAATGACATTATCAGGATTGGAGATGCCATTAATTTGCTTAATACTATCCATACAACCCCAAACATACTAGTCAAAGAGGGTCACAAGAACTATTCTTTTTCATAATCATGTAATTTTTTTAAGCTATTTTCAACTGTTATATCATTTGGTTACATATCAAACATGCTTTGGAATAGTTGGAGCATCTAATTTGATGTGGATTTTAGAGCTATGAATGCAGAAAATGGTCTACTGTTTTCAGAACACAGAAATAACACAGAAAGTTTTTGTGTGGTATTATCTGATGTAAACCTTCCTTGTGAAACATGTGTCGTCGTTTTTCTGCAATTCTGCAATAGGTCTGATGTTGAACATCATGGTGAGAATGTATATCTGAATACAAAAGACAGAAACATTATACTGTGGACTTAGTGGAGCGAGCTATCTAAACGTGGTGAAGTACGCCCCTGCAAAAACATCCCCGTTATAAGTACGATCCCTGCTTTTCCAATCAGATTATTAATGTTTGCTCTTAATATATAAAATGATATCCAAATATTACTCGATTATCATGGTGTATAAATGATGGGAAGGATTTGCCGTGGGTCCTAACCGTCAATAATAAACCGACTATTCCTAGTGGATAGCTAGGGCAAGTAGGGTCGATATCCACGGGGACGGTAGAGTAAGGTCTAGGCTAGGTCTACTTACAACAAGACTAAATTACCTAACAAACACAAAGAAGCGAAGTAAGGAAAAATATGATGGAGAAGAAGTATGACTAGGCTAATGATCGAACTAATGAATAAACTAGAAGAGCGATATCTAACTAAAGAAGATGGACTCAAATAAGGAAAGAAGTGGGGTAGGTCGGGTTCATAGAGGTAGAAGGATAATTGGGGTGATCAAGGGTATAGGTGTCTCCTAATCGCTAGAGTCGGTCCGGGCTCTCGCAACTTAGACCGATGTCAAGGTGAGTCCGGGCTCTCGCAACTTAGACTCTAGTCGGCACTCTCGTGACTATGACTATTCTCAACATTTCCACAAAATAAACAATCAATGAGAAGATGAATACAAGCATGGGAAGAATGGCCACTACAACTCACACAAGCATATCAACAAACACATAGAGTGCCTACAATGTGACTAACAACAAAGATACAACCTTTTCCCCTTAATCAACCCTAATCATTCATAATCTACCCCTAATCCCCCTACTAACCCCACAAGATCACTACTCACTCATCATCAATGCAAAACTCACAAAAATAAGAGAAAACAAACTCACAATCAAAACATTCATTATGGCTAACAAGAACAATAACAATAATAACATAAAAAGATGGAAACAAGATTAAATAAACTAATAACAAGAGTAAAGATGATTATACCAATACTAGATGTGGAAAAGATGAGAACTTGTATAAATAAGACACCCAAATAGAACTCCAAGGTTGTCAATCTTGGAATAATCTTCAAGAATCTTCTTAATGATTAATTACAACGATTAACTAAGGATTAAGGAGAGATTAGAACTAATGAATGAGAGTAAATCTAGGGTTTAGAGGCTTAAACTAAGGTAGGTTAACATAAGATTCCCTATAAATACAAGAAGGGAGTATATATATGGGTACAAGAATGAGGAAGAAGAAAAGAGAGGAGCGGGTGAGCTGTAGCCCGTCCCGATCGGGAAGGGTTCTTCCTTCCCGATCGGGAAAGATAATCCCGATCGGGAAGGGTTCTTCCTTCCCGATCGGGAAGGGCTCAACCCGATCGGGAAGGACCCACAGTAGCGCTCCTAAATGTGCATCCCTTCCCGATCGGGAAGGCCACCATCCCGACCGGGAAGGGTCTTGTATGCCTTCCTTTAATGCTCCTTGGTCCTTCCTTGCCTCTCATGGGCTTCCCACCGATTCTCGGGACTCGGGATCGGGTCTCGGAGGCTCGGGATTGGGTCTCAAGGTCTCGGGGTCGATTCCGAGGTCTCAAGTCATCGTTCCTTCATCTCGTTGGCTCCAAAATGTGCATGTATTGAGTCGGAATCGCTTCAACTCTTCCAATTCGGCCTCGGGAACCTGAAACGAACTGAAGGAGGCATAAGAAGCCCATGAATCGCTCCAAAGGAGCGATTCCACAAGGAAAAAGGGACCGAAACACAACAATTAAGCACTACAAACTACACTTATCAATAAATACATGACAAAGGGAGCAGTTGACTTTCTTGTGAAACCTATTAGGATAAACGAGCTGGAAATCTATGGCAGTATGTTTAGAGGAAGCAATCAGTATGTTCATTTCACTGAATCTCTTACAATGCTATTCTCTGCACCGTATTTGACATTAGAAGCTCGGTAACTAGCTGTTTATTGCAGGCCAGTAGAGAACCTGGCCCTACAGATGAAAGCATTGCTCAGGAGAAGTTATAAGCCACTGCTAAAAATAATGTTGCTACTAGTGATCGGTCATGCGGGTCTAAAGCTTGTGCCCCGATGCAATAGGACCTTTTCAAGAAACAAAGCAACGCACAGGTTAGAAAACTTGCCATGGAACTGTTTAGCCTATAAAATCATTCATAGGCCTCCAATCATGACCAAACGGTTTGTGTGTATCTTGTGCTAGTTTAAAAAATGCATAAGTCCTCAATAATACGGCAGGATGCAACCAGAAGTCAAGAGAAATTGTAAATCATAAATTTAATGACCTAGGAATGTAAACAAGGTACATATTACTCATGTTCCTTTCCATTTTATCTGTACAAAGCTGGTCTGTTTCCTTCACAGGTACTTTGATAAGCTCTTTGCGTCTTTGGTGGACTATGTGAATAATCACATGGCACACCTTCCTAAGTATGTCAAGTTTCAGCTCATGCCTCGTAGCGTTTCTCTGCTGCCAAATCGGATACTGGTAAGCATTCAGCATCGTTCTAATTATTTTCCTCTGGAGTCTCGAGAATCTGCTGCTATTTATCCAGTTCAAACAATCATACTTTTTTACCATTGCAGGAAGTTCTAGAACACGAAAAGGGAGACGACGAAATTGATGGATGACAAAATCGGTTGACTTTTTGAACTTGGAGATTAAATAGATTTTTATTTTTTATTTTGAGAGGAAGCCACACATACCTTTTTTTTAAAAAAAAAAATTTAGTATTAATTGTTTAGAATATTTTTAATGCTACTTCGGATTGCGAAATATATGATTGAAGATTATTCTAGGTGTTACTCTTATAAACATTATTTGATTATGAAATATATGATTGGAGATTATTTTAATTAAGTGATTGTTTTATGAACCTTCATTAATTTGTAAGTGGCTCTTGTTATAATTGTTAACAATAAGGCCAACTCGATCTTTGTGTATTATTGTAAATGTAGTATTGCGCTTATTTGAGAACACAAATCTGCAATCGTAAGGAGTTAGATGTTGGATCGAAATATAATATTAATATATTTTATGATCAAATTCTCAACGCTTTTAAGATGTCAAAGTGTTGATAACAAAATTTTATATTATTATTTCTCGACTCTTTTAACCGTAGAAAGTCTCGCGCTTAGAAAAAAGTTTAGCCGGGAAAAAAATACCGTGACATAGAAAAGCGTCGAGGTTGCATATTTTAGTATACATGTGGTGACGCAAAAAAGCGTCATGAATAATATATTCAACATTTTAATGCGACGAGAATGACGACACAAAGAAGCGTCGAGAATTCCTGACGCCCAAAATCTCCACGCTTTTACGAAGCGTCTAGAATTAAATTTGCGACACTTTAAAGCGCCAAGAACCTACCTTTAAAGCGTTAAGAAACCAACAGATTTGTAGTAGTGAAACCGCAAAGCAAATCTTAGAACTAAAAATTAGACCATTACCAAGAGGCGATACCAAGCTAACCGCCTGGTGACGTGAGATAGATAGGAGGCACCAAGAGTGTATCGCCTCCTTCTCCATCCCTATCCTCGAGGACCTCTGCGGCGGTCGATGGTCTGAACATGGTCCGGGGAGGATCAACTGGTACCCTAAAATTGTCGTACAGACACTGACGCACCAACCGCTCGCCTATATACCAAACTGAACGAAACAACGCATGAAGAAGCATCCTCCTATAACTCCGCGGCCTTAGCTCCGCAGCCACGTACTCCGACACGCCCTCGTAATTGGCCCAAGGGCGGGGCACAAACTACACAAACAAGACCAACATCCTAATTAATCCCGAACCTTGGGGTGCTATCGAACAAAGTAGGCTATAAGAAGAAAACTTACATCATCGAGGCCTAGCTTGTTAACCAGCACATTCTCCGTCGGGTAGTGGCTGATTGTGCTCTTAGGCTGAGCCAGCCTCCACTCGATTCCTGCGGGGAATCTCTTAAGGTGCACCCGTACCGTCTTGGGTGCCAAACACGGAAAGTAGGAGTAAATCCAAGCCTGTAGAACTCCAAAACAACTTTAGCAAAATCGAGCCGTAACTAAGTAGAACTTGAAATACAAGAGCGAGAAAAGTAACTAACCTCCAGTATAAGGCTCGGGCCCACAATAGGCACAGCTGAGGCCGACCCTATCACCAATGGCCTTACCATGACTTGCAGGCAGCGAGTCATCTCCGCAAAAGCCGCGGTCACCCAATCACAGCGTCCTAACTGAGACAGGTCGGCTACGAAAGGCAAAATCCTAGTGCTGAACCTTTCCCCCTTGTCCGAGAAGTGAGTCGACCCTAGGAAATACCACAACCGAGCATCCTGCTCCGGCATGTTAGCCTCCCGACCCTCTAAAACTGCCACTCGCTCGAAGTTGTCGGTGATATACGAGCTCACTAAAGCATGAGGCATACTATATGCCTCACGCGGTAAAGAATCCCCGATGAGGCCCCGCACCTCATCACTATCTAGACTTGGGCCTTCGGCGGCCCACCCAATTCTATCCGGACCCCAAGGCAGACCTCTAATCATCCAAAAATCCTCTAGGGTCATCCCGACCTCCCCAAAAGCCATGTGGAAGGTCGAGGTAGTATCAAGGAAGCGATCTATCATCGCCCTAATCACCATAAGGTTGCATTTAGTTTTTCAACCCACCAACCTAAACCCTCTGACCGACCACGAGACCTAGAGCGGTCCTCGAGATAATCCCCTTTACCGCGGGGGTCAACTTCTGGAAGTAGACGTCGAGGCACGTAGTAAAGCCCGAGAAAGTCCTCATCGGACCTTGGGGCTGCAAACCAAAACGATTCTATGATAAACAAACTGAACCTAACCCGAGCAAAAGTAAAATCTAAGGCATAATTAACGGACACGAATAGAACACTCACCAGACCCCGCACAATGCGGTTAGAAATATGAAGGTCAAGATGAAACATCAGCTGATGACCATCCCAGTCCCGAGCCCACTCGGGATCCCATAAACGATCTCCTCATTCTCCGGTACTGGAACCGGAGCATGGGCGCTCCTAGCCACTGTCTCCAGAAGCTTGCGCTTCTTCACTCTATCAAACTCAGCCTCATTAATAGGGCGTGAAAGGGGGTATTTATAGGTGTTTTCGCCCCTCGTCGCCCATATAGGCGCCTGAGCTGAGGCGCTGTAACACCCCGTTATTTTCCGAGTCAATTATAAAGCTTGACTTTTCTACTTTTAATCGGGTTTTTAAATTGGAAAAAAAAATATTATAATGTCGTTATAAATATTAAAGTATTTTGGGTCGTCTTATAATAAATCGGTTTTGATTTTTCTTAAAGTAAAACGTTATTTTATAAATCGACTTTGTATCGGGTTAGACTTTGAGTCAAACGCAGCTAATAATAATATTAGTAATAATAATAATAACAAAACCTAATTCTACTTGTATAAAGTTGAATCCCTGATACCCACCTTTATTCCCACCACTACCACCCTATTTTCTTGTTCTCAAGTGCCGCACTTCTTCTCCTTCCTCTGCGTGTTGACGACTCAACTGTTCGGCGTCTTAAAAATCGGTCCATAATTCTTGATTACACCAATCCGTTTTACAACCTTCTTCATCTAAACTGTAAGTTCCTTAACCAATTGTCCTCCTTGTTGTTTATAATTAGTGGGTCAAATAAGGAGTAGGTCCATATATATTGAACTTCTACCTTTCGTTTATTTTCTTTTGGTTAAACTTGCTTTCCCGACATAATTTAATGATTTCTTAAGTAATTAGTGTATGGGTTAATTGAAATTACATATTTGAGTTGAGTCTTGGTTGAACGGCTATAATCGAAGTGGGGCGATTTCGTTATTCCTAAGTTCTGTTAGTCTCATAACCAAATTTCAGTATATAAAAGTGTTGTTAAACGGAGTTTCTAGTTCATGGATAAGTAATGTTCGACTCGATGAATAGTGTTTAAAGAATGGAGTGGTGGTGTTTAATGGATAAGTATATATATTGGATTATAATATAAGGTTGGGTTAGAATCGTGTTCGTCGTACTATGATGGTTAGAAAGAAAAAAAAAATAAGTTGTTGAATATTAAAGTGTGTAAGGACGATGGCAGGGGTTCTTGAATGATTTTGGTGGAAGTATATTATGTGGGTTACTTCGGGATTTGAATTCGGATGACTTATAGTAATAAGTTGGTGTGCAACCTTAGATCGCCTTAATGTCACGTATAAGGTTAGTTCGTTGAACTGTTTTATATTATTTGTAGCTTGTGGATTTGAGGAGAAATAATTTTTGGAATAATACTAGCTGAGTTGTGAGCGTCTTGAGAGGTAAGGACGTTTTGACCTTTTAACCTTTAAGTAAAGAGCATGTTCGGTTTAAATTATGTTTTGAAACAGTTTTATAATTATATTTTCAACGATGAATTTTTATACTCTTGTGATATTTTGGATATTGGAACTTTGTGACACAAGTCACATATTGGTATTATTTTGGTACAATTTTTTGTGGTTATAACAGACTCTGGGAGCTCTGTTGGTCTATGAGGTTAAGGTGCGTCTGAGACGTCCCTGGGATTTCGTCCCGAAACTGAACTCCTGGCCCAAGTTGTGTTAAGTGGGGTTTTCCGGCCCCCACTTGGTAGGTAGTTAGACTTCCTCCTTTGGCAGCCTCATCCTACTGACTGCCAAATGTGAGTAGTGCGCACTATAGTAAGTCTAGCTAAGCATAGGTGGTACCTCTAGATCGTGCAAAAGGGTAGGACCTTGGCACACAGGTGGTGACAATATATTTTGGTTGATTTTGGTTTTGACTACCGTTTTACAGTACTTTTGGTTTGGTATTGGGACAATAATATTTAACTTTGAGTTCAGTTTATTACAAATTATAATTATTGTTTTACGTTTTCAATATAATATATTTTACTCAGCTTTGCTTACGTCCTTTTGTTTTGGGTCGTTCCCCCGCTGGAACCTGTACCTATTTGTGTTTTGGGTACAGTTGATAGGTACAATTAATGTGCTGCATGGGTGCATTTGGTTCGGGATGCTGAGCGAGGAAGGATTTTATTATTTAACGATTACCTCCAAACTATTTATATTTATGTCGAATTTTGGTTTGAAGTTGTTTTAAACCGTTTTGAATTTTGTGGGACTTAAGTCTTCCGCTGCAACGTTTTCATTTAATTACTTATCGGATTTATATTTCTTTTTAATTCTTATAATATTCTTCGGTCTTGCATTTGGCCTTGCGAGGTAAATGCGAAGTAACGGCTTTAAGTTTTCCTATTTTAATCTTTTATTTTGGTCACGAAAATTTAGGGCTGTTACAGTTGGTATCAGAGGAATAGGTCTTTCCCAAATGTTTTGCAAAATTTGAAATGTTTTAAAAAAATTAGTAGTTTACTAATAAAAAAAATCTAAAACATTAGGGAATTAAGAGAGAGAAAGGGTAGAGAGAGAAAGCTTCCAAATTCTCCCTAGATTTCAGCAATGGCAAAATCTAGGAAGAACAAAAAAGCTAATAGTAATGCACATAAAAACAAAAATAATAATTCTTCTAATAATAATTAAAAAAAACTAGTAATACGCTACATAATACTAATGAGAGTGTGAGAGATAAGATCAATAACATGAAAGAAGGAGAGACTTCACAGCCTGTTCGAACGTTTGATTTCAACCAAGACTTTGGGTCTGATGAAGACGAGCTAGGAACAGTTCACTCGAAGGATCACTACTACAAATCATCGAATAGACAACTCTTAATAGACATCTAATATTGTTAACAGCTGATGTATAATTTATATACATCTGTTTTTTTTGATAAACAGTTGTCTCTATAGGATAATAGACAACTGAGTTTTATAAGAACAGTTGTCTATATATTATACAACTGGTTTTTTTAAACTCAGTTGTCTATTCTATTTTTAGGGACCACTGTCAAAACACTGGACCCATCTCCACATATATGTCAATTAGTGAAGAAGAATCACCAACCCTAAATCTCAAAAAAAAAAATGAAATCTCAACATATGTGAAGTAGGCAAAGGTTAATAACGAAATCTTCACTGTCAACCCTAAATCTCCCCCATCTCCGTTCGCCTATCTCCGTTCACTGTTCACCGTCCCATTTTTTGTCGCCGTCGCCCTTTTTCGTCTGTCCCAGATTCATCATTCCCTTTGGTATTTGGTCTTCTCCTTCTTCCCCTTCTCTTTCTTTTATTTATACATAAACCCTAAATTTTAGTCGTATACTTAATTCAACTCCTCCTTCTCAAATTGGGGAAAATCTATTTTGTTTCTCAATCCATTGTTAAACACCTCTCACCCGCTACAAGCCTACAACCAGTAATCAATGGCTTCGCCGACGTCACTGAATCTCACCGGAGCAACTTCCGATCGACGATTTAGGTATTGTTTTTGTCGGATTAGGGTTTAATTTGTTTGTAGTGTTAGGGTTTGATTTCGAATTTATTCGGTTACGATTTTAGGGATTAATTTGTTCAATTAATGATCTAAATTCGACAATATGAGAAGATTGAATCTATAATTTGTCCGATTTGTTTCTTTCCTATATGATTTTTTAAGGTAATTTGCGAACAGGAACCCTAATCTAGGGTTAGTGTTTAGTTTTAGGGATTTAAAATCTTTTTATGCTTAAAAATACATTTATGTTGTTGTATATGCAATAGGCCTGATTGTTTATGCTGCTGTATGCACACTGTTTAAAATTGTAGAGTCGTGGACGACTGCAATTGAAATCGATGTATGCAATGTACAGAGTAATATTTTGTTAATTGAACGCGAGTTGTCTTAATTAGCAACATTATCGTATATGAAGTATATCCGTCACTGCATTGAAACTTTGGTATTAGAGAGCAGATTTGTGGAATGCTTCATTCAGCAGTAGTAATGCTTTCTACTGTATCCTAAATTGTCAGCTACCATCTTATCATGCACATAACCAAAATAATCAACATTGCTCATGACTCATGAATTATAGCATCAATCTTATCCCTTCTCCTCGATTATAATGTGACTAAGTGAGCGTTCCATTTCGATAAGAAAAAAGATAATAACATTAATCGAAATGGAGCGACTACTCTTTGGTTAAGGTTAAACAGATCTTCAAAGAATACACACATCCAATAAACCAAAGAATAGGAAGAATGAAAGAGATGAGAGAATTAAAAAGAGGGTGTTGAAGAAAATAAGAGTAGATATGGACTTACTTCTTGGCGGTACCCAGATTTGTCCGATAACAAAATGGAGAAGCTAAGCCTAAGGGCTAAGGGAGGGTATGTATGACTTATGAGGAAGTTTATAATTATAGTCGTAGCATGTAGGAATAGGAATCATATAGATTCATGTAGTGGTATGATATGATCCACTACTTGTTGCATTTAGTATTAAAAATGAAATGGCTGAGGCTGGCTATATCATTCAAGCCCAAGCCCTTGTACATACACGGATTTCGGCAAAAATAAATAAAGAAAGAAAGACTAATAAAATCAGATATGGAGGGAGATGTACTATTAAATGAAGATGGTGAGGGATTGTTAATTGTTATTGAGGATGGAGAAGATAAATACGATGGAGAAGATAATTGTTCAGAAGAGTCGGTATGCCCCCAATTAAGTGTGGGCAAATTGTGTTATGTATTACAGTACTTGATTTGGGAGTTTGGAAAGTTGGATTAAAAAAGTTTGATTTTTATTTGTTGCTATTCTGAGTATATAACGAAGTAACCCCAAATAATGCCGATGAAATAACTCAAAAACCATCATTTTTCTGCAGAAAAATACAAGTTTTCAGATGGGAGAAATGAAAAAAATCACAATGATTCTAAACAACGATGCAGTTTATGCAGCAGCTACGAAGTATAAGGCAATATCACTGGCAGATGCAAGGGAAATAATCAAGTACGTACATTGCATGTGCCATCTTCTTCCTCTCCGTCTTTCTATACCCCCTTCTACTTGCAGTTGCATTCTTTGGCCCCTTTGTCTGTTACTCTGTTTACTGTATAGTCATAGCTTTTGGGGACATTGCTATTCTTTTCGGATTATGGCCTTGTCACTATTTTTACAGCATTTACTGCATCATCTGGTTTATATCCTTATGACCCTTCTTTTTACCTATCTTGCTCGTACTCGTTTAGAAGTATCGGACATAGGTCAAAGTGTCTTGAAGTGCCGGACACGGGTAGGCGAGGTAATTTGTTTTTCTTGATTAGGTAGCTGAAACTACTGTTTTCATATGATCTAGCATGAATTCTTTTGATCAATTTTGCTGAAATTACAGTATTCGAATGATCTAGCATGAATTCTATTAGCATTTCATCGAGAGTCTTGATCCATTAAGCTGAAATTTACTGTTTTCTAATGATCTAGAATGAGTTCCGTTGTTCAATTTGATTGCAAATGAAGAAATTAAGGTTGTCAAAGAAATTGAGCCAGCACTGAAGAAGCAACTAATTATTTCTAGTGCACTTATGACTCTTGTTGTTGCAGCTATCACTTGGATTGCTCTTCCATCTTCTTTCACCATTTTTAATTTTAGAACTCAGAAGGTCGTCCAAAACTGATAGGTTGACCACACTATATTATATTTCTTTTTTTACTCATTTACTTGTTTTTGTTAAAGTGGAATAGTTTTACGAAATATATGTTCTTCCTATTCGGGAAAAATCCTGTGTTTTGCGGACAGTACAGTTGCATTAAGTTGCTTATTGTCAGAAATATGATCTCGAGCATAATTCCCCTGCAGGCAACTTTTCTTTTGCGTGTGTTGGCCTTTGGGAATGGCTCATTATTGGTTTCAGGACCGAGTACTACACCAGCAACGCATACAGGTATATAACTTTTAAAGACACATACACTATTTAAAATTCTGCTATACATTATCGAGGGCATGCTTGCTGTTTACTCTTGTTTGCTCGTTTTGAATTATATACACGAATGTTTACAAGAAATAAGTTAAATGCCGAGTACTAATGTTTACACGAAGTGTTTACAATCGTGTAAGTTCGAGAACGTCGTCTGATTCAAAGAGCTTGACAAGATTATGGACGCAAAAAAACATGTTTCCAGAGTCCTACATGGTGCCAAGGTAATGGTGGGAGGCTGGGTGACCTTAATGCCGAGTTTAGTTAGGACTTAGGAGTGATGTGAGTCATAGAGATTTTGAGGTAGGGTTAGCTGGAGTCCAAGGTAGGGTCTATATTCATTCTCTTTTGTTTGTGTCACAGGTGCACTTCCTTATTCTTGTTCATTTCCTCAAGCAACAACCAACTTTGATCTTACAAAGCTCACAGGTAAAGTAGCTTGAACAATAATTGAGTTTTAAACACATCTTTACTGCATCCACCGAGTATTTATAAGCTTTTGGTGATCATTTTGTGAGTATATGACATTTATCTAACTGGTGATTGTAATTTATCCCATATATCCACTAAATTACTGTCTAATTTATCCATAGTGCATGAATTGAGGTCATGCACCACAACAAAAGCACACTATCTTATGCTGATGAGGTCTTCACTTTTATGAATTGCTGTATTTCAACGCACAAGAAGTTCCGGTAAAGTCAGCTCCGTTGTCAGATTACCCATGGAGTCCGAGATGAGAACTATCCAAAAAGGCGGCTTGCCATCACGGTACAGTGAGGATCAGAGAGTGATTTTGATTTTACTTGATTACTAAGTTATCCATTTGTACTTATTCTCGATTTAGCATTGTCTCTTCCTCAAAAATTGTGAGAAAAGTTGATCACTTGTGTATATTCTACACCGTGTACAATAGATTTGTAGTTAGCTATGTACGAGTGTATATTGTGAAAACGAAAAGTGATATGTATTGGGGATTAATTTTTTTTATTATTAATAAAATTAAAGTTCTCGGTACGTGAAATTAGTTTATTTCTTTTTTTTTTGTTCGTTAGTAGTACAATAGACATCTAATATTTAAAAACCTCTGACGTCTATACGAGCAATAGACAACTAATGTTTTAAAATCTCAGTTGTTTATACGCAAGATAGACAACTGTTATTTAGAAAACAGTTGTCTATTAATGAATAGACAACTGTTGTAAAACAGATGTCTATGCTTAGACTAATATACAACTCCAAACTACTCAACTGTTGTAAATCAGTTGTCTATTTGATGTTTTGTAGCAGTGGATGATGGAAGCTCATGGCAGGAGGTTGGGGACAACCATCCAAATCCACCAAAACTTCAAATAAAGTTGGAGGATGTGTCACCTGAGCTTGATTACTGGGCAACCTCGGTTTTCTGTTATGTCTTGGGTGCCAATCCACCAAGTCATGTAATGGCAGGATTTCTGAGGAGGATTTGGAAAGGGATGAATGTTGATAAGATTGTAGCTAAGGCTAATGGCGTGTTTTTGGTTCGATTCAGTAGTTCTGAAGATAGGGAGAAGATTTTACAGTTAGGGCTTCAATTCTTTGACAGTAAACCTCTTATTGTGAAGGAATGGACTCCTAACTGTGAGATCAAGAAAACTGATACAGATGTGATACCTATTTGGATTAGACTTCATAATTTGGATCTAAAATTCTAGGGTGCGGCTTTGCCAAAAATTGTCAGTCTGATTGGGAAACCATTGAGATGTGATGCTATGACTAAATCTAAAGATTATCTCGGTTATGCTAGGTACATGGTTGAAGTGAAGATGGGTCAAGCATTACCGGAGTATGTGGAATTCCTAGATGAAATGGGGTTGCTATGTCGACAGATGATCCATTATGAATGGAAGCCGATTAAATGCACACATTGTCAAGGACTTGGGCATGATGCGGTAGCCTGTAAGAGGATTGCTGACAAGAAGAAGGAGGAGGCACCTAAAGTCAAGTGGATTCCAAAAGTGATTCAACCGATGCCTGAGGTAATTAAGCCTAGGGTTGATATAGAAATTACTCCGTTGCCAGTCCAGGGTTTCATTAATACTGCCACTCCAAGGATTATCAACAAGGTGCATAACATAAATGAGAAGTTCAGTCATGAGGTTCCTTCTTTTAAGGAGGCTTTAACTAATTCCTTTAAACTTAATATCTTAAACAACATTGGAAAGGGGTTCCACCAACATCATGATAACAATGGTTAATATAAGCTTTTGGAATGGTAGGGGTATTAATAAGGTGAATAAGCATGGAGATATTAGGAGGTTCCTTGCTGTGAATAATGTAGGGTTATGTGGTCTTTTGGAAACTCGAGTCAAGAATAAGAACGTGGATAGAGTACAGGAGAGTATTGGTCGGCAATGGAATTATATTAATAATAATGATGTTTGTGATAGAGGGAGGATATGGATTCTTTGGAATCCTAATTGGTTTCAGGTGGTGGAGTCTGGTAAGGAGGCTAAAGTAATACACTTGGAAGTTATGTATCTGTGTAATGGCTTCAAGTTTAATGTTGCTGTGGTCTATGGATACAACAAAGCAAGGGAAAGAGATGCATTGTGGGAATCATTGACAAGTATGAGTAAAACTAGAAAGGGTCCTTGGTTGGTGATGGGTGACTTTATCAATGTGTTATACTTTGATGAGAGGATAGGGTCGGATGTGACGGATGCTGAGATCAAGGATTTCCAACAGTGTGTTGATGTTTGTGGGCTGAATGATCTACCTGTCAATGGAGCTTTTTTTACTTGGAATAACAAGCATGAAGATGACAGAGTATTTAGCCGCATTGATAGAATCATGGTGAATGATGGTTGGTTAATGGAGGCTCCTGTTGGAACCATTACGTTCCTGCCGGAGGGTCTTTATGACCATAGCCCATGTGTTATCCAATTTTGGAAGGATGAGGATAGGAAACCCCCAAGTTTTCGATATTATAATATGTGGTGAAAGAACAGTGCATTTCTTGACACTGTTAAGGATTGTTGGGATGTGAACATTGATGGTGTAAAAATGTTCCAAGTTGTGAAGAAACTCAAAATTTTGAAACAAGCGCTCAAAGGTTTGAATAGAGAGTTCTTTGGGGACATTGTTAATGCAGCCACTGCTGCTCAATTGATGTTGGAACGTATACAGTGTCAAATACATGCTGATCCGAGGAATAGACAATTACAGGATGGGGAACAGGCTGCTGCTGCCAGTTACACTGAATTATTAGAAGCTAAGCAGTCTTTTCTAGCCCAGAAATCTAAGTGTCAATGGGCCAATGAAGGAGATGATACTACACAGTTCTTTCATTGTTCCCTTAAGGCCAGATATGCGCAGAACAAAGTCCTTAGAATCGTGGATATTAAGGGGGATATATGGGATAGGCATGAGGACATTGAAGCAGCGTTTACTCGATATTATGAACAGCTTTTAGGGAATTCATCACCAGTTACTGATGTCAATAGGAATGTGGTGAGGATGGGAAAGGTAATTACCGATGAGATGAGTAAGGAGCTCATCAAAGATGTTAGTGATACTGAAATACGACAAGCATTACGGTCTATTCCGGCGGAGAAAGCGCCTGGACCTGATGGATACTCATCTCAATTCTTTAAAGATGCAGATCCAGTCATCGGGAGAGATATTATTGCTGCAATTATGGACTTTTTCATATCTGGCAGGCTATTGCAGCAGATCAATAGTACGACTATTACATTGATTCCTAAGGTTAAACAGCCTACATCAGTAACTGAGTTTCGGCCGATAGCTTGTTGTAATGTGTTATATAAATGCATCTCGAAGGTGATTTGCAACAGGTTGGCTGAGGTATTACCTGGAATAATCAGTCCTAATCAGAGTGCGTTTATTAAGAATAGAGAGATAGTGGATAACATACTCATTTGCCAGGACTTGGTGAGGCTATATAATAGGAAAACTTGCTCGCCTCGCTGTATGCTTAAGATTGATCTCAGGAAGGCCTATGACACGATAGAATGGGGGTTCATTGAAGGAATGCTTTCTGCTCTAAATTTTCCAAGGAAAATGATTAGGTAGATTATGGTATGTGTAAGTACGCCTACTTATACTATCTCCCTTAATGGGAGTCAATTTGGGTATTTTAAAGGAAAAAGAGGTATCCGGCAAGGGGATCCCATGTCCCGTCTATTGTTTACTATATGTTTGGAGTATCTGAGCAGGATTCTAAGTTATGTAACAATGAGGGAAGAGTTTCATTTTCATCCCTTGTGTAGAGGGCTCAAGCTGTGTCATCTTGCTTTTGCAGATGATTTGCTTCTTTTCAGTAAAGGGAATCCTAAGTCGGTTAAAGTGATAATGAGAAGTTTATTAACATTTAGTGCAGCGTCTGGACTGCAAATCAACAGAGAAAAATATGATTTGTATATGAATGGCATCAAGGCTCAGGACATTAAAGATATCCTCCGGTTATCAGGCTTTTGTCAAGGTCAATTTCCTTTTCGATATCTTGGTATTCCTATATCTTACAAAAGATTAGCTAATAATGAGTGCAACAAGATCATTGATAAAATGGTGGCCAGAATTAGAGGATGGGGAGTCAGGAAGCTGAGTTATGGGGGACGATTGGTGCTAGTAAGATCTATTTTAACGCAACATCATTCCTATTGGGCTCGTATCTTCCTGATTCCTACAGGTGTCATTAAGAAAGTCGAGGCAATTTGTCGCAATTACTTGTGGACTGGCAGCGAGACCTTCTTGAAAATACCGCTGGTGGCTTGGAGTAAGTGTTAGTCTGATAATAAACCGGGGGGATTGGGTATTATGGATTGTGTAGCTTGGAATAAGGCGCTTCTTGGGAAATATGTATGGTGGGTCAGTAATAAGGAGGACCATCTTTGGATTAAATGGGTGAATCATATATATTTAAAGGGGCAAGATTGGATGCTTTATGAACCTAATCTGAACTCCAGTTGGACTTGGAGACAGATTTGCAAGATTAAAAATGAGCTGAAAACGGTGTATCTAACTGCCGGATGGAAGAATGGCAGGTACACTGTACAACAAGGATATAAGCAGTTTGTTGCCATAAAGGAACAGGTTGACTGGTACTCGTTAGCTTGGAACAGGATCAGTATGCCCAAGCATCGATTTATAAGTTGGCTAGCAATGCATAAACATTTGCTAATTTTGGACAGGTTGCAGAAGTATGGCATTATTAGCTTTGGAATTTGCTGGTGTTGTGCTGCGGGAATGGAATCAAATGAACATTTGTTCTTCGAGTGTGCTTTTAGCAGGAGTTGTGTGTATCATTTGGAGGAATGGTTAGAGATCAAGGTTCAGGGATAAGTGATTCAATGGGCGATTAAATGGAGAAACAAGTCAATATTTAAGAAGAAGATTATCATGGCTGCCATTAACGGAATAATCTACTTCATTTGGTTGGCTAGAAATCAGGCTAGATTAGAGAATAGACTTATAGCACCGGTTGGGATGATTAAAATGGTGAGAGCTTGCATTCAAGTGAGGTTGAGGGATCCGTCCTTTCAATATTGTATTGATAAGCATAAAAATTGGCTTAAGAAGATAGGGTTATAGAAGGCAAAGTAGTGGTAGATAAAGTATTGTATGGTGCAAATATTCTTTTTTCATTATTAATGAGAATCACATTACACCAAAAAAAAAATAATAAAAAATCTTTCTTTTTAAACCGAGAGTGATGGGTGGATTGGGTGCATTGCATACGCATGAATTATGTTATATATATATATATATAGAGTAAGGCTCTTATGAGTCCTTCTCTATATATGAGTCCATAAGTCCTCATCATATCCATTGGATGAGATGAGGATGGATGGACAAGATGCATCCTGCTATTTGATTTTTTTTAAAAAAAGAAAAAACCAAAAAAGAGAAGATTTTGTATCCGAAAATAAATCCCATGATTTAGGAAACAATAACTCCCATAATCATGTTCATTCTTCATTCAGTCATTCACGTCACAACATTCATCAAAACCTGAAAAAAAAAATGTTTCCTTCATCACGTTCAATCAAATTTGTGCTCGAAATCCCGTTACTATGGATTCAATTTCCGCGACATCTTCATCAACTGTTGATAATCAATTCATCGACTATAAAAATGGTGAGTTTCGTTATTACTTTCATGTTTTGCGTCAATTTTTATTCATCATCTTGACTAATTTGCATCAATTTGCTTTCATGTTTTTCGTCGATTTTCATGTCGATATTGCTTTCATGGTCATTTCATTAATCATAGATTCATATCTGCTTCATTGCTCTCTTATTAGTATAAATTCCAAATTTTTATATTTGTTAAAAGGTGAAATTTTATTCATTTGATTATTCATAGATTCATATCAATGGTCCATTACTCTCGTGTTATTGTTTGGTTGATTCTTTAGGTTTTTCTTAAGCTTCACTGATACTATTGTTTTGTTTTCTATTGAAGCAGACACGGCGTTGAAGTAACATACGTTCTGAGTTACAGTAACACCTAATTCTAATTAGAGTAACACGAAAATGTAACACAAAAAGGTCTAAGCATTATATGAATTTTACGCACGAACAAATATATGGAGTTATTCTAATGCACATACTGTGTTACTTTAATATACATAATCTGTTATTTTAATGGCTAACCCTATTATTTTAATGCACATAATGTTAACTGAATCTCGTGTTTCTTTAACGCACTTCATCTGTTACTTTAGTTCTTTTCATCTGTTACTGTAATGCATTGGAGTGACAAAAGGATTTAGAATACTACCATATAAAAAAAATAAAAAATAAAAAAGAAAGATACTGCTTCCTATAATTATGGGACGTGATTGACTTCAAAATAGGAAACAATATCAAAGAATCGCCCTCATTCAAAGAAAGATATTGCGTCATACTCTCATTTCTGATCATTATATGAATTTTTTGCACTAACCTATACCTGGTATTAATTAAATGAACATTATCTGTTACTTTAATTCACACTATCTATTACTTTAATGTCTGACCTCTGTTACTTTATACCTGGTGTATAAGAATCTTCTGTTAATTGAATCAAGTGTTACTTCAATGCACTTTATCTGTTACTTTAATTTTTGTCATCTGTTACTTTAATCCATATTTCAAGTTCTGATTGTTTCTTTTTCTCATTGTTATTATTATTCAGTAGATGCAAAAGCACATGAATGGTGTAAGGATGTGGGTGAGAGTTTCCTTCATACATAGGGCAGATCTTCAAAGATGTGGATGAGTCAGTAAACTTCTATAAAATCTACGCATTGGCTTGTGGATTCGATGTGAGGAGGTACACAACGAAAAGATGGCACGGTGGTTAGATTAAATCAAAGCTTCTGACGATGATGATGAAGAAGAAGAAGAAAAGGACGAGGAGGATTAAGAAGAAGAATTCTAAGTAGAATAGTATATTGTTAGAGTAACATACATTATTCGTTTGAGTAACATACTAAATGAGTTACAGTAACACAGATTATGAGTAACAGGTGTCAAACATTGGAATTGTAATGAAGTTGATTCAGTTGGAACTCCTGTACCAATTTATTGATGTAAAATGAGTTAGAATAACACACATTATGCGTTAGAGTAACATACATTATACGTTAGAGTAACATACATAATGGGTTACAGTAACACAATTTATGAGTATAATTTAATTACCAATATCAAGCTCTAAGAGTAACAGGTGTGAAAAATTTGAATTATAATGAAGTTTATAATTTTTGTTTTGGAGTATCTTTAATAGAAACATACATTTTGCAACGTACTGTTTTTGTAAGACACTATTATGTAACGTAACGGATTTTATGAGTTAAAGTAACACAATTCACGAATTAGAGTAACACATTGTATGAGTTAGAATAACTTGGCAGTAGCGAAATGATGATTTTTTTTTGGTGAAAATGAAGATGAAACGACGCACTTGTTGTGTGATAGAAAAATGCAGTTAAAAATTTGATGGGAGAGAGAAGATTTGCATTAAGATAATTATGGAGGAGAGAGAAAAAAGAAATATTTACCAAGATTTAGTTAGTTATTTCCTTGATCGACAAAACAATCTTAACCATTAATCTATCACTAATTTAAGGGTTGAGATGAGGACTCACGGACTCAATTTTGATAAGTGGACTCACTTGATCCTTCCTCTATATATATATATAATATAGAGTTAAGATCGGGTGAGAACCCATACTATGGTGAGAACTGTGAGAACTCTTTAAAACCCTTAGATCTCAGGTCAATTTCACGAAAAAAAAAAGTTTAACGCTCATTCCTCTCTCTCTTCTTTCCCTCTATTCCTTTGCTCCCTTCCTTCATCACTTTACCAAAAAATGAAGAATAATTTCAACAGAATTCACCAAAAATCAAGAAGATGCAAATTCACCAAAAATCAAGAAAACGCAGATTAAGGTTTCATTCATAAATTCAAATTCACGAGGTTTGTTATCTAATCTGAATAAATTAGGGTTAGGGTTTTGATTTCAGTTTCGAATTATTCGATTTAAGTTTTGATTTGATGATTGATTTTAGTTTTTTCCTTGTTTAATTCTATGATTCCAGCTTAAAATCGTTAAAAGTTTGTCTGATTCTCTGTTTGTCTGATTCGATTAACTTGTGCAATTTGAGCTTTAAAGGTCCTACCTTTTTCAATTTTTACTTTCTTTTTATTTGCATCACCAGTTCATTAATTATTAATTGTCTTGATGTTGAATTTCGAACTTTGATTTTTTTTTTTTTGATTGCTTGGTAGAATTCTGAAAAAAGTACACTAAAATAGATTATGGAGTATATTTTTGATCGATTGATTGAACTTAACGAGGCTTGACAAATTAATTTTTCTGCTTCTTATTATTGCAACACTATAATGGATTCAGAAATTGTTGCGACTGATACAAGTGTTCCTCAAGTTAATTCAGTAGTATCCTATATTTCTTCAAATGTGATTGTGACGGAACAATTCATTGAAGAAAATGCTATTATATCAAACACAAGCATTGAACCGATAGAATAAGTGAAAAGGGGTACGCTAAAATTGAAATTGAAAAAGGGTACGCTAAAATAGAAAAAGGGTACACTAAAATGGAAAAAGGGTACGTTAAAATTGAAAAAGGGTATGCTAAAATTGAAATTGTAAAAAGGGTAGCTAAAATAGAAAAAGGGTACACTAGAAGTGAAAAAGGGTACGCTAAAATTGAAATTGAACAATGGTACGCTAAAACAGGATAAAGAGTAAACAGGATAAAGAGTACGCTCAAATAAAAAAAGGGTATGCTAAAATTGAAAGGGTACGCTAAAATTGAAATTGAAAGGGGTTACGATAAAATAGAAAAAAATGGCACGCTAAAATAGGAAAAATGGTACGCTAAAATTGAAATTGAAAAATGGTACGCTAAAAGTGAAAAAAATGTATGCTAAAATTGAATGAAATTGAGAAAGAAATTGAAATCCAAGTTATTAATTAAAATGATTGAGGATGAAAATGAAATGTATTTTCACAATTAAACCTTTTAAAAAGATTGAGAATGAAAACAAAATGTTACCTTAATTAAAACATATAAAAAAATGAGAATAAAATTGAAATTTGTTTCCAAAATTAAAATATAGTACTGTATTTATTAGACTGCTACAAGTAAGAAGAAGACGTAAAAAATTAAAAGCAAGCGTGGGTGTTCGAACCCATGACCTCCTAACCATAAGGTTCATTCCCAACCAACTGAGACACAACATGAAACTGAATATTTAACATAGAAAATAATAATTAACGCAATGTTTCGGACATGGGCTGTGGCCGCTTCCCACAATGATTTCTACTTGGCTTCCTCACTTGATTTAATGGATGTAATTGGTTCTCATGGTTCTCATTATACAAGTGGTTCTCATATGATCCTAAATCTATATATATATATATATATATATATTGTAGACACCCGCATTTTGACTGCCAGGTGTCTATGGTAGTTTCCAATAAACACCCGATGATGATCGGACGCTAACATGTTCTAACGCGCTCGGATACGGGCTCGAAATTAATAATGTCCGGCATGGGCTTTTAACAGGATACAAACCTCACAAAACCAACCTCAAATTCAGGCCCAGTGGGTCGTTCCGAGCAAAATAAGACTAATTTGGGTCAAAACCGACACCAAAAATAATTCCCGTCTTTTAGCGACCGGGTCAAAACCCGGTCAAGACAAACCCGACACAAAAAACGACCGGATGCATTCTCAAAACTTGCGCCAGATTCAAAAATCAGCCAAAATCATTCAAGATCAATCCAAATCAATCAAAGAGCAATCAAGTGCAATCATTCCCGATTTAGCTGCGGCCAAATTGATCCACTCGGTCGAGTGGATTGGCCACTCGACCGAGTGGATCCTCATAGAACCGGTCCAGGTTCATTCACGAGGGCACTTGACCGAGTGCATTAGGGTCACTCGGTCGAGTGACCCTATATCACGGGTTCCCTATAAATACCCGTCAATCCTAAGCATTCAACAACCTTTTTGAACACTCTTCACCCTTCAAAAATTTAGTCAACCTTGCACTCATCTTACACCCTACACTTTGCAACACCATTCTCGAAATCACAATACACACAAAACCGAGCCGCGCATACACACCATCAACTCACCCTACACATCTCGACGTTCCCGTGCAATTGCCGCCGTTTGACGAACCGTATCCCGAGAAGCAAGAACATGTAGGTTGAGGGTGTGACAATTCAACACCGACTTTTCCTTCTTCATCCTTTTTCTCGATTTTTTATGTATATTTATATTCGTATTTATAAGTATTATATTTAGTCGATAGCAACGACACTACTAACATCTAACATTTATTTCTTGCATCTAACATCTAACGCTAACATTTTACTTATCGCATTTTAATTATCGTTATGTACATTTTGTCATAATTTTGTTATGTACCGTGTATGTATATATATATTTCTACGTAATAATTTCAAAACTCGGATCCAAACACGTTTAATTACGATGGTCATTTTATGGTTCGTTTATTAACACGATCACGTTCATTCGTAGTTGAACGCGTTTACATCCATTTCTACAATTAGTACGGAACCCGTTGACACGAAAATCGACATCTCACAATCCGTAAGGATTAATTTCGATGTCGTGACGTAGAGGGACACAATTTTGTCACTAATCAAAATTTTCAAACTAACAATGTTTTTTATAAAGTTCCGATAACGGTATTATAATCGTATGCGTACACGGTTATAGTACCGGAAACCAAGTTAAATACAAATCATGCGATATTTGTATTTGATTTGGCCAATCATCGATTTTAAACCAAAAAAAAACAAACGAGTCACAACTCGTACAGGGGCTTCTCGACCGAGTACATAGGCTACTCGATCGAGTAGCACCCAAAAAACTGGGCAGTAGCGTCTTCTAGGACGCACTCGACCGAGTCAGCCCACGACTCGGTCGAGTGGGTCCTGTAACCCAGAAAACCGAGTGCCTCGACACACCTTTCCAGCCTCGCCTTTTTTTACGACTTTAGTCATCACGTGTAAAGACAATCACGTGACCCTCCTTTCTTAAAAACTCACACATATCACGACACATAAACAATTTTGATCGACGGTCTCACACTATTAATTTTATGTCGATGACTCTTTAGTCGTATCCGACGTATAATTAATTTAGACTCCATTTCTCGAGGTGATAAGTCGGGACATGGCATCGAGGTTCGAGATCGGGTTAGCACCACGCCTAGGTCTCGAACCTCCGTCCTTTGATTAATATGCAATATAATGCGTAATTAATTAAGGTTCGCCCATATACACAAATTCACGGTCTAATTTATACACGGGTCCGTTTGTAATTACTGCTGGCCATTTCGATTGTATTTTTTTTGGCTATTATGTATTATTGTTCGTCGTATTGTGAATTCCGGGTTGTATTCCGCCCGTGTAACTTGTAATCGATTTATTATTGCTTTTGCTTTATTTACGTTTTACCGTTTATAAATGAACCCTCGCATGCTAAATCACTTCGACAATAAATTAGATGCACTAAATTGACGTAGCTCACATTTAATTCGCATGCTTAGCAAAAAACACTGTTTGCATATCATTTCACCGAATCACTAACGCGCATATTAGAAAGTCAAACGATGTCTTAGTAGAGGCCGCTAAGTGCGGGCAGGGTTGGGTGTCCTTAGTGGGCTTCCCAACACGTACCCTCACCCCTTACTCAGAACCTCGGTTTCCGGATGCCCGAAACCGTTGGCGCACGAGAGTCATTCAATACACGATAACCGGTAGTGACGGTATCGGTATCGCAATGCAAAGGGACGAGCCCAATAAACTCTAAAACCGAAATGGGCCATACTTTGTGTATGGTCCATAGCGATATAGAGTGGGCTCGAACGGTTCCGAATAACCATAAAATTCGGTGGCGACTCCATTTCGACTTAAATTTCAATTCGATCCATTCTCATATGGAGGTGCATTCGCCTACCCAAAACCCGCGCGTGGCCGCGTCGGGGTGGACCTACGTCATGTCCACAATTTGGCGACTCCACTGGGGATTAACTGATGAGTGCCTAACCATCGGCATCCTCAGGGTGAGACTCGAATAGAAATCGTTTGACAAATACAATATGCGTTTTAGTTTTACGGTTCATGCATAACCCCATATTTTCCCGGGCCGGTACTGGTGACCGACGTCCCACTATACCGCGATGTATTCCGCCTCGGATACGTTAAAGGTGTTCATAGTCAATTCGTATGGACTTTGCGGCATGTTCTAAGCTCAACTCGACTTAGGAAGTCCGTCCCGTTTCTCGTCTAGACTATGAGCACTGGTATAGACCCTCTTTAGACCGACCGAGACTTAGTGTAAAGCATACATGGCGTAGTTATAATGCTTGCGTGACTATGTGCTGCTTGGTTTCCGTGTCGTTTTTCAAAAACCGTCATTTTCAAAATGCATCTTTTCAAAATATATTCAAATTTCAAAACCCGGGATACATACCGAATGTAGGACTTATGATTTTACTCAAAATAGCCCACTTTCTAGTCGGTATGCTGCCCAATTCAAAACTCAAAAAACATTTTCGAACTTTCAAAACCGAGGCCCGATGTACTTTCCGATTTTCTTGAAAAAAATCGGGCCTTTCCCCGAGTTTTCTCGGACATTCCAAAAATAATCATTTTCAAAACTTTCCTCCCCCTTAGGACCTTCCCGTATTTAGCAGTGTCGGGTCATGTCACAAGTAGTCGAGGTCTCTAGCGTCGAAACTCTGTCGATCTTACATCACGAGTTTCCTCCCTACCCCAGTCCGCCTTATTAGACTAAGGTAAGGCCCACCTACGTAGGACATACTCCTACAAAGGAGGGCCCATCTACACATTTGAGTCCAAAGTCTGGGGACGTCTCACGTCGACCTTCCTTCAAACAGGATTCGGCCCACTCGTCGAATCCTAAGGAAAGCCCGTCATCCACGAGTCACCCGTCTAAAGGTCTCTTTCAAGTCGTCTTTTTAGTCTTTTCCCTGCTCGGGATGTACTAGCTTTAGGTTCCGAGGTCTGGGTTCAGTTTCTGATTACGCGGTGTTCTTACAGACAGGCCACCGGCACCCAGACACACCCGCAGAATGGAAGGTACACTGAACAGTTTGAAGACCTCCGTGGACACCATGGTCGACAAACAGGCCGACATTGAGGCCCAATTGACAGAAATGAGGGCCGGTCAAGTAGCTATCGTTGCTCGCTTAGCTGCGGTGGAGCACAGGACTCCAAATACCGGGGTCACAGAACCCCTAGCCGAACTAGTTAGCTCGGTTCGCCGATTGGAAGAACAAGTCCACCTAACTGGAAGTAACAATATTCACCGGGAAAACAGTCGGGAGTACTCGCCGGTAAGTGACAAACTGCCCGCAAACCTGAATCTCATGGGCTTACCCATGTTCGAAGGGACCGAAGACCCGTTACTACATGTACAGGCCTTCAAGGAGTTCATGGCTATTAAGAGAGTGGACTCTTCTATGTTCAAAAACCTCTTTGCTGCATCTCTAGAGAAACACCCGAAGGCCTGGTACTATAGGCTAGACCCAAAGAAGTTTTCAACATGGGATGATGTGGCTACGGAATTTGCTCGGAACTATGCTGACAACACCGAGATCCAGACCACAATGAGATCTCTAGAGGTTATGGCCCAAGAACCTAAGGAGGGCTTTACCAAATACCTCCAACGTTGGAGGGCCGAAAGTGTGAAACTGGTCGATAAGCCCAGTGAAAAGACTTTAGTGGAGGCTTTTGTCAAGAACCTCCTCCCTTCCTACCGGGTCCACCTCCGGTATGCAGTCATACCCAATTTCACCACCCTTACTGAAATGGGCATGAGAATTGAAGACGATCTAAGACTAGAGAGCCTGACTAAGGCCCCTAGCAAGGGATATCAAGGGGCCTCCTCATCCACTACCAAGCCTCCGGCCGCAACCCGAAGCATCTTCGACACAGTTAATCTCTTGGATGCCTCATCCAAAAGAACTACTCCTTCTAGGGTATTCACTGATATAGGAACTACCTATACATACGCCTTACAAAGGCTATCTTCCAAGGGCCTGATCCAACCGATAGGCCCAATTCCTGAAGTCCCAGTTGAAAAACGCACCAAAGGCTACAATGCCCAAGCCTATTGCCAATATCATCGAGGCAATGGGCACGATACCGAGAAATGTTGGAAGCTGAAGCATCTGATTCAGGATTTAATTGAGAGCGGGAAAATACCGTTACCCGGGGACAAGCCAAGCAACAAGGACAACCCCTTTAGCTCTCATGCTATCTTCACCGGTGAAGTGATCGACTGTTCTCACCTTATCTCTTCTTTCATCCCACAAATCAATGGAATCTGGGTCGATGATGAGGAAGATGTGTACCTCACCAAAGGGAAAACTGTCCCTATCACTCCCGAAGAAATCCGGAAGGCTAAGTCCAAGGCCTTAGCCAGTAACCACCTCACCACCGCCGGTCGTCTTTATTCAGCCGCTAGCTCCAAGGACATCTCAGTCCCGGAAACTGTCACTGAACTTGCCAGGACGGAAGAAGCCATCGAAAAGCCAAGTACCGATACGGCTCTTGTCAAACAATTGAAGAGAACCCGAGTTGACCTCACTATATGGCAACTCTTGGTTAGCTCACAAGAACACCGAGAGGCACTTACTAAGGCTCTCGATCAGATCAAGGTCGACTCCCAGGTTACCCCTACTGAAATGGTAGCCACTATCCTGCCCTACCTCAAGGGCAAGTCCAAAGAAGAAGGCCCAGTAGTCACCTTCTCGGATGCTGACCTACCACCGTTCGGGGCCTCTCACAATCTGGCTCTGTATATCACGGTAATTTGCCGGGGTAAGTACCTACCAATGACCCTGGTCGATGACGGGTCTGCTGTGAACGTCCTCCCTCTAAGGACTGCCAAAGCCCTCGGTATCACCGAGGCCGACTACATACCAACCGCCCACACTATCCAAGCTTTCGATGGAAGCCCAAAGGCGGTTTCTGGGGGAGTTAAGTTAGCAATTACAACGGGTCCAATTGAAAAAGAGCTAGAATTCCAGGTGATCGATGTCACCTCCTCTTTCAATCTACTCCTAGGAAGGCCTTGGCTTCATGCTGTAAAGGCGGTGTCTTCTACTCTTCACCGAAAGATCAAAATGCCCCTGCAAGACGACATTATCACCCTAGAAGCAACCCCTATGACTGTGGCTAGCTGTAACGCCACGGACCGCACCGACCTATGGGGATTCGATTTTGTGGGGATGATTGAAGAAGAGTACCTTTTCAGGCCCTATTTCACCACAAGCATTGACGCAATGTTGCAAAATTTGGGGTATTTACCGGGGGCTACCTCGAGGCCATATCTTCTAGCTGGGAAGATTATTGAAGTCCTAAATGACGGGGAATCTCACTTCGGTTTAGGGTATGCTATAACCCCGGGAAATGTGGTCCGAGCAAGCATTAAGAAAGCTTGCAACATCATCAAGGGTACCTACTTGGGCCCTTATAGCCCAAGATTGGCTGACTATTTCGTCACACCGGTGTTCGGGGCTATTCAGGTTGGCCTCTATCAACCAACTATCACATATCCCGAGACTGAACTAGCTCGGGAATGCAACTACATTCCGGATGACATATTCACCCTCATCCAATCTGAATCCAAGGAGGGTACTGACAATGCCGAGCCCGTGCTGGGGCTCTTATTGGGGAAGACAAAGTTGTTCCAAACCCCAAGGAAGACTTGGTGAACCTGATCCTTCGAAGCAACAGGTTCGATCCTTCAAAGCTGATCTCGGAAGTCGGTGCTGATACTGGGAAAAGAGCCTGGAGGAAGACCATCAAGTGGACCGACAGCCAGGGTCGAGTCTACAAGCTGACCACCGGGGAAGGAGACATGCCGAACACCGATTCCGAGTCTGAGTCTGAGTCTGAGTTTGAGTCCGAGTCTGAGTCTGAGTCTGAGTCTGAGTCCGAGTCTGAGTCTGTATTCGAGTCTAAGGGGTCTGGTGCTAGAGTCCAAACTGTAACCCCCCTCCCTATATTCACTGCCACTGGAGCCTCGGGGTTTGTCCCGAAAGCACTCCCAATTCCGCCTCTGACCAATGATCAGATGGCTGCTTTCTTCGAGCTGTTTTCCAAATTTTCTATCAATAATAACGAAAACCGTTCCGCTTATGACTTGTCTTATTTTCAAAATACTTCCAATTTCAAAAATATTTTTTGCAATGACATTGAGAAACCCGATGAACAGGTATCCTTACCTCCGCATCTGATCGATCAGCTAGAACAGAGGGAGTCCCGAGACCCGGTAATCGAAGAAACCGAGTCTACCAATGTGGGAACAACCTTAGAGCCCCAGATGCTTAAGTTAGGGTTATCCTATTAGATCCCGGGGAGAGACAGCAATTCACAAACCTCCTCCAAGAATTCAAAGATGTCTTCGCATGGTTCTACAAGGACATGCCGGGGATAGATCGGGAAATAGCCGAACACCGCATACCCATCAAAGATGGGTGCAAACCGGTAAAACAGAAGCTTCGAAGAATGAAGCCCGAGTGGTCTCTCAAAGTCAAAGAAGAAGTAGACAAACAATTCAAATCAGGCTTTAAAGTGTCTGAATATCCAGACTGGGTTGCGAACATCGTGCCGGTACCCAAGAAGGACGGCAAGGTTCGGGTATGTGTGGATTTCCGGGACCTTAACAAGGCCAGCCCAAAAGACGATTTTTCGTTGCCACACATCGACATATTGGTGGACAACACGGCGGATCATGCTCTTCTATCATTTATGGACGGGTATGCCGGATACAACCAAATCAAGATGGCAGAAGAAGACATGGGTAAAACCACTTTCACTACACCATGGGGTACTTATTGTTATACCGTCATGCCGTTTGGGCTCATTAATGCCGGAGCCACTTATCAACGAACGGCCACGACCTTGTTACATGACATGATGCATAAGGAAGTGGAGGTTTATGTCGATGACATGATTGTCAAATCTAAGAGCCGAGATGGGCATGTTACTGCCCTAAGAAAATTCTTCACCCGACTGCGCAAGTACAACATGAGGTTAAACCCTCAAAAGTGCAGTTTCGGGGTAACATCAGGCAAATTACTGGGCCATATCGTTAGCCAACGCGGCATCGAGGTCGACCCAGCTAAAATCAAAGCCATCACCGAGATGCAACCACCCAAGACCGAGAAAGAAATAAGGGGGTTTCTCGGGAAAGTTCAATACATCAGCCGGTTTATCTCAAAGCTAACCATGGTGTGTGAACCTATTTTCAAGAAACTGAAGATAGGGGAACGGGTACTATAGGACGATAAATGCCAAACGGCTTTTGACAGAATCAAGGAGATCCTGTCTGCTCCACCGGTATTAATGCCACCTCAACCCGGTTTGCCTCTGTGGTTATACCTAACAACGACTGAGACAGCCATGGGGCTATGCTGGCCTAGACAGTCGATTCAGAAGAACGGGCTATTTACTACATCAGTAAAAAGTTCCTGGAATACGAATGCAAATATACAATGCTCGAGAAAACGTGCCTAGCTCTGGTTTGGGCCACTAAAAAGCTCAGACACTACATGCTCAGTCACGAGGTACATGTTCTGTCCAAAATGGATTCAATCAAATACTTGTTCGAAAAGCTCATTCTTAATGGAAGAATGTCCAGATGGACTTTAATGCTAGCTGAGTTTGACCTCAAGTTTGTACCGTTAAAAGCCATCAAAGGCCGAGTGGTAGCCGAGTTCCTCGCCGACAGCCCGATATCTGAAGAAGACCATATCGATACTCGGGCCTTTCCTGACGAAGACATATTCCATACTAACACCGAAACTTGGGATCTGTATTTTGATGGAGCATCCAACTTTCGAGGGTTCGGAGTCGGTATTCTCCTTATATCACCACAAGGGGAGCACACACCGTTATCCATCAAATTAGACTTTGATGTGACAAACAATGCGGCCGAGTATGAAGCATGCATCCACGGGTTGCAAGCGGCTGCTGATTTGGGAATTACAAATCTCCGGGTTCACGGGGACTCGTCCTTAGTCATCAATCAAGCCCTTCAGAAATGGAAAACTCGGAATGCCAATCTCGTGGCCTACCAAGCGCGAGTAAGGGTTCCAGAGAAGCAATTCCAGAAGGTAGAATACATCTATCTGCCGCGTGAAGAAAATCAGTTCGCGGACGCACTTTCCAAATTAGCATCCTTACTAAACATCCCGGAACATATGCCCAGTATGCCAATCTGTGTCGAAAGACGGTCCAAGCTGGCGTATGTCAACGCCATTCAAGATATTGAGATCACCGATCCAGAGCCTTGGTATCAGGCTGTTCTAACCTATTTGACTATGGGAGAATATCCACCAGGAACTGAAAATTGGGCCAAGAAAGCCCTGCGAAGACTGGCCACCCAATTCATTCGTACGGACGACGGTCAGTTATACAAAAAGATGGCACAGGGGGCTTTACTCCTATGCATCGACAAAACACAAGCCGAAAAAGTAATGGCCGATGTACACGACGGTGAAAATGGTCCGCATATGAACGCCCATATGTTAGCCCCAAAAATCATGAGGCTCGGATACTTCTGCAACAGTATGGAGGCCGACTGTCAATCATATGTCAAACACTGCCATAATTGTCAAATTTTTGGTAATGTTCAACACATGTCATCGTCCCTACTGTACACCATGACCTCGCCATGGCCATTTTCGACATGGGGGATTGACATAATTGGGAAAGTAAACCCTTCCGGGACGGGAGGTCACTGTTTTATTTTGGTAGCTATCGACTATTTCACCAAATGGGTCGAAGTCGAATCATACCGTGTCTTGAACGCCAAGCACGTAGCCAAGTTTATCCAGAATAAAATCATATGCCGATATGGGATCCCACATGAGTTTATCAGTGATCACGGGACCCACTTCCAAGCCGAAACCGCTACTTTCCTAGCAAAATACAAAATCCAGAGGCATACATCGTCGCCATACCGTCCCCAAACAAATGGAGCGGTAGAAGCTGCTAATAAGACAATTGTCACCATACTTAAAAAGATGGCTGATAATTATCGGGACTGGCCCGACAAAATACCCTTTGCTCTATGGGGGTACCGGACGTCGATCCGAACTGCAACCGGGGCAACCCCATATTATTTAACATATGGCATGGAAGCGGTCCACCCAGTCGAGTTGGAAATATCATCTCTCAGAATCCTACTAGAAAGCCAAGTGCCCGAAGCAGATTGGGCTCAAGCTCGATATGACTCGTTAATTCTGTTGGACGAACGACGGTCGCGGGCTCTCAACAACATCCAAGTATATCAAAAAAGAATCAAACGAGCCTTTAACAAGAGAGTCAGGCCCAAGAATATCAAGGAAATAGATTTGGTCCTAAAATCGGTTCGTGCCTTACTACCGGTTGACCCAAGAGGAAAATTCAAACCCAATTGGGCTGGGCCATACCTAGTCAAGAAGGTTCTATCAGGAGGAGCCGTAATGCTGACGGACCTGGATGGGAACAAATTTGTCAACCCAACCAACCTAGACCAGCTGAAGCGCTACTACCCCTAAACCTTGTCTCAAATGTCGTTTTCAAAAATTATTTAAAAACATCTTTTTCAAAATTTATAAGCAAGTCAATAAGTTAGGATTATTTATTCTACTGTCGCACATCTCGAACTCATAGTCTTGATGTATTCCAAAATTGCAAAAAAAATCTGCGCCCGAACTACGTTTGGTTTGATTCCACTAACTATGGATACGTAGGCAACCCCTCAAAAGGGCACAACCACCGCAATAACGAAAAAGACAGAAACGGTTTCACTAATATAATACTTTTATTCCAAAAAAAAAAACACCGATAAACTCGGTATTTCAAAATTACAAAAGCCACGAAAAAGCCACAAAAAAAAAACACACAACAAAAATAGTAATAATATTTAAATAGTAATAATAATGGAGACTAGTATCCGGGCATCTTGCCCTTGGCCTTATCCTTCGGGTCTTGTGGAGCCCGAGGTCGCCGGGGTGGAGAAGATCGTTCCCGAATAACCACGGGAACCTCCTTGGCCCGAGTCCTTCTTCTTCGACAGAGGATCTTCAGCTATTGTCACGGGCCCAAGACGAGCCCGTATATGCTCTGGCAGCCTGTCCTTAGGACCAAGTCGGTCCTGGACCAAAGGACTGGCTCCTGGTCTCCTCTCCAAATTTGTCTGGGGGCTCACTTCCCCCCGAGCACCTCTAGCATCGGACCCCCTAGCTCGAGTCCTTGCTCCCTTCCTCTGACTTGGCCTCAGACGGACTATCGGAGGTTGAATTTCCCCTTCAGCAAAAAAGTCTCTGTTATCCTTGACCTTCTCGCGCCAAAGCAAGTCGAAGGCCTCGTCGACCTTTAGAGCAGCACGAGCTTCGGCAGTCTTGGCTTTGGTCCACCTTTCATAAGAATAAGACACCCAGGTAGAATGAAGCGGCTTGGGAACGGACCAAGTAGTTCGAGTATACCATCTCTGAATCCAGGTATCGCACATAATGTCGGTCAGCTGGGTAGGTGCACTCACAACTGCCTCGTTCTCCGGGATGCGCTGAGTCCACCCATACTGCCTGAGTATGCGGACAGGATAGAGGTGAACTGTATGGCTAAAGGATAAAATCACCAGGTAGCGTGCCTTGTTTCTAGACGCCAGACCCGCCCAAGCATAAATAGGCCACCATGGAACCACCCATCGTATCAATGGACCACGATGGAATGTTAATTCTTCCTCCCAATATTTCTGGGTAGTCAGGCAGGACGAGTCGGTAGGCCGTCTCCTTGTCATCACCTGGTTGAACCAATATTGACTCGGGTTGGGAGGAGGCTCGATCTTTGACAACCTCTCAAACAGCCAAAGCTGAAAAGAACACAACATTCATCAGAACAATTCGGAGGTTCGCCAGAAGGCACTCGATCGAGTGCCGGGGTCACTCGATCGAGTGACACCCCTAAAACGAGGCAGTAGACCCCTTTACGAGGGCACTCGATCGAGTGCCAGGGTGACTCGGTTGAGTGCCCCCTGTAGCAGTATATCGCAAAGACAAAAAAAAAATCGAAAACAGAAGAAGAAAAAAATCGAAAAAAAAGAAGAAAAGCGATATACCTGCAGCAGACGGGTGCTCCCAGTGAAACGGGCTGACTCATCCCTCTTTCGGTTGTCCAAGCCCTGAATAATTTCCCCCGTGATCAACGATGCGGGACTACACTCCGTCTCCATAAGGTCAGCAATTACGAGAAGACGAACGCTACCCATACAAGACAGCAGGTCCATATGGCCTTCGAAGGCATACACGTGCAGCATACAGAAGGCGAACGCCCTACGGCTATGAATGGGCGTAACCCGGATGTCATACGGGTTCATGAACTTCTCAACTAAGGCAAGCAGAGAAATGGTATTCCCTTCAAGCATGCGGGATACTTCAGCGTGGGAGAGCCCCAAAAACTCCCGTAGTTTCCTCCTGGGGTCCCGAACTGAGAAAGGAATGGCAGGACGGAGCAGTGGGTTCCACCCCCCTATAGCAGCAATTTCCTCAGGGAGAGGACAGATCTCACCCCGAGGGAAGGCGAAAACATGGTAAGTGTCATCCCAGAAGGTCAGACAGGCGTCAAGGAAATGACGGTCCACGTGCATCTGACGAAACGTGAACAATTGGAATATGCCTGACTGCCTTAAGGCTACCTTACTCGCATCCCTAAAACGGTGGGCCCAATCTTGCAACATGTTGATCAAATGGTCAATAGCCATGATAAAGTTTCTTGAAAGGGATAAAGTTTTCTTTTGAGGAGGAGATGAAGCTTTGGAGAATTGTGACAAAGGAAGGAGCCAGGGTGATGTATTTATAACATCGAAACCCTTGAGCATCCCCTGCTGTTGTGCCTCCTTGGCCCAAGCGGGCCTAGACATACAGGCCCGACCCATGACTCTTCCCCACAGACACAGGAATTTAGTCATCCCGAGCAGTCTGTCAAAATTCTAAAATCCAAAAATTCAATACACATTCTAAAATTTTTCAAAAATTTTCAATCATCCAAATTTTTATTCCCCAGCGCGAGTCATTTTTACTACCTACGTGTTGCATACATTTTATGTGACTTATACAGGTACGACTCAAACAGGGACATGCAACCCTCTAAATCTCCCCAGCGGAAGCCCGAGGCGGCATTTTCCCCGGAATGATACGGGATGAGCCCACATATAGGCGCACCCAGGACTTATGCGACAAGTCCGATTCCCCACGGAGTTATCATCATCTGCTCAGGTATGATTTTTATCTTATGGCTGGCGAGCCCTTCACGCGAGTCTAATGGACTATAAACGACCCGATCGGAAGTCTACCGGGTCTTAACGGGCTTGGTAGCTACTCTGACTTTCGCCCTGTCCAAGCCTCAGTCAGAGTGGGGGCTCTGTAGACACCCGCATTTTGACTGCCAGGTGTCTATGGTAGTTTCCAAAAAACACCCGATGATGATCGGACGCTAACGTGTTCTAACGCGCTCGGATACGAGCTCGAAATTAATAATGTCCGGCATGGGCTTTTAACGGGATACAAAACTCACAAAACCAACCTCAAATTCAGGCCCAGTGGGTCGTTCCGAGCAAAATAAGACTAATTTGGGTCAAAACCGACACCAAAAATAATTCCCGTCTTTTAGCGACCGGGTCAAAACCCGGTCAAGACAAACCCGACACAAAAAACGAACGGATGCATTCTCAAAACTTGCGCCAGATTGAAATCAGCCAAAATCATTCAAGATCAATCCAAATCAATCAAAGAGCAATCAAGTGCAATCATTACCGATTTAGCTGCGGCCAAATTGATCCACTCGGTCGAGTGGATTGGCCACTCGACCGAGTGGAGCCTCATAGAACCGGTCCAGGTTCATTCACGAGGGCACTTGACCGAGTGCATTAGGGTCACTCGGTCGAGTGACCCTATATCACGGGTTCCCTATAAATACCCGTCAATCCTAAGCATTCAACAACCTTTTTGAACACTCTTCACCCTTCAAAAATTCAGTCAACCTTGCACTCATCTTACACCCTACACTTTGCAACACCATTCTCGACATCACAATACACACAAAACCGAGCCGCGCATACACACCATCAACTCACCCTACACATCTCGACGTTCCCGTGCCATTGCCGCCGTTTGACGAACCGTATCCCCAGAAGCAAGAACATGTAGGTTGAGGGTGTGACAATTCAACACCGACTTTTCCTTCTTCATCCTTTTTCTCGATTTTTTATGTATATTTATATTCGTATTTATAAGTATTATATTTAGTCGATAGTAACGACACTACTAACATCTAACATTTATTTCTTGCATCTAACATCTAACGCTAACATTTTGCTTATCGCATTTTAATTATCGTTATGTACATTTTGTCATAATTTTGTTATGTACCGTGTATGTATATATATATATATTTCTACGTAATAATTTCAAAACTCGGATCCAAACACGCTTAATTACGATAATCATTTTATGGTTTGTTTATTAACACGATCACGATCATTCGTAGTTGAACGCGTTTACATCGATTTCTACAATTAGTACGGAACCCGTTGACACGAAAATCGACATCTCATAATCCGTAAGGATTAATTTCGATGTCGTGACGTAGAGGGACACAATTTCGTCACTAATCAAAATTTTCAAACTAACAATGTTTTTTATAAAGTTCCGATAACGGTATTATAATCGTATGCGTACACGGTTATAGTATTTGTATTTGATTTGGCCAATCATCGATTTTAAACCAAAAAAAACAAACGAGTCACAACTCGTACAGGGGCTACACGACCGAGTACATAGGCTACTCGATCAAGTAGCACCCAAAAAACTGGGCAGTAGCGTCTTCTAGGACGCACTGGACCGAGTTAGCCCACGACTCGGTCGAGTGGGTCCTGTAACCCAGAAAACCGAGTGCCTCGACACACCTTTCCAGTCTCGCCTTTTTTTACGACTTTAGTCATCACGTGTAAAGACAATCACGTGACCCTCCTTTCTTCAAAACTCACACATATCACGACACATAAACAATTTTGATCGACGGTCTCACACTATTAATTTTATGTCGATGACTCTTTAGTCGTATCCGACGTATAATTAATTTAGACTCCATTTCTCGAGGTGATAAGTCGGGACAAGGCATCGAGGTTCGAGATCGGGTTAGCACCACGCCTAGGTCTCGAACCTCCGTCCTTTGATTAATATGCAATATAATGCGTAATTAATTAAGGTTCGTCCATATACACAAATTCACGGTCTAATTTATACACGGTTCCGTTTGTAATTACTGCTGGCCATTTCGATTGTATTTTTTTTGGCTATTATGTATCATTGTTCGTCGTATTGTGAATTCCGGGTTGTATTCCGCGCGTGTAACTTGTAACCGATTTATTATTGCTTTTGCTTTATTTACGTTTTACCGTTTATAAATGAACCCTCGCATGCTAAATCACTTCGACAATAAATTAGATGCACTAAATTGACGTAGCTCACATTTAATTCGCATGCTTAGCAAAAAACGCTGTTTGCATATCATTTCACCGAATCACTAACGCGCATATTAGAAAGTCAAACGATGTCTTAGTAGAGGCCGCTAAGTGCGGGCGGGGTTGGGTGTCCTTAGTGGGCTTCCCAACACGTACCCTCACCCCTTACTCAGAACCTCGGTTTCCGGATGCCCGAAACCGTTGGCGCACGAGAGTCATTCAATACACGATAACCGGTAGTGACGGTATCGGTATCGCAATGCAAAAGGACGAGCCAATTAAACTCTAAAACCGAAATGGGCCATACTTTGTGTATGGTCCATAGCGATATAGAGTGGGCTGGAACGGTTCCGAATAACCATAAAATTCGGTGGCGACTCCATTTCGACTTAAATTTCAATTCGATCCATTCTCATATGGAGGTGCATTCGCCTACCCAAAACCTGCGCGTGGCCGCGTCGGGGTGGACCTACGTCATGTCCACATATATATATATATATATATATATATATATATATATGTATATTTATATTTGTCATGTTTAGTACTGTTACTTACCTAATTGAACTGTGATAGAGATGAATGCAACTTGCATTAAAATTTGTGATTTGTGATTGAACTTTCTTATGCTTGAACTTAATAGAATATTATTTATATCTATAGTAACAATGCCTCCACGAAGAGAAAATGAAAACAATAATATGGTCGCTATGATGGCACAATTGATAGCTCAGAATGCAGCTCTTGTCCAAGTTGTGGAACAAACGACCGCTGTTACCCAGAATATGAATGATAGGGTTGAGAATGAGAATGATCCTACACCCACTGTTGCTGGAATGTCTGAAGCGGTACAGAAGAAGAAACCGCCGACTTTTACTGGGAAAGGGGATCCTAATGAGCTAGATAATTGGGTTAGAGAGATGGAGAAGAAATTTTTGGCTGTAGGGTGGCCACATGAATTTCAGGCTAGGATCGATGTCTTCTATCTGAAAGAAGAGGCGGATATTTGGTGGCAGACTGTGAAAGAGGACTTTATGAAACCAATTAGGATTAGAAATCCAAATGGCACACACACAAACTATATGATAAAGACTGGGATACTCTTAAGGAAATATTAGAAGCAGAATTTTTCCCAGAACATGTGAAACATACAAAATTAGATGAATTTGGAGACCTAAAGCAAACCGATCAGATGAGTGTGAAAGACTTTTATAATAAATTTGTTGAACTTAGTCGTTTTGCTAAAGAGCTAGTGCCAACTGAGGGGATTAAAGCATCTAGGTTTGAGGATAAGTTACATTGTAAGATTAAGGGTAGGTTTGCTGGAGAGACATTCACTTCATTAAGAGATATTTATGCTAGGGCTGTTAATATTGAGAGGAGTACCAAAAGATGGAGGCTGAGATGGCAAGTACTGGAACTAAGAAGAGGGAGTTTCAAGGGAGTCAATCTGACACCCCAGCGAAGAGAGGGAATTTCAATGCTAATAATAACACCCAACACAAGTCTCGATCTTTTGGAGGGAATGGGAAGGAAGAAGGTAATAGCTGGAGAGGTAGAAACCAGGGAACAACTAATGACTTTACCCCCACATTACTACTGTAAGTTATGCAAGGGAGATCACCCAGGTGTTGACTATCAGGGAAATAAGGTGACATGCTACTGGTGCGGGAAGTTAGGACATCGAGAATTCGAGTGTAGGAACAAGAAGGCGGGGAAACCTCGTGGTACACAATCTGCTAGTGCTAGTGTGAATCAGAATAACCGATTTGAGGGTCAGGGGAACACACAGAATTTTGGTAGGTCCACAACTAACAATAATTTTAGGAATTCAGCTCCGACTCAGACCAACATTACCGTAGCTTGTAAACCCGCAGGCCAAGTAAATGCTGCACAGGATAGCAAAAAGCCTACTGGGAAGCTCTATGTCATGAATGGGGAGGAAGCCGAAAACACAGACATCGTTTCGGGTAATTTTCTAGTGAATTCTATTTTAGCTCATATTTTATTTGATTCTGGTACATCTCACTCTTTTATTTTGACTAAGTTTGTGGATAAAATGAATGTTGACTCTAGTAAAATTGTGGATTATGATTTTGCCATTCCATCTGGGGACTTAGTAAATTGTAAAAGGGTTTATAGGGATGTGTCAGTTTTTATTGGTGGGCATGATTTTAAGGCAAACCTGATAGAATTTTCATTACCCTACTTTGATGTTATTTTGGCATGAATTAGGCCTAGTGTGCCGCCTTGGGGTGACCCTGATTATTTGTGGAGAAAGAAGGATGAAACTTTAAGATTATGTATTGATTATCGAGAATTGAATCAAGTTACTATATAGAATACAATTCTCTTACCTAGGATTGATGACTTATTTGACCAGTTGAAGAGAGCTTTTATTTTCCCTAAAATTAATTTGCAATTTGAGTACCATAAATTAATGATAGAGCTTAAGGATTTATCTAAGAGTACATTTTCTACTAGACATATATCGTCATTGTGAGTTTACTGTGATGCTTTTTGGTTTGACTAGTGCACCAGATGTGTTTATGGACTTAGATGAAACGAACTTTGAGGACTTACCTAGATAAATTTGTTGTGATATTCATTGATGACATAGTATTTATTCAAAGAATGAAGAGAAGAATGAGGAACATTTACGAATTATCTTAGACATCTTGAGAGAAAAATAGTATTTGCTAAATTTTTGAGGTGTGACTTTTGGCTAGCTCGAGTAATTTTGGGGTATATTATATGTAGGGATGTAGTATCAGTAGATCCTGCTAAGATTCTTAAGGAGTGATCTAACCTGAAATTTGTGACTGAAATTCGTATCGTTTAAGAATTGAATTAACTGAGTATTCTACTTTTTGAGAGTTCCCTTGTTATAGGAGATTTGTGAAAGAGTTTTTCAAAATAGATAGATTAATGACTGCACTGATGTAGAAAGCCATAAAATTTCATTGGATGAGGGGGGTGAGGAATCGTTTCGAATTTTAAAGGAAAAATTTACCATTGTTTTAGGATTTGCCTTACCGGATGGAAATGAAGTTTCTGAAGTTTAACCTATGCATTTTAAGAATGGATTAGTTAGTGTTTTTCAGTAGAATAAGAAAGTGATTGCTTATGAATTTAGGCAGTTGAACCTTTATGAAGAAAATTACCCTACTTATGATTTAGACTAAGAAGCCGTAGTAGTTACTTTAGAAATTTGGAGACATACTGTTTAGTGGACCATTTAAAGTTTTTATGATCGTAAATTTTAAGATATATATTTACCCATTAGGAGTTAATCGTGAGATAAAGGAACTGGTTGGATTTGATTGGGAACTATAAGATCGAGATTCAGTATCATGTAGGAAATACCAATGTGGTGGCCGATGACTTGAGTGAACTTTTCCCCATACAATACCGTTAGTGATGCACCATGATAATTTGAGGAAAGAGTTTCTGATATTTGAGATCAAAATGGCAAAATTAGCAACCCCATCTAGTGTGTTATCTGTTGAGAGAATTGATGAGAGTTACAAGGTGGTGATAAATTTTGTAGGATAAGTTGATGAAGGAGTTTGCTTTGTTCAAGCGTGATGACAGAGTGTATTGATTAAGTTCCAAGATTGAGTTTGTGTATCTAACCTCAAGGACAAAGGAAAGAATAATGTATGAGGCACATCCAACACTATATCCTGTTCATTTAGGAATTTATTAAATGTATATGGATTTGAAATTAGGATTTTGGTGGACTAGTATGAAGAAACAAATGACAGATCTTGTGGCTCAATACTTGATATATTAGAAAGTTATGAGTGAACATATGAGACATCAGGGAGAGTTAGATCCTTTAGAAGTTCCCGAGTGGAAGTGGAGTTTAATCTTTATGGATTTTATAGTTAGGTTGTCAAGGTCAGAGGAAGGTAATAATATGATTTGGGTTATAATTAATAGATTAACTAAGAGTACACATTTATTCCAATGAAGGATATGTGAGAGAAGAAGCAACTTGTTGATGCTTATATACATTATGTGATAGGACTTCATGAGTTTCAAAGGATATTATATTAGGTAGCGAACATATATGTTCCAATATTTTGGGAGAAACTTGAGCCAACCATGAGAGACAAATATTCTCATCTTTTTGCCTAAGGTAAATTCTTCGTGCTTCGAGGACGAAGCTTTATTTTAAGGTGGATAGAAATATGCTTGACTACTTGTTTTTGTGGTAAACAAAACATGTTCTTGTGTAATTTCATGCTAATATCTATTTATTGGTCACAAATATGAATATTTTGACTATTATCGATGGTTAATAAGCACAATGTCATTGGTTATTATTGGTTATTACTTGAAATTGACTTGTTTACACTTGTTTGTGGTTTGTTTGTGCTCAACGCACATATTTGTGGTTTGTTTGTGCTCAGCGCACATATTGGTGATTTTGTGCTCAATGCACTTATTTGATTGACTGATTGATTTTGTGAATTACGCACTTGGAAAATGGTTGAACTTTTGAATTTCAATATTTCAAAATTTAATTTAAATATTCATGTCCGGCATGTTCTTAACTTGGCAAGTGATACTTTTACCTTAAAGGAGTATGAGAATTTTGGTGGTTTCGAACTTTGGGATTATCTTATGGAGTTATGTGATCTTACCTCGTGGATTTAGGTGGTGGCGAAATTGTATACTTTGAAATTTGAGGAATTAGGTGGTTATGGATTTTGAGGATTTAGAAATGTGAGATATCTTTAAGGTTGTGTTTAATTTGACGGATTTGGATATATGGAGTAAATGATTTATTTTGGAGATATATGAAGAATCTTGATGGATTTTGGATATATGGAGTGAGCCGGTCATTTTGGACATTCGTGAGTAATGTGAGACTTTTTTTTCGAGGATGAGTTTAAACTTCGAGGACGATGTTTTGTTTTAAGGAGGGAAGTCTGTAACACCCCGTTATTTTCCGAGTCAATTACAAAGCTTGACTTTTCTACTTTTATTTAAATCGGGTGTTTAAATTGGAAAAAAAATAATTTAATGTCGTTATAAATATTAAAGTATTTTGGGTCATCATATAATAATTCGGTTTTGATTTTTCTTAAAGTAGAACGTTATTTTATAAATCGACTTTGTATCGGGTTAGACTTTGAGTCAACGCAGCTAATAATAATATTAGTAATAATAATAATAATAATAACAAAACCTAATTCTACGTATATAAAGTTGAATCCCTAATACCCACCTTTATTCCCACCACTACCACCCTATTTTCTTGTTCTCAAGTGCCGCACTTCTTCTCCTTCCTCTGCGTGCTAACGACTCAACTGTTCGGCGTCTTAAAAATCGGTCCATAATTCTTGATTACACCAATCCATTTTACAACCGTCTTCATCTAAACTGTAAGTTCCTTAACCAATTGTCCTCCTTGTTTTTTATAATTAGTGGGTCAAATAAGGAGTAGGTCCATATATATTGAACTTCTACCTTTCTTTTATTTTCTTTTGGTTAAACTTGCTTTCCCGACATAATTTAATGATTTCTTAAGTAATTAGTGTTTGGGTTAATTGAAATTACATATTTGAGTTGAGTCTTGGTTGAACGGCTATAATCAAAGTGGGGCGATTTCGTTATTCCTAAGTTCTGTTAATCTAATAACAGAATTTCAATATATAAAAGTGTTGTTAAACGGAGTTTCTAGTTCAGATAAGTAATGTTCAACTCGATGCATAGTGTTTAAAGAATGGAGTGGTGGTGTTTAATGGATAAATATATATATATATATATATATATATATATATATTGGATTATAATATAAGGTTGGGTTAGAATCATGTTCGTCGTACTATGATGGTTAGAAAGAAAAAAAACTAAGTTGTTGAATATTAAAGTGTGTAAGGACGATGGTAGGGGTTCTTGAATGATTTTGGTGGAAGTATATTATGTGGGTTACTTCGGGATTTGAATTCGGATGAGTTATAGTAATAAGTTGGTGAGTAACCTTGGATCGTCTTAATGTCACGTATATGGTTAGTTCGTTGAACTATTTTATATTATTTGTAGCTTGTGGATTTGAGGAGAAAGAATTTTTGGAATAATACTAGCTGAGTTGTGACCGTCTTGAGAGGTAATGACGTTTTCACCTTTTCACCTTTAAGTAAAGAGCATGTTCGGTTTAAATTATGTTTTGAAACGGTTTTATAATTATATTTTGAACGATGAGTTTTTATACTCTTGTGATATTTTGGATATTGGAACTTTGTGACACAAGTCACATATTGGTATTATTTTGGTACAATTTTTTTGTGGTTATAACAGACTCTGGGAGCTCTGTTGGTCTATGAGGTTAAGGTGCGTCTGAGATGTCCCTGGGATTTCGTCCCGAAACTGAACTCCTGGCCCAAGTTGTGTTAAGTGGGGTTTCCGGCCCCCACTTGCTAGGTAGTTAGACTTTCTGCTTTGGCAGCCTCATCCTACTGACTGCCCAAATGTGAGTAGTGCGCACTATAGTAAGTCTAGCTAAGCATAGGTGGTACCTCTAGATCGTACAAAAGGGTAGGACCTTGGCACACAGGTGGTGACAATATATTTTGGTTGATTTTGGTTTTGACTACCGTTTTACAGTACTTTTGGTTTGGTATCGAGACAATAATATTTAACTTTGAGTTCAGTTTTTTACAAATTGTAATTATTGTTTTACGTTTTAAATATAATGTATTTTACTTAGCTTTGCTGACGTCCTTTTGTTTTGGGTCGTTTCCCCGCTGGAACCTGTACCTATTTGTGTTTTGGGTACAGTTGATAGGTACAATTAATGTGTTGCATGGGTGCATTTGGTTCGGGATGCTGAGCGAGGAAGGATGCAGTTGATAAGTCTACAGTTCTCGAAGCTAGTTTCTAGTATTCTACTAGTGAAAGTCTAGCCGTCTACATTACTCCTATCCATAACGCCATTTTGAATATTTTTATTATTATCGATATATTTTCATTTGCAGGTTGGCAAATGTTTTATGTTTTTTTTCGGAAAACTCATTTATTTATATTGTTTCGTTACGTGAAGTTTTTCACTGAAAGCTTATTTTTAATATGCTGTTTTACTGTTTTCCATTTTTACTATTTTTCGATAATAGTAATTACAGTTTTAAAATCTTGTTATACGGCTGGGAGAACGTTGACATTGCTCCCCACTGATTGTGGCTGTTATGTTTTTAACATGGCAGGTATATGTGTTTTCCTTCGGGTGGGCTAGCGAGTAGTTATGGATACTGCTTGTTTGAATCAAATCATTGTATTATGGATTGTTAAAACCCTTTTTATGGATTTTATTTATTTATTTATTTTTGTAGCCATTTTTTATTTTATGGCTTATGTATTGACTTACCATTTTTATTTAATCAAGACATAACTATAGTGTGTTATAATCCCACTTCTACAGTGTTTCCGCCACTGTATTGCGTTAGAATTTCTAGGGGATTACAGTTGGTATCAGAGCATCACTGCTCCCAACGCTTACACCTGAAATTAGGGAAAATACCAGTAAATTATTTAAACAGTAAATAAAAATATTATTAAAGAAGGGTATAAACAAATAAGGACTTAACTGTTAAGATTATCTATTCCTGAACTCAATGATTAGCATTGAATATTTGTTGCTTTTGTGGGAAGAAGACGAATGAACAAGATATTGATATGATGCTGCTCCAGATCGGGACAAAACCTGCTTAGAACTCTCAACGCCTGCTGACTCGAGTGGACAACTTGGTGCTCCAAGAAAGATGCCGATGGTGACTTTTAGCTCCGGTTTAGTTTACTTAAGCTACAGGCCAGATGATCAAGAGTAGATTCCTGTTCCATGATGTCGCAGTAGATCAAGATGGAGCGACCCAAGACTTGCGTGCTCGTTCCTCTACAAGAAGATGAAGTAAGCCATTTGGATCCCGCGTGAACTCTGGAGGCCCGATGATTCTCCTCTGGTTCAAGAACTTAATAATATAGTATCATCGACTCTTTTCTTCCTTCCTCTACTTCTTCTAATTCTTCTCTTTCATATTCTCTTATTCATCCGCTTGGTGAATCCTTGTTATATTCTTCTACTCTACCATCTTTCTCTTGAGATTCTTTGGCTAGACCGATTTCCGTCTCAGTGAACCCCGTGAATGGATATAGATGTTTGAGGTTTAGTAAACCCTTGTTACCTATGGCTTGAGGGTTGTGAGTTATACCCTGTTATCTATCTTAGTAAGCTTTTGAGGATCGATTTGAATGATAAATTGTCAATTAATGGAATTAGGTTGGTACTTTAGACACTGAACTTTGGGTTATAGGTTACTTGATTATTTGGAGGACTTAGAGTTGAATATATTTTGGGGTAGTAAGAGTATATCGTATTTGATGGATACCTAGTACCTAATTTAACCTAGAACCGAACCAAGTGTAGCTAATAATAGTATTTTGGGATTCCTACCTAATGCTTATTTGATGGATGCGTCGTGAATATTCGAGATGATAGAGTAGGTTAAAGTGTTAACCTGAGTGTTGTGGTACCATCAAAGGTTTTCATTAATACCATTAAAATTTTGGTTGACATAGATTACCCGTGTTTCTTAAGGATTAGATCGTTGATCGTTGTTTAAGGTTGTAAGCTATGAACTTTGGAGTTGAGTGATCTAAATTGGATAAATTGTTGTTAGCGTTGAAAAGGAGAAACATATTGCCATTAGAGGTTGGATTTATCACGTTGTTTTGAGGAATACTTTGATGTCAATCATCTTAATGGATTTACAGTTCAGAACCTTAGACCAACGAGATTGTGGCTTCGTTGAGTTATTAAATATCTTGTGGTTGCACCATTACGATTAGAAATTTGATGGACTTCTCAGAAACAATAATCGAATGACGTGTTTGAAGATGTGAGTGTTTGCGCCATTACCTATAGGTTTGAGCGTGTTTGAGGATTTATTGTACTTCCCCAACTTCTGTACTTGTGGTATTATAAATATGTTGGTGATGATTTTTGAGGATTTCGTGTCCGAACATTGTTAATTGGTGGATTTTATTTAGTCTTCCTTACTCGAAAAATTTGAAGTATACCTCGAGTTCAGACCTTATGAGCTTTAAATTATGAACCTTAGTGATTACGAGTTTGGGTACGTTTTGATAACCGTTGGAGTCTTAATTAAAGGATTAGTCTAAATCATTTGTGGATTCTTACGATACTAATTGGTAGATTATATAAGTATGTAAGACTCAATTTTGGAGGTTGTAGATCGAGTAGGACCACCCTGTACTGATATTGGACTTAGCGTTATTTGATGGGCCAATTAGGAACCCGTGTTTGTGAGAGTCGTGCTAGGAATCTCGAGATGGTTAGTTTCTTCTATAATACTTGAGAGCTCTTTTTGATTCTCAACTCCGTCTTCCTTTCTGCTTCTCTTGAATTATGTTACGGTAACTCCTGCCAATCCCTTTGACCTTTATCGATTTTGAAAACTCTTATTTTAATTTATTGTTTATCCTTGACTATATTCATCCGTTCATCATTTCCCCGAACTTATGAAAAGTTTGACTAATTTAAATTTTTTTGATTTTTGTGAAATTTTAACATTTTGAAGCATAATTTCAAATTCTAAAACTCCCCATTTTGTAAAATTTTTGAGCAATTTAACATTTTGGGTTATCGTGAAATTTGAACATTTTGAGTTATGATTTCTATTTATGAAACTCCTTGTTTTGTAAAAAAAAAATTGACTAAATTAAACTTTTCGGATATCGTGAAATTTAACATTTTTGAATTAAAATTTAAGAACTTTATACTTCACTTTTGTTTTATCTTTGGTCGATATTTATATTTAGTCCTGTTTCAAAATGCCTTAATAATAATTTTTTTTTTGCAAAAAAGATATCATTTCATTAATAGAATGAAATTACAAGATTGCAAAAAGACCATCCACTAAAGGCTCTCACCATCTAAAACTCTAGAAGAGAAGAATCTCAATCAAAACAATGTAATTTTCCTATAATGCTTCTATACTTATACTTCCGTAAATAAGGAAAATGTCTAACCGAAACATGAAACTTAATCTGCTGTACTAGTGTATCTATATCTGCACACCCTCCTCTAAAGATTCTCTGATTTCGTTCCTTCCAAATCTGAAGACTGAAGCTGCTATACTGACCTTGAACCATTCGGGTTTCCAGTGCTTACATCGGTACCTCTTAGAAATCCACTTAAGAACCTGGCCTAAATCACACCCAGGACCATCAATGCTTAACCAATGTAGGACCTGCAACCAAACTTCCCGAGAATAATAGCAATTGAAGAATAGATGAGACGATGATTCTTCTGCACAACCACAAAGAACACATCTATTCGCAAGATGTATTCCCCTCTACTGGATCTTGTCTACAGTGGGGAGCCTGTCTTGTCTTGCTAAAGAAATTATAAACCAATGCCTAGGCAGAATGATGGCAGAGGATATGACCAGAGCCCAAACAATCTTGCTCATAGTACCCCTAAAGAATAAATAGGCATCCGCAAAACTGAACGTAGACGCCTTCCAGCAGCTACGAATCAGCTTAGCTGCTGCTTCTGTTGAACCACACCTAAATACACATTCATCTCGCACCTTCAAAATATGCTTCAGACCTGAGGAGAAATACTCCTTGGGCTGAACAGTCCAAATAGAGCTAGTATGCAGGATGTATTTACGACACCACATTTTGTTTACCACTTTTATAACTGCTTTAGGAAGAAGGATACTCGAACACCAAAAGTTTTGAACCCCAAATATTACAGAATTTATAAGTTGGCATTTACCCGCATAAGATAAGAACCTTGTAGTCCAATGCTTAATTAGCATCATTTAATGGAACTCCCAAGTATCGAAACAGGAAGGAGCCAACAGAAAACCCAGTACCTATCAAGATTTCCTGAGCAACAGTAGGCGTTATCCCCCCAAAATAAATGCAGGTCTTCTCCAGATTAGCCTTAAGGCCGGACATAGCACCAAAGTTATCAAGGGTCCTTTTAACTGCCAAAACAGAGGGTACATCACCCCGGGTAAAGAGCATTAGGTCATCCGCAAATATAAGATGTGTAAGATTTAGCTTTCTACACTTTGGATGGTAAGAGACATTAACTTGCTCATGAATTGTTCTCATAGCTCTTGAGAAAATTTCCATACTTAGCACAAAAAGATAAGGAGACAAAGGATCTCCTTGTCTAATCCCACTAAGTCCCTGAAAAAACCAATAAGTTCCCCCGTTAAGCTTGAATGAACCCATGATCCAAGAGGTAAACACATCAGGAAACCCCAAAAGAGTAAGCATTTGTTGAATAAAACTCCACTGAAGGGATCAAAGCTTTCCTAATGTCCACTTTAATCATACACCTAGGAGAAAGAAACTTTCTGCTATAACCTTTAACTAAGGTCTGAGAAAGAAGAGTATTCTCAAAAAGACTTCTTCCCTTAATAAAGGCTGCCTGTTCTTCTCCGATAACTTCAGGCAAAACTGGCTTCATTCTGTTGGCTATAATTTTACTGATAGTTTTATAGAAAACCGTGCAACATGAAATTGGACGGAAATCTAAAACTGAAGAAGCATCTTGCTTCTTAGGAATAAGAGAAATAATAGTTGAATTAGCCTGTTTAGACATATTTCCTTTCCTGAAGAAGCTCTGAACGGCAGTACAGAAGTCACTAGCAATAATATTCAGAGTGGCCTTAAAAAACCCTGCTGAAAAGCCATCTATTCCAGGACTACTGTTAATATCCATATCAAAAACAACCTCTTTAATCTCCTCAAGACTAATAGGTTTGATCAGAGCTTGCTGCTGCTCAAAATTTAGACAAGAACCTCTCTTTACTAAGTCAGTAGGAATAGAAGCAACCTCAGTCCTTTTACCCAGCAAACCAAGGAAGTAGTTCTGAAAAGCAGAAACCACGTCAGTAGTCCCCTCATGAATAACCCCAGTAGCATCTTTGATAGAGCCAACCATTTGGTGATTTCTCCTCTCCGCAATCTTAGCATAAAAATACTTAGTGGAACAATCAGTGAGTTGCAGGTCTTGAATCTTCGCTCTTTGTTGTAGCATAGCCAGTTCAGCGTTTTTCATTTCAGTATAGGAAGAAAGGAGAGTTCTCTCTTCATGAATTAACAAAGTAGAAAAAGGATCCTTCCTAAGATTTTGTTGACATTCCTTCAATTTCTGTTTGGCCTCATTAGCTTTAGCCGAGATGTCCAAAAAATACCGCCTATGAAAAATCTGAAGAGCCTTCCGCACCCTTTTTAGCTTGGCAAATAAACAATACATAGGAGACCCTTGTACCCTTCCTTGCCAAGCCAAAGCAACCGTATTAAGGAACTCAGGATGAACAATCCAACTATTGAGAAAGCTAAAAGGACGCCTCACTTTAGGAGGATCCAACATAGAAACCAAGATAGGAGAGTGGTCAGAAAGACCAGCATCCTGGATGATGGCAGATTAGGAAAAGCAGTGTACCAACTCGGATTAACCAAAACCCTATCCAATTTAGTCCACACCCTGGTCTCAGGTTGTTGTTTATTGGAACAACCCGAACTGGTAAGATCATCCAAACTACTAGCAAGCAAACAATTATTAAACTCCAACATGTCACTAAGACACGGAGGAGATGAACCAATTTTTTCTTCCGGACTACGAACAACATTAAAATCTCCCATCACAACCCAAGTAGAATGCAAAGAGAGAGCATGTAGGGTCTCCCAAAGAGGAATTCTATCCTTAGCCTCATTCATCCCATATGAGCTGAAACCAAGTATTAGACTCCAAGTGATGCACCAATCCAGATATAGACTGATCAGACTTCACAATATTTTGAACAGTAACAGTATTAGGATCGAATACGACCCAAATCCTACCATTATAGTGGTAGTCGTAATTAGTTAACACTTGAAACCTCCTAACGACTGAACGAATAATATGATCAGCCTTATTGATCTTCACCCTAGTTTCTACTAACCCCAAAATATCGACCTTATTATGTTGTATAAAATCCTTGACCTCACTTTGTTTAATAGGGTCATTAAACCCTCGTATGTTCCAAGAAGCAATCCTCATAGTATATCTGGTGGTATAGGAAAATCCAAGCTACCATTATGAGAGATGTCAACCTCATCCTGTTTGAAAATTGCCTGAAAAGAATTATCAAGTAACATTGTTTCCACTGTAGGCTGCTTAAAAACCTTATTGGATGACGAGTTCCTCCTTGGCACTTGGATAAAGGAAGCCTCAGAATAACTTCCATCAGAAAGATTATAACCAGAATTCATGGAAGGGTTTCCGGGTAGAGGGGCAAAGTTGTCAACTCCAGACCCAACTAGCTCCTCCCCAACGTACTTCCCCTCTATAGCAAGATTTGTGGAGGAATTTCCGGGCAGAGGAGCACTGATGCCTGGCCCCTCCCCAACGTACTTTCCCTCCCTTGCCTTACTATTGAGATTTTCGGGCAGAGGGCCAAGGTAGTCTTCTCCAGACCCAACCTGTACCTCCCCAACGTACTCTCTCTCAAATGGCTGATTTCTCATGATATTTCCGGGCAGAGATGCATCATTGTCAACTCCAGACCTAATGAGCTTCTCCCCAACGTACTCTCCCATATCAGACTTGTCAACAGGCTTCTTGGTACTAGCAGCAGCCTTAACACCAGTATTTGCAGAAAGCTTTTTCTTCTCCCATTTACATGTTTTGATTGTGTGACCAAGCTTTCCACACCCCTTGCAGAAATAAGGAATCCATTCATTGGATTGTCTGCAGCGAGGTTTCACAAAAAGGTGTATTAATCATGACATGATCAGGCAATGGCTTAGATATGTCTACCTCAACCAAGACCCTTGCAAAGGAGAGCTTAGCCTTAGTTGTGGTAGCCAAATCCGCACAAAGAGGCCTTCCTACAGCACTAGCCAACTTACTCAAGACAACATCTGACCATAAAATTGGATCTAAGTCCGGAAATAGGATCCAAATTGGAACACATGCCAACTTATCCATTTCTGTAGAGAAACTAGGTGTCCATTCTTTCAGGATGAACGTGTATATTCCCATGTGCCAAGGACCCCCTCCCAATACCTTATTCATGTCCTCCTTCGAAGAGAATCTGAAGGCAAACCAGCCTTTCTTGAAATACTGCACAGTAGGCAAAGCAAGAGTACCCCAATGATCCAAAACGTACTTCTGAATCTGCTGCAAAGTCGGACGGGTTCCAATTATATGCCCCATGAGTGTATACTTCCATCTATCCAATTCATCCTCGAAATCGCCCAATTCAATGGTAATTTCAGAAGAATCCACAACCTCTTCAAAGAAACAAAGATTCATTCCCAATTGTTGCTGCTTAGTAGCAGCAGACACCCAAGATTTTTCAGGTGAACCAGATTATCAGACATTCAAGCTACCATCACCAGAAAATTTTGAAGTTTCAACATTAGAAAAGATCTTCGAGTTAGAAGAGACAATTTTACCAACTGATTCCATCGCTTTGATGATTAAATCGTTCACCGAGGCTTCGCGCGCAGTACTCTGATCATCCAAATGTGAGCTTGAATCATCTCGTTGCTCCCCAGAACCACCAATAGAACCAGATTGAGGCGGCGGCAACGAATGGTGAGATTTTTTCGGCCGCCCTGGCCCTCTCCTGACCTGCTCAGCAGCCATGGCGGGCGATGAAATAGTCGCACCAGAATCCTAGAGGGAGAAAATTTTCTCGCACTACACGATCTATAATGCCTTAATAATTTATTTTGAAAATATTTCAATTTTTTTTGATTTTCAAACGATATGAATTTATGAAGACTTTCATATTTCCAAATACTTCAACTTCTATAAGATTATTTTGTAAAGCGTTTTAACATTGTCGAAATTATTTTGAATGTTCAAGTTTGATAACATTTTTTTTACTTTCATAATTACTTTGATAACATTCTCGAAATTTTAACGTTTTGAAATTAGTTTCTCTTTATTGTTGGTGGACTTTTGAATCTAATATCGAAAATGCTTGACAACTGGATCGATTTTTACTAACTACAAATTTGATTTCTCAAAACTAAATTTTGTTTCATCAGGAAAATAAATATTATTAAATTTCTTAATCAAATTGTTTTACTTTTGTTTTGAAAATGTTTTAATTACCCTATTTCCTTCAAGCTCGTTACAAATGCTATTTAGCGTCGTTATTTTATCAAATAACTTTACTTTACGATTTCACTAATTAAAAGATTTCAAATTCCGGGTAGCTTAGCCCAATTTCTCTTGGAATAAATGATTGCATTTGATTTCATATCACTTTAAAAGTTGTAAAATTTTCTTTTACAGCAAAATTTTTATGCGAAATTTATATCCTCATCTTTTCGAGTGGGGTAATCTTGACTTCTTTTTGCTTATTCTTAGTTTCGAGGACGAAACTTTCTTTTAGTGGGGAGGATTGTAACACCCGCTAATTTTCTAGGCGTTGTTATCTATTCTGTTATGACTCCGTCATGACTCTGTGATTTTTTTCTGCCTTCAGTATCCTTCATTTTCAAACTTCATAATATTTTCGAGTCAAATATTATTTATTTTCGTTAAAATATTTTAAATATTTTATTTTCCTTTAATAAATCTATTTATTAAATTTTCGTCGCAAACTATTTATTTAATTCACAAAGAATCTCATTTTATACGAACTATCATTTTAAGCTTGGATTTGGGTTATTTATTTTTCTAAAAGGGCCCAAATACATTTATATAATATTTCTAACTAAGAAAATATTTTTATTTATGAAAATATATCATTTAATGATTTTATTACGAAGTTTCGTAATTATTATTTTCGGACGCGCGGTTTACTTGAATTGCTTTGAAATACCTTTAATAATTTTACGATTCTTCTTTTTATCAACTTACAATTATTTTGGAACCTTTTCTCACATGTTGGACCGTGACAACCCTTGTCTCACCTATTTATTTTGGCCTTAAACACAAACTCTTCACACTCCCTTCCTCTCTCATTTTGGCTGAATTGTGCATGTATTATGACATAGTTTTCATCAAAATTTACTTATCATTTATGCTTTAGAAAACCATCCACTTTCTTATCATTCATATCACAAAAAATTAAACAACATTTCCTCCCTTTTTGCTCTGTTGGCTGAGATTTTCCAGCAGCTTTTCTAGCCAAATTTTATCTCAAATCGAGTCTTGATCGTCTCATTTTCATCTCCAAATTAATCGTCACTCCGATCCGTTCGTTAAGGTAATAATCGATGTTGTTTTCGATCGATATTTGCCTTCATTTTCTTAGTTTTCTCATGGTATTTTTCCACCATGTTTTTCATGTGTTGAAGGATTTTTGAATGATCCCGAAGCCGACAAATTTATAATCGACTCGAATTTGGGTTGGAGGTAACGTCGATGTTACTCGGTATTGCATGATTTTAATTGTGTATTTGCATGTATAATTTTTATATTTCATTTTTGACAATATATGTATGTCATATAATCTGGAAAATTTTTAAAATTTGAAAATTTGCATGTTTCGATATTTTTATCGCTTTTACGAGATTAACGATTAAATCGTCATATTAAATTGTAAAATCGTAATATTCGGCCTAAACATGTAATATATGTTTATATTGTGTAAAAATGATGATTTTGATGATTTTTAATAATTTAGTATTTTTCTGATATTTTAGTTATTGATTATTGAATTATTTCCGTTTACGGACAAAAATGATTAAAAGACGATTTTTAGTTCTAGTACTTAAACATTTTATTTTATTCTGATTTTTGACATGGAGAAACTTTCTGATGAAATAGAATTTTCTGAATTTTTCCATAATTTTTCGGAATTTTTAAGCTGATGAATTAATTAATCACTTTAAATCATCGTTTATCGTTAAAACTGCGTTTGTCGTTCAAATTCTCGATTTTTGGTCTTTTGATTTAATCTGGAAAAAATTATGATTCTGATGATTTCATGATAAAATGTAATTTTATGATTTTTAGTGCTTTAATAAAATGTTAGGAATGATAAGTTTTATTAATGAAGTCGTTAATTGTGAAAACGGATTTTAAATGACGGTTTTGTTGGAATTTGTTAAATCTGGAATTTTGGAAAATATGAAAAAATTGGTATATTCTGGAAAATCATGATTTTAAGTTTAATTATAATTTTTGGATATTAATACGTAAATCGTTTTGTAATTACTATTTTTATTAATCGTTATTGTCGAGATTAGACGATTAACGAGAAAACCCTTTAAAAACCGAGTTTAAGGATTCTGGAAAATTTTATTTTCTGGACAGAATGTCTAAAAATATATTTTAGCTATTTTACGTAATTTTTGTAGTATTTATTAAAGTCTTTAATTATTAGTAATGATTTTTGGACAAAATTACGATTTATCGTTAAAATGCTTCGTCTTACCTAAAAGAATTATTTTTCCAGCAATCTTTGAAAATATTAAATCTGATACTTTAAGAGTTAAATCATCCCTTAACATATTCTAAATATATTCAATAGTTTAATTAAATAAGAGACGTTAAAAGATTTAATTGGACGTTTGCCGTAAAATCCTATTTATAATCGTATTGTCGTAACTAATAATAATTAGAGAATTTTAGTTTTATAAATTTTGGAAACACCCTAATTAGTAGTACTAAAGTGTTTAAGACATTTTTAATTATTTTTTAAACACTTGTATGGTTTTTCAATAATTTCATAAATCTAAATACTCTCACTTTGATAAGTAATATCGTTAAGGCCGAAAATACTAGTTTTTATAAATCTATATCGTTTACTAAAATGTCGAATTAGTATAAACTAATATTTTTGCTATTTTGATATAATGCTATTTTTAGTAAGGTTTCTAAAAAATAGAATTTTCCTAAAATAGAAGTTTCCTCTTTTGGAAAGTGATCCTTTTCTTTTTGTTCTCTTATTGTTTATAATGATTATATCTTTTGAATATTGATAATGGCTTATTTTGGAGTTATGGAATAAGGACAAGTGTGGGTTTAGAGTAATATAGTCTGGGATGTACGTTTTGCCATCAGCTATAAAGCCGGTGTGCCTATTTGGGGCACATTTGGTCGTTGAACTGGGCGTAGTTTCGCCTAGGAGAGTGTATGTTTTGACCTTAAGCTAGATATCGCATCGTGTTAGTCGCCGTCAGCTGAACTAGACATATTTGTTGTCTAGGAGGGGTATGCAATACTTAGACCAGGACCTCGTTGCACGCAGTCCTGTTATAGTTGAGTTGCCTAGTTAGAGACTGGATTCTGTTATGAGTTAAGTCTACAGTTCTTGAAGCTAGTTTCTAGTATTCTCCTAGTCTAGCCGTCTACATTACTCCTATCTATAACGCCATTTTGAATATTTTTATTATTATCGATATATTTTCATTTGCAGGTTGGCAAATGTTTTATGTTTTCTTCGGAAAATTCATTTTATTTATAATGTTTCGTTACGTGAAGTTTTTCACTGAAAGCTTATTTTTAATATGCTGTTTTACTGTTTTCCATTTTTACTATTTTTCTATAATAGTAATTACAGTTTTAAAATCCTGTTATACGGCTGGGAGAACGTTGGCATTGCTCCCCACTGATTGTGGCTGTTATGTTTTTAACATGGCAGGTATATGTGTTTTCCTTCGGGTGGGCTAGCGATCAGTTATGGATCCTGCTTGTTTTAATCAGATCATTGTATTATGGATTGTTAAAACCCTTTTTATGGATTTTATTTATTTATTTATTTATTTTTGTAGCCATTTTTTATTTTATGGCTTATGTATTGACTTAACATTTTTATTTAATCAAGACATAACTACAGTGTGTTATAATCCCACTTCTACAGTGTTTCCGCCACTGTATTGCGTTAGAATTTCTAGGGGATTACATGATAGGTACAATTAATGTGCTGCATGGGTGCATTTGGTAAGGGATGCTGAGCGAGGATGGATTTATTATTTAACGGTTACCTCCAAACTATTTATATTTATGTCGAATTTTGGTTTGAAGTTGTTTTAAACAGTTTTGAATTTTGTGGGACTTAAGTCTTCCGCTGCAACGTTTTCATTTAATTATTTATCGGATTTATATTTCTTTTTAATTCTTATAATATTCTTCTGCCTTGCATTTGGCCTTGTGAGGTAAATGCGGAGTAACGACTTTAACTTTTTCTATTTTAATCTTCTATTTTGGTCGCGAAAATTTAGGGCTGTTACAGTTGGTATCAGAGCAATAGGTCTTTCCCAAATGTTCTGCAAAATTTGAAATGGTATAAAAAAAATAAAATTACTACTTTACTAATAAAAAAAAAATCTTTCTTTTTAAACCAAGAGTGATGGGTGGATTGGGTGCATTGCATACGCATGAATTATGTTATATATATATATATATATATATATATATATATATATATATATATATATATATATATATATATAGAGAGAGAGAGAGAGAGAGAGAGTGAGGATCCGGTGAGTCTTCCTCATTAAATGAGTCCGTCCCGTAATTTAGGGCCATTAGATCTAATGAGATCAACGACTCTCGTTAAAAAACACACAAAGCAAGATGTCACGCATCCCTCTCCTTACATTCCATGAACTTTCAGCTTTTAGTAAAAAAATCCCAAAATCAACAGCTCTCCTAGATTAATCAAAAATTAAAAATTAAAGAGTAAAAACTTCAGACATGACATGCACAGTACATGATGATTGATGATGCTCCCTTCTAAATCAAAGCATCATTAATTTGTGCGTTTAATGCCCTTCTTTTATAATCCACTGCAACGATGTATGGATGGATGAGACATCATTTATACTATGTACATAGGAGGAGGGTGTTATGCTCTGCTATTCTGATTTGTGGGCATCAATTTACATGGAATCTTTTTCTGCCTCTGTTTTTCTTCTTCTTTAAACTGAAACGACATGAATTAAAACTTAAACTAAATTGAAATTATGTCGAATATGGCCAAACTATTCTGTATAGGATCGTGGAATCGGGAAAGGAATGACTTTGATGCTCCCCACACTGTTTCTACCTTCAATATGTCTCATTCAGTTTCTTGTTTTTAGAAGTCTATACCTCTCATTCGTCAGGCATTCTGATAATCGGTGAGGTAGTGAAAGGGAAAGTATCTGCTGCCCATCACTATGCTAAATCCATGATGTTACAGTAATATGATTACTGTATCAGTATTATATTACAGTAACTATGTTACGGTAAACTCTAATAGTGTTACTGTATCAGTTTTACTGTAAACTGTAAACTGTAATAGCATTACAATCACAATTTCACTGTTACATTGTTACCGTAACAGACGATTCTTACAATAACAATCAGCAAGTTACGTAGTTACAATGTAAGTGACCCACAATTTTATAGAATATTTAACTAATATTTTCGATGCAATGTACGCTTGTCATTAAAATCATAAAAATTGAGCAAGCAATTTTTATCAAACTGAGATGTCGTGCGACTTTGAAGTCTTATTGTAGAACTTGCTTCAATTTTGTATAAATTAGAGATCGTGGGGATATTTTTAGGGTTAATTTAAAAAAATTAATTGTTGAGGAAAAATTTAGTTCTGAAAAGATGAATAGATTTGAAGAGATCAAGGATTTGGAGAGAAAAACAGAGAGAAAGAGGTATAGATTTGAAGAGAAAGTAGAGCGAGACACTAGAAGGCAAAAAAAGAGATGTGATTAATCACAGCCATTCATATGATATGAACGTGTGGCTCTGATTTGCGGGACAGACTCATTTAAAGAAGACCGACTCACCGGATGCAATTCCTATATATATATATATATATATGTGTGTGTGTGTGTGTGTGTGTGTGTGTGTGTGTGTGTGTGTGTGTGTGTGTATGTATGTATATTTATATTTGTCATGTTTAATACTATTACTTACCTAATTGAACTGTGATAGAGATGAATGCTACTTGCATTAATATTTGTGATTTGTGATTGAACTTTCTTATCCTTGAACTTAATAGAATATTGTTTATATCTATAGTAACAATGCCTCCACGAAGAGAAAATGAAAACAATGATATGGTCGCTATGATGACACAATTGATAGCTCAGAATGCAGCTTTTGTCCAAGCTGTGGAACAAATGACTACTGTTACCCGGAATATGAATGATAGAATTGAGAATGAGAATGATCCTACACCCACTGTTGCTGGAATGTCTGAAGCGGTACAGAAGAAGAAACCACCGACTTTTACTGGGAAAGGGGATCCTAATGAGCTAGATAATTGGGTTAGAGAGATGGAGAAAAAACTTCTGGCTGTAGGGTGTCCACATGAATTTCAGCCTAGGATCGCTGTCTTCTATCTGAAAGAAGAGGCGGATGTTTGGTGGCAGACTGTGAAAGAGGACTTTATGAAACCAATTAGGATTAGAAATCCAAATGGCACACACACAAACTATATGATAAAGACTGGGATACTCTTAAGGAAATATTAGAAGCAGAATTTTTCCCAGAACATGTGAAACATAAAAAATTAGCTGAATTTGGAGACCTAAAGCAAACCGATGAGATGAGTGTGAAAGACTTTTATAATAAATTTGTTGAACTTAGTCGTTTTGCTAAAGAGCTAGTGCCAACTGAGGGGATTAAAGCATCTAGGTTTGAGGATAAGTTACATTAAAAGATTAAGGGTAGGTTTGCTGGAGAGACATTCACTTCATTCAGAGATATTTATGCTAGGGCTGTTAATATTGAGAAGAGTAACCAAAAGATGGAGGCTGAGATGGCAAGTACTGGAACTAAGAAGAGGGAGTTTCAAGGGAGTCAATCTGACACCCCAGCGAAGAGAGGGAATTTCAATGCTAATAATAACATCCAACACAAGTCTCGATCTTTTGGAGGGAATGGGAAGGAAGAAGGTAATAGCTGGAGAGGTAGAAACCAGGGAACAACTAATGACTTTACCCCACATTACTACTGTAAGTTATGCAAGGGAGATCACCCAAGTATTGACTATCAGGGAAATAAGGTGACATGCTACTGGTGCGGGAAATTAGGACATCGAGAATTCGAGTGTAGGAACAAGAAGGCGGGGAAACCTCGTGGTACACAATCTTCTAGTGCTAGTGTGAATCAGAGTAACCGATTTGAGGGTCAGGGGAACACACATAATTTTGGTAGGTCCACAACTAACAATAATTTTAGGAATTCAGCTCCGACTCAGACCAACATAACCGCAGCTTGTAAACCCGCGGGCCAAGTAACTGCTGCACAGGATAGCAAAAAGCCTACTGGGAAGCTCTATGTCATGAATGGGGAGGAAGCCGAAAACACAGACATCGTTTCGGGTAATTTTCTAGTGAATTCTATTTTAGCTCATATTTTATTTGATTCTGGTGCATCTCACTCTTTTATTTCGACTAAGTTTGTGGATAAAATGAATGTTGACTCTAGTAAAATTGTGGATTATAATTTTGCCATTCCATCTGGGGACTTAGTAAATTGTAAAAGGGTTTATAGGGATGTGTAAGTTTTTATTGGTGGGCATGATTTTAAGGCAAACCTGATAGAATTTTCATTACCCTACTTTGATGTTATTTTGGGATGAATTAGGCCTAGTGTGCCTCCTTGGGGTGACCCTGATTATTTGTGGAGAAAGAAGGATGAAACTTTAAGATTATGTATTGATTATCGAGAATTGAATCAAGTTACTATATAGAATACAATTCTCTTACCTAGGATTGATGACTTATTTGACCAGTTGAAGAGAGCTTTTATTTTCCCTAAAATTAATTTGCAATTTGAGTACCATAAATTAATGATAGAGCTTAAGGATTTATCTAAGAGTACATTTTCTACTAGATATATATCGTCATTGTGAGTTTACTGTGATGCTTTTTGGTTTGACTAGTGCACCAGATGTGTTTATGGACTTAGATGAAACGAACTTTGAGGACTTACCTAGATAAATTTGTTGTGATATTCATTGATGACATAGTATTTATTCAAAGAATGAAGAGAAGAATGAGGAACATTTACGAATTATCTTAGACATCTTGAGAGAAAAATAGTATTTGCTAAATTTTTGAGGTGTGACTTTTGGCTAGCTCGAGTAATTTTGGGGTATATTATATGTAGGGATGTGGTATCAGTAGATCCTGCTAAGATTCTTAAGGAGTGATCTAACCTTAAATTTGTGACTGAAATTCCTATCTTTTAGGTTTAGTTGGTTGTTATAGGAGATTTGTGAAAGATTTTTTCAAAATAGATAGATTAATGACTACACTGATGTAGAAAGCCATAAAATTTCATTGGATGAGAGGGGTTAGGAATCGTTTCGAATTTTAAAGGAAAAATTTACCACTGTTTTAGGATTTGCCTTACAGGATGGAAATGAAGTTTCTGAAGTTTAACCTATGCATTTTAAGAATGGATTAGTTAGTGTTTTTCAGTAGAATAAGAAAGTGATTGCTTATGAATTTAGGCAGTTGAACCTTTATGAAGAAAATTACCCTACTTATGATTTAGACTAAGCAGCCGTTGTAGTTACTTTAGAAATTTGGAGACATACTGTTTAGTGGACCATTTAAAGTTTTTATGATCGTAAATTTTAAGATATATATTTACCCATTAGGAGCTAAACGTGAGATAAAGGAACTGGTTGGATTTGATTGGGAACTATAAGATCGAGATTCAGTATCATGTAGGAAATGCCAATGTGGTGGCCGATGACTTGAGTGAACTTTTCCCCATACAATACCGTTAGTGATGCACCATGATAATTTGAGGAAAGAGTTTCTGATATTTGGGGTCAAAATGGCAAAATTAGCAACCCCATCTAGTGTGTTATTTGTTGAGAGAATTGATGAGAGTTACAAGGTGGTGATAAATTTTGTAGGATAAGTTGATGAATGAGTTTGCTTTGTTCAAGCGTGATGACAGAGTGTATTGATTAAGTTCCAAGATTGAGTTTGTGTATCTAACCACAAGGACAAAGGAAAGAATAATGTATGAGGCACATCCAACACTATATCCTATTCATATAGGAATTTATTAAATGTATATGGATTTGAAATTAGGATTTTGGTTATTATCGATGCTTAATAAGCACAATGTCATTGTTTATTGGTTATTGGTTATTACTTGAAATTGACTTGTTTACACTTGTTTGTGGTTTGTTTGTGCTCAACGCACATATTTGTGGTTTGTTTGTGCTCAACGTACATATTGGTGATTTTGTGCTCAATGCACTTATTTGATTGACTGATTGATTTTGTGCATTACGCACTTGGAAAATGGTTGAACTTGTGAATTTCAATATTTCAAAATTTAATTTAAATATTTTTGTCCGGCATGCTCTTAACTTGGCAAGTGATACTTTTACCTTAAAGGAGTATAAGAATTTTGGTGGTTTCGAACTTTGGGATTATTTTATGAAGTTAGGTGATCTTACCTCGTGGATTTAGGTGGTGGCGAAATTGTATACTTTGAAATATGAGGAATTAGGTGGTTATGGATTTTGAGGATTTAGAAATGTGAGATATCTTTAAGGTTGTGTTTAATTTGACGGATTTGGATATTTGGAGTAAATGATTTATTTTGGAGATATATGAAGAATCTTGGTGGATTTTGGATATATGGAGTGAGCCGGTCATTTTGGACATTCGTGAGTAATGTGAGACTTTATTTTCGAGGATGAGTTTAAACTTCGAGGACGAAGTTTTGTTTTAAGAAGGGAAGTTTGTAACACCCCGTTATTTTCCGAGTCAATTATAAAGCTTGACTTTTCTACTTTTATTTAAATCGGGTTTTTAAATTGGAAAAAAAAATTAATGTCGTTATAAATATTAAAGTATTTTGGGTCGTCTTATAATAAATCGGTTTTGATTTTTCTTAAAGTAGAACGTTATTTTATAAATCGACTTTGTATCGGGTTAGACTTTGAGTCAAACGCAGCTAATAATAATATTAGTAATAATAATAATAATAACAAAACCTAATTCTACGTATATAAAGTTGAATCCCTGATACCCACCTTTATTCCCACCACTACCACCCTATTTTCTTGTTCTCAAGTGCCGCACTTCTTCTCCTTCCTCTGCGTGCTGACGACTCAACTGTTCGGCGTCTTAAAAATCGGTCCATAATTTTTGATTACACCAATCCGTTTTACAACCTTCTTCATCTAAACTGTAAGTTCCTTAACCAATTGTCCTCCTTGTTTTTTATAATTAGTGGGTCAAATAAGGAGTAGGTCCATATATATTGAACTTCTACCTTTCTTTTATTTTCTTTTGGTTAAACTTGCTTTCCCGACATAATTTAATGATTTCTTAAGTAATTAGTGTTTGGGTTAATTGAAATTACATATTTGAGTTGAGTCTTGGTTGAACGGCTATAATCGAAGTGGGGCGATTTCGTTATTCCTAAGTTCTGTTAGTCTCATAACCAAATTTCAATTTATAAAAGTGTTGTTAAACGGAGTTTCTAATTCATGGATAAGTAATGTTCGACTCGATGCATAGTGTTTAAAGAATGGAGTGGTGGTGTTTAATGGATAAGTATATATATTGGATTATAATATAAGGTTGGGTTAGAATCGTGTTCGTCGTACTATGATTGTTAGAAAGAAAAAAAATTAAGTTGTTGAATATTAAAGTGTGTAAGGACGATGGCAGGGGTTCTTGAATGATTTTGGTGGAAGTATATAATGTGGGTTACTTCGGGATTTGAATTCGGATGAGTTATAGTAATAAGTTGGTGTATAACCTTAGATCGCCTTAATGTCACGTTTATGGTTAGTTCGTTGAACTGTTTTATATTATTTGTTGCTTGTGGATTTGAGGAGAAAGAATTTTTGGAATAATACTAGCTGAGTTGTGACCGTCTTGAGAGGTAATGACGTTTTGACCTTTTCACCTTTTAGTAAAGAGCATGTTCGGTTTAAATTATGGTTTGAAACGGTTTTATAATTATATTTTGGATATTTGAACTTTGTGACACAAGTCACATATTGGTATTATTTTGGTACAATTTTTTGTGTTTATAACAGACTCTGGGAGCTCTGTTGGTCTATGAGGTTAAGGTGCGTCTGAGACGTCCCTGGGATTTCGTCCCGAAACTGAACTCCTGGCCCAAGTTGTGTTAAGTGGGGTTTTCCGGCCCCCACTTGCTAGGTAGTTAGACTTCCTCCTTTGGCAGCCTCATCCTACTGACTGCCCAAATGTGAGTAGTGCGCACTATAGTAAGTCTAGCTAAGCATAGGTGGTACCTCTAGATCGTGCAAAAGGGTAGGACCTTGGCACACAAGTGGTGACAATATATTTTGGTTAATTTTGGTTTTGACTACCGTTTTACAGTACTTTTGGTTTGGTATTGAGACAATAATATTTAACTCTGAGTTCAGTTTATTACAAATTATAATTATTGTTTTACGTTTTCAATATAATATATTTTCCTCAGCTTTGCTGACATCCTTTTGTTTTGGGTCGTTCCCCCGCTGGAACCTGTACCTATTTGTGTTTTGGGTACAGTTGATAGGTACAATTAATGTGTTGCATGGGTGCATTTGGTTCTGGATGCTGAGCGAGGAAGGATTTTATTATTTAGCGATTACCTCCAAACTATTTATATTTATGTCGAATTTTGGTTTGAAGTTGTTTTAAACCGTTTTGAATTTTGTGGGACTTAAGTCTTCTGCTGCAACGTTTTCATTTAATTATTTATCGGATTTATATTTCTCCTATAATATTCTTCTGCCTTGCATTGGGCCTTGTGAGCTAAATGCGGAGTAACGGCTTTAAGTTTTATTATTTTAATCTTCTATTTTGGTCGCGAAAATTTAGGGTTGTTACAGGGGCACCGAGATTCAGGCGCCTGGGTCTAGGCGTGGGTAGACCCAGGCGCGTCAGGCGGGGCGGTCGGAGTTTTGATGATACGGTTTTGATATTTTCCAAAACCGAGAGGGAGGAGCGTGATATGAATCTTGGGGGTTAAGTCTTCCCCGGATTTGACCTAGCGCCATAGGTTTAGTGGGCCTCGGGTGTTCATCCCGAGGTTCGCTTGGCGCGGTGTTGACTCGGTTCGAGTTTCGGGACCGACTCGGGGTCCCGTTGTCAGAATTGACTCTAATTAGTGTCTACGCGACCCTAATGACACGACTAAGGCTGCCATCATGTTAGTTTGATTTGCTCGAGTAATTTATTTGATCCGTTCTATAGAAAAACTACCTAAAGCACCGCGAACCCGCGTCGCGTTGCAGTCCTATCGTCATCTGGTGTTTGTTGGGCACCTCTGCAGCCACAAGGTTAAAATCTGGGTGTCTACAGAAGCCCCTACTTTGACTGAGGCTTGGACAAGGCGAAAGTCAAAGTATAGCTGCCCAGGTCAATCGAAGATTACGACCTGATGGCTGTCCGGTCGGGTCGTTTTAAGTCCATTGGACTACGTGTTGAGGCTCGCCAGCCAAGGCTTAGAAGTCATACCTGACGTCTTCGCTTGCGGTTGCTTGCTTGGGCCCGGGCCGTTGCTTGTCATCTTGCTCTTGATTCTTTGTGCGCGCGCGCTTTGTCTTCTTCGGTTTATTTAAAGGTTTTGTTTAATTTTAAGCGCTTTTATGTGTTAGGCGTACATGTATTGGCTTTTGTTTGAACAAATGTTTTTGGGATGCTTGTGAACCCTCAGGACAAAATTGATGTTGCCGTGCCTTTGGGATCTTAGATCCCTCGGGCAAAACTGTCGTTGCTGTGCCTCCAGGATATTAGATCCCTCGGGCAAAATTTTCATTGTTGTGCCTCCGGGATCTTAGATACCTCGGGCAAAATTGTTGTGCCTCCGGGATAACTCTGACCCTCGGGCTAAATTGTTGTTGTTGTGCCTCCGGGATCTTAGATCCCTCGGGCAAAGTTGATGTTGTTTATTTGTTTTAGTTATTTGTTCTGTGAGTTTGTCTTAGTTAATTTTGTTTTGCAGGCTTGTCGTATTTCATTCGGGTTTGTTGTTTTAGTAGTTTCGGACTTCTTGTTTAAGTATTTATTGGTGTCTTATTTTTTGATTTAATCCTTAGTGGGTGGTTGCATTAAGTTAGATTTATCCCTCCCAGGTGGCAGTGCTAGATTTATCCCTCTCGGGTGGCTACGATAGATTTATCCCTCTCGGGTGGCTTCGCTAGATTTATCCCTCTCGGATGGCTGCGTTAGATTTATACCTCTCGGGTGGCTACGTGAGATTTATCCCTCTCGGGTGGCTGCGTTAGTTTTATGCCTCTCGGGTGGCTACGTTGTATTTATCCCTCTCGGGTGGCTGCGTTAGTTTTATCCCTCTCGGGTGGCTACGTTGGATTTATCCCTCTCGGGTGGCTGCGTTGGATTTATCCCTCTCGGGTGGCTGCGCTAGATTTATCCCTCTCGGGTGACTGCGTTAGATTTATCCCTCTCGGGTGACTGCGTTAGTTTTATCCCTCTCGGGTGGCTGCGCTAGTTTTATCCCTCTCGGGTGGCTACGTTAGATTTATCCCTCTCGGGTGGCTGCGTTAGTTTTAGTGATTGTTTTGCCTTTGAAACACTAGTGTTGATGTGTAAGCGTTTTGCATTAGTTCTGGGCTTGCATTTGGTTAGTGAATTATTCCTGGAATGTGCTAAAATAATAATCCTCCTGGGATGTGAATTGAGTGTGCTTAGGGACTTGCTAGGATAACAGATTGCTTCGAGTGCTTTGGGTCCTCTTTTAGGCTAACAGATTGCTTCGAGTGCTTTGGGATTGTTGATCGATTTGTTTTGTTCGCCTTATCCCGCGGTCAGGCGCGAGTATTCTTATTAATCGTATTGTAGATTTGTTTTGTTTGTTTATTGCCGGGGGTCGATTTCGACTAGAGGAGGTTTTAAGGCTTGCTTTATGGGTTTGAATTTACTCCTAACTCCCCTGATTGGCATCTAAGACGGTGCATGCTCGTCCGGTTAGGTTTCCGACGGGGATTGAATGGAGGTTGGCTCAGGCTAAGAACACGATGAGTCACTACTCGTCGGAGAATGTGCTGGTGAACTAGCTGTGCCTTGCAGATGAAAGTTTCGTTCTTACAGTTTGTTTTATTTAGTAGCCCCCAAGGTTTAGGATTATTGAAGTGTCGGTTTTGGTTTTATCGCTTGTTTTGTCCTATGGTCTAGTGTTTACTTTCATTTTGAACGGTTCGCTTTTCCTTTAGTTGGCCGATTCGTCTAATGTTGTTCAGCCCCCAAACTTCCCCTTGACACTACTCAGGGTCGATGTGGCTGGGGTAGCCTTTACATAGCCTCTTTCCCCGTGTTCTGCTGAGGAGATGGAGGCTGGGATGGAGTGACGTGACCGGGTATACCGGGTAAGTTTCGGTTTCTGTTTTGGATTCTAAGGGTTAGGTTTGGTATGACTAATTTGTTCGGTTTAGTTTTTTCAGGTTTCGTCGGCTTACCATCAGCGGCTGTGGCAGGCTGCCAACTGCTTTAGGGTCTATGCCTCGAGGGTCTCCCGTGACACTTCGGGTTCTCGATCGGTAAGTGCGTGTACCAAGGGTTGGCTCTTAGATTGTTTGCGTGTATCCATAATGCGTAAGTGTACTTGCAGGATACCCCGGACATGGTGGGGCAGTCGGAGTCTCGGGTGACCGAGCTCGAGGTGAAAGAGGTTGAGGCGCAACGGCTCCTGCAATCTCGGGTTCACGAGATCGCTTTCTTTAAGGAGCGGTTGGCTCGGTCTCAGGGCGAGACCTCCGCGCAGGGTGAGGCTAGGCATCGGGTTGAGAGGGAGAAAGAGGCTGAGGCTGAGGCTACGGGTCGTGCTACGAGCACCACCGAGGATGTTGGAGGAGTTCCCGAGACAGTTACCCTAGATATGTTGTCAGGAATGGACGGTAGTGGGTCTCCTCTCCTGGATTTAGAGGATCTAGGTTTGGACGACAACATTGGTGGGCTCGTGATAGCCATAGGCGTAGCTTCTAGGGGTCCTCCCTGGTTTGTGAACTCGATTTAATTTTTAGTATTTGAGTTGTTTTAGTTTAGTCTTTACGTTTTTGTTTTGTGAAATGCTGACCTAAACTAACAAGTAATCACTTCATGATTGTTTTATTCGTAATTTCATCGTAGTTTAGGACGTTTTAAAATGCGTTGGGGCTTCATGAGAGTACGAAAGCGGTTTTTCGGATTTTGAAATGCATAAGTTTGAGCCAGGAATCGGATCAGGTAGTACATCGATTAAAAAATTTGACTCGAGACGTGTAAAGATGTAAGAAATGCTTTGTAGCTAAAGTGTATTGACTGAGTGCGTGTTCGGTGTTAGGAGACAAGTGTGACTGACTCGACATTCATGTTTAAAATGAGGCAAAAAAAGAAAAAAGTTAGACCAATTTTTGAAAAAGCTAAACCACTTTTTATATCTTAGTGACAATGTCGTAATGAGCCACAGACGCGAATTGACGATGTCATTCGGGGCTACAACACGCCTAGGAGGGTAGCTTATCCCTCTAAAAAGAAAAATAAAAAGGACGTCTAACTCTGATGGATCTGACGGGTGAAATGTGTTGTCCGTGTGAACCTGCCACTCTAACGCGGGCATTTCGGCTTTTGGAAAGGGGTTTAGTGATTTCAGGAGGTCGTTCCTGACGTCCGGGGTTGTCGGATGTGAGAGAAAGGTTAAGGATTGTGGAGATGACTGTACTATTGTTAAGTGCTATTTTTAACACCAATTGTGAGTGCATATCGTCATATTTTTAGTGTTTAAGAATTAATTTGTGGCGATATAGTGACATTTGAAGTATTTCCGATGATCTTGCACTAATTGAGTGAATATGTGATTTTTGATGACGGTTCTAGCTATTTTGAAGAGCCGAGAAATTCTTGTATTATGCCCGGATTATATTGGTGTTATACGTGTCAAATGTCGGGTTAGATCGAAGATCGCATGAAGAAAAGAAGAGAAGAAAATCAAAGGAAAAGCAAAGAAGAAAGAATTGGGAGTCTTTAAGTGCCGCTAGTAGCGGATGACGAAGAGCAAAACTGCCGGTAGTAGAGGCATAATCAGAATTTTTACAAATGGTGAAGCTTCCATTGTGCCGCTAGTAGCGAAATGTGCCGCTACTAGCGAACAGCTACCCGCGTGTGACTTTTGATCTCCCTCTATTCTATCCTACTTATATTAGATTACTATGATTATTAGAACAAAAATATCATTCCTAGACTCGATACATACAACTTATGCAATTTTATTAGATTTATTCATTTTAGTTTAATTATTCCAAGACTTTGAAGAAGACTTCGTTCATCATTTTGTTCATTAATCAAGACTAAGTTTCTCTAATTCTCTACTCTTTATTTTATTTGTTGATTGTTGTTGTGATTATGAATTGTGAGTAGTTCTTTAATCTAGGGCTCGGTGAGCTGATAATTTGGGTTATTGATGCTTTGATTTTAATCGCGCTCTGTTGAATTATTGAATTGCGTTTGTTTCGGTTGTGCTTAATAATTGATTGATTTGTTTGAATTGCTAGGTTTGAGTCTAGATTTTCATTACAACGAGAGTTGGATGTTTTCATATGAATCATGCCTAAAAGTTTGTATCTTTGTCGATTAATTTCTACTCAATTCTAATCACGGCGAGAGTCGGGTTTTAATTTAGAGAACCGAAACAAGATTTGAACTTTCACATGAGAATAGTGAATTGGAATAATTGGGACATGTTAGCGTCGATTCTTAATGCATCTAGTTTTGTTATTCGTGCCATGAGAATAGGATTTATAACATGCTAGATAGGCTTTTTATGTCTCGACGGAGAATTTAAAGTATTGATTAAAATTGGAATGCTAGTCTCACCCAAGACGGTAATTTGACAAAGCTATGTCACATTTTGATTGCATCGATAATCCATGTTAATGGTGAACCACTGCCCTAGGTCTTTCTATTATTGATTTCATCTAGATTTATTACCTTCCGTACTAGTTTGTTAGAAATTAGTTATATAATCACCATTTTGATTTATTCGACGTAAATAACTTGAGTCAAAAATTAGCTAGTACTTAATCATTCACCTCCCTGAGATCGACCCGTATGTTACAATACCCGTACGCTTGCGGTACTACAAAATAAAATGTAACAACTATAGAACAAGGAAGCTATGTGGGCTAATGTCGCTAAACGCCCGACCGAAGACAGCGTTACCAATCCTAGTATTCGTCGGTTCATCTAAACGGGCCGAGACCGACAAGACCCATATTGAAAATGTGAGTGAGGAGGGGAAGTGAGATTGGCTGGGCTCGCTTTTGGCTAGGGAGGTGGAAGCTTGCGTTAGGAGGGTCAATGGTGAGAGACTCAAGCAAGCACACCCGAATGGCAAGGGAAAGGAAAAGTTGGACCGGTAGAGCCCAGCCGTTTAGTACTATGTTGTATTAATTGATATTATGTGGCGTATTAGTACTAGATTTTGTAGGGCTTTGCTTGACACGTTGTAATTTTCCGGGGTGGCCGTATATTAGATTCTCGATGTAAAGGGCCTCGACATAGGCTTGATTCAATTGATGTTGCATTAATGAGAAGCACAATTTTTTTTGTTATTTCTTTTTTTTTTGTGGTGGCTCGCAACTCGATTCTTCATTTTGCCCGGGGCGCCCTTTCGGGTTTTCACCCCGTCCTCGGCTCACCTTTTGTTTTGTCTTTTTTTTCGCTTTTTTTATTTTTTTGTTTTTTTTTGTTTTTTTTTTTGTTGTTTTTGTTTACGACGGCTCACAAATCGTTTCTTCATTTTGCCCGGAGCGCCCTTTTGGGTTTTCACTCCGTCCTCGGCTCATCGTTTGTGCTTCGTCATTTTAACTCACCCATTGACCGGGTCGCGGGAAGAATCCCGGTTTATTCATGAATCGATTAATCGATTTTGTTTTGTTTAGTTGTTTGGTTGTACCCGGAGAAGGGTTCCCTACGTATCCGCTTTTGGACGGAATCAAACCATGTTCGTAGTTCTTAGAAGAAAAAAAATGTGAGTGAATTTGCTTAAGACTCGTTTATGCCAATTATCGATGCGAACTTGAATATCTTTTTTTTTTTGCTTCGTTTTAAGTCGGAGGTTGGGATGTAGTTGCCAAGATGTTTACGGGTAGTATCGTTTGAGTTGATCCATGTTGGTTGGGGTTGAGAACTCTTGACCGTCCAGGTCGGTGAGGATCACGGCGTCCCCCGAGAGTATTTTCCTAACGAGGTAGGGGCCCACCCTGTTTGGCTTGAATTTTCCTCCAGGGTCGACGGGAAGGGGTGCTCTAATGGATTTGATTACTAAATCTCCCTCGTGTATGTTTCAGGATTTCACTCGTTTATTAAAGGCTCGTTGGAGGCGTTGTTGATAGGCTTGTACGTTGGATAGGGCATGTATCCTACGCTCGTCTAGGAGAACTAGCTCGTCATATCGTTGTTGGTTCCCGGGAATACCGCTCTTGGATAGCATCCTAAGTGATGGTATTTCTAGATCTACGGGTTGCACGGCTTCGGAACCGTAGATTAAGTAATATGGTGTTGCTCCAGTGGGTGTCCTATAGGATGTGCGGTATCCCCATAAGGCAAAGGGGATCTTGTTTGGCCAATCCCGGCAATTGTCTATCATTTTCTTAAGGATTGTGGTTATGGTTTTGTTGGCTGCCTCTACAGCCCCGTTTGTTTGTGGTCTATAGGGTGATGACTTGTGTCTTTGGATTTTGTATTTGTCGAGGAGTTTCTGGGTGTCGGCCCTAAAGTGAGCCCCCTGATCACTGATGATTTTGTGAGGTATGTCGTATCGGCAGATGATGTTGTTTTGTAAGAATTTGACTACTTGTTTTGAGGTAGTACGGTGTAAGAGGCGGCTTCTACCCATTTGGTGAAATAATCGACGGGCACTAGTATAAAACAGTGTCCACCGGTCCCGGATGGGTGGACCTTTCCTGTGATGTCTATTCCCCAAGTAGAGAAAGGCCAGGTGTGGCTATGGTGTGGAGAGGATATAGGGGTAAGTGTTACACGTTAGCGAATATTTGGCAATTGTGGCTGTGTCGGACATGGTGTCGACAGTCTGCCTCTAAGGTAATCCAGTAATAGCCCAGTCTCATTTTTTTTCGGGCTAGTAGGTGCGCACTCATGTGGGGTCCGCACTCTCCGTCATGTACCTCTTCCATGACTTTCTCAGATTGGTTTTTGTTTATGCACCTAAGGAGGACTCATTGTGGGGTTCGTTTGTATAGTAATCCTTAATTTAGGACGTAGTGGGTTGCTTGTACTCGTAGGGCTCTTTTGTTCTTGGCGTTAGTGTTGGGTGGATATGACCCGTGGGTTTTAAAGTCTAGGATTGCTTTGTACCAAGGTTCTTCAAGGGTGTCGTCGGTTTCGAGGTTATGGATGTAGTCCGGTTGTTCGATTCTCTCTACGTAAATGGGCATAGAGAAGAGGTGATCGGGCATGTTTACTAGTGAGGCTAGTTAGGATAATGCGTCAGCGAATTAGTTTTCCTCGCGGGGTATGTGTATGAAGTCGATTTCGGTGAATTCCCGGGACACCGTTTCTACTTTGGTTTGGTATGGAGTTAGGCTTTCGCTATAAACCTTCCAGTTTCCCGTGGCTTGGTTGACTACTAAGGACGAAACTCCGTGTACTCTAAGGTGTTTGACTCCTAGAGACATGGCCGCTTTTAGACCTATCAGGCAGGCTTCGTATAGGGTCGTGTTGGGGGAGTTTAGTTAGATGGGTGTTCGTTGCAGGCTTATTGTTGTGATTTCTGATCCCCTTTGTTAGGGGGAAGCTAAGTGGGCCGTTTGTTGTAGTCCTTGCATTTTAGTCAGTTGTTATCGATAATTGGCACAAAGTCGAGTTCTTGAAGCGTTAGAGTAAGTTATTGAAAGAAGTCAAGCGATTGTCGAGACATGTTTGTAAAACAAAAGGAGTTGTTTTATTGATAATAGACGGGCTTAAATGCCTGCGATTTTGTTTTGGGGGAGGTGGAGGACATGTCCCTTCGCATCTCCCTAGACTCGAAAAAAAAAGACAAGATATTTTATTATTATTACTTTAAGTCTAGGCCCTGAGATGAACTAGTTAGACTCCGTCTAAGACCGGTCATGCCTCTAAGCATCGAGGCTCCCTCAAGTGAACAGCATTCTAATGGTACCGCAGGTCTTCACCACTACAGACGTGGTTGTTTCGTCGCCAGCCCTACCGTTCGATGGGCTGCGGCGTCTGCTACTTTATCGGGGGAAAGGTTCCGGCATCTACCAGGTCATGGATGTCGTGTTTGAGGCGGTCACAGTCCTCCGTATCGTTTCCCTTGCCCTGATGATACAAACAATAGGCACTAGGGTCCCAATCAGCCCCTCGGGCCTCACGTGGCAGATCCGGGGTTGAGACGAGCTGGGATAACTACCAGTCCTCGTTGGCGATCCTAAGGGCTTCGGCATAAGTCATGCCCAGGTCGGTAAGGCTTCTAAAAGAGCGTCCCCCAAGGGCCGGGACAAACCTAGCTGGTCCTAATCTCATCTTGCCCTTAGGGATGAAAGACTTTTCTTCCATCTCCTCTTGAGGGAGGTGTTGTGCCTCATCGGCCGCGCTCTCAAGCTTGCCGAGCTGGAGTAAGATATTGTCATGGGAGGCGGTTATTTGGGCCAGGTTACTCTGAAGTTCCTTAATGAGCCCTAGCATTACGTTGAGTGATTCGTTGTTGTTGGAGGACATTTTTAGATCTACGAAATAGGGCTAAGGGTGAGATCGAATTGACATAAGGCGTTTTAGGGACTCAAGGAATGCTCTTGATTGAGCGACACGGAAACGAGACCCTTGACCTGTGGGTGCGCGCGGTCACTGATTTAGGGACTCGGATGCTTTTGGACCCTTGGTGTACTCGGTGAGGCGCCTAATGAATTTTAAATCTCTGTAGCGAGACGATTTGACACAAGCCTCGGAGGTGAGGCTTAAAGAGGACTTCTCGAATGAGACGACCCAAAATGTAAGGCCTCGAGTAGAGGCGATCCTAGTAACTAACACGGACAGTTAAACACACGGTTGTACGACGTAAGAAGTTGATCGCGATCCCGGCTCAGGATCAAAGAATTTTGATATATTTTTTTAAAATGACCGATACTCGCGGAGGAAAGTCTCTTTTTTTCGAAAGATGATTTTGTAAAATTAGGGTGACGATGGTGCAGTGATATCGTTTGTGATGTGAAAAAAGGCTTTGCTATGCGTGTGCGTCGAGAGTCTGGCGATAGCAAAGGGGTAAAATGTTTTTGAAAAAGGGTATGGTTCTTAGGGGAACCGATTTAGAAAATGATGCTTTTATCGAGACTACTATTAATTAGTTAGGTCGATATTTGCGGTGTAAGTGGTGCTTTAAAGGGTGCGATTAAATTCTTATCAAAGATCTTAGGTGATGAATAGTTTTTTTTTTTTAAAAAAAAAACTAGTGACCCATGTTCGTCGGTCGCATTAACTAGCGCTTGACGGTGGAGGGTGATGTGTTGTAAAGTGTTTTGGGAATGTAACCGTTTTGAATTCCTTGACTTCATTAATTGAAGCTTCAGTTATGTTAACGGTATGTGTGTAAAAAAACATTTTTTTTTTGTTTTTTGAAAATAAAAATGTAATCGTTCGGTGTACGTTGATACCATTGATGGGGAGTCTCGGTGCCATTAACGGTATTTGTTGTTGACGGGTTTTACTTTAGCCAAGGTGATGGCACTAAAAACATACATTTATTATTTTTTGAATGTGGTGAGTGTAAAATTTGCCATGATAATGGCGTCTAAAAATGCTTTTCCCTTTTTTAGAAATCATGATTTGACCGGAGTATCGGCGTTTAAGAGGTCGTTTTGAAAAGATGAGGTATTTTTCGAAAACGGAATTGGGTGTAGTTGAATATGTTGGCGTGGTTGAATCCAGTTTTTTTTTATAAGTGTTTTATTTGGGTTGGATTGTTCAAACACGCTACACATAACTAGGAATACATACACGCATGCAGGATGCAGACACGGGTAGGTTAGGGTAGGCTACCGTCCACGAATAGTCATTACTTAGGCATTGACAATGGTCTGGGGAGACGAGTGTCATACCGTCCGTTCGGAACTATCCGCTTATTATCCCGCGGGGTACGCGTTAGACAGCCGAGGCATCAATCGAGGATCTTTCCGCGTGTCCCTAAAAATCTTACCGCGAAGAGGTCGATTGGTCCTGATATCGGTTAGGGTGGGCTTTTTAGGGCCGAAACCTGTAGTGAGTAGTGACCACAACTAGGAACTAGGAAATGAGCTTCACCGACCTCGTTCAAGTTACACCACCGCTGGAAACTTGTTTCCAATTCCCCAGCGGAGTCGCCAAATGTGTGGGATAAATCTAATACCCGCCCGCTTTGTCTAATACCGCGTTTCCTTGAAATCCATTATTCAACCGCACCCTTAGCCACCCACATTTACATTGGGTTTTTTAGATGCATAGATAGTTTAAACTATCTACGCGAAAAAAACGGAATTGCGTTTTTAGATTTATCCGTCTGTTACATCGATAGCCGCCTCAATTTCCTTGAGAGTAGAGACACCGAAAGCGATACAAACGCTAACCTGAGCAATTACCATGCCCAAAAGCCTACCCAGGATAGATTATTCCAATGCTCCGCCCGATCGAAGATTCCTAAAGTCGATACGGAAGGAACACCAAAACCTTACAAGACCACACCCAACAAAGTAGGAAGGTCACCGAGAAGGTTTACCCCAATCAACTCATCCTACACTGAAGCTCTTAAGTGCCTAGTCGATCAAGGGTTGCTCTTGCCCATGGATTCCACTCCGGACCCACCCGTCGACAGGCGAGGCAAAAGTTGGACCCGTAATGCTTATTGCCTATATCACAAAGGTAACGGGCATGATACGGAGTCTTGTTTTCGGCTCAAGCATGTCATACTAGATATGATCAAAAACGGGACCATTCTTCTCCCTCCATCCAAGAAACCAAATAACACCACAAACCCCCTTTAGCACTCATGCTATTGAATGTTCCCAACTCCATCCTATAGAGGAGAAAGTCCGGAATATCGAGGAAGATCCTGATAACCCACGGGCATCCGCCAAGACGAGTAAATCTGTGTCCGAGTCAGAGTCTAGTTGTAACACCCCTGATTTTATAAAATAAAATTAAATTAAAGTTATATTCGTATTTTTATTTTATTTACTATTTAACTCGTAATTCTTAAAATTATTATAAAATGAATTTATCGTTTAATCGTTTCAAACTCCTAAAATTTTATTTGACTCAGAAACTCTTCTTAATAAAACATATTTTTATTTATGTTTCGATCCATCTTATATATTTAATTTAATTCTTATCGAAAGTCTATTTCGACGATTTAAATTCTAAATTCTTTTAATTTATTTATGTTTAAGTTCGAATTTCTATTTTCGGCTCGAAGTTCATTTATTTGAAATTTCGTCAAAACATTTATTACTTTTCTTTGAGAAATCAATTTAATTCACTTTACCGAATATTTATTATTTTTCGTGAAATGCTATTTCATCGTCTTATTATTTATTTCTATAAGTTTCGTTTCCGTCTCCAATAATTTACTTACTCATTTTACTTGGCGACCCAATTATTTATTAATTTTATTGACTCGATTTTAATTCGGTCTCGTGGGTCAGTCAACTTATCGTTATGAAATTTGTCTCCTACCCAATTCGTTTAAATAATCCGTATCTCTGACCCGCTCCTTTGTGTGCTGTTTCAGCCTTTAACTCCTCATTCATCCCACTTATTATATTCATTTATTCTCCTCATTCATCCCACTTATTATATTCGAAAAATAGGATTATACACTTGGTTGTACAATAGCATTATACAACAAGGCAAAATTGTTGAGCTTTTATATATATTTATCGAGCTTATAAAATTTTTTGAGCCAAGTTCTAAGTTTTTGAGCTTAAACATTTACGTGATTTAACTCGACAACTTTACACTAAAACTCAGAAAATTTACTGCAAAACTCAAAAACTTTGTGATAAAGCTCAAAATCTTAAAACCAGTTGTACATAGAAATATGTACAACTGGTTGTATAATCCTCTAAGTGATTATATTCATTCATTCCCTTGACCACCGCTTCATTTTTTTTGTGTTCTTCCACATTTATTTCCACCGTTTCATTTCATCCCATCAGTCATCCCCTTAATGTTTCCCCTCTTGCATTGCTCGTCCCTTCTTCTTCACCTGCCTTCTTCGTTCAATAGGCAACATTTTTATCCACCTCCTTTATCCTTATCCTCACCAGTTTCGACCCCCCTCCTCTGTTGCTGCTCGACCTGCTACTGTTATCGCTATTTTCGGTTGTCCATGGATGTTGCGCGGTGTTCTGCTGCTGGTATACGCCTCTGCTGCTGATGCACGCCTTACTTTCTCCGTCTCCGTCCATCACCTTACCGGTCAGCTGCTCCGTTTTCGTCTCGGTATCCGCGAGAGGAAACTTCTGTTTCTCTGTTTTCTTCCCCTTCTTCTCCTCCTTTTATCCGTTCCTTCTTCAATTTTTGCATCTAGTTTGTTCTGCCGATTGCTGTTGTTGTTCTGCTGTTACGATACTGCTACTTCACCTACTGTCTTCGTTTTCTCGCTGTCTTGCGGTTGCTGCTACTGCGTGTTTCTTCTTCTTATTCCCTTTGCTGCTGTTGCGTTTTGTGCTGCTGCCCGTATGTCTTTTTCTTCTAACTCTGTTTCCTTCTTCTAGTCCGCTGATGCTGCTTGTTTCGTCGTTGTTGTTTTGTTACTCGTGTTGCTGCTGTACGCTGCTGCTACTTTTCTTCTTCTTTTTTCCCTCTTTTCGTTTTTCTGCTGATCGTTTTGTCGGGTTTCGGGTTCCGTGGTTTTTTTGTTGTCGTTGTTGTTGCCTACTGTTTTTACTCGTTTCCTATTCCTTTCTTATTTGTATCGTTCTCTATCCTTTTTCGTACTCTTTTCCTTGCCTCTGTCGTGCGTTATCCATGTCTTGCTCTCTCGTCTCCTTTGTATTGAAGCTGCTATCCTTTTCGTGCTCTGATGTTCGCCGTCATTTGTCTTTTCTGCTTTGTTTTCCACTCTTTCCCCTTGTGCCAGTCTCGATTATCGTGGTGAATCGTGACGAAGACTAGCGGTTATACAACTTGGAGCATAAGGACGGCATTTATACCCGATTTGAAGCTCAGGTTGATCAAGGAGGACGAATACAAGTTCGTTTCGGATGTCGAATTGAACTTTAGGACGTTACTCGATTTTATATCGTATGTTTGAGTAGTAGTATATAGTTTTTTTTTAACATCGATTTTTCTACTTTTAGATATTTATTATTTGCTAATAATGTGATTTCTTTTAAATCATATCCCTTGCAAATATTTTACAACTTTTGATATCGTTTTATAAATCGTTAGTAATTTTATATTTTATGATCGTTATAATATTTTGTTGGTTATCGTGACACTAGTAACTAAATAATAACGATTTCATATTTTCTTCATATTTCGTTAATTTATAATTTTAACTCAAAATCGTACTTTCATATTACAATCGAGTTTTTTATACTTGTCCAATAAATTAATTTCGTTTTACGTTATTAATAAATGAGAAAATAGTCGATATTATTTTAAATATATTTTTAGTCGAGACTATTTTCCCTAATATTTTCTCATTTGTCTACGATTAATTATTTTTAGTAAAATCAGTATTATTTATTGATAAAATGTATTTGTTAAAAATAATTTGAAAGCTTTATGAAATCTCGTTTAATTTATAAAACTCGTCGACTCAATTAATTTTGATGTCGTTTTTCTTAAAACATCTATTTTTTAAAAATTCATAGTTTTAACTTACTTTTCTAATTATTTATAAAATACTATATATTGACTTATTATATTTTATTTATATTTTGAGTAACGAATCTAGAAATATATTAAACTTACGATGACGACGATAATAATAAAATATTAATTTCGTTAGAAATGCTATTTTATACATTCCACTAATTTTAATATCTTATGTATTTTCTTTTCTGCTTTAATTTCGTTATAAAATGTTTATTTCTTTTTATCTTCATATCATTTATATTGATTATATTTACTTTTGACTATCGATAATGACTTGTTTTGGAGTTATGGAATAAAGAGAAGTGTGGGGTTAGAGTAATATAGTCTTGGGGGTACGTTTTTGCCATCAACTGTAAGGCTGGTGTGTCTTTATAGGGCACATTAGTTATTGAAATGAGCATGGTTTGTGTTCAGGAGAGTGTGCATTATGCCTTTAAACTTAGATAACGCATCGTGTAAGTCGCGTCGGGTTGAACTGGATATGGTTTGTATCCAGGAGGGGTGTATACTACTTAAACCAGGACCTCGCTGCAAGCAGTCCTGTTATAGTTGAGTTGCCTAGTTAGAGACTGGATTCTGTTATGAGTTAAGTCTACAGTTCTCGAAGCTAGTTTCCAGTATTATCCCTAGTGAAAGTCTAGCCATGTGCACACCGATCGAATTTCCATAACGCCAGTTTCGATATTATTATTATCGATCGAATTTGACTTGCAGGTTGGCAAGTGCTTTAAGTTTTGCTTAAAACTTATTTTTATTATATCGTTTTAATGTTTTTCATTTTTAATTATTTTGATATAATAATACTATTATTTTTCCATATGATATAATATGGCTGGGAGAACGTCCGAGTTACTCTCCACTGACGTGGCTGTTATGTTTATAACATGACAGGTATTTGCTGCTGGGTTTTGGGTGTGAGCTAGCGAGTAGCGTGGATCCTACTCTTTCTTTATTCATGTAATTTATGGATTTGTATAACCCGTTTGGAGAATTTTCTTTTTAGCTCTTTTGTAAAAAGAGGTCTTTGTATTGACTTACCATTTCTTTTACTAAGATATAGTTTGTCAGAGTGTTTTAATCCCAACCCTACAGTGTGTCCGCCACTGTATTGCGTTAGAATTTCTAGGGGATTACAGTTGGTATCAGAGCATCACTGCTCCCAACGCTTACACCTGAAATTAAGGAAAATACCAGTAAGTAAAAATATTATTAGAGATGGGTAGAAACAAGTAAGGAATTATTTGTTTAGCTTTCCTGTTCCTAGGGATGGCAACGGATCGGATCCGCATGGATCCATATCCAGATCCGCACCCCTAGTAGCGGATCCGGATTCGGTCCGGATCCGAAGGATCCTAAAATTGTAGATCCAGATCCAGATCCGCCGGATCTGGACCGGATCCGGATCCGATCCGTGGATCCAATTTCTTACTTAAATTATACAAAAATTTTAATTAATATGTATTTGCGACCATATTAATTTTCATAATTTTACAAATAAAATAGAATATAAAGATTCATAATCAAATATTAATAAACTAAAAGAAAAAAGTTTTAGGAATAACAAAAAAACACAAATTAAAGTATTAAGTTTTTTATTATTGTTAATTTTTTAATAAAACGGATTTGCGGATCCGGATTTACTTATTAAGATCCAGATCCAGATCCGTTTAAAGATATCGGATTCGGATCCGGATCCATATCCAACGGATCTCAAAATTTAGGATCCATATCCGATCCGTGCGGACCGGATCTTGCGGATCCGGATCGGATCCCGGATCCGTTGCCATCCCTACCTGTTCCTGAAACTCAATGGTTAGCATTGAATATTTGTTTTATTTGTCCAAGAAGAAGATAAGTGGACAAGAGGTTGACATGATGCTGCTTCAGATCGGGACAAGACCTACTTAGAACTCTCAACGCCTGCTGACTCGAGTGGATAACTTGGTGCTCCAAGAAAGATGCCAATGGTGATTCTTCAGCTCCGGTTTAGTTCTCTTAAGCCACTGGCCAGATGATCAAGAGTAGATTCTAGTTCCGTGACGGTGCAACAGACTCAGATGTGAAATCACTTTGGATCCGGATGGAGAGACCCAATTCTAGTGTGCTCGTATCTCTACAAGATGATGAAGATATCCCGCGATTTCCTTTGTGGAACCTTAGAGGTCCGAACATTCCCGTCTCGTTTTAGATCTTAGTTATCTAAGATCATCGATTCTTTTCCTTCTTCCTCCACTTCTTTCAACTCTTCTTTTATAAATTCTTGCCTTCATTCTTGAGGCAAATCTTCGACTAATTTTCTTACTTGACCATCTTTCTTCTTGAGATTCTTGGTTTGACCAAATTCCGTCTCAGTGGACCCTGTGAAAAGTCATAGATGTTTGAGGTTTAGTAAACCCTTGTTACATGGTTTGAGGATTGTGAGTATACTCTGTTATCTATCTTAGTAAGCTTTTGAGGATCGATTTGAATGATAAATTGTTGATTGATGGAATTAGGATGATACTTTAGACACTGAACCTTGGGTTATAGGTACTTTGATTACTTTGGAGTACTTAAAGCTGAATATATTTTGGAGTAGTAAGAGTATGTCATATTTGATGGATACTTAGTACCTAACCTAGAACCGAACTAAGTGTAACCGATAATATTACCTTGGGATTCTTACCTAATGCTTATTTGATGGATGCATCGCGAATATTTGGGATCATAGAGTATTGGTTAAAGTGTTAGCCTGAGTGTGGTGGTACCATTGAAGGTTTTCAATAATGTCATTAGAATTTTTGGTTGACATAGATTACCTGTATTTCTTAAGGATTAGAACGTTGATCGTCGTTTAAGGTTTTAACCTTTGAACTTTGGAGTTGAGTGATCTAACTTGGATAAATTGTTGTTGTCCCTGGAGAAGAGAAATATCTTGCACAATCATAATTTGGGCTTATTCGGTTGTTTTGAGGAATACAACAATACAAATCATCTTATTGGGACTTTTAGTTTAGAAATCTTTGACTAGCAAGATTGTGCTTTCATTGAGTTATTAAATATATTGTGGTTGCACCGTGGTGATTTAAAATTTAATGGGCTCCTTGAAACATTAGTCGAATGACATATTTGAAGATGTGAGTGTTCGCTATTACCTATAGATTTGAGCGTGTTTGAGGATTTGTTATACGTTCCTAACTCCTGTACTTGCGGCATTATAAACATGTTGGTGATCATTTTTGAGGATTTCGTACCCGAGCCTAGTTAAATTGGTGGACCTTGTTAGTATTCCTTACTAGAAATTTTGAGTATACATAGAGTTCAAACCTTATGAGCTTCGAGTTTAGAAAACCTTATCGATTGCGAGTTTGGGTGTGTTTTGAAGACCATTGGAATCTTAATAAATGGATTAGTCTAAATTGTTTGTGGATTCTTACCATACTAATTGAAGAATTATATAAGTATGTAAGACTTAAATTTGGAGGCTGTGGCAGTTGATAATTTTGGAGGTTGTAGATTGAGTAGGACCACCCTGTACCAATATTGGACTTAGCGTTAGTTGATGGGCCAATTAGGATCCCGTGTTTGTGAGAGTCGTGTTAGAAATCTCGAGATGGTTAATTTCTTCTATAATCCTTGAGAGCTCTGTCTGACTCTCAACTTCGTTTCCTTTTTGCTTCTCTTGAATTCTCTTACCGCATCTGCTGCTAATTCTTTCAACCTTTATTGATTTTGAAAACTCTCGTTTTAATTTGTTTATCCTTGTTCTATTTACACGTTAACCATTTTTATTTGAACTTCCTATTTTATAAAAAGTTTGACTAGTTTAAACAAAAATGGATTATCGTAAAATTTTACATTTTGAGGTATAGTTTCTAATTGTGAAACTTCCCGTTTTGTAAAAAAATTGACTAACTTAAACTTTTCGGATATCATGAAATTTAACATTTTTGAATTTTAATTTAAGAACTTTATACTCCACTTTCGTTTTATCTTTGGTTGATAACTATTTTTAGATCGGGTTCAAAAAGCTTTAATAATGTATTTTACATTATTTCGAAATTATTTCATTTTTATTTTCAAGCAATCATAATTTTATGACGACTATCATATTTCCAAAAACTTCAATTTCTATAGAATTATTATGTAAAACGTTTAACATTGTCGAAATTATTTTATGTTCAGGTTTGATAACATTTTTGAAAACTTTCATTATTACTTGATAACATTTTCTAAATTTTAACATTTTGAAATTAGTTTTCGTTTTATTGTTGGTGGACTTTTGAATCTGTTATTGAAAATGTTTGACGAATGGTTCGATTTCCATTTACTAACTACAAAACTTGACTTTTCAAATTTTTGTTTGGTTTAAAAACAAAATAATGTCGAATTTCTTAACCAAAACGTCTTGCTATTGCCGTGAAAATATTTGGGTACTCTCCCCTCGAGTTCATTTACAGATACTATTTATCGCCAGTATTTTATCAAATAATTTTTAACTTACGATTTTATTAATTTAAATGATTTAAACTTTGGGAATTGAGCCCAACTATTCTTGAAAAAAAAAATTCTTCGATTTCGATTTCATATCACGTTTGAAGTTGTAATTTTTTTTAAAAAAAAAAACGAGGTTGTGATGCGAGTTAAACATTCTCTTTTTGTTCAAGATATATAACCTTGTTTTTCCATTCTATGATTATGTTTTGTTAGTTTTGAGGACGAATCTTCTTTTTTGTGGGGAAGTTTGTAACACCCCTGATTTTATAAAATTAAATTAAATTAAAGTTATATTCGTATTTTTATTTTATTTACGATTTAACTCGTAATTCATAAAATTATTATAAAATGAATTTATCGTTTAATCATTTCAAACTCCTAAAATATTATTTGACTCAGAAACTCTTCTTAATAAAACATATTTTTATTTATATTTCGATCCATTTTATATATTTAATTTAGTTCTTATCGAAAGTCTATTTCGACGATTTAAATTCTAAATTCTTTTTATTTATTTATGTTTAAGTTCGAATTTCTATTTTCGGCTCGAAGTTCATTTATTTGAAATTTCGTCTAAACATTTATTACTTTTCTTCGAGAAATCAATTTAATTCACTTTACCGAATATTTATTATTTTTCGTTAAATACTATTTCATCGTCTAATTATTTATTTCTATAAGTTTCGTTTCCGTCTCGAATAATTTACTTACTCATTCTACTTGGCGACCCAATTATTTATTAATTTTATTGACTCGATTTTAATTCGGTCTCGTAGGTCAGTCAACTTATCATTATGGAATTTGTCTCCTACCCAATTCGTTTAAATAATCTGTATCTCTGACCCGCTCCTTTGTGTGCTGTTTCAGCCTTTAACTCCTCATTCATCCCACTTATTATATTCATTTATTCTCCTCATTCATCCCACTTATTATATTCATTCATTCCCTTGACCACCGCTTCATTTTTTTTGTGTTCTTCCACATTTATTTCCACCGTTTCATTTCATCCCATCAGTCATCCCCTTAATGTTTCCCCTCTTGCTCGTCCCTTCTTCTTAACCTGCCTTCTTCGTCCAATAGGCAACATTTTTATCCACCTCCTTTGTCCTTATCCTCACCGGTTTCGACCCCCCTCCTCTTTTGCTGCTCGACCTGCTACTGTTATCGCTATTTTCGGTTGTCCGTGGATGTTGCGCGGTGTTCTGCTGCTGGTATACGCCTCTGCTGCTGATGCACGCCTTACTTTCTCCATCTCCGTCCATCACCTTACCGGTCAGCTGCTCCGTTTTCGTCTCGGTATCCGCGAGAGGAAACTTCCATTTCTCTGTTTTCTTCCCCTTCTTCTCCTCCTTCTATCCGTTCCTTCTTCAATTTTTGCATCTAGTTTGTTCTGCCGATTGCTGTTGTTGTTCTGCTGTTACGATACTGCTACTTCACCTACTGTCTTCGTTTTCTCGCTGTCTTGCGGTTGCTGCTACTGCGTGTTTCTTCTTCTTCTTCTTCCCTTCGCTGCTGTTGCGTTTTGTGCTGCTGCCCGTATGTCTTTTTTTCTAACTCTGTTTCCTTCTTCTAGTCCGCTGATGCTGCTTGTTTCGTCGTTGTTGTTTTGTTACTCGTGTTGCTGTTGTACACTGCTGCTACTTTTCTTCTTCTTCTTTCCCTCTTTTTGTTTTTCTGCTGCTCGTTTTGTCGGGTTTCGTGGTTTTTTTTGTTGCCGTTGCTGTTGCCTACTGTTTTTACTCGTTTCCTATTATTACTTTCTTATCTGTATCGTTCCCTATCCTTTTTCGTACTCTTTTCCTTGCCTCTGTCGTGCGTTATCGATATCATGCTCTCTCGTCTCCTTTGTTTCGAAGCTGCTATCCTTTTCGTGTTCTGATGTTCGTCGTCTTTTGTCTTTTCTGCTTTGTTTTCCGCTCTTTCCTCTCGTGCCAGTCTCGATTATCGTGGTTAATCGTGACGAAGACTAGCAGTTCTACAACTTGGAGCATAAGGACGACATTTCTACTGATTTGAAGCTCGGGTTGATCAAGGAGGACGAATACGAGTTCGTTTCGGATGTCGAATTGAGGTAACTTTAGGACGTTACTCGATTTTATATCGTATGTTTGAGTAGTAGTATATAGTAAATATTTTAACTTCGATTTTTCTACTTTTAGATACTTATTATTTGCTAATAATGTTATTTCTTTTAAATCGTATCCCTTGCAAATATTTTACAACTTTCGATATCGCTTTATAAATAGTTAGTAATTTTATATTTTATGATCGTTATAATATTTTGTTGTTATCGTGACACTAGTAACTAAATAATAATGATTTCATATTTTCTTCATATTTTGTTAATTTATAATTTTAACTCAAAATCGTACTTTCATATTACAATCGAGTTTTTTATACTTGTCCAATAACTTAATTTCGTTTTACGACTTTTATTAATAAATGAGAAAATAGTCGATTTTATTTTAAATACATTTTTAGTCGAGACTATTTTCCCTAATAATTTCTCATTTGTCTACGATTAATTATTTTTGGTAAAATCAGTATTATTTATTGATAAAATCTATTTCTTAAAAATAATTTGAAAGCTTTATGAAATCTCGTTTAATTTATAAAATTCGTCGACTCAATTAATTTTGATGTCGTTTTTATTAAAACATCTATTTTCTAAAAATTCATAGTTATAACTCGCTTTTCTAATTATTTATAAAATACTATATATTGACTTATTATATTTTATTTATATTTTGACTAACGAATTTAAAAATATACTCCCTCCGTTTCATTGAAAGATTCCACCTAAAAAAGATACATTTTTTAAGGATAATAATAAAATATTCAAAAGTAGAGAGGGTGTAAAGTAGGTGGGCCACCTAGGTAAGAGGGAAAAAGTTATACCAAAAAAGAAAGTGGAAGCTATCAAAGAAATTTACGAAAAAGGAAAAGTGGAAGCTTTCAATGAAACGGAGGGAGTATTAAACTTACGATGACGACAATAATAATAAAATATTAATTTCGTTAGAAATGCTAATTTATACATTCCACTAATTTTAATATCTTACGTATTTTCTATAAGACTATTTTTAGTAAGTTTCTAAAATTAGTAAGTTTCTATTTATAGAACGTTTCCCTTTTAATATAAAATGTTTATTTCTTTTTATCTTCATATCATTTATATTGATTATATTTACTTTTGACTATCGATAATGGCTTGTTTTGGAGTTATGGAATAAAGAGGAGTGTGGGGTTAGAGTAATATAGTCTTGGGGGTACGTTTTTGCCATCAACTGTAAGGCTGGTGTGTCTTTATGGGGCACATTGGTTATTGAACTGAGCATGGTTTGTGTTCAGGAGAGTGTGCATTGTGCCCTTAAACTTAGATATCGCATCGTGTAAGTCGCGTCGGGTTGAACTGGATATGGTTTGTATCCAGGAGGGGTGTATACTACTTAAACCAGGACCTCGCTGCACGCAGTCCTGTTATAGTTGAGTTGCCTAGTTAGAGACTGGATTCTGTTATGAGTTAAGTTTACAGTTCCCGAAACTAGTTTCCAGTATTATCCCTAGTGAAATTCTAGCCTTATGCACAATGATCGAATTTCCATAACGCCAGTTTCGATATTATTATTATCGATCGATTTTGACGGGCAGGTTGGCAAGTGCTTTAAGTTTTGCTTAAAACTTATTTTTATTATATCGTTTTAATGTTTTCCATTTTTAATTATTTTGATATAATAATACTATTATTTTTCCATATGATATAATATGGCTGGGAGAACGTCCGAGTTACTCTCCATTAATGTGGCTGTTATGTTTATAACATGACAGGTATTTGCTGCTGGGTTTTGGGTATGAGCTAGCGAGTAACGTGGATCCTACTCTTTCTTTATTCATGTAATTTATGGATTTGTATAACCCGTTTGGAGAATTTTCTTTTTAGCTCTTTTGTAAAAAGAGGTCTTTGTATTGACTTACCATTTCTTTTACTAAGATATAGTTTGTCAGAGTGTTTTAATCCCAACCCTACAGTGTTTCCGCCACTGTATTGCGTTAGAATTTCTAGGGGATTACACAAGTTCGTCTTAGGGCCTAGACCTAATAGTATAACAAATATTTTTTTGTTTTTACAACGAGTTAGGAGGCGCGAGGGGACCTGTCCTCCACCTCCCCAAAAGCAATATCTCGGGCACGTAGCCCGTTTATTACTATCAATAAAAAGAAATAAACTTTTCATCCTTTATAATGCGCCTTGACAATCGCTTGATTTAATAATGCACTTTCTTGCTTATGACTCAGTACTATGCCATTTATCGATAACTAACAATCAAACATACCTCGAAACAATGAGGAATTACAAAAATCGAGATCCCGTATTTTTTTTACCTATTCCATGCCTGGTATAGAAAACCACAAACTATCCCGTAGAACGAGTATCCCCGAATCCTATGACAAATCTAGATAGCCTTTTAGCTTGTGATCAAAGATGGAAGGCAAACCCATTTCCCACAATAAACATCCCTCCAACAATGACCGACCAATCCACCATAGGTGCTAGCCGAATCAAAAATCTGAAATGGCCAGAGGGGGCCAAAGAAAAAAGCGAAACCAAGGCCAAGCCAAGCCGGCCCAATTCAATGATCAAGACCGAACTCAATGGTCAAAATCAAAACCCAATCATCCAATTCGATTTCAAATACAAGTCCGAATAAAGAGTAAAATGAACAGCCCAGTCAACTAGCACCCAAATACTAGCCTCCCTACATTACAACCCTTAAGACCTTCCCAAGATACTTGTTAAGTTGTTAGGAGATAATCCGGAATTTTGAGGATTCAAGATCAATAGGATAATCCCAACCATTAGGGCCAGACATGGAAATCAGATCCCACGTAATTTACATCCCGCCCGATTGAAGTCTGAGTCATTTTTACTCAGCTTTCCTTTTCTACCACATTACGAAACCTTAGCCCATAGCCCTAGCTCCAACAAAACCAAGCTCCATATTTGATCTATCGAAACCACTTACTACCTAGCTCCACATTCAAGACCATCCAAGCCAGTCACCCTGACCCAAACACGGTATCTCGGTAATTGTCACTTTCAAGGGGGTCACACCCGATCACTTCATCTTAAAATAGGGTGAAAACCCATGTAATACACCCTAAGCATCTCACATCGATAATTGACATAATGAGTCTAAAGCAAAATCACTCACATCTAAAAAGAACTACGAACATGGTTTGATTCCGTCTAAATACGGATATGTAGGCAACCCTTCCCCGGGTACAACCAACCAAATAACAAAAATCGATTACTCGATTCACGTACGAACCGGGACCCATACCACGTTCCGGCTAATGAGTGATTTAAGTGACACAAACGACGAGCCGAGGACGGAGTGAAAACCCGAAAGGGCACTCCGGGAAAAATGAAGAAACGAGTTGCGAGCCGTAAAAAAAAACAACAAAAAAAGAGCAAAAAAAAAGGTGAGCTGAGGATGGAGTGAAAACCCGAAAGGGCGCTCCGAGCAAAATGAAGAATCGAGTTGCGAGCCACCACAAAAAAAAAGATAAAAAAAATGTGCTTCTCATTAATATAAAAAAAAATATTCAGTTAAATCAAGCCTTTGTCGAGGCCCTTTACATCGAGCATCCGAAATCCAGCTACCCCGAAAAATGACGACGTGTCAAGCAAAACCCTACAAAAAACTAGTACTAATACGCCACATAATATCAATTAATACAACATAGTACTAAACGACTGGGCTCTACCTGTCCAACTTTTCCTTTCCCTTGCCATTCAGGTGTGCTTGCTTGAGTCTCTCATCATTGACCCTCCTAACGCAAGCTTCAACCTCCCTAGCCAAAAGTGAGCCCAGCCAATCTCACTTCCCCTCCTCACTCACATTTTCAATATGGATCTTGTCGGTCCCGGCCCGTTTAGATGAACTGACGAATACTATGATTAGTAACACCGTCTTCAGTCGGGCACTTAGCGACCGTATCCCACATGGCTTCCTTATTCTGTAGTACGGTCATCCCCACAATCTTTAACCTTTCTCTCACAACCGGCAACCCCAGACATCAGGAACGACCTCCTGAAGTCGCTAAACTCCTTTCCAAAAGCCGAAATGCCCGCGCAAGAATGACAAGTCCACGCGGACAATACATTACGTCTATTGGATCCACCAGACGTAGACATTTTGTTTATTTTCTTTTAAGGGGGATAAGCTACCCCATCTAGGCGTGTTGTAGCCCCGAATGACATCGTCAATTTGCGTCTTTAGCCCAGCACGGCATTGTCACTAAGATACAAAAAAAGTGGTCTAACGTTTTTCAAAGGTAGCCTAGATTTTGGCTACGGCCTCATTATGAATGTCAAAACAACTACATTTGCATTCTAGTGCACTCAGTCATAGCATGTTGACCTCTTACCTTTCGTCCGTCTTGAGTCAAAATGTTTTAATGACGTACTATCTGATCCAACTCCCGGCTCAAACTAACGCATTTCAAAAATCCGAAAAACCATTTTTTTACTCTCATGCAGCCCCAACGCATTTTAAAACGTCCTAAACTACGATGAAATCACGAATAAAACAACCATGAAGTGATTACTTGTCAATTTAGGTAACAAATTCGCCAAACACAAGACTAATTCAAATACTAAAAATCTAAAACGAACATACAACATATACCAATTTATACACAAATCGAGGCTAGGGAGGACCCCTAGAAGCCGCGCCGATGGCTATCACAAGCTCACCTAGGTTGTCGTCCAGACCTAGGTCTTCTAAGTCGAAGGTAGGAGACTCACTACCGTCCATCCCCGACAACATGTCTAGGGTAGCTGTCTCGGGGACTCATCCAACCTCCTTGTTAGCACCTGTGGCCTCAGCCTCAGCCTCAGTCTCCCTCTCGACCCGATGCCTGGCCTCACCCTGCGTAGAGGTCTCACCCCGAGATCGAGCAAGCTACTCCTTTAGAAAGGCAATCTCGTCAGCTCGAGATAGCAGGAGCCGCTGCGACTCAACGTCTCTCTCCTCGAGCTCGGTCACCCGAGTCTCCAGTTGTCCCACCATATCCGAAACATCCTGCAGATACACTCGAACATTAGGAAAACACACAAGCAACCTAGAGAACCACCTTAGTCATGCAAACTCACCGATCGAGGCCCCGAAGTATCACGGGAAACTCTCGAGGCATAGGCTCGGAAGCAGTTGGCAGCCTGCCACAACCGCTGATGGCAAACCGACGAAACCTGAGAGGTAAAACCATAGAGGTTTGATAAACCAATCCTAAACCTTAGGACACAAATCGAAAACAAAAGCCAAAAACTCACCCGATATACCCGGTCACGCCACTCTATCCCGGCACCCATTTCCTCGGCAGAACATGGGTATCCCAGCCGCGTCCACCCTAAGCAGAGTCAGGGGAAAATCTAGGGGATGGATTTCATCAGCCGGGTCGGCCAGCTGAAAAGACAACAGATTGGTCAGTCAAAGGGCAAAGAAATAACAAACCGCAACACAAACCTTAGAGCCAAAGATTAGAACATTACCACAAGCCGGTACCAAGCTAACCGCCGGGTGACGTGAGATAGATAGGAGGCACCAGGCACCAAGACTGTATCGCCTCCTTCTCCGTCCCTATCCTCGAGGACCTCTGCGGCGGTCGGTGGTCTAAACATGGTCCGGGGAGGATCAACCGGTACCCTAAAATCGTCGTACAGACACTGGCGCACCAACCGCTCGCCCAGATACCAAAGTGGACGAAACAATGCATGGAGAAGCATCCTCTTATAACTCTGCAACCTCAGTTCCGCAGTCACATACTCCGGCACGCCCTCATAATCGGCCCAAGGGGGGGCCACAAACTACACAAACAAAACCAATATCCTAGTAAATCCCGAACCATGGGGGCTATTAAACAAGATAAGCTATAAGAAGAAAACTTACATCGTCAAGACCTAGCTTGTTAACCAGCGCATTCTCCATCGGGTAGTGGCTGATTGTGCTCTTAGGCTGAGCCAGCCTCCACTCGATTCCCGCCGGGAATCTCTTAGGATGCACCCGGACCGTCTTAGGTGCCAAACACGGGAAATAGGAATAGATCCAAGCTTGTAAAATCCCGAAACAACTTTAGCAATCCCAAACCAAAACTAAGTTAACTCAAAATCTAAGAGTGAGAGCAGTAACAAACCTCCAGTATAAGGCCCAGACCCACAATGGGCACAGCTGAGGCCGACCCTATCACCAACGGCCTCACCATGACTTGCAGGCAGCGAGTCATCTCCGCGAAAGCCGCGGTCACCCAATCGTAGCGTCCTAGCTGAGTCAGGTCAGCTAGGAAGGGCAAAATCCTAGTGTTGAACCTCTCGCCCTTGTCCGAGAAGTGGGTCGACCCTAGGAAATACCACATCCACAACCGGACATTCTGATCCGGCGTGTTGGGTTCTCGACCCTCTAACACCGCCACCCGCTCGAAGTGATCGGTGATGTACGAACTCACAAAAGCATGAGGCGCACTATATGCCTCACACGGTAGACAATCCTCGATGAGGCCCCGCACCTCATCACTATCTAGACTAGGACCCTCGGCGGCCCACCTAATCCTATCCGGCCCCTAGGGCAGGCCGCTTATCATCCCAAAATCCTCTAGGGTCATCCCGACCTCCCCAAAAGCCATGTGGAAGGTCGAGGTAGTATCATGAAAGCGATCTATCTTCGCCCTAATCACCATAATGTTGCACTTAGTCTTGCAACCCACCAACCTAACCCACTGCCCGACCACGGGTCCTAGAGCGGTCATCGCAATAATCTCCTTTACCGCGGGGGTCAACTTCTGAAAATAGACGTCGAGACACGTAGTAAAGCCCGAGAAAGGCCTCATCGGACCGGAGGACTGCAAACCTAAAACAACACAAGTATAAACAAAACAGGCATAGCCTAACCCGAGTAAGAGTAAAATCTAAGGAATAACTAACAAACACAAAAAGGACAGTCACCAGGCCCCGCACAATGCGGTTGGAAATGTGAAGATCAAGATGGAACATCAACTGATGGCCATCCCAATCCCGAGACCAGTCAGGATCTTCGTAGACAACCTCCTCATCCTCCGGTACAGGAACCGGGACATGAACCCTCCTAGCCACGGTCTTCGGAAGCTTTTGCTTCTTCACCCTATCGAAATTAGCCTTATTAATAATCTCGGGATCACGACGCTGAGACGAGATACTCCGGTCGCTCCTGCGAATGCCTCGGGGAGTTTGTGAACTCGCCCCAATAACCTCCTCGCTAGCACTAGCACTAGCACTAGCTCCAACCAAGGAAGTTCCCTCGGGACGCTCGGTAGCATCTCTAGTTGTAAACAAAAAAAAACATAATCCTAGTCAGGCTAAATCAGCTTAAACAGGTCAAAATAGGGTCAAAACTTCGGATAAGGATATCGAAATTTCGAAAAGGCCGCTAGCACCCATTTTCGCTCCCGATCACAATGGAAGTGGTTTCGGGAAAATCCGGCATCATTACGACACCTTTTAGTCCGTCTTAAGACACACAAAACCTTACGGAGGGTCCTAAAGGTCATCCTAGCCCATAAGAATCGACAAGAGAGCTACCCACATCCTAATAAACACTATTTGAATAAAATTACACAAAATAATCACGGGAATAATCGGAAAACGGTCCTTAACCCTAGCATTCCAAACACATTCCCATAAGGAACCATTGTCGCACCTCGAACATCCTTATCAAGCTTATAACTATTTCAACAAGCTCTAATCAACCTTAATTTAACAATGAGACTAAGCACAAGCATCGAAACTTAGCAAAACAAAAACACCCAAATCAATTTTCTAGGATTTTCAACAAAACCAACTCATAATCAATCAAATCAAGCAAAGTCGACATTAAACAAGTATAGAACACTAACCCGGAGTCGACATTGTCACGCACGACGGAAATTGAAGTGAAACTTGGCAAGAAAAGTCGAAAAATCGGTCTTGAGGCGAAGAGAATGACGCGTTCGAACTCTTCGTGAAATAAGACGAGCGCCCAAACTTCGATTACTTAAACAGACCCAGACCGCAAAACCCCGACCGCCCCGGCTGACGCGTCTGAGTCCTGGCGCGCTGCGGGCTAGGCGCCTGAAGACTAGGGCGCAGACGGATGCGTGCCTAAGCTGCTCAGCAC